>CAWUFW010005879.1:0-1251343 GCA_963921515.1 Calotriton arnoldi
AGACACCTATGTCAGCTTCTTGCATGGCTCTGCGTTCCTGGCGCGGAAAGTCGTGTACAGAACTGACGTCAGCGCGCAGGGGCGGCGCCTGAGCACTGCCCGCGACGTCATCCCGGCGATCACGACGCCGACGACTGACGCGGAGCCGCACGACGCCGCCTACCGACGCGCAAGGGTACTGCTACGCAAAAACTTTCCGGATCCAGCCTGATGCCTGGGGATATTCTAAGGTAAGGAATCTGTCACTAACTACTGTCTCTTACAGATATATCGTTACACAAGTTAGTAACTTGTGCTTCGAGGCATGTGTGGTTGCAAATAAACATGCTGTGCATACTCCTGCCATCTAGTGTTGGGCCCAAATGTGTGCAAGTTGTTTTTCTTAGCTGAAGTATTTTGAGTCGCAAGATAGTGTAACTCCTCCTCTAGCTGGTAATGTGCATGGTCATCGACTCCTTTGTTACAATTTTCTTTCCGCTGTCGGGTTGGGACATGTGCTATCGTGCTGCGGTTCAACACCGTCGCAGTGCTCTGTTCAGTTTCCACTGTTCGTCCCCTCTGTCAGTATTGTTATCGAACGCATTTTCCATTTTCTCTCTTGTCTCTGATCGACGGCTCAAGCTTTGCTGGGCAACTATCAGGTTGACTTCGGCCCTTCGGGGTCTTCTTTCATCTCCTGTCCGCGTGTCTCCACCATGTCTCGATGGTGATGGAGCGGACGCCATTTCTTTGCTTTCCTCACTGCCACATGAAGTACCCTTGCACCGACCTCCATCAGGTAGGTCATTTGTATTTGTCTCCTGAACATGAGGTTGCTTGCGAGGCCTCCTTTTCCTTCAAATCCAAGAAGAAGCTCTGTGACCTTTGGGTTGGAAGTCACGTAGGAGCAAATCAACACACCGGACCTCTTTGGATCCGAGGACCTCGGGTGGAACATCACCCACAACCTTCGGCAGCAGCAGAAGGGACCTTCTCCCCCGTTAACAGCTCTGGCTCGGATCTGGAGATCGAGGACTTTCCTCCAAAGCATCCTGCTGTGAGCACATACTTCCCTCCCCCTTGACATCGCTCGCACATTGAGCAGATCCAGCATAAGGATAGTCCTGCTACTTTGGAGCCTCAGAGACCAGCCGCCAGGCTACCACTGCCTTCGGGACTAGGTCGGCTCCAACCACCACTTTTGAACACAACACCCAGCTTCAACACTTCCACTCAGCAAAGGCATTGTTCTCTACCTCTGAGTGTGCAGGCACTCACCCCATGAGGTCGTAACACTGTCTGGTGGTAGCACGCTAGCTTAGGCCAGTCGGTGACCACACTAAGGGTTGGTAGGTTTCAGGGGGACCTCTCTAAGGGGTCCTCTGTGTGCAATTTTTAATAAATCTTACACTGGAATCAGTGCAGGTATATTATGACGAGATGTTTGCTACTAAACATCCCATACTTCAGTGATTCCATCATGGAGTTGGGGAACCCGTAATGCTGAGTGTCCAGCCCAGGTACTTAATAGAACTTCCCTGGTCGGTCACTTACAATATTCAGGAATCGACAAGGATATTGCAGGGGCATATCTGCTCATGCGGATATGCCCTCACAGGAGATAGTGCACCCTGCCTTAGGACAATGACCTACTAAAGGGGTGTCTTACCTATAGCCCATGCAGTGTCGTGGGCATGGCACACAGGGATGTGGGCTCTTAAGTTTTGTCTGCACCAAACACACAAGCAAGCTGCAGGGGCAGTGTGAATGTACTTGGTGAGGGGTCCCTTAGGATGGCACAGTTCTTCCTGCAGCCCTTAGGGACCCTCTTTAATCACAAGGCCCTTGGTACGAGGGGTACCTTTTACAAGGGACTTGTATGTGATCTTAAGTGGTGCCGATTGTGGAATCAATAGTTACAGTTCGGGAAGGAGCTTTGGCTCAGGGGACTTGGTCGGCAGGGACCCTGTGCACTTCCAGTCAAAATACATCATTTTCCAGGCAGCAAATGGGGGCTAACCATGTTCAAAAGAGGCACTTTCCTACATTTCCTCTCCAAACCCTATTGGTTTTAAGCCTTATGGGGAATGTCAAAGGTTTTCCTGTCATCCATCAAAGGGAGGCTTTTGCAGGTGTTCGTGGACAACACCACTGTTGTCGTGCTGCAACAAGCAGGGTGGGGTGGGGTTTTGGACCCTGTGTGAAGAGGCCCTGTACTATGGACGTGGCTGGAACATCAGGACATCTTCCAAGTTGTACAACACAGATCGAGATATTGGAGCGCCAGGGCAGCTGAACTTAGCTGACGTCTTGTGGACCACGAATGCCATCTACACCCGGAGGGATGGTGCAATGTCTCTTCTGCATATGGGGGAACCTTGGCTCGTGTGTCAGCTCTTCTGCGTGTTGGAGTTTCCAAAGCAGCTCTCCCTCTGAGACGTGTTCCACTTGGAGTGGAACTCGAGACTCCTGTACGCCTTTCTGCAGATACCACTTCTGCCCGAGTTCTCAAGAAGATCTGAAACTGACTTGGCCCACGTAATTTTAGAGGCTCCGGATCTTGCACGGACAGTATGGTATACTGCACTCCTGGGCGTGAGCATCTGTCCTCTGATCAGGATGCCCCTTCGGAAGGATCTGCTGTCACAACAACCGCAAAAACAACAATTGATGAACAGAATGCAGAACAATGTCATACATTCACCCAGTACAGAGATCTGGGCCTAAATCCATCGTTTTTTTGCTCACCATGCCATTCCAGTTTGAACCCAGCCGTATGCAAATCAGTCTTGACCCTGTGCCCAATGGGAACAGTCCAGCCCAAACTGCCATGCCAGGTCCTCCCTGGACTGGAAACAAGCATCCTAGGACCGGTTTCGGTTGCACGCTCCAACTTCGTTGGCGATTGAGCAGTAGCACTTGAGTGTTTTCGATCTTCCTTCCGAGGTGGATGTTATTCTTGCATGCAGATTTCCCTCGACAAAATCTGTATACGCCTGCTGTCTGGACTAGTTTGTGGCTTGGTGTTCAGACAAGCATGTTGATCCACTTCAGGCCAAACTGTCTGAGGTGTTGCTGTTCTTGTTGTCTTGGCACAGCCTGGCGCTGGGCACTGTTGAGGGATATTTGTCAGCTATCACTACTTTTCTGCGGTTGCCGGATAAGCTTTCTCTGTTTAAGTTAACCGTTGTGACATGTTTCTTGACAGGTTTGCAGCACATGTTTCCGCCTTACCCTTTAATTTTGCCCCAGTGGGAATTTGGTATTAACCTATCTGATGTGTTCTCCCTTTGAACCCATGCATAATTGTGCTCTCAGACTTTTGACTTTTAAGATTGTCTTCTTGGTGGCCATTACATCGGTCCAGAGGGTGAGCTAGTTTCAGACCCTCTCGGCTTACCCACCGAATACTCCCTTTTAGCAGGGCAAACTGGTTCTCAGAACCCGTGCTTCCTTTCTATCCAAGGTGGTGACCCCTTTTCATGTCAGACGGTCAGCCTTCTAATGTGTTTTTCTCTCCCTCACCTCTCAGGAGGAGAGGCTCCATAGTTTGGATCCAAAAAGTGCCTTTAGTTTTTATATCGCTCATGTGAAAAAACACCTACTGGATGATCAGCTTT
This sequence comes from Calotriton arnoldi, assembly GCA_963921515.1. Taxonomy (NCBI): domain Eukaryota; kingdom Metazoa; phylum Chordata; class Amphibia; order Caudata; family Salamandridae; genus Calotriton; species Calotriton arnoldi. Next base: position 3,600 of record CAWUFW010005879.1, read on the forward strand.
TCATTGGATTCACTGGAGCTAAGAGGGGTGAGGCTTTGCAGAAGAGGACCATCTCTCGGTGGATCGTACTCTGCATAAAAATCTGCTACTCATTAGCAAAAAAGCAGCCTCCGGAAGACTTGAGGGCTTGCTCCACGAGAGCCATGCTGGACTACTGCTTTAGCATGTGGGGGGTACCTGTCATTGACATTTGCCAGGCAACTATGTGTGCGTTGCTCCACATGTTCACAAACCACGATTGTCTGTACAGTCAGGTCCATCGAGATGGACATTTTGCCCTTTCGGCCCTGCACAACTTTTTAGTTTAAGCCACTTCGCTGCCCTTTCTCTGGGAATGTTATTCTTGTGGTAGCTATTCTAAGTTAAGGAATCTGTGATTAGAAGTTTCTTCTCGAAGAACAAGTTACTTACCTTTGATAACACCTTTTATGGTAGAGAGTCGATCTAACCACCGATTCCTTACCAATCCTCCCTTCCTTCCTGTGCTGCGATCTGGACTCCTTCCCTTGGAAGGTCCTCTTTATCTTCAGCACATTAGTCAACACAACCGTTCTGATGTGGCTGTGGAATGTGTCAAGAAAGAAACTCAAGTCAGCTTGCTTCCGTGATGCCTATATAAGCACCGAGCATGTCACATCCAGCGTGGAGTTCGACTCCGCGCCACTTACCGGCATGCAGAGGTACTGCTCAAGATTTTCCGGATCCAGTCTGATGCCTGGGAAATATTCTCAGGTATTGACTTTGTGGTTATAGCCTCTATCAGAAAAGGTATTAACAAAGGTAAGTAACTTGTTTGTCTATGCCTGGTAGTTCTAGTCTAGGAAGTAGATCCATCCTAAATGTTGTTTTGGTCTAATTATGAAACCTTAGCCTCCCGTGATATATGTGGCTCTCCTCTTATGGACCCTGTTGCCAATCAGTTTCCTCTTAAAGCACTTGACGCTAATTTCAAGCTAAATATTAAAAATGTACCTGCTAAAGAGCCTGCGTGTGCTTGCTCACAGAGAAATGCCACTCATTTATAACTTCTAAATAAGCTGAAACTATGGGTTTATACTTCTGAACAAGAAAATCTAAGTTCCATTTGCACTATATAGCAGTCAAGTGTTTGTCATAGCATCCAAGTGTGCTCGTTTTGTCAACATCCATGATCACCTAACCAGTGGAGGAAAAAAAATTCAGTCTGTGAATTTTCTACTACTGGTATGGGTTGCTTATAAAAATGTTTTTCTTTCAGTCCAAAAGGCAGTTGGTGATCATTGGCTACTCATGCTTCCTCTGCCAATATAAACTAAATGCATGAATTTTCCTGTAGTGTAATTTGAGCCAAAATGTACATCTAGCAACAGGCAAGTATTTCCAGAAACCTACGACCCCCAAAGAGAGACCGATTTTTCTGTATGCATCAAAGGATTTTCTAAACTACCTGTTGGGAAACGATAAGATCAGAATTCACAGACAAAGCAATGCACCGGATAAGAATTGTGAGGCTCTGTTATTCACTGATTCGTTCTGACATAATTAATGTCAAATGTGTTTCTTTGGGTGTAGTCACAGGAGTTACTTTATTTAGTAGTAGTTTACCCGGACGTCGTAGATGGTTGATTAGCACTTGACTTTTGGATGATTCCGTTAAGTGGCTTATATATTAAATTCATTTTTGTTTAAATACCAAGGATTCTTGCCCTTCAACTGGTGAACAGTGTGTCGCGACTTACAGGTGATGTTTTTATGGTTATTTCTAACTGCAGGCTCCTCAACTAGATACAAGACTGGATCTGGACATTTTAGTAGCAGTGCTCGAGTAGGTGGTGTCATGCAACTCTGCAATGACTCTGCAGCCAAGGAAGTGATAAAGTGGGCACTGACGTCCATTCCTTTCTTTCAGCGCCCAACTTTGTCAGTCTTCTGTCAACTTAAAATTTTCTGGGGACAATGTACTCACCAAAAACAGGATTCAAGCCAAGGTGGGACTGCAAGAAGCATATGTTCTGTCACAAGTGTCCCCTTATGCACCCAAAGACTCTGCAGGAGTGGGAAGTGAAGCTCCACATCACTCAACATAAGAAGAGGTTGTGTTCAATGCACAGTTCCCACTCAGTCATGGTTATAGACCGTCTCAATGCCGCTCCTGCAGAAAGTCCTCTTTCCAGTTGAAATCTTCCAGACATTCAAAAACAAGCACCAATTAGCACCCAATCCTGCCTTTCTAAGTCTAGTGGGAAGGCCTTAGAGCATCAAGATAGAGATCACACTCCTTGTGTGACCTGAACACGTCCCAGGCCCCAGTTGGTCTTCACATGCTCAAATTTTAGCCATCTAAGGCACCTCAGAAGATGGTGATCTTCGAAGGGGCCTTGCTGTGCATCTTTAATGGCATTTGTCCCCCTCTGGTGCGCCTTCTGTCCCCTCTGATGCGCCTTCGGTCCCCTCTGGTGCGCCTTCGGTCCCCTCTGGTGCGCCTTCGGTCCCCTCTGGTGCACCTTCGGTCCCCACAGAGCTGCAGGGGTCTCTACTAGTACTACTGCCAGTTGGTCTGCTCGCCAACAGTCTGCCCCCTCGAACTGCTACCAGGCCCACACTGACACCGCCCTGGCCTCTACACATACACCAGTGTCTCTAACCCCAAACCGATGTCTGCCTGTTTCAGGCCCATGTTGCGCTACGAAATCATCACGGTGCAACCAATTGTTATGCAGCCTGATTGCAATCCAAGACCTCTGCCACAATTCCAGTAGTACTATGAGAGGCTTCAGGCTCTTGTCGGATCTTATTCTGATCCAGTGCCTAGCACACCTAATGTCACTCAGATCACTGACGGGGGACATCTTCCTTCCCCCTATTATACTGTTGATGCCTCATAGTTAGATCTCCAGATTGCCAGGGGGCTAGACACATATCCTGAAACAGAACTAGACTCACCACATGGACCTTCAATGTCAGAAAGTGTCATTTGCTGAGAGCTGCTGAAGTTCTAATTGTAATTGTTTACTCTTGAAATTAAGACAAATGTTTTGACTGAGAATCTTCAGCCACGGATAGCTTTATATGAGCCATTGCTGCGGTCCCTTACTGATGTCCTACTGATAACTTGGTCAAAGCCTTGCTCCTGCCCTCCTGTTAGTCGAAATGTGCCTAGGCAAAACAGACTTGCACCCAGCAACCTTTTGCACCCTACACCCAAAAGTTTGATAGTTTATGTTTAAATGTATTTATTGAATTTTCACAAAAGAAAAAACTCACAACATACAGAAATGACATTAGAATATTCATAGTGCAGTATCAGGTACCTTATGGTGAAAAACATAGCCAGGAGGGTGTATCCAAACAGAATAATGCATGCTATATAATGCCATGTTCCTCTCCCTTGCAAAGGCCACACCCTGAATTGGTTCATTCTGTAATAAACTAAAAACAATAACAATAACACCCACCCCCCTCCCCGTCCGGTAGTTCCTGCGCCCTTGAAGGGCCAATGTGATACGAGTGCTGTTAGAGCGTTAGCGAAAGGGTCTGCGAGAGCTATGGGGGACTCCATAGATCCGACAATCTGAGCACCCGCAGGTATTTGGGTTGTGTAACCTCATTGAATTCAGACGATAACAGTTTCAAGAGAGGGGCCCACACTGTCTGGAATGAGGCAGTGGAATTCGTCAGGGTAGCCGAAATGCGCTCCATGCCCAGGATGAACCAGAGTCTGTGTAGCCACCCCGTGTGAGTGGGCAAAGTGGAGGTACCCCAGTGAGACAGTATGTTTTGCAGTGCGGCCCCCAATGTCAACCCCATTTGGCGTCCCTTCACGCTCTTAAGTGGATATGTGATTGGATTTGGAAGCCCTAAGACCACGTACACCGGGAGCCTCGGGATCTGTGTATCGAACAGCTCGTCTACCACTTCGAGGATCTCAGCCCAGTAGGGGAGAGTAGCGGGCAGTCCCACAAGATGTGCAGCAGCGTGCCTCCTCACCACAGCCCCTCCAACAAGCAGAGCTACGTTGCGGATTGCCCCGTGTAGGCGGACCGGGGTAAGGTACCAATAAGTGAGCGATTTTCGTGGCGGTCTCTATGCTAGCCACATTGCGACCGGTGTGTTTTGCCCTGGAGTAGATCCCTCCCAGTCCTTCTGCGTGAGCTCCCCTCCTAACTCCCGCTCCCATCTTTTCTTGCTCGGTGTGGTTCGTGTTTTGCGTGGTGTGTCTGAGCATGTCGTATATATTGGAGACCAAGCCCTTATCCGTAGTCTTTGTGATCAGCCATTTTTCGAAGTGGGTTAACTTGCGGCCCCCTCTGTTTTTATGTCCGGTTGAAGCACCCAGTGCCTCAACTGCATGTATCGAAACCGCTCTTCTTCTGGGATCCCATAGTCTTGTTTCAGCTGAGTAAAGGGGATAATTCCCGACAGGTCGAATAGGTGGCCCACTGAGCGGCAGGGGGTGCCATGCCATGCTGTGTACGCGTGCATCGGACCAGCCCGGCGTGAAATCGCTGTTCCCGAACAATGGGGTCAGAGGTGAAGGGTATGTAGTAAACTTTCTGCGGACCGCTACCCCTTCCCACACCGACATCACCGATTTAGTGATAGGAGAGCGCATGAGGCCTAGTGGGCGCTGCGCCTTCCTCAGGAAGGGAACCCTCCAGAGTGGTACCCGGCTGGGGCCCTATCCTGGAAGAGCCTCCGTTTTCCGACTCCGGTCGGACCCACTCCACTAAGTATCTCAACTGCGCGGCTTTGTAGTAGCCAAGGAGGTCTGGAATTCCCAACCCACCCTGCTCCGGTCTTTGGTATCCCAGCGCTTTACCCATGCGTGGCGCTCCCGCCCAGATAAAATGATTGATGTCGCGTTGCAATGAAGTTATTACCCCGGGAGGTGGTGGCGCTGGGAGAGTTTGGAAGAGAAATAGTGCCTTTGGCAGTAAGGACATTTTAATCGCCGCAACTCGTCCAAGGAGGGAAAGCTGGTGCTTACTCCAGCTATTCAGGTCTCTTTGCCTGTTGGGCCAAACGGGCGTAGTTCAGGTGCACCGTTTGACTCACTGACGGCGCTAGTTCTAACCCCAGGTATGGAGATTGAATCCACTACCTGGATGCCGCACATATCGCTCTCTCGCCTTTTAAGCAATGCCGGTGTCGGGTGAAGATCTAGAATGAGCGACTTCCCAGCATTAACTTTGAAGCCGGACACTTCACCAAATGTCTCCAGCTCCTCCAGAAATGCCGGAAGGGAGACCCTAGGCTCCTCGAGCGCCAGCTATCACATCATCAGCATAGAGACTGATTGGATGGGTTTCCCCCAAATGAAATGCCCCGGATGTTGCAATTGTCACGGACTCTTTGCTATGGCGGTTTCGATGTATAATGCAAAAAGGAGTGGTGACAGCGGGCATCCCTGCCGTGTCCCCCTCCGGATCGCGAAGGGCTGCGAAGTTGAGCCATTCACTCTAATGTGGGCTGTAGGACCGCTGTAGCAACAGCCCACCCATTCCCTAAATCTCTCACCCAAACCAAATTTAGCCATCGTGTGCCCCAAAAGCGCCAGTCTACCCGATCAAACGCCTTTTGGCATCTATAGTCAGGAGGATCGCGTCGAGTTTTGTCTGGTTGGCTTTATCCACGAGATGTAATATCCGTTTGGTATTGTCTCCGCATTGGCGGGATTGAATAAACCCAGCTTGATCGGGCTCAATTAAGTTGAGCATGCATGGGCCTAGTCGGGCCGCGAGTATTCCAGTAAATAACTTAAAATCGACATTGAGGAGCGATATTGGGCGGTATGAGCCGCATTGTTGCCGATCCTTGCCGGGCTTCGGCAGAACCACTATGGCGGCCCCCAGCATTGTAGTGGGAATCGCGTCCTCCCCTCGAAGGAATTAAACAGGCGGACCAGCAGCGGGGCCAGTAAGTGACAGAATTTCTTATAGTGAGGGCAGGGAACCCGTCTGGGCCGGGAGACTTGAGCAGCTTAAGACGCGATATCGCAGTGATGACTTCGTCAATTCTAATGGGGGCATCTAGTTGTGCCTTCTGGTCGGGCGTTAGTGTGGACATTTCGACTGAGTCTAGGTACTCTAGTGTCGCCTGGTCCGTTGAGAGATCAGCCGTGTATAGCTTCTGATAGAAGTCCCGGAAGGCCCTCGCTATGTCCTGGTCTCCCACTATCTCCTCCCCCTCGCTGTCCCGCAGTGAGGATACTTGCGTTCGTTGTCTCTGAGCCCGAAGTCTGGCAGCTAGTAAGCGGCCCGTGCGGTTGCCTCCTACATAATAAGAGTGTTTTAATCGGACCGCCGCGTATTCGGCCCTGTCCAAGTCCAGGCCTGCCAGTTGCGCTCTGGCGGCCTTAATCTGGCGCCACACGCGGGGTGCCCCAGTTCTACTATGAACTCTTTCAAGCTCCTGCAGCTGTGCGGACAATGTCAGCCGCTGATTTCCTTGCGCTCTTTGTTATCTGCCGCCGCTATAGCTATTAATTCGCCACGGATGACCGCTTTCAACGCTTCCCAAAGAGTCGTGGGGCCTATACCTGGCGTGGTCGTTAAGAGCCAAGTAGTCCTGGATACGAGCAGTGAGTTGCTGCTCCATGGCCTGTTTGTGCAGCATCGTCTCTGAGCCGCCACTGACCCACCCGCACGGGTCCCGTAGAGAGTGACATGGTTGCCACCACTGCCTCATGGTCCGATAGCGCCGCTGGCTCGATGCTCACCGATCCCATCACCCTAGCAATGTCCTGTGTGCCGAGAAAATAATCAATACCGAGCATAGGATTTATGTAGCGTGGGAAAAAAAGGTGTACTGGTGTGAGGTCGGGTGTGCCTCCCTCCATAGGTCCCCAAGGCCCATCTCCCGCAGCCACTGTTCCCTCCCTTTGAGAGTTCCCGCTCGGAGAATATACAGATTGGGTTCTATCTTTGCTTGCATCCATCACTAAGTTTAAGTCTCCCCCAATGAGGGTCATGCGATTCTGGGACGCCAGTGAATCAGCTAGTGCCTGTTTGAGGAAGGATTCCTGTCCTATATTGGGAGCATATATAGAGCCTATCACTATGGTGTGTGGGCCAATCCGCAAGTTGTGAGCCAGTAGCCTCCCTTTATTTCGACCACCTTCTCTAGTATCGCTCCCGGGCACCGTTTAGCAACAAGTATGGCAACCCTGCCTTTCCCCACCCGAGGACGAGAAATATTGGTGTGGGAATGCCCTGGAGCGCATGCGGTGGTGATCCCTTACCATGAGATGAGTCTCTTGGAGAAGACATATGTCCGCTCCCGAATGTTCCAAATATGACAGTATAGCTCGTCTCTTGATTGGGTTGTTAAGCCCTTTAACATTAAGAGTAAGGACCTTTACCTCCCTAACCGCCATGACCTTCATCGACCCAACGCGCTAGTGTGTCTTTGTGTCGAAGCCCTGCCATAGTGTTGCGCCGAGGCACTGTCTGTGGTATCACGCTCCCGAACTACCGGACAACCCACCCGAACCTTCCCCCCCCCCCCCAGCCCAACAACCCCCCCCTCCCCAAACTGTGGTCTGTGTTTTCCACTGTGACCCCCTTCCTCCCCCCCAAGTTTGATAGTTTAGAAATAAACAAGTACAGTCAGGCTCAATTTCTTTGTGAACAATCCACCTAATAAAGAATAAAATAATTGAGTTAGAAATTAGAATGCCTTTTTCTGCTAGTTATCTGTCAGAGCCATTAACGCAGTTTGTCTCCTGGTAAGGTACACCCATGTGTTGTGGGAAATGGCCAGTAGACTGGCCTGGACACTGCATAGCCTAGCTTTTGCCACCAGTATCCTGCTCAGGCGCCATCCTGGTTGATATCATCTGGATTTTTGCAGAACATGCAAGTATCCTGAATTGGTATGCCTTTTGATCAGTTTTTTTGTGTGAAAAGGCTGATTTGGCACTGGAAAGATTTATATACTGTTGTGCCACAGCTGTGTCTTTTAGGCTGTGACTACCAGTAGATAATCAATTTTCACACTAATGTAGGAGGTTTAGGGATTGCTCCAGGGGGCTAGCACACAAATAGTGCAAGTCTTCCCATCTGTACTACAGCAACTGGCCCAACCCTTTTTAGACCAGGATCTTGGCAACAGCTGAAAGATTTCATAGCATCAGGGAGAGCAGTCCTCCAATTGTTACTCTTCTTTTGCAGCAGCTACCATGTTGCTTTAGTTTGCCCTCACAGGCCTATATCTGGCATGTAAGAGACAGGTGTGCCTAACAAATTGTTCAAAGGGGCTATGCCCTGCCCATCATTTCTTCCCCATTCTACCTTCCTACTATGCCTGAGCGACTTTTGAATAAGCACTCCATGATCCTAATGCAGGAGGTAATTTGGCCCTTGTCAGAGGGTGCCATTGGGCGGGTGCTGGACTCTAAAGCACGAAGGTGTCCCCCATACCCATCCTATATATAAGCCTGTTAAATGCCTTGGCTTAATTTTTTTTTGCTCTTAGCCAAGGAGTCTGGATCGTGTCCTTGGGCTTGCAGAATGCATATTTCCATATACCCGCCCTGCAGTCCCAGTGTTATTTGCAGTTCACGATTGGATCAGAACCCTGAGTTTGCCCTGCTTACCTTAGGCCTTACCTCAGTCCTTCAGGTGTTCACAAAAGTGAATAGCAATGGTCGCTGGCCATCTTGGGATGTGCATGTGTCGCATAGCTCAACAACCGCTTACATAAGGTGGGCTTCGCTGTCAGCTGTAGATTACCGCCAGACTAGATAACTATTTTGGAACTGATTTGTTAGGCCGACCATTTGTTCGTAGTGTCGTAGCAATCGATTTTTTTAAATGCCTGCTCCTTTTATTCTATAGTGTTTCTTACTAGTGCTCACAACGTTCTGTTTTGAATTTGAACCGTTTTTGATTAAATATACTATGTTGTGACCCCTGCTTTTATAAAGTAAGCTTGTTTAAAAGATTATGATCATAGTTTTAGCAAATATTCTTTACTTTTTCAGGTAACTGTGCATAATCCAGAAAATCAAAGCTATTTGATTGCTTACAAAGACTCGCAGCTTATAGCTGCATCAGCCAAGTAAGTTGCATTTTTATGCTGTTTTAGTGGTTCAGTGAACTAACAACATTGACTAGTAATAAAACACAGCTTTATTTTTCTGTCCATCTGTGCTTTTGTCTAATTCCCACTCTAACAAGCAATGTAATTTTGTGTGGATTTTTGTTTTTATTTTTGGTACTCTCTTCGAGTCAATTATTTGTCTTACACTAATTGCGATTTGTTGATCGAAAAACAGTTTGTAGTTAGGTGGTTGTTTACTAACACTGTCATCTACAAAACTATAGCCTGTCATCGTTATAGTCACTTTATAATGGATGGAAATTGGTTTGAAAAAGTGCAAGAACAAATTGCCACTAAGCTGAAGGTTATGAATTACCATATTCTATAAATGAAACTGCATACACTGACGAAAAAATAAAGCTACATGAATGATATTCCAAAGACTTGATTTTCTCTGTTGTGAGTAAAGATATTTATGATGGTCATTGAATAAAAGAACATCTATACTTTGATTTCAGTGCAATTGCCACGTTTTGAAGGCAGATAAGTCTCATTTACTCCATTTATACTACTCCTTTTATATATCTATTTTCCTGTTCTACCTCTAACGCTTTGGCACAATGTACAGAAAATTCTAATTCTGGTTATAACCCATAAAATGAAAAACAAATGAGGCTTACATTTACTATTCAGAGATGTGGTTTCTGGATCTATAATATTCTATTAGCGAATGTTAGCACTCCACACGCTCTGTTCCTTATTCAAGTCAGCCAGTAGCATTATGCAAATATTTTGGGCAAGAGCCTGAAGAACAATATGCTTTTTCCCCCTCTACAGAGCATTGCAGCATTGTGAACAGTTTGTCCAGCGATATAACCGAGCTGAAGATAGTATTTGCTGTGTAGACACCAAATCTCTGCCTCAGTTTTCTCTCACTAACCATGTGGGCAAGGCTGTGGAGGACTGCATGAGGGCGATTATTGGAGTTTTGCTTAATTTAACTAATGATAATGGTGAGTCTTGTTTTTTATCTGCTCTTGGTTTAAGAAATTGGTGTAATGAAATTATTTTAACATTTTTAACATTTCACATAGTTATGAAATGTTGCTATATTTCCAGAAACAGGTAAAGCCTCTGCTCAGATTGATACTAGTTGGCCATGCTGCATGTTTTCGGGAAATGTTACGTGAAAGTAATGCGTTATTTCACTTCATTGCTGAATTTGAGTGTCAATCTTCTATCAAGTTGTTGTGGTAGACAGGATACGTTACCTCACGCAAATATTTGCACACAGATATAAGGAGCATTGTTGATGTGGTCTTTTTCTATTTTGTTGCATCAAAAGTATCTTATGCCCCTTGCAGTGTGGTCTTCTAAAGCTAGAATTTCTTGTGCAGCCTTATTGTTCGATATAACAGTAGAAAAAAATGGCAAAAGAGCACTTCCTTGTTAATGTATTATAGTTTTGTGCCTCCCATTCCTAATGCTGCTCTTCAGAGAATAGAGGAGTATTCTGCTCTCAACTGCACTGCTTACATTTATAGGACAATTGAGGTCTGTACAACACAAAGGCTTGATTTGTCATCCCCTCCTTAGTGTGAAAGTAATTATTTTCTCATAACAGTTCGCAATAGTTTCCTCCATCGGTCTTGCTTTCATCACAGACCTGATCAGTCGTTAAACCCACATCTGACCATTGTTGAGTAAGGTGTAATTATCTAGCAGCATGTTTCAAGAGCTCCTCCCTTTGTCTCCGAATGGAATAGTTGCATTGTCTGACTGCATTGTTTGTTTCAGTTTTTTACTTGCTGTTGCACTCTTTCCAGAGCATAACATTCTTGAGGCACCGTAGTACTTATTTTTAGCTTCATATAAGAATAATCCTCAACTTTACTTTCCAAAGGAATGTATCTCACTACCTCGCAACTGAATGTGTAGGGACACCCTGTTGTAGGAAGTGCCAGGTATGCAAGCTTGTCAGATCATGTTGCATCCCAGCTTGAGATGGAGTCAAGAGAGGAGGGTTGCGAAACAGCTTTGTTTAAGGACGTGACACTTTGAAGTGTAAGGAATTTATGGTTGGGGGGGGGTGGAACCAGGCGGATGTAGTACAAGCAGCAATGGCGCACATGACTGTCACATGAACAATATTTGAAATCCAGTCTGAGTGCACAGGCATTCTTTCCAGGAAAGATCTATCAAAAACAGGTTTAGCTTTCAAAATAAAACTAACTTTCCATTTGACTGCTGCTTTTAAGGTGTAACTGTTTCTTTTCAGTACTAATTGTTTGCTGGGTAAGTACTCCTAACCCCACTAGTTAGGTTTTCTGTCCCCTTACTGGTTTTCCAATAGAGCAGAAAACATTTGAGTGCATGGATTGATGTTAAAGCTTATGTTTTGCAAACACTTCTGGAAGTGTTAAGATTGTGATATGTAAGGATAATTATAGGAGAAGAAAGGTGGATTGTTAAATCAGGCATTATACAATGGGATGGGCTGAATTGTTCTCTATTATAAGTGTGTATTTCCAAGTTGATGGAGACTTCTAGACACATATTTCTTACCTTAGAGCTATTCCCAGGAATGAGACTAGATCTGGAACATTTTCGTGAGCAGTACCCCTGCGCGATGATAGGTGGCTTCAGTCAGCTCTGCGTGGTGTCGTCCGCGCCGTAAGTGACCTTTGCGGTGCCTTAATAAGTGCAACCCCAGCGCGCTGACGTCCTTCTTTTGTTTCCGTGCCAGTCAGCGCAGTTCTGGAGAGAGCCAAACCTTAGTCATTTTTTGACTACATTTTTTCGACTTTTGTCGAAGTATTTTTGAGATCTTCTCTTGGAGTGGCAGGGATGTCATCCCGGAAGGCCAGCTTCAAGACCTGCAGCACCTGTAACCGACCAATGTCGGTGACTGACCTGCATCTTGTATGCCCTTGGTGCCTCGAGCACTACCACAATCCGCAGGCCTGCTCCGATTGTTGCGCCATGAACTCGTAGGCCTTGAGGGAGCGATCCGTCAAACTCCTGACGGCTAGATTTGCGACACCACAACTATCTTGATCCTAGTTGAGAAGAAGGTCCCAGGAGCGGTCGCTCAGCCCAAAATCTTCGTCGCACTATAAGTCTTCAAGCCACTTGGGTAAGTCCCATCATAAGAAGAGCAAGAAGTCGAAGAGGTCTTTGACTTCACCTCGTCCGTCAGCTGACTAAAAGCGGGAGCGTTGACATTGGAGGTCTGGCCCCGCAGTTGAGGCAGCACCTGGGTCAGCTCAGTGCGTACCAGAGTTTCGGGGAAGCAGTGCAACCCCCTCTCAACCTCATGAGTTTTATGAGGCTAAGCACCTCATATTTGAGTGGGCTGATCGTGTCAGCGTACCGTGTGTTCGATGGCTCAGGCGCCAGTCAGGGCCCTTGGATCCACTGATGGGTCACGACAGGTACTGGTTGTGCCACCTCGACCTTCCCCGGTGCTGGTCTTGATGCCAACCCTCCCGGCGGTGCTTTCCCCATTCTGATCCCCGACACGGAGCCGGATGGGCGTTGCCGTCTGGAACTATGCCTTCCAGTCCGGAGTCTGAGCCCTATTATTATGGGATTGGGAGGGGTCACTGGACTCAAACGAATACCAGCCCTTTGACCATAATGTGGACTGGTGTGAGGATTTGGTGGAAGCCAGCGGATTTGACAAATCTCCAGATACTGGCATGCTTTCTCCCCCCTACCGTGGATATGGAGGATGGAGCGTCCTTCGCAATGGTGGTGATTAATGCATCCAAGATCCTGGACCTTAATCTGCCCTCTGTGGCAGTCAAGACTCAGCATCTCGACGGAGGTGCTTTAGGCAGGAGTGGATCCGGAGAATTTTTCGTCAGCAGTACCCCTGCGCGTCGAAAGGTGGCGTCGGTCGGCTCCGCGTTCGTCGTCGGCGTCTTGGTCGCCGGGATGACTTCGTGGTAGCCACATAGACGCCGCCCTCGCGCACTGACGTCAGTTCATTCTTTTTCCGCGCCAGCCAGCGCAGATCCGGAGAGAGTGGTACCTCCAGTCACTTTTTGACTGACTTTTTTTGAGCGACTTTTTTCGACACTGTTTTGAGTCTTAGACTCCTGGTGCGTGTAGGGATGCACGGTTTCAAGGCTTGCGGTTCCTGCCGACGGTTGATGTTGGTGACTGATCCGCACCGCGTGTGCCTGGAACCCGACCACGATTCCAAGTCGTGTTCAGATTGTCGGACCATGAATCCGAAGTCTTGCGGGAGCGGTCCCGAAAGCTTCTCGAGGCCCGGCAGTCTGCTCCGTGCCGTTCGAGGTCCCGGTCTCGTGGGAGGTCGAGGGACCGGTCGCGGAGCCACCACCACCAGTCCTCTTCCAAGTCTTCGCACTCCTCTGGTAAGTCGAAGCACAAGAAGAAGTCGAAGAAGCATCGCTGCTCTTCGACTTCTCCCCATTCGTTGGCCGACGCGACGAGGGATGCGGGCGGTGCCCCTCCCACGTGCAGAGCCTGCTGGGTCGACTCAGTTTCCCTCCCTTCCCGGGACCCGGAGCGACCCCTGTCCAGCTTCGGCGTTTCTACAAAGAGATGCATGCCATCTTTGGGCAGCCTGACTCCGCCGGCACGCCTTCGGGCCCCGCGGACTCGGTTGGGGGCCCTGGGCCTTTGACGCCGGCGGCTTTGGCCCTGGCACCACAGGGTCCCCTTGGATCCAGGCCTGGATCCGGATCCGCGCCAGTCGACCTGGTAACGCCTCCCCTGGTGCCGATTCCACCGGCACCATGTCCGCAGCCGACGCCGGTTGTGTCCCCAGCCAGCGTCGACCCCGGCCTCCACCCTGACGTGGACATGTAGCCGGACCGACGCCGGATCTGGCGCCAACGGGTACTTTTGTGCCCCTGTTACCCCCTGGTTCTTTTAGGCCAGATTGGCAACCAGAGGAAGGGTGAGGGGTCTGGAGACCCTTTAACCGACCAGTTGGAATGTGATCCGGACTGGCGAGAGGAGTTGGGGATGCCAGTTGTCTGGATACTTCCCCAGACCCTGGCATGTTGTCTCCTCCTACCGTGGCTACGGAGGAGGGAGCTTCTTACGCAGTGGTGTTGCGTAGGGCGGCCGAGGCTCGCAACCTCGTGCTACCTACGGTGGAGGTCAGGACTAACCTCCTGACAGAGGTGCTTCAACCGGCAGCGAGCTCTTCGGAGCCCCTGCTGCCGTTAAATGAAGCCCTCACTGACATCCTTTTGGGCAGCTGGTCCAGGCCCAACACGGGCTCCTGTGGACAGGATGATCGCCCGACGCCGGCTCCGGGCGACCCCTCTTTCCTCGCCCAACACCCCTCTCCTGAGAGCTTGGTGGTCCAAGCCTCCACTTCCAAAGGCGCATTCCCTAACGCACCACCTGATGGGGAATCCAAAAAGCTGCACCACCTTGGGAAGATGTTTACTTCCTTCAGCTTGGGACTGCGGTAGGTAAACACCGCATGTCTGTTGGGCCGTTACACCCACTCCGTGTGGGATACGGTGGCGCAGGTGCTGCCCCAGTGCCCGAAGGAGGCCCGGGCCGTACTCGCCGGTGCAGTTGCCGAGGGGAGAGACCCAGCCAAGTTTACCATTTGCTGTGGACTGGACACCGCCGACTCGCTAGGCAGGACGATTTCAACGACGGTAGCCCATCGACGCAACGCCTGGCTGAGGTTGACTGGTTTTTCAGGGGATGTCCAAGCTACCCTTATGGACATGCCTTTTGATGGTCGTTGCCTGTTTGACGACAAGGCAGACAACGCGCTAGAGCGCTTCAAGGACTCTCGGGCTACGGCCAAGTCCCTGCGCAGTCTGCTTTTTGCCCCTTTCGTGGCTACGGAAGTGGTGCCCCGCCACGTTCTGCCCAGAGCCAAAGGCCGGCGCAAGCTGTCCAGCCCCTGCGCGGCCTGGGACGTGGGGCCCACCGCCATGGGTCTGGGGGACAGCGAGCGGGCCAGTCCACCACCGCCCCCTCTGCAGCAGCCTCCAAACCGTCCTAGTCCGACCTTTCAGGGCCACCAATCACCAGTGGGCGGCAGGATTCGCCATCACCTCCCCCACGGGCGCACCATCAGGTCGGACAGGTGGGTTTTGCAGATAGTCCGAAGGGGCTACTCCCTCCCCTTCGAGACTACCCCTTCATCCATGTCACCTCAGCACCATCGCATGTCGGAGGATCGTCTGGCCCTTCTCCAACAGGACGTTTCAGCACTTTTTGCCAAGGGAGCCATCGAGCGAGTTCCTGTCCCAGAAGTAGGTCGGGGTTGCTGTTCCCACTACTTTGTGGTGCCCAAGAAGGACAAAGGCCTGCGTCCTATCCTGGATCTCAGGAACGTCAACCACTTTCTCCGGAAGGAGAAGTTCAAAATGTTGACACTAGCTCAGGTCCTGTTTACCCTCGACCCTGGAGACTGGATACTAGCGTTGGACTTGCAGGACGCTTATTTTCACATCCCCGTCCTGCCGGCCCACCGGCGTTACCTGCGGTTCACGGTAGGCCACGAGCACTTTTAGTTTACCGTGCTCCCCTTTGGCCTTACCAGCGCCCCTCGGGTGTTCACGAAAGTGATGGCGGTGGCTCGCAGCTCATCTGCGCAGATCAGGGGTTCCAGTCTTCCCCTATCTCGACGACTGGCTGTTGAAGGCGGGCTCGCCCCAGGCTGTCGTCTCCCACCTCCAGACTACGGCCGACCTCCTGCATTTGCTGGGGTTCACCATCAACGTGCCGAAGTCACACCTGACTCCCTCTCAGAAGCTCCTTTTCATCGGAGCGGTTCTGGACACGACGCAGTTTCGGGTTTATCCTCTCGAGCAGCGAGTCCGGGATATTCAGGCTATGATTCCGATCTTTCGGCCTTTATCCCGGGTTTTGGTCAGAATGACCCTGAGGCTGCTGGGCCTCATGGCCTCCTGCATCCTGCTGGTAGATCATGCCAGGTGGCATATGCAGCCTCTGCAGTGGGACCTGAAGTTCCAGTGAGCACAGCATCAGGGGAATCTGTCCGATTGCGTTCAGATCTCGGAGGGCACTGCACGTCAATTGCAGTGGTGGCTAACGAACCAGGATTGGGTCAACAGCAGATCCCTCTCCCTTCCCCAACCAGAGTTCACAGTGGTGACGGATGTATCACTGCTGGGATGGGGCGGCCACATGGGAGAGGCGGAGATCAGAGGACTCTGGTCTCCGGCGGAGTCCGGGCTCCACATCATTCTTCTTGAGCTTCGGGCGATCCGTCTTGCACTAAAAGCATTCCTTCCCTCTGTCCGGGGAAGACTGGTGCAGGTGTTCATGGACAACACCACCGCCATGTGGTACTGCAATAACAGGGCGGGGAGAGGTCGTGGACCCTATGTCAAGAGGCCCTCCGCCTCTGGACATGGCTGGAACATCAGGGCATATCCTTGGTGGTTCAACACCTGGCAGGTTCATTCAACGCCCGGGCGGACGAACTCAGCCACAGGTGCATGATGGATCACGAATGGCATCTTCACTCGGAGGTGGCGCAAGGTCTCTTTTAACAGTGGGGAGAGCCTTGGTTAGATCTATTCGCCACCGAAGAGAACGCGCAATGTCATCAGTTCTGCGCGTTGGAATTTCCAAGGCGGCACTCACTAGGCGACGCTTTTCGCCGCGAGTGGAGTTGCGGTCTTCTATACGCCTTTCCGCCTATACCACTTCTGCCCAGAGTGCTGAAGAAGATAAAGCGCGACCGGGCCCGAGTCATTCTTGTGGCTTCGGATTGGGCACGAAGAGTCTGGTATCCCGAGCTGTTACACATGGCCTCCGATCAGACTGCCTCTTCGGGAGTATCTTCTGTCGCAGCAGCAGGGGACGGTCCTCCACCCGAACCTGTCCAGCCTCCACCTCCTTGCATGGAGATTGAGCGACGACAGTTGACAGCCTTCGACCTTCTTCCCGAAGTCTGTGATGTTATCTTGACAGCCAGGCGTCCTTCCACTAAGACGGTATACGCCTGCAGATGGAACAAATTTGTGGCATGGTGCGCAGCAAAGGCTGTGGATCCCCTTTCTGCCCCTCTTTCTGAGGTTCTCTTGTTCCTCCTTTATTTGGCCCAGCAGGGCTCTGCTCTGGGCACGCTTAAGGGCTATCTCTCAGCCATTTCAGCCTTTCTTAGGCTTCCTGATCAGCCTTCTCTTTTCAAGTCCCCTGTTGTAAACCGCTTCCTTAAGGGCATTACTCATCTGTTTCCTCCTGTTCCCTTCGTAATGCCTCAGTGGGACTTGACTTGGTTCCTACCTACCTTATGTGCGCTCCCTTTGAGCCGCTTCATAACTGTCCTCTCAGACTTCTTACTCTAAAGACTGCTTTTCTGGTTGCCATCACCTCTGCTCGCAGGGTGAGTGAGCTGCAAGCCCTTTCTTCAAAACCTCCTTTTCTGGCTGTTCATCCGGACAAGGTCGTCCTCTGAACCAGGCCTTCCTTTCTTCCCAAGGTGGTTACTTCTTTCCACATTGGTCAAACCATCACTTTGTCCACCTTCTTTCCGCATCCTTCTAAGGAGGAAGAGAGGCTCCACCGTCTGGATCCAAAATGTGCGCTTTCCTTTTATTTGGATCGCACCAAGCAATTCCGGGTGGATGACCAGCTTTTTGTTGGCTACGTGGGCGCCAAGAAAGGTCGGGCTGTGCACAAATGGACCATCTCTAGATGGGTAGTTTTGTGCATTAAAGCCTGCTACTCTTTGGCAAGGAAGGAGCCTCCTGTGGGACTGCGCGCCCATTCCACCAGGGCGACAGCAGCTACCACTGCTTTGGGACGGGGAGTCCCCCTCAATGACATCTGTCAGGCAGCTATGTCTGCATCTCTGCACATGTTCACAAAACACTACTGCCTGGACAGCCAAGTCCGGAGAGACTGCTTCTTTGGCCGTTCTGTTCTCCAGGACTTTCTGGTGTGAACTTGGTTCGCAGACCCACCCCCGGGAATGTATTGCTGGGGTATCTATTCAAAAGGTAAGGAATCTATAACTGTCTCTTTCAGATGAACAAGTTACTTACCTTCGGTAACGATATATCTGTAAGATACATAGATTAGTTATAGATTCCTTACCGCCCCACCCATCCTCCCCTTTCTGCGAACTGACTTCTAGGGTTAGGGAATACTTTTTCAGGGCCCTACTTTAGTGCACCAGTGGTCAGTGTCTTGCATGGCTCTGCGCTTCTGGCGTGGAATGTCGTGTAAAAGAACTGACGTCAGCACGCGAGGGCGGCATCTAAGTAGCTACCGTGACGTCATCCCGGCGACCACGAAGACTAACGCGGAGCCGACCGACGCCACCTTTCGACGCGCAGGGGCACTGCTGACACAAAATTCTCCGGATCCAGTCTGATGCCTGGGGGTAATTCAAAAGATAAGGAATCTATAACTAATCTATGTTTCTTACAGATATATCGTTACCGAAGGTAAGTAACTTGTTCATCAAGAGGCCCTGCATCTCTGGACATGGCTGGAACAGCAGGGCATATCCCTGGTGGTTCAACACCGAGCCGGTTCTCTGCACACCAGGGAGGACAAACTCAGCCGGATCACAAATGGCATCTCCACCTGTTGGTGATACCAGCTCTTTCAGCAGTGGGGAGAGCCATTTTTAGATCTGTTTGCTTCTGCTGAGAACTAGCAATGTCAGCAGTGTTGCGTGCTGGAGTTTCCAAAGCACCACTTGCTCAGAGACACTGTCTCGAGTGGAGCTCAGCCCTACTGTGTGCCTTTCCGCCCATACCACCCCTAACTGGAGTTCACAAGAAAGTCAAGAACATCTGATAGAGACTTCTAGCCATGAATGCCTTACCTTTTGAATTTCCCCAGACGTCAGACTGGATCCGAAAGATTTTTCATGAGCAGTGCCCCTGAGCGCCGGTAGGTCGCTTCGATCTGATTCGCGCCCACCATCTGTGTTGTTAGCGCCGAAAGTGAAGCCGCAGAACCTATATAGGTGCCACCCAGGGCCGCTGACGTCAATTCTTTATTTTCTGCGCCAGCTAGCACTCATCCAGAGAAGAGCTACTCCTCTGTTTTGTGACAGGCTTTTTTTCGACGTTTTGTCAACTTTTTGAGGTTTACCTCCTGGTGTGTTGAGGATGTCTTCGTGCAAGTCTGGTTTTAAGCCCTGCGGCGCCTGTCACCGACCGATGGCGGTGACGGACCTGCACCTTATGTGTCTTTGGTGACTGGAGGGCTACCACTGTCTTATTCAGATTGCCTGTCCATTTCCTCGAACGGTTTGAGGGAGTGGTCCCTGATGCTGTTAGCGGTCCTGCATGCAACTCCGCAGAAGTCGAAATCCCGGTCAAGGGGAAAAGGTCTGGGATCATTTGCGGAACCCAAAGTCCTCCCCGTCCCATTCGGAGTCCTCAGGACACTCAGATAGGAGGCATAAAAAGAAGAGCAAGAAGTCAGTGCTCTTCGACTTCTCATCCGATGAGACAAGCAAGCCTCGGCGTTCTAGGCCTCGTTCCCCAGAACCTGAGCCAACTCCGCGCATCCCCAAATTTCTGAAGGCCGGAGCAACCCCTGCCCAACAAAGTTCTTTGAGGCCATGCACCTCCTATTTGGTTGGCCCGACCCATCCGGCGCTCCTTCGGGTCCGGCAGGGTCGGAAGGGACCCAATCTGGTTGCGCAGTGCTGGCTCCTGCGAAGCCCCAGGGATCCATTCCTGGATCAGGACCAATGCCGGTTGTGCCACCTCGACCTTCCCTGGGTCCGGTCCTGATGCCAATGCTCACTGGACCTTTAAGAATTCCAGCTCTATGAGGAAGACTAGTGTGAGGACCTGGATGAGGCCAGCACCCTGGATACTTCTCCAGATGCTGGTCTGCTTTCTTTCTCTACCGTGGCTACGGAGGACAGAGCCTCTTACTCAATGGTGGTGTGGAGGACAGCTGATGTCCTTGACCTTCAGCTACCTACGGTAGCACTCAAGACTAATCTCTTGGCAGAAGTGCTGCAACCGGGAGTCTCCGTGTCAGAACCCTTGCTCCCATTCAATGACGCCCACACTGACGTCCTGTTAAGTACCTGGTCCAAACCTAGCGCAGGGGCTCCTGTGAATAGGACGATTGCCCTCTGCCATCGCCCCACACCTCACGCAACACCCTACCCCCGAGAACTTAGTGATCCAAGCCTCCACCTCCCTAGGTGCTTTCTCTACCGCTCCACTGGATAGAGAATCCAAGAGACTGGTCTCCTTTGGCAAGAAAATGTTTTCTTCTGACAACATGGCTTTGCGGTCTGTGGATGCCGGAATGCCTTTTGGCCGTTATTCCCACACTTTGTGGGATATGTTGGCGCAAGTGCTGCCACAGGTCCCGGAGGACGCCCGTGCTGTACTCTCCCAAGCTGTCACGATAGGCGAGATGGGGCAAAGTTCACTATTCGATTCAGCCTTGACATAACCGATTCGCTAGGCAGAACAGTTTACACAGCAGTGGCCCCTAGGCGTCACGCCTGGCTGAGGACCACTGGCTTTTTGGGGGATTTCCAAGCTTTCTTTATGGACACACCCTTAGATTGCACCAGTCTGTTCGGAGACTGGGCAGATTAGGCGCTCAATCTCTTTAGGGATTCTCATGTTTCAGCCAGGTCTTTAGACAATTCTGCTGCCCTACGTCCACCTCAATTTGCCTTTCGCAGCTATGGAAGGGGCTTCCAGCCATGCCGTGGCAGAGGGCACGGTACCCACAGGCCTCATGGGTCAGGTGGCCAGCAGTCTGGTGAGACCACTGCCCCCCACTGCATCAGCCTCAAAACCCTCCTAGTCAGCCCCTTTACCAACATGGGTACCCAGTTGGCAGCAGGATATGCCATCACCTGCCCTACTGACAGTCCATAACATCGGACAGGTGGGTTTTGCAGATTGTCAGAAGGGGCTACACCCTCCCCTTCAAGACTACCTCTCCCTCCATGCCACCATCTCACAATTGGCTGAATGAGAATCATCTGTCTGTTCTCTGTGAGGATGTCATGTTTTTGAAAGAGTACTCCCATCAGGATGGCTCACCTTTAGAAGAGCACTCCAGACAGCACGCACGTTCATTGGGCGCGACAAGATTTACTAAGATCAAAGATAAAATCAGATCTATTACGTCACATCATGACCGGACCATCCGTGCGGAAGTCTGGTGCAACATTGTCAGCAAGGGCGAAACACGTGTTGGCGAGGGCGAAGTTGAAAAACAGATGTGGAAATGAAGAACAGACGATACCACAAACTCAACCTTGATTCATTGAGTGCTCGGCGCTTATTTGCTTACTTGTACAGAAGAATCTGTTGATCCCTTTTCTGCCCCCTCTTTCTGAGGTTCTGCTTTTTGTTCTTTCTCTTACCCTACAGGGCTCTGCTCTGGGCATTCTTAAGGGCTATCTATCTGCCAGTTCTGCCTTCTTGTGGTCTTACTCACCTCCTTCACAATTCATTATGCCTCAGTTCAACCTTAATGTGATTTTGAGTTTTTGATGTGTGCTCCCTTTGAGCTTCTACAGTTGATTCCCAAGCTTCTCACCTTGAAAACAGCCTTCCTTGTAGCAATTGTATTTGCCCGCAGGTTAAGTGAGCCTTATCATCTAAGCCGCCTTACCTCTAAGTCTACTCTGACAAAGTGGTGCTTGCAAAATGGTCACCCTTTTTCATGTAGGGCCAATCTATCACCTTGCCTACCTTTTATGCTCGTCCACATCCCTCTAACGAAGAGGAACAACTCTCCAACGTCTGGACCCAAAAAAAGTGTTGTTCTACCTTGACCGCACATGAGTTCTGGCTGGATGTCCAACTCTTCGTGGGGTATGTTGGTGCAAAGAAAGATCGGGCTGTGCACAAGCGGACCATCTCCAGATGGGTCATGTTCTGCATCAAATCTGCTACGAACTTGCCAAGAAGCAGCCTCCTGAAGATTTGCAAGCTCATTCCACCAGAGCTAAAGCGGCTACAACTGCGTTAGTATGCTGAGTTCCAGGTTTGATATCTGCCAGGCAACAACATAGGCTTCTCTGCACACGTTCACTAAACATTACTCTCTGGACAGTCAGGTCTGCAGGGATGGGCACTTTGCCCATGTGGTCGTGCAGGATTTTCTTGTTTGAAATTAGTTTGCAGGCCCTCCTCCGTGGATGGTATTAATTGGTTATCTATTCAAAAGGTAAGGAATCTGCGGCTAGAAGTCACTATCAGATGAACAATTAACTTACCTTCAGTAACGCCGTATCTGATGGAGACTATAGCTGCAAATTCCTTACCGACCCACCCATCCTACCCGCTCTACGAACAGATTTCTAGGAACAGGAATGTTCTCCAGTATTGTATCTTTTATAGATTCACATGCTTGAATCTTCACCGTTGTCATGGTGGGAGTCCCACGGTAACAGTAAAACAGTAGTATTAAAGCTTTAAACTCAATTTCCATTGAAATTCAGTAACCTTTAGCAACCTATTGTTTTAAAGCATCAAAACTTCACCCAATCAGAGCATAGACCATAGAATCTCCATCCCCTGCAGGGCCACCATACCTCCGATTTCTTACCGCACGTCGTATCTGAAAGAGACACGTTAGTGACAGATTCCTTACCTTAGAATATCCCCAGGCGTCAGGCTGGATCCGGAAAGTTTTGCGTAGCAGTACCACTGCGCGTCGGTAGGCGGCGTCGTGCGGCTCCGCGTCCGGCGTCGGGATCGCCGGGATGACGTCGCGGCCAGTACTTAGACGCCGCCCATGCGCGCTGGCGTCAGTTCTTTCTTTTTCCGCGCCAGTAAGCGCAGATCCGGATTGAGCAGTGCCCCAGTCATTTTTTGACTGAGTATTTTTGAGACTTTTTTGTCCAAGTTTTCGAGTCGTTTCGACTCCAAGGTGTCAGTAGGGATGCCCGGCTTCAAGCCATGCGAGGTCTGTAATCGCATGATGTCGATTACGGATCCGCACCGCGAGTGTCTCTTCTGCTTGGGGCGCGGCCACGACCCCACGTCGTGCCCCGAGTGTCGGTCCCTCGCCCCGAAGGCTTTGCGAGAGCGGTCTCGAAAGCTTCTCGAGGCCCGGCACTCGGCTCCGCGCCGATCGAGGTCCCGGGAGAAGTCGAGGGGCCGGTCGCGGAGCTGTCGTCATTCATCGGGGTCGAAGTCTTCGTCTTAAGGTAACGCGAAGCACAAGAGGTCTAAGAAGCGTCGCTCTAAGACCTCCCCTCGCCGGTCTCACGACTCGGCTGAGGGTCCTGTTGGTACCGGCCCGCGGCTCCGGGAGTACCCGTTGAGCCGGCGTCGGCCTACCCGCCTGTTCCGGGTCCGACGTCTACTCCGGCAGACATCCAGAACTTCTTGTCGGCCATGGCTCGCATCTTCGGGCCTAAGGGTTACCCCGGTGCGCCTTCGGGCCCCACGGGCCCCAGTGGAGGTCCTCCTTTGGCACCACCGGCGGCTCCGGCCCCGGTGTCTCTGGCGGCTCCGGCGCCACAGGACCCCCTCGGATTCAGGCCTGGATCCCGGTCGACGCCGGTTGACCTGACAACGCCGGCGCCGACCTCCCCGGTACCACTCCCGGCGCCGTCCGAGGTCCCGGACGACGCCGTCCCCAGGTTCTCCCCGGCACCGGACACGGAGCCGGATCGACGTCGGCCGACGCCGATGGGACTTTTCTTCCCTCATGTCCATCCTCCTTACTTTTCACCTGTTTTGGAGGACTGGGAGGGGTCGGAAGACCCTCTCACAGCCCAATGTGAGCCTTATCAGGACTGGGCAGAGGAACTGGGTGATGCTAGTGGCCTGGACACCTCTCCAGACCTTGGCATGCTGTCTCCTCCTTCCGTGGCTACGGAGGAGGGAGCAAGTTATGCAACGGTGTTGCGTAGGGCGGCCGCGGCCTTGCTCCTCGAGCTCCCTACAGTGGCTGTCAGGACTAACCTCCTGACGGAAGTGCTTCAGCCGGCGGCTACCTCCTTGGAGCCACTGCTGCCGTTCAACGACACACTTTCTGACGTTCTTTTGGGCACCTGGTCCAGGCCCACCACAGGGGCTCCTGTGGACAGGAACGTAGCCCGACGCCATCGCCCGGCCCCGGGCGACCCCTTGTTCCTCTCCCAACACCCCACCCCTGAGAGCTTGGTTTCCCAAGCCTCTACTTCTCAAAGCGCCTTCCCTACGGCTCCGCCGGACAGGGAATCCAAAAAACTGGACCAATTTGGGAAGAAGGTTTTTTCTTCCTCCAGTGCTGGTTTGCGGTCCGTGAACACCGCTTGCCTTTTGGGCCGTTATTCCCACTCTCTGTGGGATTCGGTGGCGCAAGTGCTGCCTAAGTGTCCTGAGGAGGTCCAGACACTACTCACCCGTGTTATTGCAGACGGGAGAGACGCGGCGAAGTTCACAATACGATGTGGCCTAGACACCGCTGACTCGCTGGGCAGATCGCTTGCTACGACAGTGGCGCTTCGCCGTCATGCCTGGCTGAGGACCACTGGTTTCTCGGGCGATGTCCAAAACACCCTTATGGACATGCCCTTCGATGGCATCCGCCTTTTTGGCAATAAGGCAGACAGCGCGCTGGAGCGCTTTAAGGACTCGCGAGCTACGGCCAAGTCCTTGGGCCTCGCGCCCTCCGCAGCAGTCTGCTTTTCGCCCCTTTCATGGCCACGGAAGGGGCGCCCAGTCACGTCCATTGCCCAGCCACCGGCCCGCGCAGCAAGCGTCTTCGCGTGGCCGAGGACGTGGCTCCGCCGAGGCGGGTCGGGTAACCAGCGTGCGGGTCAGGCCACCACCTCCGCCCCGTCCGCGGCCTCCAAGCCCTCCTAGTCCATCCTTTCAGGTCCACAGCACGCCAGTGGGGGCAAGGTCCGCCATCACCTTCACCACTGGCGTGCCATCACATCGGACAAGTGGGTCTTGGACATTGTCCGAAGGGGCTACTCCCTCCCCTTCGAGACTACCCCCCCAGCCATGCCACCTCAATGCCACCGCATGTCGGGGGATCATTTGGTGCTTCTTCAAAAGGAAGTTGCGGCCCTCTTGGCCAAGGGGGCATCGAGCACGTTCCGACCCCAGAAGTAGGGCGTGGTTGTTACTCCCACTACTTTCTGGTGCCCAAAAGGACAAGGAGGACATGCGTCCTATCTTGGACCTCCGGAACGTTAATCGCTTCCTCCGGAAGGAGAAGTTCAAGATGCTCACCCTAGCTCAGGTCTTGACTGCCCTCGACCCTGGAGACTGGATGGTAGCGTTGGACTTGCAGGACGCATATTTCCACATCCCCGTCCTGCCGGCCCACCGGCGTTACCTGCGGTTCACGGTAGGCCTCGAGCATTTTCAGTTCACCGTGCTCACCTTTGGCCTTACCAGCCCCCCTCGGGTGTTCACGAAAGTGATGGTGGTCGTCGCAGCTCATCTGCGCCGGGCAGGGGTTCCAGTCTTCCCCTACCTCGACGACTGGTTGTTGAAGGCGGGCTCGTCCCAGGCAGTCGTCTCCCACCTCCAGACTACGGCCGAACTCCTGCACTCGCTGGGGTTCTCCATCAACGTGCCGAAGTCGCACCTGATTCCTTCTCCACAGCTCCTTTTCATTGGAGCAGTTCTGGACACAACGCAGTTTCGGGCCTATCCTCCCGAACGGCGAGTCCAGGATATTCAGTCTATGATTCCGATCTTTCAGCCTTTATCCTGGGTTTCGGTACAGATGACCCTGAGGCTGCTGGGCCTCATGGCCTCCTGCATCCTGCTGGTCGATCATGCCAGATGGCATATGCGGGCTCTGCAGTGGGACCTGAAGTTCCAGTGGGCGCAGCACCAGGGCAACCTGTCCGATCACGTCCAGATCTCGGAGGGGACTGCAAAACAGTTGCAGTGGTGGCTCTCGAACCGGCAATGGGTCATGGGCAGATCCCTCTCCCTTCCCCAGCCAGAGCACACAGTTGTGACGGACGCGTCCCTTCTGGGATGGGGCGGTCACATGGGAGAGGCGGAGATCAGAGGCCTCTGGTCTCCGGCGGAGTCCCGACTCCATATCAACCTTCTGGAGCTCCGGGCGATCTGACTTGTCTCAAGGCATTCCTTCCCTCTGTCAAGGTGAAGGTAGTGCAGGTGTTCACAGACAACACCACCGCCATGTGGTACTGCAACAAACAAGGCGGGGTGGGGTCGTGGACCCTATGTCAGGAGGCTCTGCGTCTCTGGACATGGCTGGAACATCAGGGCATGCGCCTGATGGTTCAACACCTGGCAGGTTCCCTGAACGCCAGGGCGGACGAACCCAGCCGCAGGTGCATGATGGATCACGAATGGCGTCTTCACTCGGAGGTGGCGCAAGGACTCTTTCTACAGTGGGGAGAGCCTTGGTTAGATCTATTCGCCACCGTAGAAAACGCGCAATGTCATCAGTTCTGCGCGTTGGAATTTCCAAGGCGGCACTCGCTCGGCGACGCTTTTCGTCGCGAGTGGAGTTGCGGTCTGTTGTACGCCTTTCCGCCTATACCACTTCTACCCAGAGTGTTGAAGAAGATTCGGCGCGACAGGGCCAAAGTCATTCTTGTGGCTCCGGACTGGGCTCGAAGAGTTTGGTATCCCGAGCTACTCAGTATGAGCGTTTATCCCCCGATCAGTCTGCCTCTTCGGGAGGATCTTCTGTTGCAGCAGCAGGGGACGGTCCTCCACCCGAACCTGTCCAGTCTCCACCTCCTTGCGTGGAGATTAAGCGGCGGCAGTTGATTCCTTTCGACTTGCCTCCCGAAGTTTGTGATGTGATTCTGGCAGCCAGGCGTCCCTCCACTAAGGTAGTATACGCCTGCAGGTGGAACAAGTTTGTGGCATGGTGCACAGCAAAGGCTGTGAATCCCCTTTCTGCCCCTCTTTCTGAGGTTCTTCTGTTCCTTCTTTCTCTGGCCCAACAGGGTTCTGCCCTGTGTACCATCAAGAGCTATTTCCGTGCAATCTCGGCCTTCCTCAGGCTTCCTGATCAGCCCTCCCTTTTCAAGTCCCCTGTTAACAGGTTTCTAAAAGGCATTACACACCTCTTCCCTCCTGTTCCGTTTGTCATGCCTCAGTGGGACTTAAACTTGGTTCTTACCTTTTTAATGTGCGCTCCCTTTGAGCCTCTACATAACTGTCCTCTTCGTCTTCTCACTCTGAAGACAGCCTTTCTGGTGGCCATCACCTCCGCTCGGCGGGTGAGTGAGCTCCAGGCTCTTTCTTGCAAACCCCCCTTTCTGTCTGTCCATCCAGACAAGGTTGTTCTTAGGACGCGTCCGTTTTTTGCCAAAGGTGGTTACTGCTTTTCACATTGGGCAGACCATCACCTTGCCCACCTTCTTTCCGCCTCCGCATCCTTCTAGAGAGGAAGAGAGGCTCCACCGTCTGGACCCAAAACGTGCGATTTCCTTTTATCTAAACCGCACACAGCAGTTCCGAGTGGACGACCAGCTCTTTGTTGGCTACGTGGGCGCCAAAAAAGGTCGGGCGGTACACAAGCGGACCATCTCCCGCTGGGTCGTCTTGTGTATCAAGGCCAGTATTCTTTGACTAAGAAGGAGCCCCCTGTTGGGCTACGTGCCCATTCCACCAGGGCGACAGCCGCCACCACGGCTTTGGGACGTGGTGTCCCATTGCAGGACATTTGTCAGGCAGCTACGTGGGCCTCGCTGCACACGTTTACCAAGCATTACTGCCTTGACAGCCGAGTCCGGAGAGACGGCTTCTTTGGCCGTTCTGTTCTCCGAGACTTCCTCGTCTGATATTTGTTCGCAGACCCACCACCAGGGTTGGTATTGCTGGGGTATCTATTCTAAGGTAAGGAATCTGTCACTAACGTGTCTCTTTCAGATGCACAAGTTACTAACTTGTGTAACGATATATCTGTAAGAGACAGTAGTTAGTGACAGATTCCTTACCGCCCCACCCATCCTCCCCGTTCTGCGAACTGATTTCTAGGGTTACGGTCATCCTTTTCAGGGCCCTAGTTTTCAGACACCAGTGTCAGTTTCTTGCATGGCTCTGCGTTTCTGGCGCGGAAAGTCGTGTACAGAACTGACGCCAGCGCGCATGGGCGGCGTCCAAGTACTGGCCGCGACGTCATCCCGGCGATGCCGACGACGGACGCGGAGCTGCACGACGCCGCCTACCGACGCGCAGGGGTACTGCTACGCAAAACTTTCCGGATCCAGCCTGACGCCTGGGGATATTCTAAGGTAAGGAATCTGTCACTAACTATTGTCTCTTACAGATATATCGTTACACAAGTTAGTAACTTGTGCGTTAGGGAGTCTCTGTGAGAAGCTGGCTTGGTATATTATGTTAGTTGGCACCTTGCACCAATCTAGACAACCCTTATGGTGAGTTTAGTGGTCTTAGACAACCGTAGAAAGCTCTCTAAGTGGTAGCTGTGGAGAGCAGCCTTCAGGCTTAGTCCAGAAGCAGTGTAAAGCAGCTTGTTTTACCAAAACATTATCTTATAGGTATAGATTAAGTGAAAACGAACCACAAAGTGTATTTATAAAAATATTTATTTATTATAAGACACATACAGATATCTCCTAGCCGGAGATGTACACAATGCACACAATGCACACAATACTTTTCAATACTTTTCAATAGAAACAGGTAAGTAGCACGGAATACACAGTGGTCGCCAGGGGGAGACCAAACCATATACTAAAATAGTGGTATGCGAACCACGACTCGAGTCAAGACTATACCCAGAAGACTTAGAAGTGCCGTGGACCCAAGGAACCACCCAAGGTAAGTAACCAGGAGCCCCACGGAGGCTGTGTGCATAGTGTGAACACGACCGATGCAAGTCAATTGATAAGTCGCAGTTGCAATTTTAAAGAAGGACCCTGAAGAAACCCCGTGGAAGACAGAAGGTTGGAGAGCTACTCCACCCGTGGATACCCTAGGAGCCAGGATACCTACACCAGGGAAGCCGGGTGCAAAGGTGTGAAATGGCATCGGAAACCGCTGCCGAACCCAATGGAGGACCTCAGGAAGATGCTGCTGCTGGGGAAGGTGAAAGTGTCCGGTGGAACCCAAAGGTGGATTCAAGTTGAGAAGTACCTGCAAGCAGAGGGGACAGAGTCTATGCCTCTCAGGAGTGACCAGGTGGCATGGAAGACGAATGCCCACCGATGTGGAGTGCTGCAGGGGAGATGACGGTGAGCTTGGAGCTGCAACTCAGGACCAGGCGACGCTGTGGAAGACCAGGAGCCATGCACAAGCTGTCCCACGTCGGATGT
Source organism: Calotriton arnoldi (assembly GCA_963921515.1). Lineage (NCBI taxonomy): Eukaryota > Metazoa > Chordata > Amphibia > Caudata > Salamandridae > Calotriton > Calotriton arnoldi. The sequence continues at coordinate 32,842 of CAWUFW010005879.1, forward strand.
CGATAGTTGAAGGGTCGTCCGTCGGGAGCACCAACAAGCCTTGGCAACTGCAAACAACGTGGAAAGCGAAGAAGGTGCAGTGTCGGGACTTTAAGTTCCAGGTGACTCACCACAAGCAGTGGGCGTCAGGGCAGGCCCCGAGCAATCAGGGGAGCCCACAGGATTCAAAGATGACCCTTAAGAGGACCCACAGGCTGGAGGCACTGGAGTCGCAAGAGGACCTCGAGCAGCACACCTAAGATGCAGGCCCACGGTGCAAGTGATGCGGTGAGGGCGAAGATCTTGGTAGCTGGAGATGTTTGAGGTTGGGGCTACTTGGAGCCCGAAGATCTTGGTGGAAGGAAGCCAACAAGCCTTTGCAACTACAAGTCGACACGGTGCCCAGGGGTTCGGTTCCTGCAGCCCAGATGAGGGATACTGGCCTCAAACTTGGTGAGAGGACAGGGCAGGCCTCGAGGGATGTGAAGAACTGTGCAGAATTGTGCCTCTGGTCGGCAGCAGCCAGGTTGTGCTGTCCGGGTCTAGAAGACTGGTACCGGGAGCACTGAGGGCCTCCCGGAGGAGCTTTACAGTGCATGGAATCATACCTCCCACACTGTTTACGGTGTGGGGGTATGATTCCAACATGTTTGATACTAAACATGATAGGGTTCGTTAAAGCCAGTTTCGAGATGGTGATCGCGTAATGATGCGGTGCCCCTCTATATGTTATATGGCTGTCTCACTTACAACCCGGGAGTATGGACTCCGTATGCTGTAGGGGTGTCCTGCTCATGCAGGGGCACCCGAGCACCATGCCTTCAGGATTGAAAGGCCTGCTTTAGGGGTTACTTACAGGTTTTAAGTGCAGTGACCTTAGATATAGGAAAACCTATATCTTTGGTAAGTAGTGCTAGCGCCAGCTTACATAGGCTGCAATGGCAGGCCTGTAGTTACAAATTCAGTGGTCCCCCATGGATGGCATAATACATGCTTCCCATGGGGGACCTCTGGTGTACCTATGCCCTGGGTACCATAGTACCATATACTAGGGACTGATAAGTGTACACCAGTGTCCAATCTGGGATGTACCCAAGTACTTACCATACCAATTTAGGGGAGAAAGCACAGACTGGGGTCCTGATTAGCAGGATCCCAGTCAGACTAGTCAAACAGTATCACATCATGCAAAAAGTGGGGGTAACCATAAAAGCAGATCCTACTTTCCTACAGTCTCCCTGAGCTCTTCTCAGTCAGTGTTTCTACTTTTACCCTTTTGAACTTCCAGCTTGCAGTTCATCTCTTCGCCTCACCTCTTCATCTGAGGTACAGTTCGGGAGTGGGTGCGCCTGTTTTCCTTCATAATATCCAAGTCTAAAAAAAGGTTGTTTAGGCCATGCAAGACTTGTAAAAAGTCCAGACTTTATTCTTAGGACCCACATAAAGAGTGCCTTTATTGCCTGTATCCAGACCACAAGCCCAGAGAATGCAAGTATTGTTGTGCTTTTTCCACAAAAACCCTCAAAGACCGTGAGGGTAGGCTAGGCTGTTTCTCTGGCTGCTTCTCTGGCTGCAAAGGAAGAAGGCTGCTAAGGACTCGGACTCTGAAGGTGAGGAGAAGCCCCATACCTCCTCCAAGAAAAGAAAGGAAGAAGGATCTTTTTTGCACAGAGAGCCTAAAAAGTCTATATTTCATAGGAAGGAAAGACCTGAAGAAAAGAGGGTTAAAAAAGACCAGCCTGGTCACTTCACAGCAAAGAGCTGGCGCTGTACCACCATCTGCCCCTCATATTCCCTTCAGGGATTCTTCATCAAGAAAAATCTGCCTGTCATCGAAGCACTCAGTCTATGTCCTCAGTCGCCACAGGATCAGGCGCACCTTCTACTACGTTAACGGTCAAGACGATGGCGGCTACTGTGTTGTCCAAGACTGAAGTGGTGGTGTCTCCGTCGACGAGGACTTCACCGTTGATGATCCAGCTCGTCACTACACCATCGATTAGCATTTCTCTTCAGGCACCGCAGTCAGTTCTACCATCGACGATAGCGTCGGCGAGGGAATAAGATATTGCTCTTCCAAGGGTGATTCCATCTCTTCTGCAGGACTTATCAAAAAGTTCTCCATTGCCTCCTACTCGTCTCTTGGATTTCCAGGAATCCGAGGATGATTGTCTGTATGACCCTGCATATAGCCCATCGCAACTCAGTCAAGTGCCAGGACTCAGAGGAGGATGAGGCACTGGATGACCCATCTACTTATCTTGAGGGTGAATACTCCTTCTCTGATGCAGGGTGTCCCAACGCTCAATGCTTGGACACATTTCAGAAACACTTTCCACATGAAGAACAGGAGGATGAGTGGCGACATAGTCCAGAGCCTTCCATAAACACTCCTATTTCGTTGGTTACAGACCTCTGTATGATGCTCCGTGATTATTACAAACATTTTCCTGAGGCTAACGCCTAAGCAGCCACCTCCTACACAGGACGTTCCTGTCATCATTCCTGCACCGCGCCTAAGCTATCATAAAGCAGAAATATACCACCACCTTTTGGAAATATCTGTTCAGGTACACGACCGTGATGACCAACGGCTAGAAGAAGGGGAGCTGCGGTTGGACCCGGATGTCCATGATGAATGGGACGATTACGTGGAGCCTACTCAGCCCTCGCCTAATCTGCCTATAGCTGACTCTCCACCTGCAGTTATCGGCGGTTTTCATGACCACCTAGAGTGCGTCAAAGCGCTTTGATCTCCCTATGCCCGCCAAGCAGACAGTGTTTTTTATGATTTTAAGGCTTTTACACAGCGCTCTACCCGTGCCATTCCCATCGTGGATTACTTATGGCAAGAGGGCCTGAAGCTAATGACGCCAGCCTCTACTCCTGCGGTTGTCCCAAAACTGGACAAATATACAGGGCACCTTAAGTCTCTCCTGCGTGCCTTATTGGCCATCATTGGCCTGACTCAGTTATTATGCAGGCCTCTCAAAGAAGATCTAAAAATCTTTCCTCACCATGTGCAGCTCCACCGGACAAGGAAGGGCGCCGGCTGGACAATATTGGCAAAAGGTTCTCCGTGTTGGCAGCCACTGCCATCAGAGGCTCCAATGCCATGGCTATCTTCGGGAGATATGACCGACAAATGTGGTCCAACATCTCTAACTTGCTGGAATATCTTCCTGTGGACAAGGAGGCGAAGGATGTTCTATTGGAGGGTGAGAGCGCCTCTTCTGAGATTATTGATGTGGCGCTGGACATTTTATCCATCACCTTCAGGCAGATGGCGGGAGCAGTGGTGTTGAGACGGCAGGGATGGCTAAAAGCTAAAGCATTCCACGTAGAGGTTCAGGCTAAGGTGCTAGATATGCAGTTCGGGAAATACCTTTTTGGCAAGCATGTGAATGACGCGCTGCAGTTGATAAAGCCAGACATGAACGTGGCCAAATCGCAGACAAATTTGCAACAAGTTTTCTTCTTTTCGAGGAAGAGGTCATTATTTCTCTCTACCTCAACTCCTGCAGCGTTTTCAACCCTACTACCAACAGTGATTTTGATCACAGTACTCTGCACAGCACTTTCGACAAATTTCAACACCAGCCTATCCTAGAGCCTTAGCACATCGATGCCCAGCGTTAGGAGGAAGATCTCATGACGCCAACAAAAGGCAATGAGGATTCACAGGCCCCTGCCACCGCAGTCCCACTTCAATTCGGCCCGCTTGCTCCAAATTCTTCAATCAATGGAAGCTCATATCTTTCAACAAATGGGTGTTAGACGTATTCCACCATGGTCACACCATGGAATTTGTTCAACAGCCTCTAAATGTACCTCCGCGGAAGACTTCACATCGTCATCTGGCAATCATCAAGAAAGAAATCAGATTGCTCCTCTCCAAACAGGCAATCGAAGAGGTGGCACGTAGTCAGCACAATCTGGGTTTCTACTCTCATTTCTTTTTAATAAAGAAAAAGCCTGGAAAATGGAGGCAAATAATGGACCTCTGGTTGCTGAGCAAGTTCATCAAAAGTCTACCCTTGTTGTTGCTCCAGCAGGAATTGCTTCTCATGGATGTGGGGGATTATATGTCCTCCCTCGATCTTCTGGATGCGTATTTTCATATTCCCATACGAGAGCCGCCTGGGAGAAGCGTGTACCAAAAATAAGAGGTCTAAGAGGACCATCAAGCATGCTGGGTGGAACTGCATAATAGATGGCATCGATAACTTCTTAACAGATTGTGAGGAAATTCTAGCTCCATCAGAGCCTATTATTAGTTCTAATTTCAATAGCCCCATTTCACCAGTATGTTCTAAAAGCATTCCAAATATATTTAAGAAGCGCATTGCACATAGCTCCAGGTCCGCTCCCTCAATGCCTTCTGAGAGCGAGGCAGGCAGTGTAGAAAATCCAGCTACCCCACAGACCCAAGACCCCCTAAGCCCAGACGTCATCTGTAGCAATAGATTTGCACCACTTTTATCCATGGTAGAAAACCTGCCGGTGAAGGAGGATAGTGAGGTTGCGGTGGCCGGTGAGGGAGTATTCCAACCACCTGTTAAGGAGCAGGCTAACCTCGATATCAATGTGTTTGCAAATATTAAGGACTTAAGAGCAGAAATCAAGGCTTTGAACATGACAACACATGAGCTTAAGGGCCAGGTAAATCTACTTTTAGCAAAAAGTGAGTCTTTCAACCCATATAACTCCTCAGGTCAAACGGAATAACAGGCTTCTTGATAGGGACACACCAATGACCACCATAAGTCCCTGGCAGCCACTACCACACCACACCTTGGAGAGCATTTGCAGCATGATTATGCATGATTCCATTACCAGAAAGCCGCTGGCAAGGTGGACAGAGCCATTGAGCGCTGCTAAGAGCTTCAGTGAGTGTCACGAGAATAGACAATCTTGGCATGAGAGCCACTCTAACCAGTATCTTGTGAGAAATGAGTATAGCCCCCTTAACAAATACAATATTCATGACCAACGTCCCAAAAATTGCCATTCATCAGAGGCGGGAAGGTGAAGATGCATTTAGGAATAAAGTAATTCAGTGGATTAGGAACGTGAGAGGCTGCAGGTCAGTTATAGAAGATATACTGCGAGCAAGAAGGTTTTCCTCCCCCAATAGCCCCACGGATTGTTTTGAATTATCCTTAGTAGATGACAGGCTGGTCCAGTGTTTGAGTGCACTGGAAGCAAGAACCTCTGCTCCCGTGACATCCAGCATTCAATTAAAGTATCATCACCCCAATCATTGTCGGCCATTGTGTTTCACTTCTACTGCATCACATCTTGGCCAAGACTCGATCTTGGCTGCAAATGACTGACTGAATTGGAGTGATGCACCCTCTGTTTTGGTGACCCAGCCAGCCACTTTACCTCTTTCTGAGGACAGCGACAAAATTATTTATGTTCAAAGGGCTTCAGACACTAGGGGGCCCTCCACGCCCAGGGAAGAGCCCATGGGTGGAGTTGTAATTGCTATACCTTGCCACCATCAGGTTTGCGTAGACAATCAAACTTATAGTCCTAGTCCTTCCAAGAACTTATGCCGAAGGCTTTGTGCAAGCTCCAGATGGTACATTGAAACGTGGCCGGGATCAGATTGAAAATGGCGCTCCCGCATTGGATCAAATTTATGGAAGCCTTCGACATCTGTATCCACCAAGAAACCTGGAGCACTACTCCATATCACATGCCAGGTTATCTAAGGTATTACAGTCCCGCAATCCAGAGCAAAATAGGACGCTCTGCTTGTTTAAGTAAAGATAGAAGTCAGATGTCAAGTCTGAGTTTTCCTGCAACAACCCAGACATCTTGGGCGTCCAGCTTAAAGGTGCGACAGGCACTATCGCTGACATCTATAATGTCTATGCCAGAGGTACCAGTGGGTGTGGCAGATACTCTACCTTACAGCAACTGGAGGAGCTATTGGAGAAAAGGTGTTCTTCGCACCCCTTGATCTAAGCGGGGAATTTCAGTGTGACGTTTGAACCCCTGGAGAGGGACAATACATGCAAGGCAAGAGAGGAGGATGACCTATTGATAGTTCCTCATCTTGAGCTTACCCCCCATTTGAAAATGGTCGCAAGTGGCCTTGCAGGTAAATGCCATTACCCTGGGGCATGGGTTGAGGGCCACAAATGGGTGGACCAAGTCTGATAAAATGGGTCCTAGTACCTTTAATAGATCCAAGGGAATAAGTCGCATAGATTATTTTCTACTTGACTTTATGGGCTTTACTTATAGATATGATTGTAGGCTCAAGTGTCGACAGCGATCACAACCCCATATGTCTGAGCCTAATGTCCCCTTAGGACGAGTTTTGCACCGCATCTAGAGCGCATTTAGTAACCAGAGAGCTCCTTCCATCGAATGATAATCGCCGCCTTAAGTGGCGAAATGTGGCCTTGATAGAGGACAAACTCCAGTCACTTAAAAAAGAACTGACAGTTTGCATGGCAGACTTTATAGCCTTTCTTGAGTATCCGGAAAGTCTGGAAGCCATAGTACATAGGCACTCTTATTTCTTTCAACAGCTGGCTGCACACTTTGTCGATTCCTCGTCCCGTTCGGAGCACAGCTCTAGTGCATCTCAGCTTGGTTTAACCGCGAGTGCAGGCAAATATAACAACAATTAATGCCTGCCCTCAGATCTAATACTACTGATCTTGTAAGAGCCCTAAAAAGGTCCTACAAAAAAGCCCAAGTTAAAGCAAAAAGGGAGTTGGTTGAGAGTAGTTGGAGGCTCATTGGCGAGGCATGTGCCCGCAACGACTCCAAATCATTCTGGCTCATAGTGACTCAGGGGGACCCTTGTTATCCTCTAGTAACATTGCAATAATGGCCTGGTACGACCACTTTAAGCCCCTGTATGCGGGAACCATCTCTCCCCCTCCCCCCCACCCCCCCCCCGACTGATTCGCTAACTCCTCAGCCAGAACAACTCTAACCTTCTCAAAGGAGCTCTTCACGAGCGGTGACATCCAGTGTTATATTAATTCAATTGCCCAAGCTAAGGCCCCTCGTCCGGATAGCATCCCATGTGACCTGTTCCTCTATGACCGAGAAAACTGAATGGCCTATATTCTGATACTCGTGAATGCCATAGCTGGGGGTGCCCCCATACCCCAGTCATGGAAGTGAGCAGAGGGGATCCCGATCTATAAAAAAGGAGACAGGACATCGCCCAGCAACTACAGACCCAATAGCCTTATTGATACAATACAAAAAGTAGTTTGTCGAGCATTACTGATTAAAGTACAGGATTGGGCCTGTGAGAAAAATATGTTATCTCCCTCCTAAGCTGATTTTAGGGTCCAGACTGGAACAGTAGACCAGGTATTTCGCTTCCTTCTCTTCTGGAAGATTGTGGTCATTGACTGGGGGAGGCTATATGTGGCTTTTATAGATTTAAAAACCGCCTTTGACCTTATCCCCAGACAGAAACTGTGGCATGTCTTCTCAGAAATGGGGATGCTGCCGGAGATTCTATCTCTAGTTCTCCATCTCCATGATGTCAACTTTGCTAAAGTTCTGTGTGGCGACCAAGACCAGCTCACCAATGGCATTGACGTTAGCAGGGGCGTTCGCCAAGGGTGCGTTTTGGCTCCTACACTTTTTTCCCTCCATATGAACAATGATGTGCAGTATCTTCAAGAGGTGCCAGCCAATGCACCTTTGCTGGGGACTGAAAGGGTTGTGACGCTCCTTTTTGCGGACAACACTCTGCTGGTCTCAAAAACCCCTGGGGGGGGCTCCAGAGCCTGCTTAATTGTTTTAATGATTTTTGTAGGTCGCAGGATCTTGAGATCAATAATTCAAAGATAAAATTTCTGACTATCAATTGCTACAAATCTTACAAGGGTAGTCCAACTCTGGGAGGTATCTCACTTGAGAGAGTCAGCACCTTCAATTACGTGGGCATAACTTTAGCTGAAAGTATGTCCTGGAAACCCGAAGTGGCCAAATCTACCCTGAAGCTTGCTCAAACAGCTGGGGCTCTGAGAAAGGAACTTAGCACCTCCTATAGCAAACCAATGGCAGCACCACTGCAGATATATGAATCCAAATCAGTGAGCTCAGCCCTATATGGAGCAGAGCTGTGGGGTTTTGAAAGGTTGGTAAACTTAACTAGAGTTGAGAACAGGTTTCTGAGACGTTTGGTCCAGCTACCACAGAGTGCCCCACTTTGCCCCTTACTGCTAGACTTGGGCAGTAAATCGATCGCTGATAAGGCTAAGCTCCAACCACTACTATTCTGGAGGAGGATTAGGCCCATTCCTGAGCAAGGCTCCTGTGCCAAGGCCCTTGACAAAGTCATTTCGCTGGATAAGCAGAATAAGATAGGGTGGTTAAATAATGTAAAGCATCTATTGTCCGATTTAGGGTTGCAGGATCACTGGGAGAACAGGGACACAGTTTCTCTTCCTACCAAAGCCCATATCAAAATGCAGTATTTGGGATGGGTAGCCCAGATAGCCACCAATCTTAATGAGTGTCAGATAACTAAGGAATTCACATATCATAAATCCATTGCCTTCCTTGAACCATATTTAGAAATAATCCAGATGCCTAGTGATAGGAAACCATACATGTAGTTCAGATTTGGCACGCTTCCCCTTAATACCATTACCAGCACTTGGAGTAACACCCCAGTGCCATCTCGGTTTTGACCCCCTTTGCACAGCTAGCGTAGAATCGCCAGCACATGTCCTTTTGCCTGTCCAGCCTATTTACGCCCAAGAGCTAAGTGGCTCGCTCCAATATGCAGCCAGATGGGAACACGTAGTCCTGCTAAAGCCAGGGCCGGCTCTAGGGCGGTGCGATCTGTGCCACCGCAACGGCCACTGACTTGGGGTGGGGCGACATGTTTGCAAGTATATTATCATTTTAAAAGCACCTGCTGCTGTGTTTCATGCCTCCAGCAATTATCAGGCATCAATAAAAATTTCAAGAGAACTCCGGTGATTAATATTCTTCCTAGAGAGAGACCGGAGTTTCGTCTAGTAGAAGTTTCGACTCATCGTAAAGTAGCGCAGAGGGTTAATATGCCTGCTGCAAAGAACGTGCACCATTCAGATCACAAAGTGCATAGAATGTAATAGGTCAGTGGGTTACTGCTTTTGCCAGAGAGACCCTTTTGTTACTTGCTGTTTAGAAGTTAAAATCCTAGAATAGAACAGTGAGCTATTAACTGTCATCAAAGAGCTGCATGCAAACAGCAAGGTTTAAATTAGAGCTATGTTTTTTGCCCAGTCTTTCATTACCCTAATCTTTCAGAAGGGTTCATTTGGGTAAAAATCAATTCTTATTAAAGAGAACCAATAACAATGGTGTTACATTTTAAATTCTGAATTTGTGCTTTTCCAAATCAATACTCTTGAACTATACTGCCTACCAGCATGGATGACATGCGACTCCTACACCTTGTAGTCCTCTGTCTTATGTACCATTTCCGATACACTGATTTACACATGTATGATTGTCTCTGTGCAATGTGTATGACGTAAAATGCTCTGACACCTTACACTGGTATGAGTGGCGCTATAAAGCTAAATGATTCTGAGAGACTGTGGTTATGGAGACCTGAGGGACACTGTTAAACTGGCGTAGTGAGGGAATCCGAGGCAGAGGTGATAATTGGGGCCACCAACAAACATTGTTGCACAGAGCGCCACCAGTGCTAAAGCCGGCCTTGGCTGAAGCGTTGCGTATACTTGGATCAGACCCTAGACCAGTTGTAGCCTGCGCAGTGGCAACGTTTTTGGGCCTTATGTGGGGCATCAGGAGGAAGCTGTTGCAAGCAAATTGAGGTTGAGGTTGAAGAGTAGTAGCTTACCTTACCTTCTTTGTAATAACTAGATGTCTCAGTTGTTTTGTATATTATCATGGGCACTGTAAGATCTGCGTTGGCTACATATCATTTTATGGTTGGCATCACAACGGACCTCATTTGAAGATTTTGGCTCTTTGGGTGGCTATTGTTGCTACCGCCTTGGGTACACGGGCCAGAGGACTGCTCCTTATATACATCATACTCATGGCCTATACGGTCCGATGATGATGTTTTAAAATTTTTAACAATTTATAATTCGTATGGTTGAGTTGATTCCCTCATTTCTACTTAGGAATCGATGCCTATGATCTGTCTTTTTTTTCTTTCCTTTTAATAGTTTTAAAGTTTTTATATTTGACGCCCAAACATGCCAGATCATTATCCAGTCTACCATACTTTCTAGACTGGATTACTGTAATTCTCTGTACTTGGGCGCCAACAAAGCAGGTATTAATCGTCTTCAGAGGGTGCAAAATGCCACGCCCGGACGCTATTCGCCCTCCCCAAATCCTGCACAGTCTCCAACCTTTTACGTAAGCTCCATTGCCTTCTGGTGGATCAGAGAATCCATTTCAAGACACTGTGCATTTCACACAATTGTGTATGCTCAAGCTGCCCCCTTTCTAGCTAATCTTATTCCTTGCGTTCCTAACCGCTCGCTGCGCTCTTCAGATCAACATCTGGCATGTGTCCCCCGTGTCAGAAGAGCACGGGCCGGAGGTCGGTCGTTCTGTGTCCTAGCTTCTGCCCTCTGGAATTCTCTTCCAGGCATCATCAGGAGCATTCGGTACCACGGGGCATTCAGGAAGGCAGTAAAGATCTGGCTTTTCCTGGCATAATCCACCTGCCTTAGACTCCTCCCTTGTCTGGTCGATCTGGAATCAGAGCTGGAATGCCCCGTTCCTGGGGCAGCCATGGGCTTTACAAATCTGGTAACACATCAATTTATAACTCTGTATGTACGAGTTTAACCGCACTTTACAACTACAGGTCTTTGTAATGTAATGTTTGCCAGACTCATATTTTTACATTTTAAGCAAGAGCTAGATTGCACATCACACTTTCATGGTTGAATGACCGAAATAACGTTTGATTTCGCATACTCCCATACATCCAAAGCACTGATGTGTTCTCGGGTTCGAGGTGACAGGTTGCCATTACCAGTTCAAAGTGCTGCCCTTCGGGCTAAAGGCGACCCCAAGAGTCTTCACCAAATGCTTGGTGCCAGTATTTCCTTACCTGGATGACTGGTTGGTCAAGGTCCCGTCCTTCCAAGCTGCCAGAATATCTACTGAGGCCTGTGTTTAGCTTTTTCACTCTCTAGGTCTCAAACTCAACAGGGAGTAGTCCTCTCTCATCCCTTCCAGATCGCTGGTATTCCTAGGAGCAACTCTGGATACCATGTTTTCAAAAGCTTTCCCCGCAAAAAAGGATTTTGCGCCTGCAGAAGACAGTGCAGTTCCTATCCTCAAAAAAAGTGCCTTTCAGTAAGGACATACAGATCAATGCTAGGGATGATGTCATACTACAACCCGTTGATCCCACACTGTCGCTTACGTATGAGACCTCTCCAGGAGCAGCTCGATGCCCAGTGGACTCAATCTCGAGGCTGCTTGGACATCGTTTCACTCGCACCAGAAATGACCTCAGCAATGTCCTAGTGGACCGTCAAAGACCACTTTTCTCAAGGTCTATCTTTCCTCCCAACAAAACCAAGGTTGGTGATAACGTCTGGCGCTTCCATGGAGGGGTGGGGAGCCCACCTACAAGATTTACAGATCCACAGAAAGTGGTCAGCTCAGGAAGTGCTTTGTCACATGAATCAATTGAAACTGAAGGTAGCTTTTCTGGGCATCCAAGCTTTCATACCAAGAATCAGGAAATCATCAATTTTCGTCCGCATGGACACCACCACAATGAACAAGGTGGGACAAGATCGCATGCCCTCTCAGTGCTTGTGCAGAAGATCTGGGAATGGCGAATAGCCCACAATATATCAATGCAAGTTCAGCATGTACCAGGAGTCCAAAACGAATAGGCCGACTCCCTCAGAAGAGACAGCAAGCAGTGTCACCAATGGGCGCTAAATTAGAATCAGCTGTGAAAGGTTTTTCACTGTTGGGGGTTTCCAACCCAAGTTCTATTCGCTACATCCCTCAACAAAAAATGCTGGTTCTACACCAGCAGATTTCCTCAGTTGGTCTCTTTAGGGAACGCCTTCCACTTCTCCGGGGAAGGAACGTTTGCTTACACATTCCCTCAGTTCCCTCTTATTCTAATAGTTCTGCAGAAAATCAAGCAGGAGCCCTGCCGCATCATCCTTATCGCCCTGGCATGGGCACGTCAAAACTGGTACACCAAGCTGTATCGCCTATCAGAGTCGACTCCAATCCTGTTGCGGCCAACAGAGAATCTCCTTTCCATGAACCATGGCCAAGTGGTTCATCCACAAATTCACACACTTCATTTGTCAGCTTGGCTCTTCATCACACGGAATTTAGAGCATTAGCAATCTCTGACGGATGTGAATCAATACTTCAGAAAGCCTGAGCTCCTTCTACACTTAAGTGCTACTCGGCCAATTGGAAAAGATTTTGTTGATGGTGTGTCGAGCACTAGTCATCCTCTCTCATCGCCTCCTGAGGACATTTTACCCTATCTATTGTATCTCGCCAAGTCTGGCCTTGCACATTCGTCCATTAGGGTACACCTGGCGACCATATCCAGGTACAGACGACGTTCTGGTCACTTGTCCTTGTGGTCTAACAGACTGGTGAAGGAGTTTATGAAAGGTCTCTGCAGGGCCTACCCACCGATAAGGCCTCCTCCAGTACTTTGGCAGCCAAACCTTGTCCTGTCGCAGCTTATGAGGTCTCACTTTGAGCCAATGCACAAATGCAACTTAAAATACCTTTCATGGAAGGTGGCTTTTCTGTTGCCCATCACGTCGGCTAGACGCAATAGTGAAATCCAGGCCTTTACCACAACAGAGCCTTACCTACAGTTTCATCAGGACAGAGTGGTCGTTCCCACCAATCCTTCTTTTATTCCTAAAGTGTCTTCCACATTTCATCTAAATGAACCTGTGATTCTGCCTTCCTTTTTTCCCCGCTCCATCTTCGCCTGCTGAAAGAGCCCTCCATTCGCTGGACATTAAGCTCTAAGTCCTACTTGCAAAGGACAGACTTTCCGTAAATCTACTCAGTTGCTCATTGCCTGCTCTGCCCCCAGGAAGAGTCAGGCTCTGACGCGGGCATCTATTGCTCTTTGGGTCTCCTCAACTATAATTATCTGCCAAGAGAAGGCAGGCTGGCCGTCCACTTGCTGCCAAGGTCACAGCTCATTCCTATAGGAGGCTGGCTTAGTATATAGTGCTCACTTATGTAAGTGGAGCACTCTGCACTAATCCAGACAACCCTTATTATGATTTTAGTGTTCTTAAACAACCTTAGAAAGCTCTCCAAGTGGTAGATGTGGAGAGCAGCCTTCAGTCTTAGTCCAGAAGGAGTGTAAAGCAGCTTGTTTTAACAGTAGTTAGTCTTAAGGTATAGTTTAAGTGAAAAAGAACCACACAGTGTAGTTATAAAAAAATCTGTATTTGTTATTAACACTCACTAACACATTGCAATATCTCCTACCCGGAGATATAATCCCCATACACACAATACTTTGGAAATAGAACACGTAAGTAGCACAAATACACAGTGATCTCCAGGGGGAGACCAAACCATATACTAAAATAGTAAATGCCAACAACGACCTAAGTCGAGAAGGGACCCAGAAGATGTAGAAGAGCTGGGGACCCAAGGAACCACCCAAGGTGACTATCTAGGAACCCCACGGAGGTTGTGTGCAGAGTGGAAACACGACCACGTAGTCACTACAAGTCATTAGTTAAGTCGCAGTTGCAGTTCCCAGCTGAACCTGAAGACACCCCGTGGAAGATGGAAGGTTTGAGTCTCACCCCACCCGTGGATGCCCCAGGAACCAGGATGCCTACACCAGGGAAGCTGGATGCATAGGTGCGAAGTGACGGCAGAAACCGCCGTGGACCACAATGGAGGGCTTCAGTGAAGATGCCACTGGCGAAGAAGGCCAAAGAGTCCGGTGAAACCAAAATGTGGATTCATGATGAGGTACCTGCAAGCAGAGGGGACGGAGTCTATGCCACTCAGGAGTGACCAGTAGGCACGGAAGACGAATGCCCACCGATATCGGAGATGCAGGAGAGTTGACGGTGCCCTTGGAAGTTGCAGCTGTGCGGACCCGGCGACGCTGTAAAAGACCAGAAGCCGTTAACGAGCTATCCCACATCAGATGTCAAGAGCCATGGGGTCAGTGTCCGGCAGGGGAACCAGCATGCCTTGGCAACGGCAACCAACGTAGTCGTCGAAAAAGGTGCAGTGTCGGGACCAGCAAGGTCCAAATGACTCACCATGAGCAGGTAAGTCAGAGCAGGCCCGAGCAAGCAGGGGAGCCCACTGGAGCCAAAGAAGACCCCCGGGAGGACCCACAGGCCGAAGGCACAGGAGTCGCAAGAGGACCTCAAGCAGCTCACCAAAGGATGAAAGCCCTTGGTGCAGAGGATGCGGTGCAGGCGAAGATCTTGGCTGCAGGAGATGCTTGAGGCTGGAGCTTCTTGGAGCCCGAAGATCTCTGGAGGAGAGAGTTAACTAGCCTTGACAACGGCAAGTCGACGCGATGCACAGGGGTACTGCTCCAGCGGTTCCAACAAGGGATACTGACTTCAAACTTGCTGTGAAGACAGTGCAGGTCTCGAGGGAGTTGCAGAACCACCACCTGTGTTGCTGAACCATTTCGGAGTCCGTAGGAGCTCAGGAACAGCAGACCGGTCAGCTTTGTTGCAGTGCCTGCAGATACAGGGGAGTGACTCCTTCACTCCAAGGGAGATTCCTTCGGGTGTCTTGGATGTCCACAGGCCTTGTGAAGAACCTGTATGGAGTACAGGCACAGACGTTGCAGAAGACTGGCAGGACGACAAGACCAGGAGCAGCAGGTGTCTTCCCAGTTGCAGTCTTGGTTCCCAAAGCGAAGTCCAAAGTGCCCCGACAGTTGAAGTTGAAGTGTTTGCGGATCTGAATCTTGTCCAACGACGAATCAAAGGACCCACCCACATTTAAGCCCTTAAGTACCCTAAGGAAAGGGTTGGGACGATTCAGGGGTCCCTCCCAGAGGAGGGGCTGGACAGTGGGGCGGTTACTCCCATGTCCATTGTCCAGTTTCGTGCCAGAGCGGGAGCCAATGGCTCCCTGAACTGTTTTCAACTGGAGTATGCAAGGAGGGCACCAAATGTGCTCTTCAAAGCAGTCTGGTGGCGCTGGCAAGCGCCTCCACCCCAGCCCAATACACTAAGTCCTGTCTGGGAGGTGATCACACCTCCCTGTGACAGGAAACATATTGTTCTACCTTCCCCCCTGCTCGAGCTCAGCCGCAGTTGGGCAAAATCGTGTCTGGTGTTGGCAGCAGCACTAGCTTGCTGGCAGACCCTGGAAAGCTGTTACTGGGAGTACAAATGTGCCCTTCAAAGCAGGCTAATGGCACTGGTGAGTGCCCCCCACCCTGTCCCAATACACTGAGTCCTGTCTGGGAGGTGGTCACTCTTCCCTGTGACAGGAAACCTATTGTCCTGCCTTCCCCTGCTCGAGCTTGGCTCAGCAACAGGAGGGCAGAATCATGTCTCTGGTCGTCAGCAGCCATAGTTTCCTGTCCGGGTCTAGAAGATTGGTACCGAGAGCACTGAGCGCCTCCTGGAGGAGCTTTACAGTGCATGGAATCATACCGGTGTGGGGGTATGATTCCAACATGTTTGATACCAAACACGTCAGGGTTTGTTACAGCCAGTTGAGAGAGAGCCATCTCGTAATGACACATGGCCACTCTATATATCGTAATGGCTGATGCACTTACAACCCGGGAGAATGGACTCCGAAGGTTGTAAGGGTGTCCTACTAATGCAGGGGCACCCTCCCACTCATAACCGAGCACCCTGCCTTCAGGATTGAAAGGCCTGCCTTAGAGGTGACTTATAGGTTTTAAGTGCAGTGACTTCAGATATAAGGAAACTTATATCTGTTGTAAGTGGTGCTAGCACCAGCTTACACAGGCTGCAATGGCAGGCCTGTAGTCACAATCTGAGTGGTCTCTCATGGTGGCATAATTCATGCTTCAGCCCATGTGAGACCCCTAGTGTACCTATGCCCTGGGTACCTTAGTACCACATACTAGGGACTTACAAGGGTACACCAGTAGCGAATTTGGAGTGTACCGAAGTACTCACCATGTCCAATTTAGGGAAGAAGCACAGACTGGGGTCCTGATTAGCAGGATCCCAGTCGGACTTGTCAGTAAAACCTAATGACACTGTGTAACAAGCATTGGCATAGCCAATAGGTCTCGCTTTTGTGACCTTATAAGTATTTAGTTATGCAGCACAATATCCTTGGTGCAATAACATCAACTGTTGCATGGCTAAAAACTTATAAGGCCCTAAAGGCGACTGTGGGCTGCTGAGACATTAGAGCCTGTTTCATTCAGCATTTCCACATGAGATACGAGCAAGACCCCAACACCAATTTATGGAAAACAAACTTTTAAAGAAACAAACATAGTTCAACTCAAGTTTTAAATATACAAAGTACCTGATCGTAGCTGCTAAAATGTAAAAGTCCAGAAGGATTGCATAGTGTCTATGCCACGTTTCTCCTATGCTCCATGTTCCTTTGGCTGAGTGATGTAAGTCAGCACGAGGTCAAAATAGTGAGAAGGGGCGTGGCAGGAGGCGCGATCCCCCAACCATCATAATGCACCGCCTTCCAATACACGCCTTAGTCAGTCCAATAAAAACATAAAAACCTGGCGTTTTGGGATGTTTGGAATGGGTAACACAACATCAAACCTGTCTACGCACAGGTGAGGGTTACTGGCCCATCGACAGATCTACGTCTTTGTGTGCTTGCCTTTGTGTCTGCCGCTCTACCTGCAGTTGTATACATAGCTTTCTGCATATATCTATCCGTCGAATGACACTTATCTATCTGATGGTCATTCTCTGTGTATGACCTATTCCTCTCTACCTGTCTTGGTGTCTATTACTGCCAGCGTGTTGAGTATTAGTCGTTTTACTAAGTAATATAGCTCCGTGGGCTAAGCCCGTGCTGCAAGCTGATTTGTGCATCCTACAAGGCGCGAACCCTGCAGCACCAGTTTAGCCTTTCATCCTTCATTGCCCAGAAACAATTCAGTGCGTTACGCTTTATCCATGACAAGCATTATTATGATCACGATGGCTGCAGAGATGCGTACACTAAAAGTCAAAATGCGCCTCCGTTGGCTTTGTTATGCAGTTACTTCGCCAACACAGATATAATATGTCAGGTCATGGCTATTTTTCCGAGGTTGGTGTGTGAATGCACCCTGCATGCGGTTACTAGACGATTACGTGACCTCATTCCAGCCCTCGACTTTCGTTTAACACTTCAAAGCATTCTGGGACTTGTAGTTTGTGTGACTTAAGTATTCCCAACGAGACATGCATTGATATGTAAATTATATCACACCCGCAGATATTGCGCTGCAGTCATTTAGCACCACACGAACCCTGAGGGGGGCAACTATTGCTCTACAAACATAATGGTTAGCGTATGTTGTTAATCATGTCATTAAAAATCTACTTTGTATTTTTCTGTTCCTCTGCCACCAGAATCGGTTGTTTACTGTCATGTCACCAGAAAGTCTCAGTCACATGAAGCAACCATAAACAGCGGTTACTCTTTGTGTTCCTAATTGGGGGAAATGACGGGATGCTTTTAGCTCAATATAGCAGCCACTGAAAAGCGAGAGCGATCACCAATCTCCTAAATTCCCAATTAACCCTGTTGTTTCTGTCCATTTGGTTAATATTAGCAATAATGGCCCCAGAGGCAGCAGGGAATTTCCTGTACATTAATGAACAGTCTTATTGGAAATGGGGATCGCTTTCTTCCTTAGAGAAGGGGGCGGGCGAGCGAGCCGTTCCATGTGCTTCGTTCACTAGCGATTCTGCTTCAGCGGAGGCATGCATCTCTATGAGTTGTCCACCGGAGGGCAGCAAACACCTTGCGGCTTCCTCTTTATCGCCCCGCCCACTCGAGGACGTCACACACACACACACCCCTTGTTTCATTTTACCTAACTATGCGCAAGATCTCGCGATATTTACTAGTCCGCCAGCTGTTAAGAGAAGGCTTCGGTTGTATTTTTCTGCATTTTTATAGAGCGCAAACCTGGCCACGGGGCATTAGACCGCGCTATACAAGCACCAGAATAAATTACACATATTTTAGGAAAGACGTTTTAAGTGAGCTGCCTAGGGTTAGTGGATGTTGCTCTGAGGTCGGAATTCTGGGAGTTGTCTTCTGCATTACATTATAGAGTAGCCTTACAAGACTCAGAACTCAAAGAAAACAAGAGAGGAGCGGGGGCGAGCGAGCGCGGCAGCCTGCAGAGCTGACCAGACGCTCGTGCGTCATGGCCTTTTGCCTGCGATTACGCGCAGGGCAGACATCTGTTTCCAATTACGATAATTGGAAACAGATGTCGGCCCTGCGCGCGTAACCGCCCGAAAAAGGCCACAACGCATGAGCGTGTGGTCAGCTTTCGAAACCCCCTTAAAGTCTCGCCAGAGCAGCGCTTGCGCGCTACTCGAGGCTCGACCTAAAAAGTGGGGGTAACCATGCAGAAGGATCCTTCTTTCCTACATATATCTTCGCCTGCTGAAAGAGCTCTCCATTCACTGGACATTAAGCTCTGTTTAAAGTCCTACCTGCGAAGGACAGACTTTCTGTAAATCTACTCAGTTGCTCATCGCCTTCTCTGCCCCAGGACGAGTCAGGCTTTGACTCGGGCATCTATTGCTCGCCGGGTCTCCTCAACTTTAATCTTCTGCCAAGAAAAGGCTGGCCGTCCCCTTGCTGCCAAGGTCACAGCTCATTCTGCTCAGAAGATGGCAGCATCCTCTGCCCTGTTTCCCGGAGTGTCTTGATCCGACATCTGCAGGGCGGCGACATGGACGAACGTCCATACCTTCACAAAGTATTACAGCCTGGCGCTTGGCAGAAGGCGGATGTAGCAGTAGGACAAGCTGCTGTGCGACATCTGTTCGCATAAGGTTTGAACTTGTTAATGTCTCTCTTCCTTCTATAATTATTGTATTATCGGCGATTAATGCCTTTCGGTTAACTTCATGTTATTAATAATGGCTGGGCTATATGCCTATTGTTTGTTTCTGCAATTACAGTATCTGCCTTACGTTATTATTTTCTACTTTCCGTCGCATGGTGGGATGGTTCACCTTACCTGCCGCAATTGCTATTTGAAAACTGCTTACTATTCTGATTCAAGCATGTGAATCTATGAAAGATACAATACTGGAGAAAAAACAAGTTACTTACCTATACACTGTGGTTCTCCAGTATTGATATATTTTATAGATTCACATACGGCCCACCCTCCTCCCCTTTCAGGTTCACCTTCTATACCTCTATTCTTCTATTTACACAGGTGCTTGAAATCTGAGGTATGGTGGCCCTTCAGGGGATGGAGACTCTATGGTCTGCTCTGATTGGCTGAAGTTTGGATGTTTTAAAACAATGATAATAGGTTGCTAAAGGCTATTGAATTTCAATGGAAATTGAGTTTAATGCTTTAATACTACTATATCTGATAGAGACTTCTAGCTGCAGATCCCTTACCTTTGAATTTCCCAGGCATCAGACTGGACCCAGAAACTTTTGCTGAGCAATACCCCTTGCACGCGCTGTCGGGTGTCTCCATTCGGCTCCGCATAACATGGGTAGCGTCGGTTATGTCGTCGCAGTACCTATATAGGCGCCACCTTTGGCGTGCGGACGTCGGTTCTTTTATTTCCGCACCAGTTAAGTGCCGATGTCGGAAGCTAGCCCTCTTTCGCTTTTTGACGGGCCTTTTCTCAACTTTTTGTCAAATTCAGAATTTTTCTAACTTCGTGTGTGAGGAGGTCTTCGACGAAGACAGGGTTCAAGCCGTGCATGTCACCGCATGATGTCGGTTACCAACCCTCACCTCTTCTTTCTCTGGTGTCTCGAGCGCGACTACGATTCGAAGTCGTGCTCGCAATGTCGGTCTATGGCTCCGAAGGCCTTGCGGGAGCGTGTATGAAGCTCCTTGCGGCTCGGCAGTCAACACCGTCCAGCGAGACTCCGCGGAGGTCCCGATCGAAGAAGAGGTCTCGGGACCGCCCCTCGGAGCCCAAAGTCCTCTTCGTCCCACTCGAGGTCCTCGGGACACTCTGGGAAGAGGTACAAGAAGAAGAAGTCCAAGATGACTTCATCTTTGCATCGACTGTAGTCCGTCGACGAAAGAGGTAAGGAGCGCCGACGCTCTAGGCACGGTTCTGCGGAGCCGGAGCCAGGGTCGACTTTGCGCCTCCCTCCCTTTCCTGGGAGCCGGAGCGACCCCTCCCTCCCCCACACACACTAAAATGAAATAATTTTATTCATGCGCTGTGTATTTGAGCAGGCCGACCCATCTGGTGAGGCCTCGGGCCCCGTGGGGTCGGAAGTGGCCCCATCGGATTTGACACTGTCTGCTACGGCACCAAAGTCTGTGCCGCCGTTGCCCATCGGTGGCACCAGCCCCATCGTTATCTCTGAGGACACGGAGTCGGGACGAAGGCGCTCGACGCCGATTGAACCCAGTGGTTCTATGTTGTCGCCTGAACACTTTAAAGATGTGTTAGACTCAGGAGAGGAGTGGGAAGGGTCTATGGACCCTTTGGAAAACCAGGATGACTCTGCAGAGCAGTTGGACTGGTAGGGAGAACTTAGGGAAGCCAGTGGACTGGACACTTCTCCAGATACTGGCATGCTGTCTCAGCCAACTGTGGCTACGGAGGAGGGGGCATCCTATGCCAAGGTGGTTAAAAGAGCAGCCGAGGTCCCTGGACTAGAGCTACCCTCCGTGCCGGTCAAGACTAATCTCCCGTCTGAAGTGCTTCAGTCTGGTGCTTCCACTGCCGAACCCCTTTTGCCCTTTAACGAAGCACTAACTAATGTCCTTCTAGGCATGTGGTCCGAGCCTAGCACAGATGCTCCTGTGAATAGGACAATTGCATGCTGCCATCACCCATTTCCGGGCGACCCAAAGTTCCTCAGCCAACACCCCACCCCAGAAAGTTTGGTGGTGCAGGCCTCCACATCCCAGGGCCGTTCCCTTCTGCCCCTCCGGATAGGGAATCCAAGAGGCTGGATTCATTTGGTAAGAAAATGTTTTCTTCCTCCAGCCTGGCATTGCGGTCAATAAATACTGCATGCTCATTGGACCGTTTCTCCCACTCCCTTTGGGAGATGGTTGCGCAAGTGCTGCCATAAGTCCCGGAGGAGGCCCGGGCTGTGCGCTCTCAAGCAGTTAAGGACAGGCGAGATGCAGCAAAATTCACCATAATGTGTGGCCTTGATACAACGGATTTGCTGGGCAGATCGATTTTCACGACAGTGGCCTTGAGGCGCCACGCCTGGCTTAGGACAACTGGCTTCTCGGGCGATGTCCAGGAAAATTTGATGAACATGCCCTTTGATGGAAGCCTGTGAGGTAACCTAAAGGGGCCTGTCAAAACAACAGTCTACAAGGGGTGACTTGGGAAAAAGTCCGGCAGAACTCAACGTGGGGCTTGGTTCGTTGTAGGGACTCATAGGCCAAGAAGACGCAGGCAGAAGTAGTGTACTCAGGCTGTGGGGCTCGCGTTCAGAGTTTCTGGCTGACCACTTAGGTTTTGAAGCTCTCACAACTCTTGGGGTGCCTGCAGAGGAGGTAGAAGAAACACAGCAGGGCTACTCTGTGTGGAGTTCATCTCTCCTGAAGTCCCTCGACGTGCAGGTATGTTTTTGCGGCAGTGGTGTTCGGATTGAACACAAACAGGCCTTGGTGGGCACAAGTGCCCCAGTAGTCAGGGTATTGGTGCAGGGGGCGCTCCTGGAGGGTCTAGCATCTCGAGACTCTGCAGAGAGACAGGCCTGACATCTCAAAACTCGGCAGAGACATGCCTGACTTCCCAGAGCCTTGGGGACCTCCTCTTCTCACGTCGCTCCTTCGGTGGGCCCCTATTCCAACACACAAGGTACCGGGTAGATGCTTTTGGTGCCTGCAGAAGCAGGGGTATGGCTTCGTCACCCCAAAGGAGATGCTGCTTGGTTGTTGAAGCTGCTGGATGGTCCTCCACAGCTTTTGGAGAATGCACAGCGTCTGGATGAGTCGGGTCGGTGCAGTTGTCGAGATTCCAGCAGAAAGGCAGGGTTTGGCGCCAAGTAGTGGTTAGGTCCTCAGTTCTCCCGTTGACTGCTCTTCTGTGCCTTTTCTTTGGTTCCCAGTAGATCTGAGTTCAGGGGCGTTAAGGGAGTGTAAGGTTCTAGGCAACGGGCCACCTACCCCTGGGGTGACTACACCCCCTATATGACCACTTCCTGTGGGCATAAACCTGACCCAGAGTTCCTAGCTTCACCAAATACAAGATGGTGAAACCCTTCTAGGAGTGTCTCCTTCATGTGGCCTACCTTAGGGGTGTGCCTAGCCTGATAGTGCAGCACGCTTACGGACTAGCTAATTTTCCCACGTGCTCTGGTGCCAAATGGGCTCCAGGACAGGGGGTGGCATTCTCCAGGTGTGGAGGAAGCCGGGTCGCATATCAAAGGCGACAGAGGCGTTGAAGCTTCTGGCCTGGATATGCTAAATCACTAGCCATCCTGCGGTGTAAACAGCTCCTGCCAAAGCATGCATTGTTTCTGACCTCTGGGAGCATTGGTTCTCCCGAGCAAGGGGTCAAACTCGTCTGATGGCAGTCGAAGAGTCCAGTCAGCCAGCACACTAAATGACTGGTATGTTTTAGGGGGTACCTTTAAGGTTACCTCTGGGTGCATATTATAATAAATCCAACACTGGCATCAATGTGGATTTATTAAGATGAGGTGTTTGATACCAAACACTGTTATTTTCATTGAAGCCATTATGTAGCCGTGTAGCTCGTAATGACCAGTGCCAAGTACATATGCATAAGATTGTTTCCTGATTACTTGCAGTGTCATGGCAATGGAACCAGACATCAGAGGTATATCTGCCCATGCAGATATGTCCTCACATATAATATAATTCACACTGCCTTAGGGCTTTAAGGACAGCTGTTGGGGGGATTTACATATAGTATATGCAGTGTGCGTGGGCATGGCAGAGTGTGTGCCATTTTGGGTTTTCGAAATGATGCAGGTTTGCACCATTTCATACATCCTGCAATTGCAGGTCGTAAGCAGTTTCTGTGTGAGTCCCTTTGGGTGGCATAATTCATGCTGCTCCCATAGGGGATCCTTTTTAGTACCCATGGCCTGGGTATTTACTAGGGACTGAAAGGGGTGCTAAGATCCTTGCCAATAGGGTTACAGTGTAGCATTTCATTTTAGAAGAAAGCAAACTGGCAGTTGAGCATGGTTAGCAGGCTTCAGTGCACTGTCAGAGTCGAAAACCAGCATGTAAGTTCAAACGGGGGCAAAAAGGAGGGGGGGGCATCTGCAAGGAGAAGTACAGCTTCCTACATTGGGTAGTTTTTCTAATCCTCATTGCTGCATGTCCATTGTAAAGTCTTACCAAGTCTCTTTTGACAATCATTGAAATTGCAGTGAAACCAGTTTTTCATTGTTTAAATTCCTGTGAATGCAGTCTCTGTGGCAGGCTGGTCTTGTTTTCAGCTACCGTTGAGACTCCATTTCGCCAAGATGGGCTCTGCAGCATACTGCATTGAAACTAACCAACTAAACTGGGGTGTGTGTGGGGATGAAACGGAAAGGGAAGGATGAC
This sequence comes from Calotriton arnoldi, assembly GCA_963921515.1. Classification (NCBI taxonomy): domain Eukaryota; kingdom Metazoa; phylum Chordata; class Amphibia; order Caudata; family Salamandridae; genus Calotriton; species Calotriton arnoldi. The sequence goes on from CAWUFW010005879.1 coordinate 56,543, forward strand.
TAGTGAGCGATAGGAAAGGAAAAGTCAGACTGAGCAGGAACTACCAGAATATAACAATAGAAGAAGAACTAATTCGTTTTTCCCAGTCAGGAGGAGAGAGATGGAGACTGCAGATGCCTAATGGAACCAAACACCAGTGAAGTGCCAAACATTGCCAGGATCTGAGAAGAATCAGCAAATGTCGACCCCGCCCAGAGGGAGGAGAGATCTCCTGCAAATAGGATACTGAGAGAGGAGTGGTTGAGTCCATTCCCCTACTGGAGAGACCTTCTGACCTTCCACAGTTTAGGAGCTAAACCAGAGTAATTGCTGGTGGGGAAGAAGGAAGAAAGACCGAGGATTAGGAGGGAAGTCTTATCGACTTTCTTTAGATGAATATTGTCTGGTGTATTTAAAAAAAATTTTTTTTTTAAAAGGTTGAATAAACTTTTTGTTATTCCTTACACCTAGTCTTAGCTGTTGTGTTTAAGCCTACTGTTACGGTCTTCTTTATTTTGCAACCTCTTTTCAGTAAGAAATTCCCTCATTCAAAGATAATAATTTCTGCTAGTATATACAGACTTCTAACAACCAATTGATTATTTGGAGATCAGACCAGTGTGACATTCCATTGTTACTTGTCTACAGTGGAGATCCCTATTTTTAAAGAGGTTTAGTAAGTCAAGGTGATACATTCCCGGGCAACTGGAAAACTGTTTTTCTTCATTAGGTAGAACAGAAGGCTTTATGATTTCTTGCTGCTGTCGATAAGTTCTGTTTAGACTTTTTCCCAGTCTTGCTTGGAAAATTAGGACATTCATTTTTTTTTCCAGCGAGACTAAAATGAGGATGCATATTTGATCGAACTGTTGAAGATTGTGTGCGATCCACAAATACAGCGAGTCATATGCACACTGAGCTTGAATGTGGTAGCCTGCTGTAGCATCTCAGCACCCGACTTCCAGCTGACTATCCCTGATTCTCCATGAGTTGGCAAAGAGGCTTCCATGCCGAGGAGCACATTATAAAGCAGGGCAGAAGGTTTATGTGCTGCTTCTGTCTGTTGTTGCTGACCTTAGTTGTCTAGAACTGCAGGCTCCACTTTAATCCTCAGATGTTTATCCCAAACATGTGCCTCCTTTTTGTGCGATAGTGAGAACAGTGTGTTGAGACATTCTTTGAGTCTGCTCACTGACTACATCTAATATCAGTCATTGGAGCAATAGAGGAAGGCAGAGAGTGGCTATGGTAGTAGCACGAACATAGTCCCAAAACCTCTTCCAAAAGAGATAATCTATAGCCCTCAGGATCGAAGTGATACAAATCCAAATTCTATATCTGCCCTCTTATGTGTATGTTTTGGAGGACACAAACTTCATCGCAATATTCTAAAAATATTTCTTAAGGATCAATAGAACCACTCGATCCTCAAAACCTTCCTAGTCAGTTATGGATGTCCTTACTTAGAAAGACTGCAGAAGTCAAGTCACTGTTCCAATTGCAGGCCTGTGTTTGTTGGGCAAACATTAAAAAGTGAGCACGCCAATATGGCCACCATCGAACCTCCACTTAAAAAAATAGGAAGTTACCAAATCTCAGAAGGTGTTCCATTTTTATTAATGATTGTGATATAGGAGTTTAGTAAATTATAGAGGACACAGCAGAAGCAACCATATTAGCCAGAGACTAAGCACTCTGAGGTGTATTGAAGTGTCACAACCAAGCAACATGTATTCTCACCACAAATGAAACTATTTACTTACCTGTAATTTCTATTCTCCAGCAGTGGCATCTTAACTGTATTCCCATGCTTAAATTTTTTCCTGTCATCAGGATGGGAATCCGTGGTACATTAAAATAGGAATAAACGTAGGTATAATGGCATCTGAAAGAGACACGTTAGTGACAGATTCCTTACCTTAGAATATCCCCAGGCGTCAGGCTGGATCCGGAAAGTTTTTGCGTAGCAGTACCCTTGAGCGTCGGTAGGCGGCGTCGTGCGGCTCCGTCGTCGGCGTCGTGATCGCCGGGATGACGTCGCGGGCAGTACTTGGACGCCGCCCCTGCGTGCTGACGTCAGTTCTTCTTTTTCCGCGCCAGTAAGCGCAGATCCGGGAAGAGCAGTGCCCTAGTCAATTTTTGACTACATTTTTGGTGAATTTTTTCACTGTTTCTTTTCGAGTCTTCTCGACTCCTAGGTGTCGGTAGGGATGCCCGGCTTCAAGCCATGCGGTGCCTGTGGTCGAATGATGTTGATCACAGACCCGCACTTAGAGTGTCTCTACTGTCTCGGCCGAGACCACGACACGAAGTCGTGCCCTGACTGCCGGAAACTCCACCCGAAGGCTTTGCGAGAGCGGTCTCGAAAGCTCCTGGAGGTCCGGCAGTCGGCTCCGCGCCGCACCAAGCCCCGGTCCCGTGAGAGGTCGAGGGGCTGGTCGCGGAGCCCCCGCCGGTCGTCGGAGTCCAAGTCTTCGCGCTCCTCGGGTAAGTCGAAGCACAAGAAGTCTAAGAAGCACCATCGCTCTAAGACTTCGCCTCGCTGGTCTCGCGACTCGGCTGAGGCCCCTGTCGGCACCGTCCCCGCGGCTCCGGATGTGCCTGTGGCGCCGCCCCCGCATTACCCGTCCTTCCCGGGTTCGGGGGCGACTCCAGCCGAGATACAGGAATTCCTGTCAGCCATGGCCCGCCTCTTCGGGCCTCAAGGTCCCTCCGGGGCGCCTTCGGGCCCCTCGCGCCCTGATGGGGTTGCTCCAGCGTCGCCGACGACTCCGGTCCCGGCGTCGCCTGTCCCGCCAGCCTTGATCCCGGCCCCGGCTCCGGCCCCGGCCTCGATCCCGGCTCCGGTGGTACCGCAACCCCGATCGACGCCGGTTGACCTAACCACGCCTCCGCCGGTGCCGATCTCCCCGGTGCCGTTCCCGACGCCGCCCGGGGCTCCGGGCGGCGTCGTTCCCCGGTTCTCTCCGGTTCCGGACATGGAGCCGGACCGACGTCGCTCGACGCCGGCGCCGATGAGACCTTGGGTCCCAGATGTCCCTCCTCCTCCATATTTTGAACCAGAGGAGGACCAGGAGAGCTGGGAGGGGTCGGAAGACCCTCTCGCACAGCAGTGTGAGTATGATCAGGACTGGGCAGAGGAACTTGGGGATGCCAGTGGTCTAGACACTTCCCCTGACACTGGCATGCTGTCTCCTCCCGTGGCTACGGAGGAGGGAGCAAATTTCGCAACGGTGTTGCGTAGAGCAGCTGGAGCCTTGCACCTCCAATTGCCTACTGTGGCTGTCAGGACTAATCTCCTGACCGAAGTGCTTCAGCCGACAGCTTCCTCTTCGGAGACTGTGCTGTTGTTTAATGATGCACTATCTGACGTTCTTTTGGGCACCTGGTCCAAGCCCACCACAGGGGCTCCTGTGGATAGGAACGTGGCCCGACGCCATCTCCCTGCTCCAGGCGACCCCTTGTTTCTCTCTCAACATCCCACCCCCGAGAGCTTGGTTGTCCAAGCCTCTGCCTCCCAAACCGCCTTCCCTACCGCTCCTCCGGATAGGGAATCCAAACGCCTGGACCAATTTGGGAAGAAGGCTTTTTCTTCCTCCAGTGCTGGCTTGCGGTCCGTCAACACTGCTTGCCTTTTGGGCCGATATACCCACTCGCTGTGGGATTCAGTGGCGACTGTTTTGCCCCAGTGTTCTGAGGAGGTCCAGACACTGCTTACCCGCACCATTGCGGAAGGTAGAGATGCGGCTAAATACACCATACGTTGTGGCCTTGATACCGCCAACTCGCTGGGCAGATCGCTTGCAACGACGGTGGCGCTGCGTCGCCGTGCCTGGCTGAGAACAACTGGTTTCTCGGGTAATGTCCAGAATACACTCATGGACATGCCCTTTGATGGAGTCGGTCTTTTTGGTTCCAAAGCAGACCATGCGCTGGAGCGTTTTAAGGACTCACGGGCTACTGCCAAGTCCCTGGGCCTTTCTGTTGTGCGCTCTCCGCTAACCTCTGCTTTTCGCCCCTTTCGTGGCCACGGAAGGGGCGCCCAGTCACGTCCGCAGCCCAGCCACCGGCCCGCGCAGCAAGCATCTTCGCGTGGCCGGGGACGTGGTTACTGCCGTGGCGGTTCGGGCAACCAGCGTGCGGGTCAGGCCACCACCTCCGCCCCGTCCGCGGCCTCCAAGCCCTCCTAGTCCCTCCTTTCAGGTGCACAGCACGCCAGTAGGGGGCAGGGTCCGCCATCGCCTTCACCACTGGCGTGCCATCACCTCGGACAGGTGGGTCTTGGACATTGTCCGAAGGGGCTACTCCCTCCCCTTCGAGACCACCCCCCCAGCCATGCCACCTCAATTCCACCGCATGTCAGGGGATCACTTGGTGCTTCTGCAGAAGGAAGTCACGGCCCTCTTGGCCAAGAGGGCCATCGAGCATGTTCCGACCCCAGAATTAGGACGTGGTTGCTATTCCCACTACTTTCTGGTGCCCAAAAAGGACAAGGAGGACATGCGTCCTATCTTGGACCTCCGGAACGTCAATCGCTTCCTCCGGAAGGAGAAGTTCAAGATGCTCACCCTAGCTCAGGTCTTGACTGCCCTCGACCCTGGAGACTGGTTGGTAGCGTTGGACTTGCAGGACGCTTATTTTCACATCCCCGTCCTGCCGGCCCATCGGCGTTACCTTCGGTTCACGGTAGGCCTCGAGCATTTTCAGTTCACCGTGCTCCCCTTTGGCCTTACAAGTGCCCCCTCGGGTGTTCACGAAAGTGATGGCGGTGGTTGCAGCTCATCTGCGCCGGGCAGGGGTTCCAGTCTTCCCCTACCTCGACGACTGGCTGCTGAAGGCGGGCTCGTCCCAGGCAGTCGTCTCCCACCTCCAGACTACGGCCGAACTCCTGCACTCGCTGGGGTTCTCCATCAATGTGCCGAGTCGCATCTGATTCCTTCTCCACAGCTCCTTTTCATCGGAGCAGTTCTGGACACGACGCAGTTTCGGGCCTATCCTCCCGAACGGCGAGTCTGGGATATTCAGGCTATGATTCAGATCTTTCAGCCTTTATCCTGGGTTTCAGTACGGATGACCCTGAGGCTGCTGGGCCTCATGGCCTCCTGCATCCTGCTGGTCGATCATGCCAGATGGCATATGCGGGCTCTGCAGTGGGACCTGAAGTTCCAGTGGGCGCAGCACCAGGGCAATCTGTCCGATCACGTTCAGATCTCGGAGGGGACTGCAAGACAGTTGCAGTGGTGGCTCTCGAACCGGCAATGGGTCATGGGCAGATCCCTCTCCCTTCCCCAGCCAGAGCACACAGTTGTGACGGACACGTCCCTTCTGGGATGGGGCGGTCACATGGGGAGAGGCGGAGATCAGAGGCCTCTGGTCTCCGGCGGAGTCCCGGCTCCATATCAACCTTCTGGAGCTCCGGGCGATCCGACTTGCACTCAAGGCATTCCTTCCCTCTTTCAAAGGGAAAGTAGTGCAGGTGTTCACAGACAACACCACCGCCATGTGGTACTGCAACAAGCAAGGCGGGGTGGGGTCGTGGACCCTATGTCAGGAGGCTCTGCGCCTCTGGACATGGCTGGAACATCAGGGCATTTTCCTGATGGTTCAACACCTGGCAGGTTCCCTGAACGCCAGGGCGGACGAACTCAGCCGTAGGTGCATGATGGATCACGAATGGCGTCTTCACTCGGAAGTGGCGCAAGGACTTTTTCTACAGTGGGGAGAGTCTTGGTTAGATCTATTCGCCACCGAAGAGAACGCGCAATGTCATCAGTTCTGCGCGTTGGAATTTCCAAGGCAGCACTTGCTCGGCGACGCTTTTCGTCGCGAGTGGAGTTGCGGTCTGTTGTACGCTTTTCCGCCTATACCACTTCTACCCAGAGTGTTGAAGAAGATTCGGCGCGACCGGGCCCAAGTCATCCTTGTGGCTCCGGACTGGGCTCGAAGAGTTTGGTATCCCGAGCTACTCAGTATGAGCCTCTATCCCCCGATCTGTCTGCCTCTTCGGGAGGATCTTCTGTCGCAGCAGCAGGGGACGGTCCTCCACCCGAACCTGTCCAGCCTCCACCTGCTTGCGTGGAGATTGAGCGGCGGCAGTTGATTCCTTTCGACTTGCCTCCCGAAGTTTGTGATGTGATTCTGGCAGCCAGGCGTCCCTCCACTAAGGTGGTATTCGCCTGCAGGTGGAACAAGTTTGTGGCATGGTGCACAGCAAAGGCTGTGAATCCCCTTTCTGCCCCTCTTTCTGAGGTTCTTCTGTTCCTTCTTTCCCTGGCCCAACAGGGTTCTGCCCTGGGTACCATCAAGGGCTATCTTTGTGCCATCTCGGCCTTCCTCAGGCTTCCTGATCAGCCCTCCCTTTTCAAGTCCCCTGTTGTTAACAGGTTTCTAAAAGGCATTACACACCTCTTCCCTCCTGTTCCGTTTGTGATGCCTCCGTGGAACTTGAACTTGGTTCTTACCTTTCTTATGTGCGCTCCCTTTGAGCCTCTACATAACTGTCCTCTTCGTCTTCTGACTCTGAAGACAGCCTTTCTGGTGGCCATCACCTCCGCTCGGCGGGTGAGTGAGCTCCAGGCTCTTTCATGCAAACCTCCCTTTCTGTCTGTCCATCCAGACAAGGTTGTTCTTAGGGCGCGTCCGTCCTTATTGCCAAAGGTGGTTACTGCCTTCCACATTGGGCAGACCATCACTTTGCCCACCTTCTTTCCGCCTCCGCATCCTTCCAGAGAGGAAGAGAGGCTCCACCGGCTGGACCCAAAACGTGCGCTTTCCTTTTATATCAACCGCACACAACACTTCCGGGTGGATGACCAGCTCTTTGTTGGCTACGTGGGCGCCCAAAAAAAAGGTCGGGCGGTGCACAAGAGAACCATCTCCCGCTGGGTAACCTTGTGTATCAAAGCCTGCTATTCTTTGGCTAAGTAGGAGCCTCCTGTTGGGCTGCGTGCCCATTCCACCAGGGCAACGGCTGCTACCACGGCTTTAGGCCGCGGTGTTCCGCTGCAGGATATCTGTCGGGCAGCTACGTGGGCCTCGCTGCACACATTTACAAAGCATTACTGCCTTGACAGTCAGGTCCGGAGGGACGGCTTCTTTGGCTGTTCTGTCCTCCGGGACTTCCTTGTCTGATCTTTGTTCGCAGATCAATGGATAGCGGTATTGCTGGGGTATCTATTCTAAGGTAAGGAATCTGTCACTAACGTGTCTCTTTCAGATGCACAAGTTACTAACTTGTGTAACGATATATCTGTAAGAGACAGTAGTTAGTGACAGATTCCTACCGCCCCACCCATCCTCCCGTTCTGCAAACTGATTTCTAGGGTTAAGGACATCCCTTTCAGGGCCCTAGTATTTTTCAGACACCTATGTCAGCTTCTTGCATGGCTCTGCGTTCCTGGCGCGGAAAGTAGTGTACAGAACTGACGTCAGCGCGCAGGGGCGGCGTCTAATTACTGCCCGCGACGTCATCCCGGCGATCACGACACCTACGACGGACGCGGAGCAGCACGACGCCGCCTACCGACGCGCAAGGGTACTACTACGCAAAAACTTTCCGGATCCAGCCTGACGCCTGGGGATATTCTAAGGTAAGGAATCTGTCACTAACTACTGTCTCTTACAGATATATCGTTACACAAGTTAGTAACTTGTGCCTTAGGCCTAAACTGTGTTTAGTAGCGCCTTTATATCATTTGAAACAGCATGACTTTTAGCCAATTGATTGTAGTTATTGAGCACTCCTATTCCTCTGGAGACCACCGTAGCTCAGATACCTACTGCATATCGTGTGAGAGTCCCCGTGAAGAATTCTGCTCTTTTCGCTTCAGATGGATGGGTGATGCATCGAGCGACACATTGGGTGCAAATGGTTACAGACAGACTGGCTATAGTCAAGCAGTATTCCTCCAAGTGATGGCTTAGGGATTATTGGTAGGCACTAGTTGCGTGAAGGAGTAAACGTGCAATTGGGAATAACCCCTGATGACCTAAAACCCATGGTCCGTACTACAAACTGGGACTTGAAAGATCAGTTGGTTTGGAAGCATGACTAATAGGTTAATGTTGCTGCTGGGCTACTGATGGTGGTTGTCCTTAGCTTCAATCAAGACCACTGGAGGATAATCCTCCAGCATGTAGCGGTTAAAGACTGTGAGGATCTAACTAAGACTTGACTAATGCAGTAAGGCAGACAGATGACATAAAAAAGATGTCATGCTGTTATGGCAGATTTTCCATCTTGTATAATACCGTCTACTTTCCAAAGGGTGCTATTCGCTTTACAAGTAATCACGCAGAATAGTTTACATAGTAATAACAATAATCCGAGATGTTGAAGAGCAACCAAAAAATACAAAATGATACAACAATAGCGTTTTTTTCCAGACCTAAAAAGGCTCCAAATTCTAAAAATATTAAATTAAAACACACTTGATTCCAGTCTTCCAGCGGCCAAACGCCTCCAGTGAAGATCAGCTAGAGAAACGTTTCCTTTGAGGAAGCTATTTCCCAGATTTGTGCTTTTTTATGTATAAAAATGCAAAAAGAGCAAGACACCTGAGTGATCTTAACGACCGGATACACCTCCTTTATCACCATTGTTTAATACTCACTGGCTCGAATGATCATCAGTTACTGGCATATGACAAACGTGAACCACAGAAAGATGCATGGGGTAAGTATGTAGTATACTGAGACAAGCTTCTTGACTCTTCATCTTATGAGACCTTTGCCTATCATACTGATCAGCAGTCTCGTTCGCAGTCCCTTCATGCTCAGCAGCAGTAATCCTCTCAATGGCAATCCAGCAGAGGCAGCCTTCGAAGCTCCAACAGGTGGTCTTCTATCCCCAAGCACCCCGCTGACTACACATCACCTATCATGGGAAGATTGAGGGATTTCCGTTATAGGTGGGAAATTACCACAGACCAGTGAATGTTATCCAAGGTAGAGAGGTGTTTCTCAAGTTCACCGATTTCCCAACAAACATTCATCCAGGACACTAAGATCATTCCTCAGGACACTACAAGATCAACAAAGACCATGTCACAATGCTTTTTCAGAAAATGTGCTTATTCAACAAGGTTGTAATACAGAGGGTGCCCCTACATCATATAAGTCACATTTTGTAGTACTTGTGTTTTCTCAACATAAAGTTGAATGCCAGCCTGCTTCCAATTCTAAACCTGCACGTCTTAAACATTTTAAAATTACTGCTCTGCAGGAAGTCGTCCCACTAATGCAACAACCTGGTGTTAAGGACACCTACTTCACATCCCAATGCTGCCCAGTCATCAACAGTATCTCCATCTTGTGGTAGATGCAAAGCATTCGGTTCAAATTCGCCTTTTGGAATCTAGTCCGCACAAAATATGTATGCAGGGTGCATGCCAAATGTGTGCCAGTGGTGTCAGAACACCTTCACCTCCTGTGAACCGAGGTTTATCTTTAACTAGACGAACCAGAGGACAGTATCCCTGCTATCCCAGGGAGGATTCTCCCTCAATGTCAAGAGGTCCCATCTGCAGCCACAACAGCTTCAAAATTTCCAAGGCTCCGCATTCAACTTGCCGGAAAAGGTTACAGGCATTTCAGCGACTGATTCCATTTTTCCAGACATTAGTCTCCGAGTGAGAATATTGATGACCTTAAGGAGTGATGCTTTCAAAAACAGCCCTAGTGCGACATGTACTTTTCATATGCATCCCCTGCAAGAGTTAAGCAAACCATTGGGCACGAGCTTCTGTGGATTGGGAGCATCTAATATTTTTGCCATTGGGTACAACACTGGTTGCTTTCATGGTTTGCAAAGGGTGATCTTGTGGAGCGAAACAATGCGAATCCCTAACATCAAATGACCTTCTTACTAGCATTTCACTTGAAGATTGCAGAGCTCTCTTAGCCATCTCTCCAATACCAGGGAAATAGTCCACTGCAGACCATCTCCTCAACATCACTGTCCGAGTTAAAGACCATCTTTCTTGCCCTCAAAGCCAACTTAAAAGGAAAGTCATGCTGATATGCACTGACGTGCGACAGCCATATATTACATCCAGAAACCAGGTACACATTCCATAGTTCTGTCTCGCGCTGTGTAACAGATTTTGCACTGGGCTGTCAAGAGACACATGAACCTTTTATACAAATATATATGACTTGGCAGATCTCCTGAGGAACATGGCAGAGGTGATCATTCCCCAGCTACTGCATTCCTCAATTCAGAAGTTGGGTACACCAGACATTGATCTGTTAACTACTTTTGAGAACCAAAAAAAAATACCTACACTGGCTTCCGGTGTCCACACTCCCTCAGACTTGCGTGGCACTAATCCTGACTAATGTTGCATAAATTAAGACTCAGGCTTAGCTCTGGGACGTTGGTTTTCACACCCATCCGTAACATGAGTGAAATTAGTTCAGAGCACTAACGATTGAATATGAAAACAGGTTATTGTAGTCCAGCAGGAACTCTAACAGAGGACGAACTCTCCTTTTTGCTGACTTGTGCAATTAACAACAAGAGCTGTTGCACTTATTCACACAACCTTGCTATGCACTTGTGTGAACGATGTAGAAAGCCATTGGGATTTGTACAGTGTCTTTTTTAAAGTATGTTGTAAATAGAACAACTATTGGAGCACGATGTCTCACTTTTTGCTTTTGTTACATATGACTTGACCTAATGCTTTTCGGGTGGAAACAAAATGTGTCCTGTGCTTATTTGATAAATTAATTTTGGTAGAGAAATCAAAATAGTTTTGAGATTCCTTTAAGCTACATACGTGGTTTCTACCAGTAAATGAGTCCCACAGACAATTGTTTAATTATCAGGTCTGCCCTTGGTGCCATCTCTGCCCCCAAACCCACTACAGTTTCAGCTCAGACTCAGGAGCCAACTTCTCGGCTTAGAGATTGATGCCGGTTCCTGCTATGTTGGCGTTGACAAATGAGAAGGACCTTGAAACAAGACATTTGGCAGTGGGCATGTGCCACAAAGCCCAGTTACTGGCTGAGTACCTACCGGTAATAGACTACAACTTTGCATACAGCTCAGCATTAGACTGCATCTGATAGAGACATCTAGCTGCAGATTCCTTACCTTTCAAATTCAAAGCGTCAGGCTAGATCTGGAAGAATTTTAATAGCAGTACCCCTGCGTGCCAATAGGTGGCGTTGGTCGACTCCGTTTGACGTCGTAGGCGTCTGGTTTGTCATCGTCATGACTTCTGCGTCGTCTATATAGGTGCCACCTCGCCGTGCCCACGTCAGTTCTTATCTTTCCATGCCAGCCAGTGCAGATCCGTCGGAGAGCTACCCCCTGTCACTTTTTGACAGACTTTTTTCGACTTTTGTCTAATCCTTTTGGTGTGTAGGATGACCAGCAAGAAGACCTCGGGGTTCAAACCGTGCAGCGCCTGTCACTGCACCATGTCGGTCACTGCACCATGTCGGTCACGGACCTCCATCTGGTGTGTCTTTGGTGCCTGGAGCTCGACCATGACCCTAAGTCTTGCTCCGGCAGCCGGGCCTTGGCATTGTAGGCTTTGAGGGAGCAGTCCCTAAAGCTAATCGCGGCCTGGCGTACAGCGCCACAGAGGTCGCTTCGTTGATCTCGCTCCCGTTGGAGAGGAAGTTCCAAGCTCCGCTCCGGGGGGATCGAAGTCTTCCTCCCAGACAGTGTCATCGTGGTCAGGTAAGAAGCACCATAAAAAGCTCAAAAAGTCGAAGAATGCTTCGACTTGCCCCGTCCGTCCTGCTTCGAGACGGAGGAGGCGCGACGTTTGAGGCCCCGCTCCGCGTAGCTGGTGCCTGGGTCGGCTCCGCGTTTCCCTCCCTTTCTGGGGTCATGAGCGACCCCCGCCCAGCTAAGAGAACTTTGACGCCATGTGTGCCATTCTTGGGTGGCCTTACCCTGCCAGCGCGCCTTCAGGCCCGCCGGTCCAGCAGAAGGAGACCCCGTGGGTTCCGCGCCTCCGGCACCACTGCCTCCTCTTGGATCCGTTCCTGGATCTGGACAGGCGCCGGTCGCACCACGTCGATCTACCCCGGATCCGCATCGGACGTCAAAACCCTCTGCGTCGCCGGTCGTCATTCCAGACAATACCGAGCCGGTTGGGCATCCTCCGATGCTGAGACCGGCACCGACAGATCCATACGGCGCCATGCTGTACACCTTTCCCTATTCTGAAGGGATCGGAATGGATTGTGATGATTGGTAGGGGCTGTAGGATCCTTTGGAAATCCCGCAACCAAACCAAGAACTGGACTGGTATGAGGACCTGGGTGATGCCAGCAGCCTGGACACCCCCAGATTCGTGCATGCTGTCTCCTTCTAACCTGACTACGGAAGAGGGGGGCTTCTTTTGCAATGGTGGTGGTAGGGCTGTGGAGGTCTTGGGCCTACAGCTTCCTAAGGTGGCGGTCAAGACTAATGTCTTGACAGAGGTCTTGCAGCCTGGTGTCTCTACCTGGGAACCCTTGCTGCCTTTCAACGAGGCCTTGGCTGAAGTTCTGCTAGGCACCTGGTCCAAGCCCAGCACAGGGGTTCCTGTGAATAGAACAATAGCCCGCCGCCACTGCCCTGCACCGGGCGGCCCAGCTTTCCTCTCCACCCGTCCCACCCCACAGAGCTTGATGGTCCAAGCCTGCACGTCTCATGGCGCGTTACCTTCCGCACCCCCGGACAGGAATCCAAAAGGCTAGACAGCTTCGGCAAGAAGATCTTTTCTTCCACCATCCTAGCATTGAGGTCGGTAAACACTGCATGCCTCTTGGGCCGTTACTCCTATTCGCTATGGGATACGGTTGCCTAGGTGCTGCCCAGAGTCTCGGAGGAGTGCCAGGCTCTCCTCTCCCAAGCTATTACAGACAGGAGAGCTGCAGTGAAGTTTGCCATTTGATGTGGCTTAGACACAACAGACTCGCTAGGCAGAGGTATTTCCTCAACACTGGCATTTAGGCACCACACCTGGCTGAGGACATCTGGGTTTTCGGGGGATGTCCAAGCTAATCCCACTGACATGCCCTTTGATGGCTCCCGTCTCTTCGGGAGACAAGGCAGATGCCGCGCTTGAGCGCTTCAAGGACTTGAGGGCTACGGCCAAGTCCCTCGGCCGCTCCACTTCATCCCAGCCTGTCTGCCTTTTGCCCCTTTGGTGGCTACGGAAGGGGCTTCCAACCTCGCCAACCCTATTCCAGCCAGAGGACCTCACAAATCTGACAACCTCGATGAGGTCGTGGATGCGGTTCACCCCTACGTCGCGGGTCGGGCGGCCAGAAGTCCGGTCAAGCCACAAACCTGTCCTCAACCACAAAACCTTCCTTGTCCGATCCTTCCGAATCATGGCCGTCCAGTTGGTGGCCGGATATGTCATCACCTCCACCACTGGTGGGATATCACCTCGGACAGGTGGGTGTTGCAAATAGTCTGAAGGGGCTACTCCCTGCCCTTCGAGATTACCCCTCTCTCCATGCCTCCAACTTCTGATCAAACCTAGCAAACACAAGGAGATGATGGATGGAGCGCTGACACTTTTCAGACACTCGCCCCCAGTCACAGATCTGGGTTAAATCCATCATCGTTCTTTAGCTCACTTCGCCACCCCAGTTCAGACCCAGTCATATGCAAATCAGTCTTGAAAAAAATTACAGATGGCTTTAGGCCCAGATCTCTGTACTGAGGTGAATGATTGACATTGATCAGCATTCTGTCCATCAATTGTTCTTTTTGCATTTGTCATCCCGAATCGGACGGGTATGCCCAAACATGGGTCCCGTGCTCTCCATGCCACTGGAGTTAAGCTAGCCTGGCTGATAAGGGGTGGAACCCCGAAACCGGACCCAGGATGCTTGTTTCTGGTCCAGGGAGAATCTGGCCTGGCAGTTCGGGCTGGACTGTTCCCATGGGGAACAAGATCAAGACTGATTTGCATATGGCTGGGTTTAAACTGGAATGACATGGGGAGCAAAAAAAGATGGATTCAGGCCCGGATCTCTGTACTGGAGTGAATGGTTGACATTGATCAGCATTCTGTCCATCAATTGTTCTTTTTCCAACTTATGATCGGCTGACGGAGGATCACCTTGCCCTCCTCCGTGAGGAAGTCAAGACTCTCTTGGCCAAGGGAGCAATAGAGAGGGTTCCCAGACCAGAAATAGTCTCTGGTTGCTATTCTCGCTATTTTCTGGTTCCAAAGAAGGACCTATCCTCAACCTCAGAGCCATCAACTACTTCCTCAAAAAGTAGTTCAAGATGCTCACCCTTGCTCAGGTCCCGTCTGCCCTGGAGCCGGGAGACTGGATCGTAGCATTGGACTTGAAGGACGCCTATTTCCATATTACCGTCCTGCCTGCCCATTGCCGCTACCTGTGGTTTTTGGTGGGCCAAGAGCACTTTCAGTTTACAGTGCTCCCCTTCGGCCTCACCGGTGCCCCTCGGGTGTTCACAAAGGTGATGGCGGTGGTAGCAGCCCATCTGCGGAGGTCAGGGGTTCCAGTCTTTCCCTACCTCGATGACTGATTGTTGAAGGCGCTCTCGTCCCAAGCAGTCGTCTCCCTCCTCTAGAACTACGGCGAACCTCCTGAATTCGTTGGGGTTCACTATCAGCGTGCCGAAGTCACACCTGACTCCCTCTCAGACGCTCCCTTTTATCGGAGCAGTTCTGAACATGGTGCAGTTTCAGACTTATCCTCCTGAGCGGGGATATTCAGGATTTGATACAGATGTTTCAGCCTCTATCCTGAATTTCGGTGAGACTGACTCTGAGGCTGTTGGGTCTCATGGCCTCCTTCGTCCTGCTTGTGGACCATGCCAGATGGCACATGCAGGCTCTGCAGTGAGACTTGAAGTTCCAATGGGCACAGCATTGGGGAAATCTCACCGATCTGGTTCAGATATCGGAGGGCAGCGCAAACGACCTGCAGTGGTGGCTTACAAACCGTGATTGGGTCAGGGGCAGACCCCTCTCCTTTCCCCAAACCGATCTCACAGTAGTGACTGACACGTCATTTCTGGGATGGGGCGGTCATCTAGGATAGGTGGAGATCAGAGGACTCTGGTCTCCAACGGAAGCCAGGCTCCATATCAACCTTCTGGAGCTTCGTATGATCCGATTGGCACTGAAAGCCTTCTTACCATCCCTCAAGGGAAGGCTAGTTCAACTGTTCAGACACTACCGCCAAGTGGTACTGCCCCAAACAGGGCTGAGTGGGATCGTAAACCCTCTGTCAAGAGCCTAGTGTCTCTGACCTTGGCTGGGACAATGGGGCATTTCCCTGGTGGTTCAACATCTGACAGTTCTCTGAACGCCAGAGTGGACGATATCAGCCGTCAGTGCTTTGCGGATCACGAGTGGCGTCTCCGTCCGGAGGTAGTGCAAGGTCTCTTTCAACATGGGCCTTGGTTAGATCTGTTCGCCTCTGAAGAGAACGCAAAATGTCAGCAGTTTTGCGCGTTGGAGTTTCCAAGACAGCTCTTGCTCGGTGACTGTCGCGAGTGGAGCACTGGCCTCCTGTATGCCTTTCCACCCATACCACTCCTGCCCAGAGTGCTCAAGAAGGTCAGGAGAGACCAGGCCCAAGTTATCCTTGTGGCTCTGGACTGGGCACGGAGAGTCTGGTATCCCGAGCTTCTGTAAATGAGCATCGATCCTCCTATCAGGCTGCCTCTTCGGGAGGATCTTCTGTCGCAGCAGGGGACGCTTCTGCACCCGAACCTGTCCATTCTTCGCCTCCTTGTGTGGAGATTGAGCGGCGACAGTTGAATGCTTTTGACCTTCCTGCCGAAGTCTCTGAAATATTTCTGGCAGAGAGGTGTCCCTCCACAAAGTCGGTATACGCCTGCCGATGGCAAAAATTTTGTAAATATTGTACGGAGCAGTCTGTTGACTGCTTATCTGGTTCCCTCTCGGACATTCTCCTGTTTATTCTTTCTCTGGCCCAACAGGGCTCTGCTGTGGGCACCCTGAAGGGCTATCGTACAGCCCTTTCTGCTTTTCTGAGGTTGCCAGACCAACCATCACTTTTCAAATTTCCTCTTTTACAGAGATTTCTGAAGGGGCTCTGTCACTTGTTTCCTCCTTCACCTTTTAATATGCCCCAGTGGGACCTTATTTTGGTTCTCACTTTATTGATGTGCGCAGCATTTGAACCGTTGAATAACTGCCCCCTACCGCTGCTCACTATCAAAACAGCCTTTTTAGTGGCAATAACTTCTGCCAGGAGGGTGAGCGAACTGCAGGTCGGTCATCTCAGTCTCCTTACCAGACTGTCTTTCTGGACAAAGTAGTGCTCCGCACTAGGCCTTCTTTTCTGCGCAAGGTTGTAACACCTTTTCACATGGCACAATCTGTCACCTTTCCCACCTCTATGCATATGCTATGCTCCTCTGCATCCTTCTAAAGAAGAAGAGCGTCTCCACCGTCTGGACCCAAAAAACAGCATTCTACCTTGGCCACACTAAAACATTCCGGGTGGACAATCAGCTTTTCGTGGGGTACGTTGGAGCAAAGAATGGCGTGCTGTTCAGAAGGGGACCATATCACGTTTAGTCATCCTCTGCATTAAAATGTTATCCCTTTGCGAAGAAACAGCCTCCTGAAGGTCTTAGAGCTCAATCCACCACGGCAAAGGCAGCCACCACAGCTCTTCAGCATGGTGTCCCGATCCATGGCATTTGCCAGGCAGCCATGTGCATCTCTGCACACGTTCGCCAAGCATTATTGCCTGGATAACCAGGTCTGCAGCGGGCCTTTTTGGCCGTTCTGCAGGACTTCTTGGTCTAAAGCATTTCTGCAGTGCCTCATGGGATGGTATTGCTTGGGTATCTGTTCAAAGGTAAGGAATCTGCAGCTAGATGTCTCTATCAGATTGACAAGTTACTTATCTTCTGTAACGCCTTACCTGGTAGAGACATGATCTAGCCGCAGATTCCTTTCCGACCCACCCATCCTTCCCGCACTGTGGATTAGTTTTAGTGTCATGGCTGTTTCCCTTCAGGACCCTAGTTTTTTAACACACTACAGTCAGTCACTTCATGGCTTTGCCCTTCTGGCGTGGACAGTTGTGAGAAGTACTGACTTCAGCGCGCCGAGGTGGCGCCTATACAGATGACGTGGACATCATGACTACGATGAACTAGACGCCTACGACGTCACCTGGAGTCGACCAACGCGGCCTATCGGCACGCAAGGGTAGTGCTATCAAAAATCTTCCCGATCCAGCCTCACGCCTGGAAGTTCAAAGTTAAGGAATCTGCGGCTAGATCATATGTCTACCAGATAAAACGTTACCGAAGGTAAGTAACTTGTCCAACAAGTCTACGAGTGTGAATACTCCCAGTTCCTACTCCTGTATTTCCATCGTTGGGGATTCCCCGACATAGACCTCTTTGACACCACAGAAAAAGCCAATTGCCCAAGCTTTGCATCCAGGTTCCCAAACCCACAATCTATGGGCAATGCACTATGGATGGTGAGGGATATTTGCCTACGCTTTCCCTCCTCTCCCACTCCTTCCATGCATGGTCTGGAAGCTTCAGCAAACGTTCCTCTCCCATTTGACTCCCTCTTGGGCCAGTCAACCCTGTTTTACTCCCTTTCTCGACGTGTCCCTAGATCCCCACAAGGAGCTCCCAACTGGCAAGTCCTAACCCAGAGCCAGGGCACCAACAGGGATCCCAACCACAGGCAGCTCAATCTAGATTTTTTCCCCTGAAGTCTGGGTTTGGCTACCTCGGTCTGCCTTCTGAATGTATGTCAATCCTTAGGAGCCCCACAGACCCACCACACATGCCTGCTATGTGGCCAGATGGAAACAGTTTATCCATTACTGCCTTCCCAAACAATTGACCCATTGAAACCAGCAGTTCAAGTCATAGTTTATTTGTTTCATCTGCAAATGTCAGGCTAGTCATCAAAGCTTTTATGGAGGGACTAAAATGGATTATTCCATCCAGCCCCTGTCTGGAACCTTCTCTCAGGAGCGTGAGCAAGCTTCAAGCTCTGACCTTTCAGGAATCTTTTTTCCAGATACACAATGATAGTTATTTTTAAGGTTAACCCAAAGTTTCTACCCAAGTTGGTACTCCTTCCTCCTTTATCAAACTTTTGAATCGCCGATGGTCTTCCCACACCCAGATTCCTTAACAGAGAGTGCTCTTCACACATCAGTTGTCAGAAAAGCCCTCGTGTTACATTGATAGGACAAAGCCCTTTTGCAAGACACAACTTCTCATTGTCTCTCACTAAACTACACAAAGGAGATGCTCTCTCCAAAGCGTGCATACTCAAGTGGCTGGTCAAGTGCATCAAGACCTGCTATGCCAAAGCCAAGAGTCAATTGCCTGCCCCACCCAGGTTCCGCTCTAACCGCAGAAAGGGGGGGCTCCATGACTTTCCTTGGTAACATTTCCGTTAGCTGACCTATGTAAAGCAGCTATTTGGTCATTCCCTAAGCACTACTTTGTGGATGTTTTAGCACTCCAACAAGTGAATGTTGGCTAAGCTGTTTTACAAACACGTTTTCAGTCCTCTGCAACATCCTCCTGCTAGACACTGCTTAGGTGAGACCTACCTTAGTCTGTGTAGACCATGTGTATCTACAGCTACACATGCCAAAAATGGAATGTTACTTAACCTGTAGGCATCTGTTTGTGCATATATTGCTATAGATTCACATGCACCCACCCTCCTTTCCGGAAGCCTTTGTTCGTTGCAGCTGCTCCACCTTATTCCTCACTCACTATGCAAGAAAGAATTAAACAATGGAGACGACGTACATGCACATTACCAGTCCTAGGAGAGTCACTATACCTCATGACTCAAAAGGCTTATTTGAAGAAAAACAAGTTTCACACGTTCAAACCCAACACTATATGGTAGGAGTATGCCGAGCATGTGAGTCTACAGCACTACATGACATGAACAGATGCCTACAAAGTTAACATATTCCTTTCTCCCTTTTGGGGCGTAGAAAGACCCTACTCTGATCACTGGCATAAAGATAGATATATTTGCAAAGATATAGCAATCCTCATTACCCTTCCAATCGTTCTGTGTCAATGCAGTAAGGGACTTTCTAAACAAATGGTACAAGGCTTGTAAGCGGTGGGGTCTGATGATCCATGTCAAGGTTTTTATTCTTTACTGCCATGGAGTAATCTCCTGATTCAGTCCCATTTCTTAGCTTCAGAAGTGGAGAGGCAAGTCTCTTGCAGCAGCATGATGTCAGCCGGTTAAGTGGACAGAAAGGTCACTGTCTTTGTCGCTTTATACAGTGGGTGAGCGATTTGTCCATGTGCATCTGTGGGATAAGTCATGAGCGCATGAGGCATTTCAAGGGTATAAAAATGTGAAGGAGGACAAGCAGATCCCTGAAATCACTCTTGGCAATACCCCTGTGTTTTACAGTGACAATCAAGCCGCAAGGTAAATGATTTTAAATGGCTAACGTTTAATGAGAGCATGCATGATCGCAGTGGCGCAGTCGTTTCTGAAAACAAGTACTGCGATTGCTAGCCTTGTGTTATGTGAAAGATAGAGAAATGGGGAAGAGGGCTTAAAGACAACAAAGTAATACAACTCAGTACTGTGCAGCAAAGAGTAATAGCTATATCAAAACGGGTGTCTTAAAAAAAAGAAAATCAAAAACATACTTTTAACACTAAATTAGGATCGACAGATGTAGGAAGCTGGCTAGAAGGTTGAAGAAAGACTGCAGGCTCAGGCCAGACGAAGAAAACCTACAGCTGCTCAAGTAAGTAGAGATGCTAGGGGACGTAGGGACACTGTCGGTCAGGATCCACAAGACCCAGGGGCTTCGGGTGCAGGAGTGTCCTTGCACGTCGGAAAACAGCTTACTGGGCAGGTTGCGGTCAGGGGGAGTCTTCGGTTTCAGGCTGCAGGCGTCTAGGTGGAGTCCGGTAGGGGTCAGTCCACTGTGGACTCGTGCTCAGTCCACTGTGGACTCGTGCTCAGAACCTCTTGGTTCAGTGGGCTACTTGGACTTGGGCCGTCGGCGTCTGTGCAGAGATGGATCTGGAGGTGAGTTCGCGTTTCCTCAGGGCAGAGTTCTTTTCTTTGTAGATGGTTTCTTCTGGACAGGTCTGCTGTCCACGGGAGATTGTCTTTATAGCAGGCAGGCAGTCCTTCCAGGGCTTTGGAGGTCGCTGGGCCTGCAGTGCAGGTCATATTTTTGTAGCAGAGGCGAAAGGCAGCAGACAGGCCGGCAGGGCTGGCGCAGTCAGTCGCTGGTCCTTCTCTTATGCTGATATTGCTCTTCGGTGTCTGGGCTTCTTCGGTTGTCATAGATCTGACTTCGGGTTCTGGGGGGGGGCACCTAAATACTAGATTTAGGGGCACAACAGGGACAGGTAGGGACCAATGGGTTCCTTACCTGGGGTGTCTACGCCCACTATTATGCCACCCTCCTGTGAGAAGAGGCATAACCCTAGTCCTGATTGGATAAGTCCCACCATCTTCAAGATGGTGGGCTCTGAAAAATGTGCTTTACTTCACCTCCAGCACCTGAAGAGTGGAGTTGGTGAAGGGAGGCACACCTCCTATTCATACTAAGCTTCCCCACCAGTTCTCCCGTCCAAACGTGGGGGTTTGAACCGGGTGCTGCCATCTGTTGCTAGCAGCAGAGGCTGGCGTCGCATTACAAAGGCAGAATGCATTTGAAGCTTTCCTCTCGAGCACTGTGCCCATCCTGGGGGAGGAGGTGTGACACCTCTGCCCAAGATGTGCTTTGTTTATGGCCTCAGAGAGCAGAGGCTCTCAATGCAGGGGTCCAGAAACATGTCTGTTGGTGGCAGGCTGCCTAAAGCCAGTCAGAGACCACACCAGGGTTGGTAGGCTTTCAGGGGGCACCTCTGAGGTGCCCTCTGGATATATGGTGTAATAAATCTCACACTGGCATCTGTGTGGGTTTATTAAGAGGAGTTGTTTGGTACCAACACTCCTGGGTTCAGTGAAGCCATTATGGTGCTGGGGGACTAGAGTTGTTAAGTTTCCAGCCATGTACTCTCTATGGCTTCCCTGGCACTTAAAATATTAAGGAGTAGACTTAAATATTGTAGGGGCTTTTCTGCTCATGCAGATATGCCCACACCTGAGATATAGTGCACCCTGCCTTAGGGTTTGTAAGGCCTGCCAGAGGGGTGACTTACCTATACCTTGGGCAGTGCTGCTTGGTCATGGCACACAGGCAGTGTGTCATGTCGACTTTTGTCGTTTTTGTCTGCACCAAGGCATGCAGGCTGCAATGGCAGCCAGCATGGCCCTGATGAGGGTTCCCTAGGGGACCCTCTTCAGTCCCCAGGTACCAGGGTACCATTTACTAGGGACTTACAGTTGGGACTGAAGCTGCCAGTCATGGTACAGTTTTAGGAAAAGAACACTGGTACTGGGAACCTGGACATCAGGGACCCAGTAATCTTCAAAGATTCATGAAAGACAGGCAAAAAGCGTGTGTGGTGGTGAGGGGGGGGGGGGGGGGGGGAGTACAGCAACAGAAACCCACTTTTCCACAACAGGCTTAAATACCCAAGCACCACCACCCCGCCTTCCAGCAGAAGAAATAAGAAAACTCAACAGCAATGAGTATGAATAGGGGGATGCCCAACCCAAAGATGTGAAAAAACCCACAAATGAGAAGTGGGGATTGTTAGCAATCATCGCACTAACACAGACAAATGGCTGGTAGATGATGCAGGCTATCACACCATTCGAGCCTAGCAGGGTGTAGGAAACCGCTAAGGTCTCAAAGGTCCCTTCAGATATCTTCCCTAATGGACCTAGTTCAGCAGGAGCAAAAAGCAGATTTACATTATTAACATGAGGAACAGTGGATAAAAGGAAGGAGGAGAAATCTTGGCAGGTCCTCCATGCCCCACAGTTTCCATTGTACCTTGCGAGCAAAAGAGTCCTTTCAGCTTCTCTAGGCTTATGAGGATAGTTTGGATACTGTCCCATCTGTACTCTAATCTTTGGTTGCCCATCGTTTTGTAACGGTCTAGTCTATCTCTCTCCGCAGCTTGTTCTGATTAAACTTCCTATCTCCTATCCCATTAACAAGGCTCCATGATGTTAATGGTAGCTGTAGTGAACGTCCATAGCTACCACATTCATTTTTAAAAGGATTTCTCCCAATTCTTCAGGCTTTTAGAATTCCCTCGTCTTCCCATCTCCTGTGATGAGTATGGTGGCGGTTCGAACAGCCCATGCTCAACATCCCATTGCCTGAGTTGTGGACGAAAGACTCAAAAAAATATTCCTCAGTTTGTCTCTTGGGAGAAATCAACTTAGATTAGAGTTCTGTGACCCTTTTAGGTGAAGAGCCCATGATATCCTGGTGGCTAAGAGACCATGATGGGTTGTGGGACCCCCACCTTGGTTGTGCTCCTCAGCTATCACTCTGTGGACCCACTGGAGTTCCATGAGGGTCGTGAAGGTCATAGCTCGTGGTGTGAGTGAACTGCAGTCAATTTTGATCTAGCTGCCTTATACAACATTTGATTTTAGACAAACTGGTCTTACTCCAAGATGGTAACACCTTTCCATGTCTGGCAGGCAATCACCCTTCAGACTTTCTTTGCCCTGCCTCATCGCTCAAAAGAGGAGGAGAGACTCCATCATTTTGGAACCCAAGAGAGCCCTCAGTTTCTACTTTTATCATGCCTAGACCATTGGGTGGATGATCAAGTCCAAAGGTGGTCAAGGCGGAGAACCATCTCTAGGTGGATTGACCTCTGCATAAAAATGTATGTGGTAGCTAAGAAGTGGCCTCCTGAAGGATTCAGGGTGCATTCCACTCGAGCAAGGTCTGCTGCTAGTTCACTAGTGAGTTGAGTGCCTGTCCTATATAGCTGTCAGGCTGTTATGTACTGTTAGACCTGGCTTTTCCAGCGGATTTATCCCCAGACGTTTTGCTTTTTGGCTTCCTGTTTTGATGGTTTTATGACTCTGGGCACTTTACCACTGCTGATCAGTGCTACAGTGCATATGCTCTCCCTGTAAATTGTAATTATGGATTGGTGATTCCATGATTGGTATATTTGATTTACTGGTAAGTCCCTAGTACAGTGCACTGTGTGCCCAGGGCATGTAAATCAAATGCTGCTAGTGGGCCTGCAGCACTGATTGTGCCACCCATATGAGCAGCCTGTAAATGTAACTCAGACCTGTCACTGTAGTGTCTGTGCGTAGTTTGGTATTGCCATGTCGACCTGGGCAGTGCACCCACTTGCCAGGCCCTAACCTTCCCTTTTCTTACATGTAAGACGCCCCTAAGGCAGGTCCAAGGTAGCCCCATGGGCAGGGTGCACTGTATGTGAAGGTAGGACATGTACTGAGGTGTGTGACAAGTCCTGATAGTGAAATGCAGTGTATTTCGTTTTTCACTATTGAAAGGCTATCTGTCCCATAGGATAGAATGGGAGTTTATTTATAACATCTTATAAATATAACTTCCCATTGGGACAAGATAGAAAGATGGGGTTTAGTATGCCTGAACTCGGCATATAAAAATGCATCTTTTCGGAAAGATTATTTTTATATTGTGCTTGAAAATACCACTTTTAGAAAGTGGGTATTTTCTTGCTTAGCCATTCTATGGGCCTCTGCTGGTTTGTGGATTGACTGTCTAGCTTTGGAGTGACAGGGGCTGGGGATGTGCATTCTCTCAGACAGCCCCCGGAGGGGGGGGGGGGGGAGTTGATGTGTGTCCTGCCTGTCCTGAAGGAGTCAGGGCTGGGCTGAATAGATCTGGGCGGCATTCACAGTAGGGGGAGGAGATTTCTTTCACACCTGAATGGGCCTGGTCTGCCTTGGACAATGCTGTCTCCACCTCCTGCCAGGCAGCTGCACCAGAGAGGACAGAACTGGTTTTGGCTGGGCAAAGAGCTTTTCTGCCACCAGAGAACAAAGGAATTTGTGCTATAAAAAGTGGGTCCCAGACCCCTAAACTTTAGATTACTGCTGAACTAATTAACCTGCCAGGAAGAAGTACCGGGAAAGCTGGAGGAGGAGTACAGCCCCTGTGCTGTTGGGTTTGGCCTGCAGTGGTTGATTCTGTCTTGGGCAGAGAAAAAACTGGACTGTGCTTTCATCATCCTGCTGTTAGTTTTCTCCAAGGGCTTGAAGTAGAGCTTGCCTCCTGTTAGAAGTCTCAGGGATAGAAAAGACTTCAAAGATTACTTTTGGTATTCAAGAAGAACCTTTGCCAAGGAGAAGAGCTGGAGAAACTGAGAAGTACTGCCCCTTTGCTGTGTATTGTCTGGGGTTGGCCTGCAGTGGCTGTTTCTGCCAAGGAAAGGACAAACTCTTTGCTGTGTGCTGTGTCCCCTGCTTGAGGAAGATCTCCAAGGGCTTGAAGTAGAGCTTGCCTCCTGTTTTTGAAGTCTCAGGGATACAAAGACTTCACCCCCTGCTCTCCTAAACTTCCTTGCTGGGAGTTCTGACCTGCCAGGAGGTGCCTGCTGCCGTTCTGGGCCTCTGGAGATTGTTCCTGCTGTTGTGAGCTGGGAAAGTAACACAACGACAAGAAGCGCAACGCATCCGCACCGGTTTCCGACGCATTGCCAAAGAAACCGACGCAGCGCCTGCCCGCGGCTCGAGAAATCGACGCACGCCGCATCGAGTGCACGGTCTGCAAATTCCAAAATCACTGCTCTGATTCCGACGCAGGCGCGGCTGCACGAACCAACACATCTTGGGACCGCGGCTGGAGAAACCGACGCATCCCCGATCCTCAATCATAGCATCTGGGCGCCACGCCTGCAAAAACCCCGGGGGCCGCAGTAAAAAAAACGACCCATCACCTCCCCTTCAGTAAGGAACCGACGCATCACCGCCCCTGCGTGACAGTAAGGCACCAACGCATCACCTCCCCTGGGCGCAAAAAACCGATGCATCACCTTCCCAGCGACAGTTTTTTTTTGTGCACGTGACGCATCCAAGGTACTTTGTGTGAAGAGTGTCGCATCTGCAATTTGCTTTGAACAGAACTGTTTCTACCTTTTTGAAAGTCATGTTTTATTACTGTATTGTGGATTTTTGTAGTTTTGGTCTTGTTTGGTTTAGATAAAGATCACTTGTTTTTCTAAACTGGTATGGTGTCCATTTGTAGTGTTTCCACTGGATTACTGTGTGTGCGCACAAATGCTTTACACACTGCCTCTGAGATAAGCCTGTCTGCTCGTGCCAAGCTACCAAGGGGGTGAGCAGGGGTTATTTTAGAAGTGTATCCCACTTAACCTGACTTGGAATAAGGGTCCCTATTTGGACAAAGGTACCTACCTCTGCCAACTTGAGACCCCCATTTCTAACATGTACGTTTACGAGGCATGTATTGCTTTGATAGTAAAGTCTGCCAGGATGTGCATTTAGCCTGTTCGGTCCTGCGGGACGTTTGGGTCTGAGCCATTCCGCAGGCCCACCACCTTGGGAGGTACTGCTTTGGTATCTATTTACAAGGTGAGGATTCTGCGGTTAGAAGTTTCCGGATTATTATTAGGTGGCGACTTCAGTATCCCTATATAGATATAACCTTGGGCAAATTACCTGCATGCACATATAGAACAACACAAACAAATGAAACATTTAATTGAATCTTTCAACCTTAATAGCCCATGGCGGCTCCATACCCTACGGAGGCTGAATTCTTATTCTACTCACACCCACATAAGACTCCGTCTTAGATAAACCACTTTCTCACAGATAATCTTCTGACACAAAAAGTGCTTAATCTTAGAAGCTATCTTAATCTTACTTTTATCTCCTTAGAGTTTGATTTAAATTGTCCAATTAATAGAGAACGAATGAAGACGTTCTTAGTGACCCTCCTGCAAGAGACCCGATTATATCCCAATAGAGGATTTCTTTAAGGAAACGGCTCCGACCAAATATCCTGAAATGCTTTGTGATGCTATGAAAGTTACATTTAGGGGTGGTATGTTTGGAATTGTGGTAAAAAAAAAAACACAAAGAAAGAAATAAGAAACGTAATTGCTAGAAAGAGCCAAAGTTTAGGATTTGACTTAATAAGTACTGGGAATAACCAGATACTCAAACTAAAACCACAAAAATGCGTGTTTAATAAGATTCTGAGTGAAACAGCACACAAGAGGGTGCAATCCATAATGGTCAAAAATATCATTGAATGAAATGAGGCAAGGAAGCTACTTGCTTACTATCTAAAATGTAAAACAATAATACAGAGTTCAGCAATTCAAAACAACTAAGTCAAAACCGACATAGACCCAAAAAACATAGGGGAAGTGTTACAAGAATTTTACCCCCACCCACCCAATACAATCCAGATAGATCAGAAAATTCAAAGGCATGTCAGAAATATCGATAAATTATTCCTCCCTTAATTGAATGACTCCATAAATAAATAAATATATGAATCTGAAATAAAGCTATTCTTACTAAAAAAATGGTAAAATGCCAGGTCTGGATGGCTTCCACGCATCACTTAATAAAAATCTTCAAACTCTACTGCTTCATCTGGAAAATCTTTTCATTCATTGTAGTGCCCTGGGGGAGATTAGGGGACCCACCTCAGAAGCTGCTATAGTAGTAATTCATAAATGGGGCTCCCGGTTTTATGGTACTTATTTTTTTAACATTTGTCTGTATTTATCCATATTTATTTTGTGTTTTGCGTATAAATGAAGGTGCTAAACTGTACATTTCCGTATTTATTTAACTGATAGACGCCCACTCATACTTTGATGTCTGTCTTGTTTTAGCTATTTAAGCTGACAAATATTACATAACAATACATCCACTGGTAAATACTAGCATTATACCACAAATGTAAATTGACACATGCCGTTATTTAAAGAAATTTAATCCTATTTTTTAGATCTCGCCTAAGCCAGCGCATGCGTTGCTCTGGCGAGACATTTAGTGAGTGGGCTTTTAAAAGTCCGTCCACAGCTTTGTGTGGCATACAGTGTGCGGTTACGTGCACAGGCACGAGCAGAGGCGCCATCTGGCTTTCCTCTCGCTCGCCCAAGCTCGCGCGCCTCGCTTCAATGCCCCTCCCCCACCACAGAGCCCGTCTCGCAGCTTGTTTTTCCTTCAGCGCGAGGTGCGCGCCTTTCTCGTCACCCTGACCCCACCGCCCTTCGAGGCGTCCGCTTCCTTCCCCTCTCTCACCTTCATCTCCAACTCTGAAGGTTTTCCCTTAACACCTTTCTATCTACTTCTGCCCCCGGCTTCTTTGCTATCCTCTATCTCATTCTCTGCTTCTTTTCTCGACGATTCTGTATGTGCTTTTAGGGAGCATTAACCTTTTATGAAACCTACATGCTTTATTATGTGACTTTGCGACTTTCGAGGCCGCTAGCTGAGCAGACATTCTTTTTCAGTGGCAGGGGCCTACTGCACCTCACCCAGCCCCCTTCTTAACATATACACCGCCGGCGGTGCGTGTAAGTAAAGAGGAGTTATCATTCAGGGCAGGTCATCTCACTCTGAGCAGTGCATTGGCGTTCTGTGAGTTAAAACCCGTGACGTGTGGGGTTACAAATAGAACCAATTTTCCCTGCAACAGCACGAATCCTTTCAGTAGGGTTTCCCTTTATCGGATATTTAAGAACGCCTGCTGTGACGGCGTACAGAATGCATTTAATGAGCTGAGAGGTTTATTAATAGATCTTCGGAGTGAGACCATTATTTCTAATTAGTTAGTAACCTTTAAATCCCGTGTAAGGCAGGTGACCTAATACATTTCAAGTCTCATTCGCTGTTCAAGTGATGTGTTTTTAGAGTTACCCCGATGAGGATGTTTGCAGAACTGCGTGTGCTAATTTTCACTTGAGAAACGCTTTCCATCTACGCTATTTCCTGTTCTAATTTCCAGTAATTACTTCCAAGCTAAAGAGCCCTGCTGACAAAGGCGACTTAAAAGCTTGGTTCTGCATATCCCTGCTGCATGGGGGGAGGCGCAGTCCGCGCACCTCTACCGTTAGGTGCGTTGAAACCACGTGTTGAACTCCATGGTTAATCAGAATTACCTCTGCACAACTTGGAAAGCATGATCCCTGTCGTGAAAGATTCGCCACCGCTGTCTGGAAGGGAACGTCTTTCAGAAAGAGCTTTGCGTTTCCTTTGAGGGAATACGTTTCTGCCGCATTTCTGATTTCACGCTGCGACTATGAGGAACCGGAAACGCAAGCTGAGTGTAGTGTTGGTCTGAAGACAATAATCGTTTTGCGTGCGCGTACTTTTGCAAACCGCTAGCGGGCCACGAGTCACTTGCAACACCTTTTTGCTCGTGCTGGCTTTAAATCAACAGTGCGTTGCATTGAAGTCCATAGTGTTTGTTAAAAGCTTAACTACAGGTCCCAGAACGCAGCTGCAAAAAGTCCTTCAAAGTACGACAGGAACCCCTCCATTTCTTTTGAGTATGCCTTAAAAAAAAATGCCACTGGTCCAGGTCTACTCACCCTGACAGCCACTTCGCTGTCATGTCTCATGGTTATTGGATGCTCTTGCCTACTCCCCCGATGATTGCACAGTAAAGCTCGCCCTTCAAGACCACCCTTCCCTCTCGCAGTTCCTTTCCCACATAGTTTCTCTTTTCTCTCTATTATTGTCTAGCCACCCTTTCCTCAATCTTCCACCATCTCACACATCCCACGCAGTTATTTTCTCACACTGTGGCTTACTGCTAAAATTATTCGGCGTGACGTTTTCCGTGTTCATATCATCTCGCATTCCTTCTACCCGTTCAGCAACAGAACTGCTTCAGGGAAGGGAGCGACTGCATGATGACTCCCCGTAGGAAAGTTTATTTCTTAACCTTAGCAGTTTACAATGGTAAGCACCAGGACTGTGTTGTTAGATTAACATAGAAGAATAGCTTTCTTGATTGGGTGTGAACTGAACCACAGAGAGCACAGCTAGCAACAAAACAAGCATTGGCATAGCCACTAGGTCTCGCCTTTGGGACCTTATAAGTGTTTAGCCATGCAACAGTTGATGTTGTTGCACCAAGGATATTGTGCTGCATAACTAAATACTTATAAGGTCCCAAAAGCGAGACCTATTGGCTATGCCAATGCTTGTTTTAATTTCCCATGCTGTCCATCTGCTCAGCTGTTGGGCTATAATTCATGAAAGAGAGCACGGAGAGTCACTTGAAATCAGCACAATTTTCTGTATTTATCCACTTTTAAAAATAAATGGAGACAGAAAACACATTTTCTGTCTGTATTTATTTGTAAAAATCCGTAAAAACGGAAAACGGGGAGCCTTATTCATAAATAAGGGAAAGAACCCACTGACCCAAATAATTATAGGCCAATATCACTTATTAATGTAGATTATAATATATGCGCCAAGATCCTAGGCTTAAGATTGGAAAATAATCTTCCTAATATAATATATATATATATTGCAAACTAGTTTTGTTAAAGGGAGCAATACCTCAGAGGACATCAGGCAATTTGGACATATATTAGGAAAAAATAATCATCTATCTACCCCTGCTATGGACTTAGATGCAGAAAAGGCCTTTTGGAACTTATTGCGAACAACAATTCAAAACTAGAAAATGGGCCTGGATTTCAAAAGAATTGTAATGACCTTGTATACCCAACCCTCTGCACATGTCAGAATTAATATAGGCGAATCCAAGGAATTTAACTTCGCCCAGGAAACAGGTCCCCTGTCCTCCCTACTTTTTAGGTCTCGCCTAGCGACGCAGCGCATGCGTTGCTCGCCTTGGCGAGATCTATTGTTGGTGGAACGGGGACAGGAGATGTGCACACGTGTGGAGGATAGGACATGTGCACGCGTACTTCTAATGGGAGACAGCAGATGTGTGCGTACGGGTGACAGGAGATGTGCACGCGTACGGCTCTGCTCGGTTGCTCCCTCTCTCCTTCCGTGTCTGCGCGCGCGTTGTTAAACTCCTATTTACTTTCGCTTTTCATCAGTCGTGTCTTACTTTTTTTTTCTCCCTCCATCAGGCCCCTTCTGCTTTTGTGATACACCACCCTACCGCAACAATACATGCCCCCACATATGCTTTTTATCCTGTCTTTACCAAGTCCCTCGTGCTGTATTTACAACCGTTGGTATTTACTTTCGCTTTTCAGCAGTCGCGTCTTACTTTTTTCTCTCCCTCTATCAGGCCCCTTCTGCTTTTGTGATAAACAGTAAAAAAAGCTCTGGCAGGTAACAATAAATGAAATATATGTGTCTAGCGCCAAAGCACTCTTAGGACATCAGTGCGCTGCACAAGTGACTTCCATTCCGATATAAAACCACATTTGGAAATGCACAGCTCCGCAAACAATGGTGCCTTAAAGCCACTGCACTGAAGTTGTAATCTCGGTACCTGTGCTCCGGTGGCCCCTGTCTCCAGCCGCTCCCCTGGCCCTGTGCCTCCTCTCCGGCAGTAAACACAAGCCCCAGCAGACAGGGATATTTAACACCCGCCCCTACCCAGCCCCCCCTTCACTGGTGGCTAATGAGACCCGGACTGGAAGAACAGGTTCTCTTTGAAGATCCCCAACGAACCAGAGGCCGGCAGAGCCCAGCCCCGGACCAGAGCAGCAGACTGGGAACACGTGGGGTGGCACTGCATGCCCTGCAGCTACGGGAAGGGGCACTGCACGCCCTGCAGCCACGGGCACAGCACTGCTACCACGCTCACAGCACTGCATACCCTGCAGCCACGGTAAGGGGCACAGCAATGTTATAGTATTTATTTATATTTATAGCAGTTTTATGTAGCGTGAACGTGCCCAAAGCATTTACAATGCAATATGGCATTGTAAATGACAATGCCTTTTATGTATGTGTTAAGAAGACCTACAAAGTGTGTTTACGCGCACCACTTGCAGGTTTTCAAAATACATAAATAAAAGGCAGTGTCATTTACAATGTCAGTAGCACAAACTCTCGCAAATGCGAGACCTATTGCATTGCAAATGCTTGTTCTTGTATTTGAGCTGTTATCAGTGGATCTCTGTACAAATCCAAAAATTAAGGGTATTCCTTTCAACTCTTAACTCCCAAAAGCTAGCTGCCTATGCAGATGTCCTGATTTTTACACAAGAAGCTAATCACGTAATTTGTGAAATTTTGGAAATTATTAATAACTATGCAAAGGTTTCAAGAGACTTAATTGTGACAAGACAGTTTTTTTTTTCTTTGAATAATTTCAGTTACATGTCTAGTGTAGGAGATTCCGGTCTAAAATGGCAGTCAAGCGGATTAAAATATCTCTGCATAAAATTCAAAAATACATTAGAGAGTAGAGATAATATAGAAACTAAACTCGTAAAAAATTAAGAGCCTAACTAAATCATGATCACCAAAATGTATCCCACTGTGGGGAAGGATAGAATGTGCAAAAATGATTGCTCCACAAGTAAATTTTGTTGCTGGCTTGTTTCCTACCTTTCTAACGCAAAACTTGTACAAAACTATTGATAAAAGTATCTAATAATTTATTTGGGAAAACAAACTGGTTAGGATATCTCTTACTAACTAAAATGTAACGTTTAGTGGAGGTTTGAAACTCCTCTACTTATTTAAAAAACAAACCACTTTTTTGCTGAGACAAGCCTGATGTTGGCTATGTCCACCCAATACATCACCACCATCTTGGTTAGATGTAGAAACGGTAAATATTAAACCCCTCTCCTTCATTAGTATGCTAACTATATCGCAATTGAATGTTCCCCCATTCATACAAAATAATGAAAATCCCATTGAACCTATTTTGGTACTTGATAAAAAAAAATTGAAAAATAAAGAAGACCACCAGAGATGGCTTTCCTATGGCTACATACTAGCATTAAAATAGATGGAAAGAAGTTATTCTGGCTAGCTTGGGCAGACAAAGATTAAGACTTATAAAAGACCTTACACATACAGTTAACTACCCAGTGTCCTTTACTATGGTACAAGAGAAGTACTCTCTCCCTGACATAGACAAATTCTTGAGACTTAGTCACTATACAATATTTAAATGTTTCTCCAACCACTGGATGTATTAAATTCTTAAACTAGATCATATTGCCAGAATTTTTGCACAGTTTTGGGAAGTGCAAACTATAAAGGCATGCCACTTAATAAACAGAAATGGGAGAATGAAAAATTTCCTAGCTATCGTAACGGAAAGTTTCAATTCTATTAAGGACTCGGAGGCGAGGATTATGTCTTCACTTTTATTAACAGCAGCCACATTTTTTAAAAACATTTTAAAACCACAAAGCTACATTTCCCAAAAACCCTTGCGAAAATTGTAGTTAGAGAAAAAAAAATTCCAATCAGGAACAGCTCTGGCTTCTCCAATCAGGGCACTCGATCCTTGATGTAGTCTGTCCTCACTGGCCCTTCATCCTCTTTCGTTGCGCTAAGTCAGCCGTTAGATTATACTCATGCGTCTTGTTTATTCCCATCAGAACCTACGAGGACAAAGGTACATAGTCATACCAAAAAACAGGTATACGTATACGTTAAACCTAGAAACCAAAAGCCTTGCCGAAAGTCCCGGGACTTCCCAACGTACCCGGTAATCCTCCACGCCATGAGACGCAATGAGTTACCCAGAACAAGAGGATGCGGAGCCCTGTTGGGATCCAGGAGAAGACTCGGAAAGAGGGGGAGTAGGATTGGAGAATCCCAAGAAAGTTCCAGAAGAACCGGAAACCAGACTTAAGATCTCCAAAAGGGGGATCTCCAAAAGGGGGTGAGAACTACCACTTCCGCTCACTGCCTTCTGATCTGGGCTATCACCCTCGTTTCTACCCTGGTTTTCAGAACCCCAACTTCCTGCCGCCTCAATTCCAACAGCCACAGGTCCCTTTTTTAGGCAGGGGCAGAGGAAAAGGTCGCGGCAGGCAGAAGGGCCAGCAGAGAGTGACATGGGACGAGCAGGACCAGGAATTGAACCAACGGGTGACGAGGAGCATGGCCCAGAGCATGCTACCGGCCACGAGCAGGGACAATCACTAGTGGTCAATCTGTCTTCCACGACCCTTACTGCCCCACAAGAAAAACTCCTCAACAAAGGCCTGGGTTTCGTACCCACCAACCAGGTGGACCACTTCCTTTTACGCCAAGAATTGGCAACCTTTTTTAGGAGCGTGAGACTGAGAATTTTTTTCGAAGACGCAGAAGAGAGAACTACTAACACAGGTGATACTCCCCTGCGCCCAAAGTCTACTTTTACTCCCCAGATTGCTACTTTACCACTTGAGGTCTTAACCTTTGAACAAGCAGTCATCCACGATTTGGAGAATCTACACAGAGATGACCTACGAGCATTTACCAACCTGAGTAATATTGAAAAAGAAGCGCTCAAGGAATTGAAGGCGAATCCCGATATTATCATCAAGCCGGCAGCCAAAGGGGGAGCTATTGTTATCCTTGATAGGACTATTTATAACAACGAATGCCATCGCCTCCTCGCTGATAAAAGGAACTATAAAATCCTGAAGAGGGACCCCACGACGGAGATAACAAAGGACATCGCAACACTGGTGGAGGAAGGTCTGGCTAACAACTGATCTCAAAACATGAGGCAGATTACCTCACCAAGGATCAACCAAAGACGCCGTATTTTTATATACTGCCTAAGATCCACAAGACTACCAGACCCATTGTATTGGGCATTGGCTCCGTTCTGGAACCAGTATCGCAATTTTTACCTTAAACCCTTGGTCCAAAAACTACCTGCATATTTACGGGACACGCTTGATATCCTGAATGTAATCAAGGAGATGGACTTCGACCCCACCGACGAGTTCTTAATAGGCCTAGACATCGAGGCCTTGTATACCAACATCCCTCAGAGGGAGACTCTGAGGGTACTCAAAGAGATCTTATTTGAGGAGGAATGGAGTTATCAGACCCCACAGGCCTTCATCTTACACATGGGGGAGGTAGCCCTCACAAAGAACTTCTTTGAGTTTGAGGGCACCCTCTATCTGCAGACCCACGGGACCTCGATGGGCAGCACCTTTGCCCCGAGCCTGGCGGGTCTGTATGTGGGTGCCTTCGAGAGGGCATTGATCTACTATCCTCAGTGCCCTTGGTTGGATAATATCAGATTGTGGCGTCGATACATCGATGACGTCTTGGTGATTTGGAAGGGCAACAGGGAAACAGTCAGTAATTTCTTGAACTGGCTCAATGAAAGGAACCCTCTACTTCACTTTACGTCTACTGTTACCAAGACCAGTCTACCCTTCCTGGACCTGATTATCGAACCAAAAGGAGGTATACTCCATACAAGGGTGTATCACAAGCCCACGGATAAGAACTCCCTGTTGGCTTACAACAAACCGTTTTCATCCCAAATCTCTAAGGGAGAATTTACCAGTGGGGCAGTTTTTCCGTTTGAGGCGCAACTGCACGAGAGAAGCACATTTAAACGTGAGGCTGCACTTCTCACAAACACACCCAGAGGGGATATCCTGGACATACAATTGCGAAGGCTAAAAAATGAGCTACAAATGCCAACAGGGAGAACCTACTAGAGAAGAACAACAGACCACAGACCGACAAAACCGTGTGTGTCACCACTTTTAATACAGCCTCCCACCAGATCAAACAAGCAGTATTAAAACACTGGCGGATTCTGAATTCTAATGGGATTAATTTAGCTAGACCCTTATTCTCCTTTAAAATGAGTGCTAACTTGAAAGATCTGCTGGTAAATACCAGACCTAGCACATCACAAGTGAGAAATACTACTACACCGGGAGGCTTCCCTCCGGTCCAAGGACACACCAGATGTGGGTCATGCAATGTCTGTCATCTCACCGACAACACGAAAGAGATAGATGTGGGACTTACCTACCCATGGCAGCAGAGATCACAAACCAACTGCAACTCAGAGTATGTGATCTACCATATCACCTGCCCCTGCCATATGCAATATGTAGGTATGACCAGTCGTAAGGTCAAGACACGCATAATGGAGCACCGCAGTACGATCAGGTGTCAGAAATCCAACACCAAGTTGACTACGCACTATCTAGAACAGCGTCACACTATCGACGACATTAGGTGGACAGCAATAGAAAAACCATCTCTGAACACTGCCGCTGGAGACAGGACTAGGATCCTACTTTTCCGAGAGCAGAAATGGGTGTACCGCCTCAAGAGCCACATACTTGGCCTGAACGACGAGATAACTTGGCATTCCCTCACTAGATAGGGTGCTTGCCATTGGCACATGCAGGAGACGATCCCGATGTGAACCAGATACTAACTTCTGACTTGTGTGTGGGGGGGCTCATCTGCACAGGAATGTAGCTCTGGGACTAACAATATAAATATAAAATAACCTCCCCTTCTGTGAATGCAGTACCTGAGAGGCACCATCTATGACAGGATATGGGGTTGATACCACTACCACTATTCGATTACTAAATAGATAAACTTTATTAGTCAATAATTTTTCCTCGCAATACCCCTATTGTGTTCCCATTATCAATGTGATTTACCTCTCTATAGCCTTGAATAGCATTCGATTACTGAGTAGATAAACTATCGATGGCGCTTCTTTTATACATGCACCACGAGTGTAATTCATAAGTGCTGACATAGCTATCCACTGGGTCTGACTATCGCAGGCAACACAACCAGGATATTTTTAAACCCATATGCCACATATTGAGGCGGCAACACCATGAACATGCCCGGTTACTATAGTAACATATTACCTGACCGTGGCTTCCAGGACAGACATGGACGCACGTAACGTGATGACGCGTTCACCACGCACCCGGAAGTCTCCCCGACGCTTTGGCTCCCGGCTGACTCTATTTCTGCCTGCGCCTCGCCAACTCGCAACTTCACGGCGAGAGAGGGCAAGCAGTCCACGGAGGAGCACCCCTTTGGAGTAGTAAGGAGTTTCGGGGGGCAGGGGGCCAGGATAATAGACACGTTACCCTTGCATTACGCTGTAGAAATATAAATATATATTTTTTATTACGTGACGGTTCCATTATTTCGGGCCGATACCTCTTTGGCTTTACTTCCTCTCTGGGTTTGTACCACGCCTGGAAGAGTTAGAGGAATATTTATTTACTCGCTTGCGCACATATATAAAAATATATATATAGATATTCAGAACGGCAAGGGATCGCTTTTCGATTACGGCAAATCATACGACCGAAGTGATACACTATTTTACAGCACTGTATCACTAGTAACACCATACTACTAACGTTACTGTTCAGAGCTATTTGCCTATGTATTTCTACAATATTGGGCACTATAGATGCACCTATTTGGGGAATGACACTATATCTTCCGGCGTCAGGCCTAGTCATTGAAGGACGGTGACACCATGGATCCATCTATACACTGTGATTACATGATCATTAACAAACGACAATCCTGTCTTCTTTTTAACTTTTCTCCCCCCGAGTGTGAGGGGGTCTCTCGCCGTTTTTAGCATGGTATAGGGTAAACTCGGTAAGTGAGATCCTGCACCGAGTATATTTATTAATATTTTTTATAGGTACATGTTTTATATGGTGCACTGGTGTCTGTTATCTACACCTACCCATACGGTAGAGAAATGAATGGAATGTTATAAACTATTGGTTTCTTCCACTTCTATTTTAAGTGTTCTGGGTTATTTACCCTTTTAACAGGTGGCTCATTATGACTTCATTTGTAATAAGACTTATAGAACATTGGACAAAAGGGGTTGACACACAGACTTACTGTTCTCTCTGTTCTTGTGTTTTCTTCTTTTTTCCTACTCCCTTTATTTCCTTTGTAGTATTTCAATAGAGGAATTACCTCTCCGGAACATGGGTTTCTGATCGTCCTGATCTCTATTTGAGGTGAGAGGTACAAACTTACTCTCTGGGACCGGCAGAGTCCTGAGGAAGGCCGGCGTGACCCTTATTGATGGGCACAATCACACAGCCGAAACATGTTGACACTATGGCAGTAAGGAGGGGTGTTAGGAGCACGTTATATCTCCCAATCACCACCATCCTTCACTTCTTTTAACCCTGGCCGGAGGGTCTAGGAATAAATTTAGGTACTTTTGACACCTCCGAGCTAGTTTTAATTCACACTGCACTTTCACTTCCGGTGTCACAGTCACTTATTGAAACTACTTGTTTCTGTTCTTTACGTGTTCTGTTTGTCTTCCCCCTCCCTTTGCTCCACCCCTAGCGTGGGATACGCAGGGGTGTATAGTAGCAGCCCTATGATGAAGCATGTCACACCACGGTGTGAGTGAGGGCAGTATTTAGACACATGTCACATGCCACCACTACTGACAGATAATTTTACCACTTCCTACTCCTTCTGGTGTGTATACTGTCACCCTCGTGATAATCGCAAATGGGGGAAACGCGTATCCCTTCTCCTGTTCCCAATCCTGAAGGAAGGCGTCCGTGGACACTGCCCAGGGATCCGGTCTCCATCTGAAAAAACGTGGGAGTTGATGGTCTAGTCGCGAGGCAAAAAGGTCTATTGAAAAAACACCCCAAAGGTCGTTCAACCTCTGAAAAGCCTCTGGGTCCAGTTTCCATAGGCTGGAGTCCTTGAAATTACGGGATTGAAAATCCGCCACTAAGTTCTCCCGTCCGGGGAGATACTCCGCCGTGACAGATACTTGGTTGTCCAAACAGTACTGCCAAAAACCGGCGGCCAAATTGGAGAGGACTTTGGACCTC
Source organism: Calotriton arnoldi (assembly GCA_963921515.1). Classification (NCBI taxonomy): domain Eukaryota; kingdom Metazoa; phylum Chordata; class Amphibia; order Caudata; family Salamandridae; genus Calotriton; species Calotriton arnoldi. The sequence continues at coordinate 94,203 of CAWUFW010005879.1, forward strand.
GGGCCCCCTAAATGGTTGATCTAGCGGACCGCTGATATGTTGTCCATTTTCAGAAGAACTGAAGATTGAATGGACAGACAGTTGATATGTAACTTCCGTTCTTCTGGCGACCACAACCCTCCTGTGAAAAATTTGCCGCACCTGGCTCCCCAGCCTATTGTGCTGGCGTCGGATTCTATTACTAAATCTGGCGCGGAGCCGAAGATTGCTCGCCCGTTCCAGGCTTCCATGTGTTGTAACCACCAATGGATCTCTTCCCGCGCTTCCTCTGAAAGGGTTACCTTTTGTGAGTAGGGACACCCTCTGCTCAAATGAAGCGCTTTGAGACGTTGCAGGGCACGGTAGTGGAGGGGTCCCGGGAAGTTCGCCTGGATGGAAGCTGAGAGTAGACCTACTATTCAGGCTATATCTCTGAGAGATACTTGCCGCTTGACCAGGGCCCGTCTCAATTCATGACGGATCTTCGAGATCTTCCTGACCGGTAAACTGAGCGTGGAGTTAGTGGAATCTATCACGAAGCCCAGAAACGTAAGGGAGTGTGAGGGCGTGAGAACCAACTTCGTCTCGTTTATGACGAACCCTAGACTCTGGAGAAGGTCCACTGCCATCCGAAGATGTCGAAGAAGTTGAAGAGGACACGACTCCATCAAGAGTAGATCGTCCAAGTAAACAATCATTCGACTGCCCCGGGCCCTTAAACATTCCACTACCGGCTTGAGGACCTTGGTGAAGCACCAAGGAGCCAAGGACAGACTGAAAGGGAGGGACGCAAACTCGTATGTCTGCTCCTGCCAGATGAACTGAAGGAAGCGTCTGTGGGGGGGGGGAGGGGGAATTGGAATGACCAGGTATGCGTCCTTTAGATCCAGGCACACCATCCAGTCCGAAGGACGTAAGACATCCCTGAGAAGATGGATTCCCTCCATCTTGAAGTGGCGGTAGACCAACCACTTGTTGAACCTGCTGAGATTGATGACGGGTCGCTTGCCTCCATCTGTCTTGTCCACCAAAAAAAGGTTGCTGACTAAACCTTTGGGGTGGAGAGCAGTGGGGACGATAGCCCCTTTGGCCAGGAGGGATTCGACCTCTGCGTCTACTAAGGAGGATTCCTGAAGGAAGAACTGGATGGGGCGCGGCCTGTTCCGCTGGACGGGTTCGCCCACGTACTCTATGTGGAAGCCCCGAACCGTCTGCAATACCCATGGATCTCTGATGATAGAAACCCAGGTCTGGAAAAAATTCCCCAGTCTCCCCCCTACTTTTAGTTGGGAAGAAGGGAGAACACTCACCGGCATTGGTTGAGGTTGCTGCTCCTCGATATCCTCTGCCCTTGCCACGTCTACCTCTGGTAGGGTAGAAGTTGCCGAAACGGGACTGGTCCTGATACTGTCCCTGTTTGGAGCCTTGCCCTCTTGGGTGGTGTTTGCAAGAACGGCCGGTCGAGCGGCCCCTACCTCGACCGGCCCCTCTGAAAACCCGAGGGGAAACCTTTTTTATACTTGACTGCGCCTTGTCAAGGGAGGTGAAGGTGTTGAAAAATTTGCCTCACTCCTTGACAAAAGGATCTCCAAAGAGACCTCCTTGTGCCACTGCCACGGCTTCTGAATCTGCCAGATCTCTGAGTTTCGGATCCACTTTGATGAGCAAGGAGCGGCGCCGCTCCGTGGAAAGGACACAATTCGCGTTGCCCAAGAACACAATAGCTCTCTGTGCCCACCCGGAAAGGGACTCAGGAGAGATTAGTGAACCAGATGTCTTGGCCTCTTCGGCCATGTCCAATATCTTGGTGAGAGGCCCTAAAACGTCCAGGAGTTTGTCCTGGCATGTACGCCAGGACCTATCGATCCCTTTTTTGGGTTCCCTCATAAATGTTTTCAAAAATTTAGCCATGCGGGTATCAATTTCTGGAGTGAGGGCGACCTTGTCATCTAGGGAAGGGCGTGGGAATTCCGCCCGGAGGCAGTTACGCGCTTCTTTGTCTAAGGGCTTCCTGATGCGCATTGCCACATAACTGGCTACTTTATCTGCTGGGGCCCCAGTCCGAAGAGCGGGGATGGATAATCTCGTCCGGGTCGAACATGTTAGGTCCTTAGGCTGGAGGCCAAGGTCTGGAAGGGCCGGGTGCAGCGCCAGCATCCCCTGCATCGTTTTGAGGGTTTGTCAGATCGTCACCTGTAGGTGGTAAACATGGCTGTGTAGCTAAGAAAGCCTGCTTCAGCCTGTCAAAGGCAGAGGTGTCCACCCCCGTATCGCGAGCTCGTTTGTTTGGAGGGGCGGCAGGGTCTGTCGTCAGAACAGTCGCTGGGGACCCAGTTTGAGGGACGGGAGCCATAGGGAGGTTAGTCAGTCGTGCTAGCGCCTGGTCAATCTTGCGTGATAACCTCTCTTCAAGGGGCGACATGGCCTCACCCACTGCTTTGTAGATTGATGCATCAACAGCATCATAGAAGTCATCGTCCCAGGGGAGGTCAGCCAGGGTGTTTTCTTACCCCTGGAAGTCTTCCTCGTAGTCCATTTCCATGTTTGGACAAGGGAGGAGCAAACCGCGCGGAAGCAGCTTCACAGGATCTTAGAAAAACAGCCTTAAGTGTCAGATATATTTATTTTGGGGCTGGGTGTCAGCCTGTACTCATGCGCAAGAGGAAGCTCGCAAATGTATTAGGGTCAAGCCCTGGGCACAAAGACTTTGGTGCCAAAAAGGTACAAGCAGTTGCCGGCCTGGGTAAGTGCCCAACAGGCTTAGGAAGCCTGGATACAGACCCACAAGGGCGTAATGACTGAAAGGATACTGACTCTGCCTTCTGAATGTGCCTGTAGGCAGCAGAGCGTGGCTAAACGCGGATCGGCCGATAATTGACTCACACGGCTCGATCCGATACAACCTCACAGAGGTGTCCTCCTCAGGCCGGTGCTCACGGGGAAACTACGGCGCGCCACTCAAACCCCTCAGGATTTGAACACGCGCGCCGTTTCCCTCTGCCTCACACGCCCCCTGGCGGCGGGAGGACCATGAGCGCACCAGATAACGGCCGCGTAGGAACTGAAAACGTTCCCGCGGCCCTGTAATGCAGGATGCGGCACTACATCCACAGAAACAGAAAAAACTGGCCAAATCAGTTAAAGGCAGCGGTGAACATCAAATAAACAAACGAAACAATCACGTCACCGCCGCCGCCTCCACACGCAGATAGGAAAAAACCTCAAAACAGTCAAGTAGCAATTAAGCAATAACGCGTGTCGAGCTGCGCGCGAAATACAAAGCGTTAATCAAACAATAACACGTGTCATGCAGCGCGCGACATACAAAACAGAGCCAAATAATGACAGGTTTTCCATAGCCAAAGCTAAAATATCACAGAGAAGAAAAAAGACACTTAACTCGGCTGCGCAGTAGCGAAGAAAGAGAGAGGGCCAATGAGGACAGACTACATCAAGGATGGAGTGCCCTGATTGGAGAAGCCAGAGCTTTTCCTGATTGGACATTTTTTTTTCTCTAACTACAATTTTCCCAAGGGTTTTTGGGAAAAGTAGTATTGTGGTTTTAAAATGTTGTTTTAAAAAAATGTGGCTGCTGTTAATAAGAGTGAAGAGAGAAGGCATAATCCTCGCCTCCAGTTCTGACATTGAATTACTGTCTATCCCTGTGTATTACCCCTCTGACGGATTAAGAGTGGAATACTATTTAGTCTCCAAGCCTAAAATGAAAAATGTCTCCTATCATTGCAAATGTTGGACTCTTCACAAATGCTATTGGTCTCTCTAACAACTCTTTAAACAAAACTTGTGGACGCATCAACATGTTGGAGAGGCTTAGGTGATTTGACAAACATGGATCATATGCTTTTTCATTGTCAATGTCAGAACATTATGAAACCAAAATTAGTACACATTAAATTAACATTTTCATACAAAACTGGTTTTAAATGCATGCAAGATCATATAAGGACCTTGGTCTATAAATCTACCTCCTTGTCTCAATGAAGCAGTTGTCTCTCTTAGACTTACTATTGGCATAAAAATGATCTTATGCGAATGCAAAACATTTATCAGCCTATCATGCCACATGTGGTGGCTCTGGGTATGCTTTACACACAGTGCAGACAAAACCCTATGTAATAAAGACCCCATCATTCCACAAACCACTATGAAACAAGTTTGGTCTTCACCTACAGAAATGAAAACCCCACTGAATTGCACAAAAAGAAATCTAATTAAAACATATGTTTAATAATTTAATGTTAGATTTGAAGTCCTGCAGTTCCTCCTACAATCCATTCCACTTCGATTCTTCTTCTCTCAACTAGGACCCTTCGATATAGCTTAAAAAAATTATGCGAAAACGAGAATTTCAAAATAAATAAAATGTACTATATATTTTACATTATTTGACACGGGCGTTGTAGGAAAGTGCCCCTTTTTGTCTTGGTCACCCTTACTTTTTGCCACTGGTACTGATGATTTTTGACTGATGTGCACTGGGGCCCTGCTAACCAGGCCCCAGTGCGCTTTCCCTAAAAACAAGGTAAAATGGCCTAATTGTATTACAGTTGGCAGTCACTTTGGCACCCCTGTAAGTCCCTTGTAAATGGTACCCCTGGTACATAGGGCATGGTACTAAAGAGGGTCCCTAAGGGCTGCAGCATGTATTATGCTACCCTAAGGGACTCCCATACAAATTGCATGCAGGCTGCCATTGCAGGCTGCGTGACATTGTGCAAATTGTGTGAAAACGCAACATGGCACACTCGCTGTGTGCCATGCCAAAGTCACTCCGTATAATATACCTAAGTCACCCCTACAGAAGTCCCTGTAGATCTAAGGCAAGGTGTATTATATTACGAATGATGACATATCTGCATAAGCAGCTATACCCCTGTGCTGTCAAGTTCAATAACTAGATGGTACCAGTGAGCAGGGAAGTTATCTCAAGTATATGTACTGAGCACTGGTCATTACGAGTTCCCCAGCTAAATGATGGCTTTACTGAAACGTATGATGTTTGGTATCAAACACCTTGTCTTAATAAATCTGTACTGTTATCAGTATTCTATTTATTATCACTTGCACCCAGAGGGCACCTTAGAGGTGCACCCTGAAAAACCTACCAGCATCTAGTGTGCAGAATGACTATTATTCAGCCTGCCACCACAGACACAGTTCTGACCCCCTGCAGGTGAGAGCATGTGCTCTCTGAGGTCAGAAACCATGCCTGCTCCGGAGGAAAGTGTTCACACCTCTTCCAGCATGATGGCTAGTGATTTAGCATATCAAGGCCAGGGGCTTTATAATAATTCCTATTTGTAAAGTGTGAACATATCACCCTTAAGGGTTTCAAGACGCTGGGGGGCTTCGGGGAGATTAAGTGAGCTATTGCCCAGAGTCGCATGATGCTGAGCTGCCGCCGGCGCCAGGGATTAAACCGTGACCCCCGTGCTCTGGAGTCAGCCGCTCTGGCTGCTGCGCCACACAGGTGCTTCAAAGCCCCTGCCGCCTTTGATATGCGACCGCGGCTTCCCTCAGACCTGGGAGCTGTGTCCCCCCCCCCTTCACCCTGAGGCCCATTTGGCACCAGGACAGGCAGGAAATTAGCTATGTAGTAGGCATGTTGCACCGCCAGGCTAGTCACACCCCTAAGGCGGGTTACCTAATGTGCTTCACGAAAGAACAGTGCCACCATCTTGGTGGAATTATGAACTCTGGGACAGGGTTATGCTCATTTTCCACAGGAAGTGGTCATGTAGTGGGTGTAGTGACCTCAGGGGTAAGTAGCCCATTCACAGCTACCCTTCACTTCCTTTAATGCCCCTAATTTTATTAATTAGGTGTCTCCCTGACATCAGGAACTCTGATTCGTCTGCCTGAAAGGAGGAGGATAAAGAATAGCCGAAGATGTGAGAACTGTCGACCCGCACTGAACTTGAAGCAAAACCCTGCCTGGCTACTGCTCTCCCGACAGTCACTGACACCAACTCGTCCAAAAGCAGAACAGCCTCCCCAAACCCTTGGAGGTCTGCCCAGCACTTCATCGACCCAGCAACCTCTCCCTTGGAGTGGAGGAACCAGTTGTCTGCACGAGCAGGCATCTGCCTGGTACAGCTATGTCGACCCCCGTCCTCACAGAGGGAGCAGCACTCCAGAAAGAGATCTTCGTTCCTCTAGGACATCAGATCCATCTCCCTGCTAAGTTTGGAGATGCCATGACCCCCAGTAGCCGCCCAGCACCAATACCTGAGGTACTGGAGCTAATTGCAAATACCAAGGTTAGTTTGTGTTCAGTCAGAACACCAACGCTGCCAAATCTCACCTGTACGACGAGGGAACTTCGAGAGGCCAGATCCACACCGCGAGTGGCCCTGCTGTGTTTCTTTCCCTTCTGCAAGTACACCAAGAACCGTGAGAGACTCTAACTTACCAACCCACCTCTGCACCCAAGCTCGTCAGCCCAGGCTCAAGTAAACCGACAGTATCTCTGCGCTCCTGTTAGACTTGGCATCTTTTGGCGTGTTTCCCCTGAGTTTTTGCTTTCTGACCTCCCGGTTTTGACTCTGTTTGTGCTGGCTTAGTGTTTCTGCGCACTTTTCTCACTACTGATCAGTGGTAAAGTGCAAGTGCTCCTGTGGTAAAATGTGTTATGGATTGGTGTTTCAATGATTGGATATTTGATTTACTTGTTAGTCCCTAGTAAAGTGCACTGAGTGTGCCAGGGCCTGTAAATCAAATGCTACTAGTGGGCCTGCAGCACTGATTGTGCCACCCACGTGAGTAGCCCTGAAAAGGTAACTCAGACCTGCCATTGCAGAGTCTGCGCGCAGTCTGGTACTGCCATGTGGTCTTGGCCAGTGCACCCACTTGCCAGGCCCCAACCTTCCCTTTTCTTACATGTCAGGCACCCCTAAGATAGGCCCAAGGTACCCCTGTGGGCAGGGTGCAGTGTATGTGAAAGGTAGGACATGCCCTGGTGTGTGTGGCATGTCCTGATAGTGAATTACTGCCAATTTCGTTTTTCACTATTGCAAGGCTACCTGTTCCCCATAGGACAGAATGGGAAGTTTGTTTATAACATCTTATAAACATAACTGGCCCTGGGAACTAGGTAAGAAAATGAAGTTTAGTATGCCTGAACTCAGAATCTAAAGATGCATCTTTTAGTGAAGGTGATTTTTACGTTCTGTGTTTGAAAATACCACTTTTAGAAAGTAGGTATTTTCTTGCTCAGTCATCCTGTGTGCCTCTGTTGGAATGTGGATTGCCTGTCTGGGTTTTGGATGACAGAAGGCTGGGGAGCAGGAGTGGCTCCAGATAGTCTAGGTGAGTCAGGAAAGGGCTGAATAGACCTGGGCTGCAACTGGGAAAGGGGGAGGAGATTTCCTTGCACCTCAAAGGGCCTGGTCTGCCTCTGACAATGCCGTCTCCACCTCCTGCCAGGAAGTCGCACCAGAGAAGGCAGAACTGGTTCTGGCTGGACACAGACACTATCTGTCTAAAGGATCAAATAATTTTGGGATATAAATATTGGGGCCCAAACCCCTGAACTTTAGAACTCTTTTGGATCAAGAAGACTGCCAAGAAGAAGAGCTGGAGAAGCTGTGAGGAGGAACTACCACTTTGCTGTGTGCTTTGCTGTGTTGGCCTGCAGTGGCTGCTTCTGTCTTGGGCAGTGAAAGGACTGGACTGAACTTTCTGCAATCTACTTTGTGAGTTTCTCCAAGGGCTTGAGGTAGAGCTTGCCCCCTGTTCAAGAAATCTCAGGCACAGCAAAGACTTCAAGCTCTTCTGCCCTCAGCACTGGGGACTCTGTGTTTTGAGCTGCAACAGAAGAAAAGCAACTCGACGACGTCTACGACGCCGCTGCCGACTCCGTGTCCCGAAGGCACCGCAGAGGGCACCGCCACAACGCCGCACCGCGACCCTGGTCTCACCGACGACGCCTGCTGACGCCGCTGCTCGCACCGCGACCTGTGGGCACTGCACCGCTTCGCGGCGATGCCTTGGCACCGCAGAGGGCACCGCCGCACCGCGACCCTGGTCTCACCGACGATGCCTGCTGACGCCGCCACCGAGCTGCTGCTCGCACCGCGACCTGTGGGCTCCGCACCGCCTCGCTTCACGACGACGCCTTGGTATCCCCGACGCCGCCGCTCCACGCCGAAATCTACGCTGCTGGTTGCACCGTGGTTCGAGGGCACCGCTCGTAAAGTTACACGATGCACCGCCCTCATCCCGCACCGCAGCCTTGGCCCACCGATGCCAGCGACTCCAGTTCGTCAGCCGACGACGGCGCTTTAGCAACGACGACACCGCTGCTTGCACCGTGACCTGCCAGCACTGTGACGAGCACCGCCTTCATCTCGCACCGCGACCCTGGTCTCATCGACGCCATCCGCCGCCGCCACCGAGCTGCTGCTCGCACCGCACCGCTGCACTTCGCACCGCAGCACCCGGCGCCTGCCGACGCCAGCGCTCCTGACTTCAACAGAGAGGAGATCGAGCTGCAACGCGTGTGACTTTGAGGGCCCCGACGACCCCTGCACCGACCTCCGGAACCGACGCCTGCGGACGACGTGCTTTCGGAAGCCCAACAAGAGGTCGCCGACGCCCTGCATTTCTAAAAGGTACTGTTTGCGGGTCTTCCCGACACTGTAGCTGACCCGCGACGCCGCGGTCAGCCAGAACTGTTTGGATTTGTTTGCTCACGACGCCGTGATAGCCCCGGACGGAGCTATCGACATCAAGGAACTGTTTTTAAAGCATATTTTGATAACTGAAGATTTTGAAGTACTGTATTGTGGATTTTTATCGTTTTTGGTCTTGTCTTAAGTATATAAAAATATGGATATTTTTCTAAACTGGTGTGGTGTCCTTTTGTAGTGCTTACACTGTATTATTGGTGGTTATGTGCAAATGCTTTACACATTGCCTCTAGGATAAGCCTGACTGCTCGTGCCAAGCTACCAAGGGGGTGAGCAGGGGTTATTTTAGGAGTGTAACTCCCTTACCAGGAAGAAGGGTCCCTATTTGGACAAAGGTGCAAGCCCTTGCCAACTAGAGACCCCCATTTCTAACATTGGTTGTCAGCGGTGAGGATAGGACTTGCGTTTGCATTTGACTTAGTGATTGGTGTGCACTACTACCATATTGCAGACCATTACGTGCCACATACTGGTTCTTTTTCTTTTTGGCCTATTTTTGATCTTGTACACACAAAGGGGGGACAGGAGGGCTTTTTCTTCAAGGTCCAGCACAAATGCCCAAATGCTATTCAAAAACTGAAATATAGTGCTGTTCCTAAAACAATCCAGAAATGTGGTAATGCAGGTCACAGTAGTTTTCTACATCCAAATAGTCGGAATCCATTTATTTGGAATGTAATGCCCTCACACACCCCAAAGGATGTCATGCTTCATCATCGGGCTGCTCCTCGTCAGGCCGGCGCTGCAATGCCTGACGGGCTCCCAATGAGGGGCACTTTGGCGGAGATCTTTTTTCCAAGTAGCCGTTTGGTGCCGTGGGGGTGAGGGTCTAATGAGTGTAGATGTAAAAATATGTGATATAAAGTGTGAATTAAAACAGGGTAGGAAGTACCAACAAAAACTATTTTAATTGCGAGGTCTCCTACTCTGATTAAAAATAATTGAAAGGCGCACTGCTAAGGTAATGTCTTAGATACGGCGCTCTTCCATGTGATCGGTCAACATGTTTCTTCGCATTTTCCTATAGTGTTGGAAGCGATTCTTCAGGACCTATGAAAATAAAAAGACTATCTACACTATATACATTATGGTGGACCTAGATTAGTCATATATTAAGTATAAATTCATGACCACCGTACCTTACTCTGTCTAGTGGCTAGTAGTGTAGGTTCTACCCAACTGAGGGTAGGTCTAAGGATGCATTGCGGATTGCGCAACTGATGTGGGGAAGTTCCTCATATTCTGATTTGCCGGGGATTGATGAAGCAGATACTCATTTTTGATTGGGTAGAACCTACACTACTAGCCACTAGACAGAGTAAGGTACGGTGGTCATGAATTTATACTTAATAAAGGACTAATCTAGGTCCACCATAATGTATATAGTGTAGATAGTCTTTTTATTTTCATAGGTCCTGAAGAATCGCTTCCAACACTATCGGAAAATGCGAAGAAACATGTTGACCGATCACATGGAAGAGCGCCGTATCGAAGACATTACCTTAGCAGTGCGCCTTTCAATTATTTTTAATCAGAGTAGGAGACCTCACAATTAAAATAGTTTTTGTTGGTACTTCCTACCCTGTTTTAATTCACACTTTATATCACATATTTTTACATCTACACTCATTAGACCCTCACCCCCACGGCACCAAACGGCTACTTGGAAAAGATCTCCGCCAAAGTGCCCTCATTGGGAGCCCGTCAGGCATTGCAGCGCCGGCCTGACGAGGAGCAGCCCGATGATGAAGCATGACATCCTTTGGGGTGTGTGAGGGCATTACATTCCAAATAAATGGATTCCCATCTATTTGGATGTAGAAAACTACTGTGACCTGCATTACCACATTTCTGGATTGTTTTAGGAACAGCACTATATTTCAGTTTTTGAATACTATTTTTGATCTTGCCAGTTTGAACTTGCTACTTCATTATGCCGGAATCAAGAGCATCATCCGTTGCATCCCTGGAAATTGCCTTTGAGGAGGATAGGTTGGAAGCCTACAATGTTAGGGAATTGAAATCAATTTGCAAAAACCTAAAAGTCCAAGTCAGAGGCCTCACTAGGAAGGACGAGCTACAAAAGGCGCTGAGGGCCTGGGTAGCAGCCAGACATGCCAGCGAGCAGTCTGGTGATCTCACTGGAGAGGCGGAGGAGACTATTCCTAGGGTGGATGTGTTTTGGGAGGGGGGGAACCCTCCAGGCCAGGCAGCAGTGGCCTGTCCCCAGAAGAGCTGGAGGACAAGCGTGAAGCAAGGAGAGTGGCAGTAGAACTGGAGAAGCTTAAGTTAGCCATGGAAGAGAAAAGGATGATGTTAGATCACGAGATCAGGATAAAGGAGCTGGATCAGAGAAGTAGAGCCAGCTCAGATGGTGGCAGCAACTCGTCAAGACCGGCAGACAGAATTGTGCACATCCCTAAAAATATAGGCAAAGAATTCAAGAAGGGGGATGACATACAAAGGTGGTTTCAGGGGTACAAGGCAGCAATTCACATGAATGGGGTCCCCGAGGAGAATTGGGGAGCAGGATTGTGGCCTCTCTTCCCAGAAGAAGCAAGGGATACTTTAATAGCTTTGGGTAAGGGGTATTCCATCACCTATCCAGACATGAAGGACGCCCTTCTCACTAAGTATGGTCTTACTCCTGAAAAGTACAGTGATCAGTTCAGGTCCAGTAAGAAGTCTGATGCCAACACTTGGTTGGAATGTGTGGATGTGTTTTGCCGGTCACTGGATGGCTGGGTGAAGGGCAGTAATGTGACAGATTTTCAGGGGCTCTACAATTTGATTGCATGGGAGCACTTGTCTAGTCTGTTTTGCAGATCTGCGCCAGCACCTAGTTGATAGTAGGCTGACTGACCCCAGGAAGCTTGCTATGGAGGCGGACCGCTGGGTGAGTACCAGGGTCCACAAGAAAGCGTTTGGGGGAGACTCAGCCAAAGGTGGGCAGGGTCCCCAGCAGAAAAGTGGGGGGGACAAGGGTAAAACACAGTTCTCTAAAGGGCCCCAAATTAACACCCAGGGTAAAGGTTCCCACCCCCCACACCCCCCCCGGAGATAAGAAGCCAGGGGTCTCGTCAGGAAAGCCTGCTGAGACCGGCCCCCGCAGGTGTTTTGCATGTGACCAGGTGGGCCACATGAAGGGGGACCCCAAGTGTTCAAAGGGGGCTCAGCCACCCACCGGTGGGCAGTCCAAGGTGTTGGCTAGTGTAGCGCTTGGGGAGGAGGAGTACCCACAGGAGGATGGGGATCCCGCAGAAATGACCCTCGTCTCACTAGGGGACAGTGAGATGGTCCCAGGACACCAGGTGCCCCCTAACGCAACGAAATACAGCACCTGGGTGACCATGAATGGGAAAAGGGTAGAGGCTCTCGGAGATACTGGAGCCAGTGTGACCTCAGTCCGGTGTCACCTGGTCTCTGAGAAGCAGGTAGTCCCAGGGGCATTCCCCCAAGTAATTGCTGTAGACAATTCAGAGCGCTAGTGTCTGGTGGCACAGGTTCCCTTCGAGTGGGGGGGGGTCTCAGGTCCTTTGAGGGTGGTTGTGAGCCCTTCCATGCCTGTAGATTGTCTGCTAGGTAACGACCTGGAGCAGTCCTTATGGAAGGATGTTGAGCTCGGGTCTCACTTGGAGATGCTTGGGTTGCCAGAGTGGGCATGCGTGTCCAGTCGGTCAATGGCGGCCAGAAAGGGTGATCAAGAGGACTTGGAGCCTGAAACAGTGGCCCAAGTCCCTGCCAAGAGAAAGGGCAAGGGGCGCGGGAAACCGGACCCTGAAGTTCCCACGGACCGGGAGGAGGCGGACCTTGAGGGGGACGCCCCGGTGCCTACAGGGGAGCAGGTAGCTGAACTGGGGGACATCTCTGAGCTGACCCATTGGCAGTAAGAAGGGGGTCACACCAGGGAGGAATTCTGCAAGGAGCAGAAAGAGCGCCCTTCTCTGGAGGGTCTGCGGCGGCAGGCTGCAGACCAGGCAGCAGGTGATCAGTCCGGATCACATTGGATCTACTGGGAGAATGGTCTCCTGTACAGTGAGCCTAAGGTCGCTGAGCCTGGGTCAGCCCGTGTGCTGGTGGTACCCCAGCGCTTCAGGACCTTCCTACTGGGTCTGGCTCATGACGTGCCTTTGGCAGGACAAGACCTTTGACAGGCTTGTCACCCACTTCTTCTGGCCCCAAATGCGAAGGCAGTCAGCTAGACATTGCAGGTCTTGCCAAACTTGCCAGGCAAGTGGTAAGAGTGGGAGGAAGGTCAAAGCTCCTCCCCAACCTTTTCCAGTTGTTGCAACCCCCTTTAAAAAAAGGGTAGGGATGGACATTGTGGGGCCACTGGATCCCAAGACAGCCATGGGCAACAGGTACATCCTGGTCTTGGTGGACCATGCCACCCGGTACCCGGAGGCAATCCCTCTCAGAACAACGACGGCACCAGTGGTGTGCCGGGCGTTAATGGGGATCTTTTCCCGCGTGGGATTCCCCAGAGAGGTGGTTTCTGACAGGGGGACCAATTTCATATCCAAGTATATGAAATCCCTGTGGAAGGAGTGTGGTGTAACCTACAAGTTCACCACCCCTTACCACCCACAAGGTAACGGTCTGGTGGAGAGATTCAACCAGACCTTGAAGGGCCTGATTATGGGTCTAACAGAACCCATGAGGCGTAAGTGGGACGTCCTCTTGCCATGCCTTCTCTTTGCGTACAGGGAGGTGCCACAGAAGTCTCTTGGGTTCAGTCCCTTTGAGCTTCTGTATGGTCACCCTGTGAGAGGACCTCTGAGTTTGGTCAAGGAAGGCTGGGAGGCAGCTCCCAGGAAAACTCCCCAGGATGTGTTTAGTTACATGCTGGCCTTCAGAAACCAAACTGCCCGCTTCAGGAAACTCGCTAAGGCGAACCTGGAAGCAAGCCAGGAAGAAAAGAAGAAGTGGTATGACCAGAATGCCACTCTGGTCGAATTTCAACCTGGGCAGAAAGTGTGGGTCATGGCCCCAGTGGAACCTTGTGCCTTGCAGGACAAGTGGACTGGGCCATTTAAGGTGGTGGAGCGCAAAAGTGATGTCACCTACCTGGTGGATTTGCAGGCTCCAAGGAACCCTTTGAGGGTCCTCCACGTGAACCGCCTCAAGCCCCACTTCGAGAGGTCCGAAGTGAGCATGCTCTTGGCGACAGATGATGGAACGGAAGAGGAAAGTGAACCTCTCCCTGACCTCCTGTCTACCAAGGAGCACGATGGGTCCGTGGAAGGTGTGATCCTCTCCCCTACACTGAGCCCAGAACAGCAGAGCGATTGTCACCAGTTGTTGGGACAGTTTGCCCCCCTGTTCTCCCTGACCCCAGGTGTTACTCACTGGTGTACCCATGACGTGGACACCGGTTACAGCCCTCCTGTGAAACACAAGATTTACAGGTTGACTGACCGGGTCAAGGCCAGCATTAAAGAGGAGGTCTCTAAGATGTTGGTATCTGAAAGAGACACGTTAGTGACAGATTCCTTACCTTAGAATATCCCCAGGCGTCAGGCTGGATCCGGAAAGTTTTTGCGTAGCAGTACCCTTGCGCGTCGGTAGGCTGCGTCGTGCGGCTCCGCGTCCGTCGTCGGCGTCGTGATCGCCGGGATGACGTCGCGGGCAGTACTTAGGCGCCGCCCCTGCGCGCTGACGTCAGTTCTTCTTTTTCCGCGCCAGCAAGCGCAGATCCGGGAAGAGCAGTGCCCTGGTCATTTTTTGACCAAACTTTTTGGTGAATTTTTCACTGTTTTTCTATCAATCGACTTCAAGGTGTCGTAGGGATGCCCGGGTTTAAACGTTGCGGCGCCTGTGCTCGGATGATGTCCATCACAGACCCGCATCGGGAGTGTCTCTTCTGCCTCGGCCGAGGCCACGACACGGAGTCTTGTTCCGACTGCCGGGCCCTCAACCCGAAAGCTTTGCGAGAGCGGTCTCGAAAGCTCCTGGAGGCCCGGCATTCGGCTCCGCGCAAGCCCCGGTCGCGTGAGAGGTCCAGGGGTCGATCGCGGAGTCCACACCGGTCGTCGGCATCGAAGTCTTCTTCGTCCGGTAAGTCCAAACACAAAAGTCCAAAAGCATCGTCGCTCTAGGACTTCGCCTCGCCGGTCTCGCGACTCGGCTGAGGCCCCTCCCGGCACCGTCCCCGCGGCCCCGGACATGCCTGTGGAGTCGCCCCCGCAATACCCGTCCTTCCCGGGTTCGGGGGCGGATCCGGCCCAAGTACAGGAATTCCTGTCGGCCATGGCCCGCCTCTTCGGGCCTCCAGGTCCCTCCGGTGCGCCTTCGGGCCCCGCGGGCCCTGATAGGGTTGCTCCGGCGTCGGCCCCGGCGTCGCCCGTGCCTCCAGCCTCGATCCCGGCTCCGGCCTCGATCCCGGCTCCACAACCCCCATCGACGCCGGTCGACCTAACGACACCTCCGCCGGCGCCGATGTCTCCGGTGCCGTTCTCGACGCCGCCTGGGGCTCCGGGCGGCGTCGTCCCCCAGTTCCTTCCGGCTCCGGACATGGACCCGGACCGACGTCGCTCGACGCCGGCTCCGGCGCCGATGAGACCTTGGGTCCCAAATGTCCCTCCTCCCCCTTATTTTGAACCAGAGGACCACCAGGAGGACTGGGAGGGGTCTGATGACCCTCTGGCACAACAGTGTCCGTACGATGAGGACTGGACAGAGGGTCTAGGGGATGCCAGTGGTCTAGATACTTCCCCTGACACTGGCATGCTGTCTCCTCCCGTGGCTACGGAGGAGGGAGCCAATTTTGCAACGGTGTTGCGTAGGGCGGCTGGAGCCTTACATCTCCAACTCCCTACTGTGGCGGTCAAGACTAATCTCTTGACAGAGGTGCTTCAGCCGGCAGTCTCCTCTACGGAGACTGTGCTGCCGTTAACGACGCCCTCACTGACGTTCTTTGGGCGCCTGGTCCAAGCCCAACACAGGGGCTCCTGTGGATAGGAACGTGTCCCGACGCCATCGCCCAGCTCCGGGCGACCCCCTGTTTCTCTCTGTCCACCCCACTCCTGAGAGCTTGGTTGTCCAAGCCTCCGCTTCCCAAACCGCCTTCCCTACCGCCCCTCCGGATAGGGAATCCAAACGCCTGGATCAATTTGGGAAGAAGGGTTTTTCTTCCTCCAGTGCTGGCTTGCGGTCCATCAACACCGCTTGTCTTTTGGGCCGATATACCCACTCCTTGTGGGATTCGGTGGCGAATGTTTTGCCCCAGTGTTCTGAGGAGGTCCAGACACTGCTTTCCCGCGCCATTGCGGAAGGAAGGGATGCGGCCAAATACACGATACGATGTGGCCTTGATACCGCCGACTCGCTGGGCAGGTCTATTGCAACGACTGTGGCGCTGCGACGCCACGCCTGGCTGAGAACCACTGGTTTTTCAGGGGATGTCCAGAGTACTCTCATGGATATGCCCTTTGATGGAGTCGGTCTTTTTGGGTCCAAAGCAGACCATGCGTTGGAGCGCTTTAAGGACTCACGGGCTACTGCCAAGTCCCTGGGCCTTTCTGCTACACGCCCTCCGCTGACTTCTGCTTTTCGCCCCTATCGTGGCCACGGCAGGGGCGCCCCTTCACGTCAGCAGCCCAGCCACCGGCCCGCGCAGCAGGCGTCTTCGCGTGGCCGAGGACGTGGATTCCGCCATGGCGGATCGGGCAACCAGCGTGCGGGTCAGGCCACCACCTCCAACCCGTCCGCGGCCTCCAAACCCTCCTAGTTCCTCCTATCAGGTGCACAGCACGCCAGTAGGGGGCAGGGTCCGCCATCACCTTCCCCACTGGCGTACCATCACCTCGGACAGGTGGGTCTTGGACATTGTCCGAAGGGGCTACTCCCTCCCCTTCGAGTCCACCCCCCCAGCCATGCCACCTCAATTCCACCGCATGTCAGGGGATCACTTGGTACTACTGCAGAAGGAAGTCATGGCCCTCTTGGCCAAGAGGGCCATCGAGCATGTTCCGACCCCAGAAGTAGGGCGTGGTTGCTACTCCCACTACTTCCTGGTGCCCAAGAAGGACAAGGAGGACATGCGTCCTATCTTGGACCTCCGGAACGTCAATCGCTTCCTCCGGAAGGAGAAGTTCAAGATGCTCAGGTCTTGACTGCCCTCGACCCTGGAGACTGGTTGGTAGCGTTGGACTTGCAGGACGCATATTTCCACATCCCCGTCCTGCCGGCCCACCGGCGTTACCTTCGGTTCACGGTGGGCCCCGAGCATTTTCAGTTCACCGTGCTCCCCTTTGGCCTTACCAGTGCCCCTCGGGTGTTCACGAAAGTGATGGCGGTGGTCGCAGCTCATCTGCGCCGGGCAGGGGTTTCAGTCTTCCCCTACCTCGACGACTGGCTGCTGAAGGCGGGCTCGTCCCAGGCAGTCGTCTCCCACCTCCAGACTACGGCCGAACTCCTGCACTCGCTGGGGTTCTCCATCAATGTGCCGAAGTCGCATCTGATTCCTTCTCCACAGCTCCTTTTCATCGGAGCAGTTCTGGACACGACGCAGTTTCGGGCCTATCCTCCCGAACGGCGAGTCCGGGATATTCAGGCTATGATTCCGATCTTTCAGCCTTTATCCTGGGTTTCGGTACGGATGACCCTGAGGCTGCTGGGCCTCATGGCCTCCTGCATCCTGCTGGTCAATCATGCCAGATGGCATATGCGGGCTCTGCAGTGGGACCTGAAGTTCCAGTGGGCGCAGCACCAGGGCAACCTGTCCGATCACGTCAAGATCTCGGAGGGAACTGCAAAACAGTTGCAGTGGTGGCTCTTGAACCAGCAATGGGTCATGGGCAGATCCCTCTCCCTTCCCCAGCCAGAGCATACAGTTGTGACGGACGCGTCCCTTCTGGGATGGGGCGGTCACATGGGAGAGGCGGAGATCAGAGGCCTCTGGTCTCCGGCGGAGTCCCGGCTCCATATCAACCTTCTGGAGCTCCGGGCGATCCGACTTGCACTCAAGGCATTCCTTCCCTCTGTCAAAGGGAAGGTAGTGCAGGTGTTCACAGACAACACCACCGCCATGTGGTACTGCAACAAACAGGGCGGGTTGGGGTCTTGGACCCTTTGTCAGGAGGCTCTGCGCCTCTGGACATGGCTGGAACATCAGGGCATGTTCCTGATGGTTCGACACCTGGCAGGTTCCCTGAACGCCAGGGCGGACGAACTCAGCCGCAGGTGCATGATGGATCACGAATGGCGTCTTCACTCGGAAGTGGCGCAAGGACTCTTTCTACAGTGGGAGAGCCTTGGTTAGATCTATTCGCCACCGAAGAGAACGCGCAATGTCATCAGTTCTGCGCGTTGGAATTTCCAAGGCGGCACTCGCTCGGCGACGCTTTCGTCGCGAGTGGAGTTGCGGTCTGTTGTACGCCTTTCCGCCTATACCACTTCTACCCAGAGTGTTGAAGAAGATTCGGCACGACCGGGCCCAAGTCATTCTTGTGGCTCCGGACTGGGCTCGAAGAGTTTGGTATCCCGAGCTACTCAATATGAGCGTAGACCCCCCTGATCCGTCTGCCTCTTCGGGAGGATCTTCTGTCGCAGCAGCAGGGGACGGTCCTCCACCCGAACCTGTCCAGTCTACACCTGCTTGCGTGGAGATTGAGCGGCGGCAGTTGATTCCTTTCGACTTGCCTCCCGAAGTTTGTGATGTGATTCTGGCAGCCAGGCGTCCCTCCACTAAGGTGGTATACGCCTGCAGGTGGAACAAATTTGTGGCATGGTGCACAGCAAAGGCTGTGAATCCCCTTTCTGCCCCTCTTTCTGAGGTCCTTCTGTTCCTTCTCTCTCTGGCCCAACAGGGTTCTGCCCTGGGTACCATCAAGGGTTATCTTTGTGCTATCTCGGCTTTCCTCAGGCTCCCTGATCAGCCCTCCCTTTTCAAGTCCCCTGTTGTTAACAGGTTTCTAAAAGGCATTACACACCTCTTGCCTCCTGTTCCGTTTGTGATGCCTCAGTGGGACTTGAACTTGGTTCTTACCTTTTTAATGTGCGCTCCCTTTGAGCCTCTACATAACTGTCCTCTTCGTCTTCTGACTCTGAAGACAGCCTTTCTGGTGGCCATCACCTCCGCTCGGCGGGTGAGTGAGCTCCAGGCTCTATCTTGCAAGCCTCCCTTTCTGTCTGTTCATCCAGACAAGGTTGTTCTTCGGACGCGTCCGTCCTTCTTGCCAAAGGTGGTTACTGCTTTCCACATTGCGCAGACCATCACTTTGCCCACCTTCTTTCCGCCTCCACATCCTTCCAGAGAGGAAGAGAGGCTCCACCGTCTGGACCCAAAACGTGCGCTCTCCTTCTATATTGACCGCACAAAACACTTCCGGGTGGATGACCAGCTCTTTGTTGGCTACGTGGGCGCCAAAAAAGGTCGGGCGGTGCACAAGAGGACCATCTCCCGCTGGGTTACCTTGTGCATCAAGACCTGCTATTCTTTGGCTAAAAAGGAGCCTCCTGTTGGGCTGCGTGCCCATTCCACCAGGGCAACGGCTGCTACCACGGCCTTGGGCCGCGGTGTTCCGCTGCCGGTTATCTGTCAGGCAGCTACGTGGGCCTCGCTGCACACGTTTACAAAGCATTACTGCCTTGACAGTCCGGTCCGGAGGGACGGCTTCTTTGGCCGTTCTGTCCTCCAGGACTTCCTTGTCTGATCTTTGTTCGCAGACCCACCACCGGGGTTGGTATTGCTGGGGTATCTATTCTAAGGTAAGGAATCTGTCACTAACGTGTCTCTTTCAGATGCACAAGTTACTAACTTGTGTAACGATATATCTGTAAGAGACAGTAGTTAGTGACAGATTCCTACCGCCCACCCATCCTCCCCGTTCTGCGAACTGATTTCTAGGGTTAAGGACATCCCTTTCAGGGCCCTAGTATTTTTCAGACACCTATGTCAGCTTCTTGCATGGCTCTGCGTTCCTGGCGCGGAAAGTCGTGTACAGAACTGACGTCAGCGCGCAGGGGCGGCGCCTAAGTACTGCCCGCGACGTCATCCCGGCGATCACGACGCCGACGACGGACGCGGAGCCGCACGACGCCGCCTACCGACGCGCAAGGGTACTGCTACGCAAAAACTTTCCGGATCCAGCCTGACGCCTGGGGATATTCTAAGGTAAGGAATCTGTCACTAACTACTGTCTCTTACAGATATATCGTTACACAAGTTAGTAACTTGTGCGTTAGGGGTGATCGAGCCTTCCAACAGTCCTTGGGCCAGCCCAGTGGTCTTGGTCCCAAAGGCTGCTGTACCCGGTGCCACTCCAGAACTGCGGTTTTGTGTGGACTACCGTGGGCTCAATGCCGTCACCAGGACTGACGCACACCCCATCCCCAGAGCTGATGAGCTCATTGCTCGGTTGGGAGCTGCCAAGTTCCTCAGAACGTTTGATTTAACGTCTGGGTACTGGCAGATTGCCTTAACCGATAGGGCCAAGGAGAGGTCAGCATTTTCAACCCCAGAAGGACATTACCAGTTTCGGGTGATGCCCTTTGGGTTGAAGAATGCCCCTGCCACCTTCCAGAGGTTGGTCAACCAGGTGCTGGCTGGGCTGGAGGATTTCAGTGCCGCCTACCTGGATGACATAGCAGTGTTCAGTTCCAACTGGGAAGAACACTTGCAGCACCTCGGTGAAGTGTTGAAGGCGCTGCAGAGGGCAGGCCTCACGATCAAGGCCAGTAAGTGCCAGATCGGGCAGGGTTCGGTGGTGTACTTGGGACATCAGGTAGGAAGCGGCCAGGTAGCGCCCCTACAACCCAAGATTGACACCATTCTGGCTTGGGAGCCCCCCAAGACCCAGACAGAGGTGAGGGCCTTCTTAGTACTCACCGGGTACTACAGGAGGTTTGTTAACGGGTATGGCACCATTGTTGCCCCCTTAACAGAGCTGACTTCCAGGAAGCAACCCAAGAAGGTGATCTGGACTGAGTCCTGCCAGAAGGCTTTTGATGCCCTGAAGGCCGCCATGTGCACAGCACCCGTGCTCAAGGCACCCGACTTCTCCAAGGAATTCGTCGTGCAGACTGACGATTCAGAGCATGGAGTGGGAGCGGTGCTCTCAACTGAACGAAGAGGGCCTGGACCAGCCTGTAGTCTTCCTTAGCCGGAGACTACTCCCCAGGGAACAGAGGTGGAGTGCTATAGAAAGGGAAGCTTTCGCTGTGGTCTGGGCACTGAAGAAGCTGAGGCCCTACCTCACTTTCACTCACTTCCGGGTTCAGACAGACCACAGGCCCCTCAGATGGTTGATGCAAATGAGGGGTGAGAATCCAAAACTGCTGAGGTGGTCCATCTCCCTACAGGGAATTGACTTTACGGTGGAGCACCGCCCTGGCACAGAACACGCCAATGCAGATGGTCTGTCCAGGTTCTTCCGCCTTAGTGAAGAGAACTTCCAGGAGGTTGGGTAGTACTCCCTACTTTCAGCTGGAGGGGAGATGTGTTAGACTTGGCATCTTTTGGCGTGTTTCCCCTGAGTTTTTGCTTTCTGACCTCACGGTTTTGACTGTTTGTGCTGGCTTAGTGTTTCTGCGCACTTTTCTCACTGCTGATCAGTGCTAAAGTGCAAGTGCTCCTGTGGTAAAATGTGTTATGGATTGGTGTTTCCATGATTGGATATTTGATTTACTTGTTAGTCCCTAGTAAAGTGCACTGAGTGTGCCAGGGCCTGTAAATCAAATGCTACTAGTGGGCCTGCAGCACTGATTGTGCCACCCACGTGAGTAGCCCTGAAAAGGTAACTCAGACCTGCAATTGCAGAGTCTGCGCGCAGTCTGGTACTGCCATGTCGTCTTGGCCAGTGCACCCACTTGCCAGGCCCCAACCTTCCCTTTTCTTACATGTCAGGCACCCCTAAGGTAGGCCCAAGGTACCCCTGTGGGCAGGGTGCAGTGTATGTGAAAGGTAGGACATGCCCTGGTGTGTGTGGCATGTCCTGATAGTGAATTACTGCCAATTTCGTTTTTCACTATTGCAAGGCTACCTGTTCCCCATAGGACAGAATGGGAAGTTTGTTTATAACATCTTATAAACATAACTGGCCCTGGGAACTAGGTAAGAAAATGAAGTTTAGTATGCCTGAACTCAGAATCTAAAGATGCATCTTTTAGTGAAGGTGAGTTTTACGTTCTGTGTTTGAAAATACCACTTTTAGAAAGTAGGTATTTTCTTGCTCAGTCATCCTGTGTGCCTCTGTTGGAATGTGGATTGCCTTTCTGGGTTTTGGATGACAGAAGGCTGGGGAGCAGGAGTGGCTCCAGATAGTCTAGGTGAGTCAGGAAAGGGCTGAATAGACCTGGGCTGCAACTGGGAAAGGGGGAGGAGATTTCCTTGCACCTCAAAGGGCCTGGTCTGCCTCTGACAATGCCATCTCCACCTCCTGCCAGGAAGTCACACCAGAGAAGGCAGAACTGGTTCTGGCTGGACACAGACACTCTCTGCCTAAAGGATCAAAGGATTTTGGGATATAAATATTGGGGCCCAAACCCCTGAACTTTAGTACTCTTTTGGATCAAGAAGACTGCCAAGAAGAAGAGCTGGAGAAGCTGTGAGGAGGAACTACCACTTTGGTGTGTGCTTTGCTGTGTTGGGCTGCAGTGGCTGCTTCTGTCTTGGGCAGTGAAAGGACTGGACTGAACTTTCTGCAATCTACTTTGTGAGTTTCTCCAAGGGCTTGAGGTAGAGCTTGCCCCCTGTTCAAGAAGTCTCAGGCAGAACAAAGACTTCAAGCTCTTCTGCCCTCAGCACTGGGGACTCTGTGTTTTGTGCTGCAACAGAAGAAAAGCAACTCGACGACGTCTATGACGCCGCTACGGACTCAGTGTCCCGAAGGCACAGCAGAGGGCAACGCTGCACCGCGACCCTTGTCTCACTGACGACGCCTGCTGACGCCGCCACCGAGCCGCTGCTCGCACCGCGACCTGTGGGCACCGCTTCGCGACGACACCTTGGCACCACAGAGGGCACCGCGACCCTGGTCTCACCGACGATGCCTGCTGACGCCGCCACCGAGCCGCTGCTCGCACCGCGACCTGTGGGCACCGCACTCAGCACCGCCTCACTTCACGACGACGCCTTGGTATCCCCGACGACGCCGCTCCACGTCGAAATCTATGCTGCTGCTTGCACCGTGGTTCGAGGGCACCGCAGCCTTGGCCTACCGACGCCGGCGACATCGACTCCAGTTCGTCAGCTGACAACAGCGCTTCAGCAACGACGACGCCGCTGCTTGCACCGTGACCTGCCAGCACCGTGACGAGCACCGCCTTCATCTCGCACCGCGACCCTGGTCTCACTGACGACGCCATCCGATGCCGCCACCGAGCCGCTGCTCGCACCGCGACCTGAGACCGCAGCACCCGGCGCTTGCCGACGCCAGCACTCCTGACTTCAACAGTGAGGAGATCGATCTGCAACGCGTGTGACTTCGAGGGCCCCGATGACCCCTGAACCGACGCCTGTGGACGCCGTGCTTTCGGAAGCCCAACGAGAGGTCGGCGACGCCCTGCATTTCTAAATGGTACTGTTTGCGGGTCTTCCCGACACCGTAGCTGACCCGCCACACCGCAGTCAGCCAGAACTGTTTGGATTTGTTTGCTCATGACGCCGTGATAGCCCCGGACGGAGCTATCGACATCAAGGAACTGTTTTTAAAGCATATTTTGATAACTGAAGATTTTGAAGTACTGTATTGTGGATTTTTATCGTTTTTGGTCTTGTCAAGTATATAAAAATAGTGGATATTTTTCTAACCTGGTGTGGTGTCCTTTTGTAGTGCTTACACTGTATTACTGGTGGTTATGTGCAAATGCTTTAGACACTGCCTCTAGTATAAGCCTGGCTGCTCGTGCCAAGCTACCAAGGGGGTGAGCAGGGGTTATTTTAGGAGTGTAACTTCCTTACCCTGACTAGGAAGAAGGGTCCCTCTTTGGACAAAGGTGCAAGCCCTTGCCAACTAGAGACCCCCATTTCTAACAGCTCCTGAGACCCTCGAGGGGAAACTCCCCTTGGGGTCTGCCGGACTGGTCCCCCAGTCCCCATTTGCAGCCTTTATCTGAAAGAGACAGTTGGTTGTAGATTCCTTACCTAACAATTACCCCAGGCGTCAGACTGGATCCAGAGAATTTTTCTTAGCAGTACCCCTGGGTGTTGGTAGGTGGCGTCGGTCGACTTTGCGTCCGACGTCGGCATAGTGGTCGCCGGGATGATGTCGCAGTGCCTACTTAGACGCCACTGCTGCGCGCTGACGTCAGTTCTTTCTTTTTCCGCGCCAGCCTAGCGTAGATCTGGAGAGGGCTACCCCTTAGTAATTTTTTTAATAACCTTATTCGTCGTTTTGTCGACTTCTTTTTCGAGTCAATCGACCGCTGGTGCTCGAGGGATGTGCCAACGCAGGACCTGGTTTGAGCCTTGCGACTCCTGTCACAAGCTGATGTCTGTGACGGATCTGCACCTCGTGTGTCTTTGGTGTCTGGAGCACCACCACGACCCAAAGTCATGCTCCGACTTCCGGGCCATGAATCCAAAGTCTTTGCAGGAGCGGTCCCGAAAGTTATTGGAGGCCCGGCGGTCGGCTCCACGTCGTTCCCGGTCTCGTTCAAGAGAAAGGTCTCGGTTGCTCGCGGAGTCCCCACGCCTAGTTGCACTCTAGGTCTTCAAGGTCTTCGGGTAAGTCCAAAAAGAAGGCGGTGAAGAAGCACCGGTGCTCTTCGCCTCCTCCCAGTCGGTCAGCTGACGCAACGCGGGACTCGGAGCGTCGTGTTCTAAGGTTCCGTCTCCGGTTCCTACTTCAGGGACGATTTTGCGCCTCCCCCCCGTTTCCGGGAGCTTGAGTGTCCCCTGCCCAACTTCGCAAGTTCTACCAGGCCCTCCACCTCGTCTTAGGGCAGCCCGACTCTGCCGGCGCACCTTTGGGCCCCGCAGAGCCGGGCGGGGGCCCTTGGCCTTCGATACCGGCGACTCAGACCCCGGATCCAGGCCTGGACGCAGACCGACGCCGGTCGATCTCACTCAACCTTCCCCGGCGACGACTCCCCCGGCCAGTGCCGTCCTCATCCTCACCCCCGAGATGGACCCAGAGCCGGACCGACGACAGTCGACGCCGGAGGGTACTTTTGTTCCCCTGTTGATCCCTGGTGTTCACTACCACCCAGAAGGTGGTGATGAGGCCTGGCATGGGTCGCTGGACCCTTTAGCAGACCAACTGGAAGAACCGGACTGGAGAGAGGACCTGGGTGACGCCAGTGGTTTGGACACTTCTCCAGACGTTGGCATGCTTTCTCCCCTACCGTGGCTACGGAGGAGGGAGCGTCCTACGCTGTGGTGGTGCGAAGGGCGGCCGAGGTCTTGGGCCTTGAACTTGCTTCAGTGGCAGTCAGGACTAACCTCCTGACAGGTGCTTCAGCCTGCAGCATCCTCCTCTGAAACCCTTCTGCCCTTCAACGAAGCCCTCACTGACGTCCTCCTGGGCACCTCTTCCAAGCCCAGCACAGAGGCTCCTGTGGAAAGGACGATTGCCCTCCGCCATCGCCCAGGCGACCCAGTTTTCCTCACCCAACACCCTTCCCCCTAGAGCTTGGAGGTCCAAGCCTCTACTTCAAAGGGCGCATTCCCTTCTGCTCCTTCAGATAGGGAATCCAAGAAGCTGGATCACCTTGGGAAGCGCATGTACTGTTCCTCAAGCTTGGCACTGCCGTCCGTGAATACTGCGTGCCTCTTAGGCCGATACTCCCACACCATCTGGGATACGGTTGCGCAGGTGCTGCCTCAGTGCCCGGAGGAGGCCCAGGCCGTTCTCTCCCAGGCAGTGGCAGATGGGGGAGAGACAGCCAAATTCACAATCAGATGCAGGCTGCATACCACCGACACACTGGGCAGAACGATTGCCACGTCTGTAGCCCTTAGGCGCTACGCCTGGTTGAGGACAACTGCCTTTTTGGGGGATGTCCTATCAACTTTGCTGGACATGCACTTTGGTGGCCATAGTCTTTTTGGCGCCAAAGCAGACTCTGCGCTGGAACGCTTTAAAGATTCTCGGGCTACGGCCAGATCTCTTGGCCTCGCTGCGCCTTCCCGACCACTCCAGTCTGCTTTTCGCCCCTTTCGTGGCTACGGAAGGGGCGCCCAGCCATGTCCTGCCCAGCCTAGCCACCGGTTCACGCAAGCTGCCCAGCCACAGACGTGGGACCCAGCGACCTTGCAGGTCTGGGAGCCAGTGGGCGGGCCAGTCCACCCTTTTCCCCCCTGCTGCAGCCTCCAAACCCTCCTATTCCCACATTTCAGGCCTATCAACTGCCAGTGGGGGGCAGGATTCGCCATCACCTCCCCCACTGGCAATCCTTCACATCGGACATGTGGGTTTTGCAAATAGTCCGAAGGGGCTACTCCCTCCCCTTTGAGACTACCCCTCCCTCCTTGCTAACGTATTTTGACCGCATGTCGAAGGATTATTTGGTGCTTCTCCGCCAGGAAGTCTCAGCTCTCTTGGCCATGGGAGCTATCGAGAGGGTCCCTGCGCCAGAAGTAGGTTGTGGCTCCTATTTCCGCTACTTTCTGGTGCCCACGCAGGACAAAGGCCTGCGTCCTATTCTAGACCTCTGTGCCCTCAATCGCTTCCTCCGGAAGGAGAAGTTCAAAATGCTCAAGTTGGCTCAGGTCTTGTCTGCCCTAGACCCTGGAGATTGGATGGTGGCGCTGGACTTGCAGGATGCCTACTTAAATATTCCCGTCCTGCCAGCCCACAGACGCTACATACGGTTCACGGTAGGTGACAAGCATTTTCAGTTCACCGTGCTCCCCTTTGGCCTTACCAGTGCCCCTTTGGAAAGTGATGGCGGTGGTCGCAGCTCATCTGTGCATATCAAGGGTTCCTGTCTTCCCCTATCTCGACGACTGACTGTTGAAGGCGGGCTCGCCCCAGGCTGTCGTCTCCCACCTCCAGACTATGGCAGACCTCCTGCACTCGCTGAGGTTCACTATCAACGTGCTGAAGTCACACCTGACTCCCTCACAGACACTCCCTTTTATCGGCGCTGTTCTGGACACAGTGCAGTTTCGGCCTATCCTCCCGAGGAGCAAGTCCAGGATATTGCGGGCTATGATACCGATGTTTCAGCCTCTGTCCCGGATTTCGGTGAGAATGACCCTGAGGCTGCTTGGCCTCCTGCATCCTTCTGGTGGATCATGCCAGATGGCATATGCGGGCTCTACAGTGGGACCTGAAATTCCAGTGGGCGCAGCATCATGGGAATCTTTTTGACTACGTCCAGATCTCGGAGGGAACTGCACAACAACAACTGCAGTGGTGGCTAACGAACCAAGCTTGTGTCAGAGGCAGATCCCTCTCCCTTTCCCAACCAGGTCTAACAGTGGTGACAGATGTCACTCCTGGGATGGGGCGGCCATCTGGTTGAGGCGCAGATCAGAGGCGTCTGGTCTCCGGCGGAGTCCGGGCTCCATATCAACCTGTTGGAGCTCCGGGCGATCCGCCTGGCACTGAAAGAATTCCTACTCTTTCTCAAAGGGAAAGTGGTGCAGGTGTTCAGACAACACAACCGCCATGTGGTACTGCAACAAACAGGGTGGGGTCGTGGACCCTATGTGAAGAGGCTCGTCGCCTCTGGACATGGCTGGAACATCAGGACATGACCCTGGTGGTTCAACACCTGGCAGGTTCTCTGAGCGTCAGGGCGGAAGCACTCAGCCATCGGTGCCTGGTATATCACAAATGGTGTCTTCACTCGGAGGTGGTGCAAGGTCTCTTTCATTGGTGGGGAGAGCCTTGGTTAGATCTGTTCGCCACCGAAGGCCATGCGCATTGGAGTTTCCAAGGCGGCACTCGCTCGGCGATGCTTTTCGTCGCCAGTGGAGTTGCGGCCTCCTGTACACCTTTCCGCCTGTACCACTTCTGCCCCGAGTGCTGAAGAAGATCAAGCGTGACTGGGCCCAAGTTATTCTTGTGGTTCCGGGCTGGGCACAAAGATTCTGGTACCTCGAGCTCCTGAGCATGGCCATCGATCCTCCAATCAGACTGCCTCTTCGGGAGGATCTTCTGTCGCAGCATCAGGGGACGGTTCTTCACTCAAACCTGTCCAGCCTCCACCTCCTTGCGTGGAGATTGAGCGGCGACAGTTGACCGCTTTTGACCTTCCACCTGAAGTCTGTAATGTCATCTTGACAGCCAGGCGACCCTCCACTAAAACGGTATACACCTGTAGACGGAACAAGTTTTAGGCCTGGTGCACAGCAAAGGCTGTGGATCCCCTTTCTGCCTATCTTTCAGAGGTTCTCTTGTATATATTTTTTTTGGCCCAGCAGGGCACTCTTAAATGTTATCTTGCTGCTATCTCTGCTTTCCTTCGGCTGCCAGATCAACCCTCTTTATTCAAGTCCCCTATTGTAAATAGATTCTTTAAGGGCATTACTTATCTCTCTCCTCCAACTCCTTTCATAATGCCCCAGAGGGACTTAAATCTTGTTCTAACCTATCTTATGTGTGCTCCCTTCGAGCATCTTCACAACTGTCCTCTCAGGCTCCTCACTCTGAAAACTGCCTTCCTTGTTACCATCACCTCTGCTCGCAGGGTGAGTGAGCTTCAGGCTCTATCTTCCAAGCCCCCTTTCTTCTCTGTGCATCCGGACAAAGTGGTGCTTTGGACGAGGCCCTTGTTCCTTCCTAAAGTGGCTACACCATTTCACATAGGGCAAACGATCACTTTGCCCACCTTTTTCCCACCTCCGCACCCTTCTAAGGAGGAGGAGAGACTCCGTCTCGACCCTAAACTTGCACTGTCCTTCTACCTTGACCGCAGAAAAGATTTCCGGGTTTAGAGATCAACTCTTCATTGGCTATGTGGGTGCCAAGAAAGGTCAGGCTGTTCAGAAGCGTACCATCTCTCGATGGGTTGTCATTTGTATTAGTCTGTTACGCTTTAGCGAAAAAGAACCTCCAGTGGGGCTGCGTGCTCATTCCACTAGGGCTACGGCAGCAACCACTGCATTGGCACGTGGAGTCCCACTTGACATCTGCCAGGCGGCCACATGGGCATCCTTGCACACGTTCACCAGACATTACTGCCTGAACAGCCAAGTCCGGAGTGACTGCTATTTTGCCCGTTCGGCCCTCCAGGACTTTCTGGTGCGAACGCAGTTCGCAGACCCTCCACCGGGGGTGGTATTGCTGGGGTATCTATTCTAAGGTAAGGAATCTACAACTAACTGTCAGATGAACAAGTTACTTACCTTCGGTAACGATGTATCTGTAAGAGATATAGGTTAGTTGAAGATTCCTTACCGCCCCACCCATCCTCCCCGCTCTGCAAACTGACTTCTAGGGATAGGGACTTACAGGGCCCTAGTTGTGGCACACCAGTGGTCAGTGTCTTTCGTGGCTCTGTGCTTCTGGCATGGAAAGTCGTGTCAGAACAGATGTCAGCGCGCAGGGCGATGTCTAAGTAGGCACCACGACGTCATCCCGGCGGCCACGACAAGTGACGCGGAGTCGACCGACGCCACCTACCGAAGCGCAGGTGTACTGCTAAGAGAAATTCTCCGGATCCAGTCTGACGTCTGGGGTTAATTCTAAGGTAAGGAGTCTACAACTAACCAATGAGCATTGTTACCGAATGCTCGATGCTCATCTCAGATCTGACCATTGTCATTTTCTGCTGTTTTTACTGTAAAAATTGATAACATCTAAAGTACTTAGCTGATTTCGATGATCTTGGTGTCTAAAGTTATATAAAAATCTATCTTTCAAAATTTTCTAAATTGGTCTCGAGTTTCTTCTGGAGTGTGTGTCTCATTTATTGACTCTGTGTGTACAACAAATGCTTAACACTACCCTCTGATAAGCCTAAACTGTTCGCCCACACTACCACAAAGAGAGCATTTGGGATTATTAATTTAAGCCCTGCAAGCCAATAAGGGTCATCTGGACTTTCTACATAGTGTACCTAATTTTGGTACACTACATAAAAGCCAGCTTCCTACACTCCCCTGCTGTCTAACCGCCAGGCATGTCAGAAACGCCACACTTTGCTTAGTGTTGTGGGCCAGTGTTGGCCACCTTCAATGTCTCTCTGCGTCCCCAGTCTCCTTTCACCTCTCAGATGGTCCTCCGTTTATCGCATAGCCCAATTCTAGGGACTCTGACGGAGCAGAGGCACTGGTCACACTTCACTTTCTTTCCTCTCAAGAAAACATCAGTATGGGCTCAGATAATCAACTAATAGACTTGACAAAAAAGGGACGTTGGCGAGCTGGCAGAACCTCTGAGGAGCGTAGCCCTACCTTCAAACGTGTGGTCATTTAAATTCTGGATATAATTTATTGTTGGACAAGCACCGAATAGATTTTACATGAATGTGCTGTTGAGGGTGCCAAATGCTCTGTCACTGTGACTTGGCCCTGTGCAGAGCCCAAGACCGTGCCAGTTGCTTCTAATGTGTATTGTTGATGTAGGTTTAAACATGGATAGAATTAGATATTGCAATTTTAAGATAACTATATGGCTTTGAGCAGAGTTTTGTTTGAAGAGACAATGAACAGGGTCTGTGTACTGATCTCAGGTCACACACTCACTCACACACACACACACACACTCACACACTCACCCACACACTCACCCACCCACCCACCCACACACTCACCCACCCACCCACCCAGACTCACTCACCCACCCAGACTCACTCACTCACCCACCCACCCTCACCCACCCACCCACACACTCACCCACCCAGACTCACCCACACACCCACCCA
Source organism: Calotriton arnoldi (assembly GCA_963921515.1). Classification (NCBI taxonomy): domain Eukaryota; kingdom Metazoa; phylum Chordata; class Amphibia; order Caudata; family Salamandridae; genus Calotriton; species Calotriton arnoldi. Next base: position 124,652 of record CAWUFW010005879.1, read on the forward strand.
CCCACCCACTCACCCACACACCCACACACTCACCCACACACCCACACACTCACCCACACACTCACCCACACACTCACCCACACACACTCACACACACACACTCACACACACACACTCACACACACACTCACACACACACACACTCACACACACACACACACACACACACACTCACACACACACTCACACACACACTCACAAACACACTCACTCACACACACACTCACACACACACTCACACACACACTCACACACACACTCACACACACACTCACACACACACTCACACACACTCACACACTCACACACTCACACACACACTCACACACACACTCACACACACTCACACACCCACACACCCACACACTCACCCACACACTCACCCACACACTCACCCACACACTCACCCACACTCACCCACAAACACACACTCACCCACAAACACACACACACACACACTCACCCACAAACACACACTCACCCACACTCACCCACACTCACCCACACTCACCCACACTCACCCACACTCACCCACACTCACCCACACTCACCCACACTCACCCACACTCACCCACACTCACCCACACTCACCCACACTCACCCACACTCACCCACACTCACCCACACTCACCCACACTCACCCACACAAACACACACAAACACACACAAACACACACAATCACACAAACACACACACACACACTCACACACACACACTCACACACACTCACACACACACTCACACACACTCACACACACTCACACACACTCACACACACTCACACACACTCACACACACACACACTCACACACACACACACACACACACACACACACACACACACACACACACACACACACACACACACACACTCACACACTCACACACTCACACACTCACACACTCACACACTCACACACTCACACACTCACACACACACACACTCACACACTCACACACTCACACACTCACACACTCACACACTCACACACTCACACACTCACACACTCACACACACACACACTCACAAACACACACACACTCTCACACTGACTTGCTCTCTCTCTGGAGTTTTGCTTAGTGTCATGTGGACTGGTTTCGTAGAATAATCAGTTCTCTCTCTGTTGGGTATTAATTTGTATTGTTATACTAATTTCACTTAGAGTGCACATTCACCAAACGGTTTCTTGGCGCTTAAACAAAAAACCGAATCAACAAGGCAGAAAAGATGCTTAATGCAAATGCACCTCTTTAAAAAGCCATGTCTTAAGGTTTCTGCAAATTAGCTCAGGATCAGGTTTGTGGCGGATGTAATCAGGGAAGGACTTCCAAATGGAAAGAGCTTTTACCTTGAAACTGCATCCACCTGATCTGCTCTTGCAAAATTTAGGAATGAGGAAATTGTAATGAGCAGAGCTCCGGTTTCATACAGTAGTGTACTTCTCCACCTTCCTAGGTGATAAATGAGGAGCAAACCTCCTCAAGCTCAACAGACTTTAAAATAATTGCGTTATTTGACTGAGAGCCTATGAAATAACATTTGTGTGTTTTGAAAGTTGGTATATTAATCGAGCAGCCTTGTTTCAAATGATGTTAATATATGATGAGTATTTTTATCTAGTCCCAAGTAAATGGAGTTGGTGTAGGCTAATGTGGAATACCCACTGCCTTTAAAATCATTCCCCTTGGCTCTGTAAGGAGAAGTGGGGCATCTCAGCATCTTCAAAGCAATTATGCATTCGAATACCACTCTCTGACCTGTGGTTTAATTAATAGTTGGCTATCTGCTAAAACTCCCAGGCTTTTGTCTGGTGTTTTTGGCTCGAGTACTGATCCCATCCCTGTGGGCCAGTATAGTTGGTTTCATAAGTTTGTAATATGACAATCTCGATTTTGTCTGTTTAGTTTTAAATGATTCAAACTTATCCAGTTTTTAATAAAGCACATCATGTTTTGAAATTGAAGATGAGAGGCCGATGTTGGATGTAGGCCAATCAGCAATTGGCATAGTTGTAGATTCTGCAGCCTCTTGATGCTAATTCTTGGATCAAATGTTTCACATTGAATTGGTGGGTAGATAATGAGCCTTGAGGGACCCCACGCTACAGGATAGCCACTGTTGCAGATAAATGTGCATATCAAATTGCCAGAATATGATCTGCTAAAAAGGATCTTAACCAATTGAGAGAGAACCCTTGAAAGTCAGCCTTTTTCACTGGGTCAACCAATATGTTGTGCACTACTATGTCAGTGGCAGCTGACAAATTCAATAGGACCAAGGCTTTGAGTAATCCGTCATCATCGAATCCCATCTCAAGTCATCAACTACAGACCGGATTACTGAATCTGTGCTTTGCATAGGACGAAAACCTACTTTGGGGTGGGTGGGGATGGTCAGACAGATTTAACTGATTCCAAATTGTCTTGAGCTACATAAGCTTTCAGAATGTTGTCTGTATAGGGGAGTACATATATGGGATTGTAGTTGTTCAGCAAAGAGATTTTCTCCTTGCTTTTATTAGTAGTGGAAGCACCACTGCACTCTCAAATACATCAGACTCTATGCCTTGGGCTAGGGATTTGTTAAGGAGACTCTACAAGGAATTGTTGATTACTTGGCCAGAGATTTTGATTGCCGGTGGCCAGGAATCCAGTGGTGTGCCGGATTTTGCCTTGCAAAAGAAAAGGGAATTTAAGCATAAACATTGGCAGTAGGACCTTCCATTAATATCTACATCCACAGCATAACAATTATTGAGTTGGAATCAAAGCATTAAGGAACATACTAATGAATGAATTTATACTATATTATCCTTCCTTTCATCTGACTAAAGCCAGAAAATAAAGGTAGTTGTGTCCCATGGTGGTCTTGTACCCAACTGCAAAGTATCAGTAGCCTCTTCAATTGCACAGGTCTGTACAGTTCCTGATGATGGTGTACAGGCATAGGCTACAGCTGAATGGGTGTCTACGCAGATAAATAGCTATGCGGGTGCATCCTCTAGGCATTGTTTCCTAGAACTATCATCAATGCTGAAAAAATGTCATGTAAATTCCTGTGCCTGCAGTGCTTCCACGAAATTTATCAGTGTCAGATTGTTGTCTGAAATGCTGCAACAAAGCCTAACTGTTCAGAGCACAATCTAACCTTCCCCTTCAATACTTGCCTGCACCCATCTCAAACAGTCCTTGCTAGTTTCTGATAGGAGTGTCAATGAACAGAAGACACCCACTTTATTTGCCACCTCCAAATGGAGTTGTCAAATCAGTCACCTTAAATTGGGACAGGGGAATTAAGTTGGGTCTTTTGCTATAGATTAGCGATTTTAGGAATGCAGATTTACAACATGTTTGTTTATAGATTTATCATAGAATCAGATGTCAGTGGTAGGGATATTGTTGATGATTGACTGGCTTACATGGGTAAGGTTTAAATATTAATTTTGGTATTAAAAAAAAACAATTGATATGATACACTAGATAACTTTTTTGCATTTTGTTGATATGTCTTGTTTATAAGCCCTATGCCCAACAATGTAGCTCCTTTTGTCAGACTGAAGATGGGCTTTTGAAAAGGAATTTATGAACAGCATGCATTTCATTTTGTGTATGCAGAACTTAATATGCATTAACGAATATTGGTAATCTTCTTACAGAGTGGGGCAGCACGAAAACAGGTGAGCAAGAAAATCTGATCGCCACTGCTCTCAGCTGTGTGCTCCAAGTGCCACAATACCTACCTCAAGAACAACGATTTGATATCAGAGTGCTGGTAAGATGTTACTTTCTAATCTGTTAGACCCAGTATTTATAGGGCAGCCCCCTACACTAGATAAGGGTCACACATGTGTATTTCAATGTTAAGTAAATATATAAAAGGAATGGCAGTAGATATATGCTAATTGTATAGCTAATCGAAACTAGCCACTACCCATTCACAAAAATGGTTGAAAGGTCGCTCACAGTGCCACGTCATAAGAGGTATGCAGTCCAAATGGGAAACTTAGTTGACTGGTGAGTGTTGAAGCACAGGTTTTTTTTAATGTGTGATCATAATACAGCAGTCTAGCTACTAGTCTTCCTTATTCCTTTTTTCGTCCACATACATACATACATACATACACACACATACGTATATATATATATTACCCAGTGACAGTCGCCATGGGTAGTTATAGTTAGAAGGTGTTTCCATAATGTGTTGCTAATACCTTTGATGCCGTTTGACGAATTTCCATGAAACTTTCCAGAAAACTTCCACTTTACGACTAGCTTGCACATGTTAAGTTTTGGGGTGATCCGTCAAGCGGGGGCCGAGAAAAAAGGGGGGGGGGTCCCAATTTTTTTTTTCCTAGTCATTTTTCCATAGGAACTGGAGACACAGCTACAGCCCAAACCTCAGAACGGATTTACACCAAAGTAGGCAGAAAGCTAGATCTTGGTCCAGAAAGAGTGCTTTTGTGTTTTGGTGTAAATCATTCAGTAGTTTTGTAAAGAATTAAGTTTAAAAAAGGATTGGATATATCACATTGAGGAGATCTGTATTGAACTCGAATCTGACAGATCTCATCCTGGGATATGATTGGTTGCCACCACATCAACCTGGAGACTAGAGAAAAAATGCAAAAGACGACGTAGGGTGCAGGGTAGTTTCTTTTTATGGGGCACTTTGTGTCTTTTTAGAGCTAATATGACTTAATCTTCATTGTAGTGAATTGAAATAAAAGTTCCTTAAACCAGAAAAGTAATAAATAGATAACTTTGAGTTATTTGTGTTAGAGGTGTTTGTACCCCCGTTTTGATACCTTGCTGTGGAAGTCAAGGGCTACACTTCCCCTGTTTGGACCACCTTTTTGTTATAAATTATCCAGCCTGGGTTACTGGGTTGTCCCTTTAATTCAGAGGTGTTTAGAGATGGTTCTGTCTTCCCAAGTGATTTCCCGTTCTTTTTTCTTTCCTCTCCCCCCGTCGTCTGCTTCTTCCAAAAAAGGTTGTTTTATGGGGGCCTTCCAAGGAAGAAATGGCAGGTTCATTTGTTGGGGGAATCCATAAGCGTTGGGCCAGTCTCAAAAGAGCTCCTGATGCGTATCAGGACCATAAGAATTTTGTGGAGGTCCTCCCCTTCTTCCTTTTGTTCTGAATGTGCCTTCTATACTAGTTTGTGTCATATGATCCACTGCTACGTGATGAGATCTCAGATGAGTTCCTCTCCTTCCACTCAAAATAGTTCCTTGAATAGGGATACATTTTCTCGTGAGTGAACTTCTTTAAGTTCTTTTGGAATTACTGTATTTTCGAGTTGGTCAAAAATATCTTATTCATCTCCTTCAGTTTCTTCTTAAATGCAGGGATGGTAATTTGAGTCTTCAAGGCATTTTCACTCATCTTAATCTGAATAAACAAATTTTCAGTGAATCTGTTTGCTGTTTTTATTATGAACACCAACCAATCACAGGTGCATTTCCATGCGATTATCGACCAATCCTTGTATTTCCTTGTCTTCTAGGGAGATTCTTGGTTTGTTCACGACGATTAGCCCTCAGGATGCTGCATTACCCCTCAAACATTCTGTCATTTAGGCTCTGTGTAATAATGTTTTTACTTGTGACTTCTTGAACTCCATCAAGGAGTCCCGTTCGCCATGTTGTGATGGATGTTGACTGAGTACTGTCTCTCCCAAAAGTGAGGGGGCTGCAAGAATTGCTGTAATCACTTGATCATAAGAAAGGACCTCTGCCATTCTGATTAGTTCAAGCCAAAAGTCACTAGTAACTTACAAGTCCACAATACCCTCACAGCTGATCTGCTGTGCAACATAACTCACACAGATAGTTCTGTATGTCGTACACCCTCCAACACAACAAGAACCACCCTAAAGTACAGCAGAGTGTCTATTCCTGTATTCTTCTCAGGATTGCAAAAATCATGTCTCAAGGAAGACAAAGCTTGGTCTTCCTGGAGACATGATTTTTGCTATTCCGAGAAGAATACATAAATAGACACTTTGCTGTACTTTAGTGTGGTTCTGATCATTGGTAATATCACTGCAACGTTTGCAATGAAATTATTGATGAAAAAACTGTGCATGGGGGGGGGGTTATAGTTACCTTAGGGCACAAGTTATAGTTACTTGAGGTAACTATAACTATTGAATTATTTTTTAAAACTTTTTATTAAACAAGCTCATTAGCCAGTTCAATCATGGACAGATAAACATGTACATCACTGGGTTACATCGTTACAATTCTACTTCACAAAAGGGGGGGGAAACCTGCAAGAGGCACTTTCTGTCGCCAATGTTATTTGGAACTGGGGACGAGCATACGTTGGGGGTTTATAATACAATGCCTGACCCACATCGCACATGCGCCGGTCTCAACTGTCCGATAGCCCCCTGTATTTGCGCCATGGCGCCCATACCTTCTCAAATTTTTTGACACATCCCCTACTTTTGTAGACAGTCTCTTCTGCTTGCTGGCACCAGTCTAGGTCTCTTTCCCATTCCACCACAGATGGGGGCTGCGGGGCACCCCAGCCCATGGCGATATTTCGTTTTGCAATTCCCGCCTCCAGCACCAGCCAGAGGCCAACATAGCGTGGCCAAACCATCTAACTAGTGAATTTATGTGGTTTTTAGAGTTTCGAACGTTACGTTATTACGTGTGTGTGTGTGTGTGTGTGTGTGTGTGTATATATATATATATATATATGTGTGTATATATATATATATATATATATATATGTAGAATTAGCGGACAGAACCAGCACCTCACGGCCCATTGAGGGCCGATTTTACCTACATCCCAATGGGGCAAGAGGCAGGCTACGGACTACAAATTCCAGCAGTCATTGGGACATTCAATGAAGAAGCTCATTGGAGGGCATGTATTTTAAATAAAGTAACCGTAGCTATGCAATGAATGGTCACGCCTATGATTAAGGATTATTCCGAAACGCGTCAGGCAGACATGAAGGTTCGGGGTGCTGGTTGTGCCCGATGGAAGATTGCAGCTTATCGAGTGCACCCTTGCTGCAGAGCAACTTGTGGATTTATGTTATACGCGCCGGCCTCGGGCGCTGAGGGTTGCACCACCCGAGAATTAGAAACGGGTCCACGGGTGCGTTATTGAATCGACGCCATCAGTGGGGATGCTGATCCAGAATTAGCAGACAGAACCAGCACCTCACGGCCCATTGAGGGCCGATTTTACCTACATCCCAATGGGGCAAGATGCAGGCTACGGACTACAAATTCCAGCAGTCATTGGGACATTCAATGAAGAAGCTCATTGGAGGGTATGTATTTTAAATAAAGTAACCGTAGCTATGCAATGAATGGTCACGCCTATGATTAAGGATTATTCCGAAACACGTCAGGCAGACATGAAGGTTCGGGGTGCTGGTTGCGCCCGATGGAAGATTGCAGCTTATAGAGTGCACCCTTGCTGCAGAGCAACTTGTGGATTTATGTTATACGCGCCGGCCTCGGGCGCGGAGGGTTGCACCACCCGAGAATTAGAAACGGGCCCACGGGCGCGTTATGGAATCGACACCATCAGTGGGGATGCTGATCCAGAATTAGCGGACAGAACCAGCACCTCACGGCCCATTGAGGGCCGATTTTACCTTATTTGTCGTGCAAATACAAACAAGACGCCGCAGGAATGGAGTGTTCCGATTTGGTGACATTGTATTGGCAAGGTTCCATGCCGACGGCTTTCAACCACCCACTGGGGTTTGTATTTGCACGACAAATGGGGCACGGCAGCACCCACTGTGGAGTAATGAGTGTGAACTGCAATTACCAAGATGCCATTCGGCACACGCCTACTGGGGCAGGACCTTCCTGATCCCCATGCATACCCGACAAAGCCATCTCCCCCAGATGACAATATTGGTTTTGGTCAGCTTATAGACAGAGCTGCCAAGTACCATGGTGTTAAAATGCATTTGGACCCCACAGAGGAGGACTTCCTAATAGACACCTTTGCACAGTCACAAAAGACTGTACAAACCTTACCAATGTTAAAAGGCATCATTAAACACGCTCCAGACATATTCAAAGACCCTGTAAGGGCTAGAATTCTCAATCCCAGAATTGACAAAAAATATAAACCCGCTCCCATTGATCCCACCTACATCAAGGGTCAACTTCCTTTAGATTCTCTAGTGGTGACCAACGCTAGAAAACGTGCCAACTCTCAGACCTCCGGTGATGCTCCACCTCCGGACAAAGAGTCTAAATTATTTGATGCTTCGGGCAAACGAGTTGCTGCCCAAGCAGCTAATCACGGGAGGATAGCCAATGCGCAGGCATTACTTGCCAGGTATGATGGGGCTCATTACGACCAGCTGGAAACCCTATTGCAGCATTTGCCTGATCAATATAAGACCAAGGCCAATGATTTGATTCAAGAGGGCAAATTAATAACTAATGCATCAATCAAGTGCGCCCTCGATGCAGCAGACACCGCATCTAGGTCCATTAACACTAGTGTGTTACTAAGAAGACATGCCTGGTTGCGCATTTCTGGTTTCAAACAGGAGGTACAAACAACTATCCTCAATCAGCCGTTCAATCAGGAAAAACTTTTTGGCCCAGCTGTAGATACAGCTTTAGAAAAAATGAAAAAGGACACGGAGACTGCTAAATCCATGGGAGCATTAAAGTCCCCATCCACACGAGGTTCCTTTCGACGCTCCTTCTATAGAGGCGCATCCAAAAACATTGGTGCAGACACTGCTTCTTCCTCCTACAAAAACCCCACACAAACATCCCCCAACAAGGGATATTTTAGAGGTGGGTACAGGGGAAATAACAAAGGAAGAGGTCGAGGTAACAACAACACTAGCGCCTCTCCCACTAATAAGCAGTGACTTCCCTCCACTCCCTCCAGACCATTCCACTCCGGTCGGAGGGAGACTCACAGTTCCTACCTGTCTGGAATTCCATCACTACAGACAAGTGGGTAAGACAAATTATCCAGTATGGTTACTGCCTGGAACTTACAGCAACTCCACCCAACATACCACCCAAGCAGCGTCCAATGTCCACGGAACATCTGACACTCCTCAAACAGGAAGTTCTTTCGTTGCTTCATAAGCATGCAATAGAACCAGTCCCCATACAACATCACGGAACAGGAGTTTACTCTCTATATTTCCTAATCCCCAAAAAAGACGGAACCCTAAGGCCAATACTGGACCTCAGACCTCAATCTCTACATAGTCAGATCATTTTCACATGATCACTCTTCAACAGGTTCTTCCACTGCTTCAACAAGGCGACTTCCTTGCCACATTAGATCTCAAGGACGCCTACTTCCATATTCCCATACACCCTGCTCACAGGAAATACCCAAGGTTCACAGTGGACGGCCAACACTATCAGTTCAAAGTCCTTCCATTTGGAGTGACCACAGCACCCAGGGTGTTCACAAAGTGCCTTGTAGTAGTAGCAGCGCACTTGCAAAGACAACAAATCCATGTATTTCTATACCTCGACCACTGGCTCATAAAAGCCTAGTCAGACAACCAATGTGTTCACCACACTTATCAAACCATTCAGCTGCTACACAACTTGGGGTTCACAGTAAACTACACCAAGTCGCACCTTCAACCCTCCTACATACATCAGTATCTAGGAGCCACAATAGACACTTCCAAAGCTCTAGCATACCCCAATCCAGTAAGGATAGCCAGTATGCAAACCCTCATCTCCAAGTTTCAGCCCCAACACTCTCTCCCAGCACGAGTGTTTATGCAGCTCATAGGAATGATGGCCTCTTGCATTTTCATTGTACCTCACGCAAGACTTCAGATGCGCCCTTCACAGGAATGCTTAGCACGTCAGTGAAACCAGGCTCAAGGTCAGCTTACAGATCTGGTGTTGGTGGACAGTTGCACACATCGCTCTCTGCAGTGGTGGAACATACAAAACCTTTCCACAGGGCGGCCGTTCCTAGAGCCAGTTCCACAGATAGTGCTAACAGCAGACTCATCACTCACCGGCTGGGGAGCCCATCTCCTAAACCACACAATTCAGGGCAGGTGGTCCACCCAACAAAAACTGTTCCACATCAATTACCGGCAATATTTCTAGCGTTAAAGTAGTTTCAAACACATCTCCTCAACAAAGCTGTCCTAGTCCGCACAGACAATATAACAGCAATGTATTACATACAGAAACAAGGAGGAACACATTCTTTGCAGCTGTCTCATCTAGCGCAAAGTATATGGAGATGGGCCATTCCACAAAAAATATATCTTCTGGCAGAACATCTTCCAGGGGTGAACAATCAGATGGCGGATCTGTTAAGTCGTCAAACTCAACAGATACACGAATGGGAACTTCATCCGCAAGTTCTTCAACCCTTCTTCCAGATGTGGGGCCAACCAGACATAGATCTGTTCGCCACACATGCAAACGCAAAATGCCCAACCTTCGCCACCAGGTTCCCACACCCGTTGTCCAAGGGCAATGCAATATGGATGAACTGGTCAGGCAGATTTGCATACGCTTTTCTTCCACTTCCGCTCATTCCACTAGTAGTACGCAAGCTCAAACAACAGTCTCTCAAGATGATCCTAGTTGCTCCAACATGGGCACGGCAACCATGGTTCACAACACTACTCGAACTCTCAGTAGTTCCACACCAAAAATTACGTCTCTCCCCAAAGCTGCTAACGCAGAACCATGGAGAGATGAGGCACCCAGATCCAGCACAACTGAATCTAGCGATCTGGCTCCTGAAATCCTAGAGTTCGGTTACCTTAACCTCCCACCAGACTGTATGAACATTATTAAGGAAGCCAGACGCCCCACTACTAGAGCTTGCTATGCAGCTAAATGGAAAAGATTCGTCATTTACTGCAACAATAACAAAATTGACCCATTAGATGCTTCAATTCAGAACATTATCTGTTATTTGCTACATCTACAAAGATGCAATCTGGCATACTCATCAATAAGATTACATCTGGCTGCCCTGGCCGCCTACCTACAAAACAGACATTTGTCATTGTTTAGGGTACCCGCTATCAAAGCCTTTATGGAAGGCCTTAAAAGGATAATTCCACCCAGACTGCCACCCTCTCCAGTGTGGAACCTAAACATTGTTCTTACTAGACTCATGGGTCCCCCATTTGAGCCTTTACACAAATGCGAATTACAATTCCTTACATGGAAAGTAGCCTTCCTTGTCGCAATCACCTCTCAGAAGAGTAAGTGAGATACAGGCTTTAACCATACAAGAACCATTCTTACAAATACATCGTAACAAGTTGGTTCTTAGGACAAATCCAAAATTCCTTCCCAAAGTAATCTCTGCTTTCCACCTTAATCAATCAGTAGAGTTACCAGTATTTTTCCAAAACCCTGATTCGGTAGCGGAAAGAGCTCTTCACACGCTCGACGTCAAAAGAGCTTTACTTTACTATATAGACAGGACTAAAGCCTTTAGGAAAACAAAGCAACTATTTGTAGCTTTCTCTCCACCTCATAAAGGCAATCCTATTTCCAAAGCTGGAATTGCCAGGTGGGATAGTAAAATGTATTCAAATATGCTATCAAAAAGCAAAACGTACGTTAACAATTCCCCCTAGAGCGCATTCAACACACAAACTAGGAGCTTCCATGGCATTCTTAGGGAACATTCCCCTAGAAGACATTTGTAAGGCAGCAACATGGTCTACGACACACACCTTCACCAAACACTATTGTGTAGATGTGCAGGCAAAGCAACAAGCTTCTGTAGGCCAAGCTGTTCTTAAGACACTTTTTCAAACCACTGCAACCGATACAGGCGACCACCGCTAGGGGAGACACTGCTGTACAGTCTATACACAGAGTGTGAATTCTGCAGCTCATATGCCTCGAACGGAAAATGCTACTTGCCAGTATGCATCTGTTCTTGGCATGTAGAGCTGCAGAGATTCACACGCCCACCCACCTCCCCGGAACCTGTATCTGTTCCAGTGTTATCTTACTTGGATACATTCTCATGGACATCTTTCTGTTTCTTACAAACTCCATTTCCCTTCATGGCGAAAAACAATCTGAGAATGGAGTCGATGCCCATGCGCACTATCGTCCAAGGGAGGAGTCACCTATCTCGTGACTACAAAAGACTTCTTCCAAAACAACAAGGTGCAAGCATCCGAGCCCAACACCAGATGGCGATCTATGCACAGTGTGTGAATCTCTGCAGCTCTACATGCCAAGAACCGATGCATACTGGTAAGTAGCTGTTGGAAAACGAGGCAGCATCTGTGAGGCCTGCACAAATAACATGACTACATTTGTCCTTCACTGGGAACCAAACATCCAATTGTAGCGCCTGACTCTCAGAGGGTAGCGTTGCAGAGCAGTCTGAGGCTTACTCAAGGGAGGTGGTGTGGGCTAGTAATCGCCATTTGCAGGTGCGCAGAAATAACACTCAATAATTGATTGTCCAGTCTGTACTTTGCTTTATAAAAGTAAGAGTACATTTCTCTTCCAGGGGATACTCATCAATAGTCATAAGCACTGAATTATCTCCGTCCACGTGCGGGAACCCGGAGCATATACAAAAATACATATATATGTGTATGTAGTAGAAAAAGAGTACATAGTACGAAATAAACACACACATATACATGTATAACATAAAAATATGCAGCCCCAAACATATCCAATAGGCTAAGAAGCCAGAATTACATGTATTTCTCTAGTATGAAAATAACATATAAACATATAATGTAAGAGAAGGACATGTACAGTAAGAGCATTCACGCAAAAACCTTTTATTTTCATCAAAGAAAACAGTTAATGCCAGGCAATTAGCCTAAAGAAGGCTGCATAAATAAATAACATCCCTGTACAGAAAAGGAAACTGGCACCTCGCCTTAAAGGCCTCAGAGACCCTGAGCACTTTGCCTTTAAGGCCTCCAGGAGACCCCTGCTCCCATCATGCACCACAGGTGACAGTTAGGTCAGTTCTTTTTTCCGGCTCCTTCTGTGAGGAACCTGGAGCTTGAGCTTAACTGATTTTGACTTATTCCAGTCAGAATTTATATTCTAACTACTTTTTTCTATTTTTCTTGTTACTGGTTATATTTACCAGTATTTTTCTGACTAATTGGGCACTCTTTTTAGTCAGATATGCCACCTTTATTTTATAATTGTCCTTCCTGTGGGAAGATGGCCAAATCCGATCCTCATTCGGTCTGCGTTGTCTACCTTCTCACGACACAGAGACATGCTATCAGTGTCGTCAACTTTCAAGAAGAACATTGAAAGACAGAGAGAAGATTAGACTTCTAGGCTTGATGGTGAGAGGAAAACATCAGAAAAGTGGCCCAGAGACTCATCATTCATCTGGAGGGCCCTCCTCTCCGAGAAAACGGCGAAGATCTACATCACCAGATGCTAGAAGTAAGAAAAAACATCACATCGAAGACAAGATCGCCGTCGAGAAGTAAGTTGACGTCGAGACCTACAACGCAAGCGAGATCGACGTAAGTGAGGTCGACGTCGGTTACCAGATCGTCGAGGAGTAAGTCGACGTCGAGACCTACAAAGCAAGTGAGATCGACGTCGAGGACAAGATCGCCGTCAAGAAGTAAGTCGACGTCGAGACATGCTTCGGGCTCGAAGCATGATAGACCTCAGTCGGCGTCGAAACGCCCGTCGACATCAATACAGAGGTCGACGTTGAGATCTCCGCCCCCTTCTCGAAGGTCGGCGTCGAGACATTCCAGATCACCCTCTCGGACCCGTCAGCGGGCTACGTCGAGGGCAGGGTCGACGTCTAAGATACTGCATGAACTCCAGCGGTCGACGTCGAAGAGACCGACGTCGAGGGCTTCGTCCCATAGATCCCCACCGTCAAGAGTGTCACCTCCACGGTCGTCGTCGATGGTGGCTCATTCTGGTTCGACGTCGAGGCGTTCGACGTCGAGGGACAGGCAAGTTGTTCCTGCTGAAGGCGTAGAAAGACCGGCGTCGAGATCATGGCGCTCGACGTCGAGGGAAGCTTCTTCCTCACCTGGTATAACTATCATACAAGTTACACCGGAGGGCTCTCCGGCGAGTGGGAACAAATCTCCTCCCATCAACATGTCGCCCAGATGGTTGGAGGACATTAGGCACTGGAAGATCCAACCCAGACCTAATGAGAGACCTCCCCCCACGGAATCAGCAAGACCTTCCGCTGGTAGGTCCCCGAGGCGTTCCAGATCTCCATTAAGACGGCGCTCACGCTCAAAAGAGCGCTCAAGGCCCCGCCGATCACATACGCCAAGGAGAAGACAGAGGTCTCCTACAACGACCTCATCAACAAGGTCATCGTATAGAGACTATTCCCCTACTATCTCTTCAACTCCTCCATCCAGGGTTTCCCCTGTTGATGATATTGGGACATTCAACGAGGTGCTCTGTAGAGGTGCCAGCAAGTTGAACATAACCATGACTGTGCCTCAGGTGACTACATCCATCATATTTGAAACTTTGCACCATCGAGCTTCGGCAAAGCCCCTTCTACCTTTGGTGCCAGGATTGTTAGAGCCTGCGATGAAGACTTTTTTGACACCTGCCACAGTGGGCTCGGGTCCTGCAAGAATTTCAAAAAAGTATAAGGCCAAGATCCTTTGTTTCTGCGGTCTGATCCTCCACCGGATTCCCTTATAGCGCCGCTGCCAGGAAAGCACATTCCAATACTTCTATGTCATCTGCTCCTCCAGAGAAGGACAGCAAAAACATGGATTCGTTGGGACGGAGAATGTGCAATACGTCGGGATCTGTTACGAGAGTGGCTAGTGCAGCCGCTCTACTGGGACGATATGACCGGTCTTTATGGGATTCTCTAACAAGATTCACAGAGAAATTACCCAAAGAAGATCAAAAGGATTTTCTAGAGATTGTGCAGGAAGGTGGCCTGGTAGCTAACCAGATCATTAGTACAGCAGCCGACTCTGCAGATTTAGCAGCTCACGGATACGCACATGGCATTTGTTCACAAAGATCAGCGTGGCTTCGACTCACGGGTCTCAAGCCCGGTGCTCAAAGAAAGATAGTTAATCTGCCCTTTAATGGATCATCGTTGTTTGGTTCACATGAGGACGACGAAATGGCAAAAATGAAAACTGAGTTGGATACTCTCAAGGCTGTAGGCCTTGAAAAGAAGAAGGAATTTCGTCGTCGCTTTCGTCCCTATGACAAACGCTCTTTTCAACAGCGAGATCAATCATCTAACTGGTCATCGCAGAATCAAGGTCAGACGCAACAAAGGTCCCAGTTCCAACAACGTAGACCGGGACGTGGCAGAGGTGGAAACAAACAGCAGTCAACAGCACCAAAGCAGCCACAAAAACAATGAGGTGTGTCTTCCTCCAAAGCTGTTGTCCACTCCGGTGGGAGGAAGTGTTTCATTACATCTGGAGGAGTGGAAACGTATAACAAAAGACAAATGGGTCATCAACATTGTTCAGAATGGCTATCTTCTCAAGTTCAAAACTCCTCCTCCATCTATACCTCCGAGAGGCATTTCTCACCGCGACCAACGATGGTTGCAAAGGGAGGTAAACACCTTATTGAAGAAAGGAGCTATAGAAAAGTCCCCGCTCCTCAAAGAAATCAAGGAGTCTACTCTCGTTATTTCCTTGTGCAAAAAGAGGCCCCACCACAGAATACAGACCTATTCTGGACTTGAGACTGTTGAACAAATACATTCGCAGAGAGAAATTTCGAATGTTAGCACTCCATCAAATTTTCCCACAGCTTCACCAAGGGGATTGGATGTGCTCCATCGACTTACAGGACGCATACTTCCACGTACCAATCTCAAAGAAACATCGCAAATTTCTACGCTTTCGAGTGTCTTTTCAACATTACCAGTACGCAGTTCTCCCGTTCGGGCTCAAATCAGCTCCCCGAACATTCCAAATGTATGGCTGTGGTGGCCACTTTTCTCCGCAAGCAGAAAATATTCATATATCCTTACCTGGACGACTGGCTCCTGAAGAGCTCATCTCCAACTCTGCTGCAGGATCATCTCTCGTGCTGCCTTCAGCTTCTCCACAACTTGGGCCTTCACGTCAATTTCAAGAAATCCATACTAAATCCAACGCAAAAGATCCATTACCTAGGCTCCTTCCTGGACACCGAAAAAGCAAGCGTGTGTCCTTCGGAGGAGAGGTTGTCATCAATCCAAGGAAAATGCCTGACCCTTCTTCACACGCATCTCCCGACAGTTCGACAGGTGTCATCACTACTGGGGTCGATGGCGTCGTGCATCTTTATAGTACCAAACGCACGATTACACATGCGTCCACTACAACAATGTTTGGAGGACCAGTGGATGCAAGTATCAGGGCGCTGGGAGGATCATGTAATTCTCCATCAATCAGCCAAAGACTCCATCCAGTGGTGGATGAAGCGATCGCACCTGATGAAGGGAGTCCCTTTCCACCAGGACCCTCCAACCCAGACTTTAGTCACGGACGCTTCTCTCTAGGGTTGGGGTGCTCATATGGGCCCTCTGCAAGTACAAGGTCTATGGTCCGACTCAGAAAAGAGCTACCACATCAACCTGCTAGAGCTGAGAGCCGTACATCTAGCTCTCAAGTCCCTCTTTCCGTCATTCAAGTCTCGCTCCATTCTAATCCAAACGGACAATACAACGACGATGTATTATTTGAACAAACAGGGAGGTACCCGATCAAGAACACTCTCCATAGAGTCTCAAACCATATGGAACTGGCTTCTAGCGAGAGACCTGTCAATAGTAGCCATTCATCTACCGGGCTCTCTCAACTCCCAGGCGGACTTCCTCAGCAGAGACTTCGTCGAAGCTCACGATTGGGTTCTCAACAACGAAGTCGCTCACAGCATCTTTCGAGAATGGGGAACGCCAGACATCGACCTGTTTGCAGACGCGGTAAACGCAAAATGCCCTGTCTTCGCATCCAGGTTTCCCCAACAAGGATCTCAAGGGAATGCCCTTTTGATCGAATGGTCTCAGAGCTTACTGTATGCTTTTCCACCGATTCCGTTGATACCAGTTGTAATCAACAAGCTGTACAGGACCAACTCCAGGATGATCCTAATAGCCCCGGAGTGACCTCGCCAGTGGTGGTTTCCGGACCTCCTTCAATTATCGGAAGTGCCACACGAGGTTGCCATGCCGCCCGGATCTCCTATCCAAACAGGCAGGGAGAGTATTCCACCCCAACCTGTCCTCCCTCCGGTTGACAGCATGGCTCCTGAAGTCATACAATATGGACACCTACAATTGAATCCAGACTGTATGGCTATCCTCAAAGAAGCGAAAAGACCTTCCACGAGGAAATCCTATGCCTTCAAGTGGAAGCGGTTCTTCCTATGGTGTGTGGAAAATGGATATGATCCCATCCGGGGTCAGGAACAGGTGTTTTTACCCTATTTGCTGCATTTGGCTAGATCTGGTCTTCAGTTCTCTTCTATCAAAGTCCACCTTGCAGCAATCACAGCCTATAGGAAGTCCCCCAACCAGACTTCTTTGTTTAGAATTCCGGTGGTAAAGGATTTTCTTGAGGGCTTGAAAAAGGTTTACCCACCAGTCAGGTCTCCCTCTCCTCCATGGGAGCTTAACATTGTGTTAACAAAGTTGATGGGGTCTCCTTTCGAGCCTATTCATAAAGCTTCCTTACAGCATTTAACATGGAAAGCCGCGTTCCTGGTGGCCATTACATCTGCTCGCAGGGTCAGTGAGATCCAGGCTCTTTGCTGTAAGTAACCTTATACTGTTTCACGCTATCAGAGTAGTTCTCAGAACACATCCTAGCTTTTTGCCTAAAGTAGTCTCGGACTTCCATATTAACCAGACTATCACTTTACCTACCTTTTTTCCGAATCCTCCGGAAAGATCTCTTCACTCCCTAGATCTCAAGAGGGTTCTGAAGTTTTATTTGGACAGAACAAAGACACTGAGGAACTCAGAACGTTTGTTTATTAACTATGGTCCTGTTAACACAGGTTCTGCAGCTTCCAAGAGATCCATTTCTAGATGGATAGTTTCTTGTATTCTACTGTCATACCAATTGGCCAACAAACCCCTTCCGGGGAAGTCTAAGGCCCATTCCACTAGGGGGAAAGCTTCTACCACGGCTCTCCTGAGGAATGTCCCCATGGCAGAGATTTGTAAAGCAGCTACATGGCGATCAGTTCATACCTTTACTCGCCACTACTGTTTAGATGCTGACACGCAGGCAGATGCCCAGGTTGGGCAAGCCTCGCTGAGAAACTTGTTTGCTAATACTGTTTAATATGTGTACGTCAAGTTAGTTCGCTGTTTTTTGCTCGTCCGCACGGAAGTTGGTATGGGCTTGCTACTCTATTCAGTGCTTATGACTATTGATGAGTATCCCCTGGAAGAGAAGGATAAGTTACTTACCTGTAATCCTAGTTCTCTTCCAGGGGTATACTCATCAAAGTCATAAGCAACCCTCCCGCCTCCCGGACGAGCATTAACAGTTTACTCGGTATTCTTGCATCTTTGATGCAGGTTCCTACAGGTTTCTTATACCGTACAAAAGAACTGACCTAACTGTCACCTGTGGTGCATGATGGGAGCAGGGGTCTCCTGGAGGCCTTAAAGGCAAAGTGCTCAGGGTCTCTAAGGCCTTTAAGGCGAGGTGCCAGTTTCCTTTTCTGTACAAGGATGTTATTTATTTATGCAGCCTTTTTAGGCTAATTGCCTGGCATTAACTGTTTTCTTTGATGAAAATAAAAGGTTTTTTGCGGAATGCTCTTACTGTACATGTCCTTCTCTTACATTATATGTTTATATGTTATTTTCATACTAGAGAAATACATGTAATTCTGGCTTCTTAGCCTATTGGATATGTTTGGGGCTGCATATTTTTATGTTATACATGTATATGTGTGTTTATTTCGTACTATGTACTCTTTTTCTACTACATACACATATATATGTATTTTTGTATATGCTCCGGGTTCCCGCACGTGGGCGGAGATAATTCAGTGCTTATGACTTTGATGAGTATACCCCTGGAAGAGAACTAGGATTACAGGTAAGTAACTTATCCTTATTAAACACACACACTACTCAATACTATGCACCAATTTACAAATATACATAAGCTGTTGGAATTACTTTGTGACATTACATAACATCTCCACCCCTCCCGCAGGGGGGGGTGGGGTCTAGTACCACCACTCCCATGTATGCACATCATCTTGCCCCATAATGCAGTGTGTTGAGCATAACCTGGAGCGAGGGCCCTGCACACGGGCACCATCCCAGTGGCGACCCACCCCATTACCTCAACACGCATTAAAAATAGGTTCACCTGCCCTAGTGACATATACCCCTGACTGAGCATCTTATATTGACCATACAGTATGCACCCCTACATCTTCAGGGCTAACAGTCTGGGTTGTTCCTCACTTAAGCACAGCAGCAAGAATACATGTTGAAGCATTACCTTAGAATGACAGTACTCATCACATTTGTTGGACATTAGAATAATCACAGGATTACGCATATACAGCCAGACACCCTAGCAGGAATGTCTGGCAACATAACCCCACTTTGCTTATGACATCACCTTACACAGGTACTTCACATTACAGGTGTGACCTTCAGTCCCTCTAAAAGAAATAACATTAATAAAAGCATTTCTGGTGCAATTACTCCTCTTCTCCTCCAGGGGATGCCCTTCTCCAGACATCCCCAACTCAGCCCTTCACTCCTGGATGCACTGCTCAATACACCCTCAGCTGTAGAACAAAAGTTCCAGCCCAGAAGGTGTTAAATGGAGACTGAGCCCTTGAGGGGTTATTCCTTTTAAGTCCCCAGGTGACTTAGGGAGGGACTCCTCTTCATGCTGGGGGGGAGACTGCGCTTCTCCAGCAGCTCCCCCAGCACCTTTTCACATGTATGGTGGTGACCCCGCTCTCCTGGGGCCACCACAAGCCGTGAAAACGCTGTGTTGCCCTTGCAGGCCGGTCCTGGCCTGCAAGGCATTATGGGTTTTGCTGCATATTTGATGAGCGGCTCTCCCGCTGCTCCTGGGAAAGCCGCGATGTGGGCCTCCGGCCGCTTCTTGGGCCTCGGTGGGGGGCCCGGTCCCACCCGGACCCCCACGTGAGGGTAACGACTCGGGGAGCCCACCCCCGGCCGTTCGTCATCCTTTCAGGGGCCCGGTCCCACCCGGGCCCCGGTCCCACCCGGGCCCCGCGATGTCTCCTCTCCTTCGTCGGGGGTCCCGGTCTCACCTGGGGCCCCCACGTGCCTTCTTGATGGAGGGCAGCCCGGGGAGCCCACCCCCCAGCTGCCCCCTGCCGGCTCCCCGCGCGGCCAGCACCCTCGTGTGCTGCCGCGGGAGCCGGCTGGGAACTTCTGTTCTGCCCGCCCCAGCGGGCAGACGCGTCTTCTCCCTCCGGTCCGGCTGGACCGTGGGGGAGTGCGGCGGCACTCCCCCGGCCTCCTAATTCCTTCTGGGGCCCGGGGATGGGGTCCCGGGCCCCCAGGGCCATCTTCACGGGGGACACTACGGCGCCCCCCGGCTTTGCTCCGGGGATGGGGTCCCGGGCCCCTCCTCCTCTTCGCGGGGAGCGCACCGGCGCTCCCCGTCGGGTCGTATCTTCGCCGGGGGCCAGGGTGGGCTCCTGGCACCCCGTAAGGGACGGACTTCACGGGGGCGCGACGGCGCCCCCTGGCTTTACTTCGGGGCCCGGGGATGGGGTCCCGGGCCCCTGGGGGCCTCTTCGCAGGGGCAAGATGGCGCTCCCCGCTTCCGTTTTGCGGGGAGCGCTACGGCGCTCCCCCCTCCTCCACCTTCGGCGGGGGCCAGGGTGGGCTCCTGGCCCCCGTGCAGGGCACCTTCACGGGGGGAGCGCGACGGCGCCCCCCCGGCTTTACTTCTCTTTGGGGGGCAGCCCCGGGACCTGACCCACCCAGGGGGGCATCTCTGAGACCGGCGGCGGAGCCCCACGTGCTTCGTCGGTCTTCTTAGGGGGTCAAAGGTCGCCTACCTTCCGGGGGCCATATCTCAGCCCCTGGGGTTCCGATCTGCCCCATTTTCGCGTCTTCTTGCTCCTGGTGGCGCCCCCAGCCACTGGGAGCACTCTCCTCGCCCTCCGGGTCTCCAAGAGGGGCATTCTGCAGGGAGCGGTCTTCACTGGCTCCTGCGCCCAGCCTCGCCTGGCTCTCCTCCTGGGCCTCTCTTCTCCCTGCGCAGAGGCCCCTGCTTCTGCTCACTGGTCCTGGACTCCTCTTCTGGCGCTGTTAGGGCCCTGGGGGGCAGTCAGGGGGTTCCTCCTTCCAACTGCCCATTGCCAGGCTCCAGCACCTTGAGCCTCAGCAGACCACACCCCAGAGAGAGTTCTCTTCCTGTGCAAGCACTTTTAAAAAGTTGAGTAGGGGGCTGGCAGGAAGTCTCTGTTGGTCCTATCAAACAGCGACACATCACTTCCCTGCCCCCTCCTTGTCCAGCCTCTGGGTTTGTTCAAAATGGCGTCGTCCAGGGTCTCTGGCCACATGGTCTCTGAAACGAGACCCTTTCCCCCCCGGCTGCCTTCCCTCCTTGGTGCCGCCTTGTGCCTGGCACCCAGTGATAGCTGCTGATGGATGAGCCCGTAGCCCCACCCATCTGCTCTTCGTGGAGAGGAGGCCTTAGGTTGTGGAAGAAAGGTTATCAATCCATCCAGCTGAGGTCAGCCCTCAGCCTGGCCCTGGTTGTGACTGACTCAGAGAAATGTGACATTTCTGGATGACCCAAAAGCAGTACAAATATGACTTTAGACTCTGCAGAATACTCCTTATCTGAAAGAGACACGTTAGTGACAGATTCCTTACCTTAGAATATCCCCAGGCGTCAGGCTGGATCCGGAAAAGTTTTTTGCGTAGCAGTACCCTTGCGCGTCGGTAGGTGGCGTTGTGCGGCTCCGCGTCCGTCGTCGGCGTCGTGGTCGCCGGGATGACGTCGCGGGCAGTGCCAGACGCCGCCCCTGCGCGCTGGCGTCAGTTCTTCTTTTCCGCGCCAGTAAGCGCAGATCCGGGAAGAGCAGTGTCCTAGTCACTTTTTGACTATCCTTTTTTGTGAATTTTTTCACTGTTTCTTCAACGAGTCTTCACGACTCCTAAGGTGTCGTAGGGATGCCCTGCGAGGCCTGTGGTCGCATGATGTCGATCACGGACCAGTATCTCGAGTGTCTCTTCTGTCTCGGCCGAGACCACGACACGAAGTCGTGCCCTGACTGCCGGAAACTTCATCCGAAGGCTTTGCGAGAGCGGTCTCGAAGCTCCTCGAGGTCCGGCAGTCGGCTCCGCGCCGCACCAAGCCCCGGTCCCGGGAGAGGTCGAGGGGCCGGACGCGGAGTCCCCGCCGTTCGTCGGAATCCAAGTCTTCGCGCTCCTCCGGTAAGTCGAAGCACAAGAAGTCTAGAGGCGTCATCGCTCTAAGACTTCGCCTCGCCCGGTCTCGCGACTCGGCTGAGGCCCCAGTCGGCACCGTCCCCGCGGCCCCGGACGTGCCTGTAGAGCCGCCCCGAGTTACCCGTTCTTTCCGGGGTCGGGGCGACTCCGGCTGAGCTCACGAGAATTCCTGTCGGCCATGGCCCGCCTCTTCGTGCCTTCAGGCCCCTCCGGTGTGCTTTCGGGCCCCGCGGGCCCTGATGGGGTTGCCCCGGCGCCGCCGTCTACTCCGGTCCCGGCGCCGCCTGTCACACCGGCCTTCATCCCGGCCTCGGCTCCGGCCTCGATCCCGGCTCCGGTGGTACCGCAACCCCCATCGACGCCGGTTGACCTAACCACGCCTCCGCCGACGTCCCCGGTGCCGTTCCTGACGCGTCCGGGGCTCCGGACGGCGTCGTTCCCCGGTTCTCTCCGGCTCCGGACATGGAGCCGGACCGACGCCGATGAGAACTTGGGTCCCAAATGTCGTCCCTCCTCCATATTTTGAACCAGAGGAGGACCAGGAGAGCTGGGAGGGGTCTGTGGACCCTCTCACACAACAGTGTGAGTTTGACCCGGACTGGGTTGAGGAACTTGGGGATGCTAGTGGCCTAGACACCTCCCCTGACACTGGCATGCTGTCTCCTCCCGTGGCTACGGAGGAGGGGGCTAATTTTGCAACGGTGTTGCGTAGAGCAGCTGGAGCCTTACATCTCCAGTTGCCTACTGTGGCCGTCAGGACTAACCTCCTGACAGAAGTGCTTCAGCCGGCGGCTTCCTCTTCGGAGACTGTGCTGCCGTTTAATGATGCACTCACTGACGTTCTTTTGGGTGCCTGGTCCAAACCCACCACAGGGGCTCCTGTGGATAGGAACGTGGCCCGACGCCATCGCCCTGCTCCGGGCGACCCCCTGTTTCTCTCCCAACATCCCACCCCTGAGAGCTTGGTTGTCCAAGCCTCTGCCTCCCAAACCGCCTTCCCTACCGCCCCTCCGGATAGGGAATCCAAACGCCTGGACCAATTTGGAAAGAAGGCTTTTTCTTCCTCCAGTGCTGGCTTGCGGTCCGTCAACACCGCTTGCCTTTTGGGCCGATATACCCACTCCCTGTGGGATTCGGTGGCGGCTGTTTTGCCGCAGTGTTCTGAGGAGGTCCAGACACTGCTTACCCGCGCCATTGCGGAAGGGCGAGATGCGGCTAGATACACCATCCGTTGTGGCCTTGATACCGCCGACTCGCTGGGCAGATCGCTTGCGACGACGGTGGCGCTACGTCGCCACTCCTGGCTGAGGACAACTGGTTTCTCGGGTGATGTCCAGAATACACTCATGGACATGCCCTTTGATGGAGTCGGTCTTTTTGGTTCAAAGGCAGACCATGCGCTGGAGCGGTTTAAGGACTCACGGGCTACGGCCAAGTCCCTGGGCCTTTCTGTTGTACGCCCTCCGCTCAGCTCTGCTTTTCGCCCCTTTCGTGGCCACGGAAGGGGCGCCCAGTCACGTCAGATGCCCAGCCACCGGCCCGCGCAGCAAGCGTCTACGCGTGGCCGAGGGCGTGGATACCGCCATGGCGGTTCGGGCAACCAGCGTGCGGGTCAGGCCACCACCTCCAACCCGTCCGCGGCCTCCAAGCCCTCCTAGTCCCTCCTTTCCGGTGCACGGCACGCCCAGTAGGGGCAGGGTCCGCCATCACCTTCACCACTGGCGTCCCATCACCTCGGACAGGTGGGTCTTGGACATTGTCCGAAGGGGCTACTCCCTCCCCTTCGAGACCACCCCCAGCCATGCCACCTCAATTCCACCGCATGTCAGGGGATCACTTGGTACTTCTGCAGAAGGAAGTCACGGCCCTCTTGGCCAAGAGGGCCATCGAGCATGTTCCGACCCCAGAAGTAGGGCGTGGTTGCTACTCCCACTACTTCCTGGTGCCCAAAAGGACAAGGAGGACATGCTTCCTATCTTGGACCTCCGGAACGTCAGTCGCTTCCTCCGGAAGGAGAAGTTCAAGATGCTCACCCTAGCTCAGGTCTTGACTGCCCTCGACCCTGGAGACTGGTTGGTAGCGTTGGACTTGCAGGACGCTTATTTTCACATCCCCGTCCTGCCGGCCCACCGGCGTTACCTGCGGTTCACGGTAGGCCTCGAGCATTTTCAGTTCACCGTGCTCCCCTTTGGCATTACAAGTGCCCCTTGGGTGTTCACGAAAGTGATGGCGGTGGTTGCAGCTCATCTGCGCCGGGCAGGAGTTCCAGTCTTCCCTACCTCGACGACTGGTTGCTGAAGGCGGGCTCGTCCCAGGCAGTCGTCTCCCACCTCCAGACTACGGCCGAACTCCTGCACTCGCTGGGGTTCTCCATCAATGTGCCCGAAGTCGCATCTGATTCCTTCTCCACAGCTCCTTTTCATCGGAGCAGTTCTGGACACGACGCAGTTTCGGGCCTATCCTCCCGAACGGCGAATCCGGGATATTCGGGCTATGATTCCGATCTTTCAGCCTTTATCCTGGGTTTCGGTGCGGATGACCCTGAGGCTGCTGGGCCTCATGGCCTCCTGCATCCTGCTTGTCAATCATGCCAGATGGCATATGCGGGCTCTGCAGTGGGACCTGAAGTTCCAGTGGGCGCAGCACCAGGGCAACCTGTCCGATCACGTCCAGATCTCGGAGGGGACTGCAAAACAGTTGCAGTGGTGGCTCTCGAACCGGCAATGGGTCATGGGCAGATCCCTCTCCCTTCCCCAGCCAGAGCACACAGTTGTGACGGACGCGTCCCTTCTGGGATGGGGCGGTCACATGGGAGAGGCGGAGATCAGAGGCCTCTGGTCTCCGGCGGAGTCCCGGCTCCATATCAACCTTCTGGATCTCCGGGCGATCCGACTTGCACTCAAGGCATTCCTTCCCTCTGTCAAAGGGAAGGTAGTGCAGGTGTTCACAGACAACACCACCGCCATGTGGTACTGCAACAAACAAGGCGGGGTGGGGTCGTGGACCCTTTGTCAGGAGGCTCTGGGCATGGCTGGAACATCAGGGCATGTTCCTGATGGTTCAACACCTGGCAGGTTCCCTGAACGCCAGGGCGGACGAACTCAGCCGCAGGTGCATGATGGATCACGAATGGCGTCTTCACTCGGAAGTGGCGCAAGGACTCTTTCTACAGTGGGGAGAGCCTTGGTTAGATCTATTCGCCACCGAAGAGAACGCGCAATGTCATCAGTTCTGCGCGTTGGAATTTCCAAGGCGGCACTCGCTCGGCGACGCTTTTCGTCGCAAGTGGAGTTGCGGTCTGTTGTACGCCTTTCCGCCTATACCACTTCTACCCAGAGTGTTGAAGAAGATTCGGCACGACCGGGCCCAAGTCATTCTTGTGGCTCCGGACTGGGCTCGAAGAGTTTGGTATCCCGAGCTACTCAGTATGAGCATAGATCCCCCGATCCGTCTGCCTCTTCGGGAGGATCTTCTGTTGCAGCAGCAGGGGACGGTCCTCCACCCGAACCTGTCCAGTCAACACCTGCTTGCGTGGAGATTGAGCAGCGGCAGTTGATTCCTTTCGACTTGCCTCCCGAAGTTTGAGATGTAATTCTGGCAGCCAGGCGTCCCTCCACTAAGGTGGTATACGCCTGCAGGTGGACCAAGTTTGTGGCATGGTGCACAGCAAAGGCTGTGAATCCCCTTTCTGCCCCTCTTTCTGAGGTTCTTCTGTTCCTTCTTTCCCTGGCCCAACAGGGTTCTGCCCTGGGTACCATCAAGGGCTATCTTTGTGCTATCTCGGCCTTCCTCAGGCTTCCTGATCAGCCCTCCCTTTTCAAGTCCCCTGTTGTTAACAGGTTTCTAAAAAGGCATTACACACCTCTTCCCTCCTGTTCCGTTTGTGATGCCTCAGTGGGACTTGAACTTGGTTCTTACCTTTCTTATGTGCGCTCCCTTTGAGCCTTTACATAACTGTCCTCTTCGTCTTCTGACTCTGAAGACTGCCTTTCTGGCGGCCATCACCTCCGCTCGGCGGGTGAGTGAGCTCCAGGCTCTATCATGTAAACCTCCCTTTCTGTCTGTTCATCCAGACAAGGTTGTTCTTAGGACGCGTCCGTCTTCTTGCCAAAGGTGGTTACTGCCTTCCACATTGGGCAGACCATCACTTTGCCCACCTTCTTTCCGCCTCCGCATCCTTCCAGAGAGGAAGAAAGGCTCCACCGTCTGGACCCAAAACGTGCGCTTTCCTTTTACATCGACCGCACATGCCATTTCCGGGTGGATGACCAGCTCTTTGTTGGCTACGTGGGCGCCAGAAAAGGTCGGGCGGTGCACAAGAGAACCATCTCCCGCTGGGTAACCTTGTGTATCAAAGCCTGCTATTCTTTGGCTAAGAAGGAGCCTCCTGTTGGGCTGCGTGCCCATTCCACCAGGGCAACTGCTGCTACCACGGCCTTAGGCCGCGGTGTTCCGCTGCAGGATATCTGTCAGGCAGCTACGTGGGCCTCGCTGCACCACGTTTACCAAGCATTACTGCCTTGACAGTCCGGTCCGGAGGGGCGGCTTCTTTGGCCGTTCTGTCCTCCGGGACTTCCTTGTCTGATCTTTGTTCGCAGACCCACCACCGGGGTTGGTATTGCTGGGGTATCTATTCTAAGGTAAGGAATCTGTCACTAACGTGTCTCTTTCAGATGCACAAGTTACTAACTTGTGTAACGATATATCTGTAAGAGACAGTAGTTAGTGACAGATTCCTACCGCCACCCATCCTCCCCGTTCTGCGAACTGATTTCTAGGAGTTAAGGACATCCCTTTCAGGGCCCTAGTATTTTTCAGACACCTATGTCAGCTTCTTGCATGGCTCTGCGTTCCTGGCGCGGTAAGTCGTGTACAGAACTGACGTCAGCGCGCAGGGCGGCGTCTAAGTACTGCCCGCGGCGTCATCCCGGCGACCACGACAGACGCGGAGCCGCACGGCGCCGCCTACCGGCGCGCAAGGTACTGCTACGCAAAAACTTTCCGGATCCAGCCTGACGCCTGGGGATATTCTAAGGTAAGGAATCTGTCACTAACTACTGTCTCTTACAGATATATCGTTACACAAGTTAGTAACTTGTGCTTCACATCCGCTACAGTGGACTTTAGTGCGTGTCTGGAATCTGTAGGCCTTATGAAAGTTAATCTAGCACATGGGGTCCACATCCCCATAGGGGAATAATGAAGTGAAAAACAGTAAAACACACTGACTTTCCCTGGCATGTTCCTTCCCAGTGTATAAAGCCTATTCCATGTCACCACCCAATTCTGCATAAGTCCTGCCACACCATTCACTTTGTAGCTGCTCCTGGACTGCGCATGACAGGAATCTCCCCTGCGCAGCCCCTACACGTGTACACACGCATGTACACAGGTGTCTGCATGTAACCAGCCCGTGCCCCTTACTCCAGCTGCTGCGCAGCAGCCTAGTCAAGCTAGGGGGACACCAGTAAAATCCACATGCAGTCTCTTTCATCATGAGTTCCCTGTGGGTGAGTCCCAACTTATGAGGCTCTCCAACAGTAAAAGCTCAACAAATAGGTGCTCAAAAAGCGAAAAATCCGGGCCGCCCATAGTGTCAGAACCACCTTCTAACAGTAGCATTTTCATTTACATCTGATAGAGACATCTAGCCGCAGATTCATTAACTTTTGAATTAAATGCCATTGCAATACCCCACTGGAAGAGGGTCTGCGAACTAATCCTACAAAGTTCTCAAAGAGAACCAGCTGTTCATGACCAACCGTCCAAATGTACGTAGGAATAGCAGAACAAGAGCTTAACTCTTAATAGAATCCATGATCACTGTCACAGAACATATATAAACAAAAAACAACCTTATAGGTCCGATAGAAACGACACTTGAGAGAAAAGGGGGAAAAACCCCTAAAGAACCATCTTCCAGAAAAGACATTATCTTCTATCCCACAAGGGGGAAAAAGAAAACCCGATGACCAAAAAAGGCCAAACGCATGACAAAAAGAATGTAATCTGCATTTGCTCATGACAAACAAAATCAGAGATAGATTTGTCCTGATAAAATCCCAAAGAAGGACTTTCAGAACCTATTTCCGCAAAGGAAAGATGAACAAAAGCACCTCCGTAGTATAAATAGTTTAGTTTGGACAACATGAGCATTCATATTCATCAAATGCATCAATTGTATAACATATTGCCATAAAGATGTATATATGGGCATAAATATATATACAAACATAAATGTCAACTACGGCTAGGCCGCAAGGACGTGTTAAACTTGACCTCGTATGGCCTTCAGTGCCATAGTCTGAAGACCACCTCGAGCTGCAGGTAAGCTCGAAATACCAAGGCAAGCAAGAAAAAGAGAATCAACCGCATCTTTGAAACCCCTTTCTTTTCCCTTTTAATTTTTTTGGGGGTGGGGGGGGGGCAAACAAGTATAACACATGACAGTCTTGTATACTCTGTATACCTAATAACTAACTAGAACCGAGACAGTTCCAGAAAGCATTTTACAATAATTTTGAAAGTGGTAACACACACCACAAGCACATACGTCTGTGATGCAAGACAAAGACGATCGTAAGACAACTATTGTAAAACACAGCAGCACATTATATCATGTATACACCGTATACAAAAAGCCACTCTGAAAAGATGTTCGACAAAAGTACCCAACCCAGTAGAATAAAAGGGGGGGGTAGTACGCCACCAACACAACACCTTGGGTGACTTGCTGTAAGAAGAAGCTGCCTGTCAAATGGTATCACAAGGAACTGACACCTTAAGAAACAACAATCATCATTAAGGCTCCCTGTTTTCCGTTTTTACTGATTTTTACAGATAAATACAGACAGAAAACGATTTATTTTCTTGTCTGTATTTATTTTTAAATGTGAATAAAAACGGAAATTGTGTGTTTTTTGAGTGATTCTAAATAAACTTTGCCATGACTGCCAGGCCAATAACTGTGTGGATTGACAGGTAAGTGGGTTAAAAAGATAGGCATTTTAGTAAAGAGGCTTAAACAGCAGTAGATATGCACAAAGCGGATACTGAAATCCGCATATTTTCATATAAGTGCATTGCTTTATCTTCTGCGGGTGTTCTTTTCACTGAAACCTGGCAGGCATTCAAGCATGACTGCATATTTATTGGTTAAATAAATGTGGAAATATACCAGTTTTAGCTTTATTACAAAACCCATAATAAATATGGATAAATACAGGTAAAGTTTGCAAAAAATAAATATGGATAAATACAGACGGAAATATAAAAAAAAAATACCATAAAATCGGGATCCTAATCATGATTCAAATCAAGAATATCATAGGAGGAAGAAAAGTTTACTATAAAAGTCAAAAATCCTCCTATTATAAGTGTCTCGACTTTTATAGACAATTGGCGGCCTTGTTGGAGAGCAAAATGGCCCAACACCTTAGAACATATTGTCTGATGTCAAGGACAACAAGCCATCCAAATTACATTGGTCTTGGGACAAGTTGGCCCAACCCAAGCATCATACACCTTTGGCTGCCAATTTACAGCATCACAAAATGGAGAAGGGATAGGAATTGCCTGCAGTTGAGGTAATATTTATGCCTTTACTAGACACTGTTCCTTTACCCTAAAAGAAGAACTCGCAAGCAAAGTAGCATTCAAACCATGCAAACCTATACTTGAGTCAGAGCAATGCTTCAACTTGCGGAAGCACCCGATCACTGTAAGAGTAGATCAAAGAGTCGATATACACCAGTAAACAACTGACATAACCATATGCCTCTAAAGAAGCATTGAAGAAGAATGTCATACAACTTGTATACTGAACTGCTTAATAGCCCCTTGAGCAGAAAGCCCTTCCTCAGAGGCCAGGAAACAAAGGGAACCTCCCTCAGTATTGTAAATCAATACAAAAAGAAAAAGAAAATGATGCTGAGGTTATAACCACTACTCCTCACCAGAGCACATGTGGTACTATTGGAACTGAATTGGACATATCCAACGTCCTAATAAGGCTGTTCTTTGATCAACAAAAACAAATATACCAAGCCTAGCTATAAGCTAAGCACATATAGACAGAAAAAATAGGACTACAACTCTGTAGTTCTCCGTCTTACATGGAAATGTCTTAACGCCGCATCTGCTTGGTTGCTAAAAAGACAGGCACCATCAAATGGTATAATGGCCAAAGCCGACTGGACAGCCTCTGAGAAACCAGAAGATGCCAACCAAGCCCGACACCTTACCGCCACTGCAGATGCCGTGGCCCGACCCACAGAATCCGCCGTGTCCATACCACACCTTATGGTAAGCCTAGCGGCCTGCTGACCATTTCTAATCAAGTTGCCTTCCACAGCACTGGTGTTATCCGGAAGAGATGGGAGCATGTTCTGTAAAGAATCCCATAAGGCATAGGAAAAGCGCTGAGCTGGCCGAAGCAAATATATTCTTACCACAAGCTTCACGACCCCTAGCATCCTTACTCACCGGAGTCCTAGGAGTAGAATCTACATCCTTCGAAGACGTTGCAGCCTGAGTCACCAGGCCACTAGTGGAAGTATGTCTATGCAAACAAACTGGGACCCCAGGTGCAGGCAAATGCCTACGTGCAACATCACGGTCCACTGCGACCCCCGACTCAGGCTTTGCCCAAGCACCTAATAAAACGTCAAATAGGGCTCACTGTACCGAAGAACAGGCTCTTCTCCTGTCTGACCCTGGCAAAGTATTTCAAAGAAAGGGTCTGTAGACCTCTGCACCATGGGCAGTGACTAGTCCAAAACTGCTGCCTCTTTCCTCAGCATGTCCGCAAAAGAGGAACTTGACTCAGTGGTAAGACTAGGGGGAGAGAGCAACCCCAAGACTGGCTAAGAATCCAGCCCACTAGCCTCACCAACCGCTGTAAGCCAACTCTCTTCCACCTGAAACACATTGGCATCGAAAATGGGCTGAAGAAGTCGAGCCCCGATCAATACAGGTGGACCTCCCAACGCCTCTTTCTGGAAAGGGGCCACAAAATGAACAATTCCCTCAGTTTGCACAGCCAAAACCGCATCCGACGTCAAGAAGCTGTACCATCACGACGTCGACTGGGGGAGGAGAGGCGACTTCGACCTGCGCCCCCGACGTCAATGTCTGCGTGGGTTGATCAAAAACCGTTGCGTAGGCAAAGATCCCAAAGGACTGTGAACCTGCATCAGTCGACGAACACCGGCGCCGATCCATCGACTCCGATGGCCCAACTGTCACCGAGGACAAATCGTCCGGTGCCCCAAACACCTCCTTGGGGCCTAGAGGCGCTCCAGAGGGAGATGGGGTTTGAAAGAGGAGATGTAAGGAATCATAATATTCCCTCATCTGAGCCATTGACACACCGGCTCCCGGAAAAACAGGGAGGCGCGCATTCCTGTATGGCTTCCTCAGCCATCGAGCGGGAGGAGCCCAAGGAGGCGGAGTCTCCGCGCAGGGAAGTCCGAGAATGCCGCGACTTCAACCACCCCGTACCATTTGACTTCCCCAGAGTACGACGTCCCCCAGACCGCCTTCAGCTCTTAGATCGACCCCGCAAATGTTTTTCTCGGGACGACAACGACAGAGGCTGGGAAGCCTCCGAAGATCGCGACATGCGCGCCGCCATCAATTTCAAACGTTGCTCCTTCAGTGACTTCGGTTTTAGCTTCTGGCAGGAACCGTACTCCTCAGTGTTGTGGTGCTCACCTAAGCACCACACACAAATTATATGAGTGTCAGTCACCGACATATGTCGGCTACAAGACCCACAAGGTATGAAACCTGTCGATATTTGACAAAGGCACACTGTTCCACTGACACCAGGTGTCGAAGTAGGTTGAGAAAAAACTACCTGAGGAATCGCTTCCTCGGATCCGCGTTACAGCGCGGAAAAGTAGAAACTGGCATCCACGCGCCGGGGGGGACTTATATGGCTCCACGACGACGTCACCGCGGAGCCATAACACGCTGTCTCCCGGCGCGCAGAGGTACTGCTGAAAAATTTCGGGATCCAGACTGGCACCTGGGGAGAATTCAAAAGTTAAGGAATCTGCAGCTAAATGTCTATATTATTTATATATTGTACGTGTATGTATGTGTGCGTGTTTCCATGCATATGAATATACTGCCGGTTGTCTTCCAACAGGGTGTACGTCTCTTTTTTTGTAGCAACACTTTTTTTGGTGCTCTCAGTCGACCTTTGTTTGGTTTTTGTCTCTACTTTCTTTTCCTTGCCTCTCTGGGCTCCTCGTTTCTTGGCCCCAGAGTGTTACCTTCTTGCTGGGAGTGTTTCTGCCCGAGACTGGTGTCTCATTTCGTCGTCGTTGCGCTTCTCAGTCTTTTGGGGCAGAGTTGGTTAGTTTTCACTCCCCTTTTCCATTGTGATGTATTCCGAGACCCATCCTCTCTTTTTTCCCTTTATTTCTCAGGGTGGAGTTAGTTCACCTGTTAGTCTCTACAAAGAGGTGCTCCTGCACAGTGGCATGTGCTATTTTCCTTGGTCCTTCAACCTTGTCCAGTCATGATTTGGTTACTATCCGGAGAGCTGCCTAGTTGTTTTTGTGGAAGTGTTTTCTCTAACACTTCGTTCTCTCCTCTGCTGTGGGTTTGTTTTCCGCATACTTTCACAGTCTTGCAGATTTCTGCTTCCTACAGGCTTCCACAGTTCTCCTAATTGAGCTGCCTCTTCTTCTTTACCTTTCCATATTCCGACAACAGCCTGGCCCCTCTCTCCATTTTCGGGCCGGCTGCTCCTAATCGGGGATCTTTCATGGGTTCAGTTCGCAGACCCTTCTCTGGGACGGTATTGCTTGGGTATCTGTTCTAAGGTAAGGAATCTGGGGCTAGATGTGTATCAGATGGACAAGTTACTTACCTTCGGTAACTCCTTATATGGTTCTAGCTGCATTTACCGACCCACCCATCCTTCCCTCTGCGCACTGCTGGTCCTGTTTACCTACAAGATCACTTTCTTGGCTTTCTGATGCCTTGCTTTAGGACCTCATATTTGTTTAACCAAAGATGTCTCTTTCTGGCACACTGTTTCTATAGACAGTATCTGAAAGAAACACGTTAGTTATAGATTCCTTACCTTAGAATTACCCCCAGGCGTCAGACTGGATCCGGAAAGTTTTTTCTTCAGCAGTACCTCTGCGCTTCTCAAGGTGGCGTCGGTCGGCTCCGTCGTCGGCGTTGTGGTCGCCGGGATGACGTCGCGGCAGCTACTTAGCCGCCGCCCTCGCGCGCTGACGTCAGTTCTTTATTTTTCCGCGCCAGCCAGCGTAGATCTGGGAAGAGCGGTACCTCAGTCATTTTTTGACTAACTTTTTCTCGACTTTTGTCGACTTCTTTTTTCGAGTCTTCGACTCCGACAAGGTGCACGAGGTATGCCCGGTTTCAAGGCCTGCGGTTCCTGTCATCGCATGATGTCGTTGACGGATCCGCACCGCGTGTCTCTTTTTTGCCTGGAGCGCGACCACAACCCCAAGTCGTGCTCCGACTGCCGGTCGATGGCGCTGAAGGCTTTGCGGGAGCGGTCCCGAAAGCTGCTTGAACACGGGCAGTCTCCGCGCCGTTCGAGGTCCCAGTCGAGAGGGAGGTCGAGGGACCGGTCGCGGAGCCACCACCATTCCGGTTCGAAATCATCGAAGTCTTCGCACTCTGGGTCGGGTAAGTCGAAGCATAAGAAGAAGTCGAAGAAGCATCGTCGGTCTTCAACTTCTCCTCGTCGGTCAGCCGATCCGACGAGGCACGCGAGTGGTGCTCCTCCGCGGCTCGCGCGCGGAGCCCAAAGGGTAGACTCAGTTTCCCTCCCTTTCCGGGACCCGGAGCGACTCCCGCCCAGCTTCGTACGTTCTACGAGGTGATGCATGCCATCTTTGGGCGGACCGACCCCGCCTTCGGGCCCCGCGGACTCGGTTGGGGGGCCTAGGTCTTCGCTGCCGGCGCCGCAGGCCCCCATTGGATCCAGGCCTGGATCCAAATCAGCGCCGGTTGACCTCGTTACGCCTACACCTGCGCCGCTTCCGACGGCACCACTACCGCGCTCGACGCCGGTCGGCCCCTCGGCCGGCGTCGACCCCGGCCTCCATCCCGACGTGGACATGGAGCCGGACCGGCGTTGTCCGACGCCGGATCCGGCGCCGGGTGGGGTTTTTATGCCCCTGTTCACTCCTGGGGGTCCCTTTTCAACCACAATGGCACCCAGAGGATGAGGAGGAGGACCGGGAGGGGTCAGGTGACCCTTTAACTGAATAGTTGGACAGTGAACAGGACTGGAGAGAGGAACTGGGGGATGCCAGTGGTTTGGACACCTCCCCTGACCTTGGCATGTTGTCTCCTACCGTGGCTACGGAGGAGGGAGCGTCATACGCAGTGGTGTTGCTTAGGGCGGCCGAGGCTCTCAACCTCGAGCTTCCTACGGTGGTGGTCAGGACTAACCTCCTGACTGAGGTGCTTCAACCAGCTGTGAGCTCTTCGGAGCCCCTGCTGCCGTTTAATGAGGCCCTCACAGACGTCCTTTTGGGCACGTGGTCCAGGCCCAACACGGGGGGCTACCGTGGACAGGATGATTGCCCGACGCCACCGCCCGCTCCGGGCGACCCCACTTTCCTCTCCCAACACCCCACCCCGGAGAGCTTGGTCGTCCAAGCCTCCACTTCCAAAAGCGCCTTCCCTACCGCTCCACCGGAGAGGGAATCCAAGAAGCTGGACCACCTTGGCAAGAAAATTTTATCTTCCACCAGCTTAGGACTGCGGTCCGTAAACATGGACATGCCGTGGACATGCCCTTTGATGGCCGTCGCCTTTTTGGCGACAAAGCAGACAACGCCCTAGAGCGCTTCAAAGACTTACGGGCTACGGCCAAGTCCTTGGGCCTCTCCACCCGTCCGGCGCAGTCTGCTTTTCGCCTCTTTCGTGGCTACGGAAGGGGTGCCCCACTGCGTCCCACCCAGAGCCACAGGCCGCAGCAAGTTACCCAACCTTCGCGCGGCCGGGGACGTGGGAACCAACGCCGTGGTTTAGGGGGCCAGCGGGCGGGCCAGTGCACCAACCCCCCCTCTGCAGCAGCCTCCAAACCCTCCTAGTCTGACCTTTCAGGCCCATCAAACACCAGTGGGCGGAATGATTCGCCATCACCTCCCCCACTGGCGCACCATCACGTCAGACAAGTGGGTTTTGCAGATAGTCCGAAGGGGCTACTCCCTCCACTTCGAGACTACCCCTCCAGCCATGCCACCGAGATACCACCGCATGTCGGAGGATCACCTGGCCCTTCTCCAGCAGGAAGTTCCAGCTCTCTTGGCCAAGCGAGCCGTCGAGCGCATTCCTGTCCCAGAAGTAGGGCGTGGTTGTTACTCCCACTACTTTCTGGTCCCCAAGAAGGACAAGGGCCTGCGTCCTATCTTGGACCTCAGGGACGTCAATTGCTTCCTCCGGAAGGAGAAGTTCAAGATGTTGACGCTTGCTCGGGTCTTGTCTGCTCTCGACCCGGAAGACTGGATGGTAGCGTTGGACTTGCAGGATGCTTATTTTCACATTCCCGTCCTGGCGACCCACCGGCGTTACCTACGGTTCACGGTAGGCCACGAGCACTTTCAGTTTACCGTGTTCCCCTTTGGCCTTACCAGCGCCCCTCGGGTGTTCACGAAAGTGATGGCGGTGATCGCAGCTCATCTGTGCAGATCATAGGTTTCAGTCTTCCCCTATCTCGACGACTGGCTGTTGAAGGCAGGCTCGCCCCAGGCAGTCGACTCACACCTCCAGACTACGGCCGACCTCATGCATTCGCTGGGGTTCTCCATCAATGTGCCGAAGTCGCACCTGATTCCCTCTCAGAAGCTCTTCTTCATCGGAGCGGTTCTGGACATGACGCGGTTTCGGGTCTATCCTCCCGAACAGCGAGTCCGGGATATTCGGGCTATGATTCCCATCTTTCAGCCTCTATCCCGGTTTTCGGTCAGAGTGACTCTGAGGCTGCTGGGCCTCATGGCCTCCTGCATCCTGCTGGTAGATCATGCCCGATGGCATATGCGGGCTCTGCAGTGGTACCTGAAGTTCCAGTGGGCGCAGCATCAGGAGAATCTGTCCGATTGCGTCCAGATCTCGGAGGGCACTGCACAACAACTGCAGTGGTGGCTCACGAACAAGGATTGGGTCAATGGCAGATCCCTCTCCCTTCCCCAACCAGACCACACTGTGGTGAGGGACACATCCCTTCTGGGAAGGGGCGGCCACATGGGAGAGGCGGAGATCAGAGGCCTCTGGTCTCCGGCGGAGTCTGGGCTTCACATCAACCTTCTGGAGCTCCGGGCGATTCGTCTTGCACTGAAGGCATTCCTTCCCTCTGTCCGGGGAAGAGTAGTGCCGGTGTTCACGGACAACACCACCGCCATGTGGTACTGCAACAAACAAGGCGGGGTGGGGTCGTGGACCCTATGTCAGGAGGCCCTGCGCCTCTGGACATGACTGGAACATCAGGGCACTTCCCTGGTGGTTCAACACCTCGCAGGTTCTCAACGCCAGGGCGGACGAACTCGGCCGCAGGTGCATGATGGATCACGAATGGCGTCTTCACTCGGAGGTGGTGCAAGGTCTCTTTCGACAGTGGGGAGAGCCTTGGTTAGATCTATTCGCCACCGAAGAGAACGCGCAATTTCAGCAATTCTGCGCATTGGAATTTCCAAAGCGGCACTCGCTAGGCGACGCTTTTCGTCGCGAGTGGAGTTGCGGTCTGTTGTACGCCTTTCCGCCTATACCACTTCTGCCCAGAGTGCTGAAAAAGATCAGGCGCGACCGGGCCCAAGTAATTCTTGTGGCTTCGGATTGGGCACGAAGAGTCTGGTATCCCGAGCTGCTCAACATGGCCATCGATCCTCCGCTCAGACTGCCTGTTCGGGAGGATCTTCTGTCGCAGCAGCAGGGGACGGTCCTCCACCCGAACCTGTCCAGTCTCCACCTCCTTGCGTGGAGATTGAGCGGCGGCAGTTTACGTCTTTCGACATGCCTCCTGAAGTCTGTGACGTAATCTTGGCAGCCAGGCTTCCCTCCACTAAGACGGTATACGCCTGCCGGTGGAACAAATTTGTAGCATGGTGCACAGCAAAGGCTGTGGATCCCCTTTCTGCCCCTCTTTCTGAAGTACTCTTGTTCCTTCTCTCTTTAGCCCACCAGGGCTCTGCTCTGGGCACTGTCAAGGGCTATCTTTCGGCCATCTCTGCCTTCCTTCGGCTGCCAGATCAGCCTTCTCTTTTCAAGTCCCCGGTAGTTAACCGTTTCTTTAAAGGTTTAACACATCTTTTTCCTCCAATCCCCTTCGTTATGCCTCAGTGGGACTTGAATCTTGTGCTAACTTATTTAATGTGCGCTCCCTTTGAGCCGCTTCATAACTGTCCCTTACGTCTCTTGACTCTTAAAACTGCTTTCCTGGTAGCCATCACTTCTGCTAGAAGGGTGAGTGAGCTCCAGGCTCTTTCTTCAAAACCTCCTTTCCTATTTGTTCATCCGGACAAGGTGGTTCTCCGAACTTGTCCATCCTTCCATCCTAAGGTGGTCACTGCCTTCCACATTGGGCAGACCATTACTTTGCCCACCTTCTTTCCGCCTCCGCATCCTTCGAAGGAGGAAGAGAGGCTCCACTGTCTGGACCCAAAACGTGCGCTCTCCTTTTATCTGGATCACACAAAACAGTTCCGGGTGGATGATCAACTTTTTGTTGGCTACTTGGGCGCAAAGAAGGGTCGGGCCGTACACAAACGCACCATTTCTCGATGGGTCGTGTTGTGTATTAAGGCTTGTTACTCTGGCTAAAAAGGAGCCTCCAGTCGGGCTACGCGCTCACTCCACCAGGGCGACGGCAGCCACTACTGCCTTGGGAAGAGGAGTTCCTCTGAATGACATCTGTCAGGCAGCCACGTGGGCATCGCTGCACACGTTCACCAAACACTACTGCCTGGACAGCCAAGTCCGGAGAGACGGTTTCTTTGGCCGTTCTGTTCTCCAGGACTTTCTGGTGTGATCTTGGTTCGCAGACCCACCACCAGGGTTGGTATTGCTGGGGTATCTATTCTAAGGTAAGGAATCTATAACTAACGTGTTTCTTTCAGATGCACAAGTTACTTACCTTCGGTAGCGATATATCTGTAAGAAACATTCGTTATAGATTCCTTACCGCCCCACCCATCCTCCCCGATCTGCGAACTGATTTCTAGGGTTAAGGACATCCTTTCAGGGCCTTAGTTTTGTGCACCAGTGGTCAGTGTCTTGCATTTCTCTGCGTTTCTGGCATGGAAAGTCGTGTACAGAACTGACAGCGCGCGAGCGCAGCGTCTAAGTAGCTGCGGCGACGACGGATGTGGAGCCGACCGATGCCACCTTCCGACGCGCAGAGGTACTGCTGACGAAAAAACTTTCCGGGTCCAGTCTGACGCCTAGGGGTAATTCTAAGGTAAGGAATCTATAACTAACTAATGTTTCTTACAGATATCGTTACCGAAGGTAAGTAACTTGTGCTTCGATGCGTGGCTCCACATTTTGGCGCAGAAGGTAGTCACAGAAGAATCTGATGACAGCACGTCAGGGTTGGGCTTGTATGGACTCTGTCCACGTCACATCCTGTGATAGATGTCGCTAGGAATTCGTTCGACGCCCTCTACCTATGCGCAGAGGTACTTCTGTGAAAAATGTCCTGATCCAGTGTGGCGCCTAGGGAGAATTCTAAGGTAAGGCATCTGCGGCTAGATCCTGTCTCTACCAGAGAAGGCGTTACCAAAGAACAGTAACATGTTCTTTTTTTACCATGTTTTCCGAATATGGAAACGTGCTATGTTAAGGGATATGTTTTCCTGAAATGTTTAGTGAAGGATTTCAAACTCTACCTTAATTATCATAAGCAAATGTCGGTAACAGACCCTCCTCACCTCTGTGCCAAACATGGCTTGAAGTCCTGCTACAAATGCTCCCTGATGCACACAGATATCATAAGGAAGCCGGAAACAAAACTGTTGCTAACGCAAGAAGCAGGGTGAAGGAAAACCGCATTTTCTGCGCGCTCACCACGATTATTTGTTTTTGCCTTTTGCTGGACCCTATATTTTTGCTGGCTTTAGAACTCTGTGTGCTTTACCCCTGCTAACCAGGAGTAAAAGTGCCTGTGCTCCCTCTTGAACACACTTCAATTCAAAACTTTATTCAGCAGCATTGTGGCAGCCATAAAAGTTATTGGCAAACACAAGGAGATGATGGACGGAGTGCTGAAACTTTTCAGTCACCCCCAGTCACAGTTCTGGGTTGAATCCATCATCGTTCTTTAGCTCACTTTGCCACCCCAGTTTAGACCTGGCCATATGCAAATCAGTCTTGACCCTGTACCTCATGGGAACAGTCCAGCCCAAACTGCCAAGCCAGATCTTCCCTGGACCGGAAACAAGCATCCTGGGGCTGGTTTTGGGGTAGCACCCCTCACAGAAAGAAAAAGATAAAACATTTTACATCATAACAATTAAAATTAAAAGTTGACCAATACACAAAATGCCTCAGCTAAAAAGATACAGTATCTCATACTGTACCAAACTGCAGCAGCATATCACATCAGTGCATCAAAGTTGCAGCTTTTAAAAATATGCCTACGTTAAGACACTTCATCATTATGTAAAAGTACTAAGAATCTAAAAGTGGGTCTGCATTGATTTAGGAATGTTGCAGATAGAATTTGCCAAAAAAGATAAAATGAAGCATAGTCTGTTTAGAAGCATTGTCACACGAGCAAATAAGGAATCAAGATGTTGGGTATAGCCCAGGGGAAAGCATAACAGGTACTTAACTGTGCCTGATCTAAAACAAAATAAGAGTCAACATGCTCATTTGCTGCGGGCAGTTCGTAAATAGTGGTCATCAGTGTCACATAAGTCCAAATATCTTATGACCGTTGGACATGTCTGTAAACTCCTGAGCCGCTGAGACTCTTCAAGCTGGAGAAAAGCCTCAGTCACACTCCTTTTACTTATTGAAATGCAGGTCGAGGGATCCAGGAAAAAGGATTCCATCCCTGTGCGACTATAAACGGTCTTAGCATAACTAATCCAGTGGATTTGCAAGCCTTTGTCCAGGGACAGACACTCCAGTATTCTCTTGTTTGGACTTGAACTCTTGTTTGGACAGTCTCAGGGTTTTGCCATATTGATAACCAAAGCAGGGCCGGCCAGACCCGGATCAAGTCTTCCAGGAATTGCAGCCCCAGTTCTTTGTGAGTGGTGTAATTGGCAGCAGAGATGGGAAGTGCAAGCAGTCGCTTTAAAAATCTGTTTTCTTGCTGAATTACCTTGCCATTGAAAATACTCCATAACTCTGCACCGTACATACCAATTGGATGGCACTGGGATTTATAAACTTTTATCAATATGTTCAGGAATCCATCTCCCAGGGGTTGGGGAATAGAGCATAAAGACCCGTTGGCCGAAGATAATTTCATTGTGCGATGAGAGATGTGGAAAGAACATGACCCTTGGGTGGGGAGAAATACCCATTTAAGGGAAGGGGCTTGTACTGGTCCGAGCGTTTAGGGCAATTGTCAGGGAGCCTGCCCTTAGAGACACAAGACATGAAGAGGGAGTTGGCCAAATTGGTTCGTGGGTCGAGTAAGGCCATGAAGTTGGTTACGGTGTGTACTAGGAGACACAGTGCCCTAGGTGTGTGTGCTCTGAGCACTGCGTCATCCACGTACAGGAGGGCTGAGAGTGGGTTACCCCTTGTTACCGGGATGTCCTGAGTTGCTTCTAAGAGTGAAAGGTGGAGATCATTCACATACAAAATGAATTAAAGAGGGGCTAACACTCATCCCTGCCTGACGCTACACTGAAATGTTATTTCTCCTGTGACTTTCTTCCTGTTGACTAATGCGGACTCTAGCCTTTGTTCCATCGTGTAAATGAGCCAAAAAGTGAAGCAAAACAGTGTCAAGCCTATAGGAGATAAGAATGTGCCATAACTTTCCCCCTGGTTACACAGTGGAAGTCAGATCCATGAATGCTAGGTAAAGCGAAGATCTTTTAGCCACTGTATATTTACCTGCCACCAGGTCGAGATTAAGGCATTGCTTAATGGGCCCTAGTTTACGTCTGAAGCCGTACTGACAGCTATGGAGTATAGATTTGGTGTTCATCCACTCAGTAATTTTATTATATATAACCCGGCCCAGTATTTTAGCTGTTCTATTATTCAGGAGGGAAATTGGCCTGTAGCATGTGGGAGATGAGCGGTCCCCCTTTTTTGAGTATGTGGCCAATGACAGAGGAGCTCCATGAGGCGGGTAGGGTAGTATGTGCAAGACCATTGAAGGCATTCGTGAGGAGTGGGGCCCAAAAGGCATACATTGTTTGATTGAATCGATGGGGACGCAGTCAGGACCCAGTGCCTTGTCACCCGAGCAATGATGGATCACAGCCTCGACCTCCGGCAGAGTTGTGTAAAACGTGTCACAGACGTTTGGTCAACTTGAAACGTGATTCCTAGATGTGGAGCAGCATAAATTCCCTTCAAACATTCCTCCCAATTGCTACTGGTAATATGGCAAGAAATCGTGATGGAGGGCCTGAAGCTGGATTTGAGTCCAGTAACAGTAGCCCAAAATGTCCTACCACAACCCTGTTGGGGTTTTATAGGCGTGTATCCCAGCAAGAGCTTACAACTTCCTGATGACGTGTTATGTTTTTTTTTTTTTGTATTGCTTGTGCAAATTACACGCCAAATAATGATCCCTGGGTTTGGTATTTAATGCAAGGCGAAGATCCCCATTAGCTTTAGAACCAGCAGTGTTAAACCACCTCAAATATTAGGGGAGGGTTTGACTGGATTTAATAAATTGCCCTTTTTTTTTTATAGCATAATTTACCGAAAGCCTCCACCTCCTGAGAGCCGTGGGCCTCCTGAGACAAGCAGGCGAGCACCAACTCTTAATTAGCCTGGATTATGAAGTTGAAGTCCTGTGCAGGGTTTTGCAATTTCCAGACTACTCTTATCTGATGAGGATTGGCGATTGCAAAGAACCGTGTCCTTACCGGGTTTCTCCCTGTGGTGTGACATTAATTTGATATCTATTGGATTGTGGTCATTGAAGATTGTGGGGACTACCATGCTATTAAGCGGACTGGTCAAGTTATCGGTAACAAAAACATAATCTATTATGGAGGGGCGTCCTCTGCCTTTATATGTGGGGGTCTTACTAT
The DNA here is from genome assembly GCA_963921515.1 of Calotriton arnoldi. Lineage (NCBI taxonomy): Eukaryota > Metazoa > Chordata > Amphibia > Caudata > Salamandridae > Calotriton > Calotriton arnoldi. The sequence goes on from CAWUFW010005879.1 coordinate 167,299, forward strand.
AGTTTGAAGTTGTAATGGCCAACGCATTTTCCATATTTAGTGAAGCGAGAGTAGTAAGCAGGTCACCGCCATGGGGGTCAGTGCGATAATTAATGGCCGGGGGAGATGATTTGAGCTGAGTTGCCAATAAACTGGAGATGTGTACATTAAAAATCACCAGCCAGGCAGACATAAAATGGACGTCCTCTTGAGGTTGTGTCATCCCTAGTGTTTGGGATACTTGAAGTCATTATTGTAAAAGTAAATGATGTGCAAGCAAATGGAGGACCTAACAACTATTGCTTGTAAACTATCTGCATGTTTTTCAATGGCTTTGACAGTACCCCTCATAATAGTTTTGTTCCAGATGGCCAGCCGCCCTGAGTCATGCCCCTTATGTGAGGGCTTTGCTAAATTTGAGAAGCACTGTTACCCATCACAATTCTTATTCTTAAAGGGCAAATTTAATTTGCCTATAAGTCCCTAGAATGATGTAGAAAATGCACCCAGGGCCTGCAAGTTGAATGACGCTAGCAGCTGGTTGGCTATCCTTTACAGTGGCAGGGCAAACATTACTTCAGGCCCTACCCTGCAGTATGACTGTCAAAATAACCTTTTTTTGACAGTAGAAAATGTTCCTTTTATATATAAAGTAACCCTTATGTAGGCTTTGCATCCCACAAAATAGGGTACATGAAAATGAATGTTGCCATGTTCTTACAGTGACAAGGCCCCAAATTTAATTTCACTGTGGCCAGCCTAGCTGTCCTTTGAAAAAGTTTTTTTCTTTTTTTTAAAAGCACAGTTTCAAATGCTAATACTGTATCTCGGTAATGGGAACAACTAGAAACATAATTAAACCACTGTTTTTAATAGTTGTTAAAGATCTAATTCAATTGTGAAGTTGGATTTGTATTAAATATTAAGGGAAAAAAACCTTTATAAAGTTATCCTTTACCTTAGTGCACTGTCAGAAAGCTAATTAGCATAAGCTTTTGTTGGCTCTCAGCCAGTGCTCATCTGTTATAGGTGTGAAATGCCTCCCAGGAGCAAACAATATGCTGACATGAATTTGCAGAGATCACTCCTTTGAACTCAACAGAATATGTAGGGTGGGGGCTATGGGCATCCTTTTTTAGTGTGTCTTGTCAAATCCTGCTAGACTGGTCTATTGAGCCACGTCACCACTTTCACACTTTTGAAATAGAGCAAATCGGATGCCAAGACAATTCTTGTGTATCCGCTGTCTGGTAGCTGAAGGACCCTACCTTGCTGTTGCCCCACCAGGCTTCTGTCTCTGTTGTAGGCACAATGTCTGCTCCAAACTAGATTTTAGTGTTTGTGAGGACACTAGTATTATCATAGTACATCCCTGTGCACCTACCCACAGTGCTCAAAGCCCAAATTTAGTGTCGCCGAAGACTTTCACCATCTTGAAAATGCCCTGATGTATTGCTTTTGAGCCTGTTTGCAATAAGGCAGACAGTAACTGCTGCCAAAGTAGGTGGTTCAGGGCCTGGGAACTTTTACTTCATTGGTTAGGGAGGGGCCAAGAGTCACACCCACTAGCCAGTGCTGGGCGTAAATGTGGCATCCCCAAACACCCTCATCAGAACACTTCTTAGACCTGCAGAAAATCAAAAATAAGACTGTACCTGCGGCCTGTGACCTGAGAGGAGCCGTGAAGGACTGGACCGACTTCTTCTTGTACCTAGGACTCAGAGGTGGACTCCAGTGAAGTGTCAGTTGGCTGATCTGTGTGACTACAGGCGGAGAAGCTTTAAGAGGCCTTTTCCTGGATGACCAGTGGCGACTGGACCCTACCATTCGCGTCTGCCTGACACCAGGTGAGTCTTTACTGCCTCCCCTGAATTCCTGGGGGGGGGCTTAAGAAGTGTATTACTGTGGATGGCTAGGACCTAAACGACTACGTCAGAAGGTAGCATTTCTAAGCAGACAATCCTATTTGGTGGACCCAGGCTCCATCGTGGCGGGCCTCAAATTGCACCTGGGTCCAGGTCTACTGTGACGATTGACAATCAATGGCGCTTTGTGCTTTTTGGCATTATTTCTTCTTAAAAAATCTATCTCTGGTTCTCCTTAATGGATTTTTTGCATTTTGATGTCAAGTTGTTTATTCAATTCTGTTCTATTTTTCTTATTTGATTTGGGATTTTTGTTTTGCATTTTGACTTTGTTCCTGTTTTGGTACTGCATAATGTCTGCTGTATGTCATAGCTGCCAGGGGATTGAGCACAGGTTTATTTAGTACCTTTAATGATTCAACCTGTGATTACTCCTTGACTTGGGTAGTAGCCCACTCCAAATAATCCAATTTCTTACTCAAGGCCATTCCCATTCATCATCCTCTGGTAAAGCCAGGGAAAGTTCAAGGACAAGTCTAAGAGCAGTCATAAGAAATCCAAGCACTGCTATTTGCCTGTGTGCTCCTCCCGGAGAAAGCACCCTAGTTGAAGCTCAAGGGGACCACTTCATGTTCCACGACAAATTCAGAGCCTCTGCCAATGCACACTGAATTTCCCTGGCCATCTCCAAGTCCTTAGCAGACTGCGGCCTTAAAGAAGGCCATGTTGCATCTTTTCAAGATGGTTCCGTACCTCTCTGGTGAGCCTTCGGGCTTCACAGATGCTTCCAGACCACTAGTTTGTTTTCTACCTGGGGTTTCTCTCCTGGTCCCGTTTAGCCTCATCCTGTTGCACCGCTGAGTTATGCTGCGACTCCCTTGCCACCAGCTCCGCCCGCTATTTCAGTACCGGTGCTTGTTATGGAACCAGGGGATCTGAAGTAGTCAGTTGATAGATCTGTAACAGACATAGACCAGGGCACAGCCTCTGTTTGAGGACAAATCTACTTTTCTCCTGCCTGGATGGTAATATTTCAGGAGGATGCAGGTCCTTTTTTTCTCCGACCCAGCTACTTTCCATAGATTCATTGCTAATAACAAGGAGGGTAAGCCGGTTAATAAATCACTTTTCCCTCATTAACAATGCTGACTTACATCTTGACCTTCAAAATGCCTGTGGCCTACACATATTGCCCAAGATTTAATTACTCGTCTTTGTTATGTTATGTTTGGATTTGTAAAGCGCGGCTAATCACCCACAAGGGTATTCAGGCGATGAGTAGGGCTAGGGTCCGAGAGGAAGGATGGATGGAATCATGTCTGTTTTTCTGGAAGAGCCAAGTATTGAGATCTTTCAGAAGCCCATGAGGGAGGGGTGGTTCCGAGGTGGAGTGGATTTTGTTCCTGGCTTTGACTGCGGTGTGTGAGAATGATCATCCCTCGCATCGGGTCTTCTTGATGTGAGGAGTGCATGCGGTAGCCTGGGGGTCCGACCAAAGGAGTTTGGTGGGTTGGTAGAAGGTTGAGGTATGGTGGTTTGATTTTGTGGAGGGCTTTGTAGGCGTGCATGAGTAGCTTAAATTTGCATCTTTCCTGGACTGGGAGCCAGTGGAGTGCATTGAGGTGCTGTGAGATGTGGGCGTTGTGTGATGTCCAAGATGAGTCTGGCAGCGGCGTAGAGGGTGTTTCCGTAGTCAAGTCTGCTTTTAAAAAAGAGTCAAGGTGACTGTTCCTCATCCATGATGCGACTTTACTCGAAGTTGGTTTTGGCGGCGTTAGAGCTGTTCATGAGGGAGAGAATGAGCTGTGTCGTCTGCGTATGAGATTATGTCAGTCAAACAGCTTTATTTCGATAACAAGTATCATAAAAGCATCATCATTCTTACAATCCAGCAATAAAAGATACAAGTTATCATAAAAACATTAATAAAAGCTAAGTATATACATTCCATCGAGATATGTTATATTGGCATTTGTTCGTTTCGTTAATGAATTATGAACAATAACGGGCTAATTCCAAGTTCAAGATGGAGAGTTCGTTCGTACTTCCAATAAATAGTAAAATATGGTTAGTGTATAAAAAACTAATTAAATGAATGAAAATACATTTCATCTTATTTGAACTATTTGAAGACTTTTATAAAATATAACAAAAAGACCACAATGTAATATCAAACCTCCCTACGTAAGAATTTGGACCTAATAAGCCAAATGCAACCAAGATACTTTGCCACGCCACAGGCAAAAAGAGTTCTTGGGTCTGATTTCAGAATCCGCAGAGCAGCACAATGATCGGAAGTACCCAGCTGTCTACAGATCGGTTTTAGCCATCTGGATCTAGCTCGGGTGTATGCTGGGCATGCAAACATAATGTGGGCCACACTCTCTTTTGGTGCCTCGCAGCAGGGGCAATCCGCAATTGTTTGATATGGGGGGGCTCCACTTTGCAGTTAATTCGCGAACCAGGAGGGAGCCAACCCTAAACTGTATATAGAGTGCCCTATCTCCTGGTCTCTGAATAAAATCTAAATATGGTTCCAGAAGTATGTGTTGCTTATGCTGATAAAAATCTTCTGTCAGCCTTCCTACTTTGGGATTACTGAGTTCCTGTGTGTCAACCCAGGCCCAATATGCTCTTTTAAGATCATCCTTACTAGGTGGGTTCTGGCCTTCCCAGGAATCCTTAAGGCCCAGGGAAAATACTAGTTTCTTAACATTGTTTATCAATTGACCCTGTGGTTGCCATCTAGATTAATTACCTCTGTAAATGCAGCGGCATATTTAGTGAGTTCGGCAGTCCGCAGCAGAGGTCTTAATCTAGCGATGTCTCTATAAGAGAGTCTACCCATATCACTCATCAGGGGCTTGAGTGGTACATTTCGAGGGAGGGTCACCAATTCTCTTAGAAACTTGTATTCAGATCTACAGATCTCTTCCACGTTGTCAAAACCCCAAAGTTCGGCACCGTAAAGGGCCGAACTTACTGCTTTTGCGTCATAAATCGTGAGCGCCGGAGCGACAGGTCTGCTCTGTGAGGAGCGATGTTCTCTGCCTATCGCCCCAGCCACACGTTTATGATTCAGGAGCATCTTGTTAATGTGAGATTTCCACTCCATTGTTTCGGAGAGTCGAATACCCAGGTAATCGAATGTGCTAACTCTCTCCAAACGCGTTCCGCCCAGGGTAAAATTATGCCTAAAAGGCTTATAGGGGTTGAATGTCATCAATTTGGTCTTAGTAGTATTGATAGTCAGGCCCCTGGAGTTGCAGAAGAGCTGAAACCTGTCCAGGAGTTTTTGTATCCCTCCCGGGGTCTTGGAGATCAACAACATATCGTCTGCAAATAGGAGGGTGGGTACCCTATCTCCTGCCAGGCCCGGGGCATCAGCTGGAATCTCCTGAAGAAAACTAACCACCCCGTTCACATATAAGGAGAACAGGGTGGGCACCATAACACAGCCCTGGCGTACTCCCCTATTCACTGGAATCCTGTCGGTTTTTTGCTCTTGTGACCCCCATCTCACTTGTGCAAAATTACCCTCGTGCAATCGAATCAGCTAGTTGAGAATAAACGGAGCGATGCTCATCTCACCCAAGACTTGCCACAACCGATCCCGAGGGACCAGATCGAAAGCAGTCTTCAGGTCGATAAAAGCGAGGTAAAGACTGCCTCTGCCTATCATGACTCTCTTCCAATAGAGGAGGAGCAGCCTGAACGCCTGGTCAACCGTCCCGGTACTGGCCCTGAATCCCGCCTGATAATGGGAGAGGACGTTCTCGTCCTCGGCTCAGAGTTGAATTCTCTGCAGCAACACCCTGCCAACTACTTTTTGGATGGCATCAATCAAACTGATAGGTCGGTAGTTGGCAGGGTCCTCCCTAGCTCCCTTTTTGAAAATTGGCACCACCTCAGCACCCTTCCACGATTCGGGTATAGGGCATCCATTAGAGATGGAATTAATTAGGAGCGTGATGTATCTTGCCCAGTTACAAGGATCCGCAAGAAATAAGTCCCCCGGAAGACCATCTGGACCAGGAGCTTTTGCCGGTACTATTCTTTTGATGGCCGCTTCTACTTCATGTGGCGTAAAAAGATCACAAGTGTTTGGGATAGGGCAGGTGATAAGCTGGCCATAAGGCCCTTCTTGGTAGATTGTGTCTGTCCCTGTATAAAGTTTCCTGAAATGATCAAACCAATCCTGGCTCGTAATATGATTAGGGATTAGATCAGGGTCTTTTCTGTCCGCCCCCCTGGCAAGATTCCATAATAAATTTGCATCCTTAGCTAAGCTAGCATCTTTAAGATCCTGCCAGTGGGATTCTTCCCACTGCAATTTAGCATGAAGCAAAGCTGCTTTGTACTCCTTTCTGGCAGATTGTACACAAGGACAATTTTTACTTTTGATAGCAAGGGCTAAAGCTTTCCTTTTTTGTCTGCAGACCTTAGAGAACCATGTCTGCTCACTTTTTGGGCGCACATTGTGGGAGTTGCTCCTAGTAGCTATTTGGAAGAAAAACCCCAACTGCTCTACGGTTCTCGTGTAAATGCCCAAAGACTTCTCTGGAGCGTCAAGTTTGCAAGATACCTCCTGTAAGTCGACAATATTTTCTTCCAGAACTCGATTGATACCGGCCATTTTTAATTCATTAGCAACAACTTTGGGCCATTTGAGATATCTTCTACAATTCGAAGGGGCCACTTTCTTAGTTGACATAGTGCATGCACCAGGGGCAGGACGAGAGGAAGACCAGAAGGCTTTCATGGTCAGGCAAAGTGGGTTATGGTCACTGTCGATGGTAGGGACTATTTCCATGTCAATCATACTTCTCCAAAGTCTTACATCTATTAAGATGTAGTTAATGCGAGAAGGGCAACTGACTCTATTATATGTACAGGCCCCGGCAGCATCTGACAGTGTTCTGCCATTGGCAGCCCTTAACCCAAACTCCAGGGTGAGTGCGTTTAGCTGAATTGCAACTCGGGACCATATTTTATTGGGGGGGTATACTTAGGGGTGGGATACCCCACCTTGCATCATCTTCCTCAAGCCCCAGCATGTCCTCCGGGCTAAGAGGCTCAAATGTGCAATTGAAGTCTCCCGCGATCACAAGATGTGAGTTGGGAGGGCAACTAGATAACTCCTGCTCCTGGGATGAAACAATAGATGAGGACACTCCCCCTCTTGTCCCCCTTACATATACATTAAACAACTCGAGGGTTACACCTCTGCTTCCGTGAATAGTGAGCCTCATTATGTCTGGGCTCGCACAACGTCGTTCGGTAATTCTGCAGCCCAGAGCAATATTGACCCAAATGATAAGGCCTCCCGAAGGGCGCCCTCTCCCCGTAGTGACAGCTGGTATAAAGAAACAAGTATAACCTGACTTGTAGAGAGGATCTAAACTCCAGGTTTCCTGGAAAAGGCAAATGTCTTGACCTTCTATTAGTTCGTTCCAGTCAGGTAATAACAATTTGCTACAAAGCCCGGCTACATTCCAGGAAGTGATCTTAAGCTGGGAGTAAGGGGCCGGAATGAGGGCAGGCTCGCATGAAAGAGTTACTTGGGTCTGGGGCAATGTAACGGGGGGAGCACCAGGAGTACCCATGTAGGTGTCCGTATATGTGACTGCCCTCTGATCCCCCAACTTGTTGGCGTGATAGCTAGTATAATCTGTGAGACTCAAACTGGTGGATGATTGGATAGAAACAGTCAGACGCTGTATACTCAGAAGGGTACTTAGATTGCTGTTGTGAGAAATGGCTTGCGATTCGAGGTGTAAGGTGGAATCGGTTCTCAGTCAATCAATAGGGTCTAGTGAGGTCCCCCCTTCTGCGGGCAGCTCTGATGTGTTGTCCTGTGCCCTAACAGCAGCGGTTATTCGAAAACGTCTGAACTGAATAGATGAAGAGCCCGGGGGACAAGTCCGGTATTCTAATGCCAAAATATTTTCAGCCAGATCGGGCTTAGCCAGGGTAAGTTCGATGCAGTCCAAAGATTGATTATAGGACGTGCATCTCCGTGCCCTGACTAAGTCATCCCGTATCAGTGATCGGCAGCCCCTGATATGGCGAATCCAGTGTATGGCCTTGTTTTTTAGAGTGTCTTCATTTTCATAGCCACCATGCGAGTCAAGCTTGGGGACATTGACCATGAAGACTGTTCGCATTTGTGCAAGGGGAGAAATAGGTGGTTTACTTAATTGGCAAGAATCTTTGGGACGCGGGCATAAGTTTACTAATGTGTTTTTGGATCTAATGTGTTTAGTATTAGCTAGAGAAAGAAGTTGTTTTGGCTGGCTGTTAGCTGCGGTGGCTTGGGAAAGACCCACCTGTCTATGAGTGGGGGCCTTATGGGTCTGGTCGCCGCGTGCTGTGGAAGGGGAAGAGGGACCTTTGTGTGTGGTAGCTCCTTCTTTATAAGTGTTTGAGTGTGCCGGTTGGAAATGGGGATTAGGTGGCAGACTGACTGGTGATTTATGCAGAGTGCTTTCCGGGGATATTAATTTAACTATGGCCACTAACTCTTCGATCATCAGCCTCATCGCGCCTATTTCCATCCTGAGTGCGTTAACAATCTGCATAGGATCTTCGGATGTAGAGGCGCCAGTTCCTACTAACTCGGTGGAAATCTCTAAGGCTTGGGGTTAGGCATTGAGATGCTGGCTCCCCAAAGCAGTCGGGCGCATCAACCAATGCTGCAAAGCGATTAGAACAGGTGGTAACAGAAGGCTCTAAGTGACCTGCAGCATCGTGGACCGCTGAATTAGTGTGCTGGGGGGAGATATCTTCCCGCTGCCCTATCTTCAATTGAGTAGCCTCACTGCTGCATGAGGCATGATTGCGGGGGGTTTCTGGAACATTGAAGGTATTGTGGCTGGGCGCAGTTGGCTGCAACCCTTCTCAAGTAGGGAGTTTGTGTCGCCGGTAGACGCGGGCAACTCAGCTGCTAATATCCCTTCACATTCTGTGATTAGAGTCTCAATTCTATCAATCACACAATTGTTGGCAGAATTCTTGGGGGCTTTCCTCGCCTTTTTCCCCTTACCCGCCCCGCCAGGAGCTCCATTTGCCCCCCCCCCCCACCCCGTTCCTTCCATGGTTTTCCTTTTTCCCATCGTTACACCGTCAATGGTTTGTTTAGGCACAGTATTTCCTCTAGGGCTCCCAAGACGAGAGACAAAAGGCAGTAATACAACACAAGCTTTCCCCAAAATAACAGGTGTTAATCGCCTGTGAGCTACACTGGTTTTCTCCAAGTAAAAGTGAGTTATCGCACATCAACACAGTACCTTGTTCGATAATGGGAAGCTCTTCTTTGATCGAATAACAAATGAAGGGGGGGTGGCCCTGCCCTGCCTCTTCCTGGCGATGACGGGCAAGGACCCGCCCTTGGCCCGGGCTTCGCCCGCGCGCGTCCCGCTCCGCGGGGGGGGAGGCAGCGCGATGGAGAGCGCCTCCCCCTCAGCTGCGGTGGCGGGAAGGCACGCGATGCACCCTGGGACTTGGAGTCCCACCAGGGTGTGTGGCAGCCAGGCAAGGTGGGGAGTGAAGCGGTACGTTACATCCTGGGACCGAGGTCCCACCAGGGTGATGTTCAGCAAAGCAAAATGGCACCAGAGATGTCCCGGCAAAGCCCCGCACAAAACAGCGTCCCCATAATGAGATTATGCTGACGGCTGTGTTCTGACGGTCTGTGAAGGATACCATGCATACATTGAAGAGCGTTGGGCTGATTGACGAGCCTTGAGGGACCCTGTAAATTACATTTTAGGGTTTGGAGGTGTAAGGTGGTAGTATCATGCATAGTTCTTCCTGTGAGAAAGGAGAGGATATCCACTGAAGGGCAGGCCCGTGGAGCCCTAGAAGTGAAGCCTACTGATTAGTGTGTTGTGGGAGACTGTGTCAAAGGCTGCAGAGAAGTCGAGGAAGAGGAGGGCGGCTGTTTCTCCTCAGCCGTAGATGCTTCCAATGTCACTGGTGGCCGCTATGAGGGCTGTTTAGGTGCTGTGGTTGGGGCGGAAGTCTGATTGAGAACTGTCTGAGTTGGTGGTGCTCAAGGTGGTCGGAGAGTTGAATGTTGATGGCCTTCTCCATGACTTTGGCTGGGAAAGGTAGGAGAGAGATTGGTCTGTAGTTGCTAAGGGTGTTGTGGGTCTGCTGATGGCTTATTTAACAGTGTGGTGACTTCTGCATTTTTCCAGTTTGTTGGGAAGATGGCGGTGGTTAGGGAGGAGTTGATTGTTGTAAGCGCCGGTGGGTGATGGTGCTCCCTAGGTTGTAGATAAAGTGGGGGCAGGGGACAGAGGGGCCTCCTGAGTAAATAGTTTTCATCAGGACGGTGATGTCTTTGTCATAGAGCGGTTTCCAGAGGTTGATCTTCTGTTTGGCAGTGGTGATGGTGTCCGGCTGGTCGAGAGAGAATGGGTCGGTAGGCTGAGGGTCGAATTTGTTATAGATTGTGGGACGATCTTCTGGTTGAAGACGTTTAAGAGGGCATAACGGTGTTTGGGTAGTGGTGATGTCACTGTAGGCTGCTGCGGGGTTGGAGAACTCCTTGACAATGGTATACACCTCTTTGCAGTTGTTTATTGCTGGCTTAGAATCGGAGGGTTAGGGCTTTTTTCTTTCCATCTAGTAGTAGTTTGTGGTAGAGGTTGAGGGTGGTTTTGTACACGAGTCTTGCAGTGTTATTTTTTGTTGTCTCTACTTTTTTTTTTTTATTTGTTTGGCGTGGTGTTTGGAGTCCCTGAGGCCATTTGTGTACCAGTTGGGACGTTTGTTGTTGTCAGTGTTGATACGCTGAGGTGTGATGTGGTTGGTGCAGTTGGTGATCCAGTCATTGAAGATTTTGGTGTCACCATTGGGGTTTCCGGTGTGACTTGGGGAGTGCTGTAGTAGTGTCTTGGTCCATTCTTCTTTAGAAACTCTACTCCAGCGTTGTGAAGGTCCGCTGTTTTTTTGGGGAGCAGTGACTTGCTGGGTGGGTATCCTGAAGTGGACGATGTAGTGGTCTGACCAAGTGAGCTGTGTTACTTGGGTGGTGGTGATACTGTTGTTGGAGGAGAATATAGGGTCAAGGGCAAGGCCAGCTGTGTGGGTAGGTCCGTGAATTAGATGGGTGAGTCCACGTTTCCTGAGGCTTTCAAGGAGGGTCTGTATTGTCTTCCAGGTAGAAGTTGAGGTGTTCAAGTCGGATGTACTTGTTTGATTTGACAGAGAGGGGAGCGATGAAATCTGCAATTTAGTTGCAGAATTCTGCTCTGGGCCCGGTGGATAGTATGCCAGGGTTCCCTTAAGGGCAGTGCTTTAAATGGTAAAAAATAAGTGCAGGTACTCATTAAAATGAGCTTGAGGTGTGGCAAGTGGGCGGGCTAGGAGTGGGGCTAAGGGCCAGACATGATGATACTTAATGACTTCTATAATAGTTACAGCACATACCAAAACACATGAGAAATGTTTATATAAACAAAACAGGTTAACTCATTTCACAAAATTAAAGTAAAAAATCAATGATAGGTTAACATTTCCTTGTTTTGTAATAGTTGCACCTTCTTGATGCCCTACTGTTAATTGCTGTTGTTTGGCATAATCATATATATTTTTGAGCAAGGGAGTGGTCAGAAAATTAAAATACCCTTACTTCGAACCAAAGCTATTGTGGCCCCAAGCAAATGAAGCAACTCATCACGCACCTCCCCAGGAGAGATCACTTCTCTTCCATCGATCTATCCATTCATCCTTTCAACCTACCATTCACCTGCTGATGTCCGCCATTTAACCTTTACATTCTGTTGTCTATTCAGTCTTTCATCCATCATTCAGTCTTTCACCATTCCGTCTGTCCACCCGTTCATATCCAAACCTAGCAATCCATCCTTTCGCTCATCCATCCATCAACCCTTACTCTTTCACTCAGTCCAACGTTTCACTCCATCCAACCTTCCTTTCACTCATCCATTCATTCACCCTTTCATCCATCCTCCCTCTTTCATTCATCCATTATTTTACTTATCCACCCATCCGCCCTCTTTCACTCATCCATCTATTCTTTCACTCAACCAACAATTTTTTCACTCAACCATCTATTCCTTCACTCACTCATCCATCCATCCATCCTTTTTCATTCATTCATCCATCCATCTATACATCCACCCTTTCACTCACCCATCCAGCCAGCCAATCACTCGCACACCCATTCATCCTTTCACTCTCACCAACCCTCCCATCTTGCCGCCAAAGTCTGGAACACCCTCCCCCTCCGCATTGCACCCTCATTGACCTACTTCAGGAAAGGGCTCAAGCCCTGGCTCTATGACTGAGACCTGCACGAAGCACCTGGATACCCCTCGCGGATGACAAGCCACGCTCTACAATTATGAATTGAATGATTAAAGGTGAATGCACACCCTGCATTCCCTGTTCGGCACGGATTCAGACAATGATTGCAATGCAAGTGATGAGATTGGCCAACCTAATCACTTGGAGAATTGGTAAGATTCTGGGTTTCTGTCCGGGTAAGCGGGCCAGAACATTGGATAGGTAGGTACTGCAAAATATTTGGCAGGACTATGCCATACCCTTCCACCTCACCATACATTCCACCATCCCCCCAGTGACTGATAGAGGATCATCTCTCGGTTTTGTGGCAGGAAGTGCAAACCTTTTTTGCCAAAGGGCCTATTGAGAGGGTGCCCACGCCAGAAGGATGTGGTTGCTATTCCCACTACTTTCGGGGGCCCATTAAGGACGGAAGCTTTCATCCTTTTTTATACATTCGTCCTCTCAACCCCTTCCTCCGGAAGGAGAATTTTAAAATGCTCACAATGGCCTAGGATCTTGTCTGCCCTCGACCCTGGATGGTGACATTGGACCAGCAGGACCTGCAGGGTTCCTATTTTCATATTCCCGCCCTGTTGGTCTATCAGAACTACCTGCGGTTCGTGGTGCGACAGGAGCATTTTGAGTTTGCTGTGCTCTCCTTTGGTTTCACCAGTACCCCTTTGGGGTTTATGAAAGTGATGGCTAATCTTCGGAGGTCCGGGTACCAGTGGTCTCCTACCTCGACGACTGGCTGTTGAAGGCGGGCTCGCCACAGGCAGTTGTCAACCACTAGCTACATCAAACCTCTTGTCATTTTTGGGGTTCACTATCAATGTGCAAAAATCACACCTGGCTCCTTCTCAAACACTTCCCTTCATCGGAGCCATTCTGGACATGGTTTGGATTTGTGCCTTTGCTCCGGCAAAGAGAGTCCAGGACATTCAGGCCATGATCCCGATCTTTCAGCCTCAGTCCTTGATTTCAGTGAGGTAGACTCTGAAGCTGCTGGCACTGATGTCCTCCTGCATCATGCTGGTCGAGCACGCCATGTGGCATATACAGGCTCCGCAGTGGGATCTGAAGTCCCAGTAGGCCCATCATCAAGGTGACCTCTCCGACCACATTTGGATTCCAGAGGCGACTGCAAAAGATCTGCAGTGGTGGCTGCTGGACCATGATTCGGTCAGCGGCAGACCCCTCTTCCTTCCCCGCTCAGAGCGGACAGTGGTGACCAGTGCATCACTTTTACATACAAGAACTATTCCAAGTTGTTCAGAAACTCACTACCATCTCGAATAAGACTAATTCCTCCGACAGTCAATCCTTTTTGATGCCCTTGCAAACGCCTTTAAAGAGAGTCAATGGGATCTTTTTTTTTATTTTTTTTTTTTATTGTTTTCAGCATAACAAACCAAAAGCATACAACTCAAAAATACAATCTTGGCATGGACAGATAGATCAATATATCAGATCACACCAGCATACAAATACGTTTGTACTCAGTCATAATTCTGGCGTACAGGGAGTATCATGAATACAATCTTATCACCAGTAACAGCAGTGTCTCCTGTGGTTACAGATCGTCGCACTACTGACCAATGCCTTGTTAGGGGGCTGACTTGTACATAACACAAATAGCATAATCCAACCTCTGCCTATAGGGCCCTCAATCGTCTATATTCCTGCCTCTGGTGACAATACCTCCTCGGCAGTGGTCTGTGGCTCTGAGAGTTCCCCGCCGGTGTTACTTAACAGGTAAGTTTGGGATGGACCCCAGTAATTCCTGGGACGATTTCTGGGGGGTAGTAACTCACTATATGTATCAGCTTGAGTATTACAATACAGCATGTCTGTGTGCCATTCTGTGATTCGCGGAAGCGGGCCCCTCATCCACCGCAATGCCACCTGCCGTTTAGCAAGTAAGAGGCCAATAGCTACTAACGGGCGCAGAGTCTTGTTCACTGAGAGATCCCATCCCAGTAGCGCCATTTTAGGGTCCGGTTCTAGATCCGCACTAATAATAAGTCCCAGCTCCTTGAACACTTTTTCCCAGTAAGCATAGACCCCTGGGCATTGCCAGGCTAAGTGCCAGAATCCTGCTCCCTCCAGACCACATCTATGACATCACTTGGCACTTCTCCAGCAGGAAGTTGCGACCTTCTTGGCCAAGGGGGCCATAGAGCGCGTTCCGATGCCAGAAGTAGGTCGTGGTTGTTATTCCCACTACTTTCTGATTCCAAAGAAGGGCAAGGGCCTGCGTCCTATCTTGGACCTTCGGGACGTCAATCTCTTCCTCCGGAAGGAGAAGTTCAAGATGCTCACACTTGCTCAGGTCTTGTCTGCTCTAGACCCACAAGACTGGCTGGTAGCGTTGGACCTGCAGGATGCTTACTTTCATATTCCCATCCTGCCGGCCCACCGGCGTTACCTACGGGTCACGGTAGGCCACGAGCATTTTCAGTTCACCGTGCTCCCTTTTGGCCTTACCAGCGCCCCTCGGGTGTTCACGAAAGTGATGGCGGTGGTCGCAGCTCATCTGCGCAGATCAGGGGTTTCAGTCTTCCCCTTTCTCGACGACTGGTTGTTGAAGGCGGGCTCGCCCCAGACAGTCGTCTCCCACCTCCAGACTATGGCCGACCTCCTGCATTTGCTGGAGTTCTCCATCAACGTGCCGAAGTCACACCTGATCCCCTCTCAGAAGCTCCTCTTCATCGGAGCGGTTCTGGACACGGCACAGTTTTGGGTTTATCTTCCCGAACAGCGAGTCCGGGATATTCGGGCTATGATTCCGATCTTTCAGCCCTTATCCTGGGTTTCCGTCAGGATGACCCTGAGGCTGCTGGGCCTCATGGCCTCCTGCATCCTGCTGATCAATCATGCCAGGTGGCATATGCGGGCTCTGCAGTGTGACCTGAAGTTCCAGTGGGCGCAGCATCAGGGAAACCTGTCCGACTACGTCCAGATCTCGGAGGGCTCTGCACAACTCTTGCAGTGGTGGCTCACGGACCAACATTGGGTCAGTGGCAGATCTCTCTCTCTCTTCCCCAACCGGAGTACACAGTGCTGGCGTACGCGTCCCTCCTGGGATGCGGCGGCCACATGGGAGAGGCGGAGATCAGAGGCCTCTGGTCTCCGGTGGAGTCCAGGCTCCATATCAACCTTCTGGAGCTCCGGGCGATCCGACTTGCACTGAAGGTATTCCTTCCCTCTGTCAAGGGGAGAGTAGTGCAGGTGTTCACAGACAACACCACCGCCATGTGGTACTGCAACAAACAGGGCGGGGTGGGGTCGTGGACCCTATGTCAGGAGGCTCTGCGCCTCTGGACATGGCTGGAACATCAGGACATTTCCCTGGTGGTTCAACACCTGGCAGGTTCACTGAACGCCAGGGCAGACTAACTCAGCCGCAGGTGCATGATGGATCACGAATGGCGTCTTCACTCGGGCGTGGGGCAAGGTCTCTTTCGACAGTGGGGAGAGCCTTGGTTAGATCTATTCGCCACCGAAAAGAACGCGCAATGTCAGCAGTTCTGCGCGTTGGAATTTCCAAGGCGGCGCTCGGCGACGCTTTTCGTCGCGAGTGGAGTTGCGGTCTCTTGTACGCCTTTCCGCCTATACCACTTCTACCCAGAGTGCTGAAGAAAATCAGACGCGACCGGGCACAAGTCATCCTTGTGGCCCCGGACTGGGCTCGAAGAGTATGGTATCCCGAGCTACTCAGTATGAGCGTGGATCCCCCGATCCGACTGCCTCTTCGGGAGGATCTTCTGTCGCAGCAACAGGGGACGGTTCTTCACCCAAACCTGTCCAGCCTCCACCTCCTTGCGTGGAGATTGAGCGGCGACAGCTGATTCCATTTGACTTACCTCCTGAAGTCTGTGATGTCATTCTGGCAGCCAGGCGTCCCTCCACTAAATCGGTATACGCCTGCAGGTGGAACAAATTTGTGGCATGGTGCACAGCAAAGGCTGTGGATCCCCTTTCTGCCCCTCTTTCTGAGGTCCTACTGTTCCTTCTTTCTTTGGCCCAGCAGGGCTCTGCTCTGGGCACTATTAAGGGCTACCTTTCTGCAATTTCGGCCTTTCTCAGGCTCCCTGATCAGCCCTCTCTTTTCAAGTGCCCTGTCGTGAATAGATTCCTCAAAGGCATTACTCACCTTTTCCCTCCTATTCCGTTTGTGATGCCACAGTGGGACTTGAACCTGGTTCTTACTTATTTGATGTGCGCTCCCTTTGAGTGGCTTCACAACTGTCCTCTTCATCTCTTGACTTTGAAGACTGCTTTCCTGGTTGCTGTCACCTCCGCTAGGCGCGTGAGTGAGCTCCAGGCTCTTTCCTGTAAAACTCCTTTTCTGTCAGTTCATCCAGACAAGGTTGTGCTACGCACACGTCCATCCTTCTTGCCTAAGGTTGTCTCTGCCTTCCATATTGGGCAATCTATCACCTTGCCCACTTTCTTTCCGCCTCTGCATCCTTCCAGAGAGGAAGAGAGGCTCCACCGTCTGGACCCAAAACGTGCGATCTCATTTTACCTGAACCGCACACAACAGTTCCGGGTGGACGACCAGCTCTTTGTTGGCTACGTAGGCGCCAAGAAAGGCCGGGCTGTGCACAAGAGGACTCTCTCCTGCTGGGTCGTCTTGTGTATCAAAGCCTGTTATTCTCTGGCTAAAAAGGAGCCTCCGGTGGGGCTACGCGCCCATCCTACCAGGGCGACTGCAGCTACTACTGCATTGGGACGTGGTGTCCCCCTGCAAGACATCTGTCAGGCAGCCACGTGGGCCTCGCTGAACACTTTTACTAAGCACTATTGCCTTGACGGCCAAGTCCGGAGAGACGGCTTCTTTGGCCTTTCTGTTCTCCTTGACTTTCTGGTGTGATTTTGGTTCGCAGACCCACCACCGGGGTTGGTATTGCTGGGGTATCTATTCTAAGGTAAGGAATCTATCACTATGTGTTTCTTTCAGATGAACAAGTTACTTACCTTCGGTAACGATATATCTGTAAGAAGCATTAGTAGTGATAGATTCCTTACCGCCCCACCCATCCTCCCCGTTCTGCGAACTGATTTCTAGGGTTAAGGTCATCCCTTTCAGGGCCCTAGTTTCAATGCACCAGTGGTCAGTATCTTGCATGGCTCTGCGTTCCTGGCGCGGAAAGTCGTGTACAGAACTGACGTCAGCGCGCGAGGGCAGCGTCTAAGTAGCTGCCGCAACGTCATCCCGCCGATCAGGACGCCTACGACGGACGCGGAGCCGCACGACGCCACCTTCCGACGCTCAGGGGTACTGCTGACGAAAACTTTCCGGATCCAGACTGACGCCTGGGGATATTCTAAGGTAAGGAATCTTTCACTACTAATGTTTCTTACAGATATATCGTTACCGAAGGTAAGTAACTTGTTCTTTGTAATTAACTTTGAAGGTTCCTTGACTTTAATTAGAGTGGAAAGTGCCCCCATAGTCTGTGGTTCCAGTAGGTCGTCCCCAATAAGGGCACGCCAAGTCTGCCGGGCTCTATAGTAGTGGAATAATACTGTACCCCCCAGCTGCCTGTCTGGTTGCTGTAACGCTTCCCAGGTTACCAGCTCCCCCTCTTTAAAAAAAGTCTCCCATTGTGTTTATGCCTATAGATTGTAGTGCCTGTCTTGCTCCCACATCTTGGCCCAGTGGAAACCACATACACCACTGAAGTGGCATTTCCGGAGCATATAGAAAGGCTCCAGCTTGCATATGTAGTAGTGTTTGCCAGGCTTGTGCGGTGACAGCGATGGAGTCAAAAACTCGCAATTTCCTGGAGGCAGTTTGGGTGAGGGTCTGTGGAAGAGTGAGAGGATCCACCGCATTTCTTTCCATGTACAAAAAGGGCGTGTCATGCGGGCCATGTAGCCAATAATGAGCAAAAACACTGTTCGCAGCCCTATAGTATTTCTCCAAATCGGGAGCCCCCAAACCGCCCAAGTCGTAGGGTAAAGTAAGCGAGTTCCATCGTATGCGGGGTTGTTTACCAGCCCACGCTAACCGTATCAATTGTGTGCGCCAGCTTTTGAACAGGTGTTTTGGCAGCAATATGGGTAAGTTCTGAAATAAAAAGAGGAATCTTGGTAATATAACCATCTTCATAATAGAGATTCTCCCCATCACCGAGAGCGGAAGCTTTATCCACTTGTCTATGTTGTCTGTGAGCCTCAGTACTGCTGGAAAATTATGGCAAAGCTACACAATCGTGGGATCTGTGTGGAATTGGATGCACAAGTAGCGGCCGCCTCCATGGTCCAGCGCAATGGGAATTCCATGGCCGGTTCCACAGTGCAGGGAGTGAGGGGAAATATGATAGACTTATCCCAATTAATTCGCAGCCCGAGTGACCACCAAACTGTACAACTTCACACAGTATTGGAGATAAATTTACCTCCGGGTTATGTATATATAATAACGTGTCGTCAGCGTAAGCAGAAATGTTCAGCGTATACTCAGGGAATCTCAGCCCTCTGTGTGCGTGATACTCACGGATTGCGCAGGCCAATGCCTCCGCAACAATCGCATATAATAGCGGAGACAGAGGGCAGCCCTGGCGCGTACCCCGAGTGATGTTAAATGATTGAGAAACTTTGTTTCCAATCCTCACTCTGGCTGTAGGTGATGTATATAGTACAGATACCAGGCGGAGATGCATGTCTCCGACTCCTATATTGCGCAATACTGCGAACATGAAGCCCCACTCAACCGAGTCGAAGGCTTTTCGGCGTCCAGGAAGACTGCCGCCGCCTTGATTTCTGGGTTTAGTCTCTGCACTGCGCCAAAGAGGGTCCTCAGATTTTGAGATAAATTGCGACTAGGGACGAACCCTGCCTGCTCTGGGCGGATAATACCCGGGAGCAATAAAGCTAGTCTATTGGCTAAAACATTTGCGTAAAGCTTAGCATCCACATTAAGCAGAGATGAGGGCCTATACGAGGAGCAACTGGCTGGCGATTTTCCTGGTTTTAATAGCGTGACGATGACAGCTTCACGTAAGGAGGGCGGCATAACGCCTGCCTCTGCCATCTCCTCGTAAAGCTTTTTGAGGTGGGGAATCAATAGGTCTTGAAACTCTTTATAAAAGGCAACAGTGAGCCCATCTGATCCCGGAGCTTTCCCTGCCGCCATCCCCCTTAGTGCCTCTCGTATTTCATCTGACGTTAAAGGTCCCATCAGGTGTTCCCTATGCTCCGTCACTAGCCATGGCATTTTAATGTGCGAAAGATATTCCTCTAGCGCTTTCTGCTTGAAGTGATTTGAGAGGTATACAATGTCTTGTAATATGTGCGAAAGTGAGCCGCTATTTCCCCTGGCGTGTGTAATGTGTTTCCTTCCTCATCCATCATGCCCACCATAGTGTCCAACTCCCTCTTAGGTCTCAATATCCCTGCTAGAGTAGCGCCCGGTCTCTCCCGCTCTCCATAGCATCGTGCCGATGCATATTTACCCATATGTTTGATTTCGTCGTTGGCTGTATCTAGGTGTTCTGCCAATTTCTGCTTGAGGTCTGCGGTGGTTTGGGCAGATCCCCCCCCCTCCCTCAAATCTTGTTCTAGATGACCTATTTCATGTTCTAGTGCATCTAGTCTACCTCGGATGGAACGTAACACACCTGCATGAGTGGATATTACCACTCCTCTGACGAACACCTTAAATGTTTCCCACACCGTGGTAAATGAGGTCACAGACCCAATATTTTCGGAGAAGAAGTTCTCTATAGCTGTGGCTAACCCTTCTTTAAAAACAGTGTCTAGCAGCGAATACGGTGGGAAACTCCATGTGAACGCCGGGATGCGTGGTGCCCCGTACCTCAAGGCAAGTTGAACGGGAGAATGGTCTGAGTACGTTCGCGGCAGATGCGTACATGCCACCACTCTGGAACTCAATCCCCCAGGCAAGAGCCAAAAGTCAATTTGAGTACGAGTGTCATGCACAGAGGAGTAATGGGTATAACCGCTCACTTCGGGGGATCTATGTCTCCAGATATCTATTAGGCCATCTGAATGCATTATTTCTTGGATGGCTGTTGCAGCCGCTGCTGGACGTCGCGTTAGGCCCTGAGATCTGTCTATACTTGGAATTAATATACAATTAAAGTCACCCCCCCATACCTGTAGAATCCGCTTACACTGTACCAGTTTAGTTGCTAAGGAAGTATAAAAATGTGGATTGTCATAGTGGGGGCCGTAGATACCTACTAGGAGGAATTTCAAGTCCCCACGTTTGCATATAGCTACAATAAATCTACCTTGTGGATCCTTTAGTATGCCTGTCTTCTTTACCCCCTCTTTTTTATCCACCCAGATCAGGACCCCTCTAGCGTGCGAGGTAAAATCTGCAGAGTAGCATACCCCCTGTAGTTTGCGATGCACTGCCTCACTACGCTCCAGAGCAAGATGTGTCTCTTGTAAAATAGCAATTGCCACAGAATGCCGTTTTAAATAGGTGCACACCCTCCTAAACTTTCTGTTGTCATTTAGACCGCGGACATTCCAGGTCATGAGCTGAAGGATCTGTGTGCTCTCACCTGACGTAGCCATTCGGTTTAGATGATTTCTGCCGTGAACCATGTCCCTTGCCAATGATATATGCTATATGTGATCTCAGCTACATATGTAGTACAATACACTCATCCAGCCGAACAAAACAACCCTTCCCTCCCACGCCTCGAAAATCCCCAACTGTCGTGGCTATCTGGTCTCCCTCCCCCCCCCCAATCTTGAATAACAAACCCCGGTCCCAAAACAAACAGTATGAAAGGTGTGATGCACATGGGGCTTGTCGAGTTCCCAACACCACTCTGATAGTGCTCATAACAGCTTAAGTCTATTAAACAACTCTCTCCCCGAGGTATAACAAGTTACTATCAATGCGCCTTATGTGTCCGCAATTGTCTCGGTTAGGACGCCCCTGCGCACCAACCAGACTTCTTATTCATGTTCAGTCTGTACTCTGGCACCTCGATAGCTACATCTGGTGTCCACTAGTCATGTATTGTAATATGCACAGTACATTTTCTAAGGCTTCACAACATTACCATACGTCGTCTATTCTTGGATCTGCTCGTCTGGTCATTCTGTGTCTCGATCTTTTCGGGCATTTGACGAGCTCTCCGATTGCGCAGAAGGGGAGCTCGGTGAATCCCGGCTTAGGCGCCAGGGATCGGTGCGCACGCTCTACCACTAGTATCTCAGAGAAGGTGTCTCGACCCAAGAGGCTGACCAGAAGCTTCTCTATATATTGCTCCATGTTGCCGACATTGGATGACTCCGGTACCCCCAAAATACGGATGTTATTACGTTGAGATCTCGCTTCGAGATCTTCAGCCTTCGCTTGCAGGGTATGTAGGATCTTGTCTCTCTCCTTATCTGTCTCCGCATCTGCTCTGGCGACATCCTCCATGTCCGATATGTGCTGTTCCGCCGCATCAAGTCTGCCTCCATGTTTGTCCAGCCTTCCGGACATCCTGTCCATACGAAACGACAGCGCATCAATTTTGCTGTTGATTTTTGATACTCTGCTGGATAGTGCGGAACGCTTGTTTCATATCCACATCTGACCCGGAATCAGGGTTGTCTGGGGTGGAGTCTTGCTCCGTGGGCATGGATTCTTTTGATCTGGGGGTTTTACGCAGATCAAATTGCAGTTTGGGCTGTAACCTGTCAGTCTTGCCCATTTTGCCGGAATTTGCACACTGTGGGTGCGCAATTATCGTGCGTTATTGCTGTCGAGTAGTGTGTCCCAACGGTGCCTGGTGCTGCCTATCGACAAGGACCTTCACGGCCCACAACTCCCCTCCGTGCACACTTTGACGGACTTCTTCAAGCCGTTAGTGCAGGACGGTGGCAATCACTATATCGCTCCAGGTTGATCTCCCTGCAGTAGTGGCCCACACTCAGATTGCATGCAACGTGTCTATTGATTGAGCTGACTCTGCATGGTAGTCCCACTCGGCCCAAGCTGTGATCTGCATGAGTGTTTGTCTAGTTTTAGCCCAAAACGAAAGAGGGGGGTAGTTCTGATCCCCAGTCTTCTGACCCGCACTGTTCTGCACTCCCCTATCGTTTGGCTGAATAGTCTGCGTGCGGTCACCGGTCCCCTCCTTTCACGTTTGCTCGTGTACCTGCACTGGCCCTGTTCCGCTTAGTGGTTGGGGCACCGCAGCCTCGCAACGCGGAGGATCAGAGTTCCCGCTCGTGCACAGTAGCACCACAGCCCGTATCTCCGCTGTACCTCCGAGCTGACGATGTCTCCGAAGCTCCCGGGTCAGCCGCTCGTCGCCGCTGGCAGCTCCGCAACCCCTCGGGCACTTCCAGGATGTTACGGCTTCACTCTCCGGGACCCCCGTAGTGCTTGTCCCCGGGGTCCCAGCGCCGCATCACCAAAACCGCTGCTCCACTCTCTCGGAGACAGCTGAGGCTTGACGTGTATTCGCGTCGCCGAAGGCCTCCACACACCGCTCTGCTCAAGGTGCGTCACAGCCGCTGCTATTCGTTTGGCGGCACCGATATGGGCCACAATAGGCGCATCGGGCAGCGCTCAGCATCCGCTACGTATTCCTCTCTCGGGAGCTCGTTTCTGTGAGGATATTTGAGAGGATTATGGCGAATTATTGGTGGTGATGGGGAGAGCTACCCTAGATAGCGGCCATCTTGTAGTCAGGCAAGCTCCACCCCTTAGTCAATGGGATCTTTAAGGACATTGATAGTGGGAACTTTCAACCTCCGGAACCTCTTAAGGGGAGGGATCCAGATGACTGTTCGCTTACCCATTTTTCTGCCACCACACCAGAGCAAGTGAGTTCCTTTCTTTTGCAAAGTAAATCTGGTTCCCTCTCATGACCCCTGCCCAGTAAAGATCTTGAAATTGGTTCCAGACATCATTGCAAGGAACCTATCGCATATTTTGAATATTATGTTTTCTACTGATACCTTCCCTTCTGACTGGAAACAGGCTTCTAACCTCCCGCTTTAAAATAAAGTCCAACTTAAATGTTAATGACACTTCGAATTACCGTCCAATTGCACGGTTGCCTCTCCCAGCAACATTTTTTGAAAAGATAATGAATTTTGAGCTATCTAAATACATTCTAGATAACCATCTTCTAGACACCTCTCAGTTTGGCTTTCGACCAGGGCATAGTACAGAAACCACCCTGGTCAAGGCAAAGGATGAGGTGAGGAAGGCAGTAGACAGTGGAGGTTCAGCAGTTATGATCTTATTGGACCTATCTGCTGCCTTCGATACTGTAGATCATACAACTCTCATCGACTGTCTAGAGGAAATAGGGGTGAAGCGCGTCGCGCTTGATCTACTCTCTGCTTTTCTCAGAGACAGATCACAAACAGTAACGTTAGGGAAATTTAATTCCTCACCTTTTTCCCTGCCATGCGGAGTCCCTCAAGGGTCTTCTTTAAGCCCAACACTCTTTAATGTTTATGTAGCGAAACTGGCCCCTCTCATTAGAAGCTTCAACTTGGAGGTAACATCCTATGCTGATGATACTCAGTTGATAATTGCGGCAGCCAATAATGATTCATCGGGCCCTCTAAGATGCCGAAATTGCATCAAGGCGGTCAGTGACTAGATGAGTGGGCACTGCCTGAAGCTTAACTCGGGTAAAACTGAGATCATTGTGTTCGGGAACCCTTCTCCAGCTTGGTCCACTAATTGGTGGCCTGAAAATTTGCCCCAGCCTCCTCTTCCCGTCACCAAGGCTAAGAATTTAGGAGTCCTTATTGATGACAACCTTACTATGAGTGTGCAAATCTCAGCTATAACATTCTCAGCTTACTATATCCTAAAAATGATGAGGAAAAATATTCCATTCATCCTGGATAGTCACAGGAAAATCTTAATCACTGCGCTAGTCCTTCCCAGGTTGGACTACTGCAATAGTCTCTATTTAACCATTATAGAAAAACACATGACACGTCTTCAGTCAGTCCAAAATTCTGCAGATAGATTAATTGTTAAGCTTACCAAATTCCACTCCATCACGCAGGGACTTCGCAAGCTTCACTGGCTTCCCGTGCGCAGTTGTGCAAAATTTGAAGCCCTCTGCTTAGCCCACAAAGGAATGCATGACTGGGCCGGATTTCCTTAGATCAGCTTTTAAGCGATATAAGACTAATAGAGTACTCAGATCGGCCAAAGCCAATCTCTTAGCTGTCCCTAAATTTAAAAAGATGCAATGGGGTGGCAGAAGTATAGTCCTCAACACGATCAAACTTTGGAATAGCCTCCCACCTCATCTCATAGCAATCCCTTCACCAACATCTTTTAGGAAGGAGATAAACACCTGGCTATTTAACCTCTAAACAGCATCTAGCTTGCCCCATAGACAGCGGCAAGACACCTTTGTGGTAATCGCGCGCTTTAAAAAATTCTTAACATAACTTCTGGGTTGGGGCTTCCATCTGGGAGAGGTGGTGATCAGAGGCCTCTGGTCACTTGCAGAGCCTCTGCTCCACACCAACCTTCTGGAGCGGAGGTCCATCTGCTTAGCGCTGAAAGCCTTCCTGCTATACATCAAAGGGAGGCTGGTACAAGTGGTCATGGGCAACACCACCGCCATGTGGTGCTGCAATAAACTTGGTGGGGTCCACTGACCCTATGCCAGGAGGCCTTGCGCCTCTGGAAATGGTTGAACCACCAAGGATATTTTCCTAGTAGTGAATCACATGACCGGCTCTTTGAATGCTAGGTAGGTCTAGCTCAACTGTAGGCACCTCGAGCATCACAAGTGGCAGTTGCACCTGAAGGTAAAGCAAGGTCTCTACAGCGAATAGGGAGAACCTTGGCTCGATCGGTTTGCCACCGCCAAGAACGTGCATTTCATTACTTATGCCCTTTAGCGTTTCTAAGGCGTCTCTTGCTATGAGACTCGTTCCTCCTCGAGTGAACTCAGGACTCCTGTATGCCTTTCCGTCTATACCACTCCTGCCCCGAGTTCTCAAGAAGATCAGGACCGGCAAGTCCCAAGTGATCCTGTAGGCTCCAGATTTGTGTCGGAGAGTATGGTATGCAGAATTCCTGGTCTTGAGCATATGTCCTCCGATCAGGCTGCCCCTTTGGTAGAACCTGCTGTCGCAGCAACAGGGCAGGATTCTGCACCTTTTGCCTTGTTAATCTCCACCTTCATGCATGGAAATTGAGCGGCAATAACTGAACACCTACCTTCCTTCGGAGGGGGTTGATGTCATCCTGGCAGTCAGGCGTCCCTCAACGAAAACTGTATAAGCCTGTTGTTGGGACATATTTGTGGTTTGGTGCGGCACTCACTAGATTGAACCACTTCAGCCCAAGTTATCTGACTTTCTACTGTTCTCTCTCTCTTTTTCTCTTGCCTGGCAAGGCTTTGCTTTGAGCACACTTTATGGTTATCTTTCGTCCTTCTTTCGGTTGTCAGATCAGCCCTCACTGTTTTTTTATTGGTTTTTACTGCGACATAGAATACAACATGCACCAACATTCTTTAATGTTCATGCCACAGTTCAATGTCGTAATAGCTCAGTTTCTTAACATATGGCAGTTGAGTATGGCTATGAATTAGATGGAGGCGGGGTGGGGAGACATTCTGTAAGTGTGGGGCATTTTACAGAAAGAGATGTACAAGCTCATGAAGCATGTCTGAAGGAGTCAATGGGGGCAGAGGATGGGGATGTTCAGCGGTCAGTCATATCCTGTTCAAGGTTATGCAGGTAGTCACGTAAGGGTTGCTAAAAATCTACGGGGTGTGATGTCGGGGGCTGAAGGATTGCAAAGTCCGCACTGACGCTGTCGCAGTGTCATGTGTTTGATCCAAGCAGCAGAAGAGGGGAGTGTTGAATTGCCCCAGTGTACAGCGAGCTCGCATTTCACCAAAAGCAGGGCCTTTGAGAAGTCTGCGCACTGATTGGGGAAGGGTGACGGTGTGGCCCATGAGTGCAATTGCTGGTTCTGGTTGTAGTGTGATAGCTGTCATTTTTGTGATATGTAAGTATACGGAGAGCCAGTATGTGGAAATGATAGGGCAGGTCCATATGAGGTGTTAGACTTGGCATCTTTTGGCGTGTTTCCCTGACTTTTTGCTTTATGACCTCCCGGTTTTGACTCTGTTTTTGCTGGTGTAATGATTCTGCGCACTTTCCTCACTGCTGTCCAGTGGGAAAGTGCAAGTGCTCCCGTATAAAATGTGTATGGATTGGTATTTCCATGATTGGCCTATTTGATCTATGTGTCAGTCCCTAGTAAAGTGCACTGCGAGTCCCAGGGCCTATAGACCAAATGCTGTTGGTGGGCTGCAGCACTGGATTGTGCCACCCCTGCAAACAGCCCGTAAAGTGTAACTCTGGCCTGCCATCGCAGAGCCTGTGCGCAGCCTGGGGCTGCCATGTCGACTTGGCAAGTGCACACACTTGCAAGTCCCTAAACCTTCCCTTTGCTACATGTTAGTCACCCCTAAGGTAGGCCCAAGGTACCCCTGTGGGCAGGGTGCATTGTATGTGAAAGGTAGGATATGTCCTGGTGTGTGTGGCATGTCCTGATAGTGAAATACAGCCTACTTCGTTTTTCACTATTGCAAGGCTACCTGTTCCCCATAGGCCAGAATGGGCAGTTTTGATTATTACAGCTTATAATCCTAACTGACCCAGGGAACATGGTAGAAATTCGAGTTTAGTATGCCTGGACTCAGAATGATAAAATGCATCTTTTAGTGAAGTTGGTTTTAACATTCCGTGTTCGAAAATACCACTTTTAGAAAGTGGGTATTTTCTTGTCTAACCATCCAAGCCTGCCTCTGCTAGGTTGTGTATTCCTTGTCTGGAGTGTGAGTGACAAGGGCTGGGGGATGCCAGGAGACCGGGTGAGTCAGCACAGGGCTGAATAGCCAGATCTACATGTAGATGGGTGGGAGGAGTACACCGGGGACCTGAATAGGGCTGGGCCTTCCCTCCACAATGCTGGCTCCACCTCCTGTGGTGCGTCTGATGTCCCTGGCCTGCACCCTGAAAGGAAATACGGAGGCTTGTCAACAAAGTGCTCCAAGACTGACCAGAACTGGTTTGGGCCAGGCAAAGGCCTCTCTGCCGTCAGAGAACAAAGGAATTTGGGATATAAATATTGGGGCCCTAACCCCATGAATTTAGATCTCGCTGGAATCAAGGAACCTGCCAAGAAGAAGAGCTGGAGAGCTGCTAGGAGGAGTACTGCCCCTTTGCTGAGTTATTGCCTTGTTGGGTTGGCCTGCAGTTGCTGCTTCTGCCTTGGGCAGTGAAAGGACTGGACTGAACTTTCTATTACTTGTGCTGAGAATCTCCAAGGGCCTGAAACCGAGCTGGCCTCCTGTTAAGCAGTCTCAGGGACTGCAAAGACTTCACCACCCTCTGGGTACCGCTTCTGGAACCGCTGTTTCAGTTGCCACAGAGGAGAGGGAACCGCAACCGACTCCGTCAACCGACTCCATCGATGGCCCGGTGTCCTGTTTGCACCGCAGACCGCACCGTCCGCATCTCGCACCGCAACCCTGGTCTCACCGACGACGACGCCATCGCCACCGAGCCGCTGCTTGCACCGTGACCTGTGGGCACCGCAGTACGCATCGCATCGCTTCACTGTGCCAGCCGGACCAGACCGACGCTGTCGCTGCAACTGGCTCAACAATCGGGACCGCATCGCAGTTGGGGCACCGCTCGCACGCTTCGCGACGCACCGCTCCGACTCGCACCGCTGTCCGACGCCAGCTCCTGCACTCCGGCTTGGTCGCCTGCATCGCAACCTGCCAGCACCGCATCGAGCACCGTCTCACCCTGCACCGCACGCCTTGGACTCACCGACTCCGTCTGCACGACTGTCACCGAGCCGCTGCCTGCACCGCATCGAGAGGACACCGCACCCTGCACCGCTTCCATCTTGCATCGCAACCGCGACGAACGCCGACCGGCTCGCACACTCCGTGTCAGCCACAACGAGAAAGGTACTGTGACCGAGTCTGTTCACGACTCTGCTGGCCCGTATCGACGCGGTCGGCTGGAACTGTTAGATTCTGTGGTTCTCAGCATCGCGGTAGACTCGGACGGAGCTACCGACTCGTACAAACTTTGTTTTTGAACTATTCCTGCAAAGAAGAAGTTATCTTGCAACGTAATCACTTTAAAGTACTGTATGTGGATTTTTATCGTATTTGGTCTTGTTTTAAAGTATATAAAGATATTGGATATTTTTCTAAACTGGTGTGGTCAGTTTGTAGTGCTTACACTGTATTACTGGTGGTTATGTGCAAATGCTTTACACACTGCCTCTAGAATAAGCCTGACTGCTCGTGCCAAGCTACCAAGGGGGTTAGCAGGGGTTATTTTAGGAGTGTAACTCCCTTACCCTGACTAGGAAGACGGGTCCCTACTTGGACAAAGGTGCAAACCCTTGCCAACTAGAGATCCCATTTCTAACATGAGGTGTTCGAAGTCCGCTGCAGGGGCCTGACATTTGGGGCAGCAGTTTGTTCTATTGGCATCATACTTGGCGATTTCCAACAGAGTGAGGTAAACTCGCTGTAGGAACTTGAACTGCAGTAATGTGTGTCTGTAGTTAAGCGATATTTTCTGAATTTGCGCACAGCAGTATGACCACATTTTGTCTGTTACGAGAACGCCAAAGTCTTGTGTCCAGGCTTCCTGCTCACTAATAGTTGTCTGGTTTCAGCGCCGTGCACGGGCGGTAGAGTCTAGATATCAGGTGGGCACCGTCTGTGTCTGTTATCACGAGCGTTAATGGTGGAAACTCTTCCGGTGCGAGAGGATAGCTGAGCAGTTGGGACCGCAGGGTAGCATATAATCTCTGGAATATAAAGCGATGCATATATGGTATATGGTGGAACCGGGGATATTCCACGAGTTATAGTATGTGGCCATTGGGAAAGAGGTCCCCTATGTTGCGGATGTTCTAATGAAGTAGTGTGCGTTGTATGAGTGGTTCACCCGCAAGTGGGAGCCAAGGATTGTTTGTTAGCCGGAGAGTAGAGTAGAGTGGGCCACCACCCAGCCTACAGCGAAGTGTGCGCCAGGCCCAGCAGGTCGAGGACACTGTCATAATATCCTGTGTCTAGCGGCATACCCCTAGGTAATAAGGCAGAGCGTGGAATACGTTGCAGCTGATCCAGTTCGGGCTTCAGATATGGGATGCGCGCGTCTGGGTGGTACCAGCGATGCGTATAATGGCATTGGGCTACCTAGTAATATAAAGAACTTGCTTGCCCTTACGTGGGTTGTTAATACCACGAATATTCCAGGTAATGCAGGATATCTCCAGGGTTTCAGTTAAGTCACGTTTGTGGCATCGTAGGACTATAGAGTTGGGACAAGAAAAACATTTAAACATCATCCATCCCGAAACACACAGATACCTCCCTCCCACACTAGATACAAACACATCCAGCAAATCCCAACTATTAGGAACAAACAACAAAGGAACCCCAAACTTATATTCATGGTGTACACCAATGGGGTCAGAGGCGACCTGGTAGGCAGCGGCCAATTTGAAAAAGATATAGGAGCGCAGGATACAGTACAGAATTTGTAATGGTAATGGTGGAGGTGTAGGTCAAAGTAAATGGAGCCGTTACCCGGCACCCCAGCCCCAACAAGGATAGCATTCATGAATGGTCTGGGCAGTCGTCACAGTCCAGTGTTCGTGTGTCCTGGGCCAATATGTGGTGCCAGTCATCAGTCCGGCACTAGGATGTCCTATGAATGGGCAGGAGAGCCGCTCAATAGTTTCTTACAGAAGCTGGCAACGTCTGCAGGGGACTCTTAAGATCTTAGGCTTCCTGTTGTAGTCGATTTTCAGACGGGCCGGATATAGCATTGCTACCGTATGTTCAGCTTGCGGAGCGTGTTCTTTACATCACTGAATTTGCGTCTAGCTTCCTGGACTGTGGGGGTAAAATCTGGTTATATGGAAATGACAGACCCCTGGTATTGTAGCTCACTGCGCTCCCAGGCCAGACGGAGGGCAGCATCTCTATCCTTGTTATTTAGGATCCGCGCAATGAGGAAACGCAGCGGAATGCCGGAGGGGGGCTGTGGTCCCAGGGTGCAGTGTGCCCTCTCCACAGAAAAATTTGAGGAGAAACTGGATCGGTCAAATAGTTCTGTGAGCAGGTGTTCAACAAAGGATTCAGGTCGGCCCATGTATGTTGTCTCAGCAATGCCTGAGATGCGAATGTTGTTGCACCTCGACCTGGCCTCTAAATCTTCGTTCTTTATAGCCACCTGTTTAAGAATACGCTCTACCACACCCCCGCCCTTACTGTTTAAATCAGTAGTTGAATGCGTTTTTTGGAATTTCCATTAGAGCCGTTTCTCTTACGGCTCTTTTCCATCAAGACTGTTCTTTGTTGCCATTATTTCAGCGTGGCAAGTGAGTGAGCATCTGATAGAGATTTTTAACCGCAACTTCCGTACTTTAGAATATTCCCCAGATGTCAGACTTGATCCGGAAGTTTCCGACCAGTACCCCTGTGTGCTGGTAGGTGTTGTTTGGCTTGGCGTTGTTGTTCGCACCAGATGTGACATACACAGTGCCTATATAGGCGCCACCCTAGCGCCCTTACATTAGTACTTTTCTTTACGTGCTACTCAGCGCAGATCCGGTTACCCCCAGTCTTTTAATAACTGACTTTTTTCTCAACTTTTTGTTGTCTTTTTTTGAAATTTCATCTCCTAGTGTGCCAGAAATGTTTCATATGAAATCCACATTCTTCAAACCATGTGGTGCCTGTGCATTTTGTTTGCTTCTGGTGCTTGGAGTGGGTCCACGACTCCAAGACCTGCGAGGATTGCCATTCCATGAATCCCAAGCCGCTGGGGGAATGGTCCCTCAAGCTCTTCAATTCCTAACTTCGGACGACTCAGTGACGCTCTTGATTTCAGTCGCAGAGAAGGTCCAGGGACCACTCGTGGAGCCGCTCCATACGGTCGTCATCTCAATCTCAGTAGTCAGGTAAGTTGCATAAAAAAATGAAGTCTAAATGCTCTTCGACTTCTCCACGCTGGTCCAAGTTATCGGACC
Organism: Calotriton arnoldi; assembly: GCA_963921515.1. Classification (NCBI taxonomy): domain Eukaryota; kingdom Metazoa; phylum Chordata; class Amphibia; order Caudata; family Salamandridae; genus Calotriton; species Calotriton arnoldi. The sequence goes on from CAWUFW010005879.1 coordinate 198,532, forward strand.
TGGAATGGGAGCATCGTCACTCTAGGCCTTGCCCCGCGGTGGAACCTGTGCCATGGTCAGCTTCGCACCTCCCAGAGGTTCGCGGAGCTAGAGCGATCCCTGCTCAACTCGAGTTTTTTGAGGCTGTGCACCTCCTATTTGGGCAGTGTGACCCCCCCCCCCCCCCTCGGAGAGGCATAGGGCCCCACGGATACGTGAGAGGACCTTACTGGTTCTCCGCCGGCAGGTTTGTCCTTGGCGCCAGTCGGGCCCCTTGAATCCGTGCTGGATCCGGAGCAGTGCTGCCGGTAAGACTGCGACCTTCCCTGGGGCCCGCTCCAGTCCCGCCACTGTCAGCGCCACCGAAGCCTTGCGATGGCCCCATCGTTGTGTCTGACACAGATGGGCGTCTCCTGGCGCAGACTCAGGCAGCGACTGGTAGCATGCTGTCGGAGCAGGTGCCTTTTTTCTTTTGACAGCCTGAGAGTGACGATTGGAAAGGGTCAAAGGACCCTTATAGGATCACCCCCTGGATGATAGAGGACAACTGGTACGAGGAACTGGTGATTTGGACACCTAACCAGCCACTGGCCTAGTCTCTCCCCCTACCATGGCTATGGAGGAGTATGCCTCATTCGCAATGGTGGTGAGAAGGGCAGCTGAGGTCCAGACCTTCAGCTTCCCACAATGGCTGTCAAGACGAACGTCTTGACAGAGGTGCTTCAGCCAGGAGTCACCCCTTCTGAACCTTTACTCGCATTCAGTGAAGTCCCTAAAGATGTCCTCCTTGGCATCTGGTCCAAGCCCTGTACGGTGGCTCCTGTGCACCGGACAGTTGCCCACTGCCATTGCCCCACTCCCGGGGACTCCAGTTTCCTCACCCAACACTCCATCATGGAGAGCATGATGGTCCAAGCCTGCACTTCTAGGATCAATCCTGGTGCATTCCCTACCACTCCAGTGTATTGGGAATCCAAAAGGCTGGGTTCCTTTTGGTAAGAGGATTTTCTTTCACAAGCCTAGCACTGCAGTCGGTGAACACCCAATCCTTTTGGGCCGATATCCACACACTGTGTGGGATTCGGTTGTGCAAGTTCTGCCCATGGTCTTGGAGGAGGCCCAAGCCATACCCTCCCAAGCAATTGCTGATGGACGAGATGCAGCAAAGTTAATAATCAGATGTGGGCGTGACACGAATGACTCGCTTAGCGGAGCGATTTAGTAAGTGGCACTGATGCGCCGTGCCTGGCTAAGAATCACTGGCTCCTCGGGCGATGCCCAACCTTCACTCACGGACATGCTCTTTGGTGACTCTCTCCTCTTTGGTGAGAAGACAGACTCAGTGCTGAAGCGCTTTAAGGATAGCAGAGCTACAGCCAGGACCAAGAGCCTATCCATGGTCTTGCAAACCCTTCTGTGGGTACAGTAGGCGCTACCTACTGCGTCCTTACCCAGCCACCAAGGCCAATGGGGTTCCCAGCCCTTTTGTGGCTGTGGACGCAGTTCCCACAGATCATGTGGGACCACCAGCCAAAGGTAGGTTCAGTTTACCACCTTCCCCCTAGGGTGGTGCAGCCTCCAAACCCCTTTACCAGCATTCCTTATACCTGCATGGGCACCTGGTTGAAGGCAGGATCACCCATCACCTACCTCACGAAGTCGATAACATCTGACAAGTGGGTTTTGCACATCATCCAGAAGGGCTACTCCACGCCTTTCTGGGAAACCCCTCCACCCATGCCACCCACTTAAACCGGTTGACAGGGAACCATCTCTCACTACCCCGTCAGGAAGTGCTGGCTTTTTTGGCCAAAGAAGCCTTCAAGAGGATGCCGGCATCCGATGTAGGTTGTGGTTGCTATTCCAGCTAATTTCCGGTTCCCAAAAAGGACAGAGGCCTTTGCCCTATCCTAGACCTGCACCATCTCAACTTCTGTCTGAAAAAGCAGAAGTTCAAAATGTTTATCTTAGGTCAGGTACAGTCTGCCCTGGAGACTGGGTTGTGGCGTTGGACTTGGAGTACGCATATTTCTACATCCCCATCCTGCCGGCCCACTGGTGCTACCTGTGGTTCGCAGTGGGCCAAGAAGACTTAGTTTGCCATGCTCCCCTTCGGCCTTACCAGTGCCCCTTGTGTGTTCACCAAGATGTGGTTGCAACGCATCTGTGGAGGAAAGGGGTTCCAGTCTTCCCCTACCTCGATGATGGACTAATGAAGGCAGGCTTATCCAAGGCAGTCGTCTCCCACCTCCAGACTACGGCGGACCCCTCTGCATTCGCTGGGGTTCACTGTAAACCTGCCAAAGTCACACCTGTCTCCCTCTCAGGTGCTCCCTTTCATTGGGGCCGTTCTGGACACAGTGCAGTTTTGGGATTAATCTCCTGAAAGGCGAGTTCAGGATATTCGGTCTATAAGCCTTACGTTTAAGCCTCTGTTCTGAATTTCGGTGAGACTGACTCGGAGTTTGGATCTCATGACCTCCTGCATCCTATTTGTGACACATGCCCATTGGCATATGAGGGACCTGAAGTTTTAGTGGGCACAGCATCAGAGGAGTCTCTCAGACTTCATCCAGATCTCGGAGAGAACTGCAAAAGACCTGCAGTGGTGACTGACGAACTGTCACTGGGTATGTGGCAGACCCCTCTCCCTTCCCCAACCAGAGCTGACTAGTGACATCATCAGTCACTACACAGCGCAACAACACTGTGCCTTATCTCAGTTTCTTCTATTTGTTCTTTCTTTGGCCCAGCAGGTCTCTGATCTGGTCACAGTTATAGGTATTCTGTCTGCCGTTTCGGCATGCTTGCGGTTGCAGGGCCAACCTTCTTTGTCAAGTTGCCCAAGTCATTGTGTGACTAGGTTCCTGAAAGGAATGCAACAATCTACACCGCCCCCGGTCATTTATCATGCTCCAGTGGTATCTTAACCTGGTCCTTGCGTTCCTCATGTGCGCTTCCTGTGAGCCGTTACATACCTGCCCAGTTTGCTTGCAGACTATCAAAACAGTCTTTCTAGGGGCCGTAACATCGACCAGAAGGGTCAGCGAACTGTAGGCCCTCTCTGTACAGCCTCCTTATACCACCTTTTACCCAGACAAGCTGGTTCTGAGAACCCGTGTCTCCTTCCTCCTGAAGGTTAAAACTCCCTTTCATGTAGGCCAAACCATCACCTTGTCTGCCTTCTTTGCTCCGCCTCACCCTTCTAAAGAAGAGGAAAGAGACTACCATCTGTACCTAAAAAAGAGCATTATCTTTCTACATTGATTGCAAAATAGAGTTCCGGGTGAACGATCAACTTTGCAGTCTAAGTTGGAGCTAAGAAAGGGAATGCAGTGCCGAAACAAAGCATCTTGTGATGGATATTGCTCTGCATAAATATCTGCTACGCATTGGGCGAGAAGCAATCCTAGGGCTTATGTGCTCATTCTACCAGTGGCAAGGCTGCGATCACTGCATTGGCTTCCGGAGTCCCTGTACTGGACATCGATCAGGCTGCAACGTGGGCATCTTTGCACATGTTCGCCAATCACTACTGCCTGGATGGTCAGGACCACCGTGACACGCACTTTGCCTGTTCAGTCCTGCAGAACATATTGGTCTAATCTATTTATAAACCCACCTGTGGTGAGGTAATGCTTGGGTATCTATCTATTCTAAGATAAAGAATCTGCAGCTAGAGGTCTCTATCAGATTCACAAGTTACTTACCTTCGGTAACGCCTTATCTGGTTGAGATTATTTAGTAGCAGATTCCTTACTGATCCTCCCTGCTCTGTGAACTGATTCAATAGGGTCTCCCTTCCGAGGGCCTTTGTAATGCACACCAGTAGGTCAACATTCTTCGTGGCAAGTCACGAAAATAAATTGACGTCAGGCACTGCACAAGTCACATCCATGGGCAACGCTGAGATGGAGCCGAACGCCACCACTTAATGGCACACAATGGTCCTGCTCGAAAACTTCCAGATCCAGTCTGATGCCTGGGAAATATTCTAAGGTAAGGTATCTGCAGCTAGACAGTGTCTCTACCAGATAAGGCGTTACCGAATGCAACTTGTTCTTCAGGCTCTGTGCTAATCCACCTTACACTATCTTCTTGCCAAACAAACTGGTTCTGCATACTCTGCCATCCTTCCTGCCGTACGTTTTTACGCCGTTTTATGTTGGTCAAACCATCACCCTGCCAGTGTTCTATGCTCTGTGTGAGAAGCTGGCTTGGTTTATGGTGTACACTAAGTTAAGTGGGCACCCTGCACCAATCCAGACAACCCTTATGGTGATTTTAGTGGTCTTAGACAACCTTAGAAAGCTCTCTAAGTGGTAGCTGTGGAGAGAAGCCTTCAGGCTTAGTCCAGAAGGAGTGTAAAGCAGCTTGTTTTACCAGAGCATAATCTTATTGATATAGATTAAGTGAAAAAGAACCACACAGTGTATTTATAAAAATATGTATTTATTATAAGACACTCACTAACACATACAGATATCTCCTAGCCGGAGATATACACAATACTTTTCAATAGAAAAAGGTAAGTAGCACAGTTACACAGTGGTCGCCGGGGGGAGACCAAACCATATACTAAAATAGTGGTATGTGAACCACGACTCAAGTCAAGACTATACCCAGAAGACGTAGAAGTACCAGGGACCCAAGGAACCACCCGAGGTAAGTAACCAGGAACCCCATGGATGTGTGCAGAGTGGGAACACGGGCTCACTAAAAGTAAATGGGTAAGTCGCAGTTGTAATTTTTAAAAAGGACCCCTCCCAGTGGACCCTGAAGAAACCCCATGGAAGACGGAAGGTTGTGGAGCCACCCCACCCGTGGAGACCCTAGGAACCAGGATACCTACACCAGGGAAGCCGGCTGCATAGGTGTGAAGTGGCGTCGGAAACCGCCGTCTAACTCAATGGAGGACTTCAGAAAGATGCCGCTGCTGGAGAAGGTGAAAGTGTCCGGTGGAACCCAAAGGTGGATTCAAGATGAGAAGTACCTGCAAGCAGAGGGGACAGAGTCTGTCACTCAGGAGTGACCCGGAGGACAAATGCCCACCGAAGTCGGGTGTTGCAGTAGAGCGGACGATGACATTTGAGCTACAGCTGTGCGGACCAGGTGACGCTGTGGAAGACCAGGAGCTGTTCATGAGCTGTCCCATGTTGAGAGTTGAGGGGTCGGTGTCCGTCTTGAGCACCAACAAGCCTTGGCCAGTCGTACTGTCCAGATACAAAGGACATCGTCAATATACCTCCTCCAAAGAGAAATATTCTCTTTGAAGGGGTTGGAGGCATGATGGATCACATTGCTTTCGAACTGGCCTACATAAATGCAGGCCAAGCTCGGCGCAAATGTGACCCCCATAGACGTGCCTGACACCTGGAGGTACAGCTGATTTCTGTACTCAAAAAAATTTCTGGTAAGTGCCAGTTCAATGCACTGCAAAACAAAAGACTGGGGAGTGTCATAGAACCACTCCATTTCCCCAAGAGCACGCGCTGCTGCCACCAGCGCGGCATCTTGGGGTATGCTGGTGTACAGGGATTCTATATCGATGGTAACTAAAAATTGCCCCCTGGGGTCAAACACCACTGTACTAAGAATATGAAGTATATCAGTCGTGTCCTGCACATAGGATGGTTGGGTGATGACTGCTTCCCTTAAGAAAAAATCTGCAAACTGGGATAAGGGCTCCAATACAGATTGAATACCCGACACAATCGGGCGACCCGGTGGTGGGCGCTTAGGTTTGTGGATCTTCGGATATAAAAGGCCGATACACGCGGTTTCGCGTTGATTAAGAAATCCGCCTCCTTGTACGTAATCCACTTTTTTTTTAATTTTTTTTTTTTTTTGCGCCCACCACCAGAGTCTTGATGACATCTTGTAACTCAGGCGTGGGGTACAGTACTAGTGGTAGGTAATTACTACGCTCTCCCAAAAGTCTGAGAACTTCTGCTTCATAATCGTGGCTATTAAGAACGACCACTGCCCCACCCTTATCAGCTTGTTTTATCGTAATTGATTTATTGTCTTGAAGGGTTTTCACAGCCAGCCAGTCACTTCTGCTCATATTGTGAGTATGGAACTGATTCTGTTTTCGTTCCAGATCCTCGATATCTTTGAGGACCCGCTGTTCAAAAACAGCCACCTCCGGGCCTACCGATGTACCTGGAGGCCAAAACCCTGATGGTCGGTGGAGGTTCGTATTAAAAACAGATTGAGGTTCTCTCTCTTTGTCCAAAAAGAATTTGTGGACCTTGATTTTTCTCATCACTTCGAAAATTTCAGTGCGGCACTTGAAGGTGTTGTGCTTTGGAGTGGGAACAAATCCCAGACCCTTATTCAATACTGCCCGTTCCTCTGGGGACAGTGAATAATCGGACAGATTAACAACAATATCATTTGCGGGGGTTAAAATGTTCTCCCCTCCAAGGGGTACATTGTTTAGAGCTTCCATTACATCGGTGTTCTGCCTCTGCTGCGAGTGATACAGGGAGAGTATGTTTGCCATGTTGGTTGGAAATTGGCCCTTCCTCTGCCCCACTGAGCTACACCACCTCTTCCCCTGTTGCCCCTCTGGGTCTGACCTAAAAAAGACCTCAAAAAGACTTTCTTTTTCCGTGCCAGCAAGCGCAGATCCGGGGAGAGTGGTACCCTCAGTCAATTTTTGACTGAACTTTTTCTCGACTTTTGTCGACTTCGTTGGTGTTTGAGTCCATCGACTCCTGGTGCACAAGGGATGCCTGGCTTTAAGGCTTGCGGTTCCTGTAACCGACTCATGTCGGTGACAGATCCGCACCGCGTGTGCCTCTACTGCCTGGAGCGCCACCACGACCCCAAGTCGTGCTCCGACTGCCGGACCATGGCCCGAAGTCTTTGCGGGAGCGGTCCCGAAAGTTGCTCGAGGCCCGGCAGTCGGCTCTGCGCCGCTCGAGTTCGCGGAGGAGGTCGAGGGACCGGTCGCGGAGCCAACACCATTCTTCGTCGGAGTCTTCGCACTCTGGGTCAGGTAAGTCGACGCACAAAAAGAAGTCGAAGAAGCATCGTCGCTCTTCGACTTCTCCCCGTCTGTCGGCCGACGCGACGAGGGATGCGGGTGGTGCCTCTCCTGCGGCTCCGCGTGCGGAGCCTGCTGGGTCGACTCCAGGTTTCCCCCCCTTTCCAGGACCCGGTGCGACCCCTGCCCAGCTTCGGAGTTTCTACGAAGCGATGCATACCATCTTTGGGCAGTCCGACTCCGCCGGCGCGCCTTTGGGCCCCGCGGACTCAGTTGGGGGCCCTGGGCCTTCTGCGGCTTCGGCCTCGGCACCGCAGGATCCCCTTGGATCCAGGCCTGGATCCGCATTGGCACCGGTCGACCTCATTACGCCTCCCCCGGCGCCGATTCCACCAGCACCATGTCCGCCACCGGCCTCCACCTCGAGGTAGACGCGGAGTCGGACCGACGCCGACGGGTACCTTTGTGCCCCTGTTCTACCATGGCTCTTTGAGACGTGATTGGCAGCCAGAGGAGGGTGAGTAGGACTGGGAGGGGTCTGGAGACACTTTAACAGACCAGATGGTGTATGAGCAGGACTGGAGAGAGGAACTGGGGGAAGCCAGTGGTTTGGATACCTCACCAGACCTTGGCATGTTGTCGTCTCCTACCGTGGCTACGGAGGAGGGAGCATCATACGCAGTGGTGTTGCGTAGGGCGGCCGAGGCTCTCCACCTCGAGCTTCCTACGGTGGCAGTCAGGACTAACCTCCTGACAGAGGTGCTTCAACCGGCAGCGAGCTCTTTGGAGCCCCTGCTGCCGTTTAATGAAGCCCTGACAGACATCCTTTTGGGCACCTGGTCCAGGCCCAACACATTGGATCCTGTGGACAGGATGATCGCCCGACGCCACCACCCGGCCCTGGACGACCCCACTTTCCTCTCCCAACACCCCACCCCTGAGAGCTTGGTAGTCCAAGCCTCCACGTCCAAGGGCGCATTCCCTACCGCTCCCCCGGAAAGGGAATCCAAGAAGCTGGACCATCTTGGGAAGAAAATGTTTTCTTCCGCCAGCTTGGGACTGCGGTTGGTAAACACTGCATGTATATTGGGCCGTTACACCCACTCTGTGTGGGATACGGATGCAGTTGCCGAGGGGAGAGACGCAGCGAAGTTTACCATCCGCTGTGGGCTGGTTACCGCCGACTCACTAGGCAGGATGATTTCCACGTCAGTAGCCCTTCGACGCTACGCCTGGTTGCGTTAGACTGGTTTTTCCGGGGATGTCCAATCCACCCTTATGGACATGACCTTTGATGGCCGTCGCCTTTTCGGCGACAAGGCAGACAACGCGCTAGAGCGCTTTAGGGACTCTCGGGCTACGGCCAGGTCCTTGGGCCTCTCCACCACCCGCCCTGCGCAGTCTGCCTTTCGCCCCTTTTGTGGCTACGGAAGGGGTGCCCCACTACGTCCCGCCCAGAGCCACAGGCCGGCGCAAGCTGTTCAGCCACAGCACGGCCGGGGATGTGGAAACCACTGCCATGGTTCTGGGGGCCAACGGGCGGGCCAGTCCATCACAGCCCCCTCTGCAGCAGCCTCCAAACCCTCCTAGTCCGACCTTTCAGGGCCACCAAACGCCAGTGGGCGGCAGGATCCGCCATCACCTCTCCCACTGGCGCACCATCACGTCAGACAGGTGGGTATCTGAAAGAGACACGTTAGTGATAGATTCCTTACCTTAGAATATCCCCAGGCGTCAGGCTGGATCCGGAAAGTTTTGCGTAGCAGTACCCTTTGCGCGTCGGTAGGCGGCGTCGTGCGGCTCCGCGTCCGTCGTCGGGCGTCGTGATCGCCGGGATGACGTCGCGGGCAGTACTTAGGCGCCGCCCCTGCGCGCTGACGTCAGTTCTTCTTTTCCGCGCCAGCAAGCGCAGATCCGGGAAGAGCAGTGCCCTGGTCAATTTTTGACCATACTTTTTGGTGATTTTTTCACTGTTTTTTTTCCAACTTTAAGGTGTCGTAGGGATGCCCGGCTTCAAGCGATGCGGCGCCTGTGCGCGGATGATGTCCGTCACCGACCCGCATTGGGAGTGTCTCTTCTGCCTCGGCCGAGGCCACGACACCGAGTCTTGTCCCGAATGCCAGGCCCTCAACCCGAAAGCTTTGCGAGAGCGGTCTCGAAAGCTCCTCGAGGCCCGGCATTCGGCTCCACGGAGGCCCCGGTCGCGTGAGAGGTCCAGGGGTCGCTCGCGGAGTGCACACCGGTCGTCGGCGTCGAAGTCTTCTTCGTCCGGTAAGTCTAAGCACAAGAAGTCCAAGAAGCATCGTCGCTCTCGGACTTCGCCTCGCCGGTCTCGCGACTCGGCTGAGGCCCCTCCCGGCACCGTCCCGCCCCGCGGCCCCGGACTTGCCTGTGGAGTCGCCCCCGCCATACCCGCCCTTCCCGGGTTCGGGGCGGATCCGGCCAAGGTACAGGAGTTCCTGTCGGCCATGGCCCGCCTCTTCGGGCCTTCAGGCCCCTCCGGTGCGCCTTCGGGCCCCGCGGGCCCTGATGGGGTTGCTCCGGCGTCGCCGGCGGCTCCGGCCCGGCGTCGCCCGTGCCTCCAGCCTCGATCCCGGCTTCGGCCCCGGCCTCGATCCCGGCTCCACAACCCCCATCGACGCCGGTCGACCTCACAACACCTCCGCCGGCGCCGATGTCTCCGGTGCCGTTCTCGACGCCGCCCTGGGCTCCGGGCGGCGTCGTCCCCAGTTCCTTCCGGCTCCGGACATGGACCCGGAGCGACGTCGCTCGACGCCGGCTCCGGCGCCGATGGGACCTTGGGTCCCAAATGTCCCTCCTCCTCCTTATTTTGAACCAGAGGAGGACCAGGAGGACTGAGAGGGGTCTGATGACCCTCTGACGCGCAACTGTCAGTATGATGAGGACTGGACAGAGAGTCTAGGGAGGCCAGTGGTCTGGATACTTCCCCTGACACTGGCATGCTGTCTCCTCCCGTGGCTACGGAGGAGGGGGCCAATTTTGGTACGGTGTTGCGTAGGGCTGCTGGGGCCTTACGTCTCCAGCTCCCTACTTTGACGGTCAAGCCTAACATCTTGACAGAGGTGCTTCAACCGGCAGCCTCCTCTGCGGAGACTGTGCTGCCGTTTAACGACGCCCTCACTGACGTTCTTTTGGGCGCCTGGTCCAAGCCCAACACAGGGGCTCCTGTGGATCGGAACGTGTCACGACGCCATCGCCCCGCTCCGGGCGACCCCCTGTTTCTTTCTGTCCACCCCACTCCTGAGAGCTTGGTTGTCCAAGCCTCCGCTTCCCAAACCGCCTTCCCTACCGCTCCTCCGGATAGGGAATCCAAACGCCTGGATCAGTTTGGGAAGAAAGGTTTTCTTCCTCCAGTGCTGGCTTGCGGTCCGTTAACACCGCTTGTCTTTTGGGCCGATATACCCACTCCCTGTGGGATTCGGTGGCGGATGTTTTGCCCCAGTGCCCTGAGGAGGTCCAGGCACTGCTTTCCCGCGCCATTGCGGAAGGAAGGGATGCGGCCAAATACACTATCCGTTGTGGCCTTGACACCGCCGACTCGCTGGGCAGGTCGATTGCAACGACGGTGGCGCTCCGACGCCACGCCTGGCTGAGAACCACTGGTTTTTCAGGGGATGTCCAGAATACTCTCATGGACATGCCCTTTGATGGAGTCGGTCTTTTGGGTCCAAAGCAGACCATGCGTTGGAGCGCTTTAAGGACTCACGGGCTACTGCCAAGTCCCTGGGCCTTTCTGCTACACGCCCTCCGCTGCCTTCTGCTTTTCGCCCCTATCGTGGCCACGGTAGGGCGCCCCTTCACGTCAGCAGCCCAGCCACCGGCCCGCGCAGCAGGCGTCTTCGCGTGGCCGAGGACGTGGATTCCGCCGTGGCGGATCGGGCAACCAGCGTGCGGGTCAGGCCACCACCTCCAACCCGTCCGCGGCCTCCAAGCCCTCCTAGTCCCTCCTTTCAGGTGCACGGCACGCCAGTAGGGGGCAGGGTCCGCCATCACCTTCCCCACTGGCGCACCATCACCTCGGACAGGTGGGTCTTGGACATTGTCCGAAGGGGCTACTCCCTCCCCTTCGAGACCACCCCCAGCCATGCCACCTCAATTCCACCGCATGTCAGGGGATCACTTGGTGCTTCTACAGAAGGAAGTCACGGCCCTCTTGACCAAGAGGGCCATCGAGCATGTTCCGACCCCAGAAGTAGGGCGTGGTTGCTACTCCCACTACTTTCTGGTGCCCAAAAGGACAAGGAGGACATGCGTCCTATCTTGGACCTCCGGAACGTCAATCGCTTCCTCCGGAAGGAGAAGTTCAAGATGCTCACCCTAGCTCAGGTCTTGACTGCCCTCGACCCTGGAGACTGGTTGGTAGCGTTGGACTTGCAGGACGCGTATTTCCACATCCCCGTCCTGCCGGCCCACCGGCGTTACCTTCGGTTCACGGTAGGCCCCGAGCATTTTCAGTTCACCGTGCTCCCTTTGGCCTTACCAGTGCCCCTCGGGTGTTCACGAAAGTGATGGCGGTGGTCGCAGCTCATCTGCGCCGGGCAGGGGTTTCAGTCTTCCCCTACCTCGACGACTGGCTGCTGAAGGCGGGCTCGTCCCAGGCAGTCGTCTCCCACCTCCAGACTACGGCCGAACTCCTGCACTCGCTGGGGTTCTCCATCAATGTGCCGAAGTCGCATCTAATTCCTTCTCCACAGCTCCTTTTCATCGGAGCAGTTCTGGACACGACGCAGTTTCGGGCCTATCCTCCCGAACGGCGAGTCCGGGATATTCAGGCTATGATTCCGATCTTTCGGCCTTTATCCTGGGTTTCGGTACGGATGACCCTGAGGCTGCTGGGCCTCTTGGCCTCCTGCATCCTGCTGGTCAATCATGCCAGATGGCATATGCGGGCTCTGCAGTGGGACCTGAAGTTCCAGTGGGCGCAGCACCAGGGCAACCTGTCCGATCACGTCCAGATCTCGGAGGGGACTGCAAAACAGTTGCAGTGGTGGCTCTCGAACCGGCAATGGGTCATGGGCAGATCCCTCTCCCTTCCCCAGCCAGAGCATACAGTTGTGACGGACGCGTCCCTTCTGGGATGGGGCGGTCACATGGGAGAGGCGGAGATCAGAGGCCTCTGGTCTCCGGCGGAGTCCCGGCTCCATATCAACCTTCTGGAGCTCCGGGCGATCCGGCTTGCACTCAAGGCATTCCTTCCCTCTGTCAAAGGGAAGGTAGTGCAGGTGTTCACAGACAACACCACCGCCATGTGGTACTGCAACAAACAGGGCGGGGTGGGGTCTTGGACCCTTTGTCAGGAGGCTCTGCGCCTCTGGACTTGGCTGGAACATCAGGGCATGTTCCTGATGGTTCAACACCTGGCAGGTTCTCTGAACGCCAGGGCGGACGAACTCAGCCGCAGGTGCATGATGGATCACGAATGGCGTCTTCACTCGGAAGTGGCGCAAGGTCTCTTTCTGCAGTGGGGAGAGCCTTGGTTAGATCTATTCGCCACCGAAGAGAACGCGCAATGTCATCAGTTCTGCGCGTTGGAATTTCCAAGCGGCACTCGCTCGGCGACGCTTTTCGTCGCGAGTGGAGTTGCGGTCTGTTGTACGCCTTTCCGCCTATACCACTTCTACCCAGAGTGTTGAAGAAGATTCGGCACGACCGGGCCCAAGTCATTCTTGTGGCTCCGGACTGGGCTCGAAGAGTTTGGTATCCCGAGCTACTCAGTATGAGCATAGATCCCCCGATCCGTCTGCCTCTTCGGGAGGATCTTCTGTCGCAGCAGCAGGGGACGGTCCTCCACCCGAACCTGTCCAGTCTACACCTGCTTGCGTGGAGATTGAGCGGCGGCAGTTGATTCCTTTCGACTTGCCTCCCGAAGTTTGTGATGTGATTCTGGCAGCCAGGCGTCCCTCCACTAAGGTGGTATACGCCTGCAGGTGGAACAAATTTGTGGCATGGTGCACAGCAAAGGCTGTGGATCCCCTTTCTGCCCCTCTTTCTGAGGTCCTTCTGTTCCTTCTCTCTCTGGCCCAACAGGGTTCTGCCCTGGGTACCATCAAGGGTTATCTTTGTGCTATCTCGGCCTTCCTCAGGCTCCCTGATCAGCCCTCCCTTTTCAAGTCCCCTGTTAACAGGTTCTTAAAAGGCATTACTCACCTCTTCCCTCCTGTTCCGTTTGTAATGCCTCAGTGGGACTTGAACTTGGTTCTTACCTTTTTAATGTGCGCTCCCTTTGAGCCTCTGCATAACTGTCCTCTTCGTCTTCTGACTCTGAAGACTGCCTTTCTGGTGGCCATCACCTCCGCTCGGCGGGTGAGTGAGCTCCAGGCTCTATCTTGCAAACCTCCCTTTCTGTCTCTTCATCCAGACAAGGTTGTTCTTCGGACGCGTCCGTCCTTCTTGCCGAAGGTGGTTACTGCTTTCCACATTGGGCAGACCATCACTTTGCCCACCTTCTTTCCGCCTCCTTCCAGAGAGGAAGAGAGGCTCCACCGTCTGGACCCAAAACGTGCGCTCTCCTTCTATATCGACCGCACAAAACACTTCCGGGTGGATGACCAGCTCTTTGTTGGCTACGTGGGCGCCAAAAAAAGGTCGGGCGGTGCACAAGAGGACCGTCTCCCGCTGGGTTACCTTGTGCATCAAGACCTGCTATTCTTTGGCCAAGAAGGAGCCTCCTGTTGGGCTGCGTGCCCATTCCACCAGGGCAACGGCTGCTACCACGGCCTTGGGCCGCGGTGTTCCGCTGCCGGTTATCTGTCAGGCAGCTACGTGGGCCTCGCAGCACACGTTTACTAAGCATTACTGCCTTGACAGTCAGGTCCGGAGGGACGGCTTCTTTGGCCGTTCTGTCCTCCAGGACTTCCTTGTCTGATCTTTGTTCGCAGACCCACCACCGGGGTTGGTATTGCTGGGGTATCTATTCTAAGGTAAGGAATCTATCACTAACGTGTCTCTTTCAGATGCACAAGTTACTAACTTGTGTAACGATATATCTGTAAGAGACAGTAGTTAGTGATAGATTCCTTACCGCCCACCCATCCTCCCCGTTCTGCGAACTGATTTCTAGGGTTAAGGACATCCCTTTCAGGGCCCTAGTATTTTTCAGACACCTGTGTCAGCTTCTTGCATGGCTCTGCGTTCCTGGCGCGGAAAGTCGTGTATAGAACTGACGTCAGCGCGCAGGGCGGCGCCTAAGTACTGCCCGCGACGTCATCCCGGCGATCACGATGCCGACGACGGACGCGGAGCCGCACGACGCCGCCTACCGACGCGCAAGGGTACTGCTACGCAAAACTTTCCGGATCCAGCCTGACGATATTCTAAGGTAAGGAATCTATCACTAACTACTGTCTCTTACAGATATATCGTTACACAAGTTAGTAACTTGTGCTTTGCAAATAGTCCGAAGGGGCTACTCCCTCCCCTTTGAGACTACCCCTCCCTCCATGCCACCTCAGTACCATCGCATGTCGGAGGATCACTTAGCCCTTCTCCAACAGGAAGTTTCGGCACTCTTGGCCAAGGGTGCCATCGAGCACGTTCCTGCCCCAGAAGTAGGTTGTGGTTGCTATTCCCACTACTTTCTGGTGCCCAAGAAGGACAAAGGCCTGCATCCTATCTTGGATCTCAGGAACGTCAACCGCTTCCTCTGGAAGGAGAAGTTCAAAATGTTGACGCTCGCTCAGGTCTTGTCTACCCACGACCCTGGAGACTGGATGGTAGCGTTGGACTTGCAGGACGCTTACTTTCACTTCCCCGTCCTGCCGGCCCACCGGCGTTATCTGCGGTTCACGGTAGGCCACGAGCACTTTCAGTTTACCGTGCTCCCTCTTGGCCTTACGAGCGCCCCTCGGGTGTTCACGAAAGTGATGGCGGTGGTCGCAGCTCATCTGCGCAGATCAGGGGTTCCAGTCTTCCCCTATCTCGAGGACTGGCTGTTGAAGGCGGGCTCGCCCCAGGCTGTCGTCTCCCACCTCCACACTACGGCCAACCTCCTGCATTCGCTGGGGTTCTCCATCAACGTGCCGAAGTCACACCTGACCCCCTCTCAGAAGCTCCTCTTCATCGGAGTGGTTCTGGACACGACGCAGTTTCGGGTTTATCCTCCCGAACAGCGAGTCCGGGATATTCGGGCTATGATTCAGATCTTTCAGCCTCTATCCCGGGTTTCGGTCAGGATGACCCTGAGGCTACTGGGACTGATGGCTTCCTGCATCCTGCTGGTGGACCATGCCAGATGGCATTTGCGGGCTCTGCAGTAGGACCTGAAGTTCCAGTGGGCAAAAAATCAGGGGGACCTGTCCGATTTGCGTCCAGATCTCAGAGGGCACTGCACACCAATTGCAGTGGTGGCTAATGAACCAGGATTGGGTCGACGGCAGGTCCCTCTCCCTTCCCCAACCAGAGTTCACAGTGGTGACCGATGCATCACTTCTGGGATGGGCCAGCCACATGGGGGAGGCGGAGATCAGAGGCCTCTGGTCTCTGGCGGAGTTCGGGCTCCACATCAACCTTCTGGAGCTTCAGGCGATTCGTCTTGCACTGAAGGCATTCCTTCCCTCTGTCCGGGGAAGAGTAGTGCAGGTGTTCACGGACAACACCACCGCCATATGGTACTGCAACAAACAAGGCTGGGTGGGGTCGTGGACCCTATGTCAAGAGGCCCTCCTCTGGAACATCAGGGCATATGCCTGGTGGTTCAACACCTGGCAGGTTTGCTGAACGCCAGGGCGGACGAACTCAGCCGCAGGTGTATGATAGATCACGAATTGGGTCTCCACCCGGAGGTGGTGCAAGGTCTCTTTCGACAGTGGGGAGAGCCTTGGTTAGATCTATTTGCCACCGAAGAGAACGTGCAATGTCAGCAATGCTGCGCGTTCGAATTTCCAAGGCGGCATTCGCTAGGTGACGCTTTTCGTCACGAGTGGAGTTGCGGTCTTCTATACGCCTTTCCGCCTGTACCACTTCTGCCCAGAGTGCTGAAGAAGATAAAACGCGACCGGGCCCAGGTCATTCTTGTGGCTCCGGATTGGGCACGAAGAGTCTGGTATCCCGAGCTGCTACACATGGCCATCGATCCTCCGATCAGACTGCCTCTTCGGGAGGATCTTCTGTCGCAGCAGCAGGGCACGGTCCTCCACCCGAACCTGTCCAGCCTCCACCTCCTTGCGTGGAGATTGAGCGGCGGCAGTTGACGTCGTTTGATCTGCCTCCCGAAGTCTGTGATGTTATCTTGGCAGCCAGGCGTCCCTCCACTAAGACTGTATACGCCTGCCGGTGGAACAAGTTTGTGGCATGGTGCACAGCAAAGGCTGTGGATCCCCTTTCTGCCCCTCTTTCTGAGGTTCTCTGGTTTCTTCTTTCTCTAGCCCAGCAGGGCTCTGCTCTGGGCACTATCAAGGGCCATCTTTCAGCCATCTCTGCCTTCCTTTGGCTTCCAGATCAGCCTTCCCTTTTCAAGTCCCCGGTTGTAAGTCGATTCTTGAAAGGCATAACTCATCTCTTTCCTCCTATTCCCTTCGTTATGCCTCAGTGGGACTTGGACCTGGTTTTAACTTATTTAATGTGCGCTCCCTTTGAGCCACTTCACAACTGTCCTTTAAGGCTCTTGACTCACAAAACTGCGTTCCTGGTGGCCATCACCTCTGCTAGACGAGTGAGTGAGCTCCAGGTGCTTTCTTCTAAGCCTCCTTTTCTCTCTGGGCATCAGGAGAAAGTTGTCCTTAGGACTCGTCCATCCTTCCTGCCCAAGGTTGTCACGGCCTTCCACATCGGGCAGACTATCACTTTGCCCACCTTCTTTCCGCCTCCGCATTCTTCGAAAGAGGAGGAGAGTATCTACCGTCTGGACCCAAAACGTGCGCTTTCTTTCTATCTGGATCGCACAAAGCAGTTCCGGGTGTATGACCAACTCTTTGTTGGCTACGTGGGTGCCAAGAAAGGCCGGGCCGTACACAAGCGAGCCATTTCTCAATGGGTCTTTTTGTGTATAAAAGCATGCTATTCTCTGGCTAAAATG
Source organism: Calotriton arnoldi (assembly GCA_963921515.1). Classification (NCBI taxonomy): domain Eukaryota; kingdom Metazoa; phylum Chordata; class Amphibia; order Caudata; family Salamandridae; genus Calotriton; species Calotriton arnoldi. Next base: position 215,538 of record CAWUFW010005879.1, read on the forward strand.
GAGCCTCCAGTGGGGCTACGCACCCATTCCACCAGGGCGACGGCAGCCACTACTGCCTTGGGAAGAGGAGTTCCTCTACATGACATCTGTCAGGCAGCTACGTGGGCATCACTGCACACGTTTACGAAACACTACTGTCTGGACAGCCAAGTCCGGAGAGACGGCTTCTTTGGCCGTTCTGTTCTCCAGGATTTTCTGGTGTGATCTTGGTTCGCAGACTCACCACCGGGGTTGGTATTGCTGGGGTATCTATTCTAAGGTAAGGAATCTATAACTAACGTGTTTCTTTCAGATGAACAAGTTACTTACCTTCGGTAACTATATATCTGTAAGAAACATTAGTTAGTTATAGATTCCTTACCGCCCCACCCATCCTCCCTGTTCTGCGAACTGATTTCTAGGGTTAAGGATATCCTTATCAGGGCCCCAGTTTTGTGCACCAGTGGTCAGTGTCTTGCATGGCTCTGCGTTTCTGGCGCGGAAAGTCGTGTACAGAACTGACGTCCGCGCGCGAGGGCGGCGTCGAAGTAGCTACTGCGACGTTATCCCGGCGACACGACGCCAACGACGGACGCGGCATTGACCGACGCCACTTTCCGACGCGCAGAGGTACTTCGGACACAAAAACTTTCCGGATCCAGTCTGACGCCTGGGGGTAATTCTAAGGTAAGGAATCTATAACTAACTGTTTCTTACAGATATATTGTTACCGAAGGTAAGTAACTTGTTCGTTAGTCCAAAAAGCATGCTTCAAAGGAAAAGCCACCTGTGAAGGGCAAATGGTGAGCACTTAGGAGAGGGGATGTTCTATTGTTTATGTAGACCGGCAGGCACTAGGGAAGGAAAGGGGAAACCAGTTGTCAAATCAGTTTTTCAGGGGAGTGTAGCTACACCTCTGGGTTGGGCTAGGAAGCACTACATGCCGAGAGAGGGGTTCTGCCATCTTGAGAGTGGGCAGAATCTAGAATTCTGGGATAGCCAGATGCCGAAGTGATAGGGAAGGAGGGAATCTAGTAGCCCATTTGCTACTGACCCCCTCCACTCTAAGGGCATTTTCTGGGCATAAAAAGGCACCCCTGGCACTAAGATCTCACTGGCCTGGAGAAAAGGACTGAAGGACTGCTCTGCTGCACCAAGGACCCGGCAAAGAGAGGCTGCACTGACCAAGACTGGACCTGCTGAGTGTGGGGAAATGAGAAGGGAATGCGTCTGCATTATCCTGCTCGTAGAAAAAGTGTTTCCTGAGCCCAGCCGAAGCAAGAGACTCCAAAGATCAGTTGCTGACCTCCTGTTCAGAGCACAGGGCCACAACAGCTGAAGAAGCCTGCTAAGGTAATTGGTAGCCCAAATCTAACCGCTGCTCCTCACCGCCGTGCAGCACCAGGGACCAGGATCTGACGCTCAAAGTTGCCCCTTAGTCTGCTGCACCCGGGAGAGTCATTGGAGTGTAGCTTGGTCTCCCAGAAGGCGAGTTATCATCCAAGGAATGGTTCCATGTGAACGCGATACTGAGTGAATGGTAGCCCACTGGCGACTGGACTTCTGCCAGAACAGAGAGGACTCGAAGGTATGTCGACTCCTGTGACCAGAATCGCCTTACTAAGTCCGTGGACCAAGGAATAGCCACAGGAAGACCCCTGTCGACCGCATTGCATTCTTGAGCATCTTCATCATCCTGTATCCCTTGCATCAGGACCACTTCCACAGGAGTCTGACAAAGAGATACAAGTCACTGGAACTCATTGGAGGCTGCTTCGTTTCTTCCTTCCTCAGACGTTAGCAGGGTGGCTGTGCAGCCTGTAACTCTCCATTAGCCAATGGGGCTGCTAGCCTTTTCCAAAGTAAAAATGACAAAATTTGGGATTTTGCTGTTGGTTTGTGGTGTGAAACTAGCATTTTCATTTCGCGGTGCTCTCCTTTTGGTCTCACCAGCGCCCCTCGAGTGTTAACAAAAGTGATGGTGGTGGTAGCAGTGCACCTTCGGAGGTCATGGGTGCCAGTCTTCCCATACTTCCACTAACTGTTGAAGTGTTTCTCGTCCCAGTCAGTCGTCGTCCACCACCACCACCACCACCAGACTACGGCGAACCTCCAGTCATCTTTGGTTTCACTTTCAACGTGCCAAAGTCATACCTTACTCTTTCCTTTCGGGAAAGAGTCCAGGACATTAAGGTTATGATCCCTATCTTTCAGCCTCAGTCCTCTGTTTCATTGAGGTCGACTCTGAGGCTTGCTGGGACTGATGGCCTCCGGCATCCTGCTGTTCAAGCATGCCAGGTGGTGGACTCTGCAGTGGGATCTGAAGTCCCAGTGGGCCCAGCATCAATGAGACCTCCCAGACCACGTCCAGATCTCGGAGGCGACTGCAGAAAATATGCTGTGGTGGCTACTGGACCGCAATTGGATCTGCAGCAGACTCTTCCCTCTTCCCCACCCACAACTGACAGTGTTGACTGATGCAACCCTTCTGGTTTGGAGCAGCCATCTGGGTGAGGTAAAGATCAATCTTCTCCTTACATATCTAATGTGTACTCCATTCAACATGCTCCACAGTTGTCACCTAGCGGCTTCTCATCAAAACTGTTCTTCGTCGCCATCACTTTGACACGGCATGTGAATGAGCTTCAGGCCTTGAGTGTTCATCCTCCATACACCACTTTTTTCGCAAACAAGCTGTTTCTGCATACTAGGGCCTCCTTTATCCCAAAAGTTGTGATGCCGTTCCATGTTGGGCAGACCATCACTGTCAGCGTTCTGTGCTCCAGCTAACCCCTTTGAGTAGGAAAGGCTCAATCGCTTGGATCCTAAGAGTGCTCAGCTTCTACATCGATTGCACCAAAGACCACTGGGTCAACGGTCCGCTCTTTGAGGGAATCGCTGGAGCAAAAAAAGGCAAGGCTGTGCAGAAGCTTACTATGTGATGCTGGATTGTGCTCTACGTCAAGATCTGTTACTCACTGGTGTAGAAACAGCCTCCGTAACAACTGCATGCCACCAGGACCAAAGCTCCTACCATTGTGTTAGCACGCAGCGTCGTAGTCCTAGACATCTGCCAGGAGGCTACATGAGCATCCCTACATACGTTTACGAAGCAGTATTGTCTGGAGATAGCCAAGTCCGCCAAGAAGGGCACTTAGGCTTCCTGGCCCTGCAGGACATTCTGGTTTGAGTCCATCCACAGCCCTCCTCCCTTAGGTACTGCTTTGGTATATATTCTATAGGTGAGAAATCTGCGGCTAGATTGTGTCTACCAGAAAGAGCCTTACCTTAGGTAAGTAACTTTTGTCTGTTCTTCTTAATCTCTTGAAGGGAAATAATTGTGACTGTTAAAATAGATTCTTTAGTGCTCTCAAATTCAGTACATCTTTAATACAGTTGGCTAAAGTTAATTTTGAGTTTATGGTACATTTATTGGTAGTGTATCATCTATTCATTTTGTAGGGTCTGGGTCTCCTGATAAATTTGGTGGAGTACAGTGCACGCAATCGCCACTGCCTTGTCAACATGGAAACAACATGTTCCTACGACTCTTTCTGTGGGGAGGAACGCGTAAGGACAGTTGGACAGCTTGATGCTGTTCATGCTTTGGTGCAGGCAAGTACCTTTTTGCTGGAACTGTTTCATGAGAATACAGTAACAAGCACTCGAAAAATGTATGTTATGTAGTGTTTGTTAATATGATCCGTCTTAATTAAATATGCTTGATTTATTTTCCCATGGCACCTCTTATTATGAAGTCATGTAAATGTTAATTTTTTTAATGTATACATTGAGTGCTTTTGAATTCTAGAATTGTAAAAAAAAAAAAAAGCATAACGTTTTGATCAGGATGCAGTTTGTTTTATAGTTATATAACTTTGCTTTTGTTGATAGTTACAACATAGTATACCTTAATGTTTGACAGATTTCTGTGAAATTAGCTTCTACAGTAATGACCAGGCAAACTATTTCCATATGAAAATTCAAAAAATGTATGATACATTTCAAGCCAACCCTTATGGGGTTTCCGTTGGACCCCCTGAAAAAGGTTGCCCTCAGTACATTTAATATGGGTTTTTCCCCCTGCTTTATCACTCTAAGGCCTCTCAGAGATTTTTAGTACAATTAAATTGGGCCCTCCTAAGGATGTAACCCCACCTCACATCTTGGCTAAAGCAGCTGAGGTAATTTTGCCAACCCTTCTTGAATTGGCCAATCTTTCACTATCCTCTGGCTCTGTTCCAACAGCATGGAAACACGTCATAGTGGAAGCATTGCACAAAAAGCCCAGTCTGGACCAACTGCATCTTGCAAACTTTCGCCCAATTTCTCTCTTGCCGGGGATTAACAAAATTCTGGAAAGACACTCCAATTGGTCTCTCTGAATTTCTAGATAATTATGACATCTTGCATCCATTACAGACTATCCCGTCCTTACCACGATACTGAGACGGCCTTGCTGGCAGTAGTCGAAGACGCAAAAAGGCTACTTGATCGAGGAGGTTCAGCTGTGATCATCCTCTAGCTCGCGTTTAACACCGTACACCACAATATCCTTGTGGACAGATTACGGAATGCCGCCGTGATGGGAACTGCTCTTGCTTGGTTGGAGTCCTTTCTGGAGGATAGGGCCTTCCAGGTTTCTGAGGAAAATTGTATCTCAGACAGTCTTCGGCTAAAATGCGAAGTACCACAGGGCTCTCCTTTAAGCCCAACTCTGTTCAATGTATACCTGAGACCTCTTGCGGAGGTCGTCCTCCCTCTTGGGATTTTGATAATATCATATGCTGACAACACACAGTTGGTCTTTTCACTTACTCCGACAGATGGCTCTGCAGCCCCCTCTTTATGCCTTGGTCTGGAAAATGTCGCAAAGTGTATGAAGAACTCTGGTCTCACTGTACGGAGAAAAAACTGAGCTTATTTGGGCAAAAACCCAGCTTCCCTTTAGCACTTGAGTTGGCTAGGCTGTCTAGGTCCTATCCCATTGCCTAAACCTGCCATAAAGAACTTTGGGGATGTGGCTAGATGATTATTTCAAGATTGATACCCAGGCTTTTGCACTAGCTGCGACCTGCTATGGGATGTTAAGGATGTTGCGCAAAATATTACCCATCCTTCCTCCCATGGCAAAGAGAATTGTGGTCAAAGGCACTTATCCTCTCCCGCCTGGACTACGGCAACTCCTTGAATTTGGGAGCCCTCAAAGCCACAATCAAAAAACTACAGGTGGTACAAAACTCTGCAGCATGTTTGTTTAATCTACTAAGACATCAGTCTGTGCGTCAAGCCCTGCGTTTCCTCCACTGGCTGCCGATAGTGGGCACTGTTTGACAAAGATCCATCGATCTCTAGACTTTTGCTTTTCTTCTATTAACCTGGGAGATCTCTGCGTTCCTCTACTGCCTTTCTGGCTAAGATCCCTTTGATTAAGAGAGTAAAAGCAGGGGGCGATCTTTTACACTCAATGCATCTAAATTGTGGAGCACCATCCCCCTCTATTTTTGAGTTCTTGTTAAGGAACTACCCTTCCGCAAGGTATTAAAAACCTGGCTATTCCAAAGTGTGTGTTTGTAAATTTCTTCTCTTTAGTCGCACTGATAGTGCTGTGAGACCTACGAGTAGTCATGACACTCATACAGAAGACAGACTCCTAGAGAAGACAGGTGTGCCTACGATGGCACAACAATGGGTCCAGGTAGGGCCTTTCTTGAGTGAAGGGAACCTGCGCTTCCGGTTGAGGTGGTGCTGTTACTTCTGTCCAGGACTGTCACTCTAACCTGCCAGTGGAGCAGGCAGCAGAGGCCCTTTCCCAGGAGACTTCTGAAGGGTGCATGTTGGGTGTACCAAGTTAAGGGCAGATGCCCTAAGGTGGAAGTTGACAGCGTGTACCTACAAGGTCACCCGTCAGATTCTGAAGCGGGTGTCTTCAGGGTCCCTAGTTGGTCTCCACCTGGACTGCGGGGAGGCCGAGGAGTTGCCGAAGGAGAGCGGAAGGGTGCAGCTGACCCAATGCCCATAGGCACTCCTAAATAACCCTGAGGGATTGGGAGAATTTCTAGGGAAGGTAGGGCTTGAGACTCAGAGGATAGGGGTTGGGTGTTCCTAAGGTAGGTGGCATAGGCCTTGTTCTTAGGGTGGAGACCAAAGAGGTGTTGTAGGTTCCCACAGTTGTTCCTGTGTGGAGCTACTTGGGCGGAGTGTGCCGCTGGTTTGCATGACGTGGAGATCTCAGCCCTCTGGACACTGCTAGTGGGGTGGTGAGTCATGCGCTGGATTCTGGTGTCCTAGCCTCTGTCAGGAGGGTACCACGCGTTGAGTGGGCTGTTCTTTTTTTAGGGAAGACAGTTGTGGCGCAAGGGTAGTGGAAGCTATAGACCTCAGCGTAAGTGTTCTGGGTGAGGGTCAAAGGAGTTTGCATCTTTAAGGTGTAGAGACCCTGATGAGAGAGTGGCCGGAGTTGAGTAATCACCAGAAATCTTAGACCTGACTAGTGTTAAGTAATCAGTGCTGAGTCACTGAACCCTTGCCCGAGAGTGTGTGGTGGGTGTAGTGTTGCATGACCAGGGCAAGGGTAGGACTAGATCTGCTCAGTCCATGTAGGCGTTTAGTGTCCTCGATGCATCGAACCTAGAATCAGGAGGGTGTGTAGTGCAGTTTGGGTTCCCTTTAGGGAGAGGTGGCCTTATGATTGGGTGAAGTGGGGGATGGTCTGGGTGGCAGCAGCCTGGGTAAGATATCTAGAGTGGCGGACAAGTGGCGAATGGAGTCTGGTCAGATCCCATTGTCACTTGTAATCTCTGACTAGGCAAGAATACCTATAAGTGGTGGATCATTCTAACCCATAGTTTTCAGCTGGCAGTGGCGCCCTTGGCAAAATGGGTTCTGCTCATGCATTCCGTCCAGATTTTCCGCTTTTGGGTTACTTGGTTTTGGAATTTTTACTCTGGATGAGTCTCACAACTTCTCAGCTGGGGGTCAACACAATGATATAAAGTTATAAAACCTGGGAGGGCATTTGTGTGGGACCCTCCTCCCCAGAGCTCTGGAATCCTTGATCTGAAAGAAACAGTTAGTTATAGATTCCTTACCTTAGAATTACCCCCAGGCGTCGGACTGGATCCGGAAAGTTTTCGTCAGCAGTACCTCTGCGCGTTGAAAGGTGGCTTTGGTCGGCTCCGCGTCCGTCGTTGACGACGTGATCGCCGGGATGACGTCGCGGTAGCTACTTAGACAGCGCCCTCGCGCGCCGTCAGTTCTTTCTTTTTCCGCGCCAGCCAGCGCAGATCCGGAGAGAGCGGTACCTCCAGTCATTTTTTGACCTTTTTGAGCGACTTTTGTCAACGTCTTTTTGAGTCCTACCGACTCCTGGTGCACGTAGGGGTGCCCGGCTTCAAGGCCTGCGGTTCCTGTTCCCGAATGATGTCGGTGACGGATCCGCACCGCCTGTGCCTCTTTTGCCTGGAGCGTGACCACGACCCCAAGTCGTGCTCCGACTGCCGGACCATGGGTCCGAAGTCTTTACGGGAGCGGTCCCGAAAGCTTCTTGAGCGCCGGCAGTCGGCTCCGCGCCGTTCGAGGTCCCGGTCGTGAGGGAGGTCGAGGGACCTGTCGCGGAGCCATCACCGCTCGTCATCCAGGTCTTCTCACTCGGGGTCAGGTAAGTCGAAGCACAAGAAGTCGTCGAAGAAGCATCGTCGCTCTTAGACTTCTCCCGGTTGGCTGACGCGACGAGGGATGCGGGCGGTGTCACTCCCGAGGCTCCGCGTGCGGAGCCTGAAGGGTCGACTCCGAGTTTCCCTCCCTTTCCGAGACCTGGAGCTGCCCAGCTTCGTCAGTTTTACGAAGCCATGCATGCCATCTTTGGGCAGCCGACTCCGCCGGCACGCCTTCAGGCCCCGCAGACTCGGTTGGGGGCCCTAGGCCTTCCCTGCCGGCGGCTCCGGCCCCAGCGCCGCAGGGCCCCCATGGATCCACTGGCACCTCGTCCGCTGCAGACGCCGGCTGGCCCCCCAGCCGGCGTCGACCCCGGCTTCAAACCCGATGTGGACACGGAGCCGGACCGGCGTCGGCCGACGCCGGATCCGGCGCCGCTGGGTACTTTTGCCTCTGTGTTCCACCCTGACTATTTTCATCCAACCTGGCAGCCAGAGGAGGGTGAGGAAGAGTGGGAGGGGTCTGGAGACCCTTTGTCAGATCAGTTGGAGTACAATCTGGACTGGAGAGAGGACCTGGGGGATGCCAGTGGTCAGACCTTGGCATGTATTCTCCTCCTACCGTGGCTACGGAGGAGGGAGCGTCATACGCAGTGGTGTTGCGTAGGGCTGCTGAGGCTCTCAACCTCGGGCTTCCTACGGTGGCAGTCAGGCCTAACCTCCTGGCAGAGTTGCTTCAACCGGCAGCGAGCTCTTCTGAGCCGCTGCTGCCGTTCAATGAAGCCCTGACCAACATCCTTTTGGCCACTTGGTCCAGGCCCAACACGGGGGCTCCTGTGGACAGGATGGTTGCCCGACGCCACCGCTCGGCCTCGGGCGACCCCACTTTCCTCTCCCAGCACCCCACCCCGGAGAGCTTGGTGGTCCAAGCTTCTACTTCCAAGAGCGCATTCCCTAACGCACCACCAGATAGGGAATCCAAGAAGCTGGATCATCTTGGGAATAAGGTTTTCTCTTCCGCCAGCTTGGGACTGCGGTCGGTAAACACCGCATGTCTATTGGGCCGTTATTCACACTCTGTGTGGGACACGGTTGCGCAAGTGCTGCCTCAGTGTCCGGAGGAGGCCTGGACCGTATTCTCCCAGGCCGTTGCCGCAGGGAGAGATGCAGCGAAGTTTACCATCCGCTGTGGGCTGGATACCGCCGACTCTCTAGGCAGGACGATTTCCACGTCGGTAGCCCTTCATCGCTACGCCTGGATGAGATCAACTGGTTTTTCTGGGGATGTCCAGAACGCTCTTCTGGACATGCCCTTTGATGGCCGTCGCCTTTTTGGCGACAAAGCAGACCACGCTCTAGAGCGTTTCCAGGACTCATGGGCTACGGCAAAGTCCTTGGGCCTCTCCACCCGCCCTGCGCACTCTGCTTTTCGCCCCTTTCGTGGCTACGGAAGGGGTGCCCCACTACGTCCCGCCCAGAGCCACAGGCCAGCGCAAGCTGCACAACCTTCACGCGGCCGGGGACGTGGGAACCACCGCCGTGGTTCTGGGGGCCAGCGAGCGGGCCAGTACACCAACTGGTGGCCCATCAATCGCCAGTGGGCGGCAGGATCTGCCATCACCTCCCCCACTGGCGCACCATCACGTCGGACAGGTGGGTTTTGCAGATTGTCCGAAGGGGCTACTCCCTCCCCTTCGAGGCTACCCCTCCAGCCATGCCACCTCAGTACCATCGCATCTCGGAGGATCACCTGGGCCTTCTCCAACAGGAAGTTACGGCTCTCTTGGCCAAGGGAGCCATCGAGCGCGTTCCTGCCCCAGAAGTAGGTCATGGTTGCTATTCCCACTACTTTCTGGTACCCAAGAAGGACAAGGGCCTGCGTCCTATCTTGGACCTCAGGAGCGTCAACCACTTCCTCCGGAAGGAGAAGTTCAAAATGTTGACGTTAGCTCAGGTCTTGTCTGCCCTCGACCCTGGAGACTGGATGGTAGCGTTGGACTACAGGACGCCTATTTTCACATCTCTGTACTGCTGGCCCACCGGCGCTACTTGCAGTTCATGGTAGGCCACGAGCATTTTCAGTTTACCGTGCTCCCCTTCGGCCTTACCAGCGCCCCTCGGGTGTTCACGAAAGTGATGGCGGTGGTTGCAGCTCATCTGCGCAGATCAAGGGTCCCAGTCTTCCCCTATCTCGACGACTGGTTGTTGAAGGCAGGCTCGCCCCAGGCAGTCATCTCCCACCTCCAGACTACGGCCGACATCCTGCATTCGCTGGAGTTCTCCATCAACGTGCGGAAGTCACACCTGATTACCTCTCAGAAGCTCCTCTTCATCGGAGCGGCACTGGACACGACGCTGTTTTGGGTCTATCCTCCCGAGCAGCGAGTCCGGGATATTCGGGCTATGATTCCGATCTTGCAGCCCTTATCCCGGGTTTGGGTCAGGATGACCCTCCGGCTGCTGGGCCTGATGGCCTCCTGCATCCTGCTGGTGGATCATGCCAGGTGCCATATGCGGGCTCTGCAGTGGGACCTGAAGTTCCAGTGGGCGCAACATCAGGGGAATCTGTCCGATTGCGTCCAGATCTCAGAGGGCATTGCACACCAATTGCATTGGTGGCTCACGAACCAGCATTGGGTCAACGGCAGATCCCTCTCCCTTCCTCAACCAGAGTTCACAGTAGTGACCGATGCATCACTGCTGGGATTGGGCGGCCACATGGGAGAGGCGGAGATCAGAGGCCTCTGGTCTCCGGCGGAGTCCGGGCTCCACATCAACCTTCTGGAGCTGCGAGCGATCCGGCTTGCACTGAAAGCATTCCTTCCCTCTGTCCGGGGAAGAGTAGTGCAGGTGTTCACGGACAACACCACTGCCATGTGGTACTGCAACAAACAAGGCGGGGTGGGGTCGTGGACCCTATGTCAAGAGGCCCTCCGCCTCTGGACATGGGTGGAACATCAGGGCATATCCCTGGTGGTTCAACACCTGGCAGGTTCCCTGAACGCCAGGGCGGACGAACTCAGCCGCAGGTGCATGATGGATCACGAATGGCGTCTTCACTCGGAGGTGGTGCAAGGTCTCTTTCAACAGTGGGTAGAGCCTTGGTTAGATCTATTCGCCACCGAAGAGAACGCGCAATGTCAGCAATTCTGCGCGTTGGAATTTCCAAGGCGGCACTCGCTAGGCGACGCTTTTCGTTTCGAGTGGAGTTGCGGTCTGTTGTACGCCTTTCCGCCTATACCACTTCTGCCCAGAGTGCTGAAGAAGATAAAGCGCGACCGGGCCCAAGTCATTCTTGTGGCTTCGGATTGGGCACGAAGAGTCTGGTATCCCGAGCTGCTCAACATGGCCATCGATCCTCCGATCAGACTGCCTCTTCGGGAGGATCTTCTGTCGCAGCAGCAGGGGACGGTCCTCCACCTGAACCTGTCCAGCCTCCACCTCCTTGCGTGGAGGTTGAGCGGCGGCAGTTGACGTCATTCGACTTGCCTCCCGAAGTTTGATGTAATCTTGGCAGCCAGGCGTCCCTCCACTAAGACGGTATACGCCTGCCAAAGGAACAAATTTGTGACATGGTGCACAGCAAGGGCTGTGGATCCCCTTTCTGCCCCCCTTTCTGAGGTTCTCTTGTTCCTCCTTTCTTTGGCCCAGCAGGGCTCTGCTCTGGGCACTATCAAGGGCTCTGGGCACTATCAAGGGCTATCTTTCGGCCGTTTCTGCCTTTCTTCGGCTTCCTGATCAGCCTTCTCTTTTCAAGTCCCCGGTTGTTAATCGTTTCTTAAAAGGCATAACTCCTCTCTTTCCTCCTATCCCCTTCGTTATGCCTTAGTGGGACTTGAATCTGGTCTTGACCTATTTGATGTGCGCTCCCTTTGAGCCGCTTCACAGCTGTCCTTTAAGACTTTTAACTCTTAAGACTGCATTCCTGGTGGCCATCACATCTGCCAGAAGAGTGAGTGAGCTCCAGGCTCTTTCATCCAAACCTCCTTTTCTGGCTGTACATCCGGACAAGGTTGTCCTAAGAACTCGTCCATCCTTCTTTCCCAAGGTGGTCGCCTCCTTTCATATTGGGCAGACCATCACTTTGCCCACCTTCTTTCCGCCTCCGCATCCTTCGAAAGAGGAAGAGAGGCTCCACCGTCTGGACCCAAAACGTGTGATTTCCTTTTATCTGGATCGCACCAAACAGTTCCGGGTGGATGACCAGCTCTTGGTTGGCTACGTGGGCGCCAAGAAAGGTCGGGCCGTACACAAACGGACCATTTCTAGATGGGACGTTTTGTGTATTAAAGCCTGCTATTCTCTAGCTAAAAAGGAGCCGCTAGTGGGGCTACGTGCCCATTCCACCAGGGCGACGGCAGCCACTACTGCTTTGGGACGAGGAGTTCCTCTGAATGACATTTGCCAGGCAGCGACGTGGGCATCCTTGCACAAGTTCACTAAACACTACTGCCTGGACAGCCAAGTCCGGAGAGACGGCTTCTTTGGCCGTTCTGTTCTCCAGGATTTTCTGGTGTGAACTTGGTTCGCAGACCCACCTCCAGGGTTGGTATTGCTGGGTTATCTATTCTAAGGTAAGGAGTCTATAACTAACTGTTTCTTTCAGATGAACAAGTTACTTACCTTCGGTAACGATATATCTGTAAGAAACATAGGTTAATTATAGATTCCTTACCGCCCCACCCATCCTCCCCGTTCTGCGAACTGACTTCTAGGGTTAAGGACATTCTTTCAGGGCCCTAGTTTTGTGCACCAGTGGTCAGTGTCTTGCATGGCTCTGCGTTTCTGGCGCGGAAAGTCTTGTACAGAACTGACGCCAGGGCGCGAGGGCGGCGTCTAAGTAGCTACTGCGACGTCATTCCGGCGATCACGACACCAACGACTGACGCGGAGCCGACCGACGCCACCTTTCGACGCGCAGAGGTACTGCTGACGAAAAACTTTCCGGATCCAGTCTGACGCCTGGGGGTAATTCTAAGGTAAGGAATCTATAACTAACCTATGTTTCTTCCAGATATATCGTTACCGAAGGCAAGTAACTTGTTCTTCATGCGTAGGGAGGTCAGGACCCTATCGCTCGCGCCCCCCCCCCCCTACACACAGAAGGTGCCCGGGACCCCATCTCTGGGCACCAAACCAGCCATGAGCCGACTTAGGGATTCAGGAGGTGGGCTCGCTGAGCTACTTCCAGCCAAGGGTTTATTAAAAAATTCAAGGAGAAAGCAAAAAGGAAACTGTATGGTAGCACTGAAGAATGCAGCTGGAGCCGCTCATCGTGCATGCACGGTCCTAGGAGGGAGAGCCCCATAATGCCCTGCGGTGCTTGAAAGCGCTCAGATTTCTGCTTATTGTAGTGACCCCAAGATGGGAGAGGCACCACTGACTGTAAAAGGGAGTATTGGGGGGAGGGGGGGGCCTGGAGGAGCACAGCAGCCCCCCCAAAGAAAGTTTCAAAAAGGTGTGGACCGTAAGTTTGCAGGGTCTAAGAAAAGATGACCGCCTGGCTTTATGCCTATAAATCAAGCACTCCCATGCCTGCAACTTTTTTTGACCTCTTGTTCTATGGCTGCAAGTTTTGTGGCAAAAGTTTGTTCAAGAAAGACCAGCATGTTTCATGTTCTTACAATGCTTTATTTGAAGGGGCTATTCTGGTTCTCAGTAATTTTTATTCCGGAAAGGCTGCTGTGCTTTATTAATTATAATGTGTGCACATTGCTGCAGAGCAGACAGGAGATATGGTCCACTGTCTGTACTTTCAACATCGGTTTGAGTTGGTTCTCGTTTGAAACATTCTCTACAGACACAGCCTTTGTATATAGAGATGCTCCTTACAGAAGGGTAGTCTCTGGCCCGAAGCACCCACAACAGAGGCATACACGGGTGTGAGATTTCTGCACCGGATTGTCATCAGCCACACGAGTGATCAGAACAAAGACAAAAAGCTGGCTTAACGAAGGGCAACCTTTCACTTTGAACAACAGATTACATTCCCTCCTTTCACCCCCAGCATCAACCAGATGGTAGCGCTATCAGATAACAAATCAGCAGCAAGAGGCTGAATAGAACTTCTAAAGGAATATTGCTTCTTCTTTCTCCACTTCAGTGTCTAGGTCTCCATCCTTGAACCTCAGGAGTCAGCAGTGCACTTCTACTGTATGAGAATACAATCTCACCTCCATCTTTTGCAAAAGGTTGGGTGTATCCAAAATGGATCCTATAGGCCTCTATTTCTCTGGCTCACTCATACAAACCATGCAGTCTACAAAAATATGCACAACATACAGGTTGGATGATAGCACTAGGATCTAGTTTAGCGCATAGAAGCGGAACTTTACACGAGTGGGGCCAATAAGCCCTCCTCTCCAGTGACGCAGGTAAAGGTCCGGTCAAAACTATGAATTCACAAAACCTCGTATGCTGCCACAATCGCTCCATGTGCTGAGCCCATGACTGGGACGGACATTCTTTCTGCACCCCTCGACATCACAGCACGTCTAGGGCCTCACTAATGTTAAGGGACAGGCCTAGACCTCAGAACAAACTAATCTAGTGTGAGGCTAGCTCCACAATGAAAAGAACAGGATACTAGATGGACGCAGTGGGGACAAAAGGGAAAACTTCAGCACATCGTGAATGGTGCATTGCCGTTCAAACAATGAGTGCCAGCATGAGTGCAGACTTGGCTACTAGTGAGCTAACTGATGTTTTTTCATGCCTTGGTCGAGATCCCGAAAATTGCTGTTTTGAGGCCCGTCTCTTTTAGTGGACCTAAATTGTAAACGTTCTTTCGTTCAGATCCCCACAAATTTGTTTTATCCATGCAGTGGTTTCAATATATTAAAAGGCTGCAGCATTATGCTAAATTGGGGCTAGTATTCCATGGTTGCAGTGGACAACTGTTTTGTGGTGACAAAAAAATGCCAGACAAAGCTGCCTTTGACTATCCAAAATTTCGTTTATGCAGCTGTAACACGAGATGTCACGGGTAGAATCGCCGACTGTAGACCCGTATCATGAGTAGTAGATAAGCTTAGAAGGTGCGTTCACATGCTGCCAAGTCTCTATCAATTTCAACGGGTTTTCTTTCAGTTTAGGTCAGAATCTGGACTAAAAGTGTATTCATCGGATTGTTGTATCCGGCTGCATAAATCTGTTTACACCTGTCAAAGCTGCATTCTGCAAATCCTTAATACAAGTAAAGCATCTGTATTTACTTTTGATATACTCTGCGAAAGATGTTTTTGGTGCAAGCTCATCCAGAGGTGGGTGTTGAAGACGTGAAGGCTTTTGACATGACTTACACATCTGAAAGAGACACGTTAGTGACAGATTCCTTACCTTAGAATATCCCCAGGCGTCAGGCTGGATCCGGAAAGTTTTGCGTAGCAGTACCCTTGCGCGTCGGTAGGCGGCGTCGTGCGGCTCCGCGTCCGTCGTCGGCGTCGTGATCGCCGGGATGACGTCGCGGGCAGTACTTGGACGCCGCCCCTGCGCGCTGACGTCAGTTCTTCTTTTTCCGCGCCAGCAACGCAGATCCGGGAAGAGCAGTGCCCTGGTCATTTTTTGACCATACTTTTTGGTGATTTTTTCACTGTTTTTCCATCTTTCAAGGTGTCGTAGGGATGCCCGGCTTCAAGCGATGCGGCGCCTGTGCGCGGATGATGTCCGTCACCGACCCGCATTGGGAGTGTCTCTTCTGCCTCGGCCGAGGCCACGACACGGCGTCTTGTACCGACTGCCAGGCCCTCCACCCGAAAGCTTTGCGAGAGCGGTCTCGAAAGCTCCTCGAGGCCCGGCATTCGGCTCCGCGGAAGCCCCGGTCGCGTGAGAGGTCCAGGGGTCGATCGCGGAGTCCACACCGGTCGTCGGCGTCGAAGTCTTCTTCGTCCGGTAAGTCGAAGCACAAAAAGTCCAAAAGCATCATCGCTCTAGGACTTCGCCTCGCCGGTCTCGCGACTCGGCTGAGGCCCCTCCCGGCACCGTCCCCGCCCCGCGGCCCCGGACATGCCTGTGGAGTCGCCCCCGCCATACCCGCCCTTCCCGGGTTCGGGGGCGGATCCGGCCAAAGTACAGGAATTCCTGTCGGCCATGGCCCGCCTCTTCGGGCCTTCAGGCCCCTCCGGTGCGCCTTCGGGCCCCGCGGGCCCTGATGGGGTTGCTCCGGCGTCGCCGGCGGCTCCGGCCCCGGCATCGCCCGTGCCTCCAGCCTCGATCCCGGCTCCGGCCTCGATCCCGGCTCCACAACCCCCATCGACGCCGGTCGACCTAACGACACCTCCGCCGGCGCCGATGTCTCCGGTGCCGTTCTCGGCGCCGCCCTGGGCTCCGGGCGGCGTCATCCCCCAGTTCCTTCCGGCTCCGGACATGGACCCGGAGCGACGTCGCTCGGCTCCGGCGCCGATGGGACCTTGGGTCCCAAATGTCCCTCCTCCTCCTTATTTTGAACCAGAGGAGGACCAGTTGGACTGGGAGGGGTCTGATGACCCTCTGACACGACACTGTCAGTCCGATCAGGACTGGACAGAGAGTCTAGGGGAGGCCAGTGGTCTGGATACTTCCCCTGACACTGGCATGCTGTCTCCTCCCGTGGCTACGGAGGAGGGAGCCAATTTTGGTACGGTGTTGCGTAGGGCAGCTGGGGCCTTACGTCTCCAACTTCCTACCTTGACGGTCAAGCCTAACATCTTGACAGAGGTGCTTCAGCCGGCAGCCTCCTCTGCGGAGACTGTGCTGCCGTTTAACGACGCCCTCACTGACGTTCTTTTGGGCGCCTGGTCCAAGCCCAACACAGGGGCTCCTGTGGATCGGAACGTGTCACGACGCCATCGCCCAGCTCCGGGCGACCCCCTGTTTCTCTCTGTCCACCCCACTCCTGAGAGCTTGGTTGTCCAAGCCTCCGCTTCCCAAACCGCCTTCCCTACCGCCCCTCCGGATAGGGAATCCAAACGCCTGGATCAGTTTGGGAAGAAGGGTTTTCTTCCTCCAGTGCTGGCTTGCGGTCCGTTAACACCGCTTGTCTTTTGGGCCGATATACCCACTCCCTGTGGGATTCGGTGGCGGATGTTTTGCCCCAGTGTCCTGAGGAGGTCCAGACACTGCTTTCCCGCGCCATTGCGGAAGGAAGGGATGCGGCTAAATTCACCATTCGTTGTGGCCTTGACACCGCCGACTCGCTGGGCAGGTCTATTGCAACGACGGTGGCGCTCAGACGCCACGCCTGGCTGAGAACCACTGGTTTTTCAGGGGATGTCCAGAATACTCTCATGGACATGCCCTTTGATGGAGTCGGTCTTTTTGGGTCCAAAGCAGACCATGCGTTGGAGCGCTTTAAGGACTCACGGGCTACTGCCAAGTCCCTGGGCCTTTCTGCTACACGCCCTCCGCTGACTTCTGCTTTTCGCCCCTATCGTGGCCACGGTAGGGGCGCCCCTTCAGGTCAGCAGCCCAGCCACCGGCCCGCGCAGCAGGCGTCTTCGCGTGGCCGAGGACGTGGATTCCGCCGTGGCGGATCGGGCAACCAGCGTGCGGGTCAGGCCACCACCTCCAACCCGTCCGCGGCCTCCAAGCCCTCCTAGTCCCTCCTTTCAGGTGCACGGCACGCCAGTAGGGGCAGGGTCCGCCATCACCTTCCCCACTGGCGCACCATCACCTCGGACAGGTGGGTCTTGGACATTGTCCGAAGGGGCTACTCCCTCCCCTTCGAGACCACCCCCAGCCATGCCACCTCAATTCCACCGCATGTCAGGGGATCACTTGGTGCTTCTACAGAAGGAAGTCACGGCCCTCTTGACCAAGAGGGCCATCGAGCATGTTCCGACCCCAGAAGTAGGGCGTGGTTGCTACTCCCACTACTTTCTGGTGCCCAAAAAGGACAAGGAGGACATGCGTCCTATCTTGGACCTCCGGAACGTCAATCGCTTCCTCCGGAAGGAGAAGTTCAAGATGCTCACCCTAGCTCAGGTCTTGACTGCCCTCGACCCTGGAGACTGGTTGGTAGCGTTGGACTTGCAGGACGCATATTTCCACATCCCCGTCCTGCCGGCCCACCGGCGTTACCTTCGGTTCACGGTAGGCCCCGAGCATTTTCAGTTCACCGTGCTCCCCTTTGGCCTTACCAGTGCCCCTCGGGTGTTCACGAAAGTGATGGCGGTGGTCGCAGCTCATCTGCGCCGGGCAGGGGTTTCAGTCTTCCCCTACCTCGACGACTGGTTGCTGAAGGCGGGCTCGTCCCAGGCAGTCGTCTCCCACCTCCAGACTACGGCCGAACTCCTGCACTCGCTGGGGTTCTCCATCAATGTGCCGAAGTCGCATCTGATTCCTTCTCCACAGCTCCTTTTCATCGGAGCAGTTCTGGACAGGACGCAGTTTCGGGCCTATCCTCCCGAACGGCGAGTCCGGGATATTCAGGCTATGATTCCGATCTTTCAGCCTTTATCCTGTGTTTCGGTACGGATGACCCTGAGGCTGCTGGGCCTCATGGCCTCCTGCATCCTGCTGGTCAATCATGCCAGATGGCATATGCGGGCTCTGCAGTGGGACCTGAAGTTCCAGTGGGCGCAGCACCAGGGCAACCTGTCCGATCACGTCCAGATCTCGGAGGGGACTGCAAGACAGTTGCAGTGGTGGCTCTCGAACCGGCAATGGGTCATGGGCAGATCCCTCTCCCTTCCCCAGCCAGAGCACACAGTTGTGACGGACGCGTCCCTTCTGGGATGGGGCGGTCACATGGGAGAGGCGGAGATCAGAGGCCTCTGGTCTCCGGCGGAGTCCCGGCTCCATATCAACCTTCTGGAGCTCCGGGCGATCCGGCTTGCACTCAAGGCATTCCTTCCCTCTGTCAAAGGGAAGGTAGTGCAGGTGTTCAGACAACACCACCGCCATGTGGTACTGCAACAAACAAGGCGGGGTGGGGTCTTGGACCCTTTGTCAGGAGGCTCTGCGCCTCTGGACATGGCTGTAACATCAGGGCATGTTCCTGATGGTTCAACACCTGGCAGGTTCCCTGAACGCCAGGGCGGACGAACTCAGCCGCAGGTGCATGATGGATCACGAATGGCGTCTTCACTCGGAAGTGGCGCAAGGACTCTTTCTACAATGGGGAGAGCCTTGGTTAGATCTATTCGCCACCGAAGAGAACGCGCAATGTCATCAGTTCTGCGCGTTGGAATTTCCAAGGCGGCACTCGCTCGGCGACGCTTTTCGACACGAGTGGAGTTGCGGTCTGTTGTACGCCTTTCCGCCTATACCACTTCTACCCAGAGTGTTGAAGAAGATTCGGCACGACCGGGCCCAAGTCATTCTTGTGGCTCCGGACTGGGCTCGAAGAGTTTGGTATCCCGAGCTACTCAATATGAGCATAGATCCCCCGATCCGTCTGCCTCTTCGGGAGGATCTTCTGTCGCAACAGCAGGGGACGGTCCTCCACCCGAACCTGTCCAGTCTACACCTGCTTGCGTGGAGATTGAGCGGCGGCAGTTGATTCCTTTCGACTTGCCTCCCGAAGTTTGTGATGTGATTCTGGCAGCCAGGCGTCCCTCCACTAAGGTGGTATACGCCTGCAGGTGGAACAAATTTGTGGCATGGTGCACAGCAAAGGCTGTGAATCCCCTTTCTGCCCCTCTTTCTGAGGTCCTTCTGTTCCTTCTCTCTCTGGCCCAACAGGGTTCTGCCCTGGGTACCATCAAGGGTTATCTCTGTGCTATCTCGGCCTTCCTCAGGCTCCCTGATCAGCCCTCCCTTTTCAAGTCCCCTGTTGTTAACAGGTTTCTTAAAGGCATTACACACCTTTTCCCTCCTGTTCCGTTTGTGATGCCTCAGTGGGACTTGAACTTGGTTCTTACCTTTTAATGTGCGCTCCCTTTGAGCCTCTGCATAACTGTCCTCTTCGTCTTTTGACTCTAAAGACAGCCTTTCTGGTGGCCATCACCTCCGCTCGGCGGGTGAGTGAGCTCCAGGCTTTATCTTGCAAACCTCCCTTTCTGTCTGTTCATCCAGACAAGGTTGTTCTTCGGACGCGTCCGTCCTTCTTGCCAAAGGTGGTTACTGCCTTTCACATTGGGCAGACCATCACTTTGCCTACCTTCTTTCCGCCTCCGCATCCTTCCAGAGAGGAAGAGAGGCTCCACCGTCTGGACCCAAAACGTGCGCTCTCCTTCTATATCGACCGCACAAAACACTTCCGGGTGGATGACCAGCTCTTTGTTGGCTACGTGGGCGCCAAAAAGGTCGGGCGGTGCACAAGCGAACCATCTCCCGCTGGGTTACCTTGTGCATCAAGACCTGCTATTCTTTGGCTAAGAAGGAGCCTCCTGTTGGGCTGCGTGCCCATTCCACCAGGGCAACAGCTGCTACCACGGCCTTGGGCCGCGGTGTTCCGCTGCCCGTTATTTGTCAGGCAGCTACGTGGGCCTCGCTGCACACGTTTACAAAACATTACTGCCTTGACAGTCAGGTCCGGAGGGACGGCTTCTTTGGCCGTTCTGTCCTCCGGGACTTCCTTGTCTGATCTTTGTTCGCAGACCCACCACCGGGGTTGGTATTGCTGGGGTATCTATTCTAAGGTAAGGAATCTGTCACTAACGTGTCTCTTTCAGATGCACAAGTTACTAACTTGTGTAACGATATATCTGTAAGAGACAGTAGTTAGTGACGGATTCCTACCGCCCACCCATCCTCCCCGTTCTGCGAACTGATTTCTAGGGTTAAGTACATCCCTTTCAGGGCCCTAGTATTTTTCAGACACCTATGTCAGCTTCTTGCATGGCTCTGCGTTCCTGGCGCGGAAAGTCGTGTACAGAACTGACGTCAGCGCGCAGGGGCGGCGTCTAAGTACTGCCCGTGACGTCATCCCGGCGATCACGACGCCGACTACGGACGCAGAGCCGCACGACGCCGCCTACCAACGCGCAAGGGTACTGCTACGCAAAAACTTTCCGGATCCAGTCTGACGCCTGGGGATATTCTAAGGTAAGGAATCTGTCACTAACTACTGTCTCTTACAGATATATCGTTACACAAGTTAGTAACTTGTGCATCTGGGTTCCTCACAGGGGAGTATAGGTATTGTGCCGCCTGAGGGGCTGCAATTCCGAGTCTATTGTGCTTGTACACATTGCCATTTAAAATGCTTTCTGGCACCCTAACTGCTCCGTGTCCTGGCCCTGCACTTCACACGACGATGGGCAAAACAGAGCAAACTCGCGTTTTAGAGTAGGGGGGGGGGGGGGGGCAGTGAACACTCATCTGCTGTTGGCGGGGCTGATGGGTGAGAGTACCTGAAGATGGCTTCTGACCCTGGGGCGTCCACCGAGATTCTACTACTTGACCTCAAAAGTGGGTCTGGCTTTGATAGACGGTAAGATGGAATCCGTGACTAGTACCCTAACAAAGCGCCTCGATAGACAAGATGTCTATCTCAACGTTGCGGAGAGGATGATCTCGGACATAGCGGATACGTCTGCCACAACCACAGAAAAGGTCTCTCGGCTTGAAAAAAATCATTCAGACGAAAGCTGGGAAAATGAGGAGTTGGAGGCCTGCTCTTGGCGCAATAATATTCGGATCACAGGGGTACCAGAGTCAATGAAAATGGGGCACCCAGAAATATTTGTGACGATTCCAATATCAGACGACCTGGGAAGAGATTTGTCTTCCACCGCCTGGCTGAGAGGGTGCATCGGTCACTAGGCCGGGTCCTCCACCACAAACCCTTTTTACTCGACTTCTCAATTTTCAAGACTGTCTTTCCGGAGAGAGGGACCCCCTGCGATATAAGGGATCAGCAATATCTATCTACCCAGACTTCACCCCTACAGTACAAGAAGCCACATGCAAATTCCTTGACCTTAAACATACCCTGCGCTCCAAGGGCGTAAAACACACCATGCTGTTACAAGCTAGACTGTGGGTGGAACTAGGGGGCTGAACACTTACCTTCTCGATAGTGGCTGAGGCGACGCAGGCATGCAAGAAGTACTTCAACTCTGACGGATCAGCACTAGCTCAGATTGTGCAGAGGAAGAGACTGGGGTGCGCACTCCACCTGCGCCATTGAGTGACGTAGAGTAAGGCAGCTGTCATGATCTCCTGATTGGCCAGTGGCAACTAGGTTCTTGATTTGTCATGCTTATCTCTTACTAATTATCTTGTTTGCCACTATGTGACCATAATCTCCGGACTAAAGCACTGGTTTAATTACGTTTTTGGTGTTTTCTTTTTCACCACTGACACCATCACAAATACCTTTGTTGCAGAGCGGGGGCAGTTGCTGCACAGTCACTCCCTGGGTGTGCATCACCACATGATCACCTACGTGGTTTGTTTTTTGAGTATATGGGTTCCATGGCACTGAAAGCTGGGCTTCTCCGTATGGGTGAGGGGTGGGCAGGATTGGGGAGTACTAATTTTTGAACCGTTCAGTGTACAGCTGTAGAATCTCCGCTTCAGTATTAGGATGGTTGTCACAACACAATACACAACACTAACCTACCTGGTTCCATGCTTCCGAATAATCGGATAAAATCACAATGACCATTGAAAATATCCACTCTAAGGAATCAGAGGCGAAGGGGTCTCAAGGATGAGCTGGCCTCCAAACAGAGCCTGTTATACACAAAAAAGCCCCTGGGTGGTTTCTAATTATTCTAATCTATCACATTAAGTAACATATTCATGTCCTACCAGCCTGCTTCTAAACATACACCATAAGGTGACATGCTTCATCATAGGACTTCCCATGCTCTTCAAAAACCCAGTTTGATAAAGAGCAAGCCTACGCCTTGGAATCAGGGAAGCACTTTTAACTAAATATGGATCCATGCAGAAAAACTCAATCTAAAAACCAATGTGGTTCTTCAATCTAACCTTTATACTTAATGGAGTGCTACTTGGTATTAGAAAGCAGACGTGGGTAGTAGGGGATGGGGAGCTAGTGCCTCAGCCCCACTAAACTGTCAGCATGTTTCTGCCTAGTGACTCAACAGAGTCCATGGCATTCTTCAGGACGTCATCAGATTCTCTGGTGGCTTGTATACATTATACGTGCCACTATGTTGGTGGTCTGACCTTTGTCGCCACCCTACGTTCCTAGGTACCTGCAAAACATTAAGCACAAACGAGCATAACAGACTAACAGGCTGATAATTCATGGACAAGCGTACTACAACATTGTGTAGACATCAAATCCATGCAGTGTAGATGTGACACTGCACTTGTGTACCACACACATCTCAAAGTTTAATGCTGTGAGACCAGCTCACACGCTCTTACACTAAAGCTGGGGCATGTGGGCCCCATGGAGGAGGGCTCAAGAACCACTATAGTCACACACTGAGGGAGAGAAAAGGATTGTGAACCCTGCATGAACAAGGTTAAAACTTAACTAATAGCAAATATTACTTCCCACCACTACCCACTTATAATACCAAGGTGCGTTCCTTGCTGGTCACCTAATGATAATGGCTCCTTTCTCCTGGTGATCGTGGCAGTCAGTGGGAGGCCACTTTTTATGCACCCATCACCTAGCCTGGAATTGGTCGAATGAAACGTCCTGATTACTCAAATTACGTAATCCTGAGTTTTTCAAGTGATTGCAGCCTTTGTAATTCAACTTTAATGGAATGCTGCTAATTTGCATCAACTGGGAGCACGGGCTAGGAGTGTATCAGCTGACTCTAATCAGAAGCTTCATATAAAGAAAGTTGGTCCTTGACTGATTTAGAGAAGGTTGAAACGTCGACGCATCTCCCCAGCGAAGGCCTGCTCCATAATTTATCCCCCACAGAAATTGGATGTTGCATCTATGCACTTAAGAGTCATGTAAATAGATCTAAAAAAGACTGTGGACAGGCCTATGTAAACTGGTTCTTGTATAGACCAGTGCCCTCTACAATAAGGAACAGTGTGCATCTTTGAACTCCTTGATTTCCCACTCTCTTTTCACGAGCACCAACCCCTTTTTTCCTTTTCCTTGTGCAACCTTCTCTTAAATGTACATGGCAATCTCATTACCATATGCCTGATGTTTGTATTTAGATTACAAAGAATATTTAAATAATGAACCTTCCTAAGTAAATCTTGTGTGGTTGTAGTTTGTATAAGTATATTGGAGGACGTTACTGTTTTACTAGGGTGTGTATACACGAGTGTATTGTATCCATTACCTCAGGTTGACCCTCCTGGCAACCCTAAATCATTATTTCCTTATTTAAATACTTCTCTATATAAGTCAAGGACCAACTTTCTTTATATGATACTGTACCCAGGTCCTGTGACATTTATTGGGTTACCCCATTATTTTATAATGGTCTAATCAGAAGCTTGCATGGCATCGGCCCAATTTAAATGCTGCTAAATTGCATCACCTGGGAGCGCTGGCTAATTCCATATCAGGTGGTTCTAATTAGAGGTTCAAATGGGTAAGCGTTTTTCCCCAAGAGGGATGGGCATCAGTGTGGTACGATCGGCTCAGGGCCGTGTGTGGAGCACTAGTCAGTGTGGGTCTATTGTCAAGAGGGCGTGCCCACACTGGGCGTGACGCGTCCTCACTATAGTGCGTCTCTGTTGTGCTAGAGGACTCTGGGAATTGTAGTCCTGGAGTCCAGGTGACCCAATATATCTGCCAAACGCGCCCCCAATACATTACCATGGGCCATTTTGCATGTTAAACACACCAAGCCTTCAATGTAGGGCCCACTGTTTTGGCACTATATAAGGGGTGCACATGAGGTAGAGTACGTCCACCCCAGCAGCATGTGCATTATATCCAAAGGCCAAACCTAAAGGGTATGTGTAGGAAGGTATGATCCTTCTAGCATGATTACACCCACTTGTTGCCTGTTGTCAGTGTGTTTTGAACTAGTCTGACTGTATCCTGCTGATCAGGATCCCAGTCACTGTGCTTTCTCACTATGTTTGACTTTGATAAGTACTTTGGTACCTTCCCAATTGACTACTGGTGTTCCCTTGTAAGTCCCTAGTATATAGTACTAAGGTACCCAGGGCATGGGTACACCAGGGGTCTCCCATGGGCTGCAGCATGTACTATGCCACCCATGAGAGACCACTCAAACTGTGACTACAGGCCTGCCATTCCACCCTGTGTGAGTTGGTGCTAGCACCACTCACAACAGATATACGTTTCCTTATATCTGAGGTCACTGTACTTAAAACCTATAATTACCCCTAAGGAAGGTCTTTCAATCCTGAAGTCGGGTGCTAAGTTATAAGTGCGAGGGTGCCCTGCATGAGCAGGACACCCCCCTACAAACCCCGTAGTCGATTCTCCAGGCTTTGTAAGTGCGGTCAGCCATTTAATACATATAGTGGACATCAAGTCAATTACTAGATGTGTAACTATATACCGGCTGCACCGAAACCGGTCATGTTTGGTATCAAACATGTTGAAATCCTACCTCAACACAGATTCCAGTGTAGGATGCAGGATCCCATGTACTGGGGGGGGGCTCCCCTAGGGAGCCCCCCCCTGTGTTCCCGGTAACAGCCTTCCAGGGTATAACGGCAATCTAGTGCTGCTGCCGACCACAGACACAATTCTGCGCTCCTCCTGCTGCTGAGCTGGCCTCGAGCAGGGGAAGGTAGAATAGGTTTCCTGTCACAGGGAGGTGTAACCACCTCCTGTAGTGTAGCTCCTATTTCCCTAATAGGCTCTGCGCATTGGAATAATATATCCTATAGGTTTGACATAGGACTACGGTCAGTATGTCCCTATCGGGTATATTAAACTTAATTACTTGTGCCAGCTAGCTCAGAGGCCACTAGAAACTCCTTGACAACAAGAAGGGAGTAGTTTCTGGCAGCCGCAAAACATGACCAATATGTTTCCCTTTTAGAATCAGAACGTGTCCCAGAGTCGTGGAAACACTAGATAACTATTTCACTCAGCTCAATCGTGCATGCTTAGTTTTCCTCAGAGTTGCACAGAAATAATTGACGGGCGTTTTCAATAAAAGATTTATTGAACAGTCTTGTTTCTGGTGTAAGTATAATGTGCTGTTACGATCACAAGACAGTATGCAAGATAAATAATGTACAGGGTGAGCAGTAGAAATAAATAATACTGCGATAGCATTATCTTTTAGTATAAATGCTGTTACATAAATAACACAGACTAAAAATGCGAGTACTCATACGATGCGGTGCTAAGCTAGTTCTACCCCAATGTACCTAACCTAACCTAGGTGTAGGACAAGGTATGAAGTAGGTGAAGTATTCCTTACTATGTTATACTAAGAGTATGTTAAGTCTAGTATGCCTAGTATGCCAAGAGTCCCTCTAGGTTCTTATCAGCTCCATACCTGAAGAATGAGAGAGGTTGGAATCTCTTTGCCAGACTCGAACTCCAACACCCCGCAAGGGAAGTCAGATCACTGGAAGCTGGGCTCTCTGCGTGCAGGGAATGGCAGCGTCTTCTCAGTGCGTCAGGCCGGGATACGGGCTCCTCTGAAGTCGAGGTCTCCTCTGGTTTACAGGGGCTAGGGAAGGTATATTTATACCTGAGAGTACCTTAGGAATGTTAGCATTGACGTGAATTGGACAGCGAAAGACGTCATGAATGAACCCCTAAGGAATAATGGCTCATGCATAATAGATGAGGCCTTGAAGAAATCAATAGTCCTGGGCTAGGGAATCTCCCGCAGCCTAAGGGTCTGTTCTTCATGAACTCGTTGTGACGTTAGGGTGGACGGATGTCAGAGACCATGCCTGTATTTGGAGTGCACGGTTTAATTCCTAAATAAGGCCTGGGATTCTATGCCTATATAAGGGCAGGGCGAATTGTGCCTATATAAGGACATGATATTGGAAAGCCCGTTATGGACACCCTAAGAGGAATACAACACCCACTCCACTTTCGTGTATACGATAATACATAAATGCTAAACATTAAAAATGCTAAACATAAAAATGGAATACCGCATATTTCTAAAATATTTCATAAATCCATTTAAAAAGGCATTTAAAAAAAAAACATATTAGAATGCAAAAAGGTACTGTACATTCGAAGCATTGCTTATTATTTCAGGCATAAAATTAGAAAATAAATGCAATTGGAATGAAATAAGCAGTAATATTTACATGTGACAGAAAATGATCTATAAGTTGTTTAAAAAAATCAGTCATTTTCTTGTCATGAAAATTAAATGAACTGTTTTTTAGACACATAAGATGACTAAAATGTCTTTGGAAGGACCGCCAAGTCTGTACTATAAGGCTAGTTCTACTTTAAGCAGATTGAAGTTCCATTTTCCTTCGAAAAAATGGGAAAAAGTTCAATTTTTGGTAGAGTTCCAAGTTTTTGAAAAATGAAGGCCAAATTGTTGCTGTATTTCTGGAACACTATGCTGAATCCGAGTCAGTTTACGGGTCTGGTGTAAACATTAGATCATCTATTTCTATAGACAAAACATCATTCACTGTAGTTGGTGTGAGTTGGAACACCTCGTGAAGCAGGTTAATCGCACAGAAATGTGAAGCATTCCTTTCAATTGTCGCAATGTTCGCGTCCGTTGTTACCTGTGTGCCTGTAGTTCTTTCTCGTACCTCAGCAGCTGCCGGAAGCGTCTGTGAGATCTCAATGAATGCTGTCATCAGGATAGGAAGCCGCTGGGGACAACACATAGCATGGGCCGTTATCTGGTCCAGCAGAGTATCGACGTCCGTTGCCGCATCCAATGGAAATGTTAGACAGGTGTCCAACACGCATTCTACACCGCATAGCAGGCATCGTAGTACAGGTAAGATGCAATCTTGCCAGATTGGTCTAAAGGACAGGAACCATGTGGTATTAAGGTCCCGTAGACGATTTATGCCCAAAAGCTGTACTATTTGCTCACGGCACTTTCGTTCAAGGAGAGCTTTCTCCATGTCGCTCGGAGTGATGTCGGCGAATTGGCTGGCCATAGCGCAATAGCAGGAAGAGAAATAGAATTCCGGCAACAAGTGCTAGAATTAATGGTATGCCACCAAACACCGAATGTGCAAAGTTCGGGATGATTCCGAGTATTGCCTGGAAAGGTGCTAACCGACCCGAGCAGATGCCCTTAAATACATGTACAATTCCTGTTGTATCAGACATGTTGAAAATTCGTCCTATCATTTCCACGAAATGTATAGGGCAGTTTGTACTTATTAAAGTCTGTATCTCAGCCGAAGTCCTTGCAATTTGCAGATCATAGGTTTCTTTGGCCGAGGTCAAAGGCACTGTTTGTTGTAAAAGCATGGCTTTCATTCTGCTTAAAGTATCAAATCTTATAAAAGAGACGTTCAGCGAAGGCCATAGAGGCGACTCCTGACTGTGTCTATTGGGGCAAACAATACTTGCATACAGCAAGTGACCCTGGAGTTGACCGTTACTAGATATGGGATACCTGGCAGCATGCCACAGCAACTCTGATCATTCAACATGAGGTAACTCCCATTAGAAAGTTGTCCGAACGTTGGATTAATCACAGCAGCTGGTGTACCCTGCTGATGGCAAGACAAATTTGCCACAGAACCATTACAAGCTCCGTGCAAGGAAATGTCCTGACATACAAGTGAACCGCTTAGTGCACGTTTACAGTTTTTACCGCTTAAAAACACTTCACGATCCCCGCTCCAACATCTATATGTATACGGTAAAGCCCAAGATGTCTTAATGTACTCCTTACCCAACCTTTCATATTTGCCTGCTTGCATTTGTCTGAGGCAATACTGAAACTGAAAAGTAGTCACAGGTAGTGTAATTTTGCCATGAATAAGCCATTCTGTAGCTGGTTTTTCTGCCACTGTGAATGGTAACTTTTCCAGTTTTTCAATGCTCAGCACTGTATGCTTTGCTCCTCTTTGTGCCATTTCGATCTGTTTATCAGTTAGATTGTATTCTGCAAACAGAGCCGTTGTGTTGATGAAACGCCAAGGCACATAGCCCGCTCGCAATGATTGCAGCGTCCAGTATAATAACATAATAGAACGTAATTGAGATTGGCCTTGTTGTAACATCGCCAAATCTTGTTCTAGAATGTCGATAGCAGAGGATACAATGCCATCCAATGAATATATTCAGGAGGACAAAGTTGTTAACCCATTGTCGACCACAGAGAGTGTTTTCTCTAAATTAATACGATCAAGTTCACGTATTCGTTCTGCGGCCTCTATCTGTGATACCTTCCAAGCTTCATTATAAGCAGCATAAATACCGGCATATATGAAACGTTTTTGACGCGGTTTTCTTGGTCCAAGCAAGAAATCCCTAAGATCTGCGTCTTTTGCAAGTAAGGATAAGTGTTGTTTTACATCCTGTAGTGTAGATGTATGCAGCCAATCGAGGCATAATTTCCCTACACTGTATGTTGTTACTACCCCGGATGTTGTCTTTGGACGTATCTTGGGTCTGGCCTATGAATGGTAAAACCCTGAGTTTTATTCAGGAATCTTTCCTGACAGTTATTCGTGTCTGTGGGCCAGATCAACTATTTTTCCAATCAGGATTAGATCTGTTGAGTTGTAGTATATTGTCTACTGTCACCACTGCCTGTGTTTCATTATTTTTTGCAGGAGTTGGTACAGAAGGTGTGTTCATCTCTTTTATCTTGGCTAATCCAAGACAAGATGTTTGTTGGATAGTTTCATTCAAAAACATTATTTGTTCAGGGATGATGCAGGCTCTAAATAAAGCTTCTATCCCCTGTACTTGCCATTCTTTAGTACCCCACAACGTTTTTGTGTCTTTCCAAAAGTCGAAACCCTGTCTAGACAGTTGGGTATTAAATATTGCAGAATAAATCTGTTTTGTATTTGTTAACATAATTTTCAGTCCTTTTCTGTTTACATTTTTATAGTAAAACATTTCTGGATCAGATGTATTGTAACCTGAAAAATATGGAAATTTACTGGCAAATGTTTTTGAACTACCTTTAGGTGGTTTAGGACAATGTTCCCATTGGTTAAACATAAACACATTTCTTGGATATGCAGATTTATGCAAATAATGATGACCATAGTGGTTATAACAATACAGTTGTTCATAGTCTGATGAACCCTCTAAATATTCATTTTTAGAAAATGCAGCAGATTTTTCTAGGTCAAACATAATGTCAGTCACAGTTTCAAAGTCCCAATCATCAGAATAGGTACTGGACGTGATTAGACCACTTAGTGAAATTTTAAACAAATGTGGAATGTTCAATTCTTCCGTCGGACCGAGTATATCAAAATCTGTTTTGTCCCACACTATACCATTGTGTATAGGAACAGCTGTGATGTTCACTGATGACAAGTCTCTTGCTTCACGATGGGAAGATTTGTGAGGTTTCAAAAGTACGTTTACGTCTTTTCCTTCAGTGTTCACATGGATGTATCTGCCACTTATAAGCACGCTTATAGTTGTTACCAAAGCTAGCCAGAGCAGGAAAACAAAAGTCCAGATGTAATCCAGAGTTCAATCCATGGAGAAACCAAATAAATCTTTTTCAGAGAGTGAAGAAAGTCTTGTATTTGCTGCTTGAACTTCAATGACACTGGCGTCGTTTCAGGTTCACTCGGATCTTCTGAGAACGTATCAAAGTTAATGAAGTAGCCAGAAGCAGTTCTGTCAATTGTTGGAATTGCATCAGGATTTGTAGAAATCACTGGAACCAGTTCATCACTGGTTACGTTGGTGTAGACAGGTGTATTTGGACGAACTGTTACTTGTTCATCAAGAGGGATGATTTCCATAGCATTGTTGCATAGTCCTCCATCTGTTTCAGCTGAAGTCTCGATTGTTATCAGTCTTTCAGTATGAACCTCTTGGATAGTAGCGAGAGGAGTGCGTTTGCTACTAGGTCGGAGTCCACGAGGCCTACTATTTAGTATTGGCCACATGCTGTGGTTTGATGAGGTCGATGGACACAAATCTTTTCTCCTTTCTTCCAGCAAGGGGCGGCAGTAGTACTGTTCTTGTTCCTTGAACTGCTAGGACAGGTACTGGTTGTCTGTAAGAAGGTCCAAATTCCTTCTTGTCTGCAATTTTTTCTCTGACTAGATCCCCAACTTTTGGAATCTAGACAGGCCTTGCTGGGACAGCCGGTTGATCCCCAGTGGTGGTTGACTGTAGGGATACGTTGCTTTGTTTGGTTCTTAATTTGTTTAAGTCCTGTAAAACAGCCAAACGATCTTTGATATCCAAGGGTTTATTTTCCAACACTGTGCCTACGTTTTCTAAGTCTGGTACTCACATTCTTGTCCCAAATAGGACCTCATATGGAGTGACCCCCCCTAGAGAACTTCTTGGCAGGTTGTTTAGTGCACGTTGAACTCCACTAAGGTGTTTGACCCACCCGTCACCCGAACCTAATACTCTAGCTGTTATAGACTGCTTTATGTCCCGGTTTTTCCTTTCCACAACCGAATTTCCCTCGGAATGGAGAGGAGTACCGCAATGCAACGCCCAGACTGGCCATGGCGTCTTTGTAAGCCCTAGAGCTAAACGCAAGACCCTGGTCAGAATGTAGCGTGCCTATTGCGTATATGCCGATAAAGACATGCAAATCTTTTATAACAGTTCGAGCGTCAGCTGAGCGCTGAGGCCATAACCATAGGAACCTAGATTCAGTATTTGTGGGAATGCCTTTGTCCAGTAGGACGCAGGTGCGTAGAACGTCTAATGCTGTCTAACAATGGTGTCTGCACTGGGTTGCTGCATTCGCAGCATGGTGTCTGATGGCTCTTTCGCTGTAATTTACAGTCTAAGCAGTTGTTGATGAATATGTGAATTTCTGTATTCATTCCAGGCCACCAGTACATCTCTTTTAACGTCAAAATTGTTTTAGAGATCCCTTGATGTGACAGACCTTCCCCCAAATGTGTTTCATAAATCAAGGCTGCTCTACGTTCCATGTTTGGAATTACCCTATCCCCCACTCCAGGGATTCGAACAAAAGGAACGTTGTTCGCATCAATTACATAAGAGTACTTGAGTGGAAACTTTTTTGGTAACGCTGCACTGCTGCCTTTGCTTGATGCATTGACAGCCAACATTATCTCACCGTCTATTTTTGTTTTTGAACGAGTGTAGAACAAGTTTCAAGGAAACAAAGATAAGGTGCACAATATTTTGGAACACTGTATCCTTCAACGTTGAGCAAACCAAACAGCTAATATATAGGGTACTGCCCTATGTAGCCGTGGTGGATACTTAACCCTGCCCACTCCAGACGTCTTTTGGAGTATATGGGTAGGGGTCTATGAGAGAAAATAGCACGGCTGAGTTACTCAGTATCTAACGTTGAATTACCGCCTTACCAAACCGTTGGGCGCCATGTAGTGTAGCTCCTATTTCCCTAATAGGCTCTGCGCATTGGAATAATATATCCTATAGGTTTGACATAGGACTAAGGTCAGTATGTCCCTATCGAGTATATTAAACTTAATTACTTGTGCCAGCTAGCTCAGAGGCCACTAGAAACTCCTTGACAACAAGAAGGGAGTAGTTTCTGGCAGCCGCAAAACATGACCAATATATTTCCCTTTTAGAATCAGAACGTGTCCCAGAGTCGTGGAAACACTAGATAACTATTTCACTCAGCTCAATCGTGCATGCTTAGTTTTCCTCAGTTACACAGAAATAATAGACTGGCGTTTTCAATAAAAGATGTATTGAACAATCTTGTTTCTGGAGTAAGTATAATGTGCTGTTACGATCACAAGACAGTATGCAAGATAAATAATGTACAGGGTGAGCAGTAGAAATAAATAATACTGCGATAGCATTATCTTTTAGTATAAATGCTGTTACATAAATAACACAGACTAAAAATGCGAGTACTCATACGATGCGGTGCTAAGCTAGTTCTACCCCAATGTACCTAACCTAACCTAGGTGTAGGACAAGGTATGAAGTAGGTGAAGTATTCTTTACTATGGTATACTAAGAGTATGTTAAGTCTAGTATGCCTAGTATGCCAAGAGTCCCTCTAGGTTCTTATCAGCTCCATACCTGAAGAATGAGAGAGGTTGGAATCTCTTTGCCAGACTCGAACTCCAACACCCCGCAAGGGAAGTCAGATCACTGGAAGCTGGGCTCTCTGCGTGCAGGGAATGGCAGCGTCTTCTCAGTGCGTCAGGCCGGGATACGGGCTCCTCTGAAGTCGAGGTCTCCTCTGGTTTACAGGGGCTAGGGAAGGTATATTTATACCTGAGAGTACCTTAGGAATGTTAGCATTGACGTGAATTGGACAGCGAAAGACATCATGAATGAACCCCTAAGGAATAATGGTTCATGCATAATAGATGAGGCCTTGAAGAAATCAATAGTCCTGGGCTAGGGAAACTCCCGCAGCCTAAGGGTCTGTTCTTCATGAACTCGTTGTGACGTTAGGGTGGACGGATGTCGGAGACCATGCCTGTATTTGGAGTGCACGGTTTAATGCCTAAATAAGGCCTGGGATTCTATGCCTATAAAAGGGCAGGGCGAATTGTGCCTATGTAAGGACATGATATTGGAAAGCCTGTTATGGACACCCTAAGAGGAATACAACACTCCCAGACAAGACTTAGTGTATTGGGCTGGGGTGGGGGCGCTTACCAGCGCCACCAGACAGCTTTGAAGGGCACATTTGGTGCCTTCTGTGCATACTCCAGTTGAAACCAGTTTAGGGAGCCGTTGGCTCCTGCTCTGACACGAAACTGGACAAAGGACATGGTTGTATCCTCCCCTCTGTCCAGCCCCTCCCCTGGGAGGTATCCCTGAATCGCCCCAACCCTCTCCTTAGGGTACTTAAGGGCTTACCTGTGGGTGGCTCTTCAGATTCGTCATGGGACAAGATTCAGATCCGAAACCACTTCCACTACAACCGTCTGGGCTCCTTGGACTTCGTTGTACTTCGTCTGGAACCGAGACTGCATCAAGGAAGTCTCCTGCTGCTCCTGGTCTCGTCATCCTGTCAGTCTTCTGCGCTGTCTGTGTTTCATCCAGGTTCTTCTCCAGGCTTGTGGGCATCAAATACACCTGAAGTAATCTCCCTTGGAGTGAAGGAGTCACTCCCCTGCATCTGCAGGCACCGGAACAAAGCTGACCGATCTGCTGCTTCTGAGGTCCCATGGACTCCGAAAGGCTCAGCAACACAGGTGGTGGTTCTTCAACTACCTCAAGGCCTGCACCGTCTTCTCAGCAAGTTTGAGGACAGTATTCCTCATCGGAACCGCTGGAACAGCATCCCTCTACACCGCGTTGTCTTGCCGCTGCCAAGGCTTCTTGACTCTTCCAGAGATCTTGGGGCTACAGGAAGCTCCAGCATCTCTTCCTACCAAGATCTTCGTCCTCACCGCATCCTCTGCACCGTGGGCCTGCATCTTTGGTGAGCTGCCCGGGTGTTCTTTGGTTTCAGTGGGCTCCCCTGTTTTCACGGGGCCTGCTCTGAGACTCCTACACTTGGTGAGTCCCTTGGACCTTGCTAGTCCAGACATTGCACCTTCTTCATTTACCATGTCTGTTTCTGCTGCCAAGGCTTGTTGGTGCTTCCACTGGATAGCGACCCCCTGGTTCTCGACTTCCGACGTGGAACAGCTCGTGAATGGCTCCTGGTCTTCCACAGCTTCGACTGGTCCTCACAGTTGCAGCGACGAGGTATACGTCAACTCTCCTGCATCTTCCGTCATCAGTGGTCACTGGTCTTCTGTGCCTCTTGGTCACTCCCGGGTGGCATAGACTCTGTCCCCCTCTGCTTGCAGGTACTTCTCTTCAAGAATCCATCCTTGGGTTCCACCGGACTCTTTCACCTTCTTCGCCGAAGTCCTCCATTGTGGTCTACGGCGGTTTCCGATGTTGCTTCGCACCTATGCACTCGACTTCCCTGGTGTAGGTATCCTGGTTCCTGGGGGTATCCACGGGTGGGGTGACTCTTCAAACTTCCATCTTCCACAGGATTTCTTCAGGGTCCACTGGGAAGGGTCCTTTTTCTTCAAAACTGCAACCGCGACTTCCCCATTGACTTGCATTGAGTACGTGGCTGTGTTTCCTTTCTGCTCACTGCCTCCATGGGGTTCCTCGGTACTTACCTTGACTGGTTCCTTGAGTCCACAGCTCTTCTGAGTCTTCTAGTCCAAGTCTCTACTTTGGTCGCAGTTCGCATTCCACCTTAATCTTTGCTAGTCCAAGACAGGAAGTTTGTTGCACTGTTTCGTTCAAGCAGATAATCTGCTCTGGTATGAGGCATGCTCTAAATAATGCCCTAGTTCCCTGAACTTGCCAATCTTTAGTCCCCCAGACAGATTTTGTGCCTATAGTTTCCCTCCAAAAGTCGAAACCTTACAAAGATAACTGGGGGAAAAAAGGAAGCAGAGTATATCTGTTTCGTGTTTGTGAGCATATTTTGCAGATGTAGGTGCAACCTTATAATTGAGGTAGGGTCTGAAGTGTTAAACCTAGAAAAATATGCAAACTTTTGTGCAAATGTTTGTGAACTACCTTTTGGTGGTGTTGGGTAATGTTCCCATTGATGGTAAGTAAAAACATTACGTGGAATACTTGTCTTGTGCAGGAAATGATGACCATAGTGTTGGTAACAATACATGGTGTCAAAATCTGATGTTTCATCATACAGTTCATTTTTTGAAAAAACAGCACTTTGTTCTAAATCAGATAGCATGCTATTCACAGTTTCAAAGTCCCAATCATCAGAGACTGTACTGGATGTAATTATATCATTTAAAGAAATTTTAAATACATGTGGTATTTTTAAAAGTTCAGTGGGACCAAATACATCATATGAAACCCTTTCCCAAACTATTCCTTCAGGAATTGGAACTTCTGTAATGTTCACAAAGGACAGATCTCTTCTTTCACGATAAGATGATGTATGTGGTTTCAGGACCAAGTTCACATGTGGTACTACAGAGCGTTCTGGAATATAATGTCCATTCAGTAGCAGGGAAAAGACAGTCACTACACCTATCCAGAGGACTAGGAACAGTAGACTGATTGCAATCCAGAGCTGTAGCCAGGGAGAAACAAAGTAAATATTTTTCAGCCAAAGGTAGATATTAAATACTTTTTCTTTTCGGGAAACAGAAGCTGGCGGTTACTCAGGTTCACTCTGATTCAGAGAGAAGGTATCAAAATCGATAAAAAGTAGCCAAACGCTGATCGATCTATCTTTGGTAGCTCAGCAGGTTTTGTTGAACTGTCAGATGACTCTTTTTGAGGCATATTCACATAGATGTTGGTATTCGGACGAATTGAGATCTGCGTTTCATTTGTGCTTTGTTGTTCCATTTCAATAGGCACGAGTTCCATTGCATTGTTGGCAATTCCGTTACTGTGTAGAGTGGAATCTTCAAATGTTATTAATCTTTCTGTCTAAACTTCCTGTATGTTAGCCAGAGGAGATCAACGGCTACCCAGAAGCCCACGCGGCCTCCTATTCAGTATCGGCCACATAGTGTGGTTTGATCAGATCAATGGAGACAAATCTCTTTTCTTTTTTGCCGGCAAGAGGTGGAAGAAGTACTGTTCTTGATCCTTCGACAGCCAGGACAGGTAAAGGCGTTCTCTATGATGGTCCAAATTCTTTTTTGTCCACAATCTTCTCTCTGACCTGGTCCCTGATCTTTGGGACCCAGGCAGGTCTTGCCGGAACAGCTTTATCTTCCCCGGTGGCAGTGCGTTTTACTTGGGCATTGTTTTGTAATGCCCAAAATTCATTGAGTTCCTGTAAAACAGCCAAACGATTATTGATGTCTGCTTTCTCATCCGCCTCTGGGCTGCCACACTCAAGGTCGGGTAGCCGCATTCTCATCCCAAACAGGACCTCGTATGGAGTATGGCCTCCCAGGGAGCTTCTTGGCATGTTATTGAGTGCCCTCTGGACCCCATATAGGTGATTGACCCACTTGCCACCCAAGCCTAGTACCCTTGCTGTTAGGGACTGCTTTTAGTCCTTGTTTTTCCTTTCCACAATCAAATTTCCCTCTGGATGAAACGGAGAGAAGTACCGCAATGCTACACCCAAACTTGCCATGGCTTCCTTGTAAGCCCGAGAGCTAAACGCGGGGCCACGGTCAGAATGTAATGTGCCAATTGTGTATGTCCCTATGAAGACTCGCAAATCCTTTATAACAGTTCGGGCGTCAGCCAAGCGCTGGGGCCAAACCCACAGGAATCTAGAGCAGGAATCCACTGCCACCAAGATGTACTTGTAAGCCCCGTCCGATTGTAAGGGACTGCAGTGGTCCAAGTAGACACATGCGAGAGGTTTGTCTGAAATCAGTAGGGGTGTTTGTGGTGGGCCTCCTACGTTGGAACCCTTCATCTGCTGACAGATGTCGCAGTTAAAGACAAAGCCCTTGGTCTGTTTGGTGAGACCTGGCCACCAATAACGTTTCAGTAATGAAACTGTTGCAGTGATACCTGCGTGTGCTAATCCCAGACCCTCGTGTGCAGCTAGTATTAAATCTAATCTGCGATCTATGTTTGGTATTACTCTATGGTTTGATCTCCCCCTGGAGACCACTGTGTATTTGTGCTTTCTTCCCTGTTTCCTTTTGAAATATTGTGTGCATTGTGTCGATATCTCTCGGTAGGGGAAATACCAATGTGTTAGTGAGTGTGTATAATAAATGTAACTATATGTTCGAGGCATATGAGCTGTAGATCGTATACTTGTGCATAGATCGCCATCTGGTGTTGGGCTCGGATGTTTGCACTTTGTTTTTGTCTTGGAAGAAGTCTTTTGTAGTCACGAGGTAGGTGACTCCTCCTTAGGACGATAGTGCACATGGGCATCGACTCCATCTCCAGATTGTTTTTTCCATCATCCGGTTCGGATGTGATTTGCTGCGCTCCGGGTCGATATCGGTTTCGAATCTCCCTTCGACGCGCAATCCCTCTCCACTCGACGGTATTCTCTCGATCGCGTTTCCCTTTCGACGCACATCTTTAAAACAAACTCCTCGATCTTCGACGTGGGCCGTTGGGCCTATCTGCGCCGACCACACCTGCAGTCAATGGAAAGGACTCCTTTCAAAAAATGCCCCGGGTGTGGTGCGAAGTTCCCACACACGGACTTGCATGAGGTTTGTAATCTCTGCCTCTCCCCGGAGCACGAAGACAACTGCAAGGCCTGTGCATCGTTCAGGTCGAAGAAAACCATCCGTGATCGTCGGGCTCGACGTCACGAAATGTCTCGCGGAAGCAGCTCCATTCCGGACATCTTCGGAGCAGATCCCAATGTCCAGCCAGAACAACAAGATGATGAAGAAGACATCTCCGTCTCCGAGGCCGACGACTCCGACGTCGAAGAGGAGACAGTCACCCCGGCTCAGCGGTCCGTGAGTACCGAAACCCCCCCTCCCAAAATCCCAACCTAAGGCTCCGGTAACGCCCTCGGGCTCAGGTCGACACCGGCAACATGTCTCAGACGCCTCGCCCTCGGGCCCGGCTATGAAACCTAAAGAGAAGCCCTCAGGCTCGGGCTCGAGCCAACCCCATTCCGGTGCCGAAAAGTCACCTTCGGCACCGAAGCACCAGACCAAAGACGTGCCACGCACTTCTTCGTCGACGTCAAAGACTACCTCCACACCGAAGCCCTCGCGTCGAAACAGACCAAAGACAAACATTCAGAACAGAAAAAATCTTCGGAGCCGAAACCTGCTTCGGAATCCAAAAAATCTTCGGAACCAAAAACTGCTTCGGAATCCCAAAAATCATCGGAGCTGAAAAAAGTCACGGAGCCACAAAAATCTAAGCAGTCTAAGACCCCACAGAAAGCCTCAGACTCGGTCCAAAGAACATTCTGACCCAAAATCTTCGGCACCGAAAAAAAACATTTTACCCACACAGCCTGTACCTGATTTTTCGGATCCAAAACAAAAAACTCTTTTTATCGACCCACAGACTGGCAAAGTCGTCGCCAAGCCTCCAAAAAAGAGGAAACTGGACACTTCAGAGGAATCTGAAATACCCTTGAAACGAAAGGAGATGAGTACTAACACCTCCCCACCTCCTTCTCCTCCTCCAGTTGATCCAAATCTTCTGATTTCTCCACCACACTCCCCACAACTTATTTTTTCACCTCGAACATCAGATACTGAGGATGATCATACCGATAGGGGTGGGAATATAGATCCACATGGGGATGATGATGCACATACCATCCCACACGATGTAGACCCTTGGGATGACTACAGCACAGATCCCGACCCACATAATGACCCGGACCTCTATCCATCTAAGCCATCACCACCAGATGACAACATTGGGTTTGCGCTACTAATCAATAGGGCTGCCCAATACCACGGGGTATAGTTACATTCTGATCCCTTAGAGGACGATTTTTTACTTGAAACCTTTCACCCTCGCAAAAGTCCACACACACCCTGCCAATGTTAAAAGGCATGCTCAAACATGCTACAAACAAAAGTAGACCTGACCAATTCTGAACAACTAGATATAATCTAAAGACATCTGAGGAGTTTATAAGAAATTTCAAAACTTCCTCCAAGGCAAGGCACATCACCAATAGCCTAGTGTCTAATTGTTCAATTTCAAAAAAGAAACGTCAATACACCACATCTCGTATGAAAGAAAAAATTCCTTATGAAAGAATTTTTTTTTCACACAATTTGTGAAAAAATGTGAGAAAGGTAAGAAAGTACCTCACGGTAGTAACACCAAGGGGGGCTTGCTGGTTGGTACTCACTAGCTCACCCACTTACCATCGGTCACTTTCTTACCCAAAAGGAATGAAAAATGTGTGCTTCTTCATAGACTTCTCAGAGGTGAGAAAAGGAAAAGAAACCGTGAAAAAACGTGTGTAAATGCACTGTCAGTGCTTGTGTCACTTTGCCCGCTGGTCCCCGTGAGAAAAGAAATGCAATTCTCAAATTTAAAATGAGGGGCAACTCACTTGCTAAATGTAATTTTATTTGGTGCCGTGAGCGTCCTCAATTAAAAAATGGGTTTTTTTAAAGCCATTTTCACAAGCCAAAAGCTGACCTGTTTCGTTGCCGCCTATTTATGCAACTTCATCAGGGCTGCCAGGGTAACCAGTATTCACCTCACTTGTGACTCACACCGGACCGAGTGATTGCTGTCATCCCTCGTACCTGCAACCCACTCAGGGGATCACGCGCCAACCGGTCGCGTATCCCAGTGATGACTGCGATCGTCAGTATCACTGCTACCGCGTAAAGCTGGCACCTTCGTGCTCCGTCCCTTCGCTTCGGGACAAATGCAGTGCACACGTAGGCTTGCCTGCCAATTGTTACCCTAGACGGTTTAGAGCCAAACCCAGGAACGGGGGAAGGTTCAGCAAAAGGGGCATCCCCAACCTACTGGCTGGCACTGGTTTAAGAATAGCACCATCCGAACCTCTCATCAGAACACTTTTGGACCTTTGTATTATTTAATAGGAGTACTTCCCTGCTGAAGGAAGACAGAGCGTGCTTACCTTGAACCCAAGCTCCCCAGAAGGGTCTACGAGGGTGCATGTGCTGTCCTCCTGTTTGAGGTGCAGGGACATAACCTTCCAGGGTCCCTCTCTGCGTCAGCCCAGCTGCAACCACCACCTGGACCTGCAGCTGGCCTCTGCTGGAGCGAGTCCGGATCCCCAAGAGGAGCCCCCCATGTCCTGGCCCCTTGACCAGCATCAGAGAGTACTGCTCCTGAACCAAAGGTGAAAATCCAGTAGTTTTAGGCTCCTCGCAACCACAAAGTGGACTCTGCGATGAATGACAGCCGTCTGCAACGCCCGATAGCGCAAATCTCCAGCAGCAGCCATTGGTTCGTGCTACAACACCGACCGACTGTAATGCCCGACCTGCTCCTTTCGCCGACAACGGTGCCCTTGCACCCCCTACAAATGCGAACCTCCAACTGCAGCTTCTTGTGTGGACCCGGAATTGAAAAGTTGAATACTTCAGCGGGATGAACCTGGTCCCTATATCTGACCCTCGCTCATCGCGATGTGTCTGAACTTGTGACTTTATCCCGGTATAGCACGACCAGATAACGCGAGTGGCTTTTTTTGATTTGTGGGGCCATTTTTACCTTAAACTTTAAAAATTCTTCACTCCGATTCTACTGATTGGATTTTTGTCATTTTGATGTCCTTTTATTTATTAACATTTGCCCTATTTTTAAAAACAAATTGTTTTGAATTTTTAATGTGTTCGGTTTCCACTGTATTACTGTTTGAGTGCTGCATAAATACTTTACAAATTGCCTTTAAGTCTCACTGCTTTTGTGCCAAGCTACCAGAAGGGCTAAAGCACAAGTAAATGTAGTGTTTTTGACCCTGAGAAGGATTCTCTTATTTGAGTGGGGCTTCCACCCCTCTCAACTGATAACCCACTTTCTTACACCACTCCTCATATTCTCCCGGTTCTCACGCCGACGTTAGTTGACCATGCTTTCTATCATTTTCTTGAAAGTGGTGATTTGTTTCCGAAGCTGGCTGTTGACCTTTTACCCATGGTGGACCCAGCAGTTTGCAGTTACTCAAGTTACTTTATGCTCCCTAAGGGTAATGGGGACTTGAGACCTATCTTAGACTTCAAATTTCTGAACTTGTCTCAAGAAGACGTTCAAGACTATGACCCAGCTGCATGTTCTGCTGGCCTTAAACCAAAAGGATTAGATGGTGGACCTGCAGTGCATATACATGTACTTTCATGTACCAGTTATGCAGTCCCACAGGAATAATCTCACTGTGGTGGGATAAGACCACATCCAGTATACAGTCCTGCCTTTCAGCCTAACTTTGGCCCCTCTGGTATTTATGAAGTTTGTGTCTGTGGACACAGACTATTTTCGAAGGTCAGGGTTACTTGTATTCACGTACCTCAACGACTGGCTGGTGATGGTGGGCTTCGTTCTGCTAGACTTGTACCACTTTCATAAAACTTTGATGCCCCCCTTGAGGTTTTCCATAGAGCCTAAGTCTTAACTTCATCCTTCATTGCAGCTGTCCATTGTTGTGGCCATCTTGTATGTAGTTGTCTTGAAGGCTTTTCCACCTTCACAGTAAGTCTGGCACATTGAGGATATGATCCTGACACTTCTGGAGACTGCTGCTGTTTCATCTTTGATGTTTCTGTGCATCCTGAGCCTGTCAGGCCCTTTAGTGGAGCCTGCAAATGGCACAACATTCGGGAAGCCTTTCAGAGAAGATCTATATCTCCAGTGAGATGGCGCAGGGCCGCCAGTAGTGGGTGACCGATTGCATTCTGTCCTGTTGCAGACTGTATTCTGTGCCCCCTCCAGAAGTCACAGTGGTAACTGAAATATCTTCTTTCGGATTGGGAGGACACCTAGACAAGGTGGAGATCCAAGTTCTCATGTCTCCAGAGAAATGGCGCCACCACAATAATCT
Organism: Calotriton arnoldi; assembly: GCA_963921515.1. Classification (NCBI taxonomy): domain Eukaryota; kingdom Metazoa; phylum Chordata; class Amphibia; order Caudata; family Salamandridae; genus Calotriton; species Calotriton arnoldi. The sequence continues at coordinate 257,518 of CAWUFW010005879.1, forward strand.
ACTAGAGCTGTTTGCCGTCCACCCAGCTGTCAATGCATTTCAGCATTCATTCGAGAGAAGGTAAATCCAGATGCTGCCTGGCTGGCCACAGAATCTGGGTGGCGTGGGGTTCAAGTTCCCTCTGTCTGGAGGCACTACAGTTGTGGCGATGGCTTGGCTTTAGCTTCACAAGATCTACCTTACAGTAATCCTCCTGCAGGATCCCTCATTGTCAGGGCAGATGAGCTTAGCATGCATCATTCTGCTAACCACAAGTGGTATCTGCATCAGAGGTGACACAGGGCATCTTGTCACAGTGGAGCACTCCCTTTTCACCACCTACAAAAACACTCAATGCCCAGTGTTTTGCACTTTAGAGGTTCCCTCTCATACGTTTCTAGGAGAAGTGTTCTACTACTGGCTGGACTGCTGAATGCCTTTCCAGATCTGCTTCCGATCCCTTGGGTGCAGAAGAAAATCAGTGAGCTCTCATAATGAAAAGCACCATCAACAGGAGCATGAAGAAGTGCATGTTTATGATGAGTCTAATCCTGCAGAGAGCCCCACCTTTGTTATCGTACAGATCTGAAGGCGATAAAACATATATGCAGTCTCTGAGTTAACATCTGAAGACAAACGGTTTGAGAGGTGTATTGCTAACTTGTGCATTTTTGGGCAGCCTGAACAAGTTGGGCGAGGTGAGTAGCAGGAGCTGTTCACTTGAGACCCACTGTAACTGCATCTAAAACTAGGGCATATGACGTGTATGAGCAGAGAAATGGATGGACCTGGATCTGAGTTCCCTATTAAATCCAATATTCAAGACAGTGGATAGTAAACAATTTAATCTGTGGTCTGCATGTTATGCATAAATTGCTGCGGCATATGAATTAACCTCTTGAGCTATTGTGCAGTGTTACAAGTAATTTGTCAGTGATAATGACAGTCTGATCCCTTTCTTCCTCCTGCAAAGTACTTTTGCCCATCATGTCAGCAAGTGAAATAATTCACCAGACTATTAGATTACCTAATTTTCGCAGTCTATCTGTTTATGTAGGTGCAGAACCTAAAGAATCTTATTCGATTGCGAGGGAGGGTTACTTTGGGCATTAAGAGATCATGATAAAGAATCTGGGTGTGGCAGCTACTTTGACCATGGCGTTGGAGTGGTTTCTGCTGGGCATAGGCAAAAGAAGATGGGGATATGGAGCTCAAGATGCATTTACGGTCCCTGCTTTCACAATATATGCTTGTCCTGGCTCATCCTGCGGCACATATTATTGTGAAATTTATTATTGTGAAATTTATAGAGCACACAGCTACCTCCAACGGAGGTGTCCCAGCGCTGGGTTGCAGATTCACAGTGAGGAAAGTTAAAGGGAGAGCTACAAAAGGTTAAAAAGCCAGGGTTTCAGTCCTCTTCCGAAGGCCGGTTCTGACTCAATCATGCGGAGGTGGAGAGGCACAGCATTCCAGAGTGACACAGCTCTCGCCGAGAATGCTCTGCCTCCTATCCTAGCCTTAAGGAAGCGAGGAACCCTGAGCAGTTTCAGGTGATTTGATCTCAGAATCCAGTCTTGATGGAAGTTCTGCAATCTGTCTCAGATAGCCCGGGCCCCGATCTCTGGTAGCTCCATAGGCAAGTGTGAGTGCCTTAAACTCGATCCTCCGATTGACGGGTAGCTAATGGAGGCTCCGCAAGTGCGGGGAGATGTGATGGCGGAACGGCACCTTCCTAATTAATCTGGCCACAGCATTTTGTATTTTTTGCAGCCTGCGGACCAGATAGGCTGGTAGTCCTAGAAAGAGACTATTAGAATAGTCTAACCGGAACGTGACCAATGCATGGACCACTGTCTTCCTGCAATCTATCGGAAGGAAGTGAAGGAATTTTCGTAAAGCTCTCAGCTTCCAGAAGCATGAGGAGGAGACCTGGCGAATCTGGGTCTTACAGGAGAGACGTCATTGTCAAATTTAAACACCAGATTTCTGGCCGAATCCACCGGGATCGTGGGGGGTTCAGCTCTGAGGGCCACCAGAGCGCAGGAGGAGGAGGTGTCGGTTTGTTGAAGAATAGGAGCTCTGTTTTCTCAGTGTTTAGTTTCAAGCAATTCAGCCATCCAGGCCGAGATGTTAATCGGGCATTGCTTAAAATTGGCAAAAGCAGCCTCCGAGTGTTCTTTGAAGGAGAACACCAGTTGAGTGTCATCACCATAGGAGATCACTCTCACTCCCCATTTCTCGACCAGGGTCGCGAAGGGGTTTAGGTAAACAGTAGAGGGCTCAGAGCCGAGCCCTGGGGAACCCTGCAAGCAAGGGGTTTCTGGGAGGAGACATAAGGGCGGAGAAACACTTGTGAGCGGTTCTCTAAGAACGACTGGAGCCAAGACAGAGTAGTTCCCCTCACTCCCAAGTGTTTTAGTCTCTCCAAGAGAATCGGGGTAGCCACAGTGTTGAATGCTGCGGAGAGGTCCAGCAGCACCAACATTGCTGAGCAGCCCTGGTCCACAGCTTCACGCACGGTTTCAGCAACTTCCAAAAGTGCTGTCTCCGTGCCATATCCTGTTCTAAAACCAGATTGTGAATCATGGAAACAATTGTTTGATTCTAGGAATTCAGACAGTTGTTTCTGAACTTCCTTCTCTAGAATTTTAGCTGGAGCAGGTAATAGGGAAATGGGCCTAAAATTCTTGTGTTCTGCTGGATCAGCGTCCGGTTTCTTAAGTATAGGCAGTAAGTAGGCTTGTTTCCAGGCGACTGGATAGATACCAGTCGTCAGGGAGGAATTCCAAATCTGGTTCAGGTGAACATTGAGCCAAGGGGCAAGTAGTTTAAAAAACTGAGGCAAGGGTCTCTCGGAGATCCTGATTTACATTTATACAACTCTGAGAGACTCATCGAGAGGCAGTGGGCGAAATTCAGACCAGATGCTGTGGAGATCAGAGGTTAGATTTTGCACAGGGGCGGGCATAGAAGAGGGGAAAGCGGAGTAGATCGTTTGGATTTTCTCCTGTAAAAAGTCAGATAGGTCAGCACAGAGGGCAGGAGAGGGCATAATTTTGCTGTCTAGAGCCATGGGTTTGGTAAAACATTGGACAATTTTAAATAATTCTTTGGCCAAGTTGTCGGATAGTTTAATGTGGTTAGCAAAGTAGTCTCTCATGGTGCTGTGCTTAAGGCTGTGGAAGCTTTTCAAAGCCGCTCTATAAGAGCATTTAGCCACCGGATGATAGGATTTTCTCCAGGAGCGTTCAAGTTTTTTGCATTGACTTTTCTCCGCTTGTAATTCCATGGAGAACCAAGGGGCTGAGGGCTTTTTTCCTGGAGGATGTCACTGATCTGAGAGGGGCCACTCTACCTATACTCCGACTTATGACTCAGACCTCCTAATGTTTTAATTACTCATGGACACAGCGAGGCTCCCCCTTGCCTTGCTCGAGTTTCACTTCTAATTCCCGTCGGCTGGCATGAAGTGTGAGGGGAGCAGCTGGTAGGTCCTTGCATATGGGCACTACTCCACCCGATGAAGCAATATGTAATTTTCAGTTTGGAAGAAGCATTTAGGCTAAATGATTTGTGCTTGGCAGCAGCACTAACAAATTGAAACCACTCATGTTCTGCACTACTGTTACATTTATTCTCCAGTCTCTTACACAACAGTGCATCTGAGACTCTAGAATGTATTGTAGCGTTAATATAGCATTCCTGATGGATAATTCAATCCACAGATTCTTCACTTCAGAATATACTCCTGATGCCAAAGTGGATCTGTAGATTTCTTCATAGGAGTGCTCCCACGCACCACTAGGTGGTGACACTGACATCTGTTCCTTTCTTTCTGTGCTTTCTGGAGCAGATCCAGAGCTCCGCATTCCAATTTGTCAGTTTTCTAGCTTCTTCCATATCTGTTCACAGTGCGCTAGGGAGCAGTATCCATACCAAATAATGACCGGTTTCAGGCCATGCTGCGACTGCCAGATGCAGATGTTCGTCATGTACTTGCACAAGATTTTCTTTAGTGTCTTCCCTCGGCACACAACTCTGTCATGTGATATAAGCTCACTCATTCACCCGAAAGTGATCAGAGACCTGGAGGCGAAGTTGCTTGTCACCAAACAGAAGAAGTTGCTCCTTTGCTCGGATCCTGCTCTTAATCACTGCCCCAAACTCTGTACTGGTCTGACTTCACAGAGAAGGTGCAAGGGGGTCACAAGGCAAATCACACCCCTTCTAGGTCACTGACCATGGAACCAGTTACTCTGTTGGTCCCGACTCAGTCTGAATTTCTCAGACCTTTTTTGCCCTTGCAGCATATTAAGGCCTGCAAAGAGGTTATCTTCAATTTTTCTGTGCACTTTCTACTTTTTGGTGCTTCTTAGTCCACACAGAACCGCAGGGGACTTCAGGTGGGCTGCCAATTGTGGGTCCTTCGGCACTCTTTCACCTTGAGGCCCATACCAACTCTCATGTTGGACACAAAACCAGTGATGGCTGGAGCTTCCAAAGCTCAGTGTTATGCAGCCTGAATCTAACCCTGTGCCTCTGCCATGTTGCAGCTACCAGCAAAGGCTACTTTACCTTTTTGCTTCTTACTCTATCCTGTGCCTGGCAAGTTGCACCCCAGGATGATGATGATGGTAAAGGGGATGGCTTGCTCCACCTCATTGTACTGGTGATTCCTTATACCTTGATTTTCAGAATGCCAGTGCGTATGGTACCACTCCTGAGACCGAGCTGGATTTGATACTTGGTGCACCAACGGAAGAGTGCCTCATTTGCAGTGGTGGTTCAGAGGAAAGCCGAGGTACTAAAATTGCAGTTGCCCTCCATTGAGACCAAGTGTTTCAACAGAAATTTTGCAGCCTGGACCAGCAACATCTGAGCCCCTAATTCCATTCAATCATGCCCTGACAGATACTTTTACGGCAACTTGATGGAAACCATGCTCTTACCTGCCTGTGCATAGGCCGATGGACAGACGCCTAGACTGGTGTAGATGAACTGGATTATTTCGCCAAGCACGCCACTCCAGAGAGGCTTATTGTGCAAGCTTTAACCTGTTAAGTAAATTCAGATTTATTGTCAACCACTCCTGCCAATAAAGAATCCAAACGCTAGTATTCTTCTGCTGATCTGACACTGGATCTATGAGCAAAGTGTGTCTGCTGGACTGCTACACACACTCCCTTTGTGACATGGCCAAGGATATCTTGCCTGCAGTCCTGGAAGATCTTTGGGCCTCTTTGGCCCAGTTTATACATGATGGGATGGATGCAGCCAAGTAGGTTATCTGTGCAAATTTGGATACCACACATTGCCTGGGCAGGAGGATTGTTGCCAGAGTTGCCCTTTGTAGACTCACATGGATAAAGTCCACTGGGTTTTCCCGCAACATACAGGCCTCCCTCATGGATATGCTCTTTGATGGGTCTTGCCTCATTGCAGAAAGGGCAGACTCTACTTTGGAACACTTTAAAGACAGCTGAGCTACAGTATGTTCTTTGGGGCTGTTGACCCCTGACAAACAGTCCCGGAAGTTCAGATGCTATTCTTAAAGTCCTGGATTATAGACTGAGAAAGCCTTCTCAGCCAGTAATGGAACGAACAACTCCGTTGTTTTGAGGTTGCAGAAATAGGTTTGGCAGGCAAAGTGCAGGCTGTAAGAGGCATCATCTTCCAGCTTTTCCCTCATCGAGAAAATGGTCAACAAAATGCTTTAGTTTACCTTTAAATGGCACATGCCCATCCAGTGGGATTAAGCATTTCCCCCGGGGCTGGCAGCCCATCCCGTCCAATGGATGGGTCTTAAAAATTGTTCAGAGTGGTTATGGCCTTCCTTTTCCTTCCTCTCAGCCCACTATCCTTCCCACACCAGAACTAATTTGAAGGAGCGTCTCTGTCCTGTTACTGGGGGTATGCCTCTCCAAAGGTGCCATTGAGAGGGTACTATATTTGGAAAAAGGCATGAGTTGGTACTCTCACTACAGCCATGGGCCTATCCTTAACCTTTGACACCTGAATGTCTTCCAGCGGTAGGACAAATTAAAAATGCTCACATTGTACCCGTCTGTTCTGGATCCGGGAGACAGGATGATGTCCTGGGATGGATTTTTGGGGCATGTATTATCGCATACCCATCCTGCAGTCCCATAGATGTGAACTACGGTTCAGGGTGGTCCTGGAACATTTTCCGTTTGCCATGCTCCCCTTAACCATCACCAGCGACCCTCGAGTGTTGACAAAAGTGATGGCTGTGGTCTCCACCCATCTTTGGAGGTCAGGAGTTCCTGTATTCCTGGACCTCAACATGTGGCTGCTGAAGACGGGCTCACTACAGTTAGTCGTGGACCACCTGTAGGAAACTAGGATCTGCTTTCATGGTTACCCTCACTTTTTGCTGGTGTCAGTATGTTATTTTGACTAGTCTGACTGGGATCCTGCTAATCAGGACCCCAGTCACTGTGCTTCCTGCCTAAATTGACCATGGTAAGTAGTGTTGTACATCCACAATTGGCTACTGGTGTATCTTGTAAGTCCCTAGTATATGGTACTAAGGTACCCAGGGCATAGGTACGCCAGGGCTCTCTCATGGGCTGCAGCATGTATTGTGCCACACATGAGAGACCACTCAAACTGTGACTACAGGCCTGCCATTGCAGCCTGTGTGAGTGGGTTCACCCCTCACGACAGATATACGTTTTTCTTATATCTGAGGTCACTGCACTTAAAACCTATGTTACCCATTCTGGCAGGCCTTTCAGTCCTGAAGACAGGGTGCTTGGTTAGAAGTGTGAGGGTGCCCCTGCAGGAACAGGACACCCCCTACAAACCCCGGAGTCGATTTTCCAGGCTTTGTAAGTGCAGTCAGCCATTTTAATACATATAGTGGACATCCGGGATTACAAGATGTCTAACTATATAGTGGCTGCACCGAACCCGGTCATGTTTGGTATCAAACATGTTGGAATCATACCCCAACACCTATTCTGGTGTTGGACGTATGGTTCCATGTACTGGGGGGGCTCCTTTAGTGTAAGCTAGTGCTGCTGTCGACCACAGACATGATTCTACCCTACTGCTGCTGAGCCAAGCTCGAGCAGGGGAAGGTAGCACAATAGGTTTCCTATCGCAGGGAGGGGTGACCACCTCCCAGAAAGGACTTGGTGTATTGGGCTGGGGTGGGGGTGCTTGGCAGCGCCACCAGACTGATTTGAGGGGCACATTTGGTGCCCTCCTTGCATACTCCAGTTAGAACCAGTTCTGGGAGCCCTTGGCTTCCGCTCTGGTACGAAACTGGACAAAGGTAGATGGTAGTTTTACTCCCCTCTGTCCAGCCCCTCCTGTGTCCAACCCTTTCCCTAGGGTACTTAAGGGCTTACCTGTGGGTGGCTCTTCAGATTAGTCGTGGGACAAGACTCAAGCCTGAAACCACGTCACTCTTAAACGGTCTGGACCCTTGGAATTTGCTGGACTTCGCCTGGAACAGAGTCTGCATCAAGGAAGACTTCTGCTGCTCCTGGTCTCGCCGTTCTGCAAGTCTTCGTCGTCTGTGTCTGTGCTTCTTCCAGGACCTTCAACATACCTGTGGGCATCAGGGACACCAGAAGTAATCTCCCTTTGAGTGAAGGAGCCACTTCCCTGCATCTGCAGGCACCGCAACAAAACCAACCGGTCTGCTCCTCCTGACATCCCACCGACTTCGAAAGGCTCAGCAACACAGGTGGTGGTCCTGCAACTCCCTCGAGGCCTCACCTTTCCTCTCTGCAATTTTGAGGCCAGTATCCCTTGTCGGAACCGCTTGGACTAAATCTCTATGCACCATGTCAATTTGCTTGTTGTCTCTGCTCCCCAGAGATCTTCAGGCTACAAGAAGCTCCAGCATCTCTTCCTGCCAAGCACAGCGTCTTCACTGCATCCTCTGCACCGTGGGCCTTCCTTCTTGGTGAGCTGCTCAAGGTCCTCTTGCGACTCCTGTGCCTTCGGCCTGTGGGTCCTCTTGAGGGTCTTCTCCTGCTTCAGTGTGCTCCCCTGCTTGCCTGGGGCCTGTTCGGACTCTCCGGTTGTTGGTGAATCCCTTGGACCTTCTTCACTTTCCACGCCTGTTGCAGCTGCCAAGGCTTGCTGGTGCTTCAGCTGGACACCTCCTGTAGTCTACGGCAGTTTCCGACGTCACTTCGCAGTCATGCACCTGGCTCCCCTGGTGTAGGTATCCTGGTTCCTGGGGTATCCGTGGGTGGGGTGATTCAGTAACTTTGTCTTCCATGGTGTCTCTTCAGAATCTACTGGGAAGGGTCCATTTCCTTCAAAACTGCAATCGTGCCTTCCCCGTTGACTACTATTGGACACACGGCTGTGTTTCCACTCTGCACACAGCCTCCGTGTGGTTCCTGGGTACTTACCCTGGATGGTTCCCATGTGTCCCCAGCTCCTCCGAGTCTCCTGGTCCAAATCCCGACTACAGTCACAGTTCGCATTCCACTTAATGTATGGCTTCGTCTCCCCTTGGAGACCACTTTATTTTGTGCTTACTTACCTATTGCAGTTGAAGTATTTTTGTGTATTTGTGTTGATATCTCCGGGTAGGATATATACCAATATGTTAGTGAGTGTTGTGTAATAAATAGATATATTTTCATATATACGCTGTTTGGTTCTTTTTCGTTTAATCTACACTACATGATTAGATCTGGTAAAACAAGCTGCTTAACACTCCTTCAAAACCACTAAAATCACCAAAAGGGTTGTCTGGATTAGTGCAAGGTGCTTCACTTAATAAGTGTGCACCATATACTAAGCCAGCCTCTACACCACCTCTGGACAACGGCGGAAACTCTTGACATCATTGGGGTTCATGTTAATTAACAAAGTCACACCTGATCATTTCACAGAGGCTTGCATTCATTGTGGTAATCCTGGGCATGGTGTAGATCTGATAGAGACTATTCATTGTAGATTCCTTACCTTAGAATTTCCCCCAGGTGTCAGTCTGGATCCGGAGAGTTTTTCTTCAACAGTACCCCTGTGTTTTGTTTGGTGATGTCGGTCGGCTCTGCGTCCGTCGTCGGTGTTGTGGGCGCTAGGATGAAGTCGCGGCACCCACATAGACGCCGCCCATGCACGCTGACGTCGGTTTTCTTTTTCCGCGCCAGCCTAAGCGCAGCTCCGGAGAGGGCTACCCCTTAGCCGTTTTTTGGCTAGTCTTTTTCAACTTTTGTTGACTTCTTTTTTCGAGTTTTCGAACTGCTGGTGCTTTGAATGATGTCCCAACGTCGGACCGGCTTTAAGCCTTGCAGCTCTTGTCATCGGGCGATGTACGTGACTGATCCGCACCTTTTGTGCCTTTGGGGTCCGGAGCGTGACCACGACCCGAAGTCATGCACCAAGTGCCGGGCCATGAACCCAAAGGCTTTGCAGGAGCAGTCCTGAAAGCTGCTGGAGGCCCGGCGCTCAGCTCTGCGTCGCTCTCGTTCGAGGGGAAGGTCTCGAACGGTCGCAGAGCCCACACTTCTTGCACTCGAAGTCGTTGGGGAGGTCTTCGGGTAAGTCAGGAAAATACAAGAAGTTGTTGAAGTAGCACAGGCGTTCTTCGACTTTTCCCGGTCAGCCGACGCAACGCTGGATCCCGAGCGTCAATGCTCAAAGGCTCAGTCTCTGGCGCCTACTGCTGAGACGGCTCTGCGCCCATGGAGTGTCTCCTGCCCAAATTTAAAAATTTTTTATGAGGAACTGTACCTCATCTTTTGGCAGCCCGGCTCTGCCGGCGTGCCTTCGGGCCCCTCGGAGTCGGTTGGGGGCCCTGGAACTTTGCCGGCGGCTCCAGCCTCAGATGGTCCCCTGCGGATCCAGGTTTGGATCTGGATAGACGCTGGTCTATCACTCTACCTTCTCCCGACATCTATCTGAACGACACTCCCGGCGTCTACCGTGCCCCCGGCCGGCGCCAACACCATCCTCATCCCTGAAGTGGACACGAGCCGGACCGACGTTGATCGACGTCGGTTCCAACATCAGAAGGGACTTTTATCCCAGTGTTTATTCATGGCTTTCCTTTTGGGCCAGAAGGTGAGGAAGAGGACTGGGAGGGGCCTCTGGACCCTTTAACTGTCCAGCTTCAGGAACCGGACTGGCCTCCTCTTCGGAGCCCCTTTTGCCGTTCAATGAAACCCTCACGGACTTCCGTCTGGGCACTTGGTCCAAGCCCAGCACAGGGGCTCCTGTGTATTGGACGATTGCCCACCGCCCCGCTCCTAGCGACCCAGCGTTCCTGACCGAATACCCCTCCCCTAAGAACTTGGTAGTCCAAACCTCATCAAAAGGCGCATTCCCTTCTGCTCCGCCAGATAGCGAATCCAAGAAGCTGGACCATCTTGGGAAGAGGATGTTCTCTTCCTCCAGCATGGCATTGCGGTCGATGAATACTGCATGCATCTTGGGCCAATTCTCCCATACTATCTGGGATATGGTCACGCAGGTGCTGCCTCAGTGACTGTAGGAGGCCTGAGCCATTCTCTCGCAAGCAGTTGCAGACGGGAGAGATGCATCCAAATTCGCCATACGATGTGGACTGGATACCACAGACTCACTGTTCATAATGATTGCCACGTTGGTAGCTGTTAGACGCTACGCCTGGTTGAAAACTTCTGGCTTCTCGGGGTGTCCAGTCTTCTTTGATGGACATGCCCTTTGATGAGACACGCCTTTTTGGCGACAAGGCAGACTCCGCGCTTGAAGGATTCTCGAGCTATGGCCAGATCCTTTGGCCTCTCGTCTACCTTTTGTCCACCTCAGTCTGCCTTTCGTGACTACGAAAGGGGTGCCCAACCTAGTCCTATCCAGTCTAGCCACCGAGTCATGCAAGCTGTCCAGCCTCTGCGTGTCCGCAGACGTGGGGCCCAACGTCCTTATGCATCGGGGAGTCAACAGGCGGGCCAGTCCACCCTTTCCCCCTCTGCCACCGCCTCCAAACCTTCCTAGTCCGATGTTCCAGGCCCATCAAAAGCCAGTCGGAGGCAGGATCCGCTATCACCTCCTCCACTGGCAATTCATCACGTCGGACAGGTGGGTTCTGCAAATAGTCCGTTTGGACTACTCTCTCCTCTTCGAGACTAGCCATCCCTCCATGCCACCTTCTAATGATCACATGTCGGAGGATCATTTGGCACTTCTCCGCCAGGAAGTATTGGCTCTCTTGGCCAAGGGAGCTATAGAGAGGGTCCCTGTGCCAGAAGTAGGTTGTGGTTGTTGTTCCCGCTACTTTCTGGTACCCAAGGAGGACAAAGGCCTGCGTCCTATCCTAGCCCTTCGGGCCCTCAACTTCTTCCTCCTGAAGGAGTAATTAAAAATGCTCACCCTAGCCCAAGTTTAGTCTGCACTCGACCCAGTTGACTGGATGGTGGCATTGGACTTGCAGGGCGCTTATTTTCATGTCCCCATCCTGCCAGCCCACAGACGTTACCTTCGGTTTGCGGTGGGCCACAAGCAATTTCAGTTCACCGTGCTCCCCTATTGGCCTTACCAGTGCCCCTCGGGTGTTCTCAAAGTTGATGGCAGTGGTTGCAGCTTATCTGCGCAGATCAGGGGTTCCAGTCTTACCTATCTCAATGTTAGAACTGGGGGTCTCTAGTTGGCTGAGGTAGGTACCTTAGTCCAAATAGGGACCCTTGCTTCTAAGTCAGGGAAAGGAAGGACACCTTCTCAGATAGCCCCTGCTCACCCCCTCGGTAGCTTGGCACGAGCAGCCAGGCTTATCTCCAAGGCAAATGTGTAAAGTATTTGCAACCACGCTCTCGGTAACACAGTGATAACACCACAATTGGACTCCACACGAGTTTCATAAAAAAACAATTCTATGTTTATAAAAAAAAAGATATACGATGAGACCACACGATAAAAATCCAACATATGCGTATTTGTAATATTTCACCTTGCCAGTTATTAGGCCAGCAAGCACTTGTAGGTTCTTGCAGTATTAATGAGCAATTCTCGATGATCCAATGCAGTCCTAATGCAATGCTATGCAGTTCGTAATGCAAGAATCAGGCACTTCGTAATGTAAAAGTAATGCAATTCGTAATGCAACAATCAGGCAGTTCGTAATGCAAAAATAATGTACTTCAGCACCGATCGCGGTGCTCTGGACGGTCTCTATGCCACTCTTACTGACTCGCGGTCAGCTACTGCCAAAATATGCCCTCAACACTGTTATGATGGAAAACAAAGTGCAGCTCCACACTCCGGCCCCGGTACTGCCACTCCTCGGCAAGTACGGGCCGCGATACGGACTTGAGCGGAGGCTCGCGCTGCAAAGATGGGAAAGGCCGAGAGCATTTCTCTTGTAGCCCGCACCCCGCCCCAGGCGGCGACACACGCACGCTCGCTGAGCGTTACCTGGGGGCTGCAATCTCACTCTCCTCTCCTCGCTGCTTGGGCCTCCGGTGCGACTTCGTTGATCTTGGGCAGTGGAACTCGGACCCCCAACGGTGATGGTTCGAGGTCTCTCCTTGACAAAGGCAGGCTCGGGCCAGCGGCGGTGAATTCTCACAGCTCCTCTGGGGATGCCGGTCCGGGCCGATGGCAATGACGATCGCAGCAGTTCTGGTCACTCTGTCGATCGAAGCAGAGAACAAGACTGCTCTGAGACACACAGTCACGGGGCAATTTCTCACGAAGGTCTCAGGCTGCAACAGGGCACATGCACACAGCGTCGCTGAGACTCACTTGAGCTCTGGGTGCACACGATCACAGGGCAATCCTCACGAAGGTCTCAGGCTGCACGAAGCACACGCACACAGCGTCGCTGAGACTCACTTGAGCTCTGGGTGCACACGATCACGGGGCAGTTCTTACGAAGGTCTCAGGATGCAAAAAGCACACGCACACAGCGTCGCTGAGACACACTTGGAAACTTTTATGTTCCTGAGTTTCCACAACAGGGAGCCAGCTCTCCTCGGGCCCTTGGAGACACGTTACTTCGGGACACAGCACACAGCAAAGTCCCTTAGCCTCTCCTTAGTTAAATCAGCAAACTGCAGGCCAGCCCCAGAACACACAGCAAGGGTCAGTCCTTCTCTTCAGCTGTTCTTCCTTGGCAGAGGTTCCTCTTGATCGCGAAGTATTTTCAAACCTTTTCAGTCTTGATCAGTCCAACGTTCAGGGGTTTCAGCTCTCATAGTTATACCCCTAAATGTCTTTGAAGTCTTTGTGTTCAGGGGGCACTGACCCCTGTCCAAACCAGTTCTGGGTGTCTACCTGCCAGTGACACCTTCCTTTGATAGTGGGGGTCTGGATCTTCAATCACTCAGCAGGAGATGGAGCCATTGTTTTATGGCAGCAGCCCAGGCCTCTTCACCTCCAGTGGCTACTCCTCCCCCCTACACTCTAGATGCAGGTCAACCGTGGCTGTCTCACCTACTCCTCCCCTGGGTCGAGACATTTCCCAGATCCTATCACATTCAAATCCAGACAGTCAATCCACAACCAGGCAGAGACGCACAGAATTGTTAGAACAAAAAAACCAGCCACTTCTAAACGCGGGGTTTCTAAACACACAATTCAAAAACCACCTTCACAAAAAGATGTTATTAAATTGTGAGTTCAGGCACACTAAACTTCACCTCTCCATCTTAAACCTATGGGAAGATAGGCTGGAAACATATTACACAGCCTTCCCCATTCTGTCCTATGGGCAAGATGGCCTTGTAACAGTGAAAAACGAAATGGAGAGTATTTCACTGTCAGGACATGGTACACACCTTAGTACATGTCCTACCTTTCACATACACTGCACCCTGCCCAGGGGGCACCTTGGGCCTACCATAGGGGTGTCTGATGTGCATAAAAAGGGAAGGGTAAGGCCTGGCAAGTGGGTGCACTTGTCAGGACAACAAGGCAGTTTAACAAACTGCGCGCAGGCACTGCAGTGGCAGGCCTGAGATCTCTTTTCAGGGCTACTTATGTGGGTGGCACAATAAGTGCTGCAGGCCCACTAGTAGCATTTGTATTACCAGCCCTGGCACACATAGTGCACTTTACTAGGGACTTTACTAGTAAGACAAACATGCCAATTATGGACAACCAATTACCATTACTCTTTACACAGGGAGCACTTGCACTTTGACACTGATCAGCAGTGGCAAAGTGCCCAAAGCATCTAAGTTGGCAACACCATGTCAGAAAAAAGGTCTAGGGGGAAGGCAAAAGGTTTAGGGAACTTTAGCCAAAAAGGGCCAAGTCCAACACTCAACGACTGGCTGTTGAAGGCAGGCTCGCCCCAGGCTGTTGTCTCCCACCTCCAGACTACGGCAGAGCTCCTGCATTCTCTGGGGTTCACTATCAACGTGCCGAAGTCACACCTGACTCCCTTTCATTGGGGCGGTTCTGGACACAGTGCAGTTTCCGGCCTATCCTCCCGAGCAGCGAGTCCAGGATCTTCGGGTTATGATAGCGATGTTTCAGCCTCTATCCTGGATTTTGGTGAGAATTACTCTGAGACTGCTGGGCCTCATGGCCTCCGGCATCCTGCTGGTGGATTATGCCAGATGGCATATGCGGGCTCTGCAGTGGGACCTGAAGTTCTAGTGGGAGCAGCATATGGGTAATCTTTCCGACTACGTCCTGATCTTGGAGGGAACTGCGCACCAACTGCAGTGGTGGCTAACGAACAAAGATTGGGTCAGAGGCAGATCCCTCTTCCTCCCCCAACCAGATCTAACAGTGGTGACAGATGCGTCACTTCTGGGATGGGGCTGTTGTAATTTGGCAGCACTTAACAGAGGCGTCTGATGTAGGAAAGCACCCTTTCTTTTCATGGTTACCCGCCCCCCCCTATTTTTGCCTGACATCTGATGCAACCCGACTTGATGTGCCCTGGGTCCCTGCCAATCAGGTTCCCAGGGCTGTGTTCTTTCCCAAAATTGTACCTTTGGATCCATAATTGGCACATCCCTGGCCACAGGCAAGCCCCTTGTAAAAAGGTACCATGGGCACTCACCAATGAAGGCCTCTTTAGGCTGCAGCACCTATCGTGCCACCCTTAGAGACTCTGCACCTTAACCCACACACTCTGCTACAGCAGGCTGTGTGTTTTGGTGCAGAAAAAAAGTGAAGTCGACATGGCAAACACTCCTGCATGCCATGCCTGCAATCCACTGCCTAAGGCCTAGGTAAGTCACCCCTCTAGCAGAGTGCACTAGTCCTAAAGTGGGGGTACAGAGGCATGAGCCCTGTACCCCTACAGTGTCTAAGTCCATTCATAGACATTGTAAGTGTAGTAAAGCCATAAAGAGTATATGGTCTGGGAGTTGGTCACTATGAACTCCACAGCTCCATAATGGCTTTACTAAACACTGGGAAGATTGGTAGCAAACTTCTCAGCACATTAAACCCACACTGATGCCAGTGTGGGATTTAATGTAAAACACTCTCAGAGGGCATCTTAGAGATGCCCCCTGAAAATCGACCAGCCCTGGCGTGGTTCCTGAATGGCTGCCCGCCATTGCCACCACCAGACAGGTTTCTGGACCCCTGGGTAGAGGGCCTCCCTCCGCGCTCTCTGGGGCCAGGAACAAAGCCCATCCTGGGCAGAGGAGTCATGCCTCCTCCCCCAGGATGGGCTGCGCCCATGAAGGGGGAAACTTCAAAGGTCTGTCACCTCCGGATGCTGTCCCTGCCTATTACAGCCCCCAGCAACTGGCTCCCACTGGTTCTGACCCCCACTTGGGCAGGAGAATTGGTGGGAAATCCAAGTTAGGAAGAGAAGTGTGCCCACCGCTGCCAACCCCACCCCTGACGTGAAGCACACATCTCAGTCCCCTCCATCTTGAAGATGATGGGACTCAGCCAAGTAGGAAGAGGCTCATGCCCCCTCCTACTGGAGGCGACCCTCCTACTGGGGGCGACCCTGAACCTTGCCTCATATTTGAGGAAGAAAGGAGGACCGAAGAGCTGTGCTGACCCAGAAAGAAACGGAGGACACCAACTGACTTGGCCCCAGCCCTACCGGTCTGTTCCAACCATGACCTGCCTACAGCGAAGAAACCGGCGGGTCCAGCAGCAGCAGATCCCAGAGGACCTGCCCTGCACTCAACTAACAGACTCTGTCTCCCGTGAGCACCGGATTCGCTCAAACCAAAGACTAACCTTCAGAGTCCGGAATACACGATTCTGCATCACTCTGCACCCGGCCGCCACGGGCTGAGACAGAGTGCCCCATTCTCCAAAGAGGTCCCCCGGCGATCCTAAGTTGGGACCCTGTGACCCCTGACCTCCCGCAAGCTGTGAAACTAAACCTACGGCCTTTACTTGAAGGGTCCCCAGACCGCGACCGAAAGCGGTAAGACAACCGTTCCCTTGACCGAAGCAGTCCAGGAAGTCCGACCACATCTGTCCGGACACCTACCGCAACCGATCGCAGCCTAAGGAAACCAACGCCTAAGACACCCCAGCCCTCGACGCCTTCCCGGCCTTGGGTTGCCCAACCAACGGTGTTCAAGTCCCAGATCCCCTCCCAATCATGGGTCGCCTCCAAGAAGTCTCCCCGAGCAAGCCTGCAGCTTTCTGAAACTGACAGACTCCACTGAGAAACCCAGGGACCCCGACGTCTGCTTTACCTCCTGCACCCTACGCCTCGGTGCCGCTGGTGGTGCAGTTCTTGTGTTGGTCGTTGGCCCCTGCAGTGCCGACCGCAACCTTAGGGACTTGGCTCCCACATTCAAGTGGCCTGCTTGCCAGCAGACACCCAACCCAATGCCCCCTTAAGCCCGTTGGCTAACATTGAGCCCCTGCACTCTTCACCCGGCCGCCCCAGTGCCGCGGGTGGTGCAACTAGAGTTTCCACCTGGACCTTGAGAAACCATGGTCCTAATTCCAAACCCTCAACCTCGTAAGTCAAATACTTAGCTCTGAATTCGATGACCATTTTTCCTCCCACAGGGACACATAGTAAGAGATTTTGGGTCTAGAAAGTGTTCTATGTAGAACTGCTAATGTATGGAGGAAAAGTGAGAACTATTGTTAAGTAATCCGAAAGTAATCAAGGAGTATTTACTGTGTGTTCCAAGTATTCTGAAAAGCGATATCAACCTGTAACTGTTAAAATTGCAAGAACTGCATTTCCTTGAACAGTCGTGCATTTGCAAATATTTATTACCTACTTGTACTAAGTCCTGCTTGGCTCTAAAAATAAACCATAAGTATACCTTTGTTTAATACGTACCGAATTGGTCTGGATTCTGTCTCAGAGTGTGTGACATAAGCCTTGATTGAGTGAATGCAATAAATGCTTCACACCCTCCTGATAAGCCTAACTGCTCAACCACACTACCACAAATTGAGCTGTTAGTGATTTATCTAATTTAGCCTCTGGGGACCCACTGGACTCTGTGCACACTATACCTTACTTTGGTATAGTATATGCAGAGCCAGCTTCCTACATCTGGTTTCCGGAAGAGTCTGGTCTCCATATCAACTTTTTGGAGCTCCGGGCGATCAGACTGGCACTGAAAGCATTCCTTCCCTCTCAGGGGGAAAGTGGTGCAGGTGTTCACCGACAAATCCACCGCCATGCGGTACTGCAACAAATAGGGCGGGTGGGGCCGTGGACCCTTTGTCAAGAGGCTCTCCAACTTTCGACATGACTGGAACATCATGACTTAACCCTGGTGGTTCAACACCTTGCAGGCTCCATGAACGCCAGGGCGGACAAACTCAGCCCTTGGTGCCTAGTCAATCACGAATGGCGTCTCCATCCAGAGATAGCGCAAGGTCTTTCCATGGTGGGGAGAGCCTTGGTTAGATCTATTTGCCTCCGAAGGGAAGGCGCAATGTCAGCAGTATTGCTCGTTGGATTTTCCAAAGCAGCGCTCGCTCAGCGACGCTTTTGTCGCGAGTGGAGCTTCGGCCTCCTGTACGCCTTTCCGCCTGTACCACTTCTGCCCAGAGTGATCAGGCACAACCGGGCTCAAGTCATTCTTGTAGCTCTGGATTGGGGACAAAGAGTCTGGTACCCCGACCTTCTGAGCATGGCCATCGATCCTCCTATTAGACTGCCCCTTCAAGAGGAACTTCTGTTGCAGCAGCAGGTGAAGATTCTTCACCCGAACCTGTCCAGTCTCCACTCCTTGCGTGGAGATTGAGCGGCGGCAGTTGACCGCTTTTGACCTTCCGCCCAAAGTCTGTGATGTTATCTTGACAGCCAGGCGTTATTCAACTAAAACGGTATACGTCTGTAGATGGAACAAGTTTGTGGCATAATGCACAGCAAGGGTTGTGGACCCCCTTTCTGCTCCTCTTTCCGAGGTCCTTTTGTACATTCTTTCTTTGGCCCTGCAGGGATCTGCCTTGGGCACTCAAAGGATATCTTGCTTTTCTTCGGCTGCCAGATCAGCCTTCTTAATTCAAATCTCCTATTGTTAACTGATTCTTTAAAGGCCTTACTCTTCTGTTCCCTCCATCTCCTTTTGTAATACCCAAATGGAACTTCAATCTAGTTCTCTCTTTTTTTATATGTGCTCCCTTCGAGCCTCTTCATAACTATCCCCTCAGGTTGCTGACTCTCAAAACTGCCTTCCTTGTTGCCATCACCTCTGCTCGCAGGATGAGCGAGCTGCAGGCTTTATCTTCTAAGCCCCCTTTTCTATCTGTCCATCCGGATAAAGTGGTGCTTCATATAAAGCATTCATTCCTTCCTAAGGTCGTCAGGCCTTTTCATGTGGGACAGTCTATCAATCTGTCCCACCTTGTATCCACCCCCACATCCCTCCAAGTAGGAGGAGAGACGCCACTGTGTGGACCCAAAACGTGCTTTGTCTTTTTATCTTGATCGCACAAAAGGCTTCTGGGTGGATGATCAACTCTTCGTTGCCTATGTGGGTGTCAGGAAAGGTCGGGCTGTTCAAAAGTGGACCATCTCCCAATGGGTTGTCCTTTGCATCAAAATGTTATGCTCTGGCAAAGAAGGACCCTCCTGTGGGGTTGCATGCTCATTCAACGACGGCAACCACAGCGTTAGCACATGGAGTCCCAGTCCTTGACATCTGTCAGGTAGCAACGTAGGCATCCTTGCACACTTACCAGTCACTACTGCCTGGACACCCAAGTCCGGAGGGAAGGGTACTTGCCCGTTCGGTTCTCCAGGACTTCCTGGTGTGATATTGGTTCGCAGACCCTCCTCCGGGGCTGGTATTGCTGAGGGTATCTATTCTAAGGTAAGGAATCTACAACTAATAGTCTCTATCAGATGAACAAGTTACGTACCTTCGGTAACAATGTATCTGGTAGAGACATATATTAGTTGTAGATTCCTTACCGCTCCACCCATCCTCCCCACGAGCTGATTTCTAGGGATAGGGACTTCCCTCCAGAGCCCTAGTTTTGCCGCACCAGTGGTCAGTGTCTTTCATGACTCTGCGTTCTGGCGTGGAAATTCGGGTTAAGAACTGATGTAGGCGCGCATGAGTGGCATCTATATAGGTCCCGCAATGTTATCACGGCACCCATGACACTGATGAAGGGCGCAGAGCCGACTGACGCCACCTTCCGATGCGCAGGTGTACAGCTAATGAATCTCCGGATCCCGACTGACGTCTGGGGTAAGCTCTATTGTAAGCAATCTACAACTAATATATGTCTCTACCAGATACATCGCTCCCGAAGGTAAGTAACTTGTTCGCTGCTTCTGTCTACTGATTATCGCAGCACATGTATTTTATACAAGAATAACGTTGGTTCAATAGATATATTGAAAAGTCCTATTGTGTATTCCTTGTATATTTCTCTGAGAGCAAAGAGAACGAGTGACTGAGCGTAAGGGTTCTGATCTGTTACCATGTTCCCTGAGGGGTCAGGATTGTCATGTTCAGTGGTTGCCAGAAACCATTCGCTCCTTGTTTAGGTTGTGGAGGGGGGAGGCTTATATTGGCACTGTGAGCTAGCTGGTCCGTAGGCCAACATATCCTGCAGGGTGCCTGGAATCATTCTAGGCACCTCATCCAAAGTTTGTGTCCGCAATTGCACAGATCCTATGGATTAGTGGGAACTACACGACATCCGGAAAACCCTGGGCTAGTGTTAGTTTACTCCTCTTGTCCCCAAACTGCAAAACTACTAGTTAGAAACTTTCTGCCTGGAGAACCGTCAAAGACCAGGAGCTCAGTTGAAGCTGCAGCCATCGTCATCGAATCGCTGGTTGGCCTCAGTTTGCCGGATTGCCTGGCAGAAGATCCATCTTCCAGAAAAGATTTTAAGGCCGAACTTAAAGGGCTTTATCGAGGCCAAAGTTGAACGATGTCAAGGCCTTCCTGGACACGCGCTCTATACTTTGCCCGCTTGTGGCTTTCCAGTCTTTGACGACTGTACAGGGACCCAACTGTTCAGTAACCCGCCTTTGGCGAGCCGTTCTTTGGACCCAGCTTGCAGCTTGCTCTGCTGACAACTAGCTAACAACCACTTTTCCTCAAAAAAATGTCTAAGTCAGGAGGCAAATTTTCCACCGGGACAAACCTTATCCCAGGATCTGAACTGCGCTCCATCACAGTTGGCCTTCACTTATGACTTTGACCCAGTCTAGCACAACCAAATAACCGCAGTTGGTGCTTTACACTTTTTGGAGCAATTTTTAGTTCAATTGTTAAAAATTTATATCTTTGGATCTGCTTAATGGATTTTGTTTTTTGGTGTCTACTCTTTCTAAATTGGTTTGAGATTTTCCTTGTGTTGTTTTCACCTTTTCACCTTATTGCTGTTTGAGTGCTGCAGAAAGGTTTCACGCATTGTCTTGAGGTTAAGCCTGACTGCTTTATGCCAAGCTACCAGAGGGTTAAGCACAGGTTTATTTAGCGACTTAGTCACAATCCTTGTCAAGATGAACCACTATTATTTGAGGTGGTTTCTCACCCCCTAAACTAATACTCTAGTTTCTTATACTCTCAAATTTAGAAAACCATGACAAGACTCTAACGAATGCTAGATTGAAACATAGGTACTATAAGGTCCTACACTAATGGCATTGGTGCCCTGCCAAACTCCATAGTGCACCGATAATGAGTAAATCAAAATGCTGGAGATGTGATGCACAAGACTGTGATAAATTGCACGTTCTATGGGAATGTACGGCACTCCTCCAGAATTGGCAAGCTATTTGGGACTCGCTCAGAACAGAACTTGAAGTGACAATGCCACAGACAGGGAGACTTGTTTTGTTAAGCGATACATCAGTCCTACCTTTTCTACCCCGCCATGCTAAATGGCTGATTTCCACGGCTTTGGCAGTAGCAAAAGTAGTGATACTATGTTACTGGAAACTGCTACAACATTTCAAAATTTGCTTGGATATGCACGAGGGCTACATATGAAAAAAAACAATATATACATTAAATGACCAAATGCAGAAGTTTGAAGATGTTTCTGGGAAATATGTATATTTGATTCTGCAGGCAGTTGTATAAGGCAAAAGATTTATTTTAACCAGTGTATACAGCACTTGGGACAATAAAAATGGTTGCCAATGTAATTTATTCACAAAGAGATGGATAAAAAAATAGATAAGTAATTAACTGATAATAAATTCAGAATAACACAATAACATGTGCCTTGTTACTTTTGACACAATCTGTGTTAAAGTACGGGTCGGGGGATTTTCAGAATTATTACAGTAAACCATACTGCTGTAGAAGGCAACTGTTTAATGTATTACATTACTCACACCCTGCCTGTTAGTATTTTTAACCTTAAATAAGTTCTATCTTCATTACTGAAGTGTAGCAATGTGAAGAAATAACATAACCCAGTGTTACATTTGATGTAAGGATGTGACATTTTTTAAATCAAAGAATTGCATTACAAAGAGCACATTAAAAAAAACCTAGTCTGTGCTTTGGCCAAGCTGCCTGTCGAAGGACTGAGTGCTCCTTCCACCAGTCCCAAGGCTGCTACTACTACATAGGCATCCAGCGTGGCTTTTCTTGATCTATCTGACGACGACATGGGTGAAGTGTACACGTTCACAAAGCTTTACTGCCTTGACTGCGAAGTCAGACAGGAAGGGCATTTTGCTTTTTCGGTACTGCAGGTCTTTTTGGTCTGAGCCCACACCACAGATCCTCTACCTTGGGAGCAACTGCTTTAAATGTACACTAAAAGTGAGGAATCCCCAGTTATAGAGTATCTGTCATTAGAACAACTTTCCGGTGGGTACTCTTATCTAACCATAGATTCCTTACCGACACACACTCCTCATTCTGTGAAATGGGCTCTTTCCATTTAAAGAGGTCCCAAACTACAGATCCACATACTGGTCAAACCAATTTTGTGATGAGCTCTGCATCTGAGGGTGCGAACAAGCGTTCAAAAGCAACTGATGTCAGTGTGCCTGAGTGGCGCTTAAGTGGCCCTGCTAGTGACTTCTGGAGATGAATGATGTCGGTGCAGACCCACACAACTCCACCTTCTGGTGCTCAGGGGTACTGCTTTTGAGCTTTACTGAAGGTAAGTAACTTGTTCTTCTGTTCTATTTGACAAAACCCAAGAGAGTGATTTACTTAAATTGACTTTTGTGTCCTTCAGCTGTTCCTGGAGCGGCAGAGAGCAGCTGAATTAGCAGAAAGCCAGACAGATGAATTAATTAAAGAAGTTCCAACAGCTCAACATGACAAAAGTGGGCAATGGCAAGAGTCAGGAGGAGAGATCCAATGGATTGCATCAGAAAAAAGCGCCACCGATGAGCCAGACAAGAAAGAAGAGGAAGATGAGGAACTGGACCTTAATAAAGGTTAAAACTGATCAAGTTACTTGGCTTTAGCATTGCATCATTTACAGTATTCATTGGATAAAAGTATGTTAGATCTGTGATGATCTCTCCTTAGAATAGGACTTTGATCTCATTCTCCGTGATGTCTGTAAGGTCATTGACCTGCATGTGCTTCTTTGGAGCACTTTTCATTTTGCTACCTATTAACCCATTGTATTGTCTTCATATTTATTGTCCTAAATTACTTAATGTCATCTCAGTGACATGTATTGTACTTCCCAGATGTGTTGTGCCACTTCGTATATTCTTGCTTTTTTCGCAACGAATGTAGTGTTGAATGGTGATCCTGGTGTGAATGTGTATCTTCCAGCTTTCTGTACCTCAGACATATTCTTCATTTGATTAAGGCAAGATATTATTTGCTGTATAACATTCTTGCCTTCTCTTTGAAGTCCTCCATCTAAGCCTTTTCAGGAGCTAGTTGCCTGTTTTAAAGGCTGGCCTGAATCTTTAGGGGTTTTGTTGTGTTTTGGACTGCAAGCGTATACAAATAAGTTGAAGTCTGCAAGTGAACCAAAGCAGCCTGTGCTGTGGTTTAATTAACTGACTTGTTAAAAATATCATGCAAGCAACGTCTGTTGGATTGTTATTGGTAAAGTCACTGTATACTTTTTTTAAAGGGAGGATCCTTTCCTTCATTTCCTTATCATAGTAGTTGTAATGACCTGTTGCTTTCAGCAATCTAGGCACTTCAGATTGGAGGGTGGGCCTTCACTGTACATATAACCTCCTTACTGCCCCACAAATACAGTTTTAAAGTGGCTTGTCTCATGAAATCTCTCCTACCTTACTAATGAAACCTGGTAATATCCAGATAAATCTGACATTTACTTGTCCGGTTTTAACTATAAAGCTCTTAGTTTCAATTGTCCATCTTACAGAAAGGGACACACATAATAGTGATTTTTTTTGTCTGCCTCCAAAATGGCCTCAGCACATAATCACTGTCTACCAACGAATTAGTTGCTACATTCTGCTATGCCCACCCAGTGAGGTTATGAGAGTGGAGCTGGACACCTCTGCTGTCTGTTGTGAGGAATCGTAGGTGTGGCCCTGTCCGAGTGAATTGAAACACAGTTTTTGTGAACAGGCTATTTTAATACGTGTAGAGTAAATGTATCACTATCTAACCAGCCATTCTTCAACACACACCACTTACGAATGCATTGTTTTGTGTCTAATTTTACTAGTGGTGCTTTACAGTCAGACATGGCAGCTCTTTTGTAAAATAGAAATACTGTGAACCTCACCAATGTAAATTTAGAAGCCTCGGTTTTTATTTATCAACTTTTAAATAATTGTTGTATGATTACCCCTTTTTTTCAAAACCTAATTAGAAGACAGGCCTTTTGTTTAATCTGCTTCACTGCGTAAAGAACTGCAGGTACTACAAACTTTTTTGTCCCTTTCTCCGAAAGTACAACTTAGGCGATATTGAAGCAGCCCATCAATACACTACACTGAGTGTTTAAGTACCAAATATGCTTTGTCACAGTTTTCCTATTTCTGTGGCAGTGTTAACAAGAGTTGACAGTGAGATGCTCTTCTGAGTTTATGATGTATTGGAAAAAGTCTGTTATTATTCAGATGTTTGTCCAGTGTAACAAGGTTCTCGCTGCAAACATGTTGCGTGTGACTGTTATCTGATAGACTTCTAGCTGCAGATTCCTTACCTTTGAATTTCCCAGGCGTCAGGCTGGATCCAGAAACTTTTGCTGAGCAATACCCCTTGCGCGCGACGTCTGGTGGCTCCATTCGGTTCCGCGTGATGTCGGTAGCGTCTGTTATGACATCGGGGTGCCTATATAGGCGCCACCCAGGCGCGCAGATGTCAGTTCTTTTCTTTCTGCGCCAATTAAGCGCTGATCCGGGAAGAGCTACCCCTCTGCCACTTTTTGGCAGGCTTTATCTGAAAGAGACACGTTAGTGATAGATTCCTTACCTTAGAATATCCCCAGGCGTCAGGCTGGATCCGGAAAGTTTTGCGTAGCAGTACCCTTGCGCGTCGGTAGGCGGCGTCGTGCGGCTCCGCGTCCGTCGTCGGCGTCGTGATCGCCGGGATGACGTCGCGGGCAGTACTTAGACGCCGCCCCTGCGCGCTGACGTCAGTTCTTCTTTTTCCGCGCCAGCAAGCGCAGATCCGGGAAGAGCAGTGCCCTGGTCAATTTTTGACCATTATTTTTGGTGATTTTTTCACTGTTTTTTTTTCCATCTTTAAGGTGTCGTAGGGATGCCCGGCTTCAAGCGATGCGGCGCCTGTGCGCGGATGATGTCCGTCACCGACCCGCATTGGGAGTGTCTCTTCTGCCTCGGCCGAGGCCACGACACCGAGTCTTGTCCCGAATGCCAGGCCCTCAACCCGAAAGCTTTGCGAGAGCGGTCTCGAAAGCTCCTCGAGGCCCGGCATTCGGCTCCACGAAGGCCCCGGTCGCGTGAGAGGTCCAGGGGTCGCTCGCGGAGTGCACACCGGTCGTCGGCGTCGAAGTCTTCTTCGTCCGGTAAGTCTAAGCACAAGAAGTCCAAGAAGCATCGTCGCTCTCGGACTTCGCCTCGCTGGTCTCGCGACTCGGCTGAGGCCCCTCCCGGCACCGTCCCCGCGGCCCCGGACTTGCCTGTGGAGTCGCCCCGTCATACCCGCCCTTCCCGGGTTCGGGGCGGATCCGGCCAAGGTACAGGAGTTCCTGTCGGCCATGGCCCGCCTCTTCGGGCCTTCAGGCCCCTCCGGTGCGCCTTCGGGCCCCGCGGGCCCTGATGGGGTTGCTCCGGCGTCGCCGGCGGCTCCGGCCCCGGCGTCGCCCGTGCCTCCAGCCTCGATCCCGGCTTCGGCCCCGGCCTCGATCCCGGCTCCACAACCCCCATCGACGCCGGTCGACCTCACGACACCTCCGCCGGCGCCGATGTCTCCGGTGCCGTTCTCGACGCCGCCCTGGGCTCCGGGCGGCGTCGTCCCCCAGTTCCTTCCGGCTCCGGACATGGACCCGGAGCGACGTCGCTCGACGCCGGCTCCGGCGCCGATGGGACCTTGGGTCCCAAATGTCCCTCCTCCTCCTTATTTTGAACCAGAGGAGGACCAGGAGGACTGGGAGGGGTCTGATGACCCTCTGACTCGCAACTGTCAGTATGATGAGGACTGGACAGAGAGTCTAGGGGAGGCCAGTGGTCTGGATACTTCTCCTGACACTGGCATGCTGTCTCCTCCCGTGGCTACGGAGGAGGGGGCCAATTTTGGTACGGTGTTGCGTAGGGCTGCTGGGGCCTTACGTCTCCAGCTCCCTACTTTGACGGTCAAGCCTAACATCTTGACAGAGGTGCTTCAGCCGGCAGCCTCCTCTGCGGAGACTGTGCTGCCGTTTAGCGACGCCCTCACAGACGTTCTTTTGGGCGCCTGGTCCAAGCCCAACACAGGGGCTCCTGTGGATCGGAACGTGTCACGACGCCATCGCCCCGCTCCGGGCGACCCCTGTTTCTTTCTGTCCACCCCACTCCTGAGAGCTTGGTTGTCCAAGCCTCCGCTTCCCAAACCGCCTTCCCTACCGCTCCTCCGGATAGGGAATCCAAACGCCTGGATCAGTTTGGGAAGAAAGGTTTTTCTTCCTCCAGTGCTGGCTTGCGGTCCGTTAACACCGCTTGTCTTTTGGGCCGATATACCCACTCTCTGTGGGATTCGGTGGCGGATGTTTTGCCCCAGTGCCCTGAGGAGGTCCAGGCACTGCTTTCCCGCGCCATTGCGGAAGGAAGGGATGCGGCCAAATACACTATCCGTTGTGGCCTTGACACCGCCGACTCGCTGGGCAGGTCGATTGCAACGACGGTGGCGCTCCGCCGCCACGCCTGGCTGAGAACCACTGGTTTTTCAGGGGATGTCCAGAATACTCTCATGGACATGCCCTTTGATGGAGTCGGTCTTTTTGGGTCCAAAGCAGACCATGCGTTGGAGCGCTTTAAGGACTCACGGGCTACTGCCAAGTCCCTGGGCCTTTCTGCTACACGCCCTCCGCTGCCTTCTGCTTTTCGCCCCTATCGTGGCCACGGTAGGGGCGCCCCTTCACGTCAGCAGCCCAGCCACCGGCCCGCGCAGCAGGCGTCTTCGCGTGGCCGAGGACGTGGATTCCGCCGTGGCGGATCGGGCAACCAGCGTGCGGGTCAGGCCACCACCTCCAACCCGTCCGCGGCCTCCAAGCCCTCCTAGTCCCCTCCTTTCAGGTGCACGGCACGCCAGTAGGGGGCAGGGTCCGCCATCACCTTCCCCACTGGCGCACCATCACCTCGGACAGGTGGGTCTTGGACATTGTCCGAAGGGGCTACTCCTCCCCTTCGAGACCACCCCCCAGCCATGCCACCTCAATTCCACCGCATGTCAGGGGATCACTTGGTGCTTCTACAGAAGGAAGTCACGGCCCTCTTGACCAAGAGGGCCATCGAGCATGTTCCGACCCCAGAAGTAGGGCGTGGTTGCTACTCCCACTACTTTCTGGTGCCCAAAAGGACAAGGAGGACATGCGTCCTATCTTGGACCTCCGGAACGTCAATCGCTTCCTCCGGAAGGAGAAGTTCAAGATGCTCACCCTAGCTCAGGTCTTGACTGCCCTCGACCCTGGAGACTGGTTAGTAGCGTTGGACTTGCAGGACGCGTATTTCCACATCCCCGTCCTGCCGGCCCACCGGCGTTATCTTCGGTTCACGGTAGGCCACGAGCATTTTCAGTTCACCGTGCTCCCCTTTGGCCTTACCAGTGCCCTCGGGTGTTCACGAAAGTGATGGCGGTGGTCGCGGCTCATCTGCGCCGGGCAGGGGTTTCAGTCTTCCCCTACCTCGACGACTGGCTGCTGAAGGCGGGCTCGTCCCAGGCAGTCGTCTCCCACCTCCAGACTACGGCCGAACTCCTGCACTCGCTGGGGTTCTCCATCAATGTGCCGAAGTCGCATCTGATTCCTTCTCCACAGCTCCTTTTCATCGGAGCAGTTCTGGACACGACGCAGTTTCGGGCCTATCCTCCCGAACGGCGAGTCCGGGATATTCAGGCTATGATTCCGATCTTTCGGCCTTTATCCTGGGTTTCGGTAAGGATGACCCTGAGGCTGCTGGGCCTCATGGCCTCCTGCATCCTGCTGGTCAATCATGCCAGATGGCATATGCGGGCTCTGCAGTGGGACCTGAAGTTCCAGTGGGCGCAGCACCAGGGCAACCTGTCCGATCACGTCCAGATCTCGGAGGGGACTGCAAAACAGTTGCAGTGGTGGCTCTCGAACCGGCAATGGGTCATGGGCAGATCCCTCTCCCTTCCCCAGCCAGAGCATACAGTTGTGACGGACGCGTCCCTTCTGGGATGGGGCGGTCACATGGGAGAGGCGGAGATCAGAGGCCTCTGGTCTCCGGCGGAGTCCCGGCTCCATATCAACCTTCTGGAGCTCCGGGCGATCCGGCTTGCACTCAAGGCATTCCTTCCCTCTGTCAAAGGGAAGGTAGTGCAGGTGTTCACAGACAACACCACCGCCATGTGGTACTGCAACAAACAGGGCGGGGTGGGGTCTTGGACCCTTTGTCAGGAGGCTCTGCGCCTCTGGACATGGCTGGAACATCAGGGCATGTTCCTGATGGTTCAACACCTGGCAGGTTCTCTGAACGCCAGGGCGGACGAACTCAGCCGCAGGTGCATGATGGATCACGAATGGCGTCTTCACTCGGAAGTGGCGCAAGGACTCTTTCTACAGTGGGGAGAGCCTTGGTTAGATCTATTCGCCACCGAAGAGAACGCGCAATGTCATCAGTTCTGCGCGTTGGAATTTCCAAGGCGGCACTCGCTCGGCGACGCTTTTCGTCGCGAGTGGAGTTGCGGTCTGTTGTACGCCTTTCCGCCTATACCACTTCTACCCAGAGTGTTGAAGAAAATTCGGCACGACCGGGCCCAAGTCATTCTTGTGGCTCCGGACTGGGCTCGAAGAGTTTGGTATCCCGAGCTACTCAATATGAGCATAGATCCCCCAATCCGTCTGCCTCTTCGGGAGGATCTTCTGTCGCAGCAGCAGGGGACGGTCCTCCACCCGAACCTGTCCAGTCTACACCTGCTTGCGTGGAGATTGAGCGGCGGCAGTTGATTCCTTTCGACTTGCCTCCCGAAGTTTGTGATGTGATTCTGGCAGCCAGGCGTCCCTCCACTAAGGTGGTATACGCCTGCAGGTGGAACAAGTTTGTGGCATGGTGCACAGCAAAGGCTGTGGATCCCCTTTCTGCCCCTCTTTCTGAGGTCCTTCTGTTCCTTCTCTCTCTGGCCCAACAGGGTTCTGCCCTGGGTACCATCAAGGGTTATCTTTGTGCTATCTCGGCCTTCCTCAGGCTCCCTGATCAGCCCTCCTTTTCAAGTCCCCTGTTGTTAACAGGTTCTTAAAAGGCATTACTCACCTCTTCCCTCCTGTTCCGTTTGTAATGCCTCAGTGGGACTTGAACTTGGTTCTTACCTTTTTAATGTGCGCTCCCTTTGAGCCTCTGCATAACTGTCCTCTTCGTCTTCTGACTCTAAAGGCAGCCTTTCTGGTGGCCATCACCTCCGCTCGGCGGGTGAGTGAGCTCCAGGCTCTTTCTTGCAAACCGCCCTTTCTGTCTGTTCATCCAGACAAGGTTGTTCTTCGGACGCGTCCGTCCTTCTTGCCAAAGGTGGTTACTGCTTTCCACATTGGGCAGACCATCACTTTGCCCACCTTCTTTCCGCCTCCGCATCCTTCCAGAGAGGAAGAGAGGCTCCACCGTCTGGACCCAAAACGTGCGCTCTCCTTCTATATCGACCGCACAAAACACTTCCGGGTGGATGACCAGCTCTTTGTTGGCTACGTGGGCGCCAAAAGGTCGGGCGGTGCACAAGAGGACCATCTCCCGCTGGGTTACCTTGTGCATCAAGACCTGCTATTCTTTGGCTAAGAAGGAGCCTCCTGTTGGGCTGCGTGCCCATTCCACCAGGGCAACGGCTGCTACCACGGCCTTGGGCCGCGGTGTTCCGCTGCCGGTTATCTGTCAGGCAGCTACGTGGGCCTCGCTGCACACGTTTACTAAGCATTACTGCCTTGACAGTCAGGTCCGGAGGGACGGCTTCTTTGGCCGTTCTGTCCTCCAGGACTTCCTTGTCTGATCTTTGTTCGCAGACCCACCACCGGGGTTGGTATTGCTGGGGTATCTATTCTAAGGTAAGGAATCTATCACTAACGTGTCTCTTTCAGATGCACAAGTTACTAACTTGTGTAATGATATATCTGTAAGAGACAGTAGTTAGTGATAGATTCCTTACCGCCCACCCATCCTCCCCGTTCTGCGAACTGATTTCTAGGGTTAAGGACATCCCTTTCAGGGCCCTAGTATTTTTCAGACACCTGTGTCAGCTTCTTGCATGGCTCTGCGTTCCTGGCGCGGAAAGTCGTGTACAGAACTGACGTCAGCGCGCAGGGGCGGCGTCTAAGTACTGCCCGCGACGTCATCCCGGCGATCACGACGCCGACGACGGACGCGGAGCCGCACGGCGCCGCCTACCGACGCGCAAGGGTACTGCTACGCAAAACTTTCCGGATCCAGCCTGACGCCTGGGGATATTCTAAGGTAAGGAATCTATCACTAACTACTGTCTCTTACAGATATATCGTTACACAAGTTAGTAACTTGTGCTTCTCGACTTTTGTCGGAATTTTTGGATTTGACTTTGCGTGCAAGGGATGTCTTCGAGAAAGACCGGTTTCAAACCATGCGGGACTTGTTCCCGCATGAGGTCAGTCACTGATCCCCACCGCGTATGTCTGTGGTGTCTTGAACGCGACCACGATACAAGGTCGTGTTCAGACTGTCGGGCGATGGCCCCGAAGACCTTGAGGGAGGGAGCAAACGATGAAGTTGCTTGCGGCCCGGCAGTCGACACCGTCAAGCGAGACTCCAAGGAGGTCGCGGTCCCGCTCAAAGAAGTGGAGGTCGCGGGACCGCTCACGGAGCCCTAAGTCCTCTTCCTCCATTCGAGGTCCTCTGGACACTCGGGGAAGAGGCACAAGAAGAAGATGATGATCAAGTGGACTTTGACTTCACCTCAACTGGCGTCCGTAGTTGAGAAAGGTAAGGAGCACCGACGCTCTAGGCACGGTTCTGCGGAGCCAGAGTCTACTTCGCGCCTTCCACTCTTTCCGGGAGCCGGAGAGACTCCCGCTCAAATAAAAGAGTTTTACGAGGCCATGCGCCGCGTATTTGAGCAGAACAACCCTGCTGGTGAGCCCTCGGGCCCCGCGGGGTCGGATAGGGCCCCATCGGGTTCGACGCAGTCGGCTCCGGCCACGGCGCGGCCTCAGGGATCCTATCCCGGATCCGGGTCGACACCGGTCGTGCCAACGCGACCTTCCCCGGCCTCGAATCCGAAGTCGCTGCCTACGACGTTGCTGTTGCCCGTCGGTGGCGCAAGCCCCATCCTCATCCCCGACAACACAGAGCCGGATTGGCGTCAAGCGACGCCGATTCCGACGTAGATAGAACCCAGGGGTTCTATGTTGTCGCTTGAGCACTTTGTGGACGTGCTGGGGTCAGGAGAGGAATGGGAGGAGTCTGGAGGCCCTCTTGAGAACCAGGATGTCTCTGAGGAGACAATGGACTGGTATGGGGAACTTGGGGAAGCCAGTGGTCTGGATACTTCCCCCCCAGACGCTGGCATGCACTCTCTGCCTACAGTGGCTACGGAGGAGGGGGCGTCCTATGCCATGGTGGTTAAGAGGGTAGCTGAGGTCCTTGGGCAGGAGCTGCCCTCAGTGCAGGTCCGGACTAATCTCCTGACCGAAGTGCTTCAACCTGGGGCTTCCACTTCTGAACCCCTATTGCCCTTTAAGGCACTTACGGACGTCCTTCTAGGAACATGGTCCAAGCCTAGCACAGGGGCTCCTGTGAATAGCACGCTTGCACGCCGCCATCGCCCAGCTCCGGGCGACCCAAAGTTCCTCAGCCAACACCCCACCCCAGAAAGTTTGGTGGTGCAAGGCGTCCCAAGGTGCATTCCCTTTCGCCCTTCCGGATAGGGAATCCAAGAGACTGGACTCATTTGGGAAGATGTTTTCTTCCTCCAGTCTGGCATTGCGGTCAGTGAATACCGCGTGCTTATTGGGCCGTTTCTCCTACTCCCTTTGGGAGACTGTTGTGCGGGTGCTGCCACAAGTCCCGGAGGAGGCCCGGGCTGTGCTCTCCCAAGCTGTGAAGGACGGGAGAGATGCAGCAAAATTCATTATACAGTGTGGTTTAGATACAACGGATTCGCTGGGCAGATCGATTTCAACGACGGTGGCCTTGAGACTCCACACCTGGCTTCGTACAACTGGCTTCTCGGGGGATGTCCAAGCCAATTTGATGGACATAGCCTTTGATGGAGCACGCCATTTTGGGGAAAAGGCAGACTAGGCCCTGGTCAGGTTCAAGGACTCAAGCTACGGCCAGATCCTTGGGCCTCTCCTCCACTCCTCGTGGCCAGTCTTCCTTTTGCCCCTTTCGTGGCAACGGAAGGGGTTTCCAGCTGTGTCAGCCCTATCCTAGCCACCGTCCCTCTCAGACTACCCAAGCAGTGCGTGGACGCGATACATTCCGTCCTCGGAATGGAGGCCAGAAGTCGTCTACCACACTGCCCCCAGCAGCCGCAGCCTCCAAGCACCCCTAGGCTGATTCTGCAGGACCACACTACTCCAGTGTGTGGGAGAATTCGTCATCATCTCCCCCGCTGGAGATCTATAACAGACAAGTGGGTCTTGCAGATCGTCCAGGAGGGCTATTCTCTTCCTTTCCTTTCTTTTCCTCCTACTATTCTGCCAAGTCAGGAACGGCTGGCGGAGGATCATTTAAAGTTGCTCCAAGAGGAAGTCACAGCTCTTTTGGCCAAAGGAGCTATAGAAAGGGTCCCAGTTTCAGAAGTAGGCAGTGGCTGTTATTCCCGCTACTTTCTGATTCCGAAGAAGAACAAGGGGCTACGGCCCATTTTGGATCTTCAAACCGTCGATCTCTTCCTCAAAAAGGAGAAATTCAAAATGCTCACTTTGGCTCAGGTCTTATCTGCTCTAGACCAAGAGGACTGGATGGTAGCGTTGGACCTGCTGGATGCGTATTTTCACATTCCCATCCTGCCGGGCCACAGGCGTTACCTGCGGTTCAAGGTAGGCCGCAAGCACTTTCAGTTTACCGTGCTCCCCTTCGGTCTTACTAGTGCCTCTCGGGTGTTCACCAAGGTGATGGCGGTGGTTGCAGATCAACGGCGCAGGTTAGGGGTGTCAGTCTTCCCCTACCTTGACGACTGGCTGTTGAAGGCAGCTTCGCCCCAGGCAGTCGTCTCCCACCTTCAGACTTTGGTGGACCTTCTGCATTCGCTAGGGTTCTCTTTAAACGTGCCGAAGTCACACCAGACTCCTTCTCAGACGCTCCCTTTCATCGGAGCTGTTCTGGACACAGTGCAGTTTCGGGCTTATCCTCCCGAGCAGCGAGTCCAAGATATTCAGGCTATGATTCTGATATTTCAGCCTCTATCCTGGATTTCGGTGAGGTTGACTCTGAGGCTGTTGGGTCTCATGGCCTCCTGCATCCTGCCGGTAAGACACGCAAGATGGCGTATGCGGGCTCTGCAGTGAGACTTGAAGTTCCAATGGGCACAGCATCGGGGAAATCTCACCGACGTGGTTCAGATCTTGGAAGGAACTCCAAAGGATCTGCAGTGGTGGTTAACAACCACGATTGGGTCTACGGCAGACCTCTCTCCCTTCCCCAACCAGATTTCACAGTCGTGACGGATGCGTGACTTCTGGGATGGTGCGGGGCACATGGGAGAGGTGTAGATCGGGGGTCACTGGTCTCCAGCGGAGACGGAGCTCCACATAAACTTGTTAGAGCTCCGAGCGATTCGGTTGGCATTGAAAGCATGTCTTCCCTCTGTCAAGGGGAAGCTAGTGCAGGTGTTCACGGACAACACCTCCGCCATGTGGTACTGCAACAAGTAGGGCGGGGTGGGGTCGTGGACCCTTTTTCGAGAGGCCCTGCGTCTCTGGACATGGCTGGAACAGCAGGGCATATCCCTGGTGGTTCAACACCTGGCTGGTTCTCTGAACGCCAGGGCGGACGATCTCAGCCGTCGATGCCTTCCGGCTCACGAATGGCGTCTCCAGTCGGAGGTGGCGCATGGTCTCTTTCAGCAGTGGGGAGAACCTTGGTTAGATTTGTTCGCCTCTGAAGAGAACGCACAATGTCAGCAGTACTGCGCGCTGGAGTTTCCAAGGCGGCTATCGCTCGGCGACACATTTTGTCGCGAGTGGAGCTCTGGCCTGTTGTACGCCTTTGCGCCCATACCACTCCTGCCCAGGGTTCTGAAGAAGATAAGGAGCGACCGGGCCCAATTCATTCTTGTGGCACCGGACTGGGCAAGGAGAGTCTGGTATCCAGAGCTTCTGAGCATGAGTACCGATCCTTCAATCAGGCTGCCCCTTCGGGAGGATCTTCTGTCGCAGCAGCAGGGGAGGGTTCTCCACCCGAACCTGTCAACTCTGCGCCTCCATGCGTGGGGATTGAGCGGCGACAGTTGATAGCTTTTGACCTTCCTCCCGAAGTCTGTAACGTTATTCTGGCGGCCCTCCACTAAGACGGTATATGCCTGCCGTTGGCAGAAATCTGTTTTATACTGTACAGAAAGGTCCATTGACCCTCTTTCTGCTTCTCTTTCTACTGTCCTTTTATTCATTCTAACTCTTGCCCAGCAGGGCTCTGCTTTGGGAACTCTCAAGGGTTACCTCTCTGCTCAGTCTGCTTTTTTACAGCTGCCAGACCAGCCTTCTCTCTTTAAATCACCTATTGTAAATAGATTTCTGAAAGGGCTGGGCCATTTATTTCCACCTACGCCCTTTGTTATGCCACAATGGGACCTTAATTTGGTCGTCACTTACCTGATGTGCGCTCCTTTCGAGCCTTTGCACAATTGTCCACTCTGGCTGTTGACCATTAAAACAGCCTTCTTAGTGGCGATTATATCGGCCCGGAGGGTGAGTGAATTGCAGGCATTATCCAGCTCGCCTCCTTATCTTATGTCCTTTCCGGACAAGGTGGTGCTTCGCACCCGGGCATCATTCTTACCAAAGGTGGTGACCCCATTCCATCTGGGTCAGTCCATTACTTTGCCCACCTTCTTTGCTCCCCCAAATCCCTCTAAGGAAGAGGAGCGTCTCCACCGAATTGGACCCAAACAGGGCGTTGTCGTTCTACCTTGACCGCACAAAAGAGTTCCGGGTGGATGACCAACTATTTGTGGGGTATGTGGGAGCAAAGAAGGGAAGGGCAGTGCAGAAAAGGACCATCTCTCGCTGGGTCATTCTCTGCATTAAAATCTGTTACGCTTTGGCGAAGAAGCAGCCCCCTAAGGGATTAAAGGCCCACTCCACCAGGGGAAAGGCTGCGACTACGGCCTTGGCTCGGAGTGTCCCAGTCGAAGACATCTGTCAGGCAGCAACGTGGGCATCATTGCACACGTTCGCAAAACATTATTGCCTTGATGGTCAAGTGCGCAGATACGGGCACTTTGCCCGTTCAGTCCTGCAAGACTTCTTAGTTTAGATCATGAGTCCGCAACCCACTGCCGGTATGGTAGGGCTCTGGTATCTGATTCAAAGGTAAGGAATCTGCAGCTAGAAGTCTATCAGATGAACAAGTTACTTACCTTCGGTAACGTATTATCTGGTAGAGACTCTATCTAGCTGCAGATTCCTTACAGCCCCAACCATGCCTCCCCGCTTTGCGGACTGATGTAGTAGGACTAGGGTTGTTTTTTCCTCCTTTCAGGGCCCCAGTTTTGCACACGACTACGTCAGTTACTTCGTGGCTCTGCGCTTCTGGCGTGGAAAAAATGAAAAGTACTGACGTCCGCGTGCCTGGGTGGCGCCTATATAGGCACCGCGACGTCATAACCGACGCTGTGAACGACGTCACGCAGAGCCGAATGAAGCCACCCGACGTCGCGCGCAAGGGTATTGCTCAGCAAAAGTTTCCGGATCCAGCCTGACGCCTGGGAATTTCAAAGGTAAGGAATCTGCAGCTAGCTAGTCTCTCTACCTGATAATGCGTTGCCGAAGGTAAGTAACTTGTTCATCTAGCCGCAGATTCCTTACCTTTGAACTTCCAGGCATCAGGATGGATCCATAAGATTTTTCTCAGCGATACGCCTGCGTGCCGGTAGGTGGCGTCGGTCAACTCCGCGGCGGCGTCGTGTTCGTCGTCGTGATGTCCACGTCATCAGTATAGCCACCACTCTGGCGCGCTGACGTCCATTCTTTTATTTCCGTGCCATCAGCGCCGATCCGTTGAAGAGAGCTACTCCCTGTCATTTTTTGACCGACTTTTTTTCGACTTATTCTCGACTTCATTGGTGTGTAGGTGTCATGTCGAGTAAGAAGACTTTGGGGTTCAAGTGGTGCCTGTCACTGCGCCATGTTGGTCATGGACCCCCATTTGGTCTGTCTTTGGTGCCTGAAGCGCGACCAGCTTCTCGCGGCCCAGCGTCCGGCACCACGGAGGTCGCCTCGTCGGTCTCGCTCCCGGTCTCGGTCGAGAGGAAGGTCCGAGCACCGCGGAGGTGAGTCGAAATCCTCTTCGTCTAAGTCGTTGAAGTCAGGTAAGAGGCACCACAAGAAGTTGAAGCGTGCTTCGCCTCGCACGACGCGGCACAGGAACCTCGGTGTTCGAGGCCCCGCTCTGCGAAGTGGGTGCCTGGGTCGGCTCCGCGTTTCCCTCCCTTTCCGGGGCTGGGAGCAACCCCCGACCAACTGAAAGAATTTTACGACGCCATTTGCGCAGTTTTTGGGCGGCCTGACCATGCCGGCTCTCCTTTGGGCCCCGCAGGCTCAAAAGACAGAGGGGCCCCTGTGGTTCCCATGCCAGCTGCTCCGGCGCCACGGCCTCCGAGTGGACCTGTTCCCAGGTCCGCACCTCCACAGCGACCTTCCCAGGCATCGCGTTTGGTGCCGAGGTTCTCGGCGTTGCCGGCGCCCACTGGCGGCGCCTCCCCTAACCTCATTCCCGATGACACGGAACCGGTCGGGCGTCCTGCGATGCTGAGACTGGCACCAATGGAGCCGTTTGGCTCCATGCTGTTTTTTCTGCCCTATTCTGAAGGGTTAGGTATTGAGGAAGAGGATTGGGAGGGGGAGCAGGATCCCTTAGAAATTCTGCAACAACAAGTTCTGGACTGTTATGAGGAATTGGGTGAAGCCAGTGGTCTGGACACCTCTCCAGACACTGGCATGCTTTCCCCTCCTACCCTGACTACGGAGGAGTGGGCATCTTTTGCCATGTTGGTGAACACCGCATCCCTCTTGGGCCGTTACTCCTATTCCATATGGGATACGGTAGCGTAGGTGCTGCCCAGAGTCTCGGAGGAGGTCCGGGCTCGACTCTCCCAAGCTATATCAGATGGGAGGGACGCAGCTAAGTTCACAATCAGATGTGGCTTGGACACGACTAGGCAGAGCGATTTCCACGACTGTGGCGGTACGTCGCCACGAATGGCTGAGAGCATCTGGTTTTTCAGGGTATGTCCAGGCCAACCTCATGGACATGTCCTTTGATGGCTCCCGTCTCTTCGGAGACCCCGGGGATGCAGCCCTTGAGCGCTTTAAAGACTCACAGGCCTCAGCCAAGTCTTTGGGCCTACCTACCGCCCCAAGGGCTTCATCCACTTTTCGCTCCTTTCGTGGCTACAGAAAAGTGTACCAGCCCTACCCTGGCCAGAGGGCCCCGCAAGTTCAGCAACCTCTGTGGGGCCGTGGACGCGGTTCACCCCAGCCTTGTGGATCAGGAAACCAGAGGTCGAGCCAAGCCACCATCCCCTCCTCTACCGCAAAACCTTCCTAGTGCGATCCCCCAGGATCATCCTCGGCCAGTCGGTGGCAGAATACGCCATCATCTCCACCACTGGCAAAACATTACATTGGACAAGTGGGTGTTGCAAATAGTCCGAAGGAGCTAGTCCCTCCTCTTCGAGGCTACCCCTCCATCTATGCCTCCAGTGTATGATCGGCAGATGGAGGATCACCTTGCCTTGCTCCGCGAGGAAGTTGCAACTCTCTTGGCCAAGGGAGCTATAGAGAGGGTTCCCCAGCACGAAGTAGGCAATGGTTGCTATTCCCGCTAGTTCCTGGTTCCGAAGATGGACGCAGGCCTTCGTCTTATCCTAGATCTCAGAGCCCTCATTTACTTCCTCAAAAAGGAGAAATTCAAGATGCTCACTCTTGCTCTGGTCCTTTCTGCCTTGGAGACTGAATGGTAGCGCTGAACTTGCAGGATGCCTATTTTCTTATCCCCATCCTGCCTGCCCATCATCGCTACCTGCAATTCATGGTGGGCCACGAGCACTTTCAATTTTCAGTGCTCCCCTTTGGCCTCACCAGCGTCCCTCGGGTGTTCAAAAAGGTGATGGCAGTAGTCACAGCCCCTCTGCGCAGATCAGGGGTTCCAGTCTTCCCCCTATCTTGACGACTGGTTGTTGAAGGCGGGCTCGCCCTAAGCAGTGGTCTCCCACCTCCAGGCTATGATGAAACTCCTGCATTCGCTGGGGTTCGCTATCAACGTGACGAAGTCACACCTGACTCCCTCTCAGACGCTCCTTTTCATTGGGTGATTCTGGACACGGTGCAGTTTTGGGCCTATCCTCCCGAACGGCGAGTCCAAGATATTCAGGCTATGATACCGATGTTACAGCCTCTATCTTGGAATTCGGTGAGGATGACTGAGGCTGTTGGGTCTCATGGCCTCCTGCATCCTGCTAGTGTCACATGCACGTTGGCACATGCAAGCTCTGCAGTGGGACTTGAAGTTCCAATGGGCACAGCATCGAGGAAATCTCACCGACCTGGTTTAGTTTTTAGAAGGCACTGCGACCGATCTAAAGTGGTGGCTAACGAACTGCGAGTGGTTCAAGGGCAGACCCCACTCCCTTCCCCACCCAGATTTCACAGTAGTGATGAATGCGTCCCTTCTGGGATGGGGTGGTCATCTGGGAGAGGTGGAGATCAGAGGACTCTTGTCTCTGGTGGAAGCCAAGCTCCATATCAATCTATTGGAGTTTCGGGCGGCACTGAAAGCCTTTTTGCCGTCAATAAAGGAAAGGCTTGTACAGGTGTTCACGGACAACACTACCGCCATGTGGTACTGCAGCAAGCAGGGCGGAGTGGGGTCGTGGACTCTGTCAAGAGGCCCTGCGTCTCTGGACTTGGCTGGAACGTCAGGGCATTTCCCTGATGGTTCAACACCTGGCCGGTTCTCTGAACGCCAGGGAGGACGAGCTCAGCCAAAGGTGCCTTGCGGATCACGAATGGTCTCTCCATCTGGAGGTAGCACACGGTCTCAGCGGTGTGGCGAGCCTTGGTTAAATCTGTTCGCCTTCGAAGAGAACGCGCGATGTCAGCTGGTTTGCGCTTTCGACTTTCCAAGGCGGCACTCGCTCGGCGACACTTTTCGTCGCGAGTGGAGCTCAGGCCTCCTATATGTCTTTCCGCCCATACCACTCCTGCCCTGAGTGCTCAAGAAGATCAGGAGCGACCGGGCACAAGTTAGTCTTGTGGCTCCGGACTGTGCACAGAGTTTTTCTGGACATGAGCATCGATCCTCCGGTCAGGCTGCCTCTTCGGGAGGACCTTCTGTCGCAGCAGCAAGGGGAGGGTTCTCCACCCGCACCTGTCCACTCTCTGCCTCCTTGCGTGGAGATTGAGCGGCGACAGTTGAAAACTTTTGACCTCCCTCCCAAAGTCTGTGAGGTTATTTTGGCAGCCAGGCGTCCCTCCACGAAATCGGTATACGCTTGCCGATGGAATGTTTTGTAAATATTGTACAGACAGGTCTGTTGACCCCTTATCTGCTCCATTATCTCAAGTCCTTCTGTTTATTCTTTCCTTGGCCCAGCAGGGCTCTGCTCTGGGCACCTTGAACGGCTATCTTTCAGCCTTTTCTTCGGCTGCCTGATCAGCCCTCTGTATTCAAATCTCCTCTAGTGCAGAGGTTTTTGAAGTGGTTAACTCATTTGTATCCTCCTTCACCTTTCATCATGCCACAGTGGGATCTTAAATTGATGCTCACTTTTCTGATGTGTGCGCCATTTGAGGCGCGTCATAACTGTCCTCTGCGGTTGCTTACCATTAAGACAGCTTTTTTGGAGGCAATAACCTCTGCCAGGAGAGTGAGTGAACTGCAGGCACTGTCCTCACAGCCTCCTTGCCTGACTATCTTTCCGGACAAGATAGTACTCCGGACTAGGGCATCCTTTCTGCCTAAGGTGATAACACCCTTCCATCTGGGACAGTTGGTCACCCTTCCCACCTTCTATGCACCCCTGCATCCTTCCAAGGAAGAGGAACGTCTCCATCGGCTGGACCCAAAAAGAGCGTTATCGTTCTACCTTGATCGAACTAAAGAGTTCCGTGTGGACGACCAACTCATTATTGGAGACGTGGGTGCAATGAAAGGCCGTGCTGTCCAGAAGAGGACTAAATACTGATGGGTTATCCTCTGTATTAAAATTTGTTACGCCTTGGTGAAGAGGGATCCTCCTGAAGGGCCCATGGCCCATTCCACCAGGACGAAGGCGGCCACCACCGCTCTCCAGCGTGGTGTTCCCGTCTCTGACATATGTCAAGCTGCCACGTGGGGATCTCTGCACACGTTCGCCAGACACTACTGCCTGGATTCTCAGGTCCGCGGAAAAGGCCTGTTTGGTCGCTCTGTTTTGCAGGACTTTCTGGTCTAAGCCATTCCGCAGTCCCTCCTCCGGGGATGCTATTGCTTGGGTATATGTTCAAAGGTAAGGAATCTGCGGCTAGATGTCTCTATAAGATGGACAAGTTACTTCCCTTCGGTAACTCCTTATCTGGTAGAGACATGATCTAGCCGCAGATTCCTTACCGACGCACCCATCCTCCCCGCACTGCCGAGTTGGTTTTTTAAGTGTCAGGGATGTTCCCCTTCAGGATCCTAGCTGTTAATTTAACACACCGTGGTCAGTCACT
The DNA here is from genome assembly GCA_963921515.1 of Calotriton arnoldi. Lineage (NCBI taxonomy): Eukaryota > Metazoa > Chordata > Amphibia > Caudata > Salamandridae > Calotriton > Calotriton arnoldi. The sequence continues at coordinate 298,315 of CAWUFW010005879.1, forward strand.
TCATGGCTTCGTGCTTCTGGCATGAAAAGTCGTGAAAAGTATTGACGTCAGCGTGCAGGAGTGGCGGCTATATTGACGACGAACACGACGCAGACGATGTCGCGCAGGGGTACTGCTGAGATCTTCTGGATCCAGCCTGATCCCTGGAAGTTCAAAGGTAAGGAATCTGCGGCTAGATCATGTCTCTACCAGATAAGGCGCTACCGACGGTAAGTAACTTGTCCGTTTGAATCTAAGAACTCAATTGTGTTCCACCTCCTGGACATTGCACTTCCACAGGTCTATGGCTAGTATCATGGACGTTCCTTTAATTGTGCCTAGCAGGTACATTTCTCAAGATCAAAGTCAAGTGCAGAAGCTGAACCAAAGCCTGCTATGAGAGGTCAGGAAGCTTGAATAGATGAAAAGCATACTTTGCATTATTTAAGAATCCAAAATGATGTGGCAGCAGGAATTAACTACGCCCATCATTTTGTCTAGGGTCTTTCTATGTCACTAGTTGAGGACGTGGTCCGCAGAGTGGGCATGTGTGCTTGTGCGAGTGTGGTGTGTGAAATCCTGGTCAGACCTCTATATTGAAAAACAAAAACCGTGATCCTCCTTTTCCATGCTTTTGCATTTCCCGCACTCCAACCTTAAGAGTAAATAAAGTGAGCTAAGTGTTTTGACCCTTAGAAGAGCTAAGAGCACCTTAATTCCAGTAGTAAATGTGTGTAAGAAAGTGCCCTCTATTTGCATGGTTGCCCCCACTTTTTGTTAAACTGCTGATGTACTTTGACTGAGTGTGCCCTGGGCTCCTGCCAAACAGGTACACAGGGCCTATGTTATTTCCCTAAACTGCATTGAAGACAACCCAATTGGCACTCTTTGGCCACAGGGCAGTCCCTTGTAAATGGTACCACAGATACCAAGGGCACTGTGGCCAGGGAAGGCCCCTAAGGGCTGCAGCACTTATTGTGCCACCCTTAGAGGCCCTGTACCTTTACACACACACACTGCCTTTGCAGGCTGTATGTTTTGCTGCAGAACAAAGCAAAGAGTCGACATGGCACTGTGTGCCATGCCTACAACCCACTGCCCTGGCATAGGTCAGCCACCCCTCTAGCTGGGTGCACTATACCAGTGGTGAGGGTACAGGTGCATGAGCCCTGTACCCCTACAGTGTCTAAGCCAATTCCTAAACATTGTAAGTGCAGTAATTCCATTAAGAGTATATGATGCTGGGAGGTTGTCGTTACGAACTCCACAGTACCATAATGGCTTTACTGAAAACTGGGACGTTTGGTATCAAACTTCTCAGCACAGTAAACCCACACTGATGCCAGTGTGGGATTTAAGGAAAAATGCACACAGAGGGCATCTTAGAGATGCCCCCTGAAAAACGACCTAACACCAGTGTCCGGGCTGAGTGGCTGCTCGCCAGCTGCCGCCACCAGACATGTTTCTGGAGCCCAGGGTCGAGAGCCTGCTGCTCTCGGGGGTCTGAAACAATGCACATCCTGGGACGAGGTGCCAAGCCTCCTCCCCCAGGATGGGCAGGGTCCACGAAGGGGAAGCTTCAAAGGCTTTCACGCCTGTGTGAGCTTTCCCAGGCCCTTTGCTGCTTCCAGCAACTGGCCCCCACCGGTTCTGACCCCCCACTTTGGGCGGGAGAATCGGCGGGAAAACCAAGTGAGTAAGGGGGGTGTCCCCACCTTTGCCAACCCCACCCCTCAGGTAGGAGAGGCAAGGTGAAGCACAACTCTCAGTCCCCGCCATCTTGCAGATGGGGGGACCCAGCCAACCAGAGTGAGGAATATGCCCCCCTCCCACTGGAGGGTGGCATAGGGGGTGTACCCACCCCAAGGAAGGGACCCATTGGTCCCAACCTTTACTTACCTGTAACGCCCTAAATCTAGTATTTAGGGGCACCCCTGAACCTTGCCTCCTCAGACAAGAACCGACCAAGAAGAAAAGAAGGACCGAAGAGAGGTGCTGAAGCTAAGAAGAGGAGAACGCCCACTGACTTGGCCCCAGCCCTACTGGCCTGTCCCCATCTCCAACCTGCAGAAGCGAAATCCTCCTGCATCCTGCTGGTCAATCATGCCAGATGGCATATGCGGGCTCTGCAGTGGGACCTGAAGTTCCAGTGGGCGCAGCACCAGGGCAACCTGTCCGATCACGTCCAGATCTCGGAGGGGACTGCAAAACAGTTGCAGTGGTGGCTCTCGAACCGGCAATGGGTCATGGGCAGATCCCTCTCCCTTCCCCAGCCAGAGCACACAGTTGTGACGGACGCGTCCCTTCTGGGATGGGGCGGTCACATGGGAGAGGCGGAGATCAGAGGCCTCTGGTCTCCGGCGGAGTCCCGGCTCCATATCAACATTCTGGAGCTCCGGGCGATCCGACTTGCACTCAAGGCATTCCTTCCCTCTGTCAAAGGGAAGGTAGTGCAGGTGTTCACAGACAACACCACCGCCATGTGGTACTGCAACAAACAAGGCGGGGTGGGGTCTTGGACCCTTTGTCAGGAGGCTCTGCGCCTCTGGACATGGCTGGAACATCAGGGCATGTTCCTGATGGTTCAACACCTGGCAGGTTCCCTGAACGCCAGGGCGGACGAACTCAGCCGCAGGTGCATGATGGATCACGAATGGCGTCTTCACTCGCAAGTGGCGCAAGGACTCTTTCTACAGTGGGGAGAGCCTTGGTTAGATCTATTCGCCACCGAAGAGAACGCGCAATGTCATCAGTTCTGCGCGTTGGAATTTCCAAGGCGGCACTCGCTCGGCGACGCTTTTCGTCACGAGTGGAGTTGCGGTCTATTGTACGCCTTTCCGCCTATACCACTTCTACCCAGAGTGTTGAAGATTCGGAACGACCGGGCCCAAGTCATTCTTGTGGCTCCGGACTGGGCTCGAAGAGTTTGGTATCCCGAGCTACTCAATATGAGCGTAGATCCCCCGATCCATCTGCCTCTTCGGGAGGATCTTCTGTCGCAGCAGCAGGGGACGGTCCTCCACCCGAACCTGTCCAGTCTACACCTGCTTGCGTGGAGATTGAGCGGCGGCAGTTGATTCCTTTCGACTTGCCTCCCGAAGTTTGTGATGTGATTCTGGCAGCCAGGCGTCCCTCCACTAAGGTGGTATACGCCTGCAGGTGGAACAAATTTGTGGCATGGTGCACAGCAAAGGCTGTGAATCCCCTTTCTGCCCCTCTTTCTGAGGTCCTTCTGTTCCTTCTTTCTCTGGCCCAACAGGGTTCTGCCCTGGGTACCATCAAGGGTTATCTTTGTGCTATCTCGGCCTTCCTCAGGCTCCCTGATCAGCCCTCCCTTTTCAAGTCCCCTGTTGTTAACAGGTTCTTAAAAGGCATTACTCACCTCTTCCCTCCTGTTCCGTTTGTGATGCCTCAGTGGGACTTGAACTTGGTTCTTACCTTTTTAATGTGCGCTCCCTTTGAGCCTCTACATAACTGTCCTCTTCGTCTTCTGACTCTGAAGACAGCCTTTCTGGTGGCCATCACCTCCGCTCGGCGGGTGAGTGAGCTCCAGGCTCTTTCATGCAAACCTCCCTTTCTGTCTGTTCATCCAGACAAGGTTGTTCTTCGGACGCGTCCGTCCTTCTTGCCAAAGGTGGTTACTGCTTTCCACATTGGGCAGACCATCACTTTGCCCACCTTCTTTCCGCCTCCGCATCCTTCCAGAGAGGAAGAGAGGCTCCACCGTCTGGACCCAAAACGTGCGCTCTCCTTCTATATCGACCGCACAAAACACTTCCGGGTGGATGACCAGCTCTTTGTTGGCTACGTGGGCGCCAAAAAGGTCGGGCGGTGCACAAGAGAACCATCTCCCGCTGGGTTACCTTGTGCATCAAGACCTGCTATTCTTTGGCTAAAAGGAGCCTCCTGTTGGGCTGCGTGCCCATTCCACCAGGGCAACGGCTGCTACCACGGCCTTGGGCCGCGGTGTTCCGCTGCCGGTTATCTGTCAGGCAGCTACGTGGGCCTCGCTGCACACGTTTACAAAGCATTACTACCTTGACAGTCGGGTCCGGAGGGACGGCTTCTTCGGCCGTTCTGTCCTCCAGGACTTCCTTGTCTGATCTTTGTTCGCAGACCCACCACCGGGGTTGGTATTGCTGGGGTATCTATTCTAAGGTAAGGAATCTGTCACTAACGTGTCTCTTTCAGATGCACAAGCTACTAACTTGTGTAACGATATATCTGTAAGAGACAGTAGTTGGTGACAGATTCCTTACCGCCCCACCCATCCTCCCCGTTCTGCGAACTGATTTCTAGGGTTAAGGACATCCCTTTCAGGGCCCTAGTATTTTTCAGACACCTATGTCAGCTTCTTGCATGGCTCTGCGTTCCTGGCGCGGAAAGTCGTGTACAGAACTGACGTCAGCGCGCAGGGGCGGCGTCTAAGTACTGCCCGCGACGTCATCCCGGCGATCACGACGCCGACGACGGACGCGGAGCCGCACGACGCCGCCTACCGACGCGCAAGGGTACTGCTACGCAAAAACTTTCCGGATCCAGCCTGACGCCTGGGGATATTCTAAGGTAAGGAATCTGTCACTAACTACTGTCTCTTACAGATATATCGTTACACAAGTTAGTAACTTGTGCATCAGGCACGTTGATGACATATTTAATGACCCAGTCAGGGCCCGTATCCTTACCCCTAGGGTAGATAAAAAGTACAAGCCAGCACCATCTGACCCAGCATACATAAAAGGACAATTACCATTGGACTCCCTAGTGGTGTCCAACGCACGCAAAAGGGCCAACTCCCAAACTACAGGGGATGCTCCACCCCCAGATAAAGAATCTAAGCTTATTGACGCTTCGGGGAAAAGGGTAAATGCAAAAAGAACAATTGATGGACAGAATGCAGAACAATGTCATACATTCACCCCAGTACAGAGATCTGGGCCTAAATCCATCGTTTTTTTGCTGACCATGCCATTCCAGTTTGGACCCAGCCATATGCAAATCAGTCTTGACCCTGCGCCCAATGGGAACAGTCCAGCCCGAACTGCCAGGCCAGGTCCTCCCTGGCCTGGAAACAAGCATCCTAGGACCGGTTTCGGGCCTTCAGCCCTCATCAGCCAGGATAGCTTGACTCCAGTGGCATGGAGAGCACGGGACCCACGTCTGGGCATACCCGTCCCACTCGGGGAAAAGGGTAGCCTCTCAGGCAGCAAACTTCTGGCACATCTCTAGCACACAAGCGCTGCTCGCAAGGTATGACAGGGCGCATTGGGACGAGATGGAGCAGTTGCTCCAATTTCTGCCCGATGAACATAAATCTAAAGCGCAAGACCTAGTGAGGAAGGACAGCTCATTTCAAATAATGCAATCAGGTGCTCCCTAGATGCTGCAGATACTGCTGCTAGAGATGTAAACGCCAGTGTTCCTTTTAGAAGGCACGCCTGGCTACGTATCTCAGGTTTCAAATGTGAAGTTCAGACTTCCATACTGAACACACCCTTTGACAAAGAACACCTCTTTGGCCCGGTGGTAGATTCCTCACTGGAATATAATGAAGAAAGACACTGAAGTGGCCAAATCCATGGGAGCCCTTCAGCTAACACAAGCACGTGGTTCCTTCCGATGATCAGTCTTCCGCCGAGGGTCAAAAAATACCTCCTCAGAGACCACCACCACATACAAGGGCAACAACCAACCCTCTGCCTCTAAGGGTTACTTCAGAGGGGGTTACAGAGGCAACAAAGGTAGAGGTAGAGGCTCAAATACACGCACCTCCCCCTCCAACACAAAGCAGTGACTAACCTACACTCCCCCAACCATTTAACACCTGTCGGGAGGCGGCTTTCAGATTTCCTACCTGTCTGGCAGTCCACAACAGACAAGTGGGTACTGGAAATTATCCGTTATGGTTACTGCCTGGAGTTCACCAACAATCCTCCAAACATTCCCCCAAAGTCACGCAAACTCTCAACGGATCACCTACACCTCCTCAAAAAGAGGTTCAGTCTCTCCTTCTAAAAGGGGCTATAGAGCCTGTAGCACCACAACACCACAGGTTGGGCGTGTACTCCTTTTACTTTCTAATACCCAAAAAGTACGGTTCTCTCAGACCAATATTGGACCTCGGAGAACTAAATCTTTACATAGTCAGGCCATTTTCACATGGTAACACTTCAACAAATACTACCACTTCTGCAAAAGGGTGACTTTCTGTCTACTCTAGACTTAAAGGACGCCTATTTCCATATTCCAATCCATCCCGCTCATCTCAAATTTCTCAGATTTGTGATAGCGGGTCAACATTACCAGTTCAAGGTACTCCAGTTTGGAGTCACCACTGCCCTCAGAGTCTTCACAAAGTGTCAAGGCCTGTGCCGAGTACAGTTCCATGCACCAAAAGGTGATGTACGAGTCGTGCTGAAGCTTCTGGTTGCACAACAGAAGTATCCTCGTGGTTCTCAAGGCCATTCCTGGAGTTGTTCCAGCTCGGGTGTATATACAACTACTGGGAATGACGGCATCTTGCATCATCATCGTTCCCCATGCCAGGCTGCACATGCGTCCCCTTCAGGAATGCTTAGCGAGTCAGTGGAACCAATCACAGGGTCTGTTAACCGATCTAGTGTTGGTAAGAGGCCGTACTCATCGCTCCTCAGTGGTGGAACACACACAATTTATCAAAAGGACGGCCCTTCATAAACCCGGTTCCAGAAACGCGTCTCTCACTGGCTGGGTAGCTCATCTTCAGCACCACACAGTGCAAGGCCTATGGAGCAAACACCAAAAGTTGCTCCACATCAACCATCTAGAACTGCTTGCAATCTTTCTAGCTCTCAAGTCATTTCAAACTCACCTGGTTGGCAAAGCTGTCTTAGTTCGTACCGACAACATGACAGCCATGTATTACATACAAAAACGGGGGGGGGGAACACTCTCTCAAACTATCCCACTTAGCCCAAAACATCTGGAGGTGGGCCATTCACCACAAAATCTATCTCCTTGCGGAACACCTCCCAGGAGTGAACAACCAGATTGCAGACCTCCTCAGCAGACAGAGGCAGCAAATACACGAATGGGAACTGCACCCTCAGGTTCTCCTCCCATACTTCCAAAGTTGGGGAGTCCCTCAGATAGATCTGTTTGCCACACAACAAAATGCCAAAGCTTCGCCTCCAGGTATCCACACCCACTCTTCAAGGGCAATGCACTATGGATGAACTAGTCAGGGATATTTGCTTACGCTTTTCCTCCTCTACCACTCATCCCATTAGTGGTTCGGAAGCTCAGGCAAACATCCCTCACACTGATCCTGGTAGCTCTCACATGGGCCCGTCAACCATGGTTCACAAACCTGTTGGAGCCATCTCTGGTCCAGCATCAAAAGCTGCACCTAACATCCAGTCGCATCACACAGAGCCATGGAGAAATCCAAACAACTGAACCTCGCGATCTGGCTCCTGAGTTTGGTTATCTGAACCTTCCACCAGACTGGATGAAAATCATCAGGGAGCCCAGAAGGCCTACCACAAGAGCCTGTTACGCAGCTAAATGGAAAAGCTTTGTTATTTATTGCAATAACAATCACATCAACCCTCCTTCCATACAAAACATCATCTGTTATGTTACACTTGTAGCAGTCAGGATTGGCTTACACCTCCATCCGGCTACATCTCGCTGCAATAGCTGCATATCTACAAAATAGGCAACATTCCTCGCTTTTCAGAGTGCCCGTAATTAAAGCTTTCATGGAAGGACAAAAGAGTCATACCACCAAGGCTCCCACCTGCCCCAGTGTGGAATCTTAACATAGTCCTTACAAGATTAATGGGGCCACCTTTTGACCCATGTATAAATGTGAGCCACAGTTTCTGTCTTGGAAAACCGCTTTCCTCATTGCAATCACTTCACTGAGGAGAGTGGGTGAACTACAGGCACTAACCATAGAAGAACCTTTTTTCCAGCTGCACAGAGACAAAGTAGTTTTTGGTACAAACATCACATTTCTACCTAAGGTAGTATCTGCATTTCACATAAATCAGTCGGTAGAATTACCTGTTTTCTTCCCCCAACCTGGTTCTGTTGCAGAACGAGCTCCACACACCTTAGATGTCAAAAGAGCACTTTTATATTACATCGAAAGAACAAAATCATTTCGTAAGACCAAACAACTTTTTGTTGCTTTTGCACCACCACACAAGGGCAATCCTATCTCCAAATCAGGTATTGCAAGGTGGATTGTTAAATGCATTCAAACTTGTTATGCAAAAGCAAAAAGAACTCTAACTGTACCCCCTAGAGCGCATTCCACTCGCAAGTTAGGGGCTACTATGGCTTTTTTAGGAAACATCCCCATAGTTGACATTTGTAAAGCTGCAACATGGTCTACACCGCACACATTCACCAAACACTATTGTGTAGATGTGTTAGCGAGACAACAAGCTAATGTGGGCCAAGCAGTACTTAAAACACTATTTCAGACCACTCCAGTAGCTACAGGTTAGCCTTGCTTTGGAAGAATACTGCTATATAGTCTATGCAAAACATGTGATCTACAGCTCACATGCCTCGAACGGATAATGTTACTTACCCAGTAAACATCTGTTCTTGGCATGTACAGCTGTAGATTCACATGCGCCTACCCGCCTCCCCAGTTACCTGTAGCTGCAGCAGTTCTCTCTTTAGTATACATACATACGCATGGACATCTCTATTCTACTCTTACTAACTCCATTCTTTCCCTGTGCGGGAAAACAATCTAACAATGGAGTTGATGCCCATGCGCACTATCACCGAAAGGAGTCGCCGCCTACCTCGTGACTGGAAAAGACTTCTTCGAAGAAAAACAAACTGCAAACATCCGGACCCAACACTAGATGGCAGGAGTATGCAAAGCATGTGAATATACATCTGTACATGCCAAGAACAGATGTTTACTGGGTAAGTAACATTATCCTTCTCTCCATAGGAATACATTGACTGTTTTCCCTGAAAATTGTTCTAAGTGTGGAGTTGAATTGTATGAAAACCTGAAAAACTACTACTGTACAAAATTGATTTTACTTACCTCTTCTCTAGGAAATGTCCCAGTGTGATACCTAGGCATATCACACTGAGTAGAAAAAGTAACTTAAAAAGTAACTGAAAAGTAATCTGTACAGTAATTTCGAATCCTTGACTTAACTGTATTTCAAACAACTGCCTTTGAACTTGTATTCAATTGTAAACACTGCAAAATATTTTGCAAAGCATTTATTTCACTTACCTGTGCCAGGCTTGGATCTAGAAATAAAATAACTTAATAGTATTTTTATACATACAAAATTGGTCTGAGTTCAATTTTTGAGTGTGTGACATCATTTGCTGATTAAGTGGGTACAACAAATGCTTAACACTGCCCTCTGATAAAGCCTTACTGCTCGCCCACACTACCACAGATGGAAAGTAAGGTGCTATCTACTTTTACCTCTGCCTACCTTTGGGGTTCCACTGGACTCTGTGCACACTATACCTCATTTTGGTATAGTATATACAGAGCCAGCTTCCTACAATGTGGGACGAGGGACTTATTAACAGCAGATTCCTTACCTTAAAATATTCCTCAGGCGTCAGACTAGATCCTGAAAATCTTGAGCAGTACCTCTGCACGCCGGTAGGTGGTGTCAAACTGCTCCGAGTTGGCATCATCCACGTTGGAAGTGATGTCGTGGTGCCCGTACAAGCGCCACCCAGGCACACTGACAAAAGTTACATTCTTTCTGTGCTAACAACTTGGGTTCGAAGTGCTACCTTGGGCACTTTTTGGCCAACTGTTCAACTTTTTTCTCTATTTTTGAGCTTGGTCCTACTGTGGTAGGGACATGATCTCTGCGAAACCTTCTGGTTTCAAGCCTTGTAGGGATTTTCACCGTCACATGCCGGATGGCCACCTGGTTTGGCTTTAGTTCTTGGGGTAGGGGCATGACCCCAAGGCCTGTGCCGAGTACAGTTCCATGCACCAAAAGGTGACGTACGTGTGGTGCTGAAGCTTCTGGTTGCATGACAGAAGTCTGCTTGTGGTTCTCAAGGCCATTCCTGGAGTTGTTCCTGTGGATGGTAGTCTTCGAGGTCCAGGACCACCTCATTTTAGTCGGGTAAGTCCAAGAAGCACAAAAAAGTCTTTAAAGCGTCCTTTGGCTTCACCCGTTCGATGTTGTGCTTCTAGGACCCACTCCTGCACTTGAAATATGGGCCTGCCCCTCACTACCTTAAGTTTCCTGTTGCCGAGGCGACGCCTTCCCAGTTGCTGGAGTTTTGCGATGCCAGACATGCCATCTTTGTTGCCCCACTCCCATCTGGCATGCCTTTGGGCCCAACAGAGCCAAAAGATGCCTCTGCTGGGCTACCGCTGCTGGATTCGCCCCCTATGTCTGGTGGGCCCTCAGGATCCTTTACTGGATCCGGGACCACGAAGCCTGAGGTACCACCACCTACCCCCAACTCCGTTTTGTCCATCACCCTCCACGGTGCTGTCAGTGCCACAGGACAACAAACCCATTGTCATCCCTGATGCCCACCCTGGGCCGCTGAATGCAGAGTCTGGCGCCGTTTAGGCCTTACCAACCCCTGGATTTTTTTCCATTAATCACCCTACAACCCTCAAAGGGGGCGATAAGGAGGAGGCGTATGTTTCTTTGGTGGAGGACCCCTCTGATGAGGGAAACTAGGCAGCCCAATCTCCAGTCATCTCCCGTTTAGATTACAGGAGTACGACTCCTGCAGGATTACCTAAAGTTTAATTGGCGCCGATAATGGCCACATTGAACTTAGCTGCTAGGCTCATCACTGGATCTGACCACATCAAACCTGACCTAATACATCTAAAATGGCTCCCGTTTGAAGCAAGGATCCAGCTAAAGATAGCCTGCATGACACACAAGGCCCTTCACCATAATACCCCCATCTACGTAGCTAATAAACTCAAACTGTCTGGTTGTAGCCATGCTCTAAAAAGCGCCAACTCCCTACTGTTGTAACCACAGAAGTTCAACAAACAGAAAACATACAACTGCTCTTCAAATAAATAAGTAGTATGAGGAGCTGGGAGATGCCAGTGGACTAGACACTTCACCAGAATCTGGCATGCTTTCTCCACTGGGCCAGGCTTCTGAGTAAGACCTCTAATTTTCCACAATGATGAGCAGGGGGGCGGAGGTGCTTCAGGTGGGGGCTGGCACTCAAAACCATTGCTGTCCTTTAATGAAGTCCTTCCTGGAGACCTGGCCTAAACCTTGCATGATTGCCCAACGGCATTGTTACGCCACAGATGACCCAGCCTTCCTTTCCCAGCACCCCTCCTAGGAGAGCCTTGTAGTCCAGGCCTCGACAGTCAAAATCAGCCCAAGCGCGTTCCCTACCACACCACCGGCTGGGGATCCAAGAGGATGGATACTTTTGGGAAGCACATCTTTTCTTCCACTGGCCTTGCTTTGAGGTCAGTGAACACTGCATACCTCTTGGTCCGCTACTACCAGTCACACAGCTGCTTCCTATACTACCTAAGGAGTGCTGCGCCATTCTCAGTCAGGTTTTACTTCACAGAAGGGATGTGGCTAAGATCACCATAGGGTGTGGACTGTCACCACAGACTCCCTTGGTAGGGCCATTGCTTCTACATTGGCTCTTCGCCACCATGCTTGTTCACAGATCTGAAAGAGACACGTTAGTGACAGATTCCTTACCTTAGAATATCCCCAGGCATCCGGCTGGATCCGGAAAGTTTTTGCGTAGCAATACCCTTGCGCGTCGGTAGGCAGCGTCGTGCGGCTCCGCGTCGGGATCGCCGGGATGACGTCGCGGGCAGTACTTAGACGCCGCCCCTGCGCGCTGACGTCAGTTCTTTCTTTTTCCGCGCCAGTAAGCGCAGATCCGGGAAGAGCAGTGCCCTAGTCATTTTTTGACTAAGTTTTTGGGTGATTTTTCACTGTTTTCTCGAAGTCTCTCGACTCAGAAGGTGTCGGTAGGGATGCCCGGCTTCAAGCCATGCGACGCCTGTGGTCGAATGATGTCGATCACAGACCCGCATCAGGATTGTCTCTACTGCCTCGGCCGCGACCACAACACCAAGTCGTGCTCCGACTGCCGGGCCTTGCATCCGAAGGCTTTGCGAGAGCGGTCTCGAAAGCTCCTCGAGGTCCGGCAGTCGGCTACGCGCCACTCCAAGCCCCGGTCACGTGAGAGGTCGAGGGGCCGGTCGCGGAGTCCTCACCGGTCGTCGGGGTCCAAGTCTTCGCACTCCTCCGGTAAGTCGAAGCATAAGAAGTCGAAGAAGCGTCATCGCTCGACGACTTCCCCTCGCCGGTCTCGCGACTCGGCTGAGGGTCCTGTCGGCACCGTCCCCGCCCCCGCGGCTCTGGGAGTGCCTCTGGAGCCGCCACGGCCGAGATACAGGAGTTCCTGTCGGCCATGGCCCGCCTCTTCGGGCCTCAAGGTCCCCCCGGTGCGCCTTCGGGCCCCGCGGGCCCTGATGGGGTTTCTCCGGCACCGCCGGCGACTCCGGTCCCGGCGCCGCCTGTCACACCAGCCTCGATCCCGGCCTCGACCCCGGCTCCGGTGCTGCCACAACCCCGATCGACGCCGGTTGACCTGACGACACCTCCACCGGCGCCGATCTCTCCGGTGCCGTTCCAGAAGCCGCCCGGAGCTCCGGGCGGCGTCGTTCCCCGGTTCTCTACGGATCCGGACATGGCGCCCGACCGGCGTCGCTCGACGCCGGCTCCGACGCCGATGTGACCTTGGGTCCCACATGTCCCCCCCTCCTTATTTTGAACCAGAATTGGAGGACGCAGAGGACTGGGAGGGGTCTGATGACCCTCTCACACAGCAATGTGAGTTTGATCAGGACTGGGCTGAGGAGCTTGGGGATGCCAGTGGTCTGGACACCTCCCCTGACTCTGGCATGCTGTCTCCTCCTTCCGTGGCAACGGAGGAGGGAGCAAACTTTGCAACGGTGTTGCGTAGAGCAGCTGGGGCCTTACACCTCCAGTTGCCTACAGTGGCTGTCAGGACTAACATCCTGACGGAAGTGCTTCAGCCGGCGGCTACCTCCTCGGAGCCACTGCTGCCGTTTAACGAGGCGCTTTCAGACGTTCTTTTGGGCACCTGGTCCAAGCCCACCACAGGGGCTCCTGTGGATAGGAACGTGGCCCGACGCCATCGCCCTGCTCCGGGCGACCCCCTGTTCCTCTCCCAACACCCCACCCCTGAGAGCTTGGTGGTCCAAGCCTCTGCTTCCCAAAGTGCCTTCCCTACCGCTCACCCGGATAGGGAATCCAAACGCCTGGATCAATTTGGGAAGAAGGTCTTTTCTTCCTCCAGTGCTGGCTTGCGGTCCGTCAACACCACTTGCCTCTTGGGCCGATATTCCCACTCCTTGTGGGACTCGGTGGCGCAAGTTCTGCCCCAGTGTCCTGAGGAGGTCCAGACACTGCTTTCCCGCACCATTGCGGAGGGAAGAGATGCGGCAAAGTACACCATCAGATGTGGCCTTGATACCGCCGACTCGCTAGGCAGATCGCTTGCGACGACAGTGGCGCTGCGCCGTCACGCCTGGCTGAGAACCACTGGTTTCTCGGGTGATGTCCAAAACACTCTTATGGACATGCCCTTTGATGGGATCGGTCTTTTTGGGAACAAGGCAGACCATGCGCTGGAGCGCTTTAAGGACTCGCGGGCTACGGCCAAGTCCCTGGGCCTTTCTGCAGTACGCCCTCCGCAGCTGTCTGCTTTTTGCCCCTTTCGTGGCCCCGGAAGGGGCGCCCAGTCACGTCCGCTGCCCAGCCACCGGCCCGCGCAGCAAACATCTTCGCGTGGCCGAGGACGTGGCTCCCGCCGTGGCGGGTCAGGCAACCAGCGTGCGGGTCAGGCCACCAACCCGTCCGCGGCCTCCAAGCCCTCCTAGTCCTTCTTTTCAGGTGCACAGCACGCCAGTAGGGGGCAGGGTCCGCCATCACCTTCACTACTGGTGTGCCATCACCTCGGACAAGTGGGTCTTGGACATTGTCCGAAGGGGCTACTCCCTCCCCTTCGAGACCATCCCCCCAGCCATGCCACCTCAATTCCACCGCATGTCAGGGGATCACTTGGTGCTTCTTCAGAAGGAAGTTGCGGCCCTCTTGGCCAAGGGGGCCATCGAGCGCGTACCAACCCCAGAAGTAGGACGTGGTTGCTACTCCCACTACTTTCTGGTGCCCAAAAAGGACAAGGAGGACATGCGTCCTATCTTGGACCTCCGGAACGTCAATCGCTTCCTCCGGAAGGAGAAGTTCAAGATGCTCACCCTAGCTCAGGTCTTGACTGCCCTCGACCCTGGAGACTGGATGGTAGCGTTGGACTTGCAGGACGCATATTTCCACATCCCCGTCCTGCCGGCCCACCGGCGTTATCTGCGGTTCACGGTAGGCCTCGAGCATTTTCAGTTCACTGTGCTCCCTTTCGGCCTTACCAGCGCCCCTCTGGTGTTCACAAAAGTGATGGCGGTGGTCGCAGCTCATCTGCGCCGGGCAGGGGTTCCAGTCTTCCCCTACCTCGACGACTGGCTGCTGAAGGCGGGCTCGTCCCAGGCAGTCGTCTCCCACCTCCAGACTACGGCCGAACTCCTGCACTCCCTGGGGTTCTCCATCAACGTGCCGAAGTCGCACCTGATTCCTTCTCCACAGCTCCTTTTCATCGGAGCAGTTCTGGACACGACGCAGTTTCGGGTCTATCCTCCCGAACGGCGAGTCCGGGATATTCAGGCTATGATTCCGATCTTTCGGCCTCTATCCTGGGTTTCGGTACGGATGACCCTTAGGCTGCTGGGCCTCATGGCCTCCTGCATCCTGCTGGTCGATCATGCCAGATGGCATATGCGGGCTCTGCAGTGGGACCTGAAGTTCCAGTGGGCGCAGCACCAGGGCAACCTGTCCGATCACGTCCAGATCTCGGAGGGGACTGCAAAACAGTTGCAGTGGTGGCTCTCGAACCGGCAATGGGTCATGGGCAGATCCCTCTCCCTTCCCCAGCCAGAGCACACAGTTGTGACGGACGCGTCCCTTCTGGGATGGGGCGGTCACATGGGAGAGGCGGAGATCAGAGGCCTCTGGTCTCCGGCGGAGTCCCGGCTCCATATCAACATTCTGGAGCTCCGGGCGATCCGACTTGCACTCAAGGCATTCCTTCCCTCTGTCAAAGGGACGGTAGTGCAGGTGTTCAGAGACAACACCACCGCCATGTGGTACTGCAACAATCTGAAAGAGACACGTTAGTGATAGATTCCTTACCTTAGAATATCCCCAGGCGTCAGGCTGGATCCGGAAAGTTTTGCGTAGCAGTACCCTTGCGCGTCGGTAGGCGGCGTCGTGCGGCTCCGCGTCCGTCGTCGGCGTCGTGATCGCCGGGATGACGTCGCGGGCAGCACTTAGGCGCCGCCCCTGCGCGCTGACGTCAGTTCTTCTTTTCCGCGCCAGCAAGCGCAGATCCGGGAAGAGCAGTGCCCTGGTCAATTTTTGACCATACTTTTTGGTGATTTTTTCACTGGTTTTTCCAACTTTAAGGTGTCGTAGGGATGCCCGGCTTCAAGCGATGCGGCGCCTGTGCGCGGATGATGTCCGTCACCGACCCGCATTGGGAGTGTCTCTTCTGCCTCGGCCGAGGCCACGACACCGAGTCTTGTCCCGAATGCCAGGCCCTCAACCCGAAAGCTTTGCGAGAGCGGTCTCGAAAGCTCCTCGAGGCCCGGCATTCGGCTCCGCGGAAGCCCCGGTCGCGTGAGAGGTCCAGGGGTCGCTCGCGGAGTGCACACCGGTCGTCGACTTCTTCGTCCGGTAAGTCTAAGCACAAGAAGTCCAAGAAGCATCGTCGCTCTCGGACTTCGCCTCGCCGGTCTCGCGACTCGGCTGAGGCCCCTCCCGGCACCGTCCCCGCCCCCGCGGCCCCGGACTTGCCTGTGGAGTCGCCCCCGTCATACCCGCCCTTCCCGGGTTCGGGGGCGGATCCGGCCAAGGTACAGGAGTTCCTGTCGGCCATGGCCCGCCTCTTCGGGCCTTCAGGCCCCTCCGGTGCGCCTTCGGGCCCCGCGGGCCCTGATGGGGTTGCTCCGGCGTCGCCGGCGGCCCCGGCGTCGCCCGAGCCTCCGGCCTCGATCCCGGCTCCGGCTTCGGCCCCGGCCTCGATCCCGGCTCCACAACCCCCATCGACGCCGGTCGACCTCACGACACCTCCGCCGGCGCCGATGTCTCCGGTGCCGTTCTCGACGCCGCCCTGGGCTCCGGGCGGCGTCGTCCCCCAGTTCCTTCCGGCTCCGGACATGGACCCGGAGCGACGTCGCTCGGCGCCGGCTCCGGCGCCGATGGGACCTTGGGTCCCAAATGTCCCTCCTCCTCCTTATTTTGAACCAGAGGAGGACCAGGAGGACTGGGAGGGGTCTGATGACCCTCTGACACGCAACTGTCAGTATGATGAGGACTGGACAGAGAGTCTAGGGAGGCCAGTGGTCTGGATACTTCTCCTGACACTGGCATGCTGTCTCCTCCCGTGGCTACGGAGGAGGGGGCCAATTTTGGTACGGTGTTGCGTAGGGCTGCTGGGGCCTTACGTCTCCAGCTCCCTACTTTGACGGTCAAGCCTAACATCTTGACAGAGGTGCTTCAGCCGGCAGCCTCCTCTGCGGAGACTGTGCTGCCGTTTAACGACGCCCTCACTGACGTTCTTTTGGGCGCCTGGTCCAAGCCCAACACAGGGGCTCCTGTGGATCGGAACGTGTCACGACGCCATCGCCCCGCTCCGGGCGACCCCCTGTTTCTTTCTGTCCACCCCACTCCTGAGAGCTTGGTTGTCCAAGCCTCCGCTTCCCAAACCGCCTTCCCTACCGCTCCTCCGGATAGGGAATCCAAACGCCTGGATCAGTTTGGGAAGAAAGGTTTTTCTTCCTCCAGTGCTGGCTTGCGGTCCGTTAACACCGCTTGTCTTTTGGGCCGATATACCCACTCCCTGTGGGATTCGGTGGCGGATGTTTTGCCCCAGTGCCCTGAGGAGGTCCAGGCACTGCTTTCCCGCGCCATTGCGGAAGGAAGGGATGCGGCCAAATACACTATCCGTTGTGGCCTTGACACCGCCGACTCGCTGGGCAGGTCGATTGCAACGACGGTGGCGCTCCGGCGCCACGCCTGGCTGAGAACCACTGGTTTTTCAGGGGATGTCCAGAATACTCTCATGGACATGCCCTTTGATGGAGTCGGTCTTTTTGGGTCCAAAGCAGACCATGCGTTGGAGCGCTTTAAGGACTCACGGGCTACTGCAAAGTCCCTGGGCCTTTCTGCTACACGCCCTCCGCTACCTTCTGCTTTTCGCCCCTATCGTGGCCACGGTAGGGGCGCCCTTCACGTCAGCAGCCCAGCCACCGGCCCGCGCAGCAGGCGTCTTCGCGTGGCCGAGGACGTGGATTCCGCCGTGGCGGATCGGGCAACCAGCGTGCGGGTCAGGCCACCACCTCCAACCCGTCCGCGGCCTCCAAGCCCTCCTAGTCCCTCCTTTCAGGTGCACGGCACGCCAGTAGGGGGCAGGGTCCGCCATCACCTTCCCCACTGGCGCACCATCACCTCGGACAGGTGGGTCTTGGACATTGTCCGAAGGGGCTACTCCCTCCCCTTCGAGACCACCCCCAGCCATGCCACCTCAATTCCACCGCATGTCAGGGGATCACTTGGTGCTTCTACGGAAGGAAGTCACGGCCCTCTTGACCAAGAGGGCCATCGAGCATGTTCCGACCCCAGAAGTAGGGCGTGGTTGCTACTCCCACTACTTTCTGGTGCCCAAAAAGGACAAGGAGGACATGCGTCCTATCTTGGACCTCCGGAACGTCAATCGCTTCCTCCGGAAGGAGAAGTTCAAGATGCTCACCCTAGCTCAGGTCTTGACTGCCCTCGACCCTGGAGACTGGTTGGTAGCGTTGGACTTGCAGGACGCGTATTTCCACATCCCCGTCCTGCCGGCCCACCGGCGTTACCTTCGGTTCACGGTAGGCCCCGAGCATTTTCAGTTCACCGTGCTCCCCTTTGGCCTTACAAGTGCCCCTCGGGTGTTCACGAAAGTGATGGCGGTGGTCGCAGCTCATCTGCGCCGGGCAGGGGTTTCAGTCTTCCCCTACCTCGACGACTGGCTGCTGAAGGCGGGCTCGTCCCAGGCAGTCGTCTCCCACCTCCAGACTACGGCCGAACTCCTGCACTCGCTGGGGTTCTCCATCAATGTGCCGAAGTCGCATCTAATTCCTTCTCCACAGCTCCTTTTCATCGGAGCAGTTCTGGACACGACGCAGTTTCGGGCCTATCCTCCCGAACGGCGAGTCCGGGATATTCAGGCTATGATTCCGATCTTTCGGCCTTTATCCTGGGTTTCGGTACGGATGACCCTGAGGCTGCTGGGCCTCATGGCCTCCTGCATCCTGCTGGTCAATCATGCCAGATGGCATATGCGGGCTCTGCAGTGGGACCTGAAGTTCCAGTGGGCGCAGCACCAGGGCAACCTGTCCGATCACGTCCAGATCTCGGAGGGGACTGCAAAACAGTTGCAGTGGTGGCTCTCGAACCGGCAATGGGTCATGGGCAGATCCCTCTCCCTTCCCCAGCCAGAGCATACAGTTGTGACGGACGCGTCCCTTCTGGGATGGGGCGGTCACATGGGAGAGGCGGAGATCAGAGGCCTCTGGTCTCCGGCGGAGTCCCGGCTCCATATCAACATTCTGGAGCTCCGGGCGATCCGGCTTGCACTCAAGGCATTCCTTCCCTCTGTCAAAGGGAAGGTAGTGCAGGTGTTCACAGACAACACCACCGCCATGTGGTACTGCAACAAACAGGGCGGGGTGGGGTCTTGGACCCTTTGTCAGGAGGCTCTGCGCCTCTGGACATGGCTGGAACATCAGGGCATGTTCCTGATGGTTCAACACCTGGCAGGTTCTCTGAACGCCAGGGCGGACGAACTCAGCCGCAGGTGCATGATGGATCACGAATGGCGTCTTCACTCGGAAGTGGCGCAAGGACTCTTTCTACAGTGGGGAGAGCCTTGGTTAGATCTATTCGCCACCGAAGAGAACGCGCAATGTCATCAGTTCTGCGCGTTGGAATTTCCAAGGCGGCACTCGCTCGGCGACGCTTTTCGTCGCGAGTGGAGTTGCGGTCTGTTGTACGCCTTTCCGCCTATACCACTTCTACCCAGAGTGTTGAAGAAAATTCGGCACGACCGGGCCCAAGTCATTCTTGTGGCTCCGGACTGGGCTCGAAGAGTTTGGTATCCCGAGCTACTCAATATGAGCATAGATCCCCCGATCCGTCTGCCTCTTCGGGAGGATCTTCTGTCGCAGCAGCAGGGGACGGTCCTCCACCCGAACCTGTCCAGTCTACACCTGCTTGCGTGGAGATTGAGCGGCGGCAGTTGATTCCTTTCGACTTGCCTCCCGAAGTTTGTGATGTGATTCTGGCAGCCAGGCGTCCCTCCACTAAGGTGGTATACGCCTGCAGGTGGAACAAATTTGTGGCATGCTGCACAGCAAAGGCTGTGAATCCCCTTTCTGCCCCTCTTTCTGAGGTCCTTCTGTTCCTTCTCTCTCTGGCCCAACAGGGTTCTGCCCTGGGTACCATCAAGGGTTATCTTTGTGCTATCTCGGCCTTCCTCAGGCTCCCTGATCAGCCCTCCTTTTCAAGTCCCCTGTTGTTAACAGGTTCTTAAAAGGCATTACTCACCTCTTCCCTCCTGTTCCGTTTGTAATGCCTCAGTGGGACTTGAACTTGGTTCTTACCTTTTTAATGTGCGCTCCCTTTGAGCCTCTGCATAACTGTCCTCTTCGTCTTCTGACTCTGAAGACTGCCTTTCTGGTGGCCATCACCTCCGCTCGGCGGGTGAGTGAGCTCCAGGCTCTATCTTGCAAACCTCCCTTTCTGTCTGTTCATCCAGACAAGGTTGTTCTTCGGACGCGTCCGTCCTTCTTGCCAAAGGTGGTTACTGCTTTCCACATTGGGCAGACCATCACTTTGCCCACCTTCTTTCCGCCTCCGCATCCTTCCAGAGAGGAAGAGAGGCTCCACCGTCTGGACCCAAAACGTGCGCTCTCCTTCTATATCGACCGCACAAAACACTTCCGGGTGGATGACCAGCTCTTTGTTGGCTACGTGGGCGCCAAAAAGGTCGGGCGGTGCACAAGAGGACCGTCTCCCGCTGGGTTACCTTGTGCATCAAGACCTGCTATTCTTTGGCCAAGAAGGAGCCTCCTGTTGGGCTGCGTGCCCATTCCACCAGGGCAACGGCTGCTACCACGGCCTTGGGCCGCGGTGTTCCGCTGCCGGTTATCTGTCAGGCAGCTACGTGGGCCTCGCTGCACACGTTTACTAAGCATTACTGCCTTGACAGTCAGGTCCGGAGGGACGGCTTCTTTGGCCGTTCTGTCCTCCAGGACTTCCTTGTCTGATCTTTGTTCGCAGACCCACCACCGGGGTTGGTATTGCTGGGGTATCTATTCTAAGGTAAGGAATCTATCACTAACGTGTCTCTTTCAGATGCACAAGTTACTAACTTGTGTAACGATATATCTGTAAGAGACAGTAGTTAGTGATAGATTCCTTACCGCCCACCCATCCTCCCCGTTCTGCGAACTGATTTCTAGGGTTAAGGACATCCCTTTCAGGGCCCTAGTATTTTTCAGACACCTGTGTCAGCTTCTTGCATGGCTCTGCGTTCCTGGCGCGGAAAGTCGTGTACAGAACTGACGTCAGCGCGCAGGGCGGCGCCTAAGTGCTGCCCGCGACGTCATCCCGGCGATCACGACGCCGACGACGGACGCGGAGCCGCACGACGCCGCCTACCGACGCGCAAGGGTACTGCTACGCAAAACTTTCCGGATCCAGCCTGACGCCTGGGGATATTCTAAGGTAAGGAATCTATCACTAACTACTGTCTCTTACAGATATATCGTTACACAAGTTAGTAACTTGTGCAACAGGGCGGGGTGGGGTCGTGGACCCTATGTCAGGAGGCTCTGCGCCTCTGGACATGGCTGGAACATCAGGGCATATTCCTGATGGTTCAACACCTGGCAGGTTCCCTGAACGCCAGGGCGGACGAACGCAGCCGCAGGTGCATGATGGATCACGAATGGCGTCTTCACTCGGAGGTGGCGCAAGGTCTCTTTCAGCAGTGGGGAGAGCCTTGGTTAGATCTGTTCGCCACCGAAGAGAACGCGCAATGTCAGCAGTTTTGCACGTTGGAATTTCCAAGGCGGCACTCGCTCGGCGACGCTTTTCGTCGCGAGTGGAGTTGCGGTCTGTTGTACGCCTTTCCGCCTATACCACTTCTACCCAGAGTGTTGAAGAAGATTCGGCGCGACCGGGCCCAAGTCATTCTTGTGGCTCCGGACTGGGCTCGAAGAGTTTGGTATCCCGAGCTACTCATTATGAGCGTCGATCCCCGATCCGTCTGCCTCTTCGGGAGGATCTTCTGTCGCAGCAGCAGGGGACGGTCCTCCACCCGAACCTGTCCAGTCTACACCTGCTTGCGTGGAGATTGAGCGGCGGCAGTTGATTCCTTTCGACTTGCCTCCCGAAGTTTGTGATGTGATTCTGGCAGCCAGACGTCCCTCCACTAAGGTGGTATACGCCTGCAGGTGGAACAAGTTTGTGGCATGGTGCACAGCAAAGGCTGTGAATCCCCTTTCTGCCCCTCTTTCTGAGGTTCTTCTGTTCCTTCTTTCTCTGGCCCAACAGGGTTCTGCCCTGGGTACCATCAAGGGCTATCTTTGTGCAATCTCGGCCTTTCTCAGGCTTCCTGATCAGCCCTCTCTTTTTAAGTCCCCTGTTGTTAACAGGTTTCTAAAAGGCATTACACACCTCTTCCCTCCTGTTCCGTTTGTAATGCCTCAGTGGGACTTGAACTTGGTTCTTACTTTCTTAATGTGCGCTCCCTTTGAGCCTCTGCATAACTGTCCTCTTTGGCTTCTGACTCTGAAGACAGCCTTTCTGGTGGCCATCACCTCCGCTCGGCGGGTGAGTGAGCTCCAGGCTCTTTCATGCAAACTTCCCTTTCTGTCTGTTCATCCAGACAAGGTTGTTCTTAGGACGCGTCCGTCCTTCTTGCCAAAGGTGGTTACTGCCTTCCACATTGGGCAGACCATCACTTTGCCCACCTTCTCTCCGCATCCTTCCAGAGAGGAAGAGAGGCTCCACCGTCTGGACCCAAAACGTGCGCTTTCCTTTACATCAACCGCACACAACAGTTCCGGTTGGATGACCAGCTCTTTGTTGGCTACTTGGGCGCCAAAAAAGGTCGGGCGGTACACAAAAGGACCATCTCCCGCTGGGTCACCTTGTGTATCAAAGCCTGCTATTCTTTGGCTAAGAAGGAGCCTCCTGTTGGGCTGCGTGCCCATTCCACCAGGGCAACGGCTGCTACCACGGCTTTAGGCCGTGGTGTTCCGTTACAGGATATATGTCAGGCAGCTACGTGGGCCTCGCTGCACACGTTTACCAAACATTACTGCCTTGACAGCCAGGTCCGGCGGGACGGCTTCTTTGGCCGTTCTGTCCTCCGGGACTTCCTTGTCTGAATCTGTTCGCAGACCCACCACCGGGGTTGGTATTGCTGGGGTATCTATTCTAAGGTAAGGAATCTGTCACTAACGTGTCTCTTTCAGATGCACAAGTTACTAACTTGTGTAACGATATATCTGTAAGAGACAGTAGTTAGTGACAGATTCCTTACCGCCCCACCCATCCTCCCCGTTCTGCGAACTGATTTCTAGGGTTAAGGACATCCCTTTCAGGGCCCTAGTATTTTTCAGACACCTATGTCAGCTTTTTGCATGGCTCTGCGTTCCTGGCGCGGTAAGTCGTGTACAGAACTGACGTCAGCGCACAGGGGCGGCGTCTAAGTACTGCCCGCGACGTCATCCCGGCGATGCCGACGACTGACGCGGAGGCGCACGACGCCGCCTTCCGACGCGCAAGGGTACTGCTACGCAAAAACTTTCCGGATCCAGCCTGACGCTTGGGGATATTCTAAGGTAAGTAATCTGTCACTAACTACTGTCTCTTACAGATATATCGTTACACAAGTTAGTAACTTGTGCTTCACTCTGCTCCCGGAGGATGTTCAGTCATCACTGATTGACATGCCCTTGGATGGATCCCATCAATGCTGCACTCAAGTGATTTCGCAAGAGCAGGGTCACCACTCGATCTTTAGACCTCTCCCATCCGACCTGACTGCAACAACAGTCCATTCGTCCCTGCCGTGCAAGAGTGTTTTCAGCGTCCACAGTACCAGCCCTACCTGTTACAACAGCCGACCCATTCCTTTTGGGGAAGGGGCTGCGGAGCCCAAAGAGGACGCAGGAGCCATGACCAGCGAGCTGCCCAGTCCCCCGCCCCTAAGCCTTTTTAGTGTGTCCTCCAACCAGTGCGCACCCCCTGTGTGAGGCAGAATCGGACATTGCCTGTCCCAATTGTCCACCTTTACATCGGACTGGTGGGTGCTCCAGATCTTGCAGAAGGGTTACACCCTACCGTTCATGGGCAACCCCAAACCCTTGCCTCCAACCCAAGAACTGCTGATGAGGAGCTTTTTGCTTTCCTGTGTCAGGAAGTGCAGGCTCTTGGCCAAGGTGGCCATCAAGTGGGTGCCTGTGCCAGAGAGAGGGCATGTTTTCTATTCCTGCTATTTTCTGATAGCGAAGAAAGACTGAGACCTGCTCCCTATTTTAGACATGCACCCTCTCAATTACTTCCTGAGTAAAGAGAAGTTCAGAATTCTCACATTTGTTCAGGGTCTGTCTATCCTGGAGACTGGTTGGTAGTGTTGAACTTGCAGGACCCCTTTTTTCATACGTCCGTCCCGCCTGCCCAGTGAAGCTGTTACATGCAGTTTATGGTGGGGTTCGAACACCTCCATTTTGCGGTACTCCCTTAATGCCTCATCAGCGCTCCTCGGGTGTTAAGCAAGGTGATGGCAGTGGTTGCAGGACATATGTGGGGTCAGAAGATCCAGTCTTCCCCTACCTCGACGGTTGACTGTTGAAGGCAGGCCCGCCACAGGCATTCATATCCCACTTACAAAATACAGCAGACCTACATTCGCTGGGGTTTTCCATCAACGTGCCAAAGTCGCATCTGACTCACCTTTCCTACGCTCCCTTTCATCTGCACCATGCTGAACACAGTGCAGTTTCAGGCCTATCCTCTGGAGCGGTGAGTCCAGGATATTCAAGCTTTGAAAATGAGGTTTCAGCCTCTGTCCTGTCTTTCGGTGAGACTGACATTGAGGCTGCTGGGTCTCATGGCCTCGTGTTTCCTGCCGGTAAAGCATGCCCGCTGGCATGCAGGCTCTACAGTGTGACCCCAAAGTACCCGTGGGTGTGGCATCCGGGGAATCTCTCTGACCTGGTCCAGATATCAGAGGGAACTGCAAAAAATCTGCAGTGGTAGCCGACGGACCTCATTTGATTCCGCGGCAGACCCTTCTCCCTTCCCCACCCAGATCTCACAGTGGTGACAAATACGTTGCTGCTGGGTTGGGGTGGTCATATGGGAGAGGTGGAGATCAGGTCTCCAGCGGGCCTCAGCTCCATATCAGTTTGTTGTAGCTGAGAGGGATCTGCCTGGCATTGAAAGCCTTCCCTCTATCCATCAAGGGGAGGCAGATTCCAGTGATCACGGACAACGCCACCACCATGTGGAATTGCAGCGAACAGTGCAGGAAGTGTTGTGGATTCTGTACCAAGAGGCTGGAGCAACAGGATATATTTCTGGTTGTTTGGCACCTGGCGGGCTCTTTGATGTCCAGGACTGATGAGCTCAGCCAGCGGTACCTGGTGGACCACGAAAGACGTTGCACCCGGAGGTGGCACCACTCATTTTCTGGAGTGGGGCAAGCCTTGGCTAGATCTGTTAGCCACCGTCGAGAGCGCGCAATGTCATCGCTTTTGCGTGTTGGAGTTTCCAAGGCAAATCTCACTTGGATGCACATTTCGTTTGGAGTGGATGTGAGGGACTCCAGTGCGCCTTTCTGCGATACCATTCTGCCACACGTTCTATAGAAGATTCGCACCGACCGGGGCCAAGCCATCCTAATGGCCCCAGATTATGTTCAGAAGGTGTGGTATCCAGATCTCCTGAGCATGAGCGTTGCTCACCTGATAAGACTGCCCCTTCGGGAGAACCTCCTATTGCAGCAACAGAGCAGCGTGCTACACCCGAACCTGCACACTCTTCAACTTCGTGCGTGGAGATTGAGCAGCAACAGTTGAGTTCAATCTTCCTCCTTAACTGTGATGTTTTTCTGGCAGCCAGGCATCCATCTACACCTGCTGTTGGGAGAAGTTTGTGGCATGGTGTTCCACACGCCAGGTGGATCCCCTTTGGGCACCTCTGTCAGAGGTTTTGTTGTTTGTTCTCTCCCTTGCCCTGGGCACTGTTAAAGGTTAGTTGACGGCCTTCTTGGCCTTCCTGCATCTGCCGTATCAACCTTCCCTTTTTAAGTCATTGGTTTGTGACTTGTGTCCTTGACGGTTTACAGCATCTTTTTCCTCTTCCCCATTTGACATGCCCAAATGAGATCTGAATCTTGTTCCATTTGTGTCCTTTATGGCTTTTCATGTTCAAGACTGCTTATCTGGTTGCCATCACATCGACCAGGAGGGTCAGCGAGCTTCAGGCTCTTTCCATGAACCCTCCATACACCACCCTTTTTCTGGACAAGCTGGTCCTCTTGACTCATGCTTCTTTCATTCCGAAAGTGGTCTCCTCTTTCCATGTCAGACAGAGTATCACTCTGCCTACTTCCAAGGAAGAAGAAAGGCTCCATCAACTAGATCTTAAAAGAACTCTCTTTTTACATTGATTGCACCAAAGATCACCGGGTGAACAATCAGCTCTTTATTGGGTTTGCTGGAGCAAAGAAGTTTAAAGCTGTCCCAAAGCGCACCGTCTCCTGAATTGTTTTGTATCAAAATCTGCTATGCACTAGCGAAAAACAACCACCTACAGGGTTTCATGCCCATGCCACCAGGGCCAAAGCCCCCATTACTGCATTAGCACGCGGGGTTGCAGTCCTCTGCATTTGTCAGGCAGCTACGTGGTCGTCTCTGCACATATTTACCAAACACTACTGCCTTGACAGCCAGGATCGGTGTTACGGGCATTTGCCCGTTCGGTCCTCCAGGACCTTTTGGTCTAGCCAGTTCACAGAACCACCTCTGGGGAGGTATTGCTTGGGTACCTATTCTAAGGTGAGGAATCTTCGGTTAGAAGGAACTATCAGATGAACAAGTTACTTAAATTCGGTAACGCCTTATCTGACTAAGACTGTCTAACCCCAGATTCCTCACCAACCCTTCCCTATAAAGATCCTGCTAGTTTCTGCACACTGATTAACACATGTACATTGGTTTTAACCTGGCTCCAGGTTTCTTGTGTGGAAACAGTCATGAAAGTAACTGATGTCATTACGCCTGTATGGTGTTTATATGCGTACCACAACGTCACTTCAGATGCGACTGACGTGGAGCCGATGGACTTCATCTCCCAGCGCACAGAGGTACTGCTCAAGATTTTCCAGATCCAGTTTGATGCTTGAGGAATATTATAAGCTGAGAAATCTGCGGTTAGTTAGTCTACCAGCTAAGGCATTACCGAAGGTAAATAACTTATCCTTCTGTGCCTTCAAATGCTGACCCAGAGTTTTGCGTTCTTTTTTGTAGTTTGACATTTTTCTCCAAATTGAATTCCAGTGTGCAAGGGGACAACTATGCCTGACTGTCTGACAGAGAAATCTGTAATGTATTAGCATGAGGTGTGCCTTTGATATTTGTGCTTGAGACAAGACGCCAAATCGTGTTAAGAATATGCCCTCTTGCACTCGAAGGTGATCTCAGACCACAAAGCTGTATGTCCCTAAACATAGAAAGAAGTCACAGAACTTGCGTAAGTCCTGCTCTGGCTTCAAGTTGAGGGCATGACTCCATTCCTGCTCCTCCAGCCGCTACCTTGACAGGTCGTCTTTGTGGTCAAAGTTAGGTCAAAGAAGTGTAATTTGAAGCTGTACTCTACCCCATCCTGCCATCTATCTAAAGAGTAGTCACGAGGATGTGAAAATGCCAATCGATCTTGCTCCCGAACCCCGATTGAGGAGCTGGTTCTGGTGTCTCTTTAGTCACGCACTTTCTCTATTCCAGCACAACCAGTCCCCATACAGACTGACTCAATTAATACATTCCCACTACTGCAGAGCCGTCCTTGGAGGCTCCATCATTTCTTTGCTTCTGACTCTCCAAAGTTTGTCACCACCTGGAAAAGACAACTGAGCTGATTTAGTCCAACATTATGTTGATGACCGTTAATACACATGGACTTAAAGGAGGCTGTTGAGCTTGGCACCTCCCCTGACACAGGGTTGATTTTGTGCCTTCAACCCCAGTGGAAGAGAGTGCTTCATTTGCTGTTGTAATTAGACGAACAGCTGACGTAATTGGCCTACAACTCCCAAATATGTGATTCAGGATGGTCTGGATACAACTTGGGGTTGAAGGGAGCAGTTAGCACAAGGGTGGTGCTCCATTTCCATGCGTGGACACGATCCACAGGCTGTTCTGGAGATGTGCAGGCATCCCTTATGGATTTTCCTTTTGTTGGTTCCTGCTTTTTTTAACTAACAGGCTGATTTTGCTCTCAAACGCTTTAAGGAAAATAAAGCCACAACACGTTCCTTGGGCCTATCTAATCCAGCCAGACAGTTTCCTCCTCCGTTTCAACCCTTCCAAGGCTGCTCAAGAAGGATGTTGTTTAGACCAGTCCAGCCCTCCTATCCCCTCAGCAGTCATCCCAATCCTTTCTTGGCCAGGGAAAAGGATCAAGCAGACATTGCACATGTCACTAGGGATACCATTCTTCTCAGTACCCCTGACCTGGGGTATCAGCCCCAAAGCCACTTTAGTTCGCCCTTAGCAGCACATGACCACCCTAGGTGTGGCAGTATCAGACATTTTCTGCAAGAGTGACAGTCACATCTGCTAAATGGGCACTCCAGATCTTCCAACGGGGCTTTGTCCTTCCGTTCTGAACCACCACAGCTTCAGAGCGGCTTTCAGAGGACCGCTTTTTATCTTATTTGAAGAGGTTTGAGTGCTACTGTCTGAATGGACCCTAAAAGAAGGTTCCAGACTCTGAAATAGGGAAAGGATGCTTCTCCCTTTATATCTCGGTGCCTAAAAAGGATTGAGGTCTTAGTCCTATTTTAGATCTTTGCCCACTAAACGCCTTCCTGAGGAAAGACAAATTTAGAATGCACGCACTTGCCTAGGTTCTGCCTGCCCTAGATCAGGTCGACTGGAAAGTAGCCCTGGACTTGCAGGACACATAGCTAGTCCTGCAGTTCAAGGTTGATCAGTAGCATTTTCAGTTTGCCATACTCCCCTTTAGGCTTTCCTGGCCCCTCTGGTGTTATTGAAATGGATAGCGGAGGTCGCTGCACATCTTCAGATGTTGAGGACACAAGTTTGTCCCTACCTTGACAATTGGCTTTTGAATGTGGACGTTCCACATGCAGTCATAAACCGCCTCCAGATGATGACAAACCTCTTGACATTGTTGGGGTTCTTGATTAACGAGCCAAAGTCACACTTTGCTCCTTCACAGAGGCTCTCCCTTATCTGAGCCATCCTAGATACGGTGCACTTTTGGGCCTTTTTTCCAGAATGAGATCGGAATATTCAGGCTTTGATCCTGGTGTTTCAGCCTCCATTGTGGGTCTCGGTGAGGATGCCTCTAAGGCTTCTTGGCCTTCCTGCCACTTTCATCCTGTTTGCTGACCATGCCCAATGGTATGTGCAGGTTCTGCAGTGGGATCTGAGGTCTCAGGGGGGCCAGCTCCTGGAGAGCTTTTTGGAGTCCATCCAAGTGTCGGAGAAGCCTAGCAAAAAGATCTGGAGTGATGGCTGCTCTGCCGTAATTGGACCAGTGGCAGGCCTCTCTCCCTACCCCACCCAGACTTGGTGATGCATGCATCACTACTGGGTTGGAGAGGCCATCTGTGAAAGGTGGCAATCAGATTGCTCTGCTCTCTGGCAGTCCAACCTCCACATAAATCTATTTGAGCTGCAGGCAATTTGCTTGATGTTGAAGGCCTTCCTATCAACCATCAAGGGCAGACTGGTGCAGATTCTCACGGACAACACCACAGCCATGTGGTACTTCATCAAGCAGGGCGTCTGGGTTCTTGGGTCCTGGGCCAGAAGACTGAGCCTCAGGAGTTGGCTGAGTCGTCAGGGCATTTCTCTAGTAGCACACCTCCTGGTGAGATGTTTAAACAACATGTCTGAGGAGCTCAACCGCTGACGCCTAGTGGATCACAAAAGGTAGTTACACCCAGAGGTGACGAAGTGAGTCTTCCAACAATGGGGCAAACCCTAGTTCTATCTCTTTACCACTACGTAGAGCACGTAGTGTCGAAACTTGCCTACTGGAGTTGAAAAAGAGGAGCTTATGGGCCTGGGCATTTGTCCTTCAATCATGCTGCTGCTTCGGGTGGATCTACTGTGCAGCAGCAAGGCAGAGCCTTACATCCAGGCCTGCACTATCTGCTGCGTCATATGTGGCGATTGAGCGGCAGCAGTTGACCACCTTTGATCTTCTTCCTAAAGTTGTTGATGTGATCCTGGCAACCAGGTGTCACAGACCATGAAATCAGAGTATGTTGGATGCTGGAATAAGTTTGTGGCTTGATGTCGCACAAGCCAGAAAGACCCATTTCAGGCCAAACTTGCAGATGTATTGCTGTTTGGTTTGCTTTTGGCCCTGCAAGGATGTGCTGTGGGCACTGATAAAGGTTACTTGGCTGCCTGTTGTTCAAATCTCCTATTGTGATGAGTTTTCTAAAAGAATTGCAACATGTTTCCGTCCATGCCCTTTGTAATGCCACAGTAGGACCTTAGATTCCTCATGTGTACTCTTTTGAGCCAATGCACAGTTGTCTACTGCACCCCCTTGCATTTAAAAATGTTTTTTTCTGGTTTGCGATAACATTGGCACGCTGCGTGACTGGACTTCTCCTGAATACTTCTAACTTGCACATTCCTCACCTTGTGAATAACCCCCCCCCCCCCCCAACCCCTCCCGAACCAGCCTGGATCAGTAAGACATTCAAAACTACTGTTTTACTGTGGAAAGACTTGGTCGCCCAATTGATGAGTGCGGGGTTACACTCTGACACCTCAGCCCCGCTAACTCCTGAATGGTGCAACCAAAGTGGGCACTCCAAGGTATCAAACAACTCCTTACAATAAGCCTGACTTGCATCTCAAGTCGAAATTAATGGAACTTGTTGCTGTGTGCAGCTTTAGCAAAGCTGCCGCTTTGTTGCCTTTAAAACTCCGATGCCTTCCCAGGCACACATGGAGCCTGCTCCATGAAACAGCTTTCCGCCTTCCGGGAGAGATGTGCCAACGACTGCCAGGAAGGAGAACAATGAGGGATTGCAGGCCAGGGAGGTGTCACCTCCCTCCTGCAGGAAGTCTCTTAGGTGTTAGCCACAAAAAGCAAGCTTTAAAGGTGACGCTGGCTTTGAAGAGCAGATGTGGGACATGGGGTGGGGGGGGGTCTGCCCGATTGTTGAGGAAGACAGGCTGCCACGGAGAGCAGAGAGGGGAAACCAAACCAGTTGCCAAACCGGTTTCCCCCCCGAGACGTGCAACCCTGATTTAGCCACACCCAGGGGTGGGCTAGGGAGATCAGTACACTGAGTGAAGTCTCGCCATGTTGGGAGTGGGCAGAATGGTGCAGCCCGGGATCACCAGATGCCCCACCCCACAGAAAGTGGTCACTAGTTATGAGGGAACCTTAGTCCATTGGCAATCAACCACATCCTGCTCTGAGGGCATTTTCCGAGCATAAGAGGGGCAGCCTTGGTAACCCGACCTCAGATCTCGACCATCTTGGAAGAAAGACTGACCTGCTGCACCGAGGGGACCAGCAAAGAGAGGCTGCACTGACTAGGTCTGCACCTGCTGGCTAGGTAAGGAAGGGACTCTGCCTGCCATGTCATGCTCAAGGAGTAGTCTCCAGAGCCCAGTCAAGCCAAGAGAACTCCAAGGGCCAGCTGACTGGCCTCCTGTTGGCAGCACAGGGACACAACAGCTGAAGAAGCCTGCTGGGACAAGTTGGTAGCCCAAAGTCTTTAAGTTGCTACCATCGCTGCCATACAGCACCAAGACCCAACACACAGAGTTGCACCCGAGTTTGCTGAACCCGAGAGTGCTGTTGAAGAGTTGCTGCGACAACCGGCGACTGGTAGCCCATTGGCAAATGGACTTCGCCCAGACCGGAGAGGACTTTGTGGAACGTCAACCCTGCGACCAGGATCCCCTCACCATCTTCAAGGACTAAGGAATCCCTGCAGGAAGATCCTTGTTGACTGCGTCGCATCCACTGATCCTTAGAGCATCTTCAGCATCCTTCATCCCTTGCATCAGGACCACTCAATAGGAATCCATTGCAACTTGGATAAAGTGCCAGGAACTGTTGAAAGACTGCTTCTCCTGTGAAGGTAAATGTTCTTCAGGACCTTGCTGGTCCCCCTGACTAGTGCCCTGCCGGAGTTGGTCACCCCAAGTACTTCTAACAGACTGCATTGACACTTACCTAAGCTTTCTTTGAACAAAGTTTCCAAGTGTCTAGTTCATTGACTTTGCCATGGCTTGCTCGCGGTTGAGTGAAATTGCTTTGATTTATTGCTTGTAAGATCCATATCTACGGAACCCTCTGGTGGATATTTTTCGTTCAAGTATCTAAATTATTATAAAAATAGTCTATTTTTATAAATTGGTGTCAGATTTCTTGAATGTCTTGACAATTTCTTCAGTTGTTTTGGTGCTCTTAGAATGCTTAACACTTGTACTCTGGTTAAGCCTTGCTGCTCAGTGCCATAGCTACCCAGGATTGAGCTGAGGGTTAGACATACGAAACCCAAGGGTCCTAAAGGAGTTGGTAAGTGTATTTCACGGTAAGGTTGCACTACCGCACCATATAATACACCCCATTTCCACATTTTCCCCCTGCGGAACCAATCCCCAGCGCGTCCTGATCCAGCTCAAATTTCTGGGTCCATCAGCAACTCTGCACCAGGTCAAAGCCTTCAAAGGGGTTGTTGCACCGATTTGGCAGCCTTCCTGGTCCCTCAGGCTCTGAGGAGACCTCTAGTCAGATTACTGCTGGAGCAGATCCTTTTCTGATGCAGTCTGTCTATAGTCCCCTGCTGCGGGCCGTCACCCACACCAACTTTGAGTCCAGCGCCAAGATTCTCGCCTGTGTTTCGACACTATGACTGACTGCATCAATGCTGGAGGAAGAACAGATTGTCCTTTCAGACCTGGACTGAGGTCACATCTGACTCGACCTCAGCCACAACCAATTCAACCCCATTCGGATTCAGATGCCACGCTGCATTTGCCTAGACAAATGCCTTTGTCTTCAGACACGGAGCAACATATTGAAGGGGATGATGGAGATGACCAATCTCAGTACTATAATAAGTTATTTCTGGACCTGCAGGATGCCAGTGGGCTGAACACAAACACTGGACTACACTCCCCACCTGGCCCCTCCACAGAAGAATCTGCCTCCTTCTCTCTGGTCATCAGAAGAGTGGCAGAGGTTCTAGACCTCCAGCTTCCATCTGTTGAGTTAAAAATAAATGCCTTAACAGAGGTCCTACAACCTGGACAAACTTCCTGAACTCCTCCTCCTTTTCAACGAGCACCTCACGGATACCCAAATGGGTATGTGAGCCAAACCTGATTCTGTCTCGCCAGTCAATGGACAAGTCTCCAGATGACACATACCTTCTCCTGGCGGCCTTCCTTTCCTGCTTCAACATCCTAGGCTCTAAAGCCTTGTAGTTCAGTCCTCCCAAGCAGACCAAATCCAAATTCATTCCTTAAGACACCCACTAATAAGGAAATCCAAGCTCTTGGTAACATTTGTTAAGCAAATATTTTCCTGCACCATTCTCGCCCTATGCTCCGTTGATTCCAGTTGAATCCTTGGGGCGTTGTTCGCATGCTTTAGATAACATGGTGGTCGAGATCTTGCCCATAGTTCCTGAATAATTTCACGCTAATCTGGTGCAGATTATTCAAGACAGATAAAGGTACTGCGCGATAAGTCAACCTTTCTATTCTGGAAGCCGCCAACTTTTTGGGTGGGGCATTCGGAACCATCATGGTGCTTCGCCACCACATGTAGATAAGATCCACTGGCTTTTCCAGTGACATCCAAGCTTTGCTTACAGGCATGCCATAAAACCGCACTTGCCTCTTTGGAGACAAAGCTGACTCAGCATGGGAGCACTTTAAAGAACTCAGTCACAGTGTGCTCCCTCATCCTTTCTACAAGCAGTGTCCTCAGCAGTTGTCTTTTTTGGGCTTCGAAAATAGGTTCCAGCAAAGACAATGACAAAGCCACCATGCACAGCAGCAGAACCACCAGTCCTTTCGAGTTCAGGCAGCCAGCCAGCAATGTCCAGGCCCTCAAGGACAACGTACCACTCAATCCCCAGTCTCCTGTCAATGCGCCCCTGCCACCTCTGCTTCAAAACCCCTTTAGGTTGTATGAGCATCACATAGCAATCCCGTTGAAGGCAGGATAAGGTTTTACCTCCACTGTTGGCAGAGCTTCACACCAGACAGATGTGTGCTGCAAATTGTTCAGGGTGGATATGCGCTGCGCTTTCTGTCCACTCTTAACACTTACCACCTACACCACAGTGACTTCGGAGGACCACTTGGCCATCCTACAGAGGGAGGTTCAGCCCCTCTTGGACAAGGGGGCATTGAAAGGGTTCTGGCGTCGGAAATAGGAACTGGATGCTACTCTCATTATTTCCTGGTGCAGAAAAAGGACGGAGTAATTAGTCCTATTTAAGATTAATCTCTGAACTTTTGTCTGAAAAAATACAAGTTCAGGATGGGCATTCAGGCCCAAGTCCTATCTGCCCTGGATCCAGGCGACTGCATGGTAGAGTTGGATTTGCAGGATGCCTATTTTCACATCCTTGTCTTGCAGTAGCACAAGCGTGAGAAATATGAAAGTAGAGTAACCACCAGACAGAGCATTGCCGCAGGTAAGTAACTTGTTCATCACCGTTCTAGTAACCTTTTTTCTGTGGTATCCATTTTCAATTGCGTGTCTGTGATTTAGAACAATAGGTTTGAATTTGTACGGTGTTCAACGCCCAATGATCCATAATCCTCATGCCACACAAATACCTTTTGACTTTGCCAATGCTTGTATATTGTTGACTTATACTTTAAATATTTCTATATTTATATCCATTTGTCCCATGAGTGAGAATAAATGTGGCTCAATAGCACGTTTTTTACAGCATCTATATTAATAAGCATGCATTCACACATTTATTCCTAAAGTGCAAATGTCGAATTCCATATTTACAATACAGCAAAATTAACAAGAGAACAGTTAGCTGTGTCTTGTATTGCATTTTACAGCGACTGCACAGGGGAAAGACTCTGATAGGAGTTACAGGACTCTTTACTGTTATTGTACCTTACTGCACTCTTGCATCCTTGCTTTGTTTAAATGCTTTATAAAAACAAATACTTCATTAAAATGCTGTCAGAAACCATATATGCAGAACTACACATTGTTGTGCTATCAGATTTTAAGTGAAGGAAGGGGCATGGTGACCCACTTGTATTTTATTGCCCCGCCTCATGCTAAAAAATGGTAATAAATAGCATATTACACTCTGGGCATCTTTATGTTTGTGTCTGTGTGCATGGCTAAAAATTTGCAATATCCTAACTATTACTACTACACAACTTCTCTATTTTTTTGTTTTGATTTACAATGCCATATAAGAACGACACACTCCAGTCCAGACAGCTTTGCAAAAATTTGTGTTTTTTAAATGGCTTTCTTTTTAGAGTGGTGAACTAACATTTGTGTATATACTGCAGATCCTGGAGGACTTTATGCAGTTTTGTTAAATAAATGTTAAATTTTGTATGTGCGAATCTGAAATTATCTGTATGAGAACCTACATCACTAAAGTGTTAGTACAGTTCAAACCGTAAAGAAATTGCGACCTTCAAATGTCCCATCACATTCCACTCCTTATATTCTCAAATCATATATATTCTGGCTTATGTTATTTTCTTAATTTGATCTTTTTTTCCAGCTCCTCTTGCACTTTGTCCCTGTACTGCCAGCCTGATTCCCACCTCCCATCCTTTCTTCCTTTTGCCATCCTCCTTCTCTCCACTGCGTCTCCACCCACACTAAGATCGTTGTGATAAGGCATATCTTCTCTCCACTCGCTTCTGTATTTAACTTGTTATGCTTCATCTTACTCACCCCAGAGCATTGTTGGAGTTCAAGTCTGTTCGTATTTCTGTTGTTTTTGCATCAGAACATTGCTGACAACTAACCGAGTGCCCTTTCATGGTTAACCGAAGTGCCTGGGTGTGCTATACATGCAACTAGTTTTTGCAGTGCATGCACATTTCTTCAGATTCCTAATCAAACTGCCTCTGTATCATGCTGAAATGAGCTTGTAAATTTTGGTTAAAACCAGTGTTTCAGAATTTGTGCAAGATCATTTTAATCGCATTCAAGGAAGTTGAGGTATTCCTTTTAGGACAAATCATTGCATGTCAGTTAATCCTTCAAACAATGGGCCATTGCAAGCTTTTGCCACATGGAAAAAAATCGATCACGTAACAAGGTAGAATGTGATATTCTGCTTAAATGTAACTGGATATTTTCTTGTTACAGCTCTCCAACATGCTGGGAAGCACATGGAAGACTGCATTGTATCTTCTTACACAGCACTTCTTCTTGGTTGTCTTTGTCAAGAAAGTCCGGTATGTTGTTTGTGGATCATTTTGAGCTCTCAAATTTCTGTTCAACTGTCAATGAAGAAAATACTTCCTTCTATAAGTTGGGCAAATTGCAATTGACCTTGTTTTGTCAATATTTCTTGAAACAACACTATACAAACATGAGACGTTTTGTAAAATTATGTTTTAATTTGTAATAAGGGTCCTATGAGACCATTAGCAATTCACAGTGCCACTGGATTTATGCAATTCTGCTGCCATAGCTCGCATAGTTATGGATTTGCTGCAAAAACTCTTTCGAACTAAAATTTATCAGAAGTTACTAAAAACGCAGCAACACATGTTTCAGCGCAAAGGAAGGCTCTTCACAAAGGTTGACTGGTCATCTTTTCAGTTGATTATTGATGTATTTGTGTATCTGAAAGAAACACGTTCGTTATAGATTCCTTACCTTAGAATTACCCCCAGGCGTCAGATTGGATCCGGAAAGTTTTTTCGTCAGCAGGACCTCTGCGCGTCGGAAGGTGGCTTCGGTCGGTGTCATGGTCGCCGGGATGACGTCGCGGCAGCTACTTAGCCGCCGCCCTCGCGCGCTGACGTCAGTTCTTTCTATTTCTGCGCCAGCCAGCGCAGATCCGGGAAGAGCGGTGCCTCAGTCATTTTTTGACTAACTTTTTCTTGACTTTTGTCGACGTCTTTCTTCGAGTCTCCGACTCCGAAAAGGTGCACGAGGGATGCCCGGTTTCAAGGCCTGCGGCTCCTGTCATCGCATGATGTCGGTGACGGATTCGCACCGCGTGTCTTTTTTGCCTGGAGCGCGACCACGACCCCAAGTCGTGCTCCGACTGCCGGTCGATGGCGCCGAAGGCTTTGCGGGAGCGGTCCCGAAAGCTTCTTGAACATCGGCAGTCTGCTCCGCGCCGTTCGAGGTCCTGGTCGAGAGGGAGGTCGAGGGACCGGTCGCGGAGCCACCACTATTCCGGTTCGAAATCATCGAAGTCTTCGCACTCTGGGTCGGGTAAGTCGAAGCATAAGAAGTCGTCGAAGAAGCATTGTCGCTCTTCGACTTCCCCTTGTCGGTCGGCCGATCCAACGAGGCACGCGGGTGGTGCCGCTCCGCGCGCGGAGCCTGACGATTCTACTCCGAGTTTCCCTCCCTTTCCGGGACCCTGAGCGACTCCCACCCAGCTTCGTACGTTCTATGAGGCGATGCATGCCATCTTTGGGCGGACCGACCCCGCCGGCGCGCCTTCGAGCCCCGCGGACTCGGTTGGGGGGCCTAGGTCTTCGCTGCCGGCGGCTCCGCAGGGCCCCCTTGGATCCAGGCCTGGATCCGGATCGGCGCCGGTTGACCTCGTTACACCTCCACCGGCGCCGCTTCGGACGGCACCACTACCGCGTCTGACGCCGGTCGGCCCCCCCGGCCGGCGTCGACTCCGTCCTCCATCCCGACGTGGACACAGAGCTGGACCGGCGTCGTCCGATGCCGGATCCGGCGCCAGGTGGGGTTTTCATGCCCCTGTTCACTCCTGGGGCCCCTTTTCAACCACAGTGGCACCCAGAGGATGATGAGGAGGACTGGGAGGGTTCAGGTGACCTTTAACTGACCAGTTGGACAGTGAACAGGACTGGAGAGAGGACCTTGGCATGTTATCTCCTCCTACCGTGGCTACGGAGGAGGGAGCATCATACGTAG
Source organism: Calotriton arnoldi (assembly GCA_963921515.1). Taxonomy (NCBI): domain Eukaryota; kingdom Metazoa; phylum Chordata; class Amphibia; order Caudata; family Salamandridae; genus Calotriton; species Calotriton arnoldi. The sequence continues at coordinate 335,886 of CAWUFW010005879.1, forward strand.
TGGTGTTGCGTAGGGCGGCCGTGGCTCTCAACCTCGAGCTTCCTACGGTGGCAGTCAGGAATAACCTCCTGACGGAGGTGCTTCAACCGGCTGCGAGCTCTTCGGAGCCCTTGCTGCCGTTCAATGAGGCCCTCACCAACGTCCTTTTGGGCACCTGGTCCAGGCCCAACACGGGGGCTCCCGTGGACAGGATGATTGCCCGACGCCACCGCCCGGCTCCGGGCGACCCCACTTTCCTCACCCAACACCCCACCCCGGAGAGCTTGGTTGTCCAAGCCTCCACTTCCAAAAGCGCATTCCCTACCGCTCCCCCGGAAAGGGAATCCAAGAAGCTGGACCACCTTGGGAAGAAGATCTTCTCTTCCACCAGCTTAGGACTGCGGTCGGTAAACACTGCATGTCTCTTGGGCCGTTATTCCCACTCTGTGTGGGATACAGTGGCGCAGGTGCTGCCTCAGTGTCCGGAGGAGGCCCGGGCAATGCTCTCCCAGGCTGTGGCCGCCGGGAGGGATGCAGCAAAGTTTGCCATAAGTTGAGGGCTGGACACTGACGACTCTCTGGGCAGGACCATTTCAACGTCGTTAGAGCTTCGTCGCTACGCCTGGATGAGGTCGACTGGCTTTTCAGGGGATGTCCAGAACACCTTGATGGACATGCCCTTTGATGGCCGTCGCCTTTTTGGCGACAAGGCAGACAACGCTCTAAAGCGTTTCAAGGACTCACGGGCTACGGCCAAGTCCTTGGGCCTCTCCACCCGCCCTGCGCAGTCTGCTTTTCACCCCTTTCGTGGCTACGGAAGGGGTGCCCCGCTACGTCCCGCCCAGAGCCACAGGCCACAGCAATTTACCCAACCTTCGCGCGGCCGGGGACGTGGGAACAACCGTCGTGGTTCCGGGGGCCAGCGGGCAGGCCAGTCCACCACCCCCCCCCCCCCCCCCCAGCAGCCTCCAAACCCTCCTAGTCCGACTTTTCAGGCCCATCAAACGCCAGTGGGTGGCAGGACTCGCCATCACCTCCCCCACTGGCGCACCATCACGTCGGACAGGTGGGTTTTGCAAATAGTCCAAAGGGGCTACTCCCTCCCTTTCGAGACTATCCCTCCAGCCATGCCACTGAGATACCACCGCATGTCGGGGGATCATCTGGCCCTTCTCCAGCAGGAAGTTACGCCTCTCTTGGCCAAGGGAGCCATCGAGCGCGTTCCTGTCCCAGAAGTAGGTCATGGTTGTTACTCCCACTACTTTCTGGTCCCCAAGAAGGACAAGGGCCTGCGTCCTATCTTGGATCTCAGGGACGTCAACCGCTTCCTCCGGAAGGAGAAGTTCAAGATGTTGACGCTTGCTCAGGTCTTGTCTGCCCTTGACCCGCAAGACTGGATGGTAGCGTTGGACTTGCAGGACGCTTATTTTCACATCCCCGTCCTGCCGGCCCACCGGCGTTACCTACGTTTCACGGTAGGCCACGAGCATTTTCAATTTACCGTGCTCCCCTTTGGCCTTACCAGCGCCCCTCGGGTGTTCACGAATGTGATGGCGGTGGTCGCAACTCATCTGCGCAGATCAGGTGTTTCAGTCTTCCCCTATCTCAACGACTGGCTGTTGAAGGCGGGCTCGCCCCAGGCAGTCGTCTCCCACCTCCAGACTACGGCCGACCTCCTGCATTCGCTGGGGTTCTCCATCAATGTGCCGAAGTCACACCTGATGCCCTCTCAGAAGCTCCTCTTAATCGGAGCGGTTCTGGACACAGCGCGGTTTCGGGTCTATCCTCCCGAGCAGCGAGTCCGGGATATTCAGGCTATGATTCCGATCTTTCAGCCTCTATCCCGGGTTTCGGTCAGAATGACTGAGGCTGCTGGGCCTCATGGCCTCCTGCATCCTGCTGGTCGATCATGCCAGGTGGCACATGCGGGCTCTGCAGTGGGACCTGAAGTCCCAGTGGGCGCAGCATCAGTGGAATCTGTCCGATTGCGTCCAGGTCTCGGAGGGCACTGCACATCAACTTCAGTGGTGGCTCACGAACCAGGATTGGGTCAATGGCAGATCCCTCTCCCTTCCCGAACCAGACCACACTGTGGTGACAGACGCGTCCCTTCTGGGATGGGGCGGCCACATGGGAGAGGCGGAGATTAGAAGCCTCTGGTCTCCGGCGGAGTCCGGGCTCCACATCAACCTTCTGGAGCTCCGGGCGATTCGTCTTGCACTCAAGGCATTCCTTCCCTCTGTCCGGGGAAGAGTAGTGCAGGTGTTCACGGACAACACCACTGCCATGTGGTACTACAACAAACAGGGCGGGGTGGGGTCGTGGACCCTATGTCAAGAGGCCCTCCGCCTCTGGACATGGCTGGAACATCAGGGCTTGTCCCTGGTGGTTCAACACCTGGCAGGTTCACTGAACGCCAGGGCGGACTAACTCAGCCGCAGGTGCATGATGGATCACGAATGGCGTCTCCACTCGGAGGTAGTGCAAGGTCTCTTTCAACAATGGGGAGAGCCTTGGTTAGATCTATTCGCCACCGAAGAGAACGCGCAATGTCAGCAATTCTGCGCGTTGGAATTTCCAAGGCGGCACTCGCTAGGCGACGCCTTTCGTCGCGAGTTGTGTTGCGGTCTGTTGTACGCCTTTCCGCCTATACCACTTCTGCCCAGAGTGCTGAAGAAGATCAGGCGCGACCGGGCCCAAGTCATTATTGTGGCTCCGGATTGGGCACGAAGAGTCTGGTATCTCGAGCTGCTCAACATGGCCATCGATCCTCCGACCCGTCTGCCTCTTCGGGAGGATCTTCTGTCGCAGCAGCAGGGGACGGTCCTCCACCCGAACCTGTCCAGTCTCCACCTCCTTGCGTGGAGATTGAGCAGCAGCAGTTGACTTCTTTCGACCTGCCTCCCGAAGTCTGTGACGTAATCTTGGCAGCCAGGCGTCCCTCCACTAAGACGTTCTACGCCTGCCGGCGGAACATATTTGTCTCATGGTGCACAGCAAAGGCTGTGGATCCCCTTTCTGCCCCTCATTCTGAAGTACTCTTGTTCCTTCTCTCTTTAGCCCTTCTCTCTTTAGCCCGGGCTATCTGTCCGCCATCTCTGCTTTCCTTCGGCTGCCAGATCAGCCTTCTCTTTTCAAGTCCCCGGTAGTTAACCGTTTCTTAAAAGGCTTAACACATCTTTTTCCTCCAATCCCCTTCGTTATGCCTCAGTGGGACTTGAATCTTGCCCCGACTTATTTAATGTGCGCTCCCTTTGAGCCCCTTCATAGCTGTCCCTTACGGCGCTTAACTCTCAAGACTGCTTTCCTGGTGGCCATCACTTCTACTAGAAGGGTGAGTGAGCTCCACGCCCTTTCTTCTAAACCTCCTTTCATGTCTGTACATCCGGACAAGGTGGTTCTCCGAACCCGTCCATCATTCCTTCCTAAGGTGGTCACTGCCTTCCACATTGGGCAGACCATTACTTTGCCCACCTTCTTTCCGCCTCCGCCTCCTTCGAAGGAAGAAGAGCGGCTCCACCGTCTGGACCCAAAACATGTGCTCTCCTTCTATCTGGATCGCACTAAACAGTTCCGGGTGGATGATCAACTTGTTGTTGGTTACGTGGGCGCAAAGAAGGGTCGGGCCGTACACAAACGCACCATTTCTCGATGGGTCGTGTTGTGTATTAAGGCTTGTTACTCTCTGGCTAAAAAGGAGCCTCCAGTCGGGCTACGCGCTCTCTCCACCAGGGCGACGGCAGCCTCTACTGCCTTAGGAAGAGGAGTTCCTCTGAATGACATCTGTCAGGCGGCCACGTGGGCATCGCTGCACACGTTCACCAAACACTACTGCCTAGACAGCCAAGTCCGGAGAGACGTGTTGCTTTCAGATGAACAAGTTACTTACCTTCGGTAACGATATATCTGTAAGAAGCTTTAGTTAGTTATAGATTCCTTACCGCCCCACCCATCCTCCCCGTTCTGCGAACTGATTTCTAGGGTTAAAGGACATCCTTTCAGGGCCCTAGTTTTGTGCACCAGTGGTCAGTGTCTTGCATGGCTCTGCGTTTCTGGCGCGGAAAGTAGTGTACAGAACTGACAGCGCGCGAGGGCAGCGTCTAAGTAGCTGCCACGACGTCATCCCGGCGACCACGACGACGGACGCGGAGCCGACCGACACCACCTTTCGACGCGCAGAGGTACTGCTGACGAAAAAACTTTCCGGATCCAGTCTGACGCCTGGGGGTAATTCTAAGGTAAGGAATCTATAACTAACTAATGTTTCTTACAGATATATCGTTACCGAAGGTAAGTAACTTGTTCGTTAATCTGGTACGAATGAGGAGAAACCTTTGACCACACAGTGTTAACGTGATTAACAAGCATTTTCAATGCAATAGGTCTCGCTTTTGCGAGCGTTTAAGAGATTGGCATTGTAAATGACAATGTCTTTTATTTGTTTTTTAAACCCAACACATATATAAAAGGCATTGTTACTTTTAATGCCAATAGCTCAAACTCTTGCAAGTGCGAGAGTACTTTAAGGTTGGCCACGCCCCCTTCTATAGACGCTGCTCACCATATTCAGGTTACAGTGAGCAGCATCTAAACAAAGGGACACGGACAATATTAAAGTGAAAGCGCATATTGTGCGCTTTCACACAAAGCAAAAACAAAATGATTAGTTTAGAAATGTTCTGCAGCACGGCCGCTGAAGTGAAAGTGGCCCGCGCTATTAACAAATAAAATAAATAAGGGCGGCCGCTAATGTGAAAGCGGCTGCCTGTAAAATAAATAATTAAATAAGCGCTGCCGCTAAACTGAAAGCGGACCACGCCGTAAATTAAATAATTGAATAAGCGCGCCGCTATAGTTTAAGGGGACCACTTAGTAATTTAAATAAATACAGTGGTCAAAGCGTGCGGCGTGTTGCGATGTCGTGGGTGGTATAGGGAAAGAGCATTAAAGAAAATAGTGCTCACCAACTTATATAGCAGACCATTTTACAACACCAGTAAAAGATCCAGTCGTTATGGGCGGTAACAAATTCAGACAAAGCGGAACCAAGGAGAGACTAACAAGCCTACTAACGACTCGGAAACCAGCGTTTATGAAGGACAATGACACAAGCCAACTAAAAATATGGGCGGAGAGTGGGCGGGGCTTCAAAGCCATACTCCAGTACTGCATGCCTCGCAGCAGCGCATGAGCTGCCCAGGCTCGACCTAAAAATAACTAAATAATGAAGTAATTCTGTCACAAAATATGTTGCATTACTCCACATAATTTGCCTTTTCTTGCAGTATAGTATAGTTAACGGTGCCACATAATTTGGGCCACACCTGCTGTATAACTGCTTTTAGTGCTTTTGTCAAGTGGGTCATCATTAGTATTCAGAAACACTGAATCGTCTATCCCACTTGGATGATCCTGGAACACTTTTAAAAGCGGAGAGAAAAACTGTCCAACAAAGTGAAATAATGAATTGCCTCTGAACAGACAACTTTTTCTCTACATGTTAACACTTTTAGAAATGAACTTAGGAGCAAAATCATAAACCCAATATAAACTTAAAATTGAATTAATAAAACCTACAGCATTTTTGCTGTTCCCTAATATTTCATTTTTTTTTCTTTATAAAAGTGAAAACATGAAAAATTGTTGCCTCAATCATTCAGCCTAATTTAAACAAAAACTGGTCTCACTTTAAGGGTGCTGTTTGACCACCACAATCCCAGCAAGAGGTACAGTGACAGTACCGCGCCCCCCCCACCCCCAACCTCATTACTCCAGAAGTGTGAAAAGTGATCCCTGTGATCACTACCTCTGGAATATATATAGAGTACATAATGTATAACTGTGTAGAATGGGCCAATATTGTCTTTGAGGGTGCCTGCTGATATTTACAAACCACAATGTCGTAGGCAGAGTTGTTTCTACATGTCACCAGAACTCCAAAATGGCAATTCAGGACCATAATGCCTGTTATTTGTTATGTATTTTTTATTGTACAAGATTTTTATTTTTTTATTCTTTAGAAAAATTTTGAGCATTTGAGCTTCATTTGCTTAGTACTTATTGTTGCATGAGACTGCAGATATCTGTCAATATTTTCAGAAATGTATGTTTTTTGGGGGGATAAAGTGCTAATATTTAAAATCTGTTTTATTCAACAGGGTGTATTGTTATAAATCAGTTTGTAAATACAAAACTCATTGGAAGAAAATTAAAAACATGCATTCTAAAATGTTTCTTTTGTAGTACATTGACATTATGGAATACGTTTAATGAGACATTTAAAGAAAGAAAATAAAGTGCAGTGTGGAATAGTATAACTTTTTGCTGACAGGGTCCTGCATTTAACTTTTTCACATACTAGGGGGATTGATTGATAGATGCTTGCATCAAGGATAGGCCGGCATGTGTGCGCTTAACAGGTGTTAAGATTAATGGTCTAAAAGCAACACTGTAACTGAAAGAAAAATAAAATGGTGAAAAGTTTTTTTTCTTTGTTTAGTTAAGCAATGTATCTTGCATATTCAACACTCTGAAATACGGGAAATAATTCAGTCAGAGCTCTTTTCTGTGAAATTATAGTTTACTAACAAGTGGCAAACCAAGGTTAGCCATTCATATACTCACTGAAAAAAACAAAGGTTAATGTGCTATTATAGTCGGGAATTGTATTGGCATCTATCTTTAAATTGAAAAGCAAACGCTTAAAAAATACACTGAAAAAAACAAAGGTTAGAGGGTCGTTCCAGTTAGGTGAAAATGTCAGTTAAGATATACTGTTTTAAAAGAACAAAACCACCGAAATTCATCAGTTATCTCGAGTAACAATAACTCCTTATCTGAAAGAGACACGTTAGTGACAGATTCCTCACCTTAGAATATCCCCAGGCGTCAGACTGGATCCGGAAAGTTTTCGCGTAGCAGTACCCTTGCGCGTCGGTAGGCGGCGTCTTGCGGCTCCGCGTCCGTCGTCGGCGTCGTGATCGCCGGGATGACGTCGCGGGCAGTACTTAAGACGCCGCCCCTGCGCGCTGACGTCAGTTCTTCTTTTTCCGCGCCAGCAAGCGCAGATCCGGGAAGAGCAGTGCCCTGGTCATTTTTTGACCAAGCTTTTTGGTGAATTTTTCACTGTTTTTCTCAATCGTCTTCAAGGTGTCGTAGGGATGCCCGGGTTTAAACGTTGCGGCGCCTGTGCTCGGATGATGTCTGTCACCGACCCGCATTGGGAGTGTCTCTTCTGCCTCGGCCGAGGCCACGACACGGAGTCTTGTACCGACTGCCAGGCCCTCCACCCGAAAGCTTTGCGAGAGCGGTCTCGAAAGCTCCTCGAGGCCCGGCATTCGGCTCCGCGGAAGCCCCGGTCGCGTGAGAGGTCCAGGGGTCGATCGCGGAGTCCACACCGGTCGTCGGCATCGAAGTCTTCTTCGTCCGGTAAGTCAAAACACAAAAAGTCCAAAAAGCATCGTCGCTCTAGGACTTCGCCTCGCCGGTCTCGCGACTCGGCTGAGGCCCCTCCCGGCACCGTCCCCGCCGCCCCGGACATGCCTGTGGAGTCGCCCCCGCAATACCCGTCCTTCCCGGGTTCGGGGGCGGATCCGGCCCAAATACAGGAATTCCTGTTGGCCATGGCCCGCCTCTTCGGGCCTCCAGGTCCCTCCGGTGCGCCTTCGGGCCCCGCGGGCCCTGATAGGGTTGCTCCGGCGTCGCCGACGGCTCCGGCGTCGCCCGTGCCTCCAGCCTCGATCCCGGCTCCGGCCTCGATCCCGGCTCCGCAACCCCCATCGACGCCGGTCGACCTAACGACACCTCCGCCGGCGCCGATGTCTCCGGTGCCGTTCTCGACGCCGCCTGGGGCTCCGGGCGGCGGCGTCCCCCAGTTCCTGCCGGCTCCGGACATGGACCCGGACCGACGTCGCTCGACGCCGGTTCCGGCGCCGATGAGACCTTGGGTCCCAAATGTCCCTCCTCCCCCTTATTTTGAACCTGAGGAGGACCAGGAGGACTGGGAGGGGTCTGATGACCCTCTGACAGTGTCAGTACGATGAGGACTGGACAGAGGGTCTAGGGGATGCCAGTGGTCTGGATACTTCCCCTGACACTGGCATGCTGTCTCCTCCCGTGGCTACGGAGGAGGGAGCCAATTTTGCTCCTGTGGATAGGAACGTGTCCCGACGCCATCGCCCAGCTCCGGGCGACCCCCTGTTTCTCTCTGTCCACCCCACTCCTGAGAGCTTGGTTGTCCAAGCCTCCGCTTCCCAAACCGCCTTCCCTACCGCTCCTCCGGATAGGGAATCCAAACGCCTGGATCAATTTGGAAAGAAGGGTTTTTCTTCCTCCAGTGCTGGCTTGCGGTCCGTCAACACCGCTTGCCTTTTGGGCCGATATACCCACTCCTTGTGGGATTCGGTGGCGAATGTTTTGCCCCAGTGTTCTGAGGAGGTCCAGACACTGCTTTCCCGCGCCATTGCGGAAGGAAGGGATGCGGCCAAATACACGATACGATGTGGCCTTGATACCGCCGACTCGCTGGGCAGGTCTATTGCAACGACGGTGGCGCTAAGACGCCACGCCTGGCTGAGAACCACTGGTTTTTCAGGGGATGTCCAGAATACTCTCATGGACATGCCCTTTGATGGAGTCGGTCTTTTTGGGTCCAAAGCAGACCATGCGTTGGAGCGCTTTAAGGACTCACGGGCTACTGCCAAGTCCCTGGGCCTTTCTGCTACACGCCCTCCGCTGACTTCTGCTTTTCGCCCCTATCGTGGCCACGGTAGGGGCGCCCTTCACGTCAGCAGCCCAGCCACCGGCCCGCGCAGCAGGCGTCTTCGCGTGGCCGAGGACGTGGATTCCGCCGTGGCGGATCGGGCAACCAGCGTGCGGGTCAGGCCACCACCTCCAACCCGTCCGCGGCCTCCAAGCCCTCCTAGTCCCTCCTTTCAGGTGCACAGCACGCCAGTAGGGGCAGGGTCCGCCATCACCTTCCCCACTGGCGTACCATCACCTCGGACAGGTGGGTCTTGGACATTGTCCGAAGGGGCTACTCCCTCCCCTTCGAGACCACCCCCCCTAGCCTTGCCACCTCAATTCCACCGCATGTCAGGGGATCACTTGGTTATTCTACAGAAGGAAGTCACGGCCCTCTTGACCAAGAGGGCCATCGAGCGTGTTCCGACCCCAGAAGTAGGGCGTGGTTGCTACTCCCACTACTTTCTGGTGCCCAAAAAGGACAAGGAGGACATGCGTCCTATCTTGGACCTCCGGAACGTCAATCGCTTCCTCCGGAAGGAGAAGTTCAAGATGCTCACCCTAGCTCAGGTCTTGACTGCCCTCGACCCTGGTGACTGGTTGGTAGCGTTGGACTTGCAGGACGCATATTTCCACATCCCCGTCCTGCCGGCCCACCGGCGTTACCTTCGGTTCACGGTAGGCCCCGAGCATTTTCAGTTCACCGTGCTCCCCTTTGGCCTTACCAGTGCCCCTCGGGTGTTCACGAAAGTGATGGCGGTGGTCGCAGCTCATCTGCGCCGGGCAGGGGTTTCAGTCTTCCCCTACCTCGACGACTGGTTGCTGAAGGCGGGCTTGTCCCAGGCAGTCGTCTCCCACCTCCAGACTACGGCCGAACTCCTGCACTCGCTGGGGTTCTCCATCAATGTGCCGAAGTCGCATCTGATTCCTTCTCCACAGCTCCTTTTCATCGGAGCAGTTCTGGACACGACGCAGTTTCGGGCCTATCCTCCCGAACGGCGAGTCCGGGATATTCAGGCTATGATTCCGATCTTTCAGCCTTTATCCTGGGTTTCGGTACGGATGACCCTGAGGCTGCTGGGCCTCATGGCCTCCTGCATCCTGCTGGTCAATCATGCCAGATGGCATATGCGGGCTCTGCAGTGGGACCTGAAGTTCCAGTGGGCGCAGCACCAGGGCAACCTGTCCGATCACGTCCAGATCTCGGAGGGGACTGCAAAACAGTTGCAGTGGTGGCTCTCGAACCGGCAATGGGTCATGGGCAGATCCCTCTCCCTTCCCCAGCCAGAGCACACAGTTGTGACGGACGCGTCCCTTCTGGGATGGGGCGGTCACATGGGAGAGGCGGAGATCAGAGGCCTCTGGTCTCCGGCGGAGTCCCGGCTCCATATCAACCTTCTGGAGCTCCGGGCGATCCGACTTGCACTCAAGGCATTCCTTCCCTCTGTCAAAGGGAAGGTAGTGCAGGTGTTCACAGACAACACCACCTCCATGTGGTACTGCAACAAACAAGGCGGGGTGGGGTCTTGGACCCTTTGTCAGGAGGCTCTGCGCCTCTGGACATGGCTGGAACATCAGGGTATGTTCCTGATGGTTCAACACCTGGCAGGTTCCCTGAACGCCAGGGCGGACGAACTCAGCCGCAGGTGCATGATGGATCACGAATGGCGTCTTCACTCGGAAGTGGCGCAAGGACTCTTTCTACAATGGGGAGAGCCTTGGTTAGATCTATTCGCCACCGAAGAGAACGCGCAATGTCATCAGTTCTGCGCGTTGGAATTTCCAAGGCGGCACTCGCTCGGCGACGCTTTTCGTCACGAGTGGAGTTGCGGTCTGTTGTACGCCTTTCCGCCTATACCACTTATACCCAGAGTGTTGAAGAAGATTCGGCACGACCGGGCCCAAGTCATTCTTGTGGCTCCGGACTGGGCTCGAAGAGTTTGGTATCCCGAGCTACTCAATATGAGCGTAGATCCCCCGATCCGTCTGCCTCTTCGGGAGGATCTTCTGTCGCAGCAGCAGGGGACGGTCCTCCACCCGAACCTGTCCAGTCTACACCTGCTTGCGTGGAGATTGAGCGGCGGCAGTTGATTCCTTTCGACTTGCCTCCCGCAGTTTGTGATGTGATTCTGGCAGCCAGGCGTCCCTCCACTAAGGTGGTATACGCCTGCAGGTGGAACAAATTTGTGGCATGGTGCACAGCAAAGGCTGTGAATCCCCTTTCTGCCCCTCTTTCTGAGGTCCTTCTGTTACTTCTTTCTCTGGCCCAACAGGGTTCTGCCCTGGGTACCATCAAGGGTTATCTTTGTGCTATCTCGGCCTTCCTCAGGCTCCCTGATCAGCCCTCCCTTTTCAAGTCCCCTGTTGTTAACAGGTTCTTAAAAGGCATTACTCACCTCTTCCCTCCTGTCCCGTTTGTGATGCCTCAGTGGGACTTGAACTTGGTTCTTACCTTTTTAATGTGCGCTCCCTTTGAGCCTCTACATAACTGTCCTCTTCGTCTTCTGACTCTGAAGACAGCCTTTCTGGTGGCCATCACCTCCGCTCGACGGGTGAGTGAGCTCCAGGCTCTATCTTGCAAACCTCCCTTTCTGTCTGTTTATCCAGACAAGGTTGTTCTTCGGACGCGTCCGTCCTTCTTGCCAAAGGTGGTTACTGCTTTCCATATTGGGCAGACCATCACTTTGCCCACCTTCTTTCCGCCTCCGCATCCTTCCAGAGAGTAAGAGAGGCTCCACCGTCTGGACCCAAAACGTGCGCTCTCCTTCTATATTGACCGCACAAAACACTTCCGGGTGCATGACCAGCTCTTTGTTGGCTACGTGGGCGCCAAAAAAGGTCGGGCGGTGCACAAGAGGACCATCTCCCGCTGGGTTACCTTGTGCATCAAGACCTGCTATTCTTTGGCTAAGAAGGAGCCTCCTGTTGGGCTGCGTGCCCATTCCACCAGGGCAACGGCTGCTACCACGGCCTTGGGCCGCGGTGTTCCGCTGCCGGTTATTTGTCAGGCAGCTACGTGGGCCTCGCTGCACACGTTTACAAAGCATTACTGCCTTGACAGTCAGGTCCGGAGGGACGGCTTCTTTGGCCGTTCTGTCCTCCAGGACTTCCTTGTCTGATCTTTGTTCGCAGACCCACCACCGGGGTTGGTATTGCTGGGGTATCTATTCTAAGGTGAGGAATCTGTCACTAACGTGTCTCTTTCAGATGCACAAGTTACTAACTTGTGTAACGATATATCTGTAAGAGACCGTAGTTAGTGACAGATTCCTTACCGCCCCACCCATCCTCCCCGTTCTGCGAACTGATTTCTAGGGTTAAGGACATCCCTTTCAGGGCCCTAGTATTTTTCAGACACCTATGTCAGCTTCTTGCATGGCTCTGCGTTCCTGGCGCGGAAAGTCGTGTACAGAACTGACGTCAGCGCGCAGGGGCGGCGTCTAAGTACTGCCCGCGACGTCATCCCGGCGATCACGACGCCGACGACGGACGCGGAGCCGCACGACGCCGCCTACCGACGCGCAAGGGTACTGCTACGCGAAAACTTTCCGGATCCAGTCTGACGCCTGGGGATATTCTAAGGTGAGGAATCTGTCACTAACTACTGTCTCTTACAGATATATCGTTACACAAGTTAGTAACTTGTGCCTCTAAAGTAACTATAACTCGCGCCCCCGCCATGCACAGTGTTGTCATAAATGATGTCAGTTTAGAGGTTACAGTCTTGTTCTAAATGATGCCATAGAACATGTCATGGGTTATAATTACAAAAGAATTTACAGAGCACAACCACTATATAGTATTGTAACTGACCTTGTAGTCAGTTTGTTTTTTAATAAGCCCAAATTAGTGTAAAGTTTATAATACAAAACAAATATTCATAGAAGTTTTTACAAAAGGCAAGTAATCTTTGAAAGTCTTGATTCTGTTGACATGAAGTACGTATCGTAGATGAAGACAGCCGACACGTGTTTCGTCGTTTATACGACTTTTTCAAGGCTTAGAAAAATTTCTGTGGCTCAGAATTGAAGAAATTTCTTTGAAATCTCGGATTTTCGAAGAGAACAGTGTCACGAAGTATGGACGCAAAGTTTAAATCTTATAGAACACTCAGTATGACTTGAAAGTGCTATTCAGCATTTTCTATTTCTATTGTAGACGGTGCGTCAAAAATTGTAATTAAGATACATTGTAGATATGAGTCACAAATAGTGGTACTCTCGTACGATACGTACTTCGTGTCAACAGAATCAAGACTTTCAAAGATTACTTGCCTATTGTAAAAACTTCTATGAATATTTGTTTTGTATTATAAACTTTACACTAATTTGGGCTTATTAAAAAACAAACTGACTATAAGGTCAGTTACAATACTATATAGTGGTTGTGCTCTGTAAATTCTTTTGTAATTGTATTGTGTTTGGGAAAAAATTATATTTTTTTCCATATAGATTAACACTGATAAATGGCACAGTGTTTTACATTGAGCACGCTTAGATTTTCAATAACACTGGGGGAAGACATAACGGAGGTGCTGGCTAGGTCTCTCTTAACCACTGCCATTTGTTCTAGAACCCTTCAATGTCATGGGTTATGTAGTATGGCATGTATCTGAAAGAAACACATAGTGATAGATTCCTTACCTTAGAATATCCCCAGGCGTCAGACTGGATGCGGAAAGTTTTCGTCAGCAGTACCCCTGCGCGTCGGTAGGTGGCGTCGTGCGGCTCCGCGTCTGTCGTGGTCGCCGAGATGACGTCGCGGGCGCTACTTAGACGCCGCCCACGCGCGCTGACGTCAGTTCTTTCTTTTTCCGCGCCAGCAAGCGCAGATCCGAAGAGAGCGGTACCCCAGTCAATTTTTGACTGAGTTTTTTGAGATTTTTGTCTCAGCTTTTTGAGTCGATCGACTCCTGGTGCAGCAGGGATGCCCGGGTTTAAATCGTGCGAGGACTGTCATCGCATGATGTCGGTGACGGACCCGCACCCCGTGTCTCTCTTCTGCCTGGGGCGCGACCACGACCCCAAGTCGTGCCCCGACTGCCGGGCCATGGCGCCGAAGACTTTGCGGGAGCGGTCCCGCAAGTTGCTGGAAGCCCGGCAGTCGGCACCGCGCCGTGAGAGGTCCCGGTCCAGAGGGAGGTCGAGGGACCGATCGCGGAGCCGTCCTCATCGGAAGTCGTCCGAATAGAAGTCTTCGCACTCGGGTCAGGTAAGGCGAAGCACAAAAAGAAGTCGAAGAAACGTCCTCGTTCTTTGACTTCCCCTCGCCAGTCGCGCGACGCGGCTGAGGGAGCGGGTGGTGCCACCCCCGTGGCTCCGGCGGAGCCTACGCAGTTGACGGTGACCTACCCGCCCTTCCCGGGTTCATGGCGACTCCGGCCCAGGTACAGGAATTCCTGTCCGCTATGGCTCGCCTATTTGGGCCGTCGGGCCCCTCCGGTGCGCCTTCGGGCCCCACGGGCCCGACTGGGAGTCCTCGCCCTTTGACGCCGGTGGCTCCGGCCTCAGCACCGCAGGACTCCCATGGATCCCGTCGTGGATCCCGGTCGACGCCGGTTGACCTAGTAACACCTCCACCGACGTCGACCCCACCGGCACCACGTTGGACGTCGCCCGGCGCGCCGGACGACGTCGGCCCCAGTTTCAGCCCCGACGTGGATACGGAGCCGGAACGGTGTCGACCGATGCCGATTCCGACGCCGTTTGGGAATCTGTTTCCCTATATCCATCCTCCTCCTTTTCAACAGCAGGAGGAGGAAGGGGAGGACTGGGAGGGGTCTGAGGACCCTCTCACAGCTCAATGTGAGTAGAACCCGGACTGGGCTGAGGAGCTGTGGGACGCCAGTGGTCTGGATACCTCTCCAGACCTTGGAATGATGTCTCCTCCTACCGTGGCTACAGAGGAGGGTGCTAGTTTTTCTGTGGTGTTGCGTAGGGCTGCTGGGGCACTCCGCCTGCAGCTACCTACTGTGGCCGTCAGGCCTAACCTCCTGACAGAAGTGCTTCAGCCAGCAGTTTCCTCTGCGGAGCCACTGCTGCCCTTTAATGAAGCACTGTCTGATGTTCTTCTGGGCTCCTGGTCCAGGCCCAGCACAGGGCCTCCTGTGGACAGGAACGTGGCCCGACGCCATCGCCCGGCCCCGGGCGACCCCCTTTTCCTCTCCCAACATCCCACCCCTGAGAGCTTGGTTGTCCAAGCCTCTGCTTCCCCAAGCGCATTTCCTTCCGCACCCCCGGATAGGGAATCCAAGAGGCTGGAACAGTACGGGAAGAAGATTTTTTCTTCCGCCAGCCTCGGGCTGCGGGCTGTGAACACTGCATGCCTCTTGGGCCGTTATTCCCACTCCTTGTGGGATACGGTAGCACAGGTGCTGCCTAGCTGTCCGGAGGAGGCCCGGACGGCACTCTCTCAGGCTGTTGCTGAGGGGAGAGATGCAGCCAAGTTCACAATCCGTTGTGGCCTTGACACCGCCGACTCGCTAGGCAGAGCGATTTCCACGAAAGTGGCGCTCCGCCGCCTCGCCTGGCTGAGGACAACTGGCTTTTCGGGGGATGTCCAGAACACTTTGATGGACATGCCCTTCGATGGCATTCACCTCTTTGGCAATAAGGCAGACAGTGCTTTGGAGCGCTTTAAGGACTCACAGGCTACGGCCAAGTCCTTGGGTCTTTCGGCCACGCGCCCTCCTCCGCCTTCTGCCTTTTGCTCCTTTCGTGCTCGCGGAAGGGGCAACCCACCACGTTGGCAACCGAGCCACAGGCCAGCGCAACAGTCCACGCGCGGCCGCGGGAACCGCCGCAGCGGTTCAGGGGGCCAGCTGCAGGGTGTCCACCTCCACCCCCGCCACCACTGCCTCCAAACCTTCCTAGTCCGACCTTTCAGGCCCATCAAACGCCAGTGGGTGGCAGGCTTCGCCATCACCTCCCCCACTGGGGCACCATCACGTCGGACAGGAGGGTTTTACAGATAGTCCGAAGGGGCTACTCCCTCCCCTTCGAGACTACCCCTCCAGCCATGCCACCTCAGTACCACCGCGTATCGGGGGATCACTTGGCACTTCTCCAGCAGGAAGTTGCGGCCCTCTTGGCCAAGGGGGCCATAGAGCGCATTCCGATGCCAGAAGTAGGTCGTGGTTGTTATTCCCACTACTTTCTGATTCCAAAGAAGGGCAAGGGCCTGCGTCCTATCTTGGACCTTCGGGACGTCAATCTCTTCCTCCGGAAGGAGAAGTTCAAGATGCTCACACTTGCTCAGGTCTTGTCTGCTCTAGACCCACAAGACTGGCTGGTAGCGTTGGACTTGCAGGATGCTTACTTTCATATTCCCATCCTGCCGGCCCACCGGCGTTACCTCAGGTTCACGGTATGCCACGAGCATTTTCAGTTCACCGTGCTCCCTTTTGGCCTTACCAGCGCCCCTCGGGTGTTCACGAAAGTGATGGAGGTGGTCGCAGCTCATCTGCGCAGATCAGGGGTTTCAGTCTTCCCCTATCTCGACGACTGGTTGTTGAAGGCGGGCTCGCCCCAGACAGTCGTCTCCGACCTCCAGACTACGGCCGACCTCTTGCATTTGCTGGGGTTCTCCATCAACGTGCCGAAGTCACACCTGATCCCCTCTCAGAAGCTCCTCTTCATCGGAGCGGTTCTGGACACGGCGCGGTTTTGGGTTTATCCTCCCGAACAGCGAGTCCGGGATATTCTGGCTATGATTCCGATCTTTCAGCCCTTATCCTGGGTTTCCGTCAGGATGACCCTGAGGCTGCTGGGCCTCATGGCCTCCTGCATCCTGCTGATCAATCATGCCAGGTGGCATATGCGGGCTCTGCAGTGGGACCTGAAGTTCCAGTTGGCGCAGCATCAGGGAAACCTGTCCGACTACGTCCAGATCTCGGAGGGCACTGCACAACTCTTGCAGTGGTGGCTCACGAACCAACATTGGGTCAGCGGCAGATCCCTCTCCCTTCCCCAATCGGAGTACACAGTGGTGATGGACGCGTCCCTCCTGGGATGGGGCAGCCACATGGGAGATCAGAGGCCTCTGGTCTCCGGCGGAGTCCAGGCTCCATATCAACATTCTGGAGCTTCGGGCGATCCGACTTGCACTGAAGGCATTCCTTCCCTCTGTCAAGGGGAGAGTAGTGCAGGTGTTCACCGACAACACCACCGCCATGTGGTACTGCACCAAACAGGGTGGGGTGGGGTCCTGGACCCTATGTCAAGAGGCCCTCCGCCTCTGGACATGGCTGGAACATCAGGGCATTTCCCTGGTAGTTCAACACCTGGCGGGTTCACTGAACGCCAGGGCGGACGAACTCAGCTGCAGGTGCATGATGGATCACGAATGGCATCTTCACTCGGACGTGGCGCAAGGTCTCTTTCGACAGTGGGGAGAGCCTTGGTTAGATCTATTCGCCACCGAAGAGAACGCGCAATGTCAGCAGTTCTGCACGTTGGAATTTCCAAGGCGGCACTCGCTCGGCGACGCTTTTCGCAGCGAGTGGAGTTGCGGTCTCTTGTACGCCTTTCCGCCTATACCACTTCTACCCAGAGTGCTGAAGAAAATCAGACGCGACCGGGCACAAGTCATCCTTGTGGCCCCGGACTGGGCTCGAAGAGTATGGTATCCGAGCTACTCAGTATGAGCGTGGTTCCCCCGATCCGACTGCCTCTTCGGGAGGATCTTCTGTCGCAGCAACAGGGGACGGTTCTCCACCCGAACCTGTCCAGCCTCCACCTCCTTGCGTGGAGATTGAGCGGCGACAGCTGATTCTATTTGACTTACCTCCTGAAGTCTGTGATGTCATTCTGGCAGCCAGGCGTCCCTCCACTAAATCGGTATACGCCTGCAGGTGGAACAAATTTGTGGCATGGTGCACAACAAAGGCTGTGGATCCCCTTTCTGCCCCTCTTTCTGAGGTCCTACTGTTCCTTCTTTCTTTGGCCCAGCAGGGCTCTGCTCTGGGCACTCTCAAAGGCTACCTTTCTGCTATTTCGGCCTTTCTCAGGCTCCCTGATCAGCCCTCTCTTTTCAAGTCCCCTGTTGTAAATAGATTTCTCAAAGGCATTACACACCTTTTTCCTCCTATTCCTTTCGTGATGCCTCAATGGGACTTGAATTTGGTTCTTACATACTTCATGTGTGCTCCCTTTGAACCACTTCATAACTGTTCTCTTCGTCTCTTGACCTTGAAGACTGCTTTCCTGGTGGCCATCACCTCCGCTAGGCGTGTGAGTGAGCTCCAGGCTCTTTCTTGTAAGCCTCCTTTCCTATCAGTCCATCCGGACAAGGTTGTGCTCAGGCCCCGTCCTTCCTTTTTGCCAAAAGTGGTTACGTCCTTTCACATTGGGCAGACTATTACCTTGCCCACCTTCTTTCCGCTTCTGCATCCTTCCAGAGAGGAAGAGAGGCTCCACCGTCTGGACCCAAAACGTGCGCTCTCCTTTTATATCAACCACACACAGCAGTTACGGGTGGATGACCAGCTCTTTGTTGGCTACGTTGGCACAAAGAAAGGTCGGGCGGTACACAAGAGAACTATCTCCCGCTGGGTTGTCTTATGTATCAAAGCCTGTTACTCCTTGGCTAAAAAAGAACCTCCGGTGGGGCTGCGTGCTCATTCCACCAGAGCTACTGCAGCCACTACTGCATTGGGACGTGGTGTCCCCCTGCAAGACATCTGTCAGGCAGCCACGTGGGCCTCGCTGCACACGTTTACCAAGCATTATTGCCTGGACAGCCAAGTCCGGAGAGACGGCTTCTTTGGCCATTCTGTTCTCCGTGACTTTCTGGTGTGATCTTAGTTCGCAGACCCACCACCGGGGTTGGTATTGCTGGGGTATCTATTCTAAGGTAAGGAATCTATCACTATGTGTTTCTTTCAGATGAACAAGTTGCTTACCTTCGGTAACGATATATCTGTAAGAAACATTAGTAGTGATAGATTCCTTACCGCCCCACCCATCCTCCCCGTTCTGCGAGCTGATTTCTAGGGTTAAAGGACAGCCTTTCAGGGCCCCAGTTTTGTGCACCAGTGATCCGTATCTTGCATGGCTCTGCGTTCCTGGCGCGGAAAGTCGTGTACAGAACTGACGTCAGCGCGCGTGGGCGGCGTCTAAGTAGCGCCTGCAACGTCATCTCGGCGACCACGACGCCAACTACGGACGCGGAGCCGCACGACGCCACCTACCGACGCGCAGGGGTACTGCTGACGAAAACCTTCCGGGTCCAGTCTGACGCCTGGGGATATTCTAAGGTAAGGAATCTATCACTACTAATGTTTCTTACAGATATATCGTTACCAAAGGTAAGTAACTTGTTCAATTAGCAGTACATGACAAGGATCCGCTGCACAGAGCAAAGAAAAATACAATGTTTTTGGCCCTAAAGAGCGGCAGGGTATCCCTACCTAGTTCCTTATATTTTTGTTTTTCTACAGGACAGAGGACTGAGCCCCGGAGTCCTAAAATGGCTCCAGCCACATCTGTTTATGTTGTGGCAGCCAATCAGATCTTATCTTGAGATCTGTCAGCTCCGTGAATCCTCTGTGGAGTGAAATATACAACATTTTTTAACCTTAATTGCTCAAAATCTGCTGAACGGATTCCCACCTATTCACAAAAAGCAAGCTTTCTGGACCAAGATCGAGCTTTCTGCCAAATTTGGTGTAATTCCGTTCTGCCATTTTTGCAGTATTGCTGTTAAATTTTTCTATGGGAAATTGCACGGGGAAAACATGTTTTGGAACAATCCCCCCCGTTCCCCTCCCCTTTCTCAGCCATGCTTGATCGATCACCCCAAAACTTTCCAGAAAGGAGCTTAAGTGGATGAAACTTTTTTTGAAAAGTTTTGTCAAGATTTGTCAAATGGCGCCAAAGTTATGAGCAAAACAAAAAATGCTTTTCCTATGGACACGTGGTCCTAACTACAACTATCCAGTGGTGTTCACACATATATATAGATATATATATATATTCACTGAAAAAAACAAAGGTTACAGGGATGTTACAGTTAGGGTGGCGTTTCACTCATAGAAAACCAGAGAAATTCTGCTGTTATAGTTAGTGAGCAAACTATAACTTGTTCCCCCCCAATGCACTGCTTATGACCTCACATATTAGATCACTCATGACATAGTGACATCAC
The DNA here is from genome assembly GCA_963921515.1 of Calotriton arnoldi. Taxonomy (NCBI): domain Eukaryota; kingdom Metazoa; phylum Chordata; class Amphibia; order Caudata; family Salamandridae; genus Calotriton; species Calotriton arnoldi. Next base: position 355,752 of record CAWUFW010005879.1, read on the forward strand.
TGACATTACTGATGACATCATCAAGTGACTGTGTTTTTTAAAAGTTTGAGTGTTCAATATATATACACCAAGGTATATTATTGAATTAGTGGGTGTCTGAGTGCCTGATTGGATGATTCAGTGGGTGCGTGACTAACTGTATAAGTGATTGATTAGGTGTCTCAATGAATGTATGGGTGAGTGACTGGTTGTGTGAATGTCTGTATCTGTCAGTTGGTGTCTAAGGGGCTGTATGGGTGTGTGAGTGGATACATGAGTTTCTGTATGAGTCAGTGTTTGGTTTTCTGAGCATCTCTATTGGTGAGTGGTGTGTGTGACGGCCTGTATGGGTGAGTGACTGGGTGAATCAGTGGCTGGGCTAGTGAGTGTGTATGTGAGGGGCTGTATGGGTGAGTGAGTGTGTATGGCTGTGTCGGTGAGTGAGTGCATGTGTCAGTGGTATATGGGAGAGTAACTGGGTATGTGAAAGGCAGTATAGGTGAGTGATGGGTTGAGTGACTGTATGGATGAGTGTGTGCTTGTGTCAGTGACTGTGGGTGAGTGAGCACATGTTAGTATCTGTGCAAGTGTGTGTGTTACTGTATGGGTGAGTAAGTGGCTGTGTGATTGACTATGGGTGAGTGAGTAGGTATGTGAGTAGCTCGATGGGTGAATGACTGTGTGTGAGTGGCTGTATGGGTGTATAAGTGGATATGTCAGTGGCTGTATTAGTGAGTGGGTGTATGAGTGGCTGTATGGGTGAGCGATTGGATGTGTGTGTTGATATATGAATCAGTGAGTGGCTGTGTAAGTACTTGTATGGGTATGTGAATGGGTTTGAGAATGGTTGTGTTGAAGTGGGTGTATGAAAGGTTATATGGGGGTGTGACTGGTGCGTCAGATTCTGTGGATTCATTTGAGATGTCATCAGTGATGTCACTGACCATGTCATGAGTGATGTAATATGTGACATCATAAGCAGTGCATTGCGGGGCGCGAATTATAGTTAGCTTACTAACTATAAGGGCTGAATTTCTCTGGTTTTGTACGGGTGAAACGACAGCCTAACTATAACGTCCCCTTAACCTTTGGTTTGTTTCAGTGACTTTCTAAGGTTTTTTTAAATACTAATTCCTAACTCTAATGTCCCTGTAACCTTTGGTTTTTTCAGTGAATTTCTATGGGTTTTTTAATACTGAAAGAGACAGTTAGTTGTAGATTCCTTACCTTTAGAATTTCCCCCAGGCGTTAGTCTGGATCCGGAGATTTTTCTTTAGCAGTACCCCTGCGCGTCGGTAGGTGGCGTCGGTTGACTCCGCGTTTCTCGTCAGCGTTGTGGTTGCCGGGATGACATCGCGGTGCCTACTTAGACACCGCCTATGCACGCTGACATCAGTTCTTTCTTTTTCCCCGCCAGCCTAACGCAGATCGGAGAGAGCTACCCCTTAGCCATTTTTAGGCTAGCCTTCTTGCGACTTTTGTCAGCATCTTTTTCAAGTCTCGGACTCCTGGTACGCGATGCATGTCCCACAGTCGGACCGGCTTCAAGCCCTGCGGTTTCTGTCACAAGATGATGTCTGTGACTGATCCGCACCTCGTGTGCTTGTGGTGCCTGGAGCGCGACTGCCGGGCCATGCACCGAAGTCTTTGCGGGAGCGGTCCTGAAAGCTTTTGGAGGCCCGGCAGTCCTCTCCGCGCCGAGCCGCTCGAGGTCCCCATCGAGAGGAAGGTCGAGGAGTCATCACCATTCCTCCGCGAAGTCTTCGCACTCCTCCGGTAAGTCAAAGCACAAAAAGAAGGCGAAGAAGCATCGTCGCTCTTCGCCTTCTCCCCATCTGTTGACCGACGCGGGACCCGGAGAGCCCCCATGGATCCTTGCCTGGATCCGGATCGGCGCCGGTCGACCTCACGGTACCTTCCCCGGCGCCGATTCCAGTGGCGACACCCCCAACGCCGGTTGGGCCCCTAACCGGCGCGACCCCAGCCTCACCCCCGACTTGGACACGGCGCCGAACCGACGTCGGTAGCGGCGCCAGAGGGTACTTTTGTACTGCTGTTTATCCCTGGTGTTCCCTACCGCCCTGAGTGGCAGCCAGAGGAGTGTGATGAGGACTGGCAGGGGTCTGTTGACCCTCTAGCAGACCAACTTGAGAAGCCGGACTGGCGCAAGGAGTTGGGTGATGCCAGTGGTCTGGATACTTCCCCAGACTTTGGTATGCTTTCTCCCCCTACCGTCGCTACGGAGGAGGGAGCTTCCTACGCTGTGGTGTTGCGTTGGGCGGCTGAGGCCTTGGGCCTTGAGATTCCTGCGGTGGCTGTCAAGACTAACCTTCTGACTGAGGTGCTTCAGCCGGCAGCAGCCTCTTCGGAGCCCCTGCTGCTTTTTAATGAGGCTCTCACTGACATCCTTCTTGGCACTTGGTCCAAGCCCAGCACAGGGGCTCCTGTGAACAGGATGATTGCCTGACGCCACTGCCCGGCCCCGGGCGACCCACTTTTCCTCTCCCAACACCCTACCCCTGAGAGCTTGGTGGTCCAAGCCTCATCCTCAAAAGGCGCATTCCCTACTGCTCCCCCAGATAGGGAATCCAAGAAGCTGGACCATCTTAGGAAGAAGTTTTCTTCCGCCAGCCTAGTATTTCGGTCGGTGAACACCAAATGTCTCTTGGGCCGTTATACACACACGCTGTGGGATACGGTTGCGCAAGTGCTGCCACAGTGCCTGTAGGAGGCCCGGGCTGTGCTCACCCACGCTGTTGCTGAGGGTCGAGAAGCAGCGAAGTTCACCATCCGGTGTGGGCTGGATACTGCCGACTCGCTGGGTGCAACGGTTTCCACGTCGGTAGCCCTGAGGCGCTACGCCTGGCTGAGAACATCTGGCTTCTCTGGGGATGTCCAATCCACACTTTTGGACATGCCCTTTGATGGCCGTCGCCTGTTTGGTGACAAGGCTGACAACGCGCTCAATCGCTTCAAGGACTCTAGGGTCACGGCCAGATCCTTGGGCCTCGCAGCAACTTCTCGCCCCGTGCAGTCTGCTTTTCGCCCCTTTTGTGGCTACGGAAGGGGTGCCCCACCATGTTCCACACAGAGCCAAGCATGCTACCCAGCCTATGCGTGGCCGGGGACGTGGGACCTAGCGTTGAGGGTCTGGGGGCTAGAGGGCAGGCCAGCCCACCAATGCCCCCTCTGCAACAGCCTCCAAACCTTCCTAGTCCGACTTTTCAGGGCCATAAGTTGCTAGTGGGCGGCAGGATCTGCCATCACATCCCCCACTAGCACAGCATCACGTCGGACAGGTGGGTTTTGCAGATAGTCCGTAAGGACTACTCCCTCCCCTTCGAAACTACCCCTCCCTCCATGCCACCAACACTCAATCGCATGTCGGAGGATCACTTGGCCCTTCTCCGCCAGGAAGTTACAGCTCTCTTGGCCAAGGGAGCTATCGAACGAGTCCCTGTACCAGAAGTAGGTTGTGGTTGTTACTCCCACTACTTCCTGGTACCCAAGAAGGGCAAAGGCCTGCGTCCTATCTTAGTTCTCAGGGACGTCAACTGCTTGCTCCGGAAGAAGAAGTTCGAAATGTTAACCTTGGCTCTGGTCCTGTCTGCCCTCGACCCTGGAGACTGGATGGTAGCGTTGGACTTGCAGGACGCTTACTTTCACATCCCTGTCTTGCCTGCCCACTGGCGTTACCTACGGTTCACGGTAGGCCACGAGCATTTTCAGTTTACCGTGCTCCCCTTTGGCATTACCAGCGCCCCTCAGGTGTTCACGAAAGTGATGGCGGTGGTCGCCGCTCATCTGCGCAGATCAGGGGTTCCAGTCTTCTCCATATCTCGACGACTGGTTGTTGAAGGCAAACTCGCCCCAGGCTGTTGTCTCCCACCTCAAGACTATGGCGGACCTCCTGCATTCGCTGGGGTTCACCATCAGCGTGCCAAAGTCGCACCTGATTCCCTCACAGAAGCTCCTTTTCATTGGAGCAGTTCTGATTACAGCGCAGTTTTGGGCCTATCCTCCCGAGCAGCGAGTCTGGGATATTCGGGCTAGGATACCGTGTTTCAGCCTCTAGCCCGGATTTCGGTGAGAATGACTCTGAGGCTGCTGGGCCTCATGGCCTCCTGCATCCTGCTGGTAGATCATGCCAGATAGCATATGCGGGTCCTGCAGTGGGACCTGAAGTTCCAGTGGGCGCAGCATCAGGGCAATCTCTCCGATGTCGTCCAGATCTCGGAGGGGACTGCGAGTCAGTTGCAGTGGTGGCTCACGAACCAGGATTGGGTCAGCGGCAGATCTTTCCCTTCCCCAACCAGAGTTCACAGTGGTGACTGATGCGTCACTCCTGGGATGGGGTGGCCACATGGGATAGGCGGAGATCAGAGGCCTCTGGTCTCCGGCGGAGTCCCGGCTCCATATCAACATTCTGGAGCTCCGGGCGATCCGACTTGCACTCAAGGCATTCCTTCCCTCTGTCAAAGGGAAGGTAGTGCAGGTGTTCACAGACAACACCACCGCCATGTGGTACTGCAACAAACGGGGCGGGGTCGTGGACCCTATGTCAAGAGGCTCTCCGCCTTTGGACATGGCCGGAACATCAGGGCATGTCCCTGGTGGCTCAACACCTGGTGGGCTCCCTGAATGCCAGGGCAGACTAACTCAGCTGCCGATGCATGATGGATCACGAATGGCGTCTTCACTCTGAGGTGGTGCAAGGTCTCTTTCAGCAGTGGGGAGAGCCTTGGTTAGATCTATTCGCCACCGAAGAGAACGTGCAATGTCCGCAGGTCTGCGCATTGGAGTTTCCAAGGCGGCACTCGCTCTGCAACGCCTTTCGTCGCGAGTGTTATTGCGGCCTCCTGTACGTCTTTCCGCCTGTACCACTTCTACCCAGAGTGCTGAAGAAGTCTGGTACCCCGAGCTCTTGAGCATGGCCATCGATCCTCCGATCAGACTGCCTCTTTGGGAGGATCTTCTGTCGCAGCAGCAGGGGACGGTCCTCCACCCAAACCTGTCCAGTCTCCACCTCCTTGCGTGGAGATTGTGCGCCGGTAGTTGACAGCTTTTGACCTTCCTCCCGAAGTCTGTAATGTCACTGTTTCAGTGGAGGCGTCCCTCCACTGAAACGGTATACGCCTGTAGATGGTACAACTTTGTGGCATGGTGCACAGCAAAGGCTGTGGATCCCCTTTCTGCCCCCCTTTCAGAGGTTCTCTTCTTCATTCTTTCTTTGGCCCAGAAGGGCTCTGCTCTGGGCACTCTTGAAGGCTATCTTTCGGCCATTTCGGCCTTTCTTTGCCTTCCTCATCAGCCTTCTCTTTTCAAGTCCCCTATCGTTAACAGATTCCTGAAGGGCATTACTCCTTTTTCCTCCTTCTCCTTTTGTAATGCCTCAGTGGGACTTGAATCTTGTCCTCACTTATCTTGTGTGCTCCCTTTGAGCCATTACATAATTGTCCTCTTTGTCGTCTTACTTTAAAGACTGCCTTCCTGCTTGCCATCACATCTGCACGCAGGGTGAGTGAGCTTCAGGCTCTTTCTTCCAAAACTCCCTTTCTTGCTGTCCATCCGGACAAAGTGGTTCTTCGAACTAGGCCTTCTTTTCTGCCCAAAGTGGTTACCTCCTTCCACATAGGCCAGACCATCAGATTGCCCACCTTCTTCCCGCCTCCGCACCTTTCCAAAGAGGAGGAGAGACGAGGAGGAGAGGAGGAGGAGAGTCTGGACCCAAAACGTGCGTTGTCCTTCTACCTTGACTGCACTAAAGACTTCCGGGTGGACGATCAACTCTTTGTGGGTTATGTGGGCGCCAAGAAAGGTCGGGCAGTGCACCAACGTACCATCTCTCGTTGGGTCATCCTGTGCATCAAGATGTTATTCTTTGGCAAAAAAGGAACCTCCAGTAGGGCTGCGCACCCGTTCTACCCGGGTGACGGCTGCCACTACTGCTTTGGGACGTGGAGTTCCGTTGGTTGACATCTGCCAGGCAGCCACATGGGCATCCCTGCACACGTTCACGAAACATTACTGTCTGGACATCCAAGTCCAGAGAGAGCTTTTTCGGCTGTTCTGTTCTCCAGGACTTCCTGGTATGAACCTCCTGGTCAGGGACCTGCTCTCTCCCCCTGCAGCTCCGCTGTTAAGTGCTGCTGCCTGTGGTGCCACGCTCTGTCCTGACAGGGGTTCGAGGCCTGTGTTGTACCCGTTTTGCTGCTCAGGTTTTTTTGCCTTTTATTGCTGTATCCACTGTGCTGTTTTGACTGTGCCTGTCTGTTTTTTTCCCCCCGTTTTTCTGCCTTGTTTTCACTTCCCAGCCTTCCTGCCGCTGCTGCCCCCGTGGCCCCTCCGCAACCAATTCCCAGCTCCCGCCTCCCAGCTGCTAGCCCCTCCCCCCTTCCCTACTTAATGGCAACCGCTGCGCGGCCATGCAGCAGACGCGCACAGCGGGTGCGCCACTGGCGCACCAAAGGCAAGCCCGTCCGCGACCAGCGCCAGGGACCCTGGATCTACGACCATCCACAGTCACGACTCCGCTGCCCTCCTCGCACTCAACCACGGGAGGAACAACTGCCAACGGTCGATGCCGAACACCACCCACGGCCGGTTTTCCTGACGACACTGCCGACAATCCTTCACCATCGACACCACCCCCACAACCGCCGCACCCATGCCGGACGCCTGCACCACCAAAGCCCAGAAGTGCATCCGCCTCAACGTGCTCTCCCTGCACAGACACGCCGTAGAGATCTGGGACCTCCTCTTCACCCTCTCGCCAGACATCACCTTTTTCACGGAAACCTGGACCAACACCTCCTCCGCCCCCGACGTCGCCACCGCCATTCCCGACGGATACAAGATCCAGAGGAAGGACCGCCCAGGAGGAGGACTCGCCATCGCACACAAGCGCTCCCTCCGACTCTCCACCTCGAGCACTAGCGACCCCCTCTCCAACACCGAGCACCTCCACTTCCAGACCAGCCCCAGATACATGCTACACGGCACACTCGCCTACAGACCTCCTGGGCCCCGCGCCTCTTTCGCCACCACCATCGCTGACCTCATCGCACCCCACGCCATCGCCTCCACGGACTATGCACTCATTGGAGACCTTAACTTCCACCTTGACAACAGCAGCGACCCCGACTCCACGGCCCTCCTGGACAACCTCGCCAACCTCGGACTGAAGCAGCTAGTCACCACCCCCACCCACAAGGCCAGACACATCCTCGACCCCATCTTCGCAGGAGGGTCCAACATCCATTTCAGACACACATTCCAGCCCCTCTGGACACACCACCACTGCGTACATTTCTTCTTCAACACCACCACCGCACACAAGCCTGCCCCGCGCCCTCCATGAAGGAACTGGAGCAAGGTCTCAGACTCCACCCTCATCTACGACCCCCCCACCGCCACGACAGACGCCAACTCCGCAGCCAAAGGACTATACTGCTGGATCACCAGCTGCGCAGACAAGCTTGCACCCCTCCGCCACCTCGACAGACAACGCCCCAGAGGGCCGCTTGGTTCACCACCGACCTCCAAGAAGCCAGACGCGCCTGCAGACTTCTCAAAGAAGTTGGAGAAACAGCAAAACCACCGGAGACCAGAACACCTACAAGAACGCCATGACTGAATACCACCAACGCATAAGAGCCGCCAAGAGGACCTTCATCCGGAACAAAATCCACACCAACGGCAGTAACGCAAAGGAATTCTTCAACGTTATCCAGCAGTTCACCAGACCCCATAGCGAAGCCACAGACGTCACGCCGTCCCAGGACCTCTGTAACAAACTCAGCTCCTACTTCCATGTGAAAAACAAGGCCCTCTACGACAACTTCAGCGAACAGACTCCTGGAACCGCCCCAGCAATGACAGCCACCCCACCATCACCACCTGGACTCCGGTCACCACCGAAGATACCACCATGAAAAGCACCCACTCAGGAGCCCCCATGGGCCCCTGCCCGCCGCACATCTACCACAGAGCCGCTGCCATAGCACCCGAACTATGCCGCACCATCAACGCCTCCTTCGAATCCGGCATTTTCCCCGACTGAAAGCGGGCAGAGGTCAAGCCCCTTCTCAAGAAACCCTCGGCTGACCCGACGGACCTGAAAAACTACCGGCCCATCTCTCTCCTTCCCTTCGCAGCCAAAGTCACCGAGAGATTCGTCAATGCCCAGCTGACCGCCTTCATCGAAGAGAACGCCATCCTCGACTCCTCCCAGTCCAGATTCCGCAGCAACCACAGCACCGAGACCGCCCTCCTCGCCGCCACCAACAACATCCGCATGCTACTCGACCAGGGCCAAACCGCGGCCCTCATCCTGCTAGACCTCTCCGCAGCCTTCGACACCGTCTCCAAGGGCGCACTCTTGCAGCCAGACTCCACGACGCCGGCATAAGTGGTACCGCCCTCGACTGGATCCGCTCCTTTCTCGCCGGCAGAACCCAAAGGATCCGACTCTCACTCTTCCTGTCCGAACCTACAGAGATCAACTGCGGAGTACCCAAAGGATCATGGCTCAGCCCCATGCTCTTCAACATCTACATGGCCCCCCTTGCCGCCATCGTCAGACAACATGGGCTCAGTATAGTATCCCACGCCGACGACACCCAGCTCATCCTCTCCCTCACGAAGAACCCTGAAGACACCAGACTCGGCTTCCAGGAAGGAATGGGGGACGTCGCAGCCTGGATGAGCAACAGCTGCCCAAAGCTCAACTCTGAGAAGACAGAGGTCCTCGTCCTTGGACCATCCCCCTCCGCTTGGGACAACACCTGGTGGGCCTCCGCCCTTGGAAACCCTCCACCCCGACGGACCACGCCTGGAACCTCTGCATCATCCTAGACTCCTCCCTCACCATGACCCGCCAGATCAACGCCGTCCCCTCCACCTGCTTCAACTCCCTCCGCAAGACATTCTCGTGGATCCCCCCCGAAGCCAGAAAGATCGTCACCCACGCACTCATAACCAGCAGACTGGACTACGGTAACTCCCTCTATGCCGGAATCAACAAATCCCTCCTTCACAAACTCCAGACCATCCAGAACACCGCGGCCGACTCATCCTCGGAATCCCACGACACGAACACATGACCCAACTCCTGCGAGACCTCCACTAGCTCCCCATTCGAGAAGAGAGTAACCTTCAAGCTACTCACCCAAGCCTACAAATCCCTCCACAACATCGGACCCAAATACCTCTACAAAAGAGTATCTTTCTACGCACCCAAAAGATACCTCTGCTCCGCTGACCTCGCCCTAGCAGAAACACCACGCATCTGCAGAACCAGAGCAGGGGGCACGTCGTGGCAAAGGCCTGGAACGAGCTCCCAGTCAACATCAGATGCTCCCCTACCCTGCACACATTCAGGAAGAGCTTCAAGACCAGGCTCTTCGGCTGATCCAGAGCTACAACTCTTCCCCCCCCCCCCCCCCACACACACACACACACACACACACACACACACACACACACACACACTAGCGCCTTGAGACCCTCACGGGTGAGTAGCGCGCTTAAAAAACCCTGATTGATCAGTTCGCAGTCCCACCTCCGGGGTTGGCATTGCTGGGGTATCTATTCTAAGGTAAGGAATCTATAACTACGGTCTCTTTCAGATGAACAAGTTACCTTAGGTAACGATGTATGTGTAAGAGACATTAGTAGATTCCTTACCGCCCCACCCATCCTCCCCATTCTGCGACCTGACTTCTAGGGATAGGGACTCCCTTCCAGGGCCCTAGTTATGTGCACCAGTTGTCAGCGTCTTGCATGGCTCTGCGCTTCTGGCGTTGAAAGTCGTGTCAGAACTGACGTCAGTGCGCAGGGACGGCAACTAAATAGACACCGCAGCGTCATCCCGGTGACCACGACACTGACGACGAACGTGGAGTCGACCAACGCCACCTACCAACGCGCAGGGGTACTGCTACGAAAAAAATTCTCCGGATCCAGTCTGATGCTTGGGGGTAATTCTAAGGTAAGGATTCTATAACTACTAATGTCTCCTACAGATACATCGTTACCGAAGGTAAGTAACTTGTTCTTCAGGAAGATGCCGCGGATTGAGAAGGTGAAAGTGTCCAGTGGACCACAAAGGTGGATTCAAGATGTGAAGAACCTGCAAGCAGAGGGGACAGTCTCTATGCCACTCAGGAGTGACCAGGAGGCACGGAAGACGAATGCCCACCGATGTAGAGTGTGTGTTGCAGGAGAGCTGACAGTGACCTTGAAATGCAGCTGTGTGGACCAGGCGACGCTGTTGAAGACCAGGAGCCGTACACGAGCTGTCCCACGTCGGATGTCAAGAGTTGAGGGGTCGGTGTCCGGCGGGAGCACCAACAAGCCTTGGCAAGTGCAACCAACATGGAAGTTGAAAAAGGTGCAATGTCTAGACCAGCAAGGTCCAGGAGACTCACCACAAGCAGGGGAGTCAGGGCAGGCCCGAGCAATCAGGGGAGCCCAAAGAATTCAAAGATGACCCTCAAGAGGACCCACAGGCCAGAGGCACTGGAGTCGCGGGAGGACCTCGAGCTGCTCACCAAAGATGCAAGCTCACGATGCAAGTGATGCGGTGAGGACAATGATCTTAGTCACAGGAGGTGCTTGGGGGGGGGCGCTACTTGGAGCTCGAAGATCTTGGTGGAAGGAAGCCAACAAGCCTTTGCAACTGCAAGTCGATGCGGTGCACAGGCGTTCAGTTCCTGCTGCTCCGATGAGGGATACTGGCCTCAAACCTGGTGAGAGGACAGGGCAGGCCTCGAGGGATGTGAAGAACCACCACCTGTGTTGCTGAGCCTTTTGGAGTCAGTGGGAGCCCAGGATCAGCAGACCGGTCAGCTTAGTTGCGGTGCCTGCAGATGCAAGGAAGTGACTCCTTCGCTTCAAGGGAGATTCCTTCAGGTGTCTTGGATGCCCACAGGCCTTGTAAGGTTCCTGTATGGTGCACAGGCACAGACGTTGCAGCAGACGAGCAGGGCGATGAGATCAGGAGTCTTCCCAGTTGCAGCCTTGATGCCCAGAGCGAAGTCCAGCAAAGACCAGAGTGGCCAGACAGTTGAAGAAGTAGTGTCCGAAATGAATCTTGTCCCACAACGAATCTAGGGACCCACCCTCAGGTAAGCCCTTACGTACCCTAAGGAAAGGGTTGGGACGATTCAGGGGTCCCTCCCTAAGGAGGGACTGGACAAGGGGGAGGATACTCCCCTGTCCTTTGTCCAGCTTCGCACCAGAGCGGAAGCCAACGGCTTCCTGAAATGGTTTGAACTGGACTAAGCATGGAGGGCACCAAGTGTGCCCTGCACGCAGACTATGTGGCGCTGGCAAGCGCCCCCACCCTGCCCCAATACACTAAACCCTGTCTGGGAGGTGATCACGCCTTCCTGTGACAGGATACCTATTGTTCTGCCTTCCCTTGCCCGAGCTTGGCTCAGCAGCAGGAGGGCAGAAACATGTCTCTGGCTGGCAGCATCCCTAGCTTGCTGTCCGGGTCTGGAAGACTGGTACCGGGAGCACCAAGGGCCTCCCAAAGGAGCTTTACGGTGCATAGACTCATACCTCCCACACCGTTTACGGTGTGGGGGTATGATTCCTACATGATTGATACCAAACATGACAGGGTTCGTTACACCCAGTTTTGAGATGGTCATCGCGTAATGATGCTGTGCCCCTCTGTTATATGGCTGTCTCACTTACAACCCGGGAGAATGGACTCCGTAGGCTGTAGGAGTGTCCTTCACACTTGGAACCGAGCACCCTGCCTTCAGGATTGAAAGGCCTGCTTTAGGGGTGACTTATAGGTATGAAGTGCAATGACCTTAGATATAGGGAACCTATATCTTTTGTAAGTTGTGCTAGCACCAGCTTACACAGGCTGCAATGGCAGGCCTAAAGTTGCAAATTGAGTGGTCTCCCATGGGTGGCATAATACATGCTTAAGCCCGTGGGGGACGCCTGGTGCACCTATGCCCTGGGTACCTTAGTACCATATACTAGGGACTGATGTGTACACCAGTGTCCAATCTGGGATGTACCCAGGTACTTACCATACCAATTTAGGGGAGGAAGCACAGAGACTGGGGTACTGATTAGCAGGATCCCAGTCAGACTAGTCAGAAACCGCATTACATCAAGCAAAAAGTGGGGATAACCATAAAAGCAGAGGCTACTTTCCTACAGTTGTTCTTTGTATAAAGATCTGCTATGCTTTAGCTAAAAAGGATCCTCCAGTGGGGCTGCTTGCTCATTCCACTAGGGCTCAGCAGCAATCACTCCTTGATATCTGCCAGGCAGCAATGTGGTCATCTCTGCACACGTTTACCAAACATTACTGCCTGGACAGCCAAGTCCAAGGGACGGCAAATTTGACCGTTCAGTCCTCCAGGATTTTCTTGTCTGAACTTGGTTCGCAGACCCTCCTCCGGGGATGGGATTGCTGGGGTATCTATTCTAAAGGTAAGGAATCTACAACTAACTGTCTCCTTCATATGAACAAGTTACTTACCTTCGGTAACGATGTATCTGTAAGAGACATAGGTTAGTTGTAGATTCCTTACCGCCTCACCCATCCTCCCTGCTCTGCCAACGGATTTCTAGGGATAGTGACTCCCATACAGGGACCTAGTTGTGGTGCACCAGTGGTCAGTGTCTTGCATGGTTCTGCGGTCCTGGCGTGGAAAGACGTGTCAGAACTGACGTCAGCGTGCATGGGCAGCTTCTTAGTAGGCACCGCGACGTCATCCCGGTGAACACTACCCCGATGACGGACGCTGAGTCGACAGACGCCACCTACCAATGCGCAGGGGTCTGCTAAAGAAAAATCTCCGGATCCAGACTGATGCCTGGGGGAAATTCTAAAGGTAAATAATCTACAACTAACCTATGTCTCTTACAGATACATTGTTACCGAAGGTAAGTACCTTGCTTAATCTCCACAACGGCCCCAACAGCGCTGGGATGCCTGGCTTCACCCTGGGGGTGCCCAGGAGTGGACATTTCACAGGGAAAAGCCAGGAAGGGTTCCACAGCGGTATGCGTACAGCGCCTGGACACCCCTTTGGGGGTATGGGTGCACTTTACAAGTACAAATTTCAATTCAATTCAATTTGTTCTTTAGGTTTCGACTGCACAGCGCTTTGCTTTTGACGTCTATTGTTTTTAATATAAACTTTTTAGAGGCTTACATCCCGCCCCCCTCGTTCCTGGATTTTCATTGGTTCCTGTGCTTGCCACTTACTTTTCTTCCATTTCTATTGGCTGTAGTATATTTTCCTCCATTTACCAAGGCTTGTTCCTAGTCTTCTTCTCCTATTAGTTTCCCGTCGCCGAAATACTGTTACCATCCACTTTGGTGGAACTATTTTTGCATAAAGTTCTGCCTCTTTCTGCTTTTTCATCGTGCAGCAGATTTATATAGCGCCACTTATCACCGGGAGAGAGAGTGATTTGCCCAGAATCACAGGATGTTGCACCGCCGAGACTCGAACTGGGATTCCCAGCTCTCGAGTCAGCAGCTCTGACCGCTGCGCCAAATCCTCTCCACTTTCGTGATGCTTGTAAAGGAGCAGTTTCCTTTTTCCGGACGGTGATTGAGAAAAACCGCTTATTATTCATTACATAGCGAAACAAAAGCATTACCAATGTTTTATATTGCACTCAATACTGTTGTTCAGCCTCTTCTGAATCGCTATTTTTTCACTTAAAGGATCATAGTAGCATTACAATATCTTCACGGAATTGCACACTTTTGATCAAGCGGGGAGCTATAATTACATCCCCAAGTCCCCTAGTTCCGAAGTCTTAAATTTAACCACTTACCTGCTGCTCTTTCTATAGCATATCTACTTGGGACACATGCTTACCATTTCAAATGTCAAAGCACAGACGTAAGCAATCCTGCAGGAAACACCGCTTTCGCTATTTTCGCTGTATTTGACGTTTATATGCAGTGGAGACCTAACCACAAGAGGGCGACATGTATATTTTTTTTTTTGTAGATGTGTAGAGCAAACTTGGACCAAAGGCACATTCTTTGCGAGCCAGGTCCAATTACTTTTTAAAGGCACGGGGAGATTTAGTGATTTGCCCAGGATCACAAGATGCTGAGCCGAGGCTGGGACTAGAACCCTGTCCCCAGTTCCAAAGCCTGCAGCTCTGGCTGTTAGGCCGCTTCTCCTCTTTGTGTGGTTACGCAACAGCGTTTACATATCTCAAGGAAGTTGGATTAATTGGGCAAAGGAGTGGGACTGGGGAGAGAGTGGAAGTGTCACTTTACTTATGGCTCTATACGGGGATGGATGGCTGGTGGTCATAGGAGCTGTGCTCAAGAGAACAAACTGAACCTCAAGTTTAAATCCAGTTTCCTCAGCAAACAGGCTTCCAACCACAGATGGCTGCATGGAGTCCATTCCAAACCAGCATTTACTTTCCTGCCAGTTTGAGCTGTTGCGGGGATTCTGCACCTACACAGAACTATGCGCAGGAAAACAAGACCTCGGTGTATAGGGGTGTACCAACCTACCACCTTAGTTCTCAAAATCCCAAAACCGACTAGCTATAGTGTCTCATTCGTTCTTCTCCAAAATCACGAAGCTACAAATGATTAGACAACCCAGAACACAACACTCCCGACTCTCTCAGGAATCGCGGTAGCAAGACATACCCTTTTGCTCGCTCACTCGTACTTGTCCACAATAAGAATGGTCAGAGTCACTGTTATAGTACAAAATGCACAAGTTACTAACTTGTGTAACGATATATCTGTAAGAGACAGTAGTTAGTGATAGATTCCCTACCTTAGAATATCCCCAGGCGTCAGGCTGGATCCGGAAAGTTTTGCGTAGCAGTACCCTTGCGCGTCGGTAGGCGGGCGTCGTGCGGCTCCGCGTCCGTCGTCGGCGTCGTGATCGCCGGGATGACGTCGCGGGCAGTACTTAGGCGCCGCCCCTGCGCGCTGACGTCAGTTCTGTACACGACTTTCCGCGCCAGGAACGCAGAGCCATGCAAGAAGCTGACACAGGTGTCTGAAAAATACTAGGGCCCTGAAAGGGATGTCCTTAACCCTAGAAATCAGTTCGCAGAACGGGGAGGATGGGTGGGCGGTAGGAATCTATCACTAACTACTGTCTCTTACAGATATATCGTTACACAAGTTAGTAACTTGTGCATCTGAAAGAGACACGTTAGTGATAGATTCCCTACCTTAGAATAGATACCCCAGCAATACCAACCCCGGTGGTGGGTCTGCGAACAAAGATCAGACAAGGAAGTCCTGGAGGACAGAACGGCCAAAGAAGCCGTCCCTCCGGACCTGACTGTCAAGGCAGTAATGCTTAGTAAACGTGTGCAGCGAGGCCCACGTAGCTGCCTGACAGATAACCGGCAGCGGAACACCGCGGCCCAAGGCCGTGGTAGCAGCCGTTGCCCTGGTGGAATGGGCACGCAGCCCAACAGGAGGCTCCTTCTTGGCCAAAGAATAGCAGGTCTTGATGCACAAGGTAACCCAGCGGGAGACGGTCCTCTTGTGCACCGCCCGACCTTTTTGGCGCCCACGTAGCCAACAAAGAGCTGGTCATCCACCCGGAAGTGTTTTGTGCGGTCGATATAGGAGAGCGCACGTTTTGGGTCCAGACGGTGGAGCCTCTCTTCCTCTCTGGAAGGATGCGGAGGCGGAAAGAAGGTGGGCAAAGTGATGGTCTGCCCAATGTGGAAAGCAGTAACCACCTTCGGCAAGAAGGACGGACGCGTCCGAAGAACAACCTTGTCTGGATGAACAGACAGAAAGGGAGGTTTGCAAGATAGAGCCTGGAGCTCACTCACCCGCCGAGCGGAGGTGATGGCCACCAGAAAGGCAGTCTTCAGAGTCAGAAGACGAAGAGGACAGTTATGCAGAGGCTCAAAGGGAGCGCACATTAAAAAGGTAAGAACCAAGTTCAAGTCCCACTGAGGCATTACAAACGGAACAGGAGGGAAGAGGTGAGTAATGCCTTTTAAGAACCTGTTAACAACAGGGGACTTGAAAAAGGAGGGCTGATCAGGGAGCTTGAGGAAGGCCGAGATAGCACAAAGATAACCCTTGATGGTACCCAGGGCAGAACCCTGTTGGGCCAGAGAGAGAAGGAACAGAAGGACCTCAGAAAGAGGGGCAGAAAGGAGATCCACAGCCTTTGCTGTGCACCATGCCACAAATTTGTTCCACCTGCAGGCGTATACCACCTTAGTGGAGGGACGCCTGGCTGCCAGAATCACATCACAAACTTCGGGAGGCAAGTGGAAAGGAATCAACTGCCGCCGCTCAATCTCCACGCAAGCAGGTGTAGACTGGACAGGTTCGGGTGGAGGACCGTCCCCTGCTGCTGCGACAGAAGATCCTCCCGAAGAGGCAGACGGATCGGGGGATCTATGCTCATACTGAGTAGTTCGGGATACCAAACTCTTCGAGCCCAGTCCGGAGCCACAAGAATGACTTGGGCCCGGTCGTGCCGAATCTTCTTTAACACTCTGGGTAGAAGTGGTATAGGCGGAAAGGCGTACAACAGACCGCAACTCCACTCGCGACGAAAAGCGTCGCCGAGCGAGTGCCGCCTTGGAAATTCCAACGCGCAGAACTGATGACATTGCGCGTTCTCTTCGGTGGCGAATAGATCTAACCAAGGCTCTCCCCACTGCAGAAAGAGACCTTGCGCCACTTCCGAGTGAAGACGCCATTCGTGATCCATCATGCACCTGCGGCTGAGTTCGTCCGCCCTGGCGTTCAGAGAACCTGCCAGGTGTTGAACCATCAGGAACATGCCCTGATGTTCCAGCCAAGTCCAGAGGCGCAGAGCCTCCTGACAAAGGGTCCAAGACCCCACCCCGCCCTGTTTGTTGCAGTACCACATGGCGGTGGTGTTGTCTGTGAACACCTGCACTACCTTCCCTTTGACAGAGGGAAGGAATGCCTTGAGTGCAAGCCGGATCGCCCGGAGCTCCAGAAGGTTGATATGGAGCCGGGACTCCGCCGGAGACCAGAGGCCTCTGATCTCCGCCTCTCCCATGTGACCACCCCATCCCAGAAGGGACGCGTCCGTCACAACTGTATGCTCTGGCTGCGGAAGGGAGAGGGATCTGCCCATGACCCATTGCCGGTTCGAGAGCCACCACTGCAACTGTTTTGCAGTCCCCTCCGAGATCTGGACGTGATCGGACAGGTTGCCCTGGTGCTGCGCCCACTGGAACTTCAGGTCCCACTGCAGAGCCCGCATATGCCATCTGGCATGATTGACCAGCAGGATGCAGGAGGCCATGAGGCCCAGCAGCCTCAGGGTCATCCGTGCCGAAACCCAGGATAAAGGCCGAAAGATCGGAATCATAGCCTGAATATCCCGGACTCGCCGTTCGGGAGGATAGGCCCGAAACTGCGTCGTGTCCAGAACTGCTCCGATGAAAAGGAGCTATGGAGAAGGAATTAGATGCGACTTCGGCACATTGATGGAGAACCCCAGCGAGTGCAGGAGTTCGGCCGTAGTCTGGAGGTGGGAGACGACTGCCTGGGACGAGCCCGCCTTCAGCAGCCAGTCGTCGAGGTAGGGGAAGACTGAAACCCCTGCCCGGCGCAGATGAGCTGCGACCACCGCCATCACTTTCGTGAACACCCGAGGGGCACTGGTAAGGCCAAAGGGAGCACGGTGAACTGAAAATGCTCGGGGCCTACCGTGAACCGAAGGTAACGCCGGTGGGCCGGCAGGACGGGGATGTGGAAATACGCGTCCTGCAAGTCCAACGCTACCAACCAGTCTCCAGGGTCGAGGGCAGTCAAGACCTGAGCTAGGGTGAGCATCTTGAACTTCTCCTTCCGGAGGAAGCGATTGACGTTCCGGAGGTCCAAGATAGGACGCATGTCCTCCTTGTCCTTTTGGGCACCAGAAAGTAGTGGGAGTAGCAACCACGCCCTACTTCTGGGGTCGGAACATGCTCGATGGCCCTCTTGGTCAAGAGGGCCGTGACTTCCTTCTGTAGAAGCACCAAGTGATCCCCTGACATGCGGTGGAATTGAGGTGGCATGGCTGGGGGGTGGTCTCGAAGGGGAGGGAGTAGCCCCTTCGGACAATGTCCAAGACCCACCTGTCCGAGGTGATGGTGCGCCAGTGGGGAAGGTGATGGCGGACCCTGCCCCCTACTGGCGTGCCGTGCACCTGAAAGGAGGGACTAGGAGGGCTTGGAGGCCGCGGACGGGTTGGAGGTGGTGGCCTGACCCGCACGCTGGTTGCCCGATCCGCCACGGCGGAATCCACGTCCTCGGCCACGCGAAGACGCCTGCTGCGCGGGCCGGTGGCTGGGCTGCTGACGTGAAGGGCGCCCTACCGTGGCCACGATAGGGGCGAAAAGCAGAAGGCAGCGGAGGGCGTGTAGCAGAAAGGCCCAGGGACTTGGCAGTAGCCCGTGAGTCCTTAAAGCGCTCCAACGCATGGTCTGCTTTGGACCCAAAAAGACCGACTCCATCAAAGGGCATGTCCATGAGAGTATTCTGGACATCCCCTGAAAAACCAGTGGTTCTCAGCCAGGCGTGGCGTCGGAGCGCCACCGTCGTTGCAATCGACCTGCCCAGCGAGTCGGCGGTGTCAAGGCCACAACGGATAGTGTATTTGGCCGCATCCCTTCCTTCCGCAATGGCGCGGGAAAGCAGTGCCTGGACCTCCTCAGGGCACTGGGGCAAAACATCCGCCACCGAATCCCACAGGGAGTGGGTATATCGGCCCAAAAGACAAGCGGTGTTAACGGACCGCAAGCCAGCACTGGAGGAAGAAAAACCTTTCTTCCCAAACTGATCCAGGCGTTTGGATTCCCTATCCGGAGGAGCGGTAGGGAAGGCGGTTTGGGAAGCGGAGGCTTGGACAACCAAGCTCTCAGGAGTGGGGTGGACAGAAAGAAACAGGGGGTCGCCCGGAGCGGGGCGATGGCGTCGCGACACGTTCCGATCCACAGGAGCCCCTGTGTTGGGCTTGGACCAGGCGCCCAAAGAACGTCAGTGAGGGCGTCGTTAAACGGCAGCACAGTCTCCGCAGAGGAGGCTGCCGGCTGAAGCACCTCTGTCAAGATGTTAGGCTTGACTGTCAAAGTAGGGAGCTGGAGACGTAAGGCCCCAGCAGCCCTACGCAACACCGTACCAAAATTGGCCCCCTCCTCCGTAGCCACGGGAGGAGACAGCATGCCAGTGTCAGGGGAAGTATCCAGACCACTGGCCTCCCCTAGACTCTCTGTCCAGTCCTCATCATACTGACAGTTGCGCGTCAGAGGGTCATCAGACCCCTCCCAGTCCTCCTGGTCCTCCTCTGGTTCAAAATAAGGAGGAGGAGGGACATTTGGGACCCAAGGACCCATCGGCGCCGGAGCCGGCGTCGAGCCGACGTCGCTCCGGGTCCATGTCCGGAGCCGGAAGGAACTGGGGACGACGCCGCCCGGAGCCCAGGGCGGCGTCGAGAACGGCACCGGAGACATCGGCGCCGGCGGAGGGTGTCGTGAGGTCGACCGGCGTCGATGGGGGTTGTGGAGCCGGGATCGAGGCCGGGGCCGAAGCCGGGATCGAGGCTGGAGGCACGGGCGGCGCCGGGGCCGGAGCCGCCGGCGACGCCGGAGCAACCCCATCAGGGCCCGCGGGGCCCGAAGGCGCACCGGAGGGGCCTGAAGGCCCGAAGAGGCGGGCCATGGCCGACAGGAACTCCTGTACCTTGGCCGGATCCGCCCCGAACCCGGGAAGGGCGGGTATGTCGGGGCGACTCCACAGGCAAGTCCGGGGCCGCGGGGGCGGGGACGGTGCCGGGAGGGGCCTCAGCCGAGTCGCGAGACCGGCGAGGCGAAGTCCGAGAGCGACGATGCTTCTTGGACTTCTTGTGCTTAGACTTACCGGACGAAGAAGACTTCGACGCCGACGACCGGTGTGCACTCCGCGAGCGACCCCTGGACCTCTCACGCGACCGGGGCTTCCGTGGAGCCGAATGCCGGGCCTCGAGGAGCTTTCGAGACCGCTCTCGCAAAGCTTTCGGGTTGAGGGCCTGGCATTCGGGACAAGACTCGGTGTCGTGGCCTCGGCCGAGGCAGAAGAGACACTCCCTATGCGGGTCGGTGACGGACATCATCCGCGCACAGGCGCCGCATCGCTTGAAGCCGGGCATCCCTACGACACCTTAAAGTTGGAAAAAACAGTGAAAAAATCACCAAAAAGTATGGTCAAAAATTGACCAGGGCACTGCTCTTCCCGGATCTGCGCTTGCTGGCGCGGAAAAAGAAGAACTGACGTCAGCGCGCAGGGGCGGCGCCTAAGTACTGCCCGCGACGTCATCCCGGCAATCACGACGCCGACGACAGACGCGGAGCCGCACGACGCCGCCTACCGACGCGCAAGGGTACTGCTACGCAAAACTTTCCGGATCCAGCCTGACGCCTGGGGATATTCTAAGGTAGGGAATCTATCACTAACGTGTCTCTTTCAGATGTTTATTTTAACTATTGTGCTCTATAATGCAGTATACGAGCCACTACCAGCAGCAAAATGCATAAACTTACAACAATTAGCATTGTTACAATTCCATAGAATATAAAGGGGGATGTCATTATATATAGACAGTGGAAAAAGGACTATAAGGCCTAACCACCCTCCCCTTGATAAGGTGTCTATTATATAAAAGATCATCTCTGGGCTTTGTCAGCAGACCCCCTACTGCCTAGATGGAAGCTTTACATCATAGGAACCACATAGCTCTTCTCCCTGGAAAGGGCCCTCTCCAAGTGTGTGTCAGAATAACATGCATCCCTGTAATATCAAAGCACGAGCTTCCAGTAGCGCAGCTGTGTTAGCATGTTTTGTCTAAATGCTAGGGTCTGACCAGAACAGAATAACAAGGGGCATTGTTTATCGACCTTGCACATGGTGTTTAGACTAAACTCCAAGAGCAGGCAGAGAACGCGGAAAGCAGACCGTTCTTGTGTGAAAGGCACAAACAGAGTCTTGCAGAACAAAGTCTAGTAGTAACGTGCGCAAAAGCAGCATCATGGCAGCCATGCTCATGTCAATCTAGCAATGTCGACAATGACCCTAACGGCAATATAACAGAGCAAGTGGCACGAAGTAAAGCATTTCAAATGCCATTCTGGATGTGATGCAAGGTCAGCGCAGGTCATCAAATGGGATTGGTTTCCCTTCTCTGAAATGCATTTTGTCTTTTGTGGGGCAGGAGGCATTAGCTCCCCTCCTTCTTGGTTGTAGGGTAAGTGAACATTTGTCTCGGTTATTCTGTGGTCAAGCCCTATATTCTGCCCTGCTTGCTGTACGACATCCGTAGGAAATGATACGATTGTGTTTTTAAATAGTTGATATTGGATGCAAAAGTGTGAGCCACGGAGTACACAAACAATCCAGGCAAAACAATATTATTCATCTGTGCGACCCCCTTGCTCTAGAGCTGTTCTGTGGTTAAATAGAGACAAGAGGGAGCATCATTATGCTGGTGCGAAGGGCATCTGAAGTCCTGGGCCTTCATCTCCATTCCATTGCAGTCGTCAAGACGAACATCTTCATGGAGGTCTTACAGCCTGGTGTCTCCTCCTCAGAACCCTTGCCGCCTTTCAGTGAGGCCTTAACTGATGTCCTACTGGGAATCTGTTCCAAGCCCAGCACAGGGGCTCCTCTGAATAGGACAATTGCCCGCCGCCATTGCCCTGCGTGGGTGGCACTAATTTCCTCACCAACCACCCTACCCGAGAGCTTATTGGTCCACGGGTCTACCTCCAAAGGCTCGTTCCCTTCAGCACCTACGGATAGACAATCCAACAGGCTGGATAGTTGGGGTAAGAATATTTTTTCTTCTGTCAGCCTTACATTGCGGTGTGCAAACACTGCATGCTTATTGGGCCGTTATACCTACACTTTGAAGGAAACAGTTGCACAAGTGTTGCCACAGGCGCCCGAGGAGGCCTGGGGCCATGCCATCCTCTCCCAAGCAGTGTCAGACAGGAGAGATGCAGCAAAGTTCACCATTCGTTGTGGTCTCGACACGACGGCTCGCTGGGCAGAGATATTTCTTCTATGGTGGCTGTTTGAAGCCACGCCTGGTTAAGGACTTCTGGCTTTTCAGGGGATATCCAGACCGCTCTCATGGAGATGCGCTATGATGGCACTCGTCTGTTTGTGGAGCAGTCAGACATGGCTCTGGAGCTCTTTAAAGACTCGCAGGCTACTGCCAAGTCATTCGGCCTCTCAGTCGCCACTCGTCCCCAGTCTGCCTTTCGCCCTTTTTGTGGCTACAGAAGGGGATTTCTGTCGCGCCAGCCGTACCCCAGCCACAAGACCGCACTAGTTTAACAACCTCTGCACTGGCGACCAGATGTCTGGTCAGTCCACTGCATCTCCCCCCGCAACCTCCAAACGTTCCTAGTCTGGCCTTTCAAGGTCACGGGCAGCCAGTTGGTGGCAGGATCAGCCATCACCTCCACCACTGGCAGAACATCACTTCGGACAGGTGGGTTCTTCAGATAGTCTGAAATGGCTATTCCCTCCCCTTCGAGACTACCCCTCCCTCCAGCCTCCAACTTACAACCGGCTGACGGAGGAACACCTGACTTTTCTTCAGGAAGAAGTCATGACTCTCTTGGCCAAGGGAGCCATAGAGAGGGTTCCGGTGCCAGAAGTAGGCTGTGGTTGTTATTCCCACTACTTTCTGGTCCCGAAAAAGGTAAAGGGCCTGCGCCCTATCCTAGATCTGTGAGCCCTCAACTACTACTTCAAGATGCTCACTCTAGCTCAGGTCTTGTCTGCCCTGGACCCAGGAGACTGGATGGTACTGTTGAACATGCAGAACACCTATTTTCACATTCCTGTCCTGCCTGCACTTTCAGTTCACCGTGCTCCCCTTTGGCCTTACCAGTGCCTCTTGGATGTTCACCAAGGTGATGGAGGTGGTCGCAGCTCATCTGCAAAGATCTGAAAGAGACAAGTTAGTGATAGATTTCTTACCTTAGAATATCCCCAGGCGTCAGACTGGATCCGGAAAGTTTTTCGTCAGCAGTACCCCTGCGCGTTGGTAGGTGGCGTCGTGCGACTCCGCGTTCGTCGCTGGCGTCGTAAGCGCCGAGATGACGTCACGGAGACTACTTAGGCGCCACCCATGCGCGCTGACGTCAGTTCTTTCTTTTTCCGCGCCACCCATGCGCAGATCCGGTTAGAGCACGTACCTTAGTCACTTTTTGACTAGTTGTTTTTGGGACTTTTGTCTCTACTTTTCTAAATCTTGACTCCTGGTGCCACGTAGGGATGCCTCGGTTTAAATCCTGCGGGGCCTGCCGCCGTACGATGTCGGTGGCTGACCCCCATGGCGTCTGTTTCTACTGTCTGGAGCGCGGTCATGTTCCAACTGTCTGGCCATGGCTCCGAAGGCTTTGCGGGAGCGGTCCCGAAAGCTGCTGGAGGCCGATAGTCGTCTCCGCGCCGTTTCAGGTCCAGGGGTCGCTCGAGGGACCGACCGCGAAGCCATCATCATCGCTCCTCGGGGTCCACGTCTTCACCCTCGGAATCGGGTAAGAGACGTCACAAGTAACGGTCGAAGGAGCACATATGCTCTCCGACCTCCCCCCGTCGGTCTCCGGACACGGACGAGGGGGCCAGGGGTCCTTCCCCCACTGCTCCGTTGGAGCCTGTGAGTCCCGCGGCCTACCCGCCCTACCCGGGTCCGTTGGAGGCTCCGGCCCAGGTGCAAGAGTTTCTTGCCGCCATGGGCTGCCTTTTCAGGCCTAGGGCTCCCGCCGGCGCGCCTTCGGGCCCCGCGGTCCCTATTGAGGGCTCTTGCTTGCCACCGGCTCCGCCGCTGGCGGCGGCGGCTCCGGCGCCCCAAGGTCCTCCGCCGGCGGCTCCGGCCCCGGCGCCGCAAGGTCCTCCGCCGGCGGCTCCGGCGCCGCAAGGTCCTCCGTCAGCGGCTCCGGCCCGGCGCCACAAGGTCCTCCGCCGGCGGCTCCGGCGCCGCAAGGTCCTCCGCCGGCGGCTCCGGCCCCGGCGCTGCTAGGTCCTCCGCCGGCGGCCCCGGCGCCCCCATGCGGCTCCGTTCCCGGCGCCGCACTGGGTTCCGTCGTCCCACCTCCTAATTGGGACATGGAGCCGGATCGGCGCCGTTCCTGGCGCCGTTGGAGCGGAGGACTCGGAGGATGCAGGTGGCCTCGACCTCTCCTTTGAGCCTAGGTTTGTGTCTCCTCCCACTGTCATGGAGGAAGGCGCCACATACACTGTGGTGCTCCGTAGAGCAGCTGAGGCTCTTGACCTTGACCTGTCTACTGTTACCCTCAAAACTAGCCTCCTTACTGCTTCAGCCGGCGGCAAGTTCCATAGAACCTCTGCTTCCGTTCAATGAGGCCTTGACGGATGTTTTGATGGGCACCTGGTCTAGGCCAGCCACAGGGGTTCCTGTGGATAAAAACGTGGCCAGGCGTCACCGCCCGCCCCGGGTGACCCTGCCCTTTTGACAACTTATCTGACACCGGAGAGCCTGGTCATTCAGGCCTCCACTTCCCAAACTGCATTCCCTGCCGCTCTACGGAATCGAAAATGCTGGAGCAGTTTGGCAAAAAGTTGTTTCCCTCTGCCGGCCTGAGGCTGCGGTTAGTAAATACCGCATGCCTCTTGGGCCGCTATTCTCACGCTGTGTGGGACACGGTGGCGCAAACTCTGCCCCACTGCCCGGAGAAGGTTCGGGCTGTACTTTCCCAAGCTGTTGCGGAGGGGAAGGATGCCGCGAAGTTCGCCTTTCGGTGTGGGTTGGACACCGCGGACTCTTTGGGGATAGCCATCTCCACGACGGTGGCCTTGCGGCGACACGCCTGGCTGCAGTCCACAGGGTTTTCGGGGGCTGTCTAGAGTTCCCTCTCTCCACCACACGCCCGGCCACATCTACCTTTCGTTCTTTTCGTGCCACGGAAGGGGCGCCCCTACACGTCCGTTCAGCCAGAGGCTTGCGCACAACAAAGCCTCAGCGCAGCCGCAGGCATGGTGGCCGCCGTGGCGGCACAGGGGGTCAGCGTGCGGGTCAGTCCGCCTCCACTCCCGCAGCATCCGCCTCAAAGCCTTCCTAGTCCGAGCTTTCGGGTGCACCCCACGCCAGTGGGCAGCAGGATTCAACATCACCTCCCCCACTGGCGCTCTCACTTCGGACAGGTGGGTGCTGCAAATCGTCCGAAGGGGTTACTCCCTCCCCTTCCAGTCTGTCCCCCCCGGCCATGCCACCTCAGTTCCACCGCATGTCGGGGGATCACTTGGCACTTCTCCCACAGGACGTCACAGCCCTCTTGGCCCAGGGGGCCATCGAGTGCGTTCCTGGGCCAGAAGTAGGACATGGTTGTCATTCCCACTACTTTCTGGTCCCCAAAATGGTAAAGGGGGGCCTGCGCCCCATCTTGGACCTCAGGAACGTCCATCGTTTCCTCCGGACGGAGAAGTTCAAGATGTTGACTCTGGCTCAGGTCTTGGCTGCCCTCGACCCTGGAGCCTGGATGGTAGCGTTGGACTTGCAGGAGGCATATTTCCTGCGGTTCACGGTAGGCCGGGAGCATTTTAAGTTTGCCGTGCTCCCCTTCGGCCTTACAAGCGCCCCTCGGGTGTTCACCAAAGTGATGGAGGTGGTCGCAGCTCATCTGTGCAGGTCAGAGGTGTCAGTCTTCCCCTACCTCGACGACTGGTTGTTGAAAACGGGCTCGCCCCAGGCAGTCGTCGCCCACCTTCAGACTACGGCCGACCTCCTGCAATTGCTGGGGTTCTCCATCAACGTGCCGAAGTCGCACCTGAGTCACTCTCAGAAGCTCCCCTTCATCGGAGCGGTTCTGGATTCGACACAGTTTCAGATTTATCCTCCCGGGCAGCGACTCCCGGATATTCAGGCTATAATTCCAATGTTTCAGCCTCTATCCCGGTTTTCAGTCAGGATGACCCTCCAACTACTGGGCATGTTGGCCTCCTGCATTCTGCTAGTGCAACATGCCAGGTGGCATATACGGGCTCTGCAGTGGGACCTGAAGTTCCAGTAGGCAGCATCAGGGCACCCTGTCCGATCATGTCCAGATCTCGGGGGCACTGCACAACAATTGCGGTGGTGGCTCACGCATCACGATTGGGTCAATGGCAGATCCCTCTCCCTTCCCCAACCGGGGCACACAGTGGTGACGGATGCGTCCCTCCTGAGATGGGGTGGCCACTTGGGAGAGGCGGAGATCACAGGCCTCTGGTCTCCACCAGTGTCCCGGCTCCATATCAATCTTTTGGAGCTTCGGGCGATCCGACTTGCACTGAAGGCATTCCTTCCCTCTGTCCAGGGAAGTGTGGTGCAGGTGTTCACGGACAACACCACCGCCATGTGGTATTGCAACACACAGGGCGGGGTGGGGTCGTGGACCCTATGTCAGGAGGCTCTGCGCCTCTAGACATGGCTGCAACATCTGAAAGTGACAGATTCCTTACCTTAGAATATCCCCAGGCGTCAGGCTGGATCCGGAAAGTTTTTGCGTAGCAGTACCCTTGCGCGTCGGTAGGCGGCGTCGTTCGGCTCCGCGTCCGTCGTCGGCGTCGTGATCGCCGGGATGACGTCGCGGGCAGTACTTAGACGCCGCCCCTGCGCGCTGTCGTCAGTTCTTCTTTTTCCGCGCCAGTAAGCGCAGATCCGGGAAGAGCAGTGCCCTAGTCAATTTTTGACTAACTTTTTTGTGAATTTTTTCACTGTTTCTTCATCGAGTCTTCACGACTCCTAAGGTGTCGTAGGGATGCCCGGCTTTAAGCCCTGCGAGGCCTGTGGTCGCATGATGTCGATCACGGACCCGCATCTCGAGTGTCTCTTCTGTCTCGGCCGAGACCACGACACGCAGTCGTGCCCTGACTGCCGGAAACTTCATCCGAAGGCTTTGCGAGAGCGGTCTCGAAAGCTACTCGAGGTCCGGCAGTCGGCTCCGCGCCGCACCAAGCCCCGGTCCCGGGAGAGGTCGAGGGGCAGGTCGCGGAGTCCCCGCCGTTCGTCGGAATCCAAGTCTTCGCGCTCCTCCGGTAAGTCGAAGCACAAGAAGTCTAAGCGGCGTCAGCGCTCTAAAACTTCGCCTCGCCGGTCTCGCGACTCGGCTGAGGCCCCAGTCGGCACCGTCCCCACTCCCGCGGCCCCGGACATGTCTGTAGAGCCGCCCCCGAATTACCCGTTCTTTCCGGGTTCGGGGGTGACTCCGGCCGAAATACAGGAATTCCTGGCGCCGATGAGACCTTGGGTCCCAAATGTCCCTCCTCCTCCATATTTTGAACAAGAGGAGGACCAGGAGAGCTGGGAGGGGTCTGAGGACCCTCTCACACAACAGTGTGAGTTTGATCCGGGCTGAGGAACTTGGGGATGCCAGTGGTCTAGACACCTCCCCTGACACTGGCATGCTGTCTCCTCCCGTGGCTACGGAGGAGGGAGCTAATTTTGCAACGGTGTTGCGTACAGCAGCTGGAGCCTTACATCTCCAGTTGCCTACTGTGGCCGTCAGGACTAACCTCCTGACAGAAGTGCTTCAGCCGGCGGCTTCCTCTTCGGAGACTGTGCTGCCGTTTAATGATGCACTCCCTGACGTTCTTTTGGGTGCCTGGTCCAAACCCACCACAGGGGCTCCTGTGGATAGGAACGTGGCCCGACGCCATCGCCCTGCTCCGGGCGACCCCTTGTTTCTCTCCCAACATCCCACCCCTGAGAGCTTGGTTGTCCAAGCCTCTGCCTCCCAAACCGCCTTCCCTACCGCCCCTCCGGATAGGGAATCCAAACGCCTGGACCAATTTGGGAAGAAGGCTTTTCTTCCTCCAGTGCTGGCTTGCGGTCCGTCAACACCGCTTGCCTTTTGGGCCGATATACCCACTCCCTGTGGGATTCGGTGGCGGCTGTTTTGCCGCAGTGTTCTGAGGAGGTCCAGACACTGCTTACCCGCGCCATTGCGGAAGGGCGAGATGCGGCTAAATGCACCATCCGTTGTGGCCTTGATACCGCCGACTCGCTGGGCAGATCGCTTGCGACGACGGTGGCGCTACGTCGCCACGCCTGGCTGAGGACAACTGGTTTCTCGGGTGATGTCCAGAATACACTCATGGACATGCCTTTTGATGGAGTCGGTCTTTTTGGTTCAAAGGCAGACCATGCGCTGGAGCGGTTTAAGGACTCACGGGCTACGGCCAAGTCCCTGGGCCTTTCTGTTGTACGCCCTCCGCTCACCTCTGCTTTTCGCCCCTTTCGTAGCCACGGAAGGGGCGCCCAGTCACGTCAGCTGCCCAGCCACCGGCCCGCGCAGCAAGCGTCTACGCGTGGCCGAGGACGTGGATACCGCCGTGGCGGTTCGGGCAACCAGCGTGCGGGTCAGGCCACCACCTCCAACCCGTCCGCGGCCTCCAAGCCCTCCTAGTCCCTCCTTTCCGGTAAACAGCACGCCAGTAGGGGGCAGGGTCCGCCATCGCCTTCACCACTGGCGTCCCATCACCTCGGACAGGTGGGTCTTGGACATTGTCCGAAGGGGCTACTCCCTCCCCTTCGAGACCGCCCCCCCCAGCCATGCCACTTCAATTCCACCGCATGTCAGGGGATCACTTGGTACTTCTGCAGAAGGAAGTCACGGCCCTCTTGGCCAAGAGGGCCATCGAGCATGTTCCGACCCCAGAAGTAGGACGTGGTTGCTACTCCCACTACTTCCTGGTGCCCAAAAAGGACAAGGAGGACATGCGTCCTATCTTGGACCTCCGGAACGTCAATCGCTTCCTCCGGAAGGAGAAGTTCAAGATGCTCACCCTAGCTCAGGTCTTGACTGCCCTCGACCCTGGAGACTGGTTGGTAGCGTTGGACTTGCAGGACGCTTATTTTCACATCCCCGTCCTGCCGGCCCACCGGCGTTACCTTCGGTTCACGGTAGGCCTCGAGCATTTTCAGTTCACCGTGCTCCCCTTTGGCCTTACAAGTGCCCCTCGGGTGTTCACGAAAGTGATGGCGGTGGTCGCAGCTCATCTGCGCCGGGCAGGGGTTCCAGTCTGCCCCTACCTCGACGACTGGCTGCTGAAGGCGGGCTCGTCCCAGGCAGTCGTCTCCCACCTCCAGACTACGGCCGAACTCCTGCACTCGCTGGGGTTCTCCATCAATGTGCCGAAGTCGCATCTGATTCCTTCTCCACAGCTCCTTTTCATCGGAGCAGTTCTGGACACGACGCAGTTTTGGGCCTATCCTCCCGAACGGCGAGTCCGGGATATTCAGGCTATGATTCCCATCTTTCAGCCTTTATCCTGGGTTTCGGTACGGATGACCCTGAGGCTGCTGGGCCTCATGGCCTCCTGCATCCTGCTGGTCAATCATGCCAGATGGCATATGCGGGCTCTGCAGTGGGACCTGAAGTTCCAGTGGGCGCAGCACCAGGCAACCTGTCCGATCACGTCCAGATCTCGGAGGGGACTGCAAAACAGTTGCAGTGGTGGCTCTCGAACCGGCAATGGGTCATGGGCAGATCCCTCTCCCTTCCCCAGCCAGAGCACACAGTTGTGACGGACGCGTCCCTTCTGGGATGGGGCGGTCACATGGGAGAGGCGGAGATCAGAGGCCTCTGGTCTCCGGCGGAGTCCCGGTTCCATATCAACCTTCTGGAGCTCCGGGCGATCCGACTTGCACTCAAGGCATTCCTTCCCTCTGTCAAAGGGAAGGTAGTGTAGGTGTTCACAGACAACACCACTGCCATGTGGTATTGCAACAAACAAGGCGGGGTGGGGTCGTGGACCCTTTGTCAGGAGGCTCTGCGCCTCTGGACATGGATGGAACATCAGGGCATGTTCCTGATGGTTCAACACCTGGCAGGTTCCCTGAACGCCAGGGCGGACGAACTCAGCCGCAGGTGCATGATGGATCACGAATGGCGTCTTCACTCGGAAGTGGCGCAAGGACTCTTTCTACAGTGGGGAGAGCCTTGGTTAGATCTATTCGCCACCGAAGAGAATGCTCAATGTCATCAGTTCTGCGCGTTGGAATTTCCAAGGCGGCACTCGCTCGGCGACGCTTTTCGTCGCGAGTGGAGTTGCGGTCTGTTGTACGCCTTTCCGCCTATACCACTTCTACCCAGAGTGTTGAAGAAGATTCGGCACGACCGGGCCCAAGTCATTCTTGTGGCTCCGGACTGGGCTCGAAGAGTTTGGTATCCCGAGCTACTCAGTATGAGCGTAGATCCCCCGATCCGTCTGCCTCTTTGGGAGGATCTTCTGTCGCAGCAGCAGGGGACGATCCTCCACCCGAACCTGTCCAGCCTCCACCTGCTTGCGTGGAGATTGAGCGGCGGCAGTTGATTCCTTTCGACTTGCCTCCTGAAGTTTGTGATGTGATTCTGGCAGCCAGGCGTCCCTCCACTAAGGTGGTATACGCCTGCAGGTGGAACAAGTTTGTGGCATGGTGCACAGCAAAGGCTGTGAATCCCCTTTCTGCCCCTCTTTCTGAGGTTCTTCTGTTCCTTCTTTCCCTGGCCCAACAGGGTTCTGCCCTGGGTACCATCAAGGGCTATCTTTGTGCCATCTCAGCCTTCCTCCGGCTTCCTGATCAGCCCTCCCTTTTCAAGTCCCCTGTTAACATGTTTCTAAAAGGCATTACACACCTCTTCCCTCCTGTTCCGTTTGTAATGCCTCAGTGGGACTTGAACTTGGTTCTTACCTTTCTTGTGTGCGCTCCCTTTGAGCCTCTACATAACTGTCCTCTTCGTCTTCTCACTCTGAAGACAGCCTTTCTGGTGGCCATCACCTCCGCTCGGCGGGTGAGTGAGCTCCAGGCTCTTTCATGCAAACCTCCCTTTCTGTCTGTCCATCCAGACAAGGTTGTTCTTAGGACGCGTCCGTCCTTCTTGCCAAAGGTGGTTACTGCCTTCCACATTGGGCAGACCATCACTTTGCCCACCTTCTTTCCGCCTCCTTCCAGAGAGGAAGAGAGGCTCCACCGTCTGGACCCAAAACGTGCGCTTTCTTTTTATATCGACCGCACACAACACTTCCGGGTGGATGACCAGCTCTTTGTTGGCTACGTGGGTGCCAAAAAAGGTCGGGCGGTGCACAAGAGAACCATCTCCCGCTGGGTAACCTTGTGTATCAAAGCCTGCTATTCTTTGGCTAAGAAGGAGCCTCCTGTTGGGCTGCGTGCCCATTCCACCAGGGCAACGGCTGCTAGCACGGCTTTAGGCCGCGGTGTTCCGCTGCAGGATATCTGTCAGGCAGCTACGTGGGCCTCGCTGCACACATTTACAAAGCATTACTGCCTTGACAGTCCGGTCCGGAGGGACGGCTTCTTTGGCCGTTCTGTCCTCCGGGACTTCCTTGTCTGATCTTTGTTCGCAGACCCACCACTGGGGTTGGTATTGCTGGGGTATCTATTCTAAGGTAAGGAATCTGTCACTAACGTGTCTCTTTCAGATGCACAAGTTACTAACTTGTGTAACGATATATCTGTAAGAGACAGTAGTTAGTGACAGATTCCTTACCGCCCACCCATCCTCCCCGTTCTGCGAACTGATTTCTAGGGTTAAGGACATCCCTTTCAGGGCCCTAGTATTTTTCAGACGCCTATGTCAGCTTCTTGCATGGCTCTGCGTTCCTGGCGCGGAAAGTCGTGTACAGAACTGACGTCAGCGCGCAGGGGCGGCGTCTAAGTACTGCCCGCGACGTCATCCCGGCGATCACGACGCCGACGACGAACGCGGAGCCGCACGACGCCGCCTACCGACGCGCAAGGGTACTGCTACGCAAAAACTTTCCGGATCCAGCCTGACGCCTGGGGATATTCTAAGGTAAGGAATCTGTCACTAACTACTGTCTCTTACAGATATATCGTTACACAAGTTAGTAACTTGTGCATCAAGGCATTTCCTTGGTGGTTCAACACCTGGCAGGTTCTCTGAACGCCAGGGCGGATGGACTCAGCCGCCGGTGCTTGATGGATCACGAATGGCGTCTTCACTCGGAGGTGGCGCAAGGTCTCTTTCTGCAGTGGGGAGAGCCTTGGTTAGATCTATTCGCCACCGAACAAAACGCGCAATGTCATCAGTTCTGCACGTTGCAATTTCCAAGGCGGCACTCGCTCGGCGACGCTTTTTGTCGCGAGTGTAGCTGCGGTCTATTGTACGCCTTTCTGCCTATACCACTTCTGCCCAGAGTGCTGAAGACAATTCGGCGCGACCGGGCCCATGTCATCCTTGTGGCTCCGGATTAGGCACGAAAATACTGGTATCCCGATCTACTCCACATGGCGATCGATCCCCCGATCCGACTGCCTCTTCGGGGGAGAGCTTCTGTCACAGCAGCAGGCTACGGTCCTCCACCCGAACCGGTCCAGCCTTCGCCTCCATGCGTGGAGATTGAGCGGCAACAGTTGACAGCTTTCGATCTTCCTCCCGAAGTCTGTGATGTCATTCTGGCAGCCAGGCGTCCCTCCACTAAGACGGTATACGCCTGCAGGTGGAACAAGTTTGTGGCATGGTGCATAGCTAAGTCTGTGGATCCCCTTTCTGCCCCTCTTTCGGAGGTCCTTCTGTTCCTGCTCTGCTTGGCCCAGCAGGTCTCTGCTCTGGGCACTATCAAAGGTTATGTTTCGGCCATCTCCGCCTTTCTCAGGCTTCCAGATCAGCCTTCTCTCTTAAAGTCCCCGGTTGTTAACCGTTTCCCGGAAGGCATTGCACACACGTTTCCTCCCGTGCCTTTCATAATGCCTCAATGGGACTTAAATCTTGTCTTAACCTATCTGATGTGCACTCCCTTTGAGCCCCTTCATAACTGTCCTTTACGTCTTCTTACTCTCAAGACGGCTTTCCTGGTAGCTATCACCTCTGCCAGAAGAGTGAGTGAGCTCCAGGCTCTTTCTTCTAATCCTCCTTTCCTTTCTTGCCAAAGGTTGTCACGCCCTTCCACATCGGGCAGACCATCACTTTGCCCACCTTCTTTCCGCCTCCACATCCTTCAAAACAGGAAGAGAGGCTCCACCGTCTGGACCCAAAACGTGTGCTCTCGTTCTATCCGAAGCACACACAACAGTTCCAGGTGGATGACCAGCTCTTTGTAGGCTACCTGGGCGCCCAAAAAAAAAAAAGTTGAGCCGTGCTCAAACAATCCATCTCTCGGTGGGTCGTTTTGTGCATCGAAGCGTGTTACTAGTTGGCTAAAAAGGAGCCTCTTGTGGGGCAGCGTGCCCATTCTACCAGGGCAACCCAGCCACTACTGCCTTGGGACGCGGAGTTCCCTTGCAGGATATTTGTCAGGCAGCTACGTGGGCCTCGCTGCACACATTTACCAAGCATTACTGCCTTGACAGTCAATTCCGGAGAGACGGCTTCTTTGACCGTTCTGTTGTCCGTGACTTTCTGGTGTAATCTATTCGCAGACCCACCACCGGGGTTGGTATTGCTGGGGTATCTATTCTAAGGTAAGGAATCTATCACTAACGTGTCTCTTTCAGATGCACAAGTTAGTACTTGTGTAACGATATATCTGTAAGAGACATTAGTTAGTGATAGATTCCTTACCGCCCCACCCATCCTCCCCGTTCTGCGAACTGATTCTAGGGTTAAGGTCATCCCTTTCAGGGCCCTAGTTTCATGGCACCAGTGGTCAGTTTCTTGCATGGCTCTGCGTTCCTGGCGCGGAAAGTCGTGTACAGAACTGACGTCAGCGTGCATGGGTGGCGCCTAAGTAGTCTCCGTGACGTTATCTCGGCGCTTACGACGCCAGCGACGAACGCGGAGTCGCACGACTCCACCTACCGACGCGCAGGGGTACTGCTGACGAAAAACTTTCCGGATCCAGTCTGACGCCTGGGGATATTCTAAGGTAAGGAATCTATCACTAACTAATGTCTTACAGATATATCGTTACACAAGTAGTAACTTGTGCATCAGGGCCAGTCTTTCCCCTATCTTGACGACTGTCTGTTGAAGGCGAGCTCTCCCCAGGCTGTCGTCTCCCACCTCCCGACTACACTGCGCTGAGCACTCTCAAAGGGTACCTTTCGGCCCAATCCGCCTTCCTGAGTCTGCCAGACCAACCCTCATTCAAATATCACATTGTAAATAGATTCCTCAAAGGATTCGTAAATCTGTTCCCACCTTCTCCTTTTATTATGTCTCAATGGGACCTTAATTTGGTTTTCACCTTTCTAATGTGCACTCCATTTGAGCCTCTGCAAGCACAATTTCCCTCCCCCAGCTGCATACTATCAAAACCTTAGTAGCAATTGCATCTGCCTGGAGGGGTGAGCGAATTACAGTCTGTCATCCAAGCCTCCTTACCTCACCATCTTCCCTAGGTACTCTTTTTTTTTTTTTTTTTTTTTTACCGAAAGTGGTAACACCATTCCATGTGGGCTAATCTGTCACCTTGCCCACTTTCTATGCTCCTCTGCACCCCTCTAAAGAAGAGGAGCGACTCCACCGTCTGGACCCAGAAGAGCATTGTCGTTCTACCTTTCCCATACTAAAGAGTTATGGGTGGACCAACTCTTCATGGGGTACGTTGGATCAAAGAAAAGGTTGTGCAGTGCAGAAGAGGACTATCTCACAATTGGTTGTTCTCTGCAAACAAAATTTGCTACGCTCTGGCCAAAAAGTAGCCTCCTGAAGCTTAAGGGCTCATTCCACCAGAGCTAAGGCTGCTACCACGGCGTTGCAACGTGGAGTTCCAGTCCTCGACATTTGTCATGCAGCAACGTGGGCATCCGTGCACACGGTTACCAAGCACTACTGCCTGCACAGTCAAGTCCGCAAGGCAGCTCTATCCAGCAGGACTTTCAGGTCTAAACTTGTCCTCAGTCCCTCCTCTATTTATAGTATTGCTTGGGTATCTTTTCAAAGGTAAGAAATCTGCGGCTATCTATCAGATGGACAATTAATTACCTTCAGTAATGCCTTATCTGGTAGAGACATGATCTAGCCGCAGATACCTTACCAACCCACACATCCTCCCTGCACTGCAGACAGGTTTTTAGGGTCAGAGCTGTTCCCTTTCAGGGCCCTAGTTGTTCAAAACACACCAATGTCAGTGCACTTCATGGCTCCGCACTTCTGGCTTGGAAAGTCGTGTAAAGTAACGGACGTCAGTGTGCCCAGGTGGTGCCTATATAGGTGACGCAGACGTCACAACGGTGTGAACGACGCTGACAATGTCACACGGAGCCGACCGATGCCACCTACTGGCATGCAGGGGTATTGCTCGAAGAAAACCTTCCAGATCCAGTCTGACGCCTGGGATATTCAAGGTAAGGAATCTGCGGCTAGATCATGTCTCTACCAGATAAGGCGTTACCAAAGGTAAGTAACTTGTCCTTCAGAAGAATCCTCTGTCGCAGCAGCAGGGCAGAGTCTTGCCCTGTCTGCGCAACCTGCACCTCCATGCGTGCAGATTGAACGCAGCAGTTGATTCCATTTGTTCTCCCTACTGAGGTAGTTGGTATTCTCTTGGCAGCTAGGCACCCTTCCACAAAGTCTGTGGACACCGGGCGCTGGGACAAGTTGTGGCTGAGTGCAACAACTTGTATAAGCAAAATGTATGCAGTTCCTATAATAGATATAAAGGAGACGAAGAAAACAAGCCAGAGGGAACTGATCAGTCCGGTCAGAGGGATCTGATTAATCGGAAGCAAGAGCCCTCACAAACCCATATGGGTGTCATGCTTCAGCATCGGGCAGCTCCTCGTTTGGCCGGCGCTGCAATTCCCAACAGGCCCCTCGAGGAGGTTATTTGCTGGAGATCTTTTAAAGAATTCAAAAGTCGTGATGAAGGGTGTGTGGAGGTGCAGTGTGTGTAGATTGGTGATAGTGAATGAAAAATGACTAAGAGGAACCTTTAAAGTGTTTATTAAGCAGGTGTCTCCTGTCATGAGTAAAAACAGTATAAGGCGGTGTAGGAGGTAATGGTCCTTCACAGCTCTAATTAAGTGAAAAAAGGGGGTCAACATGTTTTTTGCCTTTACTAAGTCCGGGCTGATCTAGACAGTTCATCAGGACCAAAAAAAATAAACTAATCTACAGCTGATCAGGAATGAGAATAGTGTTTACAAATTACCCAATCATAAAATCACCCACATGTCTGGTGGCGAAAAGGGTACCTTGTATAGGCAATTGTTCATTATCTGACCTGTAAAAAAGAAAGACCAGCTGGTAAGAGTCATCGCTACCATTAGGTGACTTAGTCATGGCACCCATTTGTGATGTATATGTGCATCTGACAGATTTGTCCATGATCATGCCATTCGCGAATTATTGCCATCATTGAACGTGTAAATGAATACAGACAAACACACAGAGGTGATATACATGCCTCAAACCATTCACAAACTCAACAGTCCATGTGTAGTAGGAGGCTGTTAGTCAGTGGCGCTTTTGTACGTGGTAGTGGGAAGACTGTTATACAGAAGGGGGCTACAGAGAAACATGTAGTCTAAGCAAGCCTCCAAAGGAGCATTTGTGTCAGCCAGACGCCGTGAAGAGTAAGTGGCCCAAGCGATCCTTCACCTTAGAGTGGACCACAGAGTCCCAGAGTTGGGAGTGCGCCTCAAAACAATAGGCGCTCGCACAAACCACACACGAGGATAAAATCACCTCACGGGTACCGATAGTCCCGCAGGTTCTCCACCTTGTGGAGACCCGTATAATGAAAAATGCATGATATATAAAAGGCGTCCCAATGGGTGAAAAGGGTCATCCTATTCAGTAGATAACAAACGATAACCTCAAAGGTGGAAAATGTCATAGCAGTTCCTCTGAATAGGAGTGGCCCGCGTCTTATAAGAATGGTTGTATAATAGAGTAGCCTCAAACAATGGGTACTTCAAAGATGAGGACAGGAATCAATGAGATAAGTAGAGAATGTCCCTAAACCTGAAACCTGCACCAATGAGGTGGGTGCAGAATGTGTAATAGGAATAAAATGTCCAAGAAGACAGCAGTAAGATCATAAGGTCTCAAAGGTACCATGAAAGAGTTATGTAAGAATAGTTTCACATAAAGCTCAGAAAAGGAGTCCGCAAAGGTGTGTGCAATGTCTTGTGTGTGCAGTAAAAATTAATGATCTAAATCGCTCCAGGTTATGGCATAGTTGAGGCCGGTGACGTGTGCCAAGGCAAAAAATGCAATATTGTTTCCTCCGAAAGAGGGCTTTTTTGATCATGTTATGACCTGTTTCTAAGACAGTCCAGTTAACATTGTCTGGGGGGGCGTTTTTTGTCTAAGAAATGGGTACCCATCTTAGTGGCGGTCTTTTTGCATTGGATATCACACTGATTTTTGGTGGTTCTGACCTTGACTTGCCTGGTCGTCATGCCAATGTATCTCATGGCACAAGGGCATGTTATCATGTACACACAGTTTTTGTTCCAATTGGTGTGGGTTTTTTGTAGTGTCCAGCTGCTGGTTTACTCTAGCACGATTTCCTTGGCAAGATATGTCAAATCACAAACCCCAC
The DNA here is from genome assembly GCA_963921515.1 of Calotriton arnoldi. Taxonomy (NCBI): domain Eukaryota; kingdom Metazoa; phylum Chordata; class Amphibia; order Caudata; family Salamandridae; genus Calotriton; species Calotriton arnoldi. Next base: position 393,202 of record CAWUFW010005879.1, read on the forward strand.
ATGAGCCAAAGAGGTAAGGACCAGTGATTGGGTGGGTGGGGGGGTCCAGAGGAGGCACTTTCTGAATCTGGGTAACCTCCATGCCCTTGTGTGTACCACAATATCTCAGAGGTTATTGGTCTGCTTGAATGCACACCGAGGTGTCAGGATATCCCAAGAGCCAGTTTGTAGGATAGACCACCACTTGCGTATGATCTTTTTAACCTGATTTGAATTAGGTGTGAAAGTGGTAACACAAGTGATCTTATTATCCTGTGTTCCAGGCTATGATTTCAAATATGCGTTTTGGTGGTTATTCCTAGCTTTTTTGTGCTAGGTTGACAGTATGTGATGGATAGTGTCGCTCTTTCAGTTTATTAGTGAGTTCCAAGGTCTGTTGGTCAAAGTCAGTTGTGTTCCTGGAGTTGCGATGAAGCCTCAAAAACTGGCCATAGGGGAGATTGTCCCTCAAGACCTTAGGGTGGTGGCTATCAAATAGAAGGAGGCTGTTAGTCAGTGGCTTTTTTGTAGTTGGTAGTGGGAAGACTGCCATCATTGATAGCAATGCAGAGATCAAGGAAGTGAAGTTCCTTATTTGAGATGGTTTTCGTAAACTGTAAGTATGGATTAAGAGAATTAATCCATGTGGTAAAGCTCTGGGAACTTTCTGTATCTCTCTGCCAAAAGATAAGGATGTCATTAATATAACGCCCTCTATCTCACATAAGGTACGGGGTTGGTAACAAAGAAAAGAAACGAAACATGGAGAAAAGGGAGGACAAAAATGGACTAGGAAGCACTGTTGTGTTAAGACGAGAACCCTCACTCACCCTAGGGTGACATGCTTCATCATAGGGTCCCCTCTTCACACTGGGACCGCAAGGTACCCAGTGTGGGCTACAACTCCCCCGTAGGAGAGGAGCGGGGTTTTTTTTTTTTGTCATCCCCACTATAAGTTCTGTAGGGAGGGAGGGGCAGAGTGCAAACAGAAAAAAATTGTGAGTTAAAACTATATTAAGGACAACTTTTATTCTGGTACCCCAATGGATAGGATTAAAACCAAGCACTGTGAAATATGGATATGGGTATTCTCCTATTTTATACTCTGGTCGACATGTTTCTGCCTAGATTGACCGACAGGTTCATGGCGTTCATCAGGACCAAGATTGAGTCACTCTGCTTTCAATTAAAATAAGAGTGAAAACCTTACTTTCACTGGTATGGCAGCCATCCCGTGGTACCGACATCTAGTAAGGTCCACAAGGTGCTGAAAAATATATAAACACAAATTGAAAACATTATAAAGACATTCCTCCATTTTTCACCCCACTAGTGTCCATCACCAACACTGCAAACCAAGTGTAATGCAATTGTTAAATTAACTAGAACATGCCTTACCATTTGTAACCTATACAACTAGCCCCACCTTCATTAGTCCCTTCATGGCGGGTCAGAGCTAGAAGGGTATATAAACATGGTATCAGGATCATATTAAATTAAATCACTAGTGCCTTAACTATTTCGAACACACTATGATCATAGTCTATTCACAAAAGTTCTTTGGGTGTGCAAACATAATCTGGGGGGCCTTATCTTTGTCATACATTCTCTGTGTGTGATGTGTATATCTAAGAAGCTCTCCGAGCAATACCCGGGAACATCAGATTTGGAAAATATCTGAGGTGGTCACCAGAAAATGAGTGTGACATCTCAGCTCCCTAAAAACAATTATCGTAAAGGGAGGAGAATTATATTTAATCTCCACCCCATCACCACAAGGGGTAGCCGAGCATAACAATCACATCGGGTCACAGTATTCATGCACAATTACATGACCATTACCCTCAAGGGATAACATCGAACTTCATAGTCCGTCATGCCTTCAAACGGACGTTCGAAGGTAGAAGTGTGTCTCTAAAGGCTCGTTTTAATTAAAAAGGCAAGAAGAGAGAGAAGGGGGTGGGCAGAGAAAGAGAGGGGGGGGGCAAAAAAAGTGTGTGCTTCACTTGGGGTGCCGTTGTTTCAAACCAGCAAGACTCGATAAGTCTATATCATTATTCTATCGGCACAATAAATGGGCCTGACAAGTGTGGACGCACAGGGTTGGAAGCTGTCTTACCTGATTCATCTCGACCGGCGTGTTTCAGAAAGTCCGGCAGGGACTGGATTCAGGAAGACGCGGCCCTTTGAGCATCATAGAACGGAAGTAATCTGCGCGGGACAATCCTGTGTAGCGGGAATTATGGGGGTTGTAGTTACAACTCAGAAAACTCCTGTGAACAAAACCCAGAGGAAACGAGGCTCCAGGCATGACCTAGTAAAATCCGGGTTAGATTTAGAGAATATTACTACTACTCAAAAGAAATGCAGTAAAGTCAAAAAGGTGGAACCTCATAACCAAGCTACGTAAATAACATGCATATCGTTCTACAAGGGCACAATAATCATCTTTTAGAAGATGTAACTTGACAAAAGAGGGTATCTAACTAAAGTCTCTAGACTGTGTATACTATAGTATAACGTCTGTGGAACATATACTAAAAACAAAACCACACTCCAGATGATGTAGTATACAGGAGATGGTTTAGGACATGTGGCAGATGGTTGTATGTTTCATAGATCTTAACACGTGGGTGTAACCAGTATAATTTTAAAATTATAATTTTCAAAACATAATTTAAAAACAAGGGCTTTTTTATTTGGTATGCAGATATAGTATAAAGCCATAAGGAGAGTCAACCAGCTCTCATGTCAGGACATTTAGTGATACACTCACCTAAAGGGAACACCAAGGTATATCATCATTAAGTCCCTTCTTATGGCTGCCTATTCTAAATACCCAACGTTGTTCACGCTTAAAAAGAATCTTATCCAGAGGGCCCATTTGTGTGTCATAGTTGGGTTTATCTAAAACCACCCAAATCAGATCATTCTCTGTGTGACCCAACTCTAAAAAGTGTCTGGTCAGTTTGGTGTTAGATTTTTTACACCTAATGGAACTGCGATGTTCAACAATCCTACTCACTTTGCGAGCGGTCATACATGAGTGCACAAGGCCACTTAATAAAATAGGTAACACCCCATGAATTGCAATTGGTGTGCTTCATCAATAGCCACAATGTCCTCAGCCCTAAATCCATCTGTTTGGTCTGTTGTGTGAGCGCACAAACAGAACAAGATCCACAAGGAAAATGTCCCGTAATACGGGGCCCCCCCCCCATAGTGACTGTTGGGCCACTTGTCCATTCCCAACTCGTGGCCTTGTGTGGACCAAAATGTCTTTCAGCCTGCTGCTCCGCTTCAGGGTGAACAAAGGTTTATCTAAGACCTTGCTTCCCTTATTGAGGATATGCCAGTTTTTATTTATATAATAATTAATGTGGAGGGAATGAGAAGCTGTGATCCATTCGGCTTCCAATGGTTAGTTCAGGAAATCAGGGGGAGAATGGATCACTTGTCCTGTGAAATCAGGGTCTTGGTAGTGTGGAACCGTATAGAAACCCTCATAAGCGTACACAGGCAAATGGCGGTATATCTTGATTCTCCACCTTGGTGTACTGTTACAGCATCATCATAGGGTTTTTAGATAGTACATATGCTGTCCTCCATCTGGAGGTAGACCAACTGATTTGCCAGTAGTGTCCAGAGATTAAAGAGGGCGTGAATGTGCTCAAGTGCAGTGAGGTTAAAATTCCCTACATCACTGTGTGACACAGAATTTTATTCAGAAAATCAGTGATGTGAGAAATTAAAATATAAAGGTGGTGCGTGTGTAGACCCAGTTACTAGTCTACCGCACTAGTAGGTCAACATGTTTCAGCCTTCTCATATTTCTTAAGGCTTTCGTCAGGACCAAGTATGGTTAGGTGCTCATTGCGACTCCTAATAAAGTGTTTAACTTACCACTTAAGTTTTTTGAAATCAGATCTGTCGTATCTGAAACTTCAGAATGCCGTTTTATAGTTTCCCCAGGATGCCGTAGAGCAGTATTGAAACCTGATTCGGTTCTTACAAGTCAGTGACTTGTTGTGTCTCTATGCGCGGCGTCCCTTAAGAAAATATGAGAAGGCTGAAACATGTTGACCTACTAGTGCGGTAGACTAGTAACTGGGTCTACACACGCACCACCTTTATATTTTAATTTCTCACATCACTGATTTTCTGAATAAAATTCTGTGTCACACAGTGATGTAGGGAATTTTAACCTCACTGCACTTGAGCACATTCACGCCCTCTTTTAATCTCTGGACACTACTGGCAAATCAGTTGGTCTACCTCCAGATGGAGGACAGCATATGTACTATCTAAAAACCCTATGATGATGCTGTAACAGTACACCAAGGCGGAGAATCAAGATATACCGCCATTTGCCTGTGTACGTTTATAAGGGTTTTTATACGGTTCCACACTACCAAGACCCTGATTTCACAGGACAAGTGATCCATTCTCCCCCTAGTTTTTATTTATAACCTTCTTAACTGTTTGTTAGGTGGCTGTATGTACTCACACAGACTACCCTCTCTGTTTGATTTTCGGGTAGGCCAAAAGGGCATCCCTGTTGTTATGCCCTTTCGGAGGACCTGCGAGTCAAATCCTGTAGTATCCTGGTGTTATGGATTGCCTCTCCCATGTTTCCCTGTCGTTAGCTGCTCAGCCTGTGTGAGTGTTCTGAATGGAATGTTTGGTGTGTGGGCTATGAGTGGAATGTGTGGGTGACTGGATGAGGAGTGACAGTTGGATGGATGGGGCTGAGCAGCTAGCAGGCTGCTCCCGGTGGGGTTTATGATATGGACTTGTACATCTGCTGATGAAGTTTATCCTACCTGTGAATAAACCTACTTGGTTTACATCTACCAGCGTGTCTGTCATCGCTACATTTACTTTGGCGACGAGTTGAGGACGTCCCCACGCTCTACAGTGGTACAAGTGGACGTGAAACGCATCAACATGGCTTCTACAACGTTTCTGGATGAAACTAAAACAGGGAGGAAATGCTACAAAAGACCGGCACAAGAGGACACACAAGAATTTCATCTTAAAGACATTATGCAACTAAAGAAACAAATGTTACAGGTACAACTGGCACGCTGTGCAGCCCCACCGGTGCCCATTACATCGGGCAGCCCCCAGACAAGCGTGCTGTTCAACAAGATACTTTATGGATCCTGCGCAGTGTGAGCCTACAAGTACAGTAAGCCTTTTCATCTACTTCAATGATGCTGCGCAGAATGTGACTCTCAAGGACAATTTATTTCTAACAAGTCTTACTAACTTTACATGTGGCTGCCTGATTTCTGGCGGCAGTGGAGCTGACTACACAGAGTCCTGCGCCTACAAGAGCACTGGGCCTCTCACAAGAATGGTCGTTTGGAGGTCCACGCCCCAGTTCTACTGTGAACAGTTTGTATCTGGATACTTCAAATGAAGTTTGCTGTGTGTGGAGGCTGTTTTGGCACTTCTCGCGCTCCCAGCCATCCACTCTATTTGTACAGAGGCTTGGTGTAATTTGGCAGCGGATGGTGTACTGACAACTGAGCTTTGGGACATACGTTGGTGGTGAGCCCATTTTAGTCCAAAAATTTTTTGGGGGGGCGTCATTTGAGCCATCTTTGCCTCTGCCCCTGTTTAACTGCCATTTACAAATTTAAAAGTTGTGGCGCGTGTCTCAACCAGTGCGCGCACACCTACCTCCATCGTGACGTGTACAGCTCCGTTGGATCCTCTGTGCAACCTGCTTTTCCAGCACTGTGTGATTCTCTGTGACACATGCTTCGATGGCCTCAAGACGTTTTAGTGCACTGCGGACCTGTGAGCCCTCCGGCACTACGTAGAGGACGTGCCGCCATCTTTGGGTTGGCTGTAGCACTTCCTTCGCGGTGATTTGTCTTCGTTCTTGGCCAGCCACGCTGGTTCAGGTTTGCTGCATTAAAGTTTAATTTGAACTTGATGGAGTCCAGGGATGACGCACATCGAGACATTCTTTTCGTCAGTCTCTGCTGAGGTAAATTTGCCTCTTATTGTTCTTCTTGGTACCGTTTCCTGCCATCCTTGGTTACTAGCGTATTGTTTGGAGAAGGTTTTTCACCACGCATGTTATTACTGATGCTTCGTTCTCCAACAGTGACATTTTTCCATGAGCTGTTTTCTAGCAACACGTTTGTTACTTGTTTGAGACTGGATGTTCCTGTTCCTCTTGGCTGGGTACACGACGTTCTAACACTATATTTAGTCTGCCATGTGTGTTCCTTTTGTAGTTCTATGCCATGCGTTTGGTCAAGAGAACTGCCTTGATTTTACATTGTTTTACGTTCTTCCATTGTGGCTGCAGTATGGTTTGGGGACAATTTATACATGTTATGGTGGGTGTGCTCCACAGCTATCGTTTTCTTATGCCATGCTTACACAAAGCCTACATTATTTACAATTTATTGCTGTGGAATCCACTTTACTGTTTACAGTGTTTCAGCTTCCACATCTCATTTTCCCTTACGCAAGCGACGCTCTAGTCTTGCCGTTAGTGGGTAGCTGTACAATATTCTCCCTTACATGAGGGATAGTCATGAGTTTTAGGTACATGTCCTTCTCCTACAAAGCGTTACACGTGGCCATAAAGCGTTACACGCGGCCCCTACACAGGAGTGGAACCCTTACACGGGGTAAGTTTTCTCCCACATGAGGTACTTTACGCTATATTTACATTGTTCCCTTACGCGAGGGTGGTCTTTTTGACTTGTTGCAGGGGTGTGTCCCTGCGTGCGTAAGACGCCTTGCGCCGCACGAGTTTATGTTGCAGGGGTGTCCATGTGTGCTTAAGACGCCTTGCACCGCACGAGTTTATGTTGCAGGAGTGTTCCTGTGTGCTTAAGACGCCTTGCGCCGCACGAGTTTATGTTGCAGGGGTGGTCCCCTTGCACTGCACGGATTTTTGTTGCAGGGTTTTCATCCTGTCTGACTTCTCACATTGGAGAGCTCTCTTGCTCTCTTCACAGGTTGTCCCTTAGTTATTAGTGGGGGCAGGACATTGGGTTTAAGTCCTTCTGTCCACATTTATTTACACGTTGTCCCCTGTTTAGGGTGGGGGCAGGACGTTGGGTATTAGTCCCTTCTGTCCACATTGACTTTTCTCCATACATGGAGACATTACATATTTACGTCTACTCATTTTTTTTATCATTAGTAGAGGGAGATGGGTATTATTATTTATCCGTCTTTCTCTATGGTCTTCTGTTCCTTTCCCTCTTGTGATGCGTGTTTCCCGCCATCCCTGGGTCTGGGCTTTAGATTCATCTTTATTAGTTCTATTCCCCTTGTGATGTTGTTTTTCTCTCATCCCTGGGTTGTGAACTATTTACCGTTGTTGTAATTTTATGTTTATAGTTAAATGCTGTTTTTATCTTTTATGCTTTGCTTACGTTACACCATTCTTCTGTTCATTAGGGAAGAGGTATGTAGTATCCTGGTGTTATGGATTGCCTCTCCCATGTTTCCCTGTCCCTAGCTGCTCAGCCTGTGTGAGTGTTCTGAATGGAATGTTTGGTGTGTGGGCTATGAGTGGAATGTGTGGGTGACTGGATGAGGAGTGACAGTTGGATGGATGGGGCTGAGCAGCTAGCAGGCTGCTCCCGGTGGGGCTTATGATATGGACTTATACATCTGCTGATGAAGTTTATCCTACCTGTAACCTACCTGTGAATAAACCTACTTGGTTTACATCTACCAGCGTGTCTGTCATCACTACAAATCCCTTGGGTATTGACGTATTGCCAGCTCTTTGCTCAGGTTCGCAGCATGTTTGTATTTATCCATTTCGGTACAATTCCTCCGCAGCCTGAGAAACTGACCCCATTAATATAACGCCGCCACAACAGTATGTTGTCAGTGTAGGAATTGTCACTGCAGAGAATGTTCTTTTTCAAAATGTGCCATGTAGATACAGGCTAAACTATGTGCAACAGTACTTCTCATGGAAGTACTTTGTTTTTGGTGGTAAAGGTGGTCTCTGAGGTGGAAGAGATTTTAGAGCCATTTCTTGGTTGGACATGTTGTGAAAGGGTAGTTTCAGGCTGGATTCTTTTATATCTTTGAGCACTGCCTGCCCAAACGTTAGTATCTCATTCAGATTCATGCCTGCAGTGGGGGTGAACTTGGAAGTATTACATAGCCCATGTGTCTGAAGAGTCAAAGGTAGGTTTGTCCTGAAAGAAAGCGAGTAGCCTGATTTTCCTAAAAATAAAATTGTGAAGCTCACAGTTGAGTCGAAACTGATCCTCTCTAGGGGTTGGAACAAAGCCTGGGCCCTTTTGTAGAACCCTACTGTCTTCTGCGGTGAGTATTGTGGGAAACAGGTTAACTATTAGTTTTTTTTGGTTTGGCTCCTCATTTGCATCTGTGGTTCAGGCTGTTGCCACTTGTTTGTGGCCCCCTCTTCTGCCTCTGCCCCCCTCTTCTGCCTCTGCCCCAAACTCTGTCTAAAAAAAGTCTTGGTAAGCAGTAGAGGGAAGGGTGCAGCCACTGCCAGATGGGCCCATTACAGGCCAAACATTCAGACATTTTGTTGTTTGTTTTATCTTTGACGTATCAAAGACTTGCTCTGGACACTGTTAAAGGCGGTTTGTTGCCTGATTATTTTTTTATTGTAACCGGATCAGCCTTAGTTCAAATCACCTGCTGTGATGAGGTTTGTTAAAGGTTTACAACAAATGATTCCCCTGAAGTCCTTTGTCATGCCACAGTGGGACTTGAATCTGGTTCTTATTTTTGTTGATGGGTCCCTTTTTTGAGCCCATGCATAGTAGCCCACTATGTCTTTTGAGCCTAAAAACAGTCTTTCTGATGGATACTTCTGCTTGAATATTCCTCACCTTTTGAATATCCCAGGCATCGCACTTGATCTGTAAACATTTCGATTGCTATCCAACGCAGGAACAAAGCACTAACTCCACCTCAGCGCTGCGTGCGGCACCTCATGACTTCATTAGATCGATTAATTAAAAAACTTTTTTTTTTTAAGTTGGTCTGCTGATGTCATTTACCTTTTTTCTGCACCATTGATGCAATCCAGAGTTCTTAACAATCTCCTAAGATTAGTGGTGGTGTTTAACTAATTCTCATGTTTTAGTGCATAGGTGTAGGTTTACTTTGTCATGCCTCTGCCTTAACAGTCCTGATTCAAGCCATATCAAATGTCTATCATTGACCCTCACACTATCTGTGTCTGGTGCCTTGGATATGTCCACAACGTTGAAGCTTGCAGTTCCTGTCAACAGATTCATCCAAAGGTGCTCAAAGAACGTGAAGGAAAAATGTTCATGATCAGACCAAGGTTCGAACATTAGGGATCTCTTCCAAGATCCAGGTCTCCGTCCCCACCATCTTCAAAATCATCAAAGAGAAAGCACAAAAACGGAGAATCAAGTCCCAGTCACTTCTCCAGAAGAAAGTTGCTGCCACTAAAAACATTGTTGTCTCCTCAACTGAAATCAGACCACGACCAACCTACAGATGACCCGATGTCGGTGACTCCATAAAACCTGATGCTGGACAACCCATCCGAACTGGCTCCTCCAGCTCCATACTACTCGACGCCAGCTCCGGTTATTGTACTCTCCGTGGCACCAAGTCCAAAGCCCCAGTCTGGTAATTTGTCTTTCCAAATATTTAATGGAGCTAGCCTCTCATCTGTTGCACCAGCTGGCCCCATGGAGCTGATGGCCTACTCCTTGGGCAGCTTCCCGAAACCATTTCAGTCGGCGTCCTTAACTCATTTCTACCCTACCTTGGGTGTCTTAGTCGAAGCCAGTGCTGCCAGCTCCGAAGACAACGCCACCTGGTGATTCCAACTTCACTGCATTCGGTGCAGGATTGTGAAATCTCTCTGGGTTCAGTCTATTCCACCAGCGACGCTACATACCTATCCGACGCGACGTATGCCAACTGCACAAGAAAGTCCTTTGGACCCTATACAGTCAGACTTTACAACTGCCCTTCATGGGGGTTCTAATGGACAGGCACTCTCTCAGAACATGCACAGATGTATCCAGATTTTGAAGGGGTGATAGATGCCAGTGGCCTTGATACTTCCCTGGAATGGGAGTGTAGAAGATTGGGGTTTTAGATTGAGGGGGGTGTTGAGCCTTCCTCAAACAGCAACCACAATCCCTGTCAGGGTGAACCACAAAAAGTCACAAAATTAATCTGTGCTTAACCCTCTGGTAGCATGGCACAAAAGCAGTCCTGCAATGTGTAAAGGTATTTATGCTGCACACAATTAGTAATTGGTGAAAAGACAACTCAAGAAAAATCCCACACCAATTTTGAACAATAAGAGAAATATGTAATAAGTTATTTGACACCTGAAAAACAAAATCCAGTCACTAGAACCAAAGTCATGAATTTTTAAAGTTTTTAGTAAAAATTTGCACATGAAAGATCAAAGTGCTAACCGCAGGCAGCGAGTTCAGCGAGGCAAGGCAGCCGGCAGTGTCTGAGGAGGAGACATCGTCATCAGGTAGCCGCTGAACAAAGTCGCATTGAAAATTTCGACTTTCGGACTTTATCACCTCTTTGGAAGTATAAAATCTCCAGCGGGACGAAACTGCAGGCTGTAGCTGACGAGGTCTCCATGAGGCAGGATATCCCTTCAGTGAGGAGCCACTGAACATGATTTGCTGCTGCTTAGAACAACGTAGCGGGAGTGACTGACGATACACCTTGGGCGCATCAGCAAGTAAGTAGGTCCCGGTCTCCTGTCGGTTCTCAGAGCACTTTTTACCTGAAAATTTCCTATGTCCCAAGTTTTTGGTTTTGACTGTTTGGGCATCTTTAGAACCACTCCTGCGGATCCAGGACTGGGTTGGCACCACTTGGAGGCTAGAACTCGCTTTAGGCTGGGCCCAGGTGCAATGACCACGTTTTTGAAGCTTTTTGTGTGCCTGTAGCTCAGGACAGGAGGCCAGCCAATTAGCCCTAGGAGTCACTCTTGTAGTCCTGGGTTCAAGGCAGACTTCAAGAAGTGGGGCAGTCCTGGTAGCAGCTGGGCAGTCCTCTGAAGTACAAGGCAGGCCCCGAGGGCCAAGACTGCTGCTCGCCGATCCACCACGAAAGGGGCTACCAGACATACCTCTGGAGCTCAGGCTGCTGCAGTGGGATTGAGGAATACTACGTCAACAAACAACCTGATAACTGCTTGTGAAAAAGACCTTCTTTGACCGACTCAACTTTGAAAATGGCTGCTAATCCTTCGGATGTAACGCAACATTTAAAAATTAAGGAAAATACCTCCTGTGTACAAGATTTGGGCTCTGACTCTATCCTGGCCCTTACTGAAGGTTTGGGTTTGTGAGAAGGATGGGACTGCTTTAAATAGTGAATCAACAATTTTGATCCCTCCCATCCCCAGACTCTGGTTATTAAGGAGGCGCTTTCTGTAGACTGTATTAGTTCAACAGCAAATATCCTCAATGCTAGAGCTGACTCCCATTCTTCCTCAATGGAAACTTTGATTGATAGCAGCAATATTAGCAAAGCAACATGCATTGCTTCACAGATTCAAGCGCCTGGGGGACATATGATTGCGGGGTGGAGTAGAGAGAGAATCTGACGATAATTTGTTTTCCTTCTCGGACTATTCAAGTAGATTTGGAGAAGAGGAATCTGATTTTAGCGGCAGTCTTCTGGGAAAGCTTCCTCAGGAAGTGCAACAGGCGAAGGGAGCAGCCGGGGGGCTGGGGGTGGGGGGGAGCAGATTGGTATAAGTGCAGTGGGGCACTTTGGCAGAATAACTGATTTTTGTGGTTCAACTGATGTTTGGCTTACCTTGTCATTAGCTTTTCTACAAAGTCTCAAAAAACTATGGCAAATCGACCTGGAGGACAGATTTATTAATGTCAGATAGTAGAAATCAAAGGACTTCAGATAAATTACGCATTAACTCAATAAATATTTGCGGCCTAAATGATAAGAATAAAAGAGCAAGAGCCACCCTTGCCTTGAGAGTTATGCGGTCTGATATAGTTTGTATTCAGGAGACCCATGGCCCTTGGAGGGGGGGGGAGAGAACTTTTGAAGGAGTTGAGCCTAATGGTATTAGCGTGTACCCAACAAGGCATAACATCTCAAATGGTCGCAGTTCATGCAAAGGACCATACTTATATTGTAGCCAGAAGACTAGTAGATACTTAAGAACCATGGGCAATTATAGAATGTAGGACCGGATTTACTTATTTTACATTATGTACAATCTATGGGCCAAATATTGATGAGGTGACCATTTTTGATGACTTAAATACAGAACTTGCCTCATGGCCTCTTACTCTGCTGCTGTGTGGGGATTTAAATATTCATTTAGATGTGAATTATAGACATTTTAATGAACGGGTATATTTGGATGAAAACCAAGGGTTTATAATGCTTTTGAGCGCCTGGTGGAAGATCACAACCTGATAGATATAGGAAATGAACTTAATGCTTCTGATCTGGGTTTTACATATTACTCCTATCCACATAATAAGATGGCCCGATTAGATTTTTTTCCATATCTGATAGAGACTTCTAGCTGCAGATTCCTTACCTTTAAATTTCCCAGACATAAGGCTGGATCTGGAAACTTTTGCGCTTCCGTTGGGTGGCTCTATTCAGCTCCGCGTGACGTAGTCTGCGTCGGTAGCGTCTGTTATGACGTTGCGGTCACCTATATAGGCGCCACCCAGGCGTGCAGACGTCAATTATTTTCTTTCCACGCCAGTTAAGCGCCGATCTGGGAAGAGCTACCCCTCTGTTGCTTTTTGACAGTCTTTTTTCTCGACTTTGTCGAATTCAGAATTTTTTCAATCTTTGTGTGCAAGGGATGTCTTTGAGGAAAACCTATTTCAAGCTGTGCGGTGCCTGTCACCGCATCATGTCGGTCACTGACCCCCACCTAGTCTTTCTCTGGTGTCTCGAGCGCGACCACGAGCGACACTCTAGGCACAGTTCCGCGGAGCCGTAGCCTGGGTCGACTTCCGATCCCGGTCGAGGCCAGTCGTACCAACGCGACCTCCCCCGATGTCGGACCCGAAGTCTGTGCATGCAGCTGTGCCAACCCCATCCTCATCCCCGACGGCACTGAGTAGGAACAACGTCGCTTGATGCTGATTCCGACGCAGACTGATCCTAGGGGTTCTATGTGGTCGTCTGAGCACTTTGAGGATATGCTAGGCTCAGGTGAGGAATGGGAGGGGTCTATGGACCCTCTGGAACACCAGGAAGACTCGGCGGAGCAGTTGGTCTGGTATGGGGAACTTACGGAGACCAGTGAACTGGAAACCTCTCCAGGTACTGGCATGCTCTCTCCGCCTACAGTGATACCAAAGGGATGATGGACGGAGCGTTAGAGCAAATCAAACACTCACTCCCAGTCAACTGATCTGGGTTTAATCCATCATCCTTCTTTAGCTCACTCCACCACCCCAGTCAGACATGGCCATATGCAAATCAGTCTGACCCTGTGCCTCATGGAACAGTCCAGCCCGAACTGCCAAGCCAAGTCTTCCCTGGACCGGAAACAAGCATCCTGGGACCGGTTTCAGGTTCAAAACCCTCATCAGCCAGGCTATCTTGAATCCAGTGGCAAAGTGAGCAAGGGACCCACGTCTGGGCATACCCTGCCAACTTAGGGCGAACAAGCGATACCAAAGGGATGATGGACGGAGCGTTAGAGCAAATCAAACACTCACCCCCAGTCAACTGATCTGGGTTTAATCCATCATCATTCTTTAGCTCACTCCACCACCCCAGTTCAGACATGGCCATATGCAAATCAGTCTGACCCTGTGCCTCATGGAACAGTCCAGCCGAACTGCCAAGCCAGTCTTCCTGGACCGGAAACAAGCATCCTGGGACCGGTTTGGGTTCAAAACCCTCATCAGCCAGGCTATCTTGAATCCAGTGGCAAAGTGAGCAAGGGACCCACGTCTGGGCATACCCTGCCAACTGATGAGGGTTTTGAACCCGAAACCGGTCCCAGGATGCTTGTTTCCGGTCCAGGGAAGACATGGCTTGGCAGTTCGGGCTGGACTGGTCCCATGAGGCACAGGGTCAGACTGATTTGCATATGGCCATGTCTGAACTGGGGTGGTGGAGTGAGCTAAAGAATGATGATGGATTAAACCCAGATCAGTTGACTGGGGTGAGTGTTTGATTTGCTCTAACGCTCCGTACATCATCCCCTTTGGTATCGCTTGTTCGCCCTAAGTTGGCAGGGTATGCCCAGACGTGGGTCCCTTGCTCACTTTGCCACTGGATTCAAGATAGCCTGGCTGATGAGGGTTTTGAATCCGAAACCGGTCCCAGGATGCTTGTTTCCGGTCCAGGGAAGACATGGCTTGGCAGTTCGGGCTGGACTGTTCCCATGAGGCACAGGGTCAGACTGATTTGCATATGGCCATGTCTGAACTGGGGTGGTGGAGTGAGCTAAAGAATGATGATGGATTAAACCCAGATCAGTTGACTGGGGGTGAGTGTTTGATTTGCTCTAACGCTCCGTCCATCATCCCCTTTGGTATCGCTTTGTTCGCCTCTAAGTTGGCAGGGTATGCCCAGACGTGGGTCCCTTGCTCACTTTGCCACTGGATTCAAGATAGCCTGGCTGATGAGGGTTTTGAACCCGAAACCGGTCCCAGGATGCTTGTTTCCGGTCCAGGGAAGACATGGCTTGGCAGTTCGGGCTGGACTGTTCCCATGAGGCACAGGGTCAGACTGATTTGCATATGGCCATGTCTGAACTGGGGTGGTGGTGTGAGCTAAAGAATGATGATGGATTAAACCCAGATCAGTTGACTGGCGGTGAGTGTTTGATTTGCTCTAACGCTCCGTCCATCATCCCCTTTGGTATCGCTTTGTTCGCCCTAAGTTGGCAGGGTATGCCCAGACGTGGGTCCCTTGCTCACTTTGCCACTGGATTCAAGCTAGCCTGGCTGATGAGGGTTTTGAACCCGAAACCGGTCCCAGGATGCTTGTTTCCGGTCCAGGGAAGACTTGGCAGTTCGGGCTGGACTGTTCCCATGAGGCACAGGGTCAGACTGATTTGCATATGGCCATGTCTGAACTGGGGTGGTGGAGTGAGCTAAAGAATGATGATGGATTAAACCCAGATCAGTTGACTGGGGGTGAGTGTTTGATTTGCTCTAACGCTCCGTCCATCATCCCCTTTGGTATCTCTCCGCCTACAGTGGCTACTTAGGAGGGGGCATCCTATGCCATGGTGGTAAAAAGGGCAGCTGAAGTCCTTGGACTAGAACCATCCTCATTGCAGGTCAGGACTAATCTCCTGACTAAAGTGCTTCAACCTGGGGCTTCCACTTCCGAACCCCTGTTGCCCTTCAATGAGACACTTACAGAGGTCCTTCTAGGCACCTGGTCCAAGCCTAGCACAGGGGCTCCTGTGAATAGAACGGTTGCATGCCGCCATCGCCCAGCACTGGGTGATCCGAAGTTCCTCAGCTACCACCCCACCCCTGAAAGTTTGCTGGTGCATGCCTCTACTTCCCAGGGCGCATTCCATGCTGCCCCTCCGGATAGGAAATCCAAGAGGTTGGATGCATTTGGGAAGAAATTGTTTTCTTCCTCCAGCCTGGCATTGCGGTCGGTGAATACTGCATGCTTATTAGGCCATTTCTCCTATTCCCTTTGGGAGATGGTTGAGCAAGTGCTGCCACAAGTCCCGGTGGAGGTCCAGGCTATGCTCTCTAAAGCAGTCAAGGATGGGAGAGATGCGGCGAAATTCACCATTCGGTGTGGCCTAGATACGACAGATTCGCTGGGCAGATCGAGTTGAACTACAGTGGCCTTAAGGCGCCACGCCTGGCTTAAGACAACTGGCTTCTCGGGCGATGTCCAGGGAATGTCCTGATGGACATTCCCTTTGATGGAACCAGTCTTTTTGGGGAAAAGGCAGATTCGGTCCTGGCCAGGTTCAAGGACTCTCAAGCGACGGCCAGATCCTTGGGCGTTTCCTCTACTCCTTATGGCTAGTCTTCCTTTCGTGGCAACAGTTGGCGTGTACAACCACATCAACCCTATCCCAGCCAGCGTACTGCACAGACTTCACAAGCCGTGCGTGGACGCGGTGTTCCGATCCAGGAATGGAGGCCAGAAGTAGTCAGCCACTATGCCCCCGGCAGCTGCAACCTCCAAGCACTCCTAGGCTGACTCTACAAGGCCACACTACCCCAGTTGGTGGGAGAATTCGTCATCAACTCCCCCACTGGAGATCCGTGACATCGGACAAGTGGGTCTTGCAGATCGTCCAGGAGGGCTACTCCCTGCCTTTCCTTTCTTTTCCGCCTCCCATTCTGCCAAATCGGGAACGGCTGAGGGAGAATCATCTGAAATTGTTCCAAGAGGAAGTTACAGCTCTCTTAGCCAAAGGACCTATTGAAGAGGGTCCCTGTTTCAGAAGTAGGCAGTGGTTGTTATTCCCGCTACTTTCTGATTCCAAGAACAACAAAGGGTTACGGCCCATTTTAGATCTAAGGACTGTCAATCTCTTCCTCAAGAAGAAGTTCAAGATGCCCACTCTAGCTCAGGTCTTGTCTACCCTAGACCAAGAAGACTGGATGTAGTGTTGGACCTGCAGGATGAGTATTTTCACATCCCCATCCTGCCGGGCCACAGGCATTACCTGTGGTTCAAGGTAGGCCCGAGCACTTTCAAATCAAATAATCTTTATTCGACTGTCAGCCATAAAAGAGTACATCATAAAACATTTAAAAACAAAGGGGGATACACATACAAGGCGATATAGTCAATACAGTAGCAGCTTCAGTTTCAAAATTTCACAGTCATAATTAATATTTTCCATGAATGACCTCCCGAACAACCCCGTAATTTAAAACGGAAACTAAATAATTTCAAGTGCAATCCCATAATCCATAGAACCACAAAAATTGAAATTGATCCTTATTAAAACATTTAATAAAATCATTTTCCGACAATATCCCGTAATCGAACAGCCGAGGAGATATATCTATAAATCATTAGACAAGTAAATTCATCTTTTAGAAGCTGGAGATGATGTAAAGCAGGCCGACACTTGCTAATATTTAAACACTTTAAGAGTGGAATAATAAAATCGCGCCTTGGAGTGATATAGAGTTTACAAAAGAACATAAAATGTAGTGTACACTGGGTGGACTTAGCATCACAGGGGCACAAATCCAGTTTAGCACCACAATAAGCTTTACGAGGGTAGGAGACCAAAAAATGCGAAATGCCAAACCTAAATCGTATGAGATAAAACAATTTTGCATGACTGAAATAAAAGGAAAGATAGGGCTCAATGCCTGGAGTGCAAACTAGCAAAGAGTGTTCTAAAATACTTTTTTTTCCCTCTTCTACAGTTCCTCTAATTGAATATAAATGAGCAAGAAAATCACTTTTCAATTTTGCTTTTGGTATTTTAGCAATACTACATGGGTTATAAAAACAATCCACCAGCCCCATGGCCTCTAGCAGTTTTTTTATGTAGCTAAGCCAGGGTATTTTTGTCAACTGATCCAGTTTAACACAATCTAAAATGATATCGCGATTTAAAACTGGTTCATCCTTAGTCCAAAGCCAATGCCACAGTAATATCGGTGCTAACTGTATGCGAAAGGACAAAGGTATTAAACCCAATTCGCTGTGACAGATAGTGGCAGCAAGACTTTTAGGCACTGTCAACAAGCGTCTCATAAAAGCATTCTCTGTTCTTTGTAGATCCTCTACATTACAAAAACCCCATACTCCTACACCATGCAGAGTAGCCGAACAGGAACGCGCTTTATAAATATTAATAATTGTGTTAATTGGTTTAGAGCCTACCTTTTTTGTGAATCTAAAAATCGCCTCCAGATTCTGATTAAAACTACTAATCCTTGACTTTACTAACTGATGCCAGGTACTTTTTTGGTCAAAGAGAATTCCCAAGTAATAAAAGGTGGTTACATAGGACAACTTTTCATTATTTATAAAACAGGATTTTAAAACGGAGGGGGTTTTACCCACCACCATAACGTAAGATTTTCCAACATTAGTTTTCAATCCAAGTTCATTCATGAAGGCATTAAACCTTGTTAAGAGCCTCTGCAACCCTACCCCAGTTCTAGACATTAATACACAATCATCTGCTTAGAGTAATGCAGGCAACATCCTCCGACCTATCAAAGGGGCGTCCACGTTCCCATATTTAATAACATTTTCTAAATCATTTATATATAAACAAAATAAAAATGGTGTGAGACCGCAACCCTGGCGAACCCCACGATTCATTTTTATTGGGGCCGTGAGTTCGCCACCTGCTCCATACCCGACTCTACCCGTAACATCTTGGTGCATAGTGGCTAGGAAATGGACAATAGATGGTTCAATACCCATAGTCAACATCTTTTCCCATAGTCTCCCTCTATGCACCCAGTCAAAAGCGGACGTAAGGTCCATAAACCCAAGATAAAGAGATCCAGGCTTAGCTAATGTATACTTGCTTATGACCAGGTGCAGGTTAAGACATTTTTCCACCGTTCCTAATCCCCTCCTAAAACCATATTGGATGTCAGAATATTTCCCACTGTCGGTTGCCCAGGCCTCTAACCGTTCTAATATAACCCTACCCATCAATTTACAAGTACAATCTATTAAAGAGATAGGCCGGTAGCATTTGGGGTCAGACCTGTCCCCTTTTTTAAAAATAGGGACTATTGTCACAGTTCTCCACGAGTCAGGAGGTCCCACAATTGCATAGCAACTTAAAATGTTTGTCAACAGTGGGAGCCATAGGGCGGGATTAGCTAAAAACAAATCTGCTGGAATACCGTCGGGTCCCGAAGCCTTATTCTTCATGGTATGGTTTAATGCCCGTTCTACTTCATCAAGTGTAGGGTGAGGCAATTCTAATGCCCCATAATTTGTTAGAATGTGACTCACCATTGATACTATATAAAGCAGAAAAGTGTTCGACCCTGACCTCGGGCATAATTGTGGCATCTATATTGCTATTATGGGAGCTGTTAAAGAAGTCCGAGTTAACGGTTTTCCAGAAAAGTCTGGTGTCTTTCTCTGACAAGCAGTATGGAGTTGTTCCCAGGCTTCTTTTCTTATATCTTGTTTACGTCTCCCTAGTGCCTGTTTATACTCGAGTCGCGACTGTCTAACTTCCATTATGTCTCGAGGTTTCTTCTTCAATGCCTTAAGAAGTTTAGTGTGGAAATATGTACAATCTCTGTCAAACCACCTACTATGCCTTCCAGGTTTAGTTTTTATGTCCCTAGTTAGGGCAGCAGTTACAGTCTCAATTATAGCCGCAAAAGATGTTCGCATAGTTGATGGATTTAAACTGTCTTTCAAACAGTCTAAAACTTGATTCAAGCTGATTGTCATGATCTGTTGCAAAACAAAATCTGGATCAATAGTAGACCATTTCCTCAATAACCCCTTGTTTTTGACATAAGATATTGGGCATAATTTAATGGGTATAACGGGATCGGCAACTTGAGTCACTAGTTGGAGAGATAGGGGATAATGATCGCTAAAACAAACCTTGTGTATGTTTAAATATCACAGATTGGGGTTTAAAATAATCGGAAAGGGCAATAAAATCAATTAAAGACCCTTGGCCTCTGCCTATATATGTGACTGATTCCATACCATCCTGTTGGATTAAATCAAATGTAAGAAATAAGGAGAATTTTGTAAGTAATGAATTAAAAACATTCCCGCAGGGGTTATGATCGAAATGACAACCGCCATCCCTGATCCCATCTAATAAATGACATGCCGACTGTATAGATGGCGGACACAATTTACAATTAAAATCCCCTCCCCAAAGAACAATAAAATCCATATTCATCTCCTGTATATGTCTACACAGTGAGTTTTCTAGATCTTCGGCAATGGCAGTGTTCTTAATATTAAAATTATTATGATAAAAGTTAACAAGGATCAAGTTCATAGTTTTACTAAAAAGAATGTTAATAATTTGAAAATGAGGTGAGTGGAGATGGGTCTTGCCTATTCTGCCTGACAGTGTTGTTGATACCAAGGTTAATAATCCGCCCTTGGAGTGGCCCCCTAATGCTACACTGGCTGGGGTATGTATAGCGACGTAGCCATCAATGTGTGCGGGCTCTTTCATCCATGTTTCCTGCAGACACACAATACTATAATTTTTTATAAAAGCACCCCATTGTTCAGATTTTAATTTATAGGGCAAGCCGGCAATGTTCCAAAAAAGACTACCATAGACAGTTTTACTGTAATGGCTACAAGACACTACTTCAATAGAATGGACATTTGAGTTTACAGTGCTCCCTTTCAGCCTTACCAGTGCCCCTAGGGGGTTCACCAAGGTGATGGCGGTGGTCGCAGCTCATCTGTGCAGGTTAGGGGTGTCAGTCTTCCCCTACCTCGACGGCTGGCTGTTAAAGACATCCTTGCCCCAGGCCGTCGTCTCCCACCTTCAGACTACGGCAGACCTCCTGCATTCGCTGGGGTTCTCTATAAACGTGCCGAAGTCACACCTGATTCGTTCTCAGATGCTCCCTTTCATCGGAGCTGGTCTGGACACAGTACAGTTTCGGGCCTATCCAGGATATTAAGGTTATGATTCCGATGTTTCAGCCTCTATCCTGGATTTCTGTGAGACTGACTCTGAGGCAGTTGGGCCTCATGGCCTGCTGCATCCTGTTAGTAAAGCATGCCAGATGGCGTATGCGGGCTCTGCAGGGTGACTTGAAGTTCCAGTGGGCACAGCATTGAGGAAATCTCACCGACATGGTCCAAATCTCGGAAGGAACTGCGAGAGCTCTGCAGTGCTGGTTGACGAACGGTGATTGGGTCAGCGGCAGACCCCTCTCCCTTTCCCAGCCTGAGCTCACAGTAATGACAGAAGCTTCACTTCTGGAATGGTGCAGCCATCTGGGAGAGGTGGAGATCAGGGGACACTGGTTTCCGGCGGGTTCGGGGCTTCACATGAATTTGTTGGAACTCGATTGCCATTGAAAGCATTTCTTCCCTCTGTCAAGGAGAAGCTAGTGCAGGTGTTCACGGACAACACCACCACCAAGTGCTACTGCAACAAGCAGGGCGGGGTGGAGTCGTGGACCCTTTGTCGAGAGGCCCTGCGTCTCTGGTCATGGCTGGAACAGCAGGGCATAACCCTGATGGTTCAACACCTGGCAGGTTCTCTGAACGCCAGGGCGGACGAACTCAGCCATCGATGTCTAGCTTTCACGAATGGCGTCTCCAGTCAGAGGTGGCACAAGGTCTCTTTCAGCAGTGGGGAGAACCTTGGTTAGATTTGTTCGCATCCGAAGAGAACACGCAATGTCAGCAATACTGCGCGCTGGTGTTTCCAAGGCGACAATCGCTCGGTGACGCTTTTTGTTGTGAGTGGAGCTCAGGCCTGCTGTAAGCCTTTCCTCCCATACCACTCCTGCCCAGGGTTCTGAAGAAGATCAGGAGCGATTGGGCCCAAGTCATTCTTGTGGCTGCGGACTGGGCAAGGAGAATCTGGTATCCAGAGCTTCTGAAAATGAGCATCGATCCTCCGATCTGAAAGAGACACGTTAGTGACAGATTCCTTACCTTAGAATATCCCCAGGCGTCAGGCTGGATCCGGAAAGTTTTTGCGTAGCAGTACCCTTGCGCGACAAAGTCTAAGAAGCATCATCGCTCTAAGACTTCGCCTCGCCGGTCTCGCGACTCGGCTGAGGCCCCTGTTGGCACCGGCCCCGCCCCCGCGGCCCCGGACGTGCCTGTGGAGCCGCCCCCGCATTACCCGTCCTTTCCGGGTTCGGGGGCGACTCCGGCCCAAATCCCGGAATTCCTGTCGGCTATGGCCCGCCTCTTCGGGCCTCAAGGTCCCTCCGGTGCGCCTTCGGGCCCCGCGGGCCCTGATGGGGTTGCTCCGGCGTCGCCGACGACTCCGGTCCCGGCGTCGCCTGTCCCGCCAGCCTTGATCCCGGCCTCGGCTCCGGCCCCGGTGGTACCGCAACCCCGATCAACGCCGGTTGACCTAACCACGCCGGCGCCGATATCCCCGGTGCTGTTCCTGACGCCGCCCGGGGCTCTGGGCGGCGTCATTCCCCAGTTCTCTCCGGCTCCGGACATGGAGCCGGACCGACGTCGCTCGACGCCGGCTCCGGTGCCGATGAGACCTTGGGTCCCAGATGTCCCTCCTCCTCCATATTTTGAAGCAGAGGAGGACCAGGAGAGCTGGGAGGGGTCGGAAGACCCTCTCACACAGCAGTGTGAGTATGATCAGGACTGGGCAGAGGAACTTGGGGATGCCAGTGGTCTAGACACTTCCCCTGACACTGGCATGCTGTCTCCTCCCGTGGCTACGGAGGAGGGAGCAAATTTCGCAACGGTGTTGCGTAGAGCAGCTGGAGCCTTGCACCTCCAATTGCCTACTTTGGCTGTCAGGACTAATCTCCTGACGGAAGTGCTTCAGCCGGCAGCTTCCTCCTCGGAGACTGTGCTGCCGTTTAATGATGCACTGACTGACGTTCTTTTGGGCGCCTGGTCCAAGCCTACCACAGGGGCTCCTGTGGATAGGAACGTGGCCCGACGCCATCGCCCTGCTCCGGGCGACCCCTTGTTTCTCTCTCAACATCCCACCCCGAGAGCTTGGTTGTCCAAGCCTCTGCCTCCCAAACCGCCTTCCCTACCGCCCCTCCGGATAGGGAATCCAAACGCCTGGACCAGTTTGGGAAGAAGGCTTTTTCTTCCTCCATTGCTGGCTTGCGGTCCGTCAACACCGCTTGCCTTTTGGGCCGATCTACCCACTCCCTGTGGGATTCGGTGGCGGCTGTTTTGCCCCAGTGTTCTGAGGAGGTCCAGACACTGCTTACCCGCACCATTGCGGAAGGTAGGGATGCGGCAAAGTTTACCACATACGTTGTGGCCTTGATACCGCCGACTCGCTGGGCAGATCGCTTGCAACGACGGTGGCGCTGCGTCGCCACGCCTGGCTGAGAACAACCGGTTTCTCGGGTGATGTCCAGAATACACTCATGGACATGCCCTTTGATGGAGTCGGTCTTTTTGGTTCCAAAGCAGACCATGCGCTGGAGCGTTTTAAGGACTCACGGGCTACTGCCAAGTCCCTGGGCCTTTCTGTTGTGCCCCTCCGCTAACCTCTGCTTTTCGCCCCTTTCGTGGCCACGGAAGGGGTGCCCAGTCACGTCCGCTGCCCAGCCACCGGCCCGCGCAGCAAGCGTCTTCGCGTGGCCGAGGACGTGGATACCGCCGTGGCGGTTCAGGCAACCAGCGTGCGGGTCAGGCCACCAACTCCGCCCCGTCCGCGGCCTCCAAGCCCTCCTAGTCCTTCCTTTCAGGTGCACAGCATGCCAGTAGGGGGCAGGGTCCGCCATCACCTTCACCACTGGTGTGCCATCACCTCGGACAGGTGGGTCTTGGACATTGTCCGAAGGGGCTACTCCCTCCCCTTCGAGACCACCCCCCCAGCCATGCCACCTCAATTCCACCGCATGTCAGGGGATCACTTGGTGCTTCTGCAGAAGAAAGTCACGGCCCTCTTGGCCAAGAGGGCCATCGAGCATGTTCCGACCCCAGAAGTAGGATGTGGTTGCTACTCCCACTACTTTCTGGTGCCCAAAAAGGACAAGGAGGACATGCGTCCTATCTTGGACCTCCGGAACGTCAATCGCTTCCTCCGGAAGGAGAAGTTCAAGATGCTCACCCTAGCTCAGGTCTTGACTGCCCTCGACCCTGGAGACTGGTTGGTAGCGTTGGACTTGCAGGACGCTTATTTTCACATCCCCGGCGTTACCTGCGGTTCACGGTAGGCCTGGAGCATTTTCAGTTCACCGTGCTCCCCTTTGGCCTTACAAGTGCCCCTCGGGTGTTCACGAAAGTGATGGCGGTGGTCGCAGCTCATCTGCGCCGGGCAGGGGTTCCAGTCTTCCCCTACCTCGACGACTGGCTGCTGAAGGCGGGCTCGTCCCAGGCAGTCGTCTCCCACCTCCAGAATACGGCCGAACTCCTTCACTCGCTGGGGTTCTCCATCAATGTGCCGAAGTCGCATCTGATTCCTTCTCCACAGCTCCTTTTCATCGGAGCAGTTCTGCACACGACGCAGTTTCGGGTCTATCCTCCCGAACGGCGAGTCCGGGATATTCAGGCTATGATTCTGATCTTTCAGCCTTTATCCTGGGTATCTGAAAGAGACACGTTAGTGACAGATTCCTTACCTTAGAATATCCCCAGGCGTCAGGCTGGATCCGGAAAGTTTTGCGTAGCAGTACCCTTGCGCGTCGGTAGGCGGCGTCGTGCCGCTCCGCGTCCGTCGTCGGCGTCGTGATCGCCGGGATGACGTCGCGGGCAGTACTTAGGCGCGCGCCGCCCCTGCGCGCTGACGTCAGTTCTTCTTTTTCCGCGCCAGCAAGCGCAGATCCGGGAAGAGCAGTGCCCTGGTCATTTTTTGACCATACTTTTTGGTGATTTTTTCACTGTTTTTCCATCTTTCAAGGTGTCGTAGGGATGCCCGGCTTCAAGCGATGCGGCACCTGTGCGCGGATGATGTCCGTCACCGACCCGCATTGGGAGTGTCTCTTCTGCCTCGGCCGAGGCCACGACACGGCGTCTTGTACCGACTGCCAGGCCCTCCACCCGAAAGCTTTGCGAGAGCGGTCTCGAAAGCTCCTCGAAGCCCGGCATTCGGCTCCGCGGAAGCCCCGGTCGCGTGAGAGGTCCAGGGGTCGATCGCGGAGTCCACACCGGTCGTCGGCGTCGAAGTCTTCTTCGTCCGGTAAGTCGAAGCACAAAAAGTCCAAAAAGCATCATCGCTCTAGGACTTCGCCTCGCCGGTCTCGCGACTCGGCTGAGGCCCCTCCCGGCACCGTCCCCGGCCCCGGACATGCCTGTGTAGTCGCCCCCGCCATACCCGCCCTTCCCGGGTTCGGGGGCGGATCCGGCCAAAGTACAGGAATTCCTGTCGGCCATGGCCCGCCTCTTCGGGCCTTCAGGCCCCTCTGGTGCGCCTTCGGGCCCCGCGGGCCCTGATGGGGTTGCTCCGGCGTCGCCGACGGCTCCGGCCCCGGCGTTGCCCGTGCCTCCGGCCTCGATCCCGGCTCCGGCCCCGGCCTCGATCCCGGCTCCACAACCCCCATCGACGCCGGTCGACCTAGCGACACCTCCGCCGGCGCCGATGTCTCCGGTGCCGTTCTCGACGCCGCCCTGGGCTCCGGGCGGCGTCGTCCCCGGTTCCTTCCGGCCCGGACATGGACCCGGAGCGACGCCGCTCGACGCCGGCTCCGGCGCCGATGGGACCTTGGGTCCCAAATGTCCCTCCTCCTCCTTATTTTGAACCAGAGGAGGACCAGTTGGACTGGGAGGGGTCTGATGACCCTCTGACGCGACACTGTCAGTATGATGAGGACTGGACAGAGAGTCTAGGGGAGGCCAGTGGTCTGGATACTTCCCTGACACTGGCATGCTGTCTCCTCCCGTGGCTACGGAGGAGGGGGCCAATTTTGGTACGGTGTTGCGTAGGGCAGCTGGGGCCTTACGTCTCCAGCTCCCTACTTTGACGGTCAAGCCTAACATCTTGACAGAGGTGCTTCAGCCGGCAGCCTCCTCTGCGGAGACTGTGCTGCCGTTTAACGACGCCCTCACTGACGTTCTTTTGGGCGCCTGGTCCAAGCCCAACACAGGGGCTCCTGTGGATCGGAACGTGTCACGACGCCATCGCCCAGCTCCGGGCGACCCCCTGTTTCTTTCTGTCCACCCCACTCCTGAGAGCTTGGTTGTCCAAGCCTCCGCTTCCCAAACCGCCTTCCCTACCTCTCCTCCGGATAGGGAATCCAAACGCCTGGATCAGTTTGGGAAGAAAGGTTTTTCTTCCTCCAGTGCTGGCTTGCGGTCCGTTAACACCGCTTGTCTTTTGGGCCGATATACCCACTCCCTGTGGGATTCGGTGGCGGATGTTTTGCCCCAGTGCCCTGAGGAGGTCCAGGCACTGCTTTCCCACGCCATTGCGGAGGGAAGGGATGCGGCCAAATACACTATCCGTTGTGGCCTTGACACCGCCGACTCGCTGGGCAGGTCTATTGCAACGACGGTGGCGCTCCGACGCCACGCCTGGCTGAGAACCACTGGTTTTTCAGGGGATGTCCAGAATACTCTCATGGACATGCCCTTTGATGGAGTCGGTCTTTTTGGGTCCAAAGCAGACCATGCGTTGGAGCGCTTTAAGGACTCACGGGCTACTGCCAAGTCCCTGGGCCTTTCTGCTACACGCCCTCCGCTGACTTCTGCTTTTCGCCCCTATCGTGGCCACGGTAGGGGCGCCCTTCACGTCAGCAGCCCAGCCACCGGCCCGCGCAGCAGGCGTCTACGCGTGGCCGAGGACGTGGATTCCGCCGTGGCGGATCGGGCAACCAGCGTGCGGGTCAGGCCACCACCTCCAACCCGTCCGCGGCCTCCAAGCCCTCCTAGTCCCTCCTTTCAGGTGCACGGCACGCCAGTAGAGGGCAGGGTCCGCCATCACCTTCCCCACTGGCGCACCATCACCTCGGACAGGTGGGTCTTGGACATTGTCCGAAGGGGCTACTCCCTCCCCTTCGAGACCACCCCCCAGCCATGCCACCTCAATTACACCGCATGTCAGGGGATCACTTGGTGCTTCTACGGAAGGAAGTCACGGCCCTCTTGACCAAGAGGGCCATCGAGCATGTTCCGACCCCAGAAGTAGGGCGTGGTTGCTACTCCCACTACTTTCTGGTGCCCAAAAGGACAAAGAGGACATGCGTCCTATCTTGGACCTCCGGAACGTCAATCGCTTCCTCCGGAAGGAGAAGTTCAAGATGCTCACCCTAGCTCAGGTCTTGACTGCCCTCGACCCTGGAGACTGGTTGGTAGCGTTGGACTTGCAGGACGCATATTTCCACATCCCCGTCCTGCCGGCCCACCGGCGTTACCTTCGGTTCACGGTAGGCCCCGAGCATTTTCAGTTCACCGTGCTCCCCTTTGGCCTTACCAGTGCCCCTCGGGTGTTCACGAAAGTGATGGCGGTGGTCGCAGCTCATCTGCGCCGGGCAGGGGTTTCAGTCTTCCCCTACCTCGACGACTGGCTGCTGAAGGCGGGCTCGTCCCAGGCAGTCGTCTCCCACCTCCAGACTACGGCCGAACTCCTGCACTCGCTGGGGTTCTCCATCAATGTGCCGAAGTCGCATCTGATTCCTTCTCCACAGCTCCTTTTCATCGGAGCAGTTCTGGACACGACGCAGTTTCGGGCCTATCCTCCCGAACGGCGAGTCCGGGATATTCAGGCTATGATTCCGATCTTTCAGCCTTTATCCTGGGTTTCGGTACGGATGACCCTGAGGCTGCTGGGCCTCATGGCTTCCTGCATCCTGCTGGTCAATCATGCCAGATGGCATATGCGGGCTCTGCAGTGGGACCTGAAGTTCCAGTGGGCGCAGCACCAGGGCAACCTGTCCGATCACGTCCAGATCTCGGAGGGGACTGCAAGACAGTTGCAGTGGTGGCTCTCGAACCGGCAATGGGTCATGGGCAGATCCCTCTCCCTTCCCCAGCCAGAGCACACAGTTGTGACGGACGCGTCCCTTCTGGGATGGGGCGGTCACATGGGAGAGGCGGAGATCAGAGGCCTCTGGTCTCCGGCGGAGTCCCGGCTCCATATCAACCTTCTGGAGCTCCGGGCGATCCGGCTTGCACTCAAGGCATTCCTTCCCTCTGTCAAAGGGACGGTAGTGCAGGTGTTCACAGACAACACCACCGCCATGTGGTATTGCAACAAACAGGGCGGGGTGGGGTCGTGGACCCTATGTCAGGAGGCTCTGCGCCTTTGGACATGGCTGGAACATCAGGGCATATTCCTGATGGTTCAACACCTGGCAGGTTCCCTGAACGCCAGGGCGGACGAACTCAGCCGCAGGTGCATGATGGATCACGAATGGCGTCTTCACTCTGAGGTGGCGCAAGGTCTCTTTCAGCAGTGGGGAGAGCCTTGGTTAGATCTGTTCGCCACCGAAGAGAACGCGCAATGTCAGCAGTTCTGCGCGTTGGAATTTCCAAGGCGGCACTCGCTCGGAGACGCTTTTCGTCGCGAGTGGAGTTGCGGTCTGTTGTACGCCTTTCCGCCTATACCACTTCTACCCAGAGTGTTGAAGAAGATTCGGCGCGACCGGGCCCAAGTCATCCTTGTGGCTCCGGACTGGGCTCGAAGAGTTTGGTATCCCGAGCTACTCAGTATGAGCGTCGATCCCCGATCCGTCTGCCTCTTCGGGAGGATCGTCTGTCGCAGCAGCAGGGGACGGTCCTCCACCCGAACCTGTCCAGTCTCCACCTGCTTGCGTGGAGATTGAGCGGCGGCAGTTGATTCCTTCGACTTGCCTCCCGAAGTTTGTGATGTGATTCTGGCAGCCAGGCGCCCCTCCACTAAGGTGGTATACGCCTGCAGGTGGAACAAGTTTGTGGCATGGTGCACAGCAAAGGCTGTGAATCCCCTCTCTGCCCCTCTTTCTGAGGTTCTTCTGTTCCTTCTTTCTCTGGCCCAACAGGGTTCTGCCCTGGGTACCATCAAGGGCTATCTTTGTGCTATCTCGGCCTTCCTCAGGCTTCCTGATCAGCCCTCCTTTTCAAGTCCCCTGTTGTTAACAGGTTCCTAAAAGGCATTACACACCTCTTTCCTCCTGTTCCGTTTGTAATGCCTCAGTGGGACTTGAACTTGGTTCTTACTTTTCTCATGTGCGCTCCCTTTGAGCCTCTACTTAACTGTCCTCTTCGTCTTCTGACTCTGAAGACAGATTTTCTGGTCGCCATCACCTCCGCTCGGCGGGTGAGTGAGCTCCAGGCTCTATCATGCAAACCTCCCTTTCTGTCTATCCATCCAGACAAGGTTGTTCTTCGGACGCGTCCGTCCTTCTTGCCAAAGGTGGTTACTGCCTTCCACATTGGGCAGACCATCACTTTGCCCGCCTTCTTTCCGCCTCCGCATCCTTCCAGAGAGGAAGAGAGGCTCCACCGTCTGGACCCAAAACGTGCGCTTTCCTTCTATATTAACCGCACACAACACTTCCGGGTGGATGACCAGCTCTTTGTTGGCTACGTGGGCGCCAAAAAAGGTCGGGTGGTGCACAAGAGAACCATTTCCCGCTGGGTAACCTTGTGTATCAAAGCCTGCCATTCTTTGGCTAAGAAGGAGCCTCCTGTTGGGCTGCGTGCCTATTCCACCAGGGCAACGGCTGCTACCACGGCCTTAGGCCGCGGTGTTCCGCTGCAGGATATCTGTCAGGCAGCTATGTGGGCCTCGCTGCACACGTTTACCAAGCATTACTTCCTTGACAGCCAGGTCCGGAGGGACGGCTTCTTTGGCCGTTCTGTCCTCCGGGACTTCCTTGTCTGATCTTTGTTCGCAGACCCACCACCGGGGTTGGTATTGCTGGGGTATCTATTCTAAGGTAAGGAATCTGTCACTAACGTGTCTCTTTCAGATGCACAAGTTACTAACTTGTGTAACGATATATCTGTAAGAGACAGTAGTTAGTGACAGATTCCTACCGCCCCACCCATCCTCCCCGTTCTGCGAACTGATTTCTAGGGTTAAGGACATCCCTTTCAGGGCCCTAGTATTTTTCAGACACCTATGTCAGCTTCTTGCATGGCTCTGCGTTCCTGGCGCGGAAAGTCGTGTACAGAACTGACGTCAGCGCTGCAGGGGCGGCGTCTAAGTACTGCCCGCGACGTCATCCCGGCGATCACGACGCCGACGACGGACGCGGAGCCGCACGACGCCGCCTACCGACGCGCAAGGGTACTGCTACGCAAAAACTTTCCGGATCCAGCCTGACGCCTGGGGATATTCTAAGGTAAGGAATCTGTCACTAACTATTGTCTCTTACAGATATATCGTTACACAAGTTAGTAACTTGTGCATCAGGCTGCCCCTTCGGGAGGATCTTCTATCGCAGCAACCAGGGAGGGTCCTCCACCCGCACCTGTCAACTTAGTGCCTCCATGCGTGGAGATTAAGCGGTGGCATTGATTGCTTATGACCTTCCTCCCGAACTTTGCAATGTTATACAGGCGGCCCTCCACTAAGACGGTAAACGCCTGCCGTTGGCAGAAATTTGTATTATACTGTACAGAAAGGTCTATTGACCCTCTTTCTGCTTCTTCCTACTGTCCTTCTATTCATTTTAACCCTTGCCCAACAGGGCTTTGCTTTGGGAACTCTCAAGTGTTATATCTCAGTTCTCTCTGCCTTTTTGCGGCTGCCAGACCAGCCTTCTCTCTTTAAATCTCCTAATGTACATAGATTTCTGAAAGGGCTGGCTCACTTGTTTCCACCCACGCCCTTTGTTATGCCACAGTGGGACCTTAATTTGGTCCTCACCTACCTGATGTGTGCTCCCTTTGAGCCCTTACATAACTGTCCCCTCCGGCTGTTGACCATCAAAACAGCCTTCTTAGTTGC
Source organism: Calotriton arnoldi (assembly GCA_963921515.1). Taxonomy (NCBI): domain Eukaryota; kingdom Metazoa; phylum Chordata; class Amphibia; order Caudata; family Salamandridae; genus Calotriton; species Calotriton arnoldi. The sequence goes on from CAWUFW010005879.1 coordinate 423,653, forward strand.
AATTAAATCGGCCCGGAGGGTGAGTGAGTTGCAGGCGTTATCTTGTTCGCCTCCCTATTTAATGTCCTGTCTGGACAAAGTGGTGCTTCGCACCCGGGCTTCCTTTTTGCCAAAAGTTGTGACCCCATTCTATCTGGGTCAATCCATCACATTGCCCACCTTCTTTGCTCCTCCGCATCCCTCTAAGCAAGAGGAGCGTCTCCACCAACTGGACCCAAAAAGACCATTGTCGTTCTACCTTGACTGCGCCAAAGAGTTTGCGTGGACGACCAACTCTTTGTGGGGTATGTGGGAGCAAAGAAGGGCAGTGCAGAAAAGGACCATTACTCGCTGGGTTGTCTCTGAATCAAGATCTGCTATGCCCTGGAAAAGAAGCAGCCCTGTGAGGGATTAAGTACCCATTCCACCAGGGGAAAGGCTGCAACTACGGCCTTGGCTCGGGCCGTCCCAGTCCAAGACATCTGTCACGCAGCAATGTGGGCATCGTTGCAAACGTTCACAAAGCACCATTGCCTGGACGGTCAAGTCCGCAGAGATGGGCATTCCCTAAAAGCAGGGGTTAGAGGGGAGACCCTTAGTTTTAACCTGCTCCAAAAAGAGATTGTCAGGATGCCTGAAAAATTCAACAGGAAATAGCTAAAAGAAAAGCTAACATCAGTCAGTATTTTAGCAAAGAAATAGCGCTGAATACCATACTCCTAAAACGGAGGGTTATGAGTATGATGAAACTACCGGTAGACTGTTGTCTAAGCATATAAGGCTAAAGGATGGGAAAAAGAGGCATTGAAGCTATTAAGGTTGCCGGAGGTAGAACTCTAGAAGTCCCTTCAGAGATCATTAAGGTCTTTGAAGATTTTTATACAAAGTTATACTGTGAAGGTTCGGAATTTCCACCAAATAGATCCGAGGGTTTCTACTATGATCTAGATAGCTGCAGGCTGAGTGAGGAGGATCGAGCTGCCTTGGATCTCCCGATGTCAGTGGAAGAAATTTCAGATGCTGTAACCTCTCTGGCTATAGGAAAGGTTGTGGGTCCTGATACTCTTCCTTTGTAATTCTTTAAAACCTTCTTTTCTGAATTGCGAGAAGATGTTAAAAAAAAAAAAAAATAATAGAGGCAGCTCCTTTGAAATGTAAGTTGGGAAGGGAGCATCTCCACCCCTACCATCCTTCCAACACCTAATCCCCCTTTGTCTTACCGTCTGGGAGGAACACACAAAAGCTAACTGCCACTCTAATCACAGGAATGTGACACAAGCTGCAGACCCCAAAAGGTTAGTGTAGTGAAAGTGCCCCTTTTTGGCATGGGCGCACCACTTTTTGCCCGGTATTTGATGCAATTTTGACTGAAGTGCACTGGGTTCCTACTAATCAGGTCCCCAGTGCCAGTGCTCTTCCCCAAAAACAAGGTAACTGCGTAATTGTTCCCCAGTTGTAAAGACCTTTAGCACCTCTGTAAGTTCCTAGTAAATGATACCCCTGGTACATGATGCTAAAGAGGGTCCCTAAGGGCTGCAGCATGAATTGTGCCACCCTATGGAACCTATCGCCAATCCCATGCAGGCTGTCTTTGCAGGCTGCGTGAAATGGTTGACAATTGTGAAAACAAGTCACACACCCTGTGTGCAATGCCCACAGACACTGCATGCAATATATGTAAGGCACCCCTACAGCAGACCTTTTAGACCTAGGCATGGGTATATTACATGTGAGGACATATCTGCATGAACAGATATGCCCCTGTGCTGTCTAGTTTAATTGCTAGATAGTACAAGTTAACAGGGAAGCCGTCTTAAGTATATGTATTGGGCACTGGTCATTGCGAGCTCCCCAGCTACATGATGGCTTCCCTGCAACCTGTGGTGTTTTGTATAAAACACCTTGTCTTAATAAATCCATACTGATGCCAGTAGCGGTTTTAGTAAGCTATGCACACAGAGGGCACCTTGGAGGTGCCCCCTGAAAACCTACCAGACTCTTAGTGTGCTGGCTAACTGGTATCTCCAGCCTGCCACCACAGATGTTTCTGACCCTCTGAGGCCAGAAACAATGCCTGCTCCGGGGGAAGGTGTTCACACCTCCTACAGGATGGCTAGTGAATCTGCATACCAAGGCCAGGAACTTCCAAACTCCTGCCGCCTTTGATATGCGACCCCAGCTTCCCCCAGACCTGGGAGATGCCACCCCATGCCCTGAGGCCCATTTGGCACCAGGTCAGGCGGGAAATTAGTTATACAAGGAGGCGTAGTGCACTACCAGGCTAATCACCCCTTAAGTGGGCTGCCTGATGTGCCCCATGAAAGGATTCCACCATCTTGATTTTGGTGGAATTAGGAACTCTGGTACAGGGTTATGGCCACTCCCCACAGGAAATGTTCATATAAGGGGTGTAGTGACCCCAAGGGTAAGTAGCCCATTGGCTACTGGCCTTCACTCTCCTTAACACTCCTAAATTGAGTATTTAAGAGGCCCCCTGAAACCAGGAACTCTGATTCCCCTGACACAAGAAGTACTAAGAGGAGCCAAAGAGGCGAAAACTGTGGACGACAAACCCTGCCTGCTTGCTCCTGTTCCAACAAATGTAATAACCCACCTCATCCTGTAGCTGTGCATCCTCCAAAAGTCTCGGAGGTCCTCCAGCACTTTTCCAGGCTGTCTTCATCTCTCTCGAAGTGCAGGAGCCACTTCCCTGCAACCTGCAGGCACCGACCACAATGTCCGGTTCACCGTTCAGCTGACCATAGGTTCCACCGATGCAGCAGCCGCCCAGGAGGAGGTCACCTTGCTCCAGGAGGTCAGATCCACCTCCCACCTAGTGTGAAGGTGCCAGGATCAACCGAAGCCGCCCTGCACCAATACCCAGGGTACCAAAGCTTGTTCGAGTCGAATCCGGACTCCAATGCCTCAGACAGTCCAGCCCATGAGGGGCGTCCGCATTATAGAGGCAAGCACCGATATTGGCCAGCTGTCCTGTTTTGTCCCCCTTTGTAGGTCTAACAGAGAACTGTGGGTTCCTTTGATGCCTGGGCACCAGCCGACCAAAACCTTCTGCACCCTAGCTCCCTGGCCCATGGCAACCAACTGAGCTCCCCCGCTCCCAGGACCCTCACGAAACGAGCCCCCCGTTGTCTGCAGCCTATTTCTAGGTGCCCCCCTTTTTGACTACGGTGGAGCGCGCAAGGCTACCAACCCATCCAGCACCTGTACACTCCAGGGCTGGTAAACTCTAACTGCTGATGGTACTTTGGACTTTGCCCTCTAGCCCCTTATAGCCTGGAGGAGACCCCCGGAATACTATTGAAAGTACCTGTGTGTAGTATGTTTCTTGCTTCATAGGACAGCATTACCGAATAAAAATGCATTTGTGTTAGCGATTTTTACAGGTAAGTAAAAATGTGTCTCAAAAAGTTCTTACTCAATTATGAAGTTCTTGGTGTTAAAATATATCTAAAAATACCTGTTATTTTTCTAAATTGGTCTCGAGTTTCTTCTTGTGTCTATCTCATTTATTGACTCTGTGTGTTCAACAAATGCATTAACACTACCCTCTGATAAGCATAAACTGCTCGCCCACACTACCATATAAGAGAGCATTTGGGATTATTAATTTAAGACCTGTAAGCCAGTAAGGGTCGTCTGGACTTTCTACATAGTACACCTCGTTTTCGTATACTACATAAAAAGCCACGTTCCTACACTTAAAAGTTGTAGTTTCAGAATTGTGACTTAAAATCCCACTTTACCATTAAAGAGGATTTTAAATTACAATTCCATTGAGACCAAACATGACTTTTCTACCTGTTCTCAAACAAATGTTATCACTTATTAAAAGTAAGAAGGTAAGCAAGTGTTATCCAATGGGAGTAGTAGGCCTCACAGTAGTGAAAAATGTTTTTCGTATTTTTCCACTACCAGGACACGTAAAACTCAAAGGTGCAGTATCTTTAATACACTACACCCTGCCCTATGGGCTGTCTTAGGCCTGCTTCAGTGGTGACTTATATATTAAAAAGGGAGTTTTAGGCTTGGCAGGTTTATTTTACCAGATAGAATTAGCAGGTTAAGACTGCACACAGGCTGCAATATCAGGCCTGAAACATGTTTTAAAGGGCTACTTAATTAGTGGCACAACAAGTCCTGCATGCCCACTAGTAGCGTTTACTTTGCAGGCCCCGGGTACATGCTATACCACTTTACAAGGAACTTATAAGGAAATTCAATGTGCCAAAAAAGTGTAGTAGAATGTCTCCATGTGTTAAGGAGTGAGCACAAGCACTTTAGCACTGGTTAGCAGTGGTAAAGTGCACAGAGTCCTAAAGCCAACAAAAACTAATTTCAGCAAACAGGATGGGGGGGGGGGGGAGCAACAAGTTTGTGAGAATAACCTCCCTAAGGCTTACAGGTCTAACAGGGAGCTACTATCCTTAACTGGCCTTCCTCCTTCCTGCAGTCACTTCATATCATTGTCATAAGAAAGGCAGCTGCCTCTTCCAACAATGGGAGTTAAGTCAAACACCCTGACTAAGGTCCTTCATAATACCTCCCCCTCTTCTGAATAATTGCTTACAGATCCCATATTGGCAATATGGGAGAAACCAATGACTTCCACCACTGTTTCCAGATCCATCGCCAGTCGCTACAAAGCAGCTCCTGTAGTCTGTAGCTTTTTATCATCATCCTTCTCCAGAGCATCTGGTGGTGCAAGCATCCTGTTCCTCAGATTGACCCCATGATCCATCCCTTCCGCGCCATAGGACCGGGAGTCAAAATAGATCTGGGGGGGGGAGAGAAGAGTATGGCTCCTATGTCCATAAATGCCTCATGTCTACTGGGCAAATACGTTCACGCCCTGCTAGACTACGCTCACGCAGCAATCCCAAACTTACTTTCGGATTCTATTCACATTTTACAGAGATGATGGGCAGGCTCCTTCAAAACAAATTGTCCAATCAGGCCTCAGTATTGCAGACTATATAGCAAGAGCCATGAGCACTTTGGTCTTCCTGTTTAGACGTGCCTGGTTAGGAAACTCTGGGTTTTATAGAAGTTATCTGAACAACACTCATTGCCTTACCCTTTGATCACTCTACACTCCAAGATGCTAAAGCAGACTCCATATTAGAGAGACTTAAGGATAGCAAAGCAATGCCAAGGTCTCTAGGTCTGCAAACACAACCTAGGGATTCTAGACAATTTAAAAGGTTTCAATGGTTTATCAGAGGCTTCTTCTTTCGAGGACAATAGCAATTTGTTCAGCAACAGCAATCAAACCCCCACTTCAAGAGCTACTGAGGATGTGGCAAAGGAAGACAGTGTGTGTCCTACCCTTACCTTCATCCTGCTCTTCCCCAACCACAGGGAAGCATCCCTAGTTCCGCCTTAGCCTAACATTCTCAGCCCTTTGGAGAATGGGTATCCTGCTTTCCACAAGCATTGAGGACCATTACATGAGGTCATTGAATCTTTCACATTGTGGGAAGGAGTTACGTCCTATGCTTCCAACAATCACCACTTTCCATCCCTCCCTGGCTAGAGGTTCTCCTGCAAGAACGTCTGCACATCCTTCAGTGGAAGGTACAATTCCTACTCCTAAAGGGCACGGTGGAGTTGGTTCCAGAGTAGGGAAAGGGTCAAGGATAATACTCCCTGTACTTCTTGATCACCAAAAAGGACAGCAGTCTTCATCTGATCCTAGACCTTTGGGTTTTGCACTTGTTCCTCAAGAAGGAAGACTTCAAAATGGTGTCCCTAGATCAGGTTCTGCTAGCGCTGGAAGCAGAACACTGAATGGTGTGTGTCGACCTGCAGGATGCCTACTTCAACAACCCTATCCTGCTGTCTCATAGGAAGTTCCTTCATTTCAGTTGATCCCAACATTACCCGTTTGTTGTTCTTCTGCTTGGTCTGTCGTCCGCACCACAAGTCTTCACTAAGATCATACCAGTGGTTGCAGCCCATTTCAGACAGACGAGAAAACCAGTATTTCCTTACCTCGACGACTGGCTTATCAAAGCCATATTTCCAGAGGTAGTGTCTTGCCAATTGCAGACGACAACACAATTGTTGTTTGACCTGGGATTTATGTTAGAGCCTAAATTTCACCTAGTGCCCTCTCATCGCATCCTGTTCATAGGGGCAGTACCGGACACTACACTGAGTTGAAACTTCACTTCTCAGAGGATTCAAGACATTCACACTTGATACTGCTGTTTCAGAATGGAGCGATTATTCCAGTCCTGCAGTTCTCGCCCCTCCTTGGGCTGCTAGCCTCCAGCATTCTGTTGGTCACCCATGCACTCTGGCACATGAGGGCCCCGGCAGTGGTTCCAACAAAACAGAGATCTACAAACCTGTATCAAGATCTCCAGTGACACTGCAGTGGTGGAGTGTGAACAGCAATCTTTCAAAAGTAAAGCCGCTTCACCCTCCTCCTCCAATGGCAACAGTGATCAAGGATACCTCCATGCTAGTGTTGGGAGCTCATCTGGAGATCAGAGGACACTGGTTGCCAGAAGCACAGACTTTACACATAAATCTGTTGGAATTGCAGGTGATACGTCTGCCTCTTAAGGCCTACCTCTCTTCCATTTGCGGTCAGTCGGTCTAGATCTTGACGGGTAATACTACCACAATGTGGTATGACCAAAAGTAACAGGGAGTAGGGTTGCATATTCTCTTAGATAGGCTAAACGACTCTGGTCCTGGGCTAAGGGTCATCAGATTTGTGTAGTGGCAAATCACCTTGCCATAATTCTCAACGTGAGAGGACAGTCTCGGACGACGTTATCTTGCACACCATGAGTGTCTCCTCCATCCAGAAGTAGCCAACAACATTTTTCAGGTGCGGGGAATTCCGCAGATAGACTTGTATGACGTGCAAGAGAATGCTCACTGCCCAAAATTCTGTGCCTTCCAGTATCCGAAGCAGTAAGCATTTGGGGATGCATTTCATTTGAAGTGGAACTTTCTACTTTTGTTTGTGTTTCCCATACCCTTGATTCCCTATGTATTGAGGAAGGTTCTCCTTGACCAGGTTCAAGTAATTCTGGTTGTCCCGGACTGGCCACAGAAGGTGTGGTATACAGATCTCATTATCCTTCCCCTGTGCCCTCTGCTCCCTCTCCCTCACAGGGCAGACCTTTCCCATTCATGGGCATTTTCTGCATCTACATACCTGGAGATTGAATGGCGCAACCCTGAGTTCCTTTTCCCTACCCCCTGATGATATGATGGATGTTATTTTATGTTCAAGGAGACACTCCATCAAAACTGTTTATTTTGGCAGATGGGCCAAATTTGTTAAATGGTGTACAGACCTGTCTATAGATCCTTTTCAGGCTCAACTATCGGACATGCTCCATTTTGACTTCTCGCTAGACCAGCATGAGTGCATATTTGCTGCTGTTATGGATTATTTGCCAGCCTTGTTGGCTTTTTTATGTCTACCCGACCAACCGTCTCTCTTTAATATTTCTGGTCCGCCCTCTGCGCCAGTTGGAACCTGTGGACCCGCTACAGACCTTTCACCGACTTCAATGCTGACATAGGTCTTGGCGCCACAACCCACGCCAGACCCCGGAGCATTGACACCGATGTCTATGCTAGATGACGAAGTGTAACCAATAGTCCTCTCCGAGATGACTCTGCTTTGGCTTCAACCGTGTCCTGAGCCACTGCCTTCTGACACCCCACAGGACTCCGATATTGTGCCCTTGCCTCAAGGAAGGGCTCAGAACGTCCAGTCTTTTTGGCATAAATTCCGATAATCACTGTTAAGATGAAGGGGATGAATTTGCTCAACTGTATACTGACGACTGCTGGTATAAAGAGCTACAAGATTCAAGTGGACTGGAAACTTCTTCAGACACTGGTCGTGTCTCTCCACCTGGGCCAGCTACTGAAGAAAGTGCCTCCATCGCAGTAGTGATGTAGAGCGGCTCAGGTGCTTGACCTCAAATTGCCCATTATGGAGGTGAATGCCAGTGTTCTTACCACAGTCGTCTAACCCAGCCAAACTACCACTGAGCCCCTCATGCTTTTTAATGAGGCCCTCTCAGACATCCTTCCTTGGACATTGGCAAAGCCATGTTCCGGGCCCCCGACAATTAGCGAGGCCCCACCGCCCTGCACGTGGAGACACAGCTTTCATAACTGAACATGCAGTTCCAGAGAGCTTGGTGGTGCAAGTGTGCACGAGCAGGGTCAACTATAATGCCTTCCCTACCACCCCACTGAATAGAAAGTCCAAGTGCCTCAAAACCTTTGCAAACGCATGTTCTCTTACACTAGCTTGGCATTACAGTCCGTCAATTGCAGCTGCCTATCTGGCTGCTATGCTCATGCCATTTGGGATTCAGTCACTATGTGCGCAGTGCCAGAGGACGTGCCCTACATTTTTACAAGCAATTTAGGATGACTGCAATGTGTCATGTCACGATTCTCTGTGTGGTGGATAGCACTGATTGGTAATAGGCATCAGCATGACACTCTGGAGAAATGCCTGGATGTGGTTGACGGGCTTCAGCTGGATTGTCCAATTTTTCCTAATGGACATGCCCTTTGATGGCCCTAGCCTCTTTGGTGAGAAGGAAGATGCTGCCCTCAAAGACTTTAAATATAGGAGGGCCATAGCGCGCTTCTTGGGCTTGTCGGCTTCAACGCAGCAGTTTCACCCCCTCTGTCTCTATGGTAAGGGTTTTCAGTACAGCCAACCCATTCAGCCAGTCCAGCAGACCCTAAAGCATTTTCATGGCCAAGTTACTGTACCCACAGGCAACGTAGACAACAGGGACAGTGAGCAACCCAATTCCCCGGTGCCTCAACCGCTACACCATTTTAATGTGCCCTTCCAGGCGCGCACTCTATCGGAATTAGATATTTTCTCAGGGTGGCAAGCCATGACTAAGTACAAGTGGATTCTGCATGTTGTCCAGCGTCGGTTACACCCTTATTGTTCGTTTCACCAATCCGCACTTTCCACCACCATCACAGCTGCTGACTAAAGACCATTGTGTCCTTCTTGCAGCAGGTATCGCAGACCTTATTGGCCAAAAGGACCATGGAGAGGATTCTGATCTCGGAAGAAGGAACTGGGAGTTACTCCAGCTACTTCCTTGTGCTGAAGGACGGAGGCCTTCATCCAATTTTAGATGTTATCTTATGATTTGCTATGTGGATTTGTATATTACATATCACCTATAATGGTATCCTGGTGCTATGCAGCTGAGAAGCTTAGCCCTGAAGGCAAGAGGAGTTATTCAAAGAGCCAGGTCTTCAACTTCTTGAAAAACTCAAATAGAGAGGAGGGGAGGTTCTAATGTGTATTGGGAGGTCCTTCCACGCTTTAGGAGCAATGCAGGAGAAGGATCGACCTCAGTTTCTGTTCCTGTGTATGTGTGGGATGTCTGCGAGAAGTCCCACAGAGCATAAGTATCTGGAATGTTGGATGAAGGAGATGCAACTGTACAGGTATTCCAGTCCTGTGTTGTGAAGGGCTTTGAAGGTGTGGGTTAAGGAGTTTGAACTGTGCACACTTGTGTATCGGGAGCCAGTGGAGCTCCTTTAGGTTTGGTGTGATGTGATTCCTGTGTGTAAGGTTGAGGATGTCTGGTTGCTGAGGTCTGGATGGTTTGTAGTCTTCTGGTAAGATGTTTGTTGATTCAGCATAAAGGGTGTTTCCATAGTCCAGCCTGCCGGTAATGTGGCCATGGGTGATGTTTTTTCTGGTGTTGCTAGGGAGCCATTTAAACACTTTTTTAGCGTCCTCAGGGTGTGGCAGCAGGATGTGGTGACAGTGTTGACATGTGTGGAGATGTCTAGCTTGTTGATGATTCAGAGGTTCCTTGTGTGTGAGCTTGAGTGTGGGTATGAGGTCATTTGGCAACCGGGTGGAATCCCATGATAATGTTTTTTCCCAGTGATCACTACTACAGTCTTGTCAGTGTTGAGTTTAAGACAGTTGGTCTTCATCCAGGCGGTGACTTCAATCATGCAGGCAGTGAACTTGTTCCTTGTGTTTGGGGTTTTGTCTGAGAGGGATAGAATGAGTTTTGTGTCATGTGTGTAGGTGATAATGTTGTTGTGAGTGTGGATGACATTGGCCAGAGGGGGGTCATGTAAACTTTGAAGAGGGTGGGGCTGAGGGATGATCGTTGGGGAACTCGGCAGAGGAACTAATGTGCTTTCGATGAGTAATGTGCCAAGCTGACAGTTTCAGTTCTTTCTGTCAAAAAAGAGCAGAACCACTAGAGGGCAGGTCCTTGAATGCTGATCTTGTGTAGGCGTCTAATAAGGATGGGGTGTGATACTGTGTTGAAAGCTGTCGAGAGGTCTAGTAAGATGAGGGCTGCAGTTTCCACTTTGTACATGATACTGCAGATATTGCCTGTAGCTGTAATGAGAGCTGTTTCTGTGCTGTGGTTGGGTCTGAATCCGGACTATGTGGCATCAAGGAGCTGGTGGTTGAAGATGTGGACAGTGAGGAGTATGTGTATTGACTTGTCAAGGACCTTAGCCGATTAGGGTAGGAGGGATATCGGTTGGTAGTTGGAGAGATTGGCTGGGTCCGCCGAGGATTTTTTCACTAGGGTGTTGACGGTGACGTGTTTCCAGTGTTCTGGGAAGGTGGCTGAGTTGATGGAGGCTTGGAAGATATGGGTGAGGACTTCACTGATGGGTATCGGTTGGTAGTTGGAGAGATTGGCTGGCGCGGGGCCCCGCAGACTTGGCTGGGGGCTCTAGGCCTTCGATGCCGGCGGCTCCGGCCTCGGCGCTACAGGGCCCCCGAGGATCCAGGCCTGAATCCGGATAGATGCCGGTCGACCTCACGGTACCCTCCCCGGCGCCGATTCCTCTGACGACGCCTCCGACGCCGGTTGTGCCCCCTGCTTGCGTCGGCCCCAGCCCCCCCGACCAGCGCCGGAGGGTACTTTTGTACCGCTGTTCTAATCTGTCGTTCCTTATCGCCTTGAGTGGCAGCCAGAGGAGGGTGAGGAGGACTGAGAGGGGTCTGTTGACCCTGTGGCAGACCAGCTTGAAGAGCCGGACTGGAGAGAGGAGTTGGGTGATGCCAGTGGTTTGGATACCTCCCCAGACCTTGGCATGCTTTCGCCCCCTACCGTGGCTACGGAGAAGGGAGCTTCCTACGCTGTGGTGTTGCGTAGGGCGGCTGAGGCCTTTGGCCTTGAGCTTCCTACGATGGCAGTCAGGACTAACCTCCTGACTGAGGTGCTTCGGCCGGCAGCAGCCTCTTCAGAGCCCTTGCTGCCTTTCAATGAGGCCCTCACTGACTTCCTTCTGGGCTCCTGGTCCAAGCCCAGCACAGGGGCTCCTGTGGATAGGATGATTGCCCGACACCACCGCCCGGCCCTGGACGACCCACTTTTCCTCTCCCAACACCCTACCTCCGAGAGCTTGGTGGTCCAGGTCTCATCCTCGAAAAGAAGCGCTTTCCCTACAGCGCCTCAAGATAGGGAATATAAGAAGCTGGACCATCTTGGGAAGATGTTTTCTTCCGCCAGCTTAGGCCTGCGTTCGGGGAACACCGCATGTCTCTTGGGCCGTTACACATATTCGATGTGGGACACGGTTGCGCAAGTTACCAGTGGGTGGCAGGATCAGCCATCACCTCCCCCACTGGCACAACATCACGTCGGACAAGTGGATTTTGCAGATAGTCCAAAGGGGCTACTCCCTCCCCTTCGAGACTACCCCTCCCTCCATGCCACCAACACTCCATCGCATGTCGGAGGATCACTTGGCCCTTGTCCGTCAGGAAGTTACGGCTCTCTTGGCCAAGGGAGCTATTGAGCGAGTCCCTGTGCCAGAAGTAGGTCGTGGTTGCTATTCCCACTACTTCCTGGTACCCAAGAAGGACAAAGGCCTACGTCCTATCTTGTATCTCAGGGACGTCAACTGCTTCCTCCGGAAGGAGAAGTTCAAAATGTTGACATTGGCGCAGGTCCTGTCTGCCCTCGACCCTGGAGACTGGATGGTAGCGTTGGACTTGCAGGATGCCTAATTCCACATCCCCGTCCTGCCAGCCCACAGGCGTTACCTACGGTTCACGGTAGGCCACGAGCATTTTCAGTTTACCGTGCTCCCCTTTGGCCTTACCAGCGCCCCTCGGGTGTTCACGAAAGTGATGGCGGTGGTTGCAGCACATCTGCGCAGATCAGGGGTTCCAGTCTTCCCCTATCTCGACGACTGGCTGTTGAAGGCGGGCTCGCCCCCCCCCAGGCTGTCGTCTCCCACCTCTAGACTACGGCAGACCTCGTGCACTCGCTGGGGTTCACTATCAACTTGCCGAAGTCACACCTGATTCCCTCTCGGAAGCTCCTTTTCATCGGAGCAGTTCTGGATACAGCGCAGTTTATGGCCTATCCTCCCGAGCAGCGAGTCCGGGATATTCGGGCTATGATACCGATGTTTCAGCTTCTATCCCGGATTTCGGAGAGAATGAGGCTGCTGGGCCTCATGGCCTCCTGCTGGTGAATCATGCCAGGTGGCATATGCGGGCTCTGCAGTGGGACCTGAAGTTCCAGTGGGCGCAGCATCAGGGGAATCTTTCCGATTGCGTCCGGATCTCGGAGGGCACTGCACACCAATTGCAGTGGTGGCTAACGGACCAGGATTGGGTCAACGGCAGATCCCTCCCCCAACCAGAGTTCACAGTGTTGACGGATGCATCACTCCTGGGATGGGGCGGCCACATGGGAGAGGCGGAGATCAGAGGCCTCTGGTCTCCGGTGGAGTCCGAGCTCCACATCAACCTTCTGGAGCTCCGGGCGATTTGTCTTGCACTGAAGGCATTCCTTCCTTCTGACAAAGGAAGAGTAGTGCAGGTGTCCACGGACAACACTACCACCATGTGGTACTGCAACAAACATGGCGGGGTGGGGTCGTGGACCCTATGTCAAGAGGCTCGTCGCCTTTGGACATGGCTGGAACATCCGGGTATATCCCTGGTGGTTCAAGACCTGGCAGGTTCCCTGAACATGAGAAATATTGAGATGCACACCGGTGTACTCCTTATTTCTTTACTCTGCTTGACTGCTTCAGATATATAAAGACGTGCATGCTGGATTCGCGCTCCGCCCAATTGCGCTAACAATATAGTACGAACACAAAGGGACCCAGTTAGATCCCTATACCAGCCGCACAGCCACATCCGTTGCTGAATGAGTCCAATAACTCAAATTTATATTGATTATCTTAAGCTTATCCACTTTGTTTACTCCATTTCTTTTACTCCCTTTTACCAATTTTCGTCGATTTATTTTACTCATTACCATGCTGATTCAAGAATGTTCATGAAAACCCAGGAGGAAGAGATGTTTCCACATGTCACGACTTTATTTAAAATTCACCCAATGCATTTCGGGATAAACCCTTCTTCAGGGGTATCTGTTAAAAATCCATAAACACAACCATCAGCCTGATTATTACGTTCCTAATTAAACACATGAACTTAATGCCTCTATTTTACTTAAACAGAATTATTCTTTCTAAAACATTGCATGCGCAACAACATAATACCTGTCTCAGCTACAGTTCCATTCATTAATTGTGAATTGCTTAATGCACTAAACCCTGTCGAACCCCCAACTGTTAATAGAACACATAACGTGTCTTTAAATAAAGTCTCCAACGCGTAAATGATGCTTAAAAACCCTTTATAAATCAAAGGTCCTTCTTTTCTACGATAACGCGCTTACCGTGACATATGTTACTTTAGATTCATAATCAGAACCACAGCTCGCTCGATTCCTACTGTGTTCAGCAATACCAAAAGATTTCCATATCGTTACGTTCTTATTTCATCTAGTGCCTCAGCACGTCTATGCATTAGGTAGCTGTATCAACGATTTTCAAACCCACTTGGTCGTTTTAAAACTCTCCCCTCAGGTGGTCAATCCCAAGACTGAGTGTAAACGCTAAACTGTGCACCGGATTTTATGTAACTTCACTAACCCACGAGTCTGCTGCTTCACTGTGAGTACCACATGTCCCAGAATGCCGTCTGTATGTGTCCCGCTACAGATATTTTACTCGACATCTCGAAATTCTAAATAAAATGATTCGACATTGCTAATGCTGACCCAACTGCGTATACCAGATCATTTTAGACATACATTATAACATATTTACAATGAACGCCAGGGCAGTCCAACTCAGCCGCCGGTCCTTGATGGGTCAGGAATGGCGGCTTCACTTGGAGGTGGTGCAAGGTCTCTTTCAGCAGTGGGTAGAGCCTTGGTTAGATTGTTCGCCACCGAAGAGAATGCGCAATGTCAGCAGTTCTGCGCATTGGAATTTCGAAGGCGACACATACTCGGCGTCGCTTTTCGCCGCGAGTGGAATTGCGGTCTTCTATACACCTTTCCGCCTATACCACTTCTGCCCAGAGTGCTGAAGAAGATCAAGTGCGACCGATCCCAAGTCATTCTTGTGGCTCTGGACTGGGCACGAAGAATCTATTATCCTGAGCTCTTAAACATGGCCATCAGACTGCCTCTTCGGGAGGATCTTCTGTCGCAGCAGCAGGGGACGGTACTCCACCCGAACCTGTCCAGCCTCCACCTCCTAGCATGGAGATTGAGCGGCGACAGTTGACAGCTTTCGACCTCCCTCCCGAAGTCTGTAATGTCATTTTGGCAGCCAGGCGTCCCTCTACTAAAACAGTATACGCCTGTAGATGGAACATATTTGTGGCATGGTGCGCAGCAAAGGCTGTGGATCCCCTTTCTGCCCCTCTTTCTGAGGTTCTCCTCTTCATACTTTATTTGGCCCAGCAGGGCTCTGCTCTGGGCACCCTTATAGGCTATCTTTCGGCCATTTCAGCCTTTGTTCGGCTTCCTGATCAGCCTTCTCTTTTCAAGTCCCCTATTGTAAATAGGTTTCTTAAGCGGCATTACTCACCTCTTTCCTCCTATTCCTTTCGTAATTCCCCAGTGGGACTTGAATCTGGTCTTAACTTACCTTATGTACGCTCCTTTTGACCCACTACATAATTGTCCTCTCAGACTCTTGACTTTAAAAACTGCTTTTCTGGTTGCCATCACCTCTGCTCGCAGGGTGAGTGAGCTTCAGGCTCTATCTTCGAAACCTCCTTTCCTTGCTGTCCATCCGGACAAGGTTTTCCTTCGAACTAGGCCTTCTTTTCTACCCAAAGTGGTTACCTCTTTCCACATAGGACAGACCATCACTTTGCCCACCTTCTTCCCGCCCCCATCCTTCCAAGGAGGAGGAAAGACCACCATCTGGATCCAAAACGTGCGTTATCCTTTTATCTGGATCGCAGAAAACAATTCCGGGTGGACTATCGACTCTTTGTTGGCTATGTGGGCGCCAAGAAAGATTGGGCCGTGCAAAAATGGACCATCTCTCGATGGGTCGTCCTTTTGCATTAAGATCTGTTATTCCTTGGCAAAAAAGGAGCCTCCGGTAGGACTGCGCGCCCATTCCACCAGGGCGACGGCAGCCACTACTGCTTTGGGACGTGGAGTCCCCCTCAGTGACATCTGCCAGGCAGCCACGTGGGCATCACTGCACACGTTCACTAAACATTACTGCCTGGATAGTCCAGTCCGGAGAGACGGCTTCTTTGGCCGTTCAGTTCTCCAGGACTTTCTGGTGTGAACTTAGTTCGCAGACCCACCACCGGGGTTGGTATTGCCTGGGTATCTATTCTAAGGTAAGAAATCATTAACTAATAGTCTCTTTCAGATGAACAAGTTACTTACCTTCGGTAACGATCTATCTGTAAGAGACCTTTATTGGTTATAGATTCCTCACTGCCCCACCCATCCTCCCCGTTCTGCGAACTGACTTCTAGAGTAAGGGACTCCCTTTCAGGGCCCTAGTTTTGTTCACCAGTTGTCAGTGTCTTGCATGGCTCTGCGCTTCTGGCGTGGAATGTTGTGTAAAAGAACTGACAGCGCGCAGGGGCGGCGTCTAAGTAGATACCGCGACGTCATCCCGCCGATCACAACGTCGACGACGAACGCGGAGTCGACGGACGCCACCTACCGACGCGCAGGGGTACTGCTGAGAAAAAATTCTCCGGATCCAGCCTGGAGGTAATTCTGAGGTAAGGAATCTATAACTAATATGTCTCTTACAGATATATCGTTACCAAAGGTAAGTAACTTGTTCTTCACAGCACAAGGACACAACAGCTGAGAAGCCTGCTGGGGCAAGTTAGTAGCCCAAAGTCTTCAAACCGGCTCCAACCGCCGCTGTGCAGTGCCAGGGACCAGGGCCTGATGCACAAAGTTGCACTCAAGTTTGCTGAGCCTGGGAGTTTCATAGGAGTGCAACTGGGACCGCCAGAGGATGAGTTATTGGCCCATGAAGGATTGGCCTGTGACAGCGATACTGGGCGACCGGTAGTACAGTGGCGACTGGGCTTCTTCCAGCACCGAGAGGACTTTGAGAGACGTCAACCCTGTGACAAGGACCGCCTTACCCCATCCGTGGACTGAGTAGTAGTCGCAGCAAGACCCCTGTCAACCGCATCGCATCCACAGCATCCTTTTAGCATCTTCAGCATCCTTCATCCCTTGCTTCAGGACCACTTCAATAGGTAAGTCCTGCTAGAGATAAAAGTACCTGGAACTGACTGAAGACTGCTTTACCTGCTGAGTTAACGGTTGCTGAGGACCTTGCTCTCTAATGAAGTTAGTCGCCTAAAGTGACTCTTAAGTGACCGCATTCCAACTAGCCCAAACATTTTGGTGAAAAAGTTTGTAATTGTCAAATTTGTTGAATTTGCCAATGCTTTTTCGCGGTTGAGTGAAATGCTTTGATTTACCATACCTTATAAGCTCCATGTCTCTGTAACCTTCCAGTGAATATTTTTCTGTGTGGTGTCTAAAATACCTAGATACAATCTATATTTAGAACTTGGTGTCGGATTTCAAGTGTCCTGATGATTTAGTCTTCAATTGTTTTGATGCTGTTTAAATGCTTTTACACTCGTTCCGTTGTGTAAGCCTTGATGCTCAGAACCACAGCTACCCAGGATCGAGCTGAAGGTTTGACAAACAAAATCTAGGGGTCAAAAAAGGGTTGGTAAGTGTATTACACTGCGAGGTTACACTACCACCCTGTATAATACACCCCATTTTCTCAGTCAATTGTGGTGTCCATGGTGGTAGTGCAGCTGAAGGTGTCCTTAAAAATAAAGGCACCTCCGGGCTTGTGCTGGCAGTCTCATCTAATAATTTTGGGCTGGCGAAGATGACTATGGCCATGTCCGGTGCCGAGGCTGGGTTCAGCCATGTATCCGTAAGGGAGAGCAGGTCTGGGACGTGGTCATGCAGCAGATCCCATATTTCAGTTGTGTTACTGAAGTAAGTGGGGTTGAGGAGCATGCATGTGAGTGTGGAGTAGTGTTTGGTGGTGGTTGGATTATGTACAAGTCAGTGAGGAGGATGTAGGATGGTGCATGTGTGGATGTTTGGGGAAGAGTGCAAAATAATCTACATCTGGTGCAGCTGAAGTCTCCTCCAGTGTTGTGTGGTGCAAGGTGGGATGCATCAGGGTTGTGGTGGGTAGAAGGGGGACCAGGGCCCTTGTAAATGTAAATCCAGTACTTGTATAGCGCACGAATCACCCCCGAAGGGGTATCTCGGCGCTGGGGGCCGTTGGGAAGATTAAGCGAGCTATTGCCCAGAGTCACATGGTGCTGGGCAGACCCCTGCCGCCGGAGCCAGGGATTGAACCGTGATCCCCAGCGTCAGTCGCCCTGGCCGTGGCGCCACACCTCTCCCCTTGGCATAGGCAGGCTTGCCTTTGGTGCAAACACTGCGTGTGGCTACCATTAAGCAGGTTCTGTGAGGAAGGAGTGCATGAGGCTTGGAGGAGCGTGTGAAAATGGACTAGCAAAAGGAGCAGATAAAGAGAGGCAGAGGGGGGGAACTGAGGGAACAGGAAAGGTCAAAGACAATACCAGGCAATAGAAGTGAAAACAATGAATCTGGTACACAGCAGTGGGAGGGACAGGCTAAGCTGGCAAGTGAAAGAGATGGCACAAAATAGATACCAGTGCAAACGGTGAGAGAAACTCAAGGATGGCACAAAATAAATAGTGGTTAGTACAGAGAGTAAGAGACAAGGCAAATAAATGACACAAAATAAACAGTGGTCAATGCAGACAGTGAAACTGGGTGAGCGAGTTCGCAAGGAGAGGAGGGAAGTGGGATTCTCATACTCGGGAGTGGGGTCCGAAAGGATCTTTGATTCGATGACCAGACATAGGTAAGTACTAGGGGCTAGGACTATGCACCTGCTTAATCATGAGACAATCATAACAAAACACTCACCTTATTTAAAAATTAGCCATAGGATTTATATAAAGACGTGTCCTATCAAAAGAGCAGTAAAAAAGGGAGGAAGGGCAACCCAATAACTCCTTGTGGGCTTGAGTAGAAGTAAATGGCCTACGACTGGATCATTTAACAAATTACTATGCAGATTAGTAAATGTGCGTCTTGTGGTACATTGAACAAAACCTGTGAGATTTAATCAAAAGCAGATGTATCATAGTAATGAAAGAAAATGCATTCAATGGAGCATCAGGCATACAAAAAATATTACAAACACTTGGTATGCATTAAATCACTAGACAAAAGGTGCTGAAGTGAATTTCGTGGGGTTAAAATACAGCAATAAACGCATATCTACCCAGTGTGTTGGTTGTACATCATTTCGGCCTTCACGAGCAAGAAGTCTCTTGGGCAGTGGAGAGACAGGTGTTGGGCCTATATCAAAATGTCTCATCATCCGAAATGCCAGACATCTTGGGCGAAGCATACTCACTTGATGCTGAAGAGGAGGAATATGATAATCCATCCGTCTATCAATCCAGTCCAAAGGTCATCAGCTTCAATTACTGAGAGCTGGAAGAGGATGAAGTCTACGAGGAGTAAAAGACACTCAAAGACGTCCTTAATGCGCACCAAGTCCACGGTGTGATGTGTGAGTACTGTCTACACCAGACTTCAAAAACACATAAGCCGTTTTACATCGAGGTCAAGCACAATGCCCCCCAAACACCCCCTCCCAAGGGTCGGGCATCAAGCACCACGCTCAAACCACCGCCCTCTGTCTTCCTTCAGTACAGAGGTAAAGCATCCGAGAGGACAAAAGCCTCAAACCCACTCCCAAGTCTCTCCAACACCCCTCCCCCCCACCACCACCACCACCTTCACCTTCCTTTAGCCTTCGAGTCCGAGAACACAAGCACAAATCTACATCGAATCGTTGAAACTGAAAACTCCGTCGAAGGTGCTAGCAGCCCTGAAATCTGCAAATCTGCGTTGAACATCCACGGCAGACTCTGAAAAGTGGCCCATCCTCAAGAAGCTCCAACAGGAGCTCAATGACTAGTAGCGATGCATAATTATTTATCCCTGCACAGGCATTCTCTGCTACGGCTAGGCTGTGCCTAAAAAGCGGACACTTTCATTTGAGGGCACTCCACAACCAAACGACGACATTGTCAGGGGGGACCAAAATGGTGGAGTCAGGTGATAGAGCTGTCAGAGGGTGTATCTTCTGCAGCTACTCCTGGCTGTGTATGTCTGTTTTTTAATAAATATCAAAATAGGGGTAGTTCCTCCTTCGCCAAAATGGTCACCAAAGGTTGACCCAAGTGGCTGGTAGTCCTGTCGCAGGAAGACCTGAAAGTCAGATATTGGTGCCCTCACACACCTGTTAGGGTGTCATGCTTCATCGTTGGGTGCTCCTCGTCAGGCCGGTGCTGCAATGCCTGACGGGCCTGGGGGCTCTTTGTCGGAGATCTTTTGATCCGAAGACGCCGTATAGATGAGTGCAAGTGAGGGAGCTAACTAACCTTGTAACTAGTGGTGTCAGTGAGTGGTGGCTAAAATAGGCTCTGGTATCCTAAAAGCGAATTTTATAGACGAAGGGTACCAGGTCTAGGTAAAAACAATGGTGCTATTGTGTGGTCGTCAAGTACCAGGATAGCTTCTAGTGAAAATTGGTCAACATGTTTCGTGCCTCTAGAGCCCAGGGATCGGACGGCACTTCATCAGGACCAATCAACAATAAAGTGTGCCCCGATCTGGGGCTTAAGGTCTCCCTTCTAATAAGGGATGACCTAACAGTGTTCACCGGCCTACCCCTGGGTATATGCCAGTCTATGGTTCCACCTCAAGAGAGGCAGAAGAATGCTCCTTAGGAAAGATGGAGGGTCCCGGTCAATTTGAGGGACACTTGTTGGATGACTGGACTCATTAGTCTCACCTACCCCCTCCATCGGCCTGTTTTTTAAGCCAGTGGTCCAACAACTTATTAGCCTACCCTTTGACGGAGAGCACCTCTTCGGCCCGCTGGTTGAGGAGATGCTGTAAAAGATAAAGAGCAGAAAATGAAAAATGATGCTGCGGAATTGATCAAACAACAACAGATAGTTTGTGTACCTGAAGGAAACGTCTGGCGCCATTACCTTTTGGACAGAGAGGACTCGCAAGTTGGGAATCCAGTTCCCCGAATTCGCCCGAGGTGAAAATAAGACGTTGGGTGAGCTGAATTAAGCATTTTTCTTCCCCGGACCAGTGAAAGAATATCCATTTGAACTTTGCCCTACTGCAAATCTGCTCCCTACAGAGTAGTCCTGCATTCTCTGTGCCGCTTATTGTGTCCTGATAGATGTAGCGTTATCGGTTACCTTTGTGCCCCTAGTCCTGATGAGGCCCAGACGAAACGGGCTGAAACGCGTCGACCTTGTAGATGAAAGAAGCCCTTACAATTTTGATTTTGATAAAAAAGAAATGTACAACACCATGTAACATAGAAAGGGGTTGAGACTCATTATTCCCCGGATTGGTGTTGATATAAGGGCTATCTTATAGATACGGGTTGCGAACCATAGTTGTGTACATAATTGTTTAGCGCAGCCCCCTAAGAAATTTGGGCAATAAGGTTCCTGTTAATGAGACAGAAGACACTATATGATTGTTGATATATGTTAAATGTATATGTATATAATTTGTTGTAATTTTTTGTTTCATTTTTTGTATGTAAATGTAGATATTTGATATTTTGTTGACAAATATATGCATAGAGATAAAACATCTGGATCTCAGCCCGGTGTGAGTGCTTTCTCAATAAGATATATGTTTTAAGAGAATATTTCTTCCCTGAGGGATTAATTAAGGTTTCCTTCAGGTACACAAATTATCTGTTGACGTTTGATCAATTCCGCCGCATAATTTTTTGTTTTCTGCTGTTTATATTGCCCATGTGCGTGTGGAGTATGAGGGCAACCCCCACCCCCTTTTTTTTATTGAAGTAAAAGATAAAGGGCAGACACTGTCATGACCATGGGTGTCCTTAAAGTACCACCAAGCAGGGGCTCCTCTCAGAGGTAGCTTACAAGGAGCGGGTCTAAAGGTACCTCCCCATCCTGATAGTCATACTAATGGCAGCAGCAGGCTTATCACCGATAGGGAGGTAAGGAATGCACACGGGGCACCTTCGGGGTAACAACTCAATGGCTCGAGCACCCCTCCAAGGGAGTGTCTCCTTCTAAATATTGACCTGCACCACCTTCACCCCCCACCCCTACCCATTCACAATACAGCTGTCAAGTGGAGGCTCAAACAGTTTCATCCCCATTAGGAGGTAATCACCACAGATTGGTGGGTTCTACCTGTCATGAAGCATGACTAGTGCTTCCAGCTCATATTAGGCTCACCAGACATTCTAATCCTCTCACACATCTTCTGCCCAGAATACTTTGCCACATTGCAAGAGGTCCAAGCACTCCTTCTCGTAGGGGCCATAGAGCCTGAGCCCACTCAACACCGGAGCAAAGGCATCTGCTCCCTCTGCTTCCTCATCCCCAGAAAGAACGTCTCGCTCAGGACAATCCTGTCAGGTCTCATCTGATATATCCTTCCTGAACATTTACACATAGCCATCTTACCGGATGTCATCCCTCTGCAGTAGCACTGTGACTTCATGGCCACACTAGACCTGAAGGACTTTACTTTAATATCCCCATCCATCAGCGCTACCTATGATTTATGGTAAGTGGCTAGCACTCCCAGTTCAAAGTTTTGCCCTTCAGAGTCACCAGAGCCCTAACGGTCTTCACCAAATGCCTAGGATTGATAGCCACCACTTCAGAAGAGGGCGACTCACAGGCATAGAAGCCTTCACCACTTGCAAAAATGCCTAAACTTTGCCTTCAGGTTCCCACACCCCCAGTCCATGGACAATAAATACTGTGTGGATGAACTGGTCAGGGATATTGCATAAACTTTTCTCCTCTCCCACATTGTGAGAAAACTGCAACAAACATCCGTCACCTCTTCTTGGTGACTCCCACATCGGCCGAACAGCCATGATTCTCAACCCTTATAGAGATGTCCTTTGCACCTCATCAGAAGCTGACAAACAGGCCGTACCTTCTTAAACAACAAAGGCCGTGTCCGACTCCTGGACCCCAAGCAGCTCAACCTAGCAATCAGACTCCTGCAGTCCTAGAATTAGGTTACCTTAATTTGCCTCTCAAGAGTGTATGGACATACTAAAGGAACCCTGTTGGCCCACAATGCACCCTTGCTATGCCGCTAAGTGGAAGAGATTTGTGCACTAATGTACCTCAAACTATAAACCCTCTTATGGCAATGGTCCAAGATCTCATTTGTAATATTTTGCATTTGCAGAAGTTGGAACTAGCCCATACCTGTATTTGGCTACACTTAGCTGCTGTTATTGCATATTAGAACATTAATGGAAGGACTTTAACTGGTCAACCCACCCAGGTTGCCAACTGCCCCAGTCTGGAACCTCAGTGTAGTCCTCACCAGACTCATGGGCCCTCCTTTCGAACCACTACACTCTTGCCCTTTACAGTTACTCTGCTGGAAGGTGTCCTTCCTTGTAGCCTACGTGTATTAGTGAGATCACAATGCAAGAAACGTTTTTCCAGGTCCACAATGACAGGGTTGTCCTTGGACTCAACCCCATATTTGTACTTTAGTTGGTCTCCCCCTTTCACCTCAATAAGACAGTTGAGCTCCCAGTCTTATTTCCACAGCCTGACTCAGTAGCAGAAAGATCACTACACACACTTGATGTCAGGTATGCTCTTGTGTTACATAGACAGGACTGCGTCCTTCCATAAAACACAAGCTTTTTCTTGCCTTTTTCACAGCCGCATAAAGCCAGGTGGATCTTCAAATGCATCCAAAACCTCAAATCCTAAAGGACACTGCCTCTCCCCCAAACCTCACTCCCCCGCAAACAGGGCACCCCTATGACCTTGAGAACATATTCATACCCATAGCGGACATCTGTAAAGCTACCACATGGTCAACCCCACCACACCTTCACAATACACTAGCGTGTTGCTTTACCAGAATATCCACACAGTGGAGTTGGTCAGACCTTCCTAAGGACTCCATTTCAAACCTCTGCACCTTCCACTGGTTAGCCACTGATCAGGGTGGAATACTGATTTACAGTCAATACCGAGCATGTGACTCTACAGCCACAGATGCTACAAATGGATTATGTTACCCTGAAAGCATCTGTTCATCACATGTAGTGTTGTAGATTCATATACACCCACCTGCCTCCCCGTAAGCCAGTGTTTCTGCAGATGATTATTTATACAACACACATGGTCACTAAACTCTCCTACTCACTACTCGATACCTACTCTGCATCATTGTGCAGAAAACAATCTAACAGCGGAGTAGGTGCCGATGCGCATTCACAACAGAGGAAAAGTCACTGATAAGACTTCTTCGAAATTTAGCAAGTTAGCCTTCACATCAATTAGGCAGCACCTAGCTGCATATATGCAGTGTAGGAAGGTGGAATCTGACTGCATGGTTACCCCCACTTTTTTCCTGGTGTTTTTGACTAGTCTGACTGGGATCCTACTAATCAGGACCCCAGTTTATCTGCTTACTCCCTAAATTGGTTGTGCATGTACTTTAGGTACACTCCAGATTGGATTCTGGGGTACCCTTATAAGTCCCTAGTATATGGTATACTATGTACCCAGGGCCTAGGCCTCCCAGGGGCTGCAGCATGTATTATGCCACCCCTGAGAGACCATTTAAAATGATGACACAACAGGTCTGCTACAGCAGCCTGTGTAAGGTGGTGCATGCACCCCTTACTTAGATATAGGTTCACTATACCTATCCTAATCAGTGCACATATAAACCTATCAGTCACCCCTATGGCAGGCCTTATCAATCCTGAAGGCAGGGTGCTGGGTTTTATGGTGCCCATGCATGAGCAGAGCCCCTCTGCAGCCTTCGGAACCTCTTTTCCGGGTTTGTCTGTGATGCAGCCAACCATATATACTTAAGTGCATTATAACCTAGCGGTAAATGCAAACTTTAAAACGGCTGCGTGGAAACATGTCATGTTTGGTGTCAAACACCTTGGAATCATACCTCCACAACTGGTGTGGGAGGTATGATTCCACCCTCCTAGAGGGAGTAATATGACAACACCGGTACACCCGGTACCAGCTTTCTTGACCCTGGCATCACAAAATGGATGCTGCCAGCCACAGACACGAGTCTGCCCTCCTGCTGCTGGACGAAACTCCGACAGGGGAAGGTTGGACAATAGGTTTCCTGTCACAGGGAGGTGTGACCACCTCCCAGACAGGCTTTAGTGTATTGGGGCTGGGTGGGTGCACTCTGAGAGTGCTTTGATGTCTGCACTGGGGGCACATTTGGTGTCCCTGTGCATAGTCCAGCTCAAACCGGTTGCAGGAGCCATTTGCTCCTGCTCTGGCGCGAAACTGGACAAAGGACATGGGTGTAGCCACCCCTCTGTCCTAACCCTCCCATAGGTGGGTCCCCAGAGTTTGTCCCACCCCTTCCTTGGGTATAAAGTAGGATCCCCTGACTACAGGACTTTAGATTTTACCTGGACTAAACTCTGCTACAGAAACCAAGTACTTCGACGATCTACACGACGCTGGATGACTGAAGAAATCTCCCTTGGAGTAAAGGAGTTACTCCCCTGCAAGGCAGGCACCTAAACGCATCTGACCGGTTTGCATCTCCCGAGCTCCTGAGGACTCCGAAGATTTCTGCAACACAGGAGGTGGGTTCCCGAGGTCTCTGAGGTTGATCTGTGCTCTCAGCAATTCGGAGGCCCGTATCCCTCGTGGGGACCGTGCAACCCGTACCCCTGTGCACCGTGTACATTTGCAGCAGCATATGCTTTTCGGCGATCCCTGAGGCTGTGCTTTGGGCTACTTGTAGTCCTGACCCCGAGCAGTAATTCCACCGAAGATTTCCGGCCTACACTCCACGAGTGTTCCGTGGGCTGGTATTTAGTGATTCAGCTCGAGGTCCCTTCGCGATCCCTGGTCCGTTGGACTGTGGGTCCCTGTGAAGGTAACTTTGACTTTCCGTGGGCTTTTCTGGTTGCTCCAGATGTGCCCTGACTCTCCATAGCTTGGAGAGTCCCCAGGACCTTGCTGGTCCTCACAGAAGCATCTTTCCTCTGACCGCGTGGGTTGCAATTGCCAAGGCTTGTTGGTGTTCAATCCGGACACTGACCCCCCAGCACTCCGACATCCTTCGTGGGACAGCTCACCTCCGGACTTTGGTCGTCGTCGACGCCTCCTGGTCCCCGTGGCTGCAGAGTCAAGCTTCACCTCTTCGCACCTGAAACACCCGACATTGGTGGGCATTCGTCTATCGTGCCCCTGGTCACTGTGAAGTGACCCAGACTCTGTCCCCTCTGCTTTCAGGTTCTTCTCATCTCCGATCCAGGCTTGGATCACACCGGACACTTCATCTTCACGACAGCAGCACTTTTCCGCATCACGCCATTGAAAACGACGAAGGTTTCCGACATCACTTGACCCCTATGCACCCGGCTCTTCTGGGATAGGTAACACGGGTACTTCGGTACTCTCAAGGGTCCTGGCCTTAGAACCTTCTATGTTTAGCTGGGTTTGCTTAAAGTCCTCTCCGAAGTGTTCTTAATCTTTAAATTACCAACCACGACTTTCTCATAGAGTTGTACGGAGCTCGCGCCTGTGTTCACACACTGCACCCGTCCTCTGTGGGTCCCCTGTGTCACTTCTTTGGGTGGTTCCTTGGGGTCCCAGCGATTCTACGTGCTCTAGGCACTGTGTCTAGTCAAGTCGTGGTTGTTATACCACTTTCTTAGTATATGGTTTGGCCTCCCCCTGGAGCCCACTGTGTATTGTGCTATTTACTGTCGTTCTAGTGATTTAATATTGTGTGCTTTGTTCTCTAATCTCATAAAGAGGTTAGTAGAGAGTGTTTAGTAATAAATACATATATTTTATATATTCCTTGTGTGGTTCTCCTTTCATTTGGTCATTCAGGAGGTTATGATCTGGTAAAACAAGCTGCTTTACATTCCTTCGAGACTTAGCCTGAGGGCTGCTCTCCATAGCTACCACTAGGATAGCTTTCAATAAATGTTGTCTTTAACCTAATCATCAATAAGGTTCCTTTGGACTGGTGCAAGGTGCCGACTTTAATTAGTGGACAGCATATACCAGGCCAACTTCTGACATGCAGAACAGGGAACACCTTTCAAAATCCCTATAGTTATATCATTTAAGGAGGGCCTTAATCGTGTTTTTCCACCAAAGGTGCTTCCAGGCCCAGTCTGGTATCTCATAGTCCTTACCAGCCTAAAGGGGTCCCATTTTGAGCCACCACATTTATACCCTTTGCAGTTTCTTCGAAAGTTGCCTTACTCGTGGCAGTCAGGTTTCTTAAACTTCAGGCCATCTCACTGCAGAATCCCTTTCTTCAGGTTCATATTTACAGAGAAGTTCTTAGAACCAGTCCGAAATCCTTACCTAAGGTGGTCTCCCTATTCCACTTTAAACAATCAAGCTCCTAGTCTTTTTTTCCACTACCGTCCTCAGTAGCCGAAAGACCACTCCACACACTTGATGTTAAACAATTCTTTTATGTACTAAATGGATAACTCCAAATCCTTCCGTAAAATGCAATACCTATTTGTAGACTTTTCACAGTCTCATAAAGGCCATACCATTTCTAAGGCAGGGTTCGCCAGGTGGATTGTCATATGCATCCAGACCTGTTATTCTAAATCTAAAAGAACCCCACCTTCCCGCCTCAGGCCATACTCCACCCTTGAGCAGGGCCCTACTATGGCTTTTCTAGGGAACATACCCATAGCAGATATTTCTAAAGTTACTACATGGTCCACTCCACACACATTTACAAAACATTATTGTGTTAAGATCTTTGCATGACAGCAAGCCAGAGTGGGTCAAAGGTCCTCAGAACCCTGTTCCAGACCTCTGCACCATCCACTGGCTAGCCAGTGCTTCGGGGAGTATAGCTTTACAGTCGATGCAGAGCATGTGTATCTACAGCCACACGCTACGAATGGATTGTTACCTTGTAAGCATCTGTTCATTGCATGTGGTGCTGTAAATCCACATGAACCCTCCTTCCCCCCACAGCAGCCAGAGTTTGCTGCAGATATCCTTTCCTTTAATGTTCTCTTTAAACACACATGGTCATTATTCTTTTCCTACTCACTATTCCATTCCTATTCTCACTTGTTGGCGAAAAAGTATCTAACAATGGAGTCGATGCCCATGCGAATCCAGAACCAGAGAAGTCGTCACCAAAACCTTGTGACTCGAAAAACGTATTCAAAGAAAAACTAGTTGCAAACGTCAGCTCCCAACACTAGAGGGCAGGACTATGCAGAGCATGTAAATCTAAAGCACTACATGGGACAAACAGATGCTTATAGTGTAAGTAATATACTACTTCTGGTGGATACTCCTTATATAACTGTAGATTCTTTAACAACCCTCCCACATCCCCGGTCTGTGACCTGGACTCATTTTGTCCATCTAAAAAGGTCCCAATTCTAAATATCTTCACACTGGTCACAACCAAATTGCTAATGAGCTTGGAGTCTGGGGGCACGGGCAACCTAGAAAGTAACTGACATGGGCGCTCATGGGTATCACTTCTATGCAGCTCTGCATGTCTCTTCCGGAGCAGAGCGAAGTCTGGGCTGAGCCACACGGCCCCATCTGACGGTGTGCAGGGGTACCGCTGAAGATTATCCAGCTTAGTCTGATTCATGGGGCATTTCCAAAAGGTGAGGAACCTGCGGTTAAAAGTACCCGTCAGAAGAACAAGGTGCTTACCTTTAGTATTGCTCTTTTAGTGGATACTCTATCTGGTATGCAGACTTTGTGCTACATCATTCTTGACGACAGGCCTTTCCATGCCTGCACTGCAGCACCTAATTAAACTGCGCTGCAGTTGTAGATGGTGAAATGCCAGTCAGCAGGATGGGAAGGGGAGAAGGGGTGTGGGAGCACACCCACATGCAAAAATAATCGCCCATCTCGGCAAGGCAAACATCAGCGTCAAGAGTGAGCCCGTGTTTGCCCATGGTGAAATGTCTGTAAATAAATCTGTCTAACTTCAGATTCCTCACCGATCCTCACAAATACCTCTCCGTTTTGTGAACTGGACTCAGTTTCTCCATCTAAAAAGATTCAAAGGCTAGAGATCATGGCCACTGGTCTCAACCAATTTGCTAATGAGCTCTGCATATTTGGGCGCGGTCAGCCTAGAAAGTAGCTGACTTGAGCGCACCTGGGTCAAGCTTATATGCGGCTCCGCACATCGCTTTCGGAGTGGAAAATCGTAAGCACGGAGCTGCACAACTAGACCTGCTTGCATGCAGAGGTACTGCTGAAGATTATCCGCATCCAATCTGATGCCAAGGGAATATAAAAAAAGTGAGAAATCTGTGGTTAGAGTATCCACCCAAAAGACCATTACCCTTGGTAAGTAAAAGTTTCTTTATTAGTTTTGTTACACTTTATCCATAGGCCCTTCACTCATCAGATAGATAACTCTAAAGCATTGGCTTATTATTTTGGGAAGTGAACTACCAAGGGTTCTTATCTCTTTGGAGATTGATAAATGTTGTGTATTGTGTACCGAAGCATGCAGGAAATTGTTGCAGAGGTCTTTATTAAAACCCTGTAAATTAACTTTTTCACCTCCTACTAGTTGGCAGGGACTCCAACAAGTTGATAGTGGGAATAAACCTACAGATAAGTAACATCATCCTAAAGCAAACTATCTTAATGTTTCCAAAAGGTTTATATACATGGAAGGGACTCTGACTTTATCAAACATATAGGTCATTACTGCCTTTGGACAATTCTGTATCTGAAAGAGACACGTTAGTGACAGATTCCTTACCTTAGAATATCCCCAGGCGTCAGGCTGGATCCGGAAAGTTTTTGCGTAGCAGTACCCTTGTGCGTCGGTAGGCGGCGTCGTGCGGCTCCGCGTCCGTCGGCGGCGCCGGGATGACGTCGCGGGCAGTACTTAGACGCCGCCCCTGCGCGCTGACGTCAGTTCTTCTTTTTCCGCGCCAGTAAGCGCAGATCCGGGAAGAGCAGTGCCCTAGTCAATTTTTGACTATCTTTTTGGTGATTTTTCACTGTTTTTTTCCACGAGTCTCTCGACTCCGAAGGTGTCGGTAGGGATGCCCGGCTTCAAGCCCTGCGACGTCTGTGGTCGTATGATGTCGATCACAGACCCGCATTTAGAGTGTCTCTACTGTCTCGGCCGTGACCACGACACAAAGTCGTGCCCCGACTGCCGGGCCTTGAACCCGAAGGCTTTGCGAGAGCGGTCTCGAAAGCTCCTCGAGGTCCGGCAGTCTGCTCCGCGCCACATCAAGCCCCTTTCACGTGAGAGGTCGAGGGGCCGGTCGCGGAGTCCTCATCGGTCGTCGGGGTCCAAGTCTTCGCACTCCTCCGGTAAGTCGAAGCACAAAAAGTCTAAGAAGCGTCATCGCTCCACGACTTCGCCTCGCCGGTCTCGCGACTCGGCTAAGGCTCCTGTCGGCACCGTCCCCGCGGCTCCGGGAGTGCCTGTGGAGCCGCCCCGCATTACCCGTCCTTCCCGGGTTCGGGGCGACTCCGGCCGAAATACAGGAATTCCTGTCGGCCATGGCCCGCCTCTTCGGGCCTCAAGGTCCCCCGGTGCGCCTTCGGGCCCCGCGGGCCCTGATGGGGTTTCCCCGGCGCCGCCGCCGACTCCGGTCCCGGCGCCGCCTGTCACACCAGCCTCTGTCCCGGCCCCGGCCTCGATCCCGGCTCCGGTGCTGCCGCAACCCCCATCGACGCCGGTTGACCTAACCACACCTCCGCCGGCGCCGATGTCGCCGGTGCCGTTTCCGACGACGCCTGGGGCTCCGGGCGGCGTCGTTCCCCGGTTCTCTCCGGATCCGGACACGGCGCCGGACCAGCGTCGCTCAACGCTGGCTCAAACGCCGTTGTGACATTTGGTCCCGCGTGTCCCTCCTTCTCCATATTTTGAACCTGAGGAGGACGAAGAGGACTGGGAGGGGTCGGAGGACCCTCTCACACAGCAGTGTGAGTACGAACAGGACTGGGCTGAGGAACTTGGGAATGCCAGTGGGCTGGACACCTCCCCTGACCCTGGCATGCTGTCTCCTCCTTCCGTGGCAACGGAGGAGGGAGCAAATTTTGCAACGGTGTTGCGTAGAGCAGCTGGGGCCTTACACATCCAATTGCCTACAGTGGCCGTCAGGACTAACCTCCTGACAGAAGTGCTTCAGCAGGCGGCTACCTCCTCGGAGCCACTGCTGCCGTTTAATGACGCACTTTCTGACGTTCTTTTGGGCACCTGGTCCAAGCCCGCCACAGGGGCTCCTGTGGATAGGAACGTGGCCCGACGCCATCGCCCCGCTCGACCCCTTGTTCCTCTCCCAACACCCCACTCCTGAGAGCTTGGTTGTCCAAGCCTCTGCTTCCCAAACCGCCTTCCCTACCGCTCCTCCGGATAGGGAATCCAAAAGCCTGGATCAATTTGGGAAGAAGGTCTTTTCTTCCTCCAGTGCTGGCTTGCGGTCTGTCAACACCGCTTGCCTTTTGGGCCGATATTCCCACTCTCTGTGGGACTCTGTGGCGCAAGCTTTGCCCCAGTGTCCTGAGGAGTTACAGACACTGCTTTCCCGCGCCATTGCGGAAGGAAGAGATGCGGCTAAATTCACCATTCGATGTGGCCTTGATACCGCCGACTCGCTGGGTAGATCCATTGCAACGACAGTGGCGCTGCGCCGTCACGCCTGGCTGAGAACCACTGGTTTCTCGGGTGATGTCCAGAACACTCTTATGGACATGCCCTTTGATGGGGTCGGTCTTTTTGGGAACAAGGCAGACCATGCGCTGGAGCGTTTTAAGGACTCACGGGCTACGGTCAAGTCCCTGGGCCTTTCTGCTGTACGCCCTCCGCAGCCATCTGCTTTTCGCCCCTTTCGTGGCCACGGAAGGCGCGCCCAGTCACGTCCGCTGCCCAGCCACCGGCCCGCGCAGCAAGCGTCTTCGCGTGGCCGAGGACGTGGCTTCCGCCGTGGCGGATCGGGCAACCAGAGTGCGGGTCAGGCCACCAACCCCGCCCCGTCCGCGGCCTCCAAGCCCTCCTAGTCCCTCCTTTCAGGTGCACAGCACGCCAGTAGGGGCAGGGTCCGCCATCACCTTCACCACTGGCGTGCCATCACCTCGGACAGGTGGGTCTTGGACATTGTCCGAAGGGGCTACTCCCTCCCCTTCGAGACCACCCCCCCAGCCATGCCACCTCAATTCCACCGCATGTCAGGGGATCACTTGGTGCTTCTTCAGAAGGAAGTTGCGGCCCTCTTGGCCAAGAGGGCCATCGAGCGCGTTCCGACCCCAGAAGTAGGACGTGGTTGCTACTCCCACTACTTTCTGGTGCCCGAAAAGGACAAGGAGGACATGCGTCCTATCTTGGACCTCCGGAACGTCAATCGCTTCCTCCGGAAGGAGAAGTTCAAGATGCTCACCTTAGCTCAGGTCTTGACTGCCCTCGACCCTGGAGACTGGATGGTAGCGTTGGACTTGCAGGACGCTTATTTCCACATCCCTGTCCTGCCGGCCCACCGGCGTTACCTGCGGTTCATGGTGGGCCTCGAGCATTTTCAATTCACCGTGCTCCCCTTTGGCCTCACAAGTGCCCCTCGGGTGTTCACGAAAGTGATGGCGGTGGTCACAGCTCATCTGCGCCGGGCAGGGGTTCCAGTCTTCCCCTACCTCGACGACTGGCTGCTGAAGGCGGGCTCGTCCCAGGCAGTAGTCTCCCACCTCCAGACTACGGCCGAACTCGTGCACTCGCTGGGGTTCTCCATCAATGTGCCGAAGTCGCACCTGATTCCTTCTCCACAGCTCCTTTTCATCGGAGCAGTTCTGGACACGACGCAGTTTCGGGCCTATCCTCCCGAACGGCGAGTCCGGGATATTCAGGCTATGATTCCGATCTTTCGGCCTTTATCCTGGGTTTCGGTACGGATGACCCTGAGGCTGCTGGGCCTCATGGCCTCCTGCATCCTGCTGGTCGATCATGCCAGATGGCATATGCGGGCTCTGCAGTGGGACCTGAAGTTCCAGTGGGCGCAGCACCAGGGCAACCTGTCCGATCACGTCCAGATCTCGGAGGGGACTGCAAAACAGTTGCAGTGGTGGCTCTCGAACCGGCAATGGGTCATGGGCAGATCCCTCTCCCTTCCCCAGCCAGAGCACACAGTCGTGACGGACGCGTCCCTTCTGGGATGGGGCGGTCACATGGGAGAGGCGGAGATCAGAGGCCTCTGGTCTCCGGGCGGAGTCACGGCTCCATATCAACCTTCTGGAGCTCCGGGCGATCCGACTTGCACTCAAGGCATTCCTTCCCTCTGTCAAAGGGAAGGTAGTGCAGGTGTTCACAGACAACACCACCGCCATGTGGTACTGCAACAAACAAGGCGGGGTGGGGTCGTGGACCCTATGTCAGGAGGCTCTGCGCCTCTGGACATGGCTGGAACATCAGGGCATATTCCTGATGGTTCAACACCTGGCAGGTTCCCTGAACGCCAGGGCGGACGAACTCCAGCCGCAGGTGCATGATGGATCACGAATGGCGTCTTCACTCGGAAGTGGCGCAAGGACTCTTTCTACAGTGGGGAGAGCCTTGGTTAGATCTATTCGCCACCGAAGAGAACGCGCAATGTCATCAGTTCTGCGCGTTGGAATTTCCAAGGCGGTACTCGCTCGGCGACGCTTTTTGTCGCGAGTGGAGTTGCGGTCTGTTGCACGCTTTTCCGCCTATACCACTTCTACCCAGAGTGTTGAAGAAGATTCGGCGCGACCGGGCCCAAGTCATCCTTGTGGCTCCGGACTGGGCTCGAAGAGTTTGGTATCCCGAGCTACTCAGTATGAGCGTCGATCCCCCGATCCGTCTGCCTCTTCGGGAGGATCTTCTGTCGCAGCAGCAGGGGACGGTCCTCCACCCGAACCTGTCCAGTCTCCACCTGCTTGCGTGGAGATTGAGCGGCGGCAGTTGATTCCTTTCGACTTGCCTCCCGAAGTTTGTGATGTGATTCTGGCAGCCAGGCGTCCCTCCACTAAGGTGGTATACGCCTGCAGGTGGAACAAGTTTGTGGCATGGTGCACAGCAAAGGCTGTGAATCCCTCTCTGCCCCTCTTTCTGAGGTTCTTCTGTTCCTTCTTTCTCTGGCCCAACAGGGTTCTGCCCTGGGTACCATCAAGGGCTATCTTTGTGCAATCTCGGCCTTCCTCAGGCTCCTGATCAGCCCTCTCTTTTAAGTCCCCTGTTGTTAACAGGTTTCTAAAAGGCATTACACACCTCTTCCCTCCTGTTCCGTTTGTCATGCCTCAGTGGGACTTAAACTTGGTTCTTACCTTTTAATGTGCGCTCCCTTTGAGCCTCTACATAACTGTCCTCTTCGTCTTCTTACTTTGAAGACAGCCTTTCTGGTGGCTATCACCTCCGCTCGGCGGGTGAGTGAGCTCCAGGCTCTATCATGCAAACCCCCCTTTCTGTCTGTCCATCCAGACAAGGTTGTTCTCAGGACGCGTCCGTCCTTCTTGCCAAAGGTGGTTACTGCCTTCCACATTGGGCAGACCATCACTTTGCCCACCTTATTTCCGCCTCCGCATCCTTCCAGAGAGGAAGAGAGGCTCCACCGTCTGGACCCAAAACGTGCGCTTTCCTTTTATATCAACCGCACACAACACTTCCGGGTGGATGACCAGCTCTTTGTTGGCTACGTGGGCGCCAAAAAGGTCGGGCGGTGCACAAGAGAACCATCTCCCGCTGGGTCACCTTGTGTATCAAAGCCTGCTATTCTTTGGCTAAGAAGGAGCCTCCTGTTGGGCTGCGTGCCCATTCCACCAGGGCAACGGCTGCTACCACGGCTTTAGGCCGCGGTGTTCCGCTGCAAGATATATGTCGGGCAGCTACGTGGGCCTCGCTGCACACGTTTACCAAGCATTACTGCCTTGACAGCCAGGTCCGGAGGGACGGCTTTTTGGCCGTTCTGTCCTCCGGGACTTCCTTGTCTGATCTTTGTTCGCAGACCCACCACCGGGGTTGGTATTGCTGGGGTATCTATTCTAAGGTAAGGAATCTGTCACTAACGTGTCTCTTTCAGATGCACAAGTTACTAACTTGTGTAACGATATATCTGTAAAAGACCGTAGTTAGTGACAGATTCCTTACCGCCCCACCCATCCTCCCCGTTCTGCGAACTGATTTCTAGGGTTAAGGACATCCCTTTCAGGGCCCTAGTATTTTTCAGACACCTATGTCAGCTTCTTGCATGGCTCTGCGTTCCTGGCGCGGAAAGTCGTGTACAGAACTGACGTCAGCGCGCAGGGGCGGCGTCTAAGTGCTGCCCGCGATGTCATCCCGGCGGTCCCGACGACGGACGCGGAGCCGCACGACGCCGCCTACCGACGCGCAAGGGTACTGCTACGCAAAAACTTTCCGGATCCAGCCTGACGCCTGGGGATATTCTAAGGTAAGGAATCTGTCACTAACTACTGTCTCTTACAGATATATCGTTACACAAGTTAGTAACTTGTGCATTAAGAAGGATTTGGTAGAATTATCAGCCTTTAAATGGGTTCTGTGTAGTAATGGCTTAAATCTATCCCTGATGCCAAAACAAGGTCCAAACAACCACTGGTGTCTTTGCCAGAAAAGATTCCATTTTTATGGCCTGAAAGGCTGCAGTCTAGTTATCTGTGCACTTGTCGATATTCACAAAACAATTTGCCCAATTGTTGACTTCAAACATGCTTCCAGATTTGGTAGATTTATGCAAACCTTTTTTTTTTTTTTTGGTTAAATGTTCTCCATTTCCTTGGTTCTGTATTGCAGAGTAAGCGAATACAGAGATGGTGGAATTTGCATGCACCATACATAGATGGAAATAAAAAGACATTGCTCTAAGTAATGCAATGTGTGTGTGGGTTATTTCTGTTCCTCTGTCTGCTTACTAGGCTCTGTGTTATCCACTTATCTGATGGTCAAGGATTGTAAGAAAGAACTGATGAGACATTTATTTGTATTCGTTGGTGATCTTTAGAGAAAGATGAAATGTATTTCGTAGGTTTCACTACTACAAGAAGACATATTTCCAAACTTGTTGATGTTTGTAGGCACTCATGTCTGAATTATTGTGTTGCTTTTCAGATGAATGTGACTACTGTTCGCAAATATTTGCCCCAGGGAGACTTCTCGATAATGACAGAAATGCTGCAAAAATTCCTCAGTTTCATGAATCTTACAGTAAGTACTGTACATTACCTTTTGAAATCTTTCTATCTATATTCTCTTCCAGTTTAACAATTGCATCCCCAGGTGCCTTTTCGTAATGCTTCATTTAGACCAATACTTTAATTGAACATCCCTGAATTTATTACTATAGCCGGCACCTTTCCTTCCCCAAAGTCTGAAAATTTAATGATGCATATGAAGTCCTTCAAAATTATACATGGCCCAAACTTCAATTACGCCAGTAAAGTTCCTAAATTTTGCATGATACAATAACATGTATTGTTTGCCTGTGAAAGCCTAGCTTATGCAGAAAATGTTTCGGAGACATTTTCTGCTACACCAGTCTCCTGTCAGTATCTCATGAGACCTTTTATGTGAACTGCACGTTTGCATACAAAGTCACATGGGATACTGGCAAACCACATTTTGCTCTGAAAGCATAATTTCATGAACTTGCTGAAAAAGATACCATTTCACACACCCTTATCATTAAAATGTAATATTGTTTATTCTACTCAACTTCTTTTTTGTAGCCCCAGGACACTTTGCTCCCCATTTTTGTTTTTTTGTGCAGACAGGAACCTGAACCACATTAAAAAGTGACAACCCCAGTATGAAAATGTTACTCTATTTTTTCTATTATGTATGCTTATTTTCAGCTACCTTGTATTCTGTTGTATGTGAAAATACACTCGTTTTAGAATAGATCCTGGACAGACTACAGCTTGCAGTTCTGAATACTGGCAGTGCTTGGATTGCCTTTTTCCTATACAGATTGATGGTGCACTTTCTTTCGAATTACATCAGCAAGTTAAATAGCAGAGTACATAACATTTTATAAAAGGTACCTTCCACTGTATCTAGTATGCTGATGATCTGAAAGAGACACGTTAGTGACAGATTCCTTACCTTAGAATATCCCCAGGCGTCAGGCTGGATCCGGAAAGTTTTTGCGTAGCAGTACCCTTGCGCGGCGTCGTGCGGGTCCGTCGTCGGCGTCGTGATCGCCGGGATGACGTCGCGGGCAGTACTTAGACGCCGCCCCTGCGCGCTGACGTCAGTTCTTCTTTTTCCGCGCCAGTAAGCGCAGATCGGGAAGAGCAGTGCCCTAGTCAATTTTTGACTACATTTTTGGTGATTTTTTCACTGTTTCTTTTCGAGTCATCTCGACTCCTAGGTGTCGGTAGGGATGCCCGGCTTCAAGCCATGCGACGTCTGTGGTTGAATGATGTCGATCACAGACCCGCACTTAGAGTGTCTCTACTGTCTCGGCCGAGACCATGACAAGAAGTCGTGCCCTGACTGCCAGGCCTTACACCCGAAGGCTTTGCGAGAGCGGTCTCGAAAGCTCCTCGAGGTCCGGCAGTCGGCTCCGCGCCGCACCAAGCCCCGGTCCCGTGAGAGGTCATGGGGCCGGTCGCGGAGCCCCCGCTGGTTGTCGGAGTCCAAGTCTTCGCACTCCTCGGGTAAGTCGAAGCACAAAAAGTCTAAGAAGCATCATCGCTCTAAGACTTCACCTCGCCGGTCTCGCGACTCGGCTGAGGCACCATCCCCGCGGCCCCGGACGTGCCTGTGGAGCTGCCCCCGCATTACCCGTCCTTTTCGGGTTCGGGGGCGACTCCGGCCCAAATACAGGAATTCCTGTCGGCCATGGCCCGCCTCTTCGGGCCTCAAGGTCCCTCCGGTGCGCCTTCGGGCCCCGCGGGCCCTGATGGGGTTGCTCCGGCATCGCCGACGACTCCGGTCCCGGCGTCGCCCGTCCCGCCAGCCTTGATCTCGGCTCCGGCCCCGGCCTTGATCCCGGCTCCGGTGGTACCGCAACCCCGATCGACGCCGGTTGACCTAACCACGCCTCCGCCGGCGCCGATGTCCCCGGTGCCGTTCCTGACGCCGCCCGGGGTTCCGGGCGGCGTCGTTCCCCGGTTCTCTCCGGTTCCGGACATGGAGCCGGACCGACGTCGCTCGGCTCCGGCGCCGATGAGACCTTGGGTCCCAGATGTCCCTCCTCCTCCATATTTTGAACCTGAGGAGGACCAGGAGAGCTGGGAGGGGTCGGAAGACCCTCTCACACAGCAGTGTGAGTTTGATCAGGACTGGGCAGAGGAACTTGGGGATGCCAGTGGTCTGGACACTTCTCCTGACTCTGGCATGCTGTCTCCTCCTTCCGTGGCTACGGAGGAGGGAGCAAATTTCGCAACGGTGTTGCGTAGAGCAGCTGGAGCCTTGCACCTCCAATTGCCTACTGTGGCTGTCAGGACTAACCTCCTGACGGAACTGCTTCAGCCGGCAGCTACCTCCTCGGAGCCATTGCTGCCATTTAATGATGCACTGTCTGACGTTCTTTTGGGCACCTGGTCCAAGCCCACCACAGGGGCTCCTGTGGATAGGAACGTGGCCCGACGCCATCGCCCTGCTCCGGGCGACCCCTTGTTTCTCTCTCAACATCCCACCCCCGAGAGCTTGGTTGTCCAAGCCTCTGCCTCCCAAACCGCCTTCCCTACCGCCCCTCCGGATAGGGAATCCAAACACCTGGACCAATTTGGGAAGAAGGCCTTTTCTTCCTCCAGTGCTGGCTTGCGGTCCGTCAACACCGCTTGCCTTTTGGGCCGATATTCCCACTCTCTGTGAGATTCGGTGGCTGCCGTTTTGCCCCAGTGTTCTGAGGAGGTCCAGACACTGCTTACCCGCACCATTGCGGAAGGTAGGCATGCGGCAAAGTACACCATACGTTGTGGCCTTGATACCGCCGACTCGCTGGGCAGATCGCTTGCAACGACGGTGGCACTGCGTCGCCACGCCTGGCTGAGAACAACTGGTTTCTCGGGTGATGTCCAGAATACACTCATGGACATGCCCTTTGATGGAGTCGGTCTTTTTGGTTCCAAAGCAGACCATGCGCTGGAGCGTTTTAACGACTCGCGGGCTACTGCCAAGTCCCTGGGCCTTTCTGTTGTGCGCCCTCCGCTAACCTCTGCTTTTCGCCCCTTTCGTGGCCACGGAAGGGGCGCCCAGTCACGTCCGCTGCCCAGCCACCAACCCGCGCAGCAGGCGTCTTCGCGTGGCCGAGGACGTGGCTACCGCCGTGGCGGGTCGGGCAACCAGCATGCGGGTCAGGCCACCAACTCCGCCCTGTCCGCGGCCTCCAAGCCCTCCTAGTCCTTCCTTTCAGGTGCACAGCACGCCAGTAGGGGGCAGGGTCCGCCATCACCTTCACCACTGGCGTGCCATCACCTCGGACAGGTGGGTCTTGGACATTGTCTGAAGGGGCTACTCCCTCCCCTTCGAGACCACCGCCCCAGCCATGCCACCTCAATTCCACTGCATGTCAGGGGATCACTTGGTGCTTCTGCAGAAGGAAGTCACGGCCCTCTTGGCCAAGAGGGCCATCGAGCATGTTCCGACCCCAGAAGTAGGACGTGGTTGCTACTCCCACTACTTTCTGGTGCCCAAAAAGGACAAGGAGGACATGCGTCCTACCTTAGACCTCCGGAACGTCAATCGCTTCCTCCGGAAGGAGAAGTTCAAGATGCTCACCCTAGCTCAGGTCTTGACTGCCCTCGACCCTGGAGACTGGTTGGTAGCGTTTGACTTGCAGGACGCTTATTTTCACATCCCCGTCCTGCCGGCCCACCGGCGTTACCTGCGGTTCACGGTAGGCCTCGAGCATTTTCAGTTCACCGTGCTCCCCTTTGGCCTTACAAGTCCCCCTCGGGTGTTCACGAAAGTGATGTCGGTGGTCGCAGCTCATCTGCGCCGGGCAGGGGTTCCAGTCTTCCCCTACCTCGACGACTGGCTGCTGAAGGCGGGCTCGTCCCAGGCAGTCGTCTCCCACCTCCAGACTACGGCCGAACTCCTGCACTCGCTGGGGTTCTCCATCAATGTGCCGAAGTCGCATCTAATTCCTTCTCCACAGCTCCTTTTCATCGGAGCTGTTCTGGACACGACGCAGTTTCGGGCCTATCCTCCCGAACGGCGAGTCCGGGATATTCAGGCTATGATTCCGATCTTTCAGCCTTTATCCTGGGTTTCGGTACGGATGACCCTGAGGCTGCTGGGCCTCATGGCCTCCTGCATCCTGCTGGTCGATCATGCCAGATGGCATATGCGGGCTCTGCAGTGGGACCTGAAGTTCCAGTGGGCGCAGCACCAGGGCAACCTGTCCGATCACGTCCAGATCTCGGAGGGGACTGCAAAACAGTTGCAGTGGTGGCTCTCGAACCGGCAATGGGTCATGGGCAGATCCCTCTCCCTTCCCCTGCCAGAGCACACAGTTGTGACGGACGCGTCCCTTCTGGGATGGGGCGGTCACATGGGAGAGGCGGAGGTCAGAGGCCTCTGGTCTCCGGCGGAGTCCCGGCTCCATATCAACCTTCTGGAGCTCCGGGTGATCCGACTTGCACTCAAGGCATTCCTTCCCTCTGTCAAAGGGAAGGTAGTGCAGGTGTTCACAGACAACACCACCGCCATGTGGTACTGCAACAAACAAGGCGGGGTGGGGTCGTGGACCCTCTGTCAGGAGGCTCTGCGCCTCTGGACATGGCTGGAACATCAGGGCATGTTCCTGATGGTTCAACACCTGGCAGGTTCCCTGAACGCCAGGGCGGACGAACTCAGCCGCATGTGCATGATGGATCACGAATGGCGTCTTCACTCGGAAGTGGCGCAAGGACTCTTTCTGCAGTGGGGAGAGCCTTGGTTAGATCTATTCGCCACCGACGAGAACACGCAATGTCATCAGTTCTGCGCGTTGAAATTTCCAAGGTGGCACTCGCTCGGCGACGCTTTTCGTCGCGAGTGGAGTTGCGGTCTGTTGTACTCCTTTCCGCCTGTTGTACTCCTTTCCGCCTATACCACTTCTACCCAGAGTGTTGAAGAAGATTCGGCGCGACCGGGCCCAAGTCATCCTTGTGGCTCCGGACTGGGCTCGAAGAGTTTGGTATCCCGAGCTACTCAGTATGAGCGGCGAGCCCCCGATCCGTCTGCCTCTTCGGGAGGATCTTCTGTCGCAGCAGCAGGGGACGGTCCTCCACCCGAACCTGTCCATTCTCCACCTGCTTGCGTGGAGATTGAGTGGCGGCAGTTGATTCCTTTCGACTTGCCTCCCGAAGTTTGTGATGTGATTCTGGCAGCCAGGCGTCCCTCCACTAAGGTGGTATACGCCTGCAGGTGGAACAAGTTTGTGGCATGGTGCACAGCAAAGGCTGTGAATCCCCTCTCTGACTCTCTTTCTGAGGTTCTTCTGTTCCTTCTTTCTCTGGCCCAACAGGGTTCTGCCCTGGGTACCATCAAGGGCTATCTTTGTGCAATCTCGGCCTTCCTCAGGCTCCCTGATCAGCCCTCTCTTTTTAAGTCCCCTGTTGTTAACAGGTTTCTAAAAGGCATTACACACCTCTTCCCTCCTGTTCCGTTTGTCATGCCTCAGTGGGACTTAAACTTGGTTCTTACCTTTTTAATGTGCGCTCCCTTTGAGCCTCTACATAACTGTCCTCTTCGTCTTCTTACTTTGAAGACAGCCTTTCTGGTGGCCATCACCTCCGCTCGGCGGGTGAGTGAGCTCCAGGCTCTATCATGCAAACCTCCCTTTCTGTCTGTCCATCCAGACAAGGTTGTTCTTAGGACGCGTCCGTCCTTCTTGCCAAAGGTGGTTACTGCCTTCCACATTGGGCAGACCATCACTTTGCCCACCTTCTTTCCGCCTCCGCATCCTTCCAGAGAGGAAGAGAGGCTCCACCGTCTGGACCCAAAACGTGCGCTTTCCTTTTATATCAACTGCACACAACACTTCCGGGTGGATGACCAGCTCTTTGTTGGCTACGTGGGCGCCAAAAAAGGTCGGGCGGTGCACAAGAGAACCATCTCCCGCTGGGTCACCTTGTGTATCAAAGCCTGCTATTCTTTGGCTAAGAAGGAGCCTCCTGTTGGGCTGCGTGCCCATTCCACCAGGGCAACGGCTGCTACCACGGCTTTAGGCTGCGGTGTTCCGCTGCAGTATATATGTCAGGCAGCTACGTGGGCCTCGCTGCACACGTTTACCAAGCATTACTGCCTTGACAGCCAGGTCCGGAGGGACGGCTTTTTTCGCCGTTCTGTCCTCCGGGACTTCCTTGTCTGATCTTTGTTCGCAGACCCACCACTGGGGTTGGTATTGCTGGGGTATTTATTCTAAGGTAAGGAATCTGTCACTAACGTGTCTCTTTCAGATGCACAAGTTACTAACTTGTGTAACGATATATCTGTAAGAGACAGTAGTTAGTGACAGATTCCTTACCGCCCCACCCATCCTCCCCGTTCTGCGAACTGATTTCTAGGGTTAAGGACATCCCTTTCAGGGCCCTAGTATTTTTCAGACACCTATGTCAGCTTCTTGCATGGCTCTGCGTTCCTGGCACGGAAAGTCGTGTACAGAACTGACAGCGCGCAGGGGCGGCGTCTAAGTACTGCCCGCGACGTCATCCCGGCGATCACGACGACGGACGCGGAGCCGCACGACGCCACCTACCGACGCGCAAGGGTACTGCTACGCAAAAACTTTCCGGATCCAGCCTGACGCATGGGGATATTCTAAGGTAAGGAATCTGTCACTAACTACTGTCTCTTACAGATATATCGTTACACAAGTTAGTAACTTGTGCATTTAGCTGAAAAAAACTTATGTTTCACATATTTTTGGGTGGAATCACCGTGCCGGCACAAATGTCCTACCCCACAGCGTTCCCCTCAGTTTCCAGAGTAAAATGATACCTCACTTGTGTGGGTGGGGCAAGGGCCTGTGACTGGGAAGAGCCCAAAACATAGGGAATAAGGGTATTTCACCGAGAATTCAAAGCGCTACATTTTTTTTAAAAATACGTTTTTAGCCAATTCTGCATTGGACACCCACACAAGTGAGGTATTATTTTACTCGGGACACTAAGGAGAACGCTGTGGGGTAGGACATGTGTGCCGCCACGGTGATTCCACACCCACATATGTGGAAAATTTGGGTTTTTTATCTAAATTTGAGGTTAGCAGGGGATTCTGGGTAGGGAAACGTTGGGGGATCCACGCAAGGCATACCTCATTGGACTCCCCAGGGTGTCTAGTTTTCAGAAATGTGTGGGTTTGGTAGGTTTCCCTAGATGGCGGCGAGCCCGGGGCCAAAACCCCAGGTGCCCCACTCCCCCCAAAACCAGGTAGTTTTGTTATAGCTAATTTTGAAGTCTCCACAGTACGATTTGGGCCATTTCCTGTTGCAGCCACTATGCCTACCCACGCAAGTGAGGTACCATTTATATCGGGAAGACCTGGGGGGAACGCTGGGTGGTAGGAAATTTGTGTCAGCCCGGTGATCCTACAACTTTCCCACACAGAAATGTGAGAAAAAATAGATTTTCTCCAAAAAATTTGAGGTTTGCAGGGGATTCTGGGTAGGGAAATGTTGGGGGACCCACGCAAGCCATACCTTGCTGGACTCCCCCGGGTGTCTAGTTTTCAGAAATGTGTGGGTTTGGTAGGTTTCCCTAGATGGCCACCGAGCCCGGGGCCAATAACTCATGGGACCCCCCCTTGCAAAACCAGGTTGTTTTGTGATAGGTAATTTTGAAGTCGCCTCAATAGGTTTTGGGCCCTTGCCTGTCGCGGGTACTTGACCCACCCACACAAGTGAGGTACCATTTTTCGCGGAAGACTTTGGGGAATGCGGGCTGGGTGGAATTTTGTGGATCCACACAGATTCCAGAACTTTCCACCACAGAAATGTGAGGAAAATGTGTGTTTTTGACAAATTTTGAGGTTTGCAAGGGATTCTGGGTAACAGAACCTGGTGAGAGCCAGACAAGTCACCCCATCCTGGATTCCCCTGGGTATCTAGTTTTCAAAAATGTATAGGTTTGCTAGGTTTCCCTATGTGCCGGCTGCGCTAGGACCCAAAATCCACAGGTAGGCACATTGCTAAAAACAAGTCTGTGCCTAGTGGGCTTTCTGCCGTCCTGGGAGGGGGAATCGGGGGGGGGGGGGTTGCCCCGATATGCCCCCAAGGGGGGCAGAAAGACTGGCTATGTTTTTGGGGGGTGGGGGCATTGGTATGCCCATTCTGGGCAGCCCCCACGCATAAAAAAAGCCAGCATAATTGCTGGCGCCTAGTGGACTTTATGCCCCCCCGGGAGCAGATCAGGGGCCACTGCCCCCATCCGCCCCTCGGGGGGGGGGGGGGCAGA
The DNA here is from genome assembly GCA_963921515.1 of Calotriton arnoldi. Taxonomy (NCBI): domain Eukaryota; kingdom Metazoa; phylum Chordata; class Amphibia; order Caudata; family Salamandridae; genus Calotriton; species Calotriton arnoldi. Next base: position 467,532 of record CAWUFW010005879.1, read on the forward strand.
AAGACTGTGGCATTTTATTGGGGAGGTGTGGGCATTGGCATGCCCATTCTGGGCTGACCTCAACCCTGAATAAAAAAAAATAAAAAAATCCTGAGGCCTAGAGGGATTTCTGCCCCCAGATAAGGGGCTATTGCCCCAATATGCCTCCGGGGAGGGGCAGAAAGACTGTGGTAATTGTTTTTGGGGTGGGAGCATTATCATGCCCATTCTGGGCAGCCCCCACCCCTACATTATATATAAAAAAAAAATCCCTGGTGCCTAGTGGGCTTTCTCCCCCCCCCCCCCGGGGGCAGATCAGGGGCTACCCACCCCTACATCAATAAAAAAAATTCCCTTATTTCTAATGGGCTTTCTGCCCCCCCCCCCCCCGGGGGCAGAAAGGCTGGAATTTCACTGGGGGCATTGTCATGCCTATTTTGGGCAGCCCCCACCCCAACATCAATAAAAAAAATCCCTGGTGCCTAGTGGGCTTTCTGCCCCCCCCCCCGGGGGCAGATCAGGGGCTATTGCCCACATCTGCCCCTGGGGGGAGCAGAAAGACTGTTGCATTTTTTTTTGGGGGGGGGGCATTGGCCTGCTTATCTTGGGCAGCCCCCACCCCTACATCAATAAAAAAAATTCCCTTATTTCTAATGGGCTTTCTGACCCCCCGGGGGGCAGATTGGGGGCTACTGCCCCCATATGCCCCCCCGGGGGGGCAGAAAGACTGGCATTTCACTGGGGGTGGGGGCATTGTCATGCCTATTTTGGGCAGCCCCCACCCCAACATCAATAAAAAAAAATCCCTTGTTTCTAGTGGGCTTTCTGCCCCCCCAGGGGGCCAGATGGGGGGGCTACTGCCCCCTGGGGGGGCAGAAAGACTGACATTTCTCGGGGTGGGGGCATTGCCATGCCCTTTTTGGGCAGCCCCCACTTCTACATTATATTAAAAAAAAATCCCTGGTTTCTAGTGGGCTTTCTGCCCCCCTGGGAGGGCATATTGGGGGCTACTGACAGGGGGGGCAGAAAGACTGACATTTCGCTGGGGGGGTGGGGGCATTGCCATGTCCTTTTTGGCAGCCCCCACCCCAAAGTCAATAAAAAAAATAATCCCTGGTTTCTAGTGGGCTTTCCGCCCCCCCGGGGGGGCAGATTCTGGGCAGAAAGACTGTTGCGCCCAAACAAATATGGGGGGAGCAAAGGCCCTTGCCCAAGGGGCTGCTCCCCCCTCCCTGGTGCTAGTGGGTGGATCCCTGCTTGGGGGTCGCCCTCCTGGTGTGATCCCCAAGCAGGGATCCACTAGGGAAGGGTACCATTGTAAAGGGGAGATTCTCCCCTTTCCAACGATACCTCTCCCATCCTTTTCGGTGCTCAGGGGGCTGAGATAGCCCCACGAGCACCGAAACAATGAAACTGAAACTAAGTTTCATTTTCATTGCAATGCTGTCAGCGCGCCATGCGCGCGGTCGGCATTGGAATGAAAATGCTAATTGACCTCGGGAGGTTGGGGAAGCTCTTCCCCAACCTCCCGAGGCCAATAAAAAAAAAAGGGAAATCCCTCTACTGTCTGCAGCAGAGGGATTTAGTGCCCCTGTTTTCATGACGAAATGGTTCTGTCATGAGCACAGGAGCAATGGTGCTCATGATGGAACCATTCCGTCATGAGCACCGAAGGGCTTAACCTATATTAAAAACAAAGGCACCCTCAGATGATAGCACGTTTACAAGCAAAACGAGCACGAATTACTTTCTGATCCTCACAATTGCTGAACTATTTCCTTTATTCCGGGTACCTCCGCCCATGTTGTAGGAGGAGGCAAGATGTAAAGCGCCCTGAGGAGAGGAGTTCAGCTGCTCCAAAGATTTACCCCCACGGCAAGGTGTGCAGCGAACGAGAGGGGGGTCCGTTGCCACAAGCCCTTGGCCCATTTAAGCGTGAGGGCTCCAAAGGGGGCTCAGCAGCCCCACGCACCTGCCCCCCACTGGAAGGTGTGACACGGAGGCTGTGAACCTCTGTTGCTTCTTTCTGCACTGCTCTTGCCTCTTTCTGCACCACTCTTGCCTCTTTCTGCACCCCTGTTCCCTCTTTCTGCACCTTTCCTGCCTGTTTCTGCACCTCTCTTGCCTCTCTCTGTACCTCTGTTGCTTCTTTCTGCACTTCTCTTACTTCTTTCTGCACCCCTCCTGCCTCTTTCTGTACCTTTCTTGCCTCTTTGTGCACCTCTCCTACCTTTTTCTGCACCCCTCTTGCCTCTTTTTGCACCTCTGTTGGTTCTTTCTGCGCTGCTCTAGCTTCTTTTTGCACCTCACTTGCCTCCTTCTGCACTTCTCTTGCTTCTTTCTACAGCTCTGTTGCTTCTTTCCGCAATTCTCTTCCTTCTTTCTGCACCCCTCCTGCCTCTTTCTGCACCTCTCTTGCCTCTTTCTGCACCTCTCTTGCCTCTTTCTGCACTTCACTTGCTTCTTTCTGCATTTCTCTTGCTTCTTTCTGCACCTCTGAGTTAGAGGTATCTTAAATCCCCTGCCCTATTATGTACTAGGGCCTTACATGGGAGGTCATGCCAATCACGGGGGTACCCCAACCCATAGTGTACCCTAGTGTATGTAGGTGTTTTCACTGTATTCGAAGTGTCTTTCAGCATAGCACTGGCTGCGGGCCTGGTTAGTCAGTCAGTTACCACCAGTACCAGTCAGCAAAAAGTTGGGGGCACAGGATGACTGCAACAAGGCCTCTTTATGCACCTCTGTTGGTTCTTTCTGCACCTCTGTTGGTTCTTTCTGCATATCTCTTGCTTCTTTCTGCACTTTTCTTCGTCTTTCTGGAGTTCTGTGGCCTCTTTCTGCATTTCTCTTGCTTCTTTCTGCGCCTTTCTTCTGCTTTCTGCACGTCCTACCTCTGTAGGCAAAGTTAGAAATTAGCATTTAAAAAACGTTGAAATTCTCTGAAAAAACCATAGGTTTCAGGGAAGTTATAGTTAGAAATTAGCATTCAAAAAACCTTAGAAATTCACTGAAAAAACCACAGGTTTCAGGGACGTTATAGTTAGTTGGACATTTCACTCGTACAAAACCAGAGAAATTCGGCCGTTCTAGTTAGTTGAGCTAACTATAACTCGCGCCCCCGCAATGCACTGCTGATGACGTCACATATTACATCATTCATGACATGGTCAGTGACATCACTGATGACATCTCAAATGACATCACTGATGACATCATCCACGTGATAATCTGATGCACCTCCTCATACCCTAATATAACCTTTGATACACCCACTCTAAAATACAGACTACCATTTTCGAAACCATACACACCAATACCAGTTACTACATACCCACTCACTGATTCCTAGGTCTACACACACATCCACTCATTCACCCATACAGTCACTCATACATGCAGTCACTCATCAATACAGCACTATCATATGCACTCATAGACCTATACAGACACTCACACTCATCCATAGTTACTCACACACCTAGTCAGTCATGCAATGAATCAATCACACTCCCATTCACTAATCTATACAGTTATACACACACCACCTCACTTATTCATAGATACTAACACATACTTACTCTTATACAATGACTGATACAAGCACACACTCATCCATACAGCCACTCTCACAATCACTCACTCTCACGTATAGTCATTTATATTCTCCAACACTCACATATACTGCCTTTCACATATGTAGTTACTTACACACGTACCACTGAGACATCCATTCAATCACCAACACACCCATACACACACTTACCCACCCATATAGCCCTTAACAGATGCGCTCTTGAACCCATACACCCAGTGAATCACCCACTCACATATCTATGCACAGTCGCACCCCCCACCCACCCACACAGACACTTAGGCACCCATACAGATACTCAGACAACCAATCAATAACCCATATAGACACTCATGTAGCTACTCACCAACCCATGCAGCTGCTTACACACCAACAGACTGATACAGACATTCACACAGTTTAGTCACTAACCCATGCATTCAGTAAGACACGTTTAATCACTCATTTATATAGTCAGTCACGCACCTACTAAATCATCCATTCAGACACTCATACACCCACTCATTCTTCAATACACCTTGGCATTTATATATATAAAACATATTTAAACTTTACAGAAACAGTCACTGGATGATGTCATCAGTGATGTCATCAGTGATGTCGCTGACCATGTCATGAATGATGTAATATGTGACGTCATCAGCAGTGCATTGCGGGGGCGCGAGTTATAGTTAGCTCAACTAACTATAACGGCTGAATTTCTCTGGTTTTGTACAAGTGAAATGTTCAACTAACTATAAAATCCCTGAAACCTGTGGTTTTTTCAGTGAATATATATATATATATATATATATATATATATATATATATATATATTCTTAATTTAGAGGCCCTTCCACGCAACTATTTTATGACACTGTGATTGGGTGAATTTACTTGATCAATCGTGATCAACTGTTCCAGTATCGAGGATACTAAAGTATAAAGACATCTGACTGTGGATTTGTTAGGGTGCTGGACAACCCTTCAACTATGAGGAACTCTTAAACAGTCAATTATTCGACATGCTGTAAGCAAAAGGTGGCAAGGCTAATGGTATGGAAGCCCCATTTGTAAGAAATATATTGCAAAGATAATAGACATTTACAAATGTATCAAAGTGGATTATTATTTCAGGTGGAGACTAGTGTCCACCTCATCGGATACGGACACCACCTGCTAGATGTCATTCAAAGTAAATCAAATCAACCTGTGCTTAATCCCTGGGAACGTTTCACGAAGCAGTCAGACATAAATCAAAGGGAAATTGTAAAAGTATTTTACAAGTTTATAGACAATAGAAAAAGATACAAAGCATAATAAAATTCAATAATCAATTTGAAAATAAAGATCAAAACCTTGTGATTGAATTAAGACCAATACAATAATGGAAACTAGAGAGATGAATTTTTAAGGATTTAAGTGAAAATGGTGCCATAAGGCCCCAATGATAGTGTATGAATGCAGTAGACTATGACCTGGACTCTATTTGAGGCTGACGTGATGGAGCCCTGGTCAGATGCACCAAATGGGTTGGTCCTGGTGAAGTGTTGAATTCAAAGTTTGGAAAAGTTTCATAGTCCAAAATCAAACAAAGGACTTTGTCTTTTTTTTTTTCCTTTACCTTTTTTGTTTTAAAATATAGAGAAAAAAGTGGCCTCCCTCGGGGTCTGAAATTGTAGCTGCCCTATGGAACTTCCGGCCAGATACCTGGCGCAGGTTGGTCCCACCAAGGCTTTTAGGGTTTTTGCTTAAAAATGTTTCTATGTCTCCAAACAGAAAGGGACTTTGTCATGTTTTCTGACATGCTGGAGCCTTTATAAGGGAGGGGTGTTGAATTTTCCTGGTAGGTCCTCTTGGCTCAGGAGCAAAGGTTTTCAAAAGTTTCCAAACGTTTTCCTGGTGCCCAAGTAACCAACAAGAGTACACTTCTAAGCCCCACAGGTCCTCAGGGAGGGCACCGGGGGACTATCAAGGTGTCGGGCAGAGGCCTACAGGAAACTCCAGTCAGAATTGTAGGAAAAATAATTCCTAAGAAAGTTGCCTTGTCCTGTATTCACACAGGAGGTCAGCCAACTGACCTTTGGAGCCTACATCTTTGTTGTGGGTACAAGAGGGAGCAGATCCAGGTCCTCGTGGTCTTTTCAGGGCCGGGACACACAACCATACCCGCTTTCTCTGTTGTTCCTGTTTACCTTACTTCAAACAGATCCAATATGCCATGTGCCAGACCGTTTTCAAAATTGCGAAAGTCTTTGACCGTAATAAACTTGGACTCTGAGGGTTGCAGGTGTCTAGGGGAGCGCACTATGGTAGTCCCCAGTGTACTCCCACATCGAACGCAAAAATCCAGTTTGAATCAGGCTACAAAAAACTAAGACGAAAGCCCTGCCAAATATAGGCAGGGTCCTACAGCACCCAGACAGGGTATTCACAAGAATTGTTCTGCATCCTGTTATATCCCTTTCAAGTGTGTTAGTGTTAAATGTGGCTCAAACAGACCTGTCAGGCAAGCTTTGCATTGTGTTCTCAAAAGAATGCCCATAGACCCCACTGTGGAAATTCTGCAGAGCTCAGAGGAATCGTCCATCCCCATTCAGGTCACCTAATGTGTAGCAGACCAAGTATTAGTCTCTGCAGTTGCTCGAGAGTTAATTGCAAATTAGGCTTCAGCAGCTTCAGGCAGGGTAAAGGTAACTTTCTAGAAAGTTACATTTCCCAGGTTAGATATTCAAAAAAGTCTTTGAATGGACTCTGTAGATGGGACAGGTCAAAACTGATAGATTAAAGGGTATGATCTATACTTTGACTTTTCCTCTGTGCCAGTTACAGCCTGACCAGTGACAATGTCATTTTGGGTCTAGTCACTGGGGCAACATTCCACTTCTAATGTCACACATGTTCCACTCTTAAATATTCTGCACCATACCTTATGGCAACAAGGTGTACTTAAGGCTGACTTATTAATAAGCCAATGTGACTGACATGTATCTGAAAGAGACACGTTAGTGACAGATTCCTTACCTTAGAATATCCCCAGGCGTCAGGCTGGATCCGGAAAGTTTTTGCGTAGCAGTACCCTTGCGCGTCGGTAGGCGGCGTCGTGCGGCTCCGCGTCCGTCGTCGGCGTCGTGATCGCCGGGATGACTTCGCAGGCAGTACTTAGACGCCGCCCCCCCTGCGCGCTGACGTCAGTTCTTCTTTTTCCGCGCCAGCAAGCGCAGATCCGGGAAGAGCAGTTCCCTAGTCATTTTTTGACTAACTTTTTGGGTGAATCTTTCACTGTTTTCTCGAATCGACTTCAGGGTGTCGTAGGGATGCCCGGTTTTAAACGTTGCGGCGCCTGTGCTCGGATGATGTCCATCACAGACCCGCATCGGGAGTGTCTCTTCTGCCTCGGCCGAGGCCAAGACACGGAGTCGTGTTCCGACTGCCGGGCCCTCAACCCGAAAGCTTTGCGAGAGCGGTCTCGAAAGCTCCTCGAGGCCCGGCATTCGGCTCCGCGCAAGCCCCGGTCGCGTGAGAGGTCCAGGGGTCGATCGCGGAGTCCTCACCGGTCGTCGGCATCGAAGTCTTCTTCGTCCGGTAAGTCCAAGCACAAAAAGTCCAAAAAGCATCATCGCTCTAGGACTTCGCCTCGCCGGTCTCGCGACTCGGCTGAGGCCCCTCCCGGCACCGTCCCCGCCCCCGCGGCCCCGGACATGCCTGTGGAGTCGCCCCCGCAATACCCGTCCTTCCCGGGTTCGGGGGCGGATCCGGCCCAAATACAGGAATTCCTGTTGGCCATGGCCCGCCTCTTCGGGCCTCCAGGTCCCTCCGGTGCGCCTTCGGGCCCCGCGGGCCCTGATGGGGTTGCTCCGGCGTCGCCGACGGCTCCGGCCCCAACGTCGCCCGTGCCTCCAGCCTCGATCCCGGCTCCGGCCCCGGCCTCGATCCCGGCTCCGCAACCCCCATCGACGCCGGTCGACCTAACGACACCTCCGCCGACGCCGATGTCTCCGGTGCCGTTCTCGACGCCGCCTGGGGCTCCGGGCGGAGTCGTCCCCCAGTTCCTTCCAGCTCCGGACATGGACCCGGACCGACGTCGCTCGACGCCGGTTCCGGCGCCGATGGGACCTTGGGTCCCAAATGTCCCTCCTCCTCCTTATTTTGAACCAGAGGAGGACCAGGAGGACTGGGAGGGGTCTGATGACCCTCTGGCACAACAGTGTCAGTACGATGAGGACTGGACAGAGGGTCTAGGGGATGCCAGTGGTCTGGATACTTCCCTGACACTGGCATGCTGTCTCCTCCCGTGGCTACGGAGGAGGGAGCCAATTTTGCAACGGTGTTGCGTAGGGCGGCTGGGGCCTTACGTCTCCAACTCCCTACTGTGGCGGTCAAGACTAATCTCTTGACAGAGGTGCTTCAGCCGGCAGCCTCCTCTACGGAGACTGTGCTGCCGTTTAACGATGCCCTCACTGGCGTTCTTTTGGGCGCCTGGTCCAAGCCCAACACAGGGGCTCCTGTGGATAGGAACGTGTCCCGACGCCATCGCCCAGCTCCGGGCGACCCCTGTTTCTCTCTGTCCACCCCACTCCTGAGAGCTTGGTTGTCCAAGCCTCCGCTTCCCAAACCGCCTTCCCTACCGCCCCTCCGGATAGGGAATCCAAACGCCTGGATCAATTTGGGAAGAAGGGTTTTTCTTCCTCCAGTGCTGGCTTGCGGTCCATCAACACCGCTTGTCTTTTGGGCCGATATACCCACTCCTTGTGGGATTCGGTGGCGACTGTTTTGCCCCAGTGTTCTGAGGAGGTCCAGACACTGCTTTCCCGCGCCATTGCGGAAGGAAGGGATGCGGCCAAATACACGATACGATGTGGCCTTGATACCGCTGACTCGCTGGGCAGGTCTATTGCAACGACGGTGGCGCTGCGACGCCACGCCTGGCTGAGAACCACTGGTTTTTCAGGGGATGTCCAGAATACTCTCATGGACATGCCCTTTGATGGAGTCGGTCTTTTTGGGTCCAAAGCAGACCATGCGTTGGAGCGCTTTAAGGACTCACGGGCTACTGCCAAGTCCCTGGGCCTTTCTGCTACACGCCCTCCGCTGACTTCTGCTTTTCGCCCCTATCGTGGCCACGGAAGGGGCGCCCCGTCACGTCAGCAGCCCAGCCACCGGCCCGCGCAGCAGGCGTCTTCGCGTGGCCGAGGACGTGGATTCCGCCACGCGGATCGGGCAACCAGCGTGCGGGTCAGGCCACCACCTCCAACCCGTCCACGGCCTCCAAGCCCTCATAGTCCCTCCTTTCAGGTGCACAGCACGCCAGTAGGGGGCAGGGTCCGTCATCACCTTCCCCACTGGCGTACCATCACCTCGGACAGGTGGGTCTTGGACATTGTCCGAAGGGGCTACTCCCTCCCCTTCGAGACCACCCCCCAGCCATGCCACCTCAATTCCACCGCATGTCAGGGGATCACTTGGTACTTCTGCAGAAGGAAGTCACGGCCCTCTTGACCAAGAGGGCCATCGAGCGTGTTCCGACCCCAGAAGTATGGCGTGGTTGCTACTCCCACTACTTTCTGGTGCCCAAAAGGACAAGGAGGACATGCGTCCTATCTTGGACCTCCGGAACGTCAATCGCTTCCTCCGGAAGGAGAAGTTCAAGATGCTCACCCTAGCTCAGGTCTTGACTGCCCTCGACCCTGGAGACTGGTTGGTAGCGTTGGACTTGCAGGACGCATATTTCCACATCCTCGTCCTGCCGGCCCACCGGCGTTACCTTCGGTTCACGGTAGGCCTCGAGCATTTTCAGTTCACCGTGCTCCCCTTTGGCCTTACCAGTGCCCCTCGGGTGTTCACGAAAGTGATGGCGGTGGTCGCAGCTCATCTGCGCCGGGCAGGGGTTTCAGTCTTGCCCTACCTCGACGACTGGCTGCTGAAGGCGGGCTCGTCCCAGGCAGTCGTCTCCCACTGCCAGACTACGGCCGAACTCCTGCACTCGCTGGGGTTCTCCATCAATGTGCCGAAGTCGCATCTGATTCCTTCTCCACAGCTCCTTTTTATCGGAGCAGTTCTGGACACGACGCAGTTTCGGGCCTATCCTCCCGAACGGCGAGTCCGGGATATTCAGGCTATGATTCCGATCTTTCAGCCTTTATCCTGGGTTTCGGTACGGATGACCCTGAGGCTGCTGGGCCTCATGGCCTCCTGCATCCTGCTGGTCAATCATGCCAGATGGCATATGCGGGCTCTGCAGTGGGACCTGAAGTTCCAGTGGGCGCAGCACCAGGGCAACCTGTCCGATCACGTCCAGATCTCGGAGGGGACTGCAAAACAGTTGCAGTGGTGGCTCTCGAACCGGCAATGGGTCATGGGCAGATCCCTCTCCCTTCCCCAGCCAGAGCACACAGTTGTGACGGACGCGTCCCTTCTGGGATGGGGCGGTCACATGGGAGAGGCGGAGATCAGAGGCCTCTGGTCTCCGGCGGAGTCCCGGCTCCATATCAACATTCTGGAGCTCCGGGCGATCCGACTTGCACTCAAGGCATTCCTTCCCTCTGTCAAAGGGAAGGTAGTGCAGGTGTTCACAGACAACACCACCACCATGTGGTACTGCAACAAACAAACAAGGCGGGGTGGGGTCTTGGACCCTTTGTCAGGAGGCTCTGCGCCTCTGGACATGGCTGGAACATCAGGGCATGTTCCTGATGGTTCAACACCTGGCAGGTTCCCTGAACGCCAGGGCGGACGAACTCAGCCGCAGGTGCATGATGGATCACGAATGGCGTCTTCACTCGGAAGTGGCGCAAGGACTCTTTCTACAGTGGGGAGAGCCTTGGTTAGATCTATTCGCCACCGAAGAGAACGCGCAATGTCATCAGTTCTGCGCGTTGGAATTTCCAAGGCGGCACTCGCTCGGCGACGCTTTTCGTCACGAGTGGAGTTGCGGTCTGTTGTACGCCTTTCCGCCTATACCACTTCTACCCAGAGTGTTGAAGAAGATTCGGCACGACCGGGCCCAAGTCATTCTTGTGGCTCCGGACTGGGCTCGAAGAGTTTGGTATCCCGAGCTACTCAATATGAGCGTAGATCCCCGATCCGTCTGCCTCTTCGGGAGGATCTTCTGTCGCAGCAGCAGGGGACGGTCCTCCACCCGAACCTGTCCAGTCTACACCTGCTTGCGTGGAGATTGAGCGGCGGCAGTTGATTCCTTTCCACTTGCCTCCCGAAGTTTGTGATGTGATTCTGGCAGCCAGGCGTCCCTCCACTAAGATGGTATACGCCTGCAGGTGGAACAAATTTGTGGCATGGTGCACAGCAAAGGCTGTGAATCCCCTTTCTGCCCCTCTTTCTGAGGTCCTTCTGTTCCTTCTTTCTCTGGCCCAACAGGGTTCTGCCCTGGGTACCATCAAGGGTTATCTTTGTGCTATCTCGGCCTTCCTCAGGCTCCCTGATCAGCCCTCCCTTTTCAAGTCCCCTGTTGTTAACAGGTTCTTGAAAGGCATTACTCACCTCTTCCCTCCTGTTCCGTTTGTGATGCCTCAGTGGGACTTGAACTTGGTTCTTACCTTTTTAATGTGCGCTCCCTTTGAGCCTCTCCATAACTGTCCTCTTCGTCTTCTGACTCTGAAGACAGCCTTTCTGGTGGCCATCACCTCCGCTAGGCGGGTGAGTGAGCTCCAGGCTCTATCTTGCAAACCTCCCTTTCTGTCTGTTCATCCAGACAAGGTTGTTCTTCGGACGCGTCCGTCCTTCTTGCCAAAGGTGGTTACTGCTTTCCACATTGGGCAGACCATCACTTTGCCCACCTTCTTTCCGCCTCCGCATCCTTCCAGAGAGGAAGAGAGGCTCCACCGTCTGGACCCAAAACGTGCGCTCTCCTTCTATATCGACCGCACAAAACACTTCCCGGTGGATGACCAGCTCTTTGTTGGCTACGTGGGCGCCAAAAAAGGTCGGGCGGTGCACAAGAGAACCATCTCCCGCTGGGTTACCTTGTGCATCAAGACCTGCTATTCTTTGGCTAAGAAGGAGCCTCCTGTTGGGCTGCGTGCCCATTCCACCATGGCAACGGCTGCTACCACGGCCTTGGGCTGCGGTGTTCCGCTGCCGGTTATCTGTCAGGCAGCTACGTGGGCCTCGCTGCACACGTTTACAAAGCATTACTGCCTTGACAGTCAGGTCCGGAGGGACGGCTTCTTTGGCCGTTCTGTCCTCCAGGACTTCCTTGTCTGATCTTTGTTCGCAGACCCACCACCGGGGTTGGTATTGCTGGGGTATCTATTCTAAGGTAAGGAATCTATCACTAACGTGTCTCTTTCAGATGCACAAGTTACTAACTTGTGTAACGATATATCTGTAAGAGACAGTAGTTAGTGACAGATTCCTTACCGCCCCACCCATCCTCCCCGTTCTGCGAACTGATTTCTAGGGTTAAGGACATCCCTTTCAGGGCCCTAGTATTTTTCAGACACCTATGTCAGCTTCTTGCATGGCTCTGCGTTCCTGGCGCGGAAAGTCGTGTACAGAACTAACGTCAGCGCGCAGGGGCGGCGTCTAAGTACTGCCCGCAACGTCATCCCGGCGATCACGACGACGGACGCGGAGCCGCACGACGCCGTCTACCGACGCGCAAGGGTACTGCTACGCAAAAACTTTCCGGATCCAGCCTGACGCCTGGGGATATTCTAAGGTAAGGAATCTGTCACTAACTACTGTCTCTTACAGATATATCGTTACACAAGTTAGTAACTTGTGCATTAGGTTACGAAGTATGGGTGGGTGATGGACATTTTTACTTCTCTCCACATGCTGAAAATTGAGTGTCCATTCCTTTATGGCCAAGAAGAATTGGGGAAGTGCTGTGTCATTTGGTGCTAGAAGTGTGGGCTCTATTCAGCAAAAGTGTGACAAAAGTGAAGAGAAGAGTAATTTTTAACCCCTCTAGGTTCTCCCTGTTGCAGAACAACAGAGGTCCATGCCTCATTAGACACCTTTTTTGTTAACACATTAATCTGAAAGTACCAGTGAAGGTTAAAAGTTATTAGAATAACAATGCCTATCGCATAATCTTATAAGCGGAGTCCTGAAGAAGGATCATTGCTAATGACAAAGTAGCAAAACACACTGATGCGTAGTTAATAACTAACTCACTCACTCTATATTCAGTTGTACTGTTTGCCTAAACAGATTGTGCAGCACATTGGACTATTTTGATACATTGGTGCCATGTTACACAAGATGTTTCCCACCTCAAATAAGCAAATATTTTATTTGTACATATATGTTTGAGGCATGTGTGCTGCAGATACACATGTTTTGCATAAGTCCGCCATCTAGTGTTGGGCTTGGATGATTAAAAGTTTTTGTTCCAAGAGGTTTTCTTCGAGTAACGAGACTGAGTGACTCCTCCACTTGGTAATACTGCGCATGGTCATTGACGCCATCTTCAGATTATTTTTTTCCGCTGACTGTTTCGGATGTAGTATCTCGGCTCCGGTTAGAGGCTCCTTCGGCCCGTTATCTCTCGACGGTATTGTCTCGATTGGTATCTTATTACCTCCCATACTTACTTTCCATAGCGGGTTTTCGGCTTGTTCCCCAGGCCTACGGGCCTCGTCCAGCAAGGTAAAAAGTCTCCATTTCCAACGACCTTGAAAATGACCTGCTAATGGAACGCACTCCGTTTCTGTCCGAAGTACCACTCCAAATACCCTCACACCGACCAACATCCTGTTTGCAACTTATGCCTCTTTCCCAAACATGGAGAGGACACCTTTGAGGCCTGTAAGTCTTTCCAGTCTAAGAAGAATCTTAGAGATCGAAGGGCTAGATGACAAGAAATGCAGCACAAGCAAATGGACGATGTCCCCCCACATCTTCGGTTGACTAGATCAGGAAGAGGAGGCTTCAGCAGCACAGGAGGAATCACTTTCCATACATGATTCCAAGACTCAGTCAGAAGAGGACTCGGCCACTCTTCAGGTAGCACAGAAACAACGTACAGTGAGTACTTCTACCCCTGCTCTGAAAACCAAATCCTCAGCTTCCACCGAGAAAACTGCTAATGGGCCCCCACTGCATTGAAGCCATGGCACTCACCGAAAACATGACTCTGAAGCCTCGCCCTCCAGCAAGGCTCCGAATGTTCAGCCAACAGCAGGGGCCTCCATATCCTTCCCATCTGAGACCAAAACACCTCAGTCTTCAGTCTTGGCACCGAAAAAAAGACTTATTTCGGAATCGAATATTCCTCCATTGAAGACAAAGCTTCCACCACCAAAATGCTTCGTTTTCGGTCCGAAATCTCCTCCAGAGCCAATCCTCGAACAATTTCATCAGAAACTCGATCCAAAACAGAAAACACTTCAAATTCAGCCTGGAACAAAGATGATTATGGTACAGCCACCAAAACAACCTACACCTAAAAAGCAGTTACGTTTTGAGGAGGCTTTGGACATTCCTGTTCAACCTCTAAAGAAGAAGAGAAAGGATGGTGCAACTACTCCATTGCACATTCCCATTTCTACTTCACCTGTACCACAGTCAAAACCACCACCCACTCCCCCACCTCACTCACCACAGTTGTCTGTATCAGGTAATATGTCTACTCAGTCAACAGTAGAGGATGATCAGGATATCTCAGATGACACACAACCAGGGGATCCCTGGGATGATTATAATATTGACCCTCATGCTGACACTGATCCTGATTTATATCCCAGCTGTCCATCACCACCTGATGATGCATCAGCTTATCAGGATATCATAACGAGCGGCCACTGGTCATCGGGTACCTTTAAATAAGGACTCAATATAGGAAGATTTCCTCTTTGAGACTTTGTCTACTGCACAAAGAGGGGCACACTATTTACCACTCCTCAAATATATGGCACTTCACTCAGATGACATTTTTAAACAGCCTGTCAAAGCAAGAATAATTACTCCACGCATTGATAAGAAATACAAAACACCACCATCAGACCCCATTTTTATTAGAAGACAATTAACCCGAGACTCTTTAGTGATCTCCAATGCTAGGAAAAGAGCGAACTCCCAAACAACTGGAGAAGCACCACCACCAGAAAAGGAGTCCAAACTCATGGATGCCTCTGGTAAAAGAGTTGCAGCACAAGAAGCTAATCATTGGCGTATAACCAATAGTCAGGCTTTACTAGCAAGATATGACAGGGGCCACTGGGTTGAAATGGAGGGGCTTTTCCAGCACCTCCCAGAGGAGCACAGAAAGAGGTCAAGAGATTGTCAATGAAGGTAAGCCTATCACTAACAATTCCATTGTGTGCACTAGATGCAGCCGACACTGCTGCTAGAGGTATAAATACCAGTGTCCTAATACAAAGGCATTCATGGTTAAGGGTATCCGGTTTCAAACCTGAACTACAACAAACCATAGTAAATCTATTTGATAAGGAACATCTTTTCGGCCCTCAAGTGGACACATCCCTTGAGAAAATGAAAAAGGACACTGAGGTACCAAAATCAATGGGAGCTCTACAAACTAAGACATACAGCGGTTCCTTTCATAGGCCCAGTTACAAACAAGGGGCAAGGACATCTTCCACAGACGACTCTGGGTCACAATATAAAAGTCGGAGACAAAGCTCAGCAACAAAAACCTTCTACAGAGGTTCTTACAAAAGGTAACAATTTTAAAGGAAGAGGCAGAGGAAACTATACCCGTTCCTCCAATACCAATACTAAACAATGACTCCTTTATCTTTCCCCCACAACACCAAACACACTGTTGGGGGTCGTCTTCAACACTTTATCAAAAATTGGAATTCAATTTACAACAGACCAATGGGTCTTCGACATTATCCAACATGGTTACTGTCTGTAGCTTATAACAACTCCTCCAAATATTCCACCTCGCAAACACAAACTATCCATGCAACATCAAATCCTTCTGCAACAAGAAACCGCTCTGTTGCAAAAAGGAGCGATAGAACCAGTTCCACCTCAAATTCACAGGACGGGGGTATATTC
This sequence comes from Calotriton arnoldi, assembly GCA_963921515.1. Classification (NCBI taxonomy): domain Eukaryota; kingdom Metazoa; phylum Chordata; class Amphibia; order Caudata; family Salamandridae; genus Calotriton; species Calotriton arnoldi. The sequence continues at coordinate 483,076 of CAWUFW010005879.1, forward strand.
ACTATACTTCCTTATTCCCAAAAAAGATGGCTCCCTCCGGCCCACTCTAGATCTCAGACCACTAAATCATTATATAATATCGCAACATTTCCACATGGTTGCTCTTCAAGAGATCATCCCTTTACTGCAAAAAGGGGACTTCACGGCAACCTTCAATCTAATGTACGCCTATTTCCATATATCAATTCATCCTGCACACACAAAATCTCAGGTTTCTATTTCAGGGAAAACATTCTGTTCAAAGTTCTTCACTTCAGGATCACTACAGCACCAGAACTATTCACAAAATGTTTAGCAGACGTGGCAGCACATCTGCGCAGAGAAAAAATTCATGTCTTTCCATATCTAGACATCTGAAAGAGACAATTAGTTATAGATTCCTTACCTTAGAATTACCCCCAGGCGTCAGACTGGATCCGGAGAATTTTTTCGTCAGCAGTACCCCTGCGTGTCGGAAGGTGGCGTCGGTCGGCTCCGCGTTCGTTGTTGGCGTCGTGGTCGCCAGGATGACGTCGCGGTAGCTACTTAGACGCCGCCCTCGTGCGCTGACATCAGTTTTCTTTTTCCGCGCCAGCCAGCGCAGATCCGGAGAGAGCGGTACCTCCAGTTGCTTTTTGACGACTTTTGTCGACACTGTTTGCGAGTCTTCGACTCCTGGTGCACGTCAGGGATGCCCGGCTTCAAGGCTTGTTTTTCCTGTAGCTGACTGATGTCGGTGACGGATCCGCACTGCATGTGCCTGTTCTGCTTGGAGCGTGACCATGACCCCAAGTCGTGCTCTGACTGCCGGACCATGAATCCTAAGTCTTTGCGGGAGTGGTCCCAAAAGCTTCTCGAGGCCCGGCAGTCGGCTCCGGGCCGTTCGAGGTCCCGGTCGCGTGGGAGGTCGAGGGACCGGTCGCGGAGCCACCACCACCAGTCTTCGTCCAAGTCTTCGCACTCCTCACGTAAGTCGAAGCACAAGAAGAAGTCGAAGAAGCATCATCGCTCTTCGACTTCTCCCCGTCGGTCGGCCGACGCGACGAGGGATGCGGGTGGTGCGGCTCCGCGTGCGGAGCCTAAGGGTTGACTTTGAGTTTCCCCACCTTCCCGGGACCCAGAGCGACCCCTGCCCAGCTTCGCCAATTTTGCGAAGCGATGCATGCCATCTTTGGGCAGTCCGACTCCGCCGGCGCGCCTTCGGGCCCCGCGGACTCGGCTGGTGGCCCAGAGACTTCGACGGCTCCGGCACCGCAGGGTCCCCTTGGATCCAGGCCTGGATCCGGATCGGCGCTGGTCGACCGGATTACAACTCCCCCGGCGCCGAATTCACTGGCACCACGTCCGCAGCCGACGCTGGTTGTGAACCAGCCGGCGTCGACCCCGGCCTCCAGCCCGATGTAGACACGGAGCCGGATTGGCATCGACCGACGCCGGATCCGACGCCGACTCGTATTTTTGTGCCCTTGTTCTACCCTGGCTCTTTTAGACCAGATTGGCAGCTAGAGGAGGGTGAGGAGGACTGGGAGGGGTCTGGAGACCCTTTAACTGACCATTTAGGCTACGAACCGGACTGGAGAGAGGAACTGGGGGACGCCAGTGGTCTGGATACCTCACCAGACCTTGGCATGTTGTCTCCTCCTACCATGGCTACGGAGGAGGGATCGTCTTACGCCGTGGTGTTGCGTAGGGCGGCCGAGGCTCTCAACCTCGAGCTACCTACGGTGGCAGTCAGGACTAACCTCCTGACAGAGGTGCTTCAACCGGCAGCAAGATTTTCGGAGCACCTGCTGCCGTTTAATGAAGCCCTAACCGACATCCTTTTGGGCACCTGGTCCAGGCACAACACAGAGGCTCCTGTGGATAGGATGATTGCCCGACGCCACCGCCCGGCCCCGGGCGACCCCACTTTCCTCTCCCAACACCCCACCCCTGAGAGCTTGGTGGTCCAAGCCTCCACCTCCAAAGGCGCATTCCCTAATGCACCACCTGATAGGGAATCCAAAAAGCTGGACCATCTTGGGAAGATGTTTTCTTCCTCCAGCTTGGGACTGCGGTCGGTAAACACTGCATGTCTGTTGGGCCGTTACACCCACTCCGTGTGGGATACAGTGGCGCAAGTGCTGCCCCAGTGCCTGGAGGAGGCCCGGGCCGTACTCTCCCGTGCAGTTGCCGAAGGGAGAGACGCAGCATAGTTTACCATCCGCTGTGGGCTGGTTACCGCCGACTGACTAGGCAGGACGATTTCCACGTCGGTAGCCCTTCGATGCTACACCTGGTTGAGGTCGACTGGTTTTTCAGGGGATGTCCAATCCACTCTTATGGACATGCCCTTTGATGGCCGTCGCCTATTCGGTGACCAGGCAGACAACTCGCTGGAGTGCTTTAAGGACTCTCGGGCCACGGCCAGGTCCTTGGGCCTCTCCACTATCCGCCCTGCGCAGTCTGCTTTTCGCCTCTTTCGTGGCTACGGAAGGGGTGCCCTGCCACGTCCCGCGCCACAGACCGGCGCAAGCTGTTAAGCCCCTGCGCGTCCGGGGACGTGGGAACCACCGCTGTGGTTCTGCGGGCCAGCGGGCGGGCTAGTCTACCACAGCCCCCTCTGCAGCAGCCTCCATACCCTCCTAGTCCGACCTTTTAGGGCCACCAATCGGGAGTGGGTGGCAGGATTCGCCATCACCTCCCCCACTGGCGCACCATTACATCGGACAGGTGGGTTTTGCAAATAGTCCGAAGGGGCTACTACCTCCCCTTTGAGACTACCCCTCCATCCATGCCACCTCAGTACCATCGCATGTCGGAAGATCATCTGGCCCTTCTCCAACAGGAAGTTTCGGCACTCTTGGCCAAGGGAGCCATCGAGCGAGTTCCTGCCCAGAAGTAGGTCGTGGTTGCTATTCCCACTCCTTTCTGGTGCCCAAGAAGGACAAAGGCCTGCGTCCTATGTTGGATCTCAGGAACGTCAACCGCTTCCTCCGGAAGGAGAAGTTCAAAATGTTGACGCTAGCTCAGGTCCTGTCTGCTGCCCTCGACCCTGGAGAATGGATGGTAGCGTTGGACTTGCAGGACGCTTATTTTCACATCCACGTCCTGCCGGCCCACCGGCGTTACCTACAGTTCACGGTAGGCCATGAGCACTTTCAGTTTACCGTGCTCCCCTTTGGCCTTACCAGCGCCCCTAGGGTGTTCACGAAAGTGATGGCGGTGGTAGCAGCTCATCTGCGCAGACCAGGGGTTCCAGTCTTCCCCTATCTCGACGACTGGCTGTTGAAGGCGGGCTCGCCCCAGGCTGTCGTCTCCCAACTCCAGACTACGGCGGACCTCCTGCATTCTCTGGGGTTCTCTGTCAACGTGCCGAAGTCACACCTGACTCCCTCTCAGAAGCTCCTCTTCATCAGAGCGGTTCTGGACACAACGCAGTTTCGGGCTTATACTCCCAAACAGCGAGTCCGGGATATTCGGGCTATGATTCCGATCTTTCAGCCTCTATCCCCGGTTTCGGTCAGAATGACCCTGAGGCTGCTGGGCCTCATGGCCTCCTGTATCCTGCTGGTAGATCATGCCAGGTGGCATATGCGGGCTCTGCAGTGGGACCTGAAGGTCTAGTGGGCACAGCATCAGGGGAATCTGTCCGATTGCGTCCAGATCTCGGAGGCAACTGCACGTCAATTGTAGTGGTGGCTAACGACTCGGGATTGGGTCAACGGCAGATTCCTCTCTGTGAGAAGTTGGCCTGGTATATGCTGTCCACTAGTTAAAGTGGACACCTTGCACCAGTTCAATTCGACTCTTATGGTAGGTAGGTTTAAGACAACCTTTACAGAAAGCTATCCTAGTGGTAGCTGTGGAGAGCAGCCTTCAGGCTAAGTCTTGGAGGAATGTAAAGCAGCTTGTTTTACCACACAATCTCTTGAATCACCAAATGAAAAGACACCACACAGGTATATATATCAAATATATATGTGTTCGAGGCATATGAGCTGCAGATCGTACACTGTGCATGAGATCGCCATCTGGTGTTGGGCTCGGATGCTTGCACTTTGTTGTTGTCTTGGAAGAGTCTTTTGTAGTCACGAGATAGGTGACTCCTCCTTTGGACGATAGTGCGCATGGGCATCGACTCCATGGTTAGATTGTTTTTTTCCGCCATCGGGTTCGGATGTACCTTGCTGCGCTCCGGATCCACATCGATCGGTTCCCCTCTCGACGCGCAGAAGAACCTCCTACCGTTCGACGGTATTGTTTTCGATCGCGATCCCCTCATCGCGTCTCCACTCCAACACTGTTTCGAGTCCGGTCGCCGACGTTGGTCCGTTGGGCGTGTCGGCGCCATCATCCAGCATATGGAAAGGACTCCATTTAAAAATGCAGGTGTGGGGCTACTTCCACACACAGATCTCCACGAGATCTGTAATCTTTGCCTCTCTCCAGAACACGAGAGCCAACACTGCCAAGCCTGTGACTCCTTTCGGTCCAAAAAGACCATCCGTGATCGCCGGGCCCGACGACACGAAATGTCCAGGTCAGCCGCTCCCGCACCGGACGACATCTTTGACACAGGCTCCGACAACCCGGACACCGGAGATTTACAAATCGACACCTCCGGAGCCGAAGACTCAGGGTCCGACGACCAACTCATCACACCACACCAACGTACTGTGAGTACTGACGTCGATGCCCCTGCCCCCAAGAAACAAAAGGCTTCGGTCACACCTTCGCCTTCGGGCCTAGGTCTGCACCATCACAAAGCTTCAGGAGCCCCGCCTTCCGGCTCGACTCCCAAGCACCTAAAGCCTTCTGGCAGCTCGGGACCGAGCCAGCCACGTCCCGGAGCCGAAAAACACTCATCGGCACCGAAACACAAGACTAAGGTCTCGGCACCAACAGACCCTTCGGCGCCAAAGTCCAAGGTCCCAGACACCTCGACACCGAAGCATACCAAACCTTCGGAGTCGACAAAAAACCCTCGGTGTCGAAAACTTCACCAAAGGACACCAAACAACCTCGCAAGCCCAAACAACACTCGGAGCCGAAATCTTCGATGCCGACCAAACACGCCAGCTCAGAAGAACTCTTGGTTCCCATCGACCCAAAGCAGAAAACTCTGCACATTGACCCTATTACCGGACAGGTACAATCAGTAATACCTCACAAGAGGAAGATACAGGAACCAACCACACCTGAGCCACCTCATAAGAAGAAAGACTCTTCCACATCACCTATAAGGTCTTTCTCTCCACCTCCACAACACCTCAGCCCTCTACACTCCCCGCCTCACTCTCCTCCACCTTGTTTTTCACCACAAGGGGATACAGACAGGGAGGATCATGATGATGACATGCAGTCACCTCACAACACCTACACTGATGACGACCTTCACAGTATCCCACCACAAGACCCCTGGGACAGTTATGACCTCCCAGATATACCTGTCCCTGAACCATACCCATCAAAAGCCTCACCTCCAGATGATGCTATAGGGTTTTCACAGGTGATAAACAGGGCAGCACAATACCATGGTGTCAAGTTACACTCAGACCCCCTGGAAGAAGACTTTTTACTAGAAACTTTTAGCCAGCCTCAAAAGTCTACCCATACTCTACCTATGCTTAAAGGCATTATTAAACATGCCCCTGAGGTCTTCAGAGACCCAGTTAGGGCTAGGGTTCTTAACCCAAGGATCGAGAAAAATATAAACCTGCCCCTTCTGACCCAGCTTATATTAAAGGCCAACTCCCTCTAGACTCATTAGTAGTTGCTAATGCACGGAAAAGGGCAAACTCCCAGACTACTGGTGAGACACCACCACCAGACAAGGAGTCCAAATTACTCGACGCATCGGGAAAAAGAGTTGCGTCTCAAGCAGCAAACATGTGGCGCATCGCCAATTCCCAAGCCTTACTGGCGAGATATGACAGAGCCCATTACGACGAGCTTGAAAAGCTCATTGAGCACCTTCCAGATCAGTATAAGACCAAGGCCAATGATCTAATACAAGAAGGCAAGATTGTCACAAACACCTCAATAAAGTGCGCCCTTGACGCAGCAGATACAGCAGCACGCACAATAAACTCAAGCGTTTTGCTGCGCAGACACGCATGGCTACGAATATCTGGCTTCAAGCAGGAGGTACAATCTACCATCCTCAATCTACCCTTAGACCAGGAACACCTGTTTGGGCCTAATGTGGACACTTCTCTAGAAAAAATGAAGAAGGACACAGACACAGCCAAAGCTATGGGAGCTCTACAAGCCACACCTAGCAGAGGTTCCTTTCGTCGCTCCTTATATAGAGGCGGCTCCAAAACTACAGCCACAGACACCACCTCTGCTAACTACAAAAACACCACTCAAACCTCCTCTAATAGAGGTTACTCCAGAGGTAATTACAGAGGTAATAACAACAGGGGTAGAGGACGCGGGTTTAACACACGCACCTCCCCTACCACCAAACAGTGACTTCCCTCCGTTTCCCCCGATCATTCCACTCCCGTCGGGGGAAGACTGTCAAAGTTCCTACCTGCGTGGAATTCCATCACCACCGACAGGTGGGTAATACAAATTATCCAGTATGGTTACTGCCTCGAACTCACTTCTACTCCCCCAACATACCACCCAGACAGCGTCCCATGTCCACGGAACATCTAACGCTCCTCAATCAAGAGGTTCTCTCTATGCTCCAAAAGCACGCAATAGAACCAGTCCCTCTACAACATCAGGGCACAGGGGTTTACTCACTATACTTTCTAATCCCCAAAAGGACGGTTCCCTCAGGCCCATACTGGACCTCAGACCCCTCAACTATTACATTCACTCAGATCATTTTCACATGATCACTCTTCAACAAATACTTCCACTACTCCAACAAGGCGACTTCCTTGCCACACTAGATCTCAAGGACGCCTATTTCCATATTCCCATTCACCCTGCGCACAGGAAATACCTAACGTTCATAGTGGACGGACAACATTATCAGTTCAAAGTCCTCCCATTCGGGGTGGCAACAGCACCAAGGGTTTTCACCAAGTGCCTAGCAGTAGTAGCTGCGCACTTACGAAGACAACACATTCACGTGTTTCCGTATCTAGACGACTGGCTAATAAAAGCCAAGTCACACAACCAATGTGTACAGCACACACTCCAAACAGTTCGGCTACTACACAATTTGGGGTTCACAATAAACCATACCAAATCGCATCTCCATCCCTCCTACATACATCAGTACCTAGGAGCCACAATCGATACCTCCAGGGCCCTTGCATACCCCAATCCTTCCAGGATAACAAGTATGCAAGCCCTCATCAACAAATTCCTACCTCAACACTACCTTCCAGCTCGAGTGTTTATGCAACTCGTAGGAATGATGGCCTCGTGCATCTTTATTGTCCCTCACGCACGACTTCAAATGCGGCCCCTGCAAGAATGCTTAGCACGTCAGTGGAACCAAGCTCAGGGCCAGCTTACAGATCTGGTGTTGGTAGACAGCCGCACTCATCGCTCTCTGCAATGGTGGAACATACAAAACATTTCCAAAGGGCGGCCGTTCCTAGAGCCAGTTCCACAAATAGTGCTCACAACAGACGCATCTCTCACCGGGTGGGGAGCTCACCTCCTTACCCACACAACGCAGGGCAGCTGGACCAAGTCACAAAAACTGCTCCACATCAACCACCTAGAATTATTAGCAATATTTCTAGCGCTAAAGTCATTCCAACCGCATCTTACTCACAAGACTGTCTTAGTCAAAACAGACAACATGACAGCAATGTACTATGTACAAAAACAGGGGGGACACACTCTCTACAGCTGTCTCGCCTGGCGCAAGCCATATGGAGATGGGCCATTCCTCAAAACATTTACCTCCTTGCAGAACACCTTCCAGGAGTTCACAATCACATTGCGGATCTGTTAAGTCGACAGACACAACAGATTCACGAATGGGAACTGCATCCGCAAGTTCTACAACCTTTTTTCCAAATGTGGGGCCATCCACAAATAGACCTGTTCGCCACACAAGAAAACACAAAATGCCCAACCTTCGCCGCCAGGTTCCCACACCCGTCGTCCAAGGGCAATGCAATATGGATGAACTGGTCAGGCAGATTTGCATACGCTTTTCCGCCTCTCCCACTCATTCCCTAGTAGTACGCAAACTCAGACAACAGTCTCTAACAATGATCCTAGTTGCTCCCACATGGGCAAGACAACCATGGTTCACAACACTTCTCGAACTCTCAGTAGTTCCACACCACAAACTGCACCTCTCTCCACACCTCTTAACTCAGAACCATGGAGAGATCAGACACCCCGATCCAGGTCAACTGAATCTGGCAATATGGCTCCTGAAGTCCTAGAGTTCGGTTACCTTAACCTTCCACCTGAGTGTATGCAGGTCATTAAAGAAGCCAGACGTCCCACTACCAGGGCTTGTTATGCAGCAAAATGGAAAAGGTTTGCTATTTATTGCAATAACAACAATATCAACCCACTAGATGCCTCCATACAAAACATTATCTGTTACTTGCTGCATCTGCAAACATGTAACCTAGCATACTCATCCATAAGATTACATCTTGCCGCTCTAGCCGCATACTTACAAAACAGACAGCATTTGTCACTGTTTCGAGTACCTGCAATTAAAGCCTTTATGGAAGGCCTTAAAAGAATCATTCCCCCTAGATTGCCACCCTCTCCAGCATGGAATCTAAATATTGTCCTCACCAGGCTCATGGGTCCCCCATTTGAACCTCTGCACAAATGTGAGTTACAATTTCTTACATGGAAAGTAGCCTTCCTAATTGCAATAACCTCTCTCAGAAGAGTGAGTGAGATTCAGGCTTTAACCATACAAGAACCTTTTTACAAATCCATCGTAATAAAGTAGTTCTCAGACCAAACCCCAAATTCCTACCTAAAGTAATTTCTGCTTTTCACCTTAACCAATCAATAGAGTTACCCGTCTTTTTCCAAGACCCAGACTCTGTAGCAGAAAGAGCTCTACACACACTAGATGTCAGAAGAGCCCTACTTTACTACATTGACAGGACCAAACCTTTCAGAAAGACAAAACAATTATTTGTAGCTTTCTCCCCACCACATAAAGGTAATCCCATCTCAAAGGCTGGCATTGCTAGATGGATAGTCAAATGCATTCAAATTTGCTACCAAAAGGCTAAACGCACCTTAATAATTCCCCTAGGGCACATTCCACACGTAAACTAGGGGCTTCTATGGCATTTTTAGGGAACATCCCCTAAATGACATATGTAAGGCAGCAACATGGTCTACGCCACATACCTTTACCAAACACTACTGTGTTGATGTACACGCAAAGCAGCAAGCTGCTGTGGGCCAAGCTGTTCTTAAAACACTTTTTCAGACTACTGCAACTGATACAGGTGACCACCGCTAGGGGAGACACTGCTATACAGTCTATGCACAGTGTACGATCTGCAGCTCATATGCCTCGAACGGTAAATGCTACTTACCAGTATGCATCTGTTCTTGGCATGTAGAGCTGCAGAGTCGTACACGCCCACCCACCTCCCCGGAACCTGTATCCGTTCCAGTATAATCTTAATTAGATATATTCACATGGACATCTTTTTCTTCTTACTGACTCCATCTTTTCCCATCATGGCGAAAAACAATCTAACCATGGAGTCGATGCCCATGCGCACTATCGTCCAAAGGAGGAGTCACCTATCTCGTGACTACAAAAGACTCTTCCAAGACAACAACAAAGTGCAAGCATCCGAGCCCAACACCAGATGGCGATCTCATGCACAGTGTACGACTCTGCAGCTCTACATGCCAAGAACAGATGCATACTGGTAAGTAGCATTTACCATTTATTACTAAACTCTCCTAATCTCTTGTGAGATTAGAAGTCAGGAACATATGCACAAATCAACGTATCTGAAAGAGACACGTTAGTGATAGATTCCTTACCTTAGAATATCCCCAGGCGTCAGGCTGGATCCGGAAAGTTTTGCGTAGCAGTACCCTTGCGCGTCGGTAGGCGGCGTCGTGCGGCTCCGCGTCCGTCGTCGGCGTCGTGATCGCCGGGATGACGTCGCGGGCAGTACTTAGGCGCCGCCCCTGCGCGCTGACGTCAGTTCTTCTTTTTCCGCGCCAGTAAGCGCAGATCCGGGAAGAGCAGTGCCCTGGTCAATTTTTGACCATACTTTTGGTGATTTTTTCACTGTCTTTTTCCACCTTCAGGTGTCGTAGGGATGCCCGGCTTCAAGCGATGCGGCGCCTGTGCGCGGATGATGTCCGTCACCGACCCGCATTGGGAGTGTCTCTTCTGCCTCGGCCGAGGCCACGACACCGAGTCTTGTCCCGAATGCCAGGCCCTCAACCCGAAGGCTTTGCGAGAGCGGTCTCGAAAGCTCCTCGAGGCCCGGCATTCGGCTCCGCGGAAGCCCCGGTCGCGTGAGAGGTCCAGGGGTCGCTCGCGGAGTGCACACCGGTCGTCGGCGTCGAAGTCTTCTTCGTCCGGTAAGTCTCGACACAAGAAGTCCAAGAAGCATCGTCGCTCTCGGACTTCGCCTCGCCGGTCTCGCGACTCGGCTGAGGCCCCTCCCGGCACCGTCCCCGCCCCCGCGGCCCCGGACTTGCCTGTGGAGTCGCCCCCGTCATACCCGCCCTTCCCGGGTTCGGGGGCGGATCCGGCCAAGGTACAGGAGTTCCTGTCGGCCATGGCCCGCCTCTCGGGCCTTCAGGCCCCTCCGGTGCGCCTTCGGGCCCCGCGGGCCCTGATGGGGTTGATCCGGCGCCGCCGGCGGCTCCGGCCCCGGCGTCGCCCGAGCCTCCAGCCTCGATCCCGGCTCCGGCTCCGGCCCCGGCCTCGATCCCGGCTCCACAACTCCCATCGACGCCGGTCGACCTTACGACACCTCCGCCGGCGCCGATGTCTCCGGTGCCGTTCTCGACGCCGCCCTGGGCTCCGGGCGGCGTCGTCCCCGGTTCCTTCCGGCTCCGGACATGGACCCGGAGCGACGTCGCTCGACGCCGGCTCCGGCGCCGATGGGACCTTGGGTCCCAAATGTCCCTCCTCCTCCTTATTTTGAACCAGAGGAGGACCAGGAGGACTGGGAGGGGTCTGATGACCCTCTGACACGCAACTGTCAGTATGATGAGGACTGGACAGAGAGTCTAGGGGAGGCCAGTGGTCTGGATACTTCTCCTGACACTGGCATGCTGTCTCCTCCCGTGGCTACGGAGGAGGGGGCCAATTTTGGTACGGTGTTGCGTAGGGCTGCTGGGGCCTTACGTCTCCAGCTCCCTACTTTGACGGTCCAGACTAACATCTTGACAGAGGTGCTTCAGCCGGCAGCCTCCTCTGCGGAGACTGTGCTGCCGTTTAACGACGCCCTCACGGACGTTCTTTTGGGCGCCTGGCACCTCGGACAGGTGGGTCTTGGACATTGTCCGAAGGGGCTACTCCCTCCCCTTCGAGGCCACCCCCCCAGCCATGCCACCTCAATTCCACCGCATGTCAGGGGATCACTTGGTGCTTCTACAGAAGGAAGTCACGGCCCTCTTGACCAAGAGGGCCATCGAGCATGTTCCGACCCCAGAAGTAGGGCGTGGTTGCTACTCCCACTACTTTCTGGTGCCCAAAAGGACAAGGAGGACATGCGTCCTATCTTGGACCTCCGGAACGTCAATCGCTTCCTCCGGAAGGAGAAGTTCAAGATGCTCACCCTAGCTCAGGTCTTGACTGCCCTCGACCCTGGAGACTGGTTGGTAGCGTTGGACTTGCAGGACGCGTATTTCCACATCCCCGTCCTGCCGGCCCACCGGCGTTACCTTCGGTTCACGGTAGGCCCCGAGCATTTTCAGTTCACCGTGCTCCCCTTTGGCCTTACCAGTGCCCCTCGGGTGTTCACGAAAGTGATGGCGGTGGTCGCAGCTCATCTGCGCCGGGCAGGGGTTTCAGTCTTCCCCTACCTCGACGACTGGCTGCTGAAGGCGGGCTCGTCCCAGGCAGTCGTCTCCCACCTCCAGACTACGGCCGAACTCCTGCACTCGCTGGGGTTCTCCATCAATGTGCCGAAGTCGCATCTAATTCCTTCTCCACAGCTCCTTTTCATCGGAGCAGTTCTGGACACGACGCAGTTTCGGGCCTATCCTCCCGCACGGCGAGTCCGGGATATTCAGGCTATGATTCCGATCTTTCGGCCTTTATCCTGGGTTTCGGTACGGATGACCCTGAGGCTGCTGGGCCTCATGGCCTCCTGCATCCTGCTGGTCAATCATGCCAGATGGCATATGCGGGCTCTGCAGTGGGACCTGAAGTTCCAGTGGGCGCAGCACCAGGGCAACCTGTCCGATCACGTCCAGATCTCGGAGGGGACTGCAAAACAGTTGCAGTGGTGGCTCTCGAACCGGCAATGGGTCATGGGCAGATCCCTCTCCCTTCCCCAGCCAGAGCATACAGTTGTGACGGACGCGTCCCTTCTGGGATGGGGCGGTCACATGGGAGAGGCGGAGATCAGAGGCCTCTGGTCTCCGGGCGGAGTCCCGGCTCCATATCAACATTCTGGAGCTCCGGGCGATCCGGCTTGCACTCAAGGCATTCCTTCCCTCTGTCAAAGGGAAGGTAGTGCAGGTGTTCACAGACAACACCACCGCCATGTGGTACTGCAACAAACAGGGCGGGGTGGGGTCTTGGACCCTTTGTCAGGAGGCTCTGCGCCTCTGGACATGGCTGGAACATCAGGGCATGTTCCTGATGGTTCAACACCTGGCAGGTTCTCTGAACGCCAGGGCGGACGAACTCAGCCGCAGGTGCATGATGGATCACGAATGGCGTCTTCACTCGGAAGTGGCGCAAGGACTCTTTCTACAGTGGGGAGAGCCTTGGTTAGATCTATTCGCCACCGAAGAGAACGCGCAATGTCATCAGTTCTGCGCGTTGGAATTTCCAAGGCGGCACTCGCTCGGCGACGCTTTTCGTCGCGAGTGGAGTTGCGGTCTGTTGTACGCCTTTCCGCCTATACCACTTCTACCCAGAGTGTTGAAGAAGATTCGGCACAACCGGGCCCAAGTCATTCTTGTGGCTCCGGACTGGGCTCGAAGAGTTTGGTATCCCGAGCTACTCAATATGAGCATAGATCCCCCGATCCGTCTGCCTCTTCGGGAGGATCTTCTGTCGCAGCACCAGGGGACGGTCCTCCACCCGAACCTGTCCAGTCTACACCTGCTTGCGTGGAGATTGAGCGGCGGCAGTTGATTCCTTTCAACTTGCCTCCCGAAGTTTGTGATGTGATTCTGGCAGCCAGGCGTCCCTCCACTAAGGTGGTATACGCCTGCAGGTGGAACAAATTTGTGGCATGGTGCACAGCAAAGGCTGTGGATCCCCTTTCTGCCCCTCTTTCTGAGGTCCTTCTGTTCCTTCTCTCTCTGGCCCAACAGGGTTCTGCCCTGGGTACCATCAAGGGTTATCTTTGTGCTATCTCGGCCTTCCTCAGGCTCCCTGATCAGCCCTCCCTTTTCAAGTCCCCTGTTGTTAACAGGTTCTTAAAAGGCATTACTCACCTCTTCCCTCCTGTTCCGTTTGTAATGCCTCAGTGGGACTTGAACTTGGTTCTTACCTTTTTGATGTGCGCTCCCTTTGAGCCTCTGCATAACTGTCCTCTTCGTCTTCTGACTCTAAAGGCAGCCTTTCTGGTGGCCATCACCTCCGCTCGGCGGGTGAGTGAGCTCCAGGCTCTTTCTTGCAAACCTCCCTTTCTGTCTGTTCATCCAGACAAGGTTGTTCTTCGGACGCGTCCGTCCTTCTTGCCAAAGGTGGTTACTGCTTTCCACATTGGGCAGACCATCACTTTGCCCACCTTCTTTCCGCCTCCGCATCCTTCCAGAGAGGAAGAGAGGCTCCACCGTCTGGACCCAAAACGTGCGCTCTCCTTCTATATCGACCGCACGAAACACTTCCGGGTGGATGTCCAGCTCTTTGTTGGCTACGTGGGCGCCAAAAGGTCGGGCGGTGCACAAGAGGACCATCTCCCGCTGGGTTACCCTGTGCATCAAGACCTGCTATTCTTTGGCTAAAAAGGAGCCTCCTGTTGGGCTGCGTGCCCATTCCACCAGGGCGACGGCTGCTACCACGGCCTTGGGCCGCGGTGTTCCGCTGCCGGTTATCTGTCAGGCAGCTACGTGGGCCTCGCTGCACACGTTTACTAAGCATTACTGCCTTGACAGTCAGGTCCGGAGGGACGGCTTCTTTGGCCGTTCTGTCCTCCAGGACTTCCTTGTCTGATCTTTGTTCGCAGACCCACCACCGGGGTTGGTATTGCTGGGGTATCTATTCTAAGGTAAGGAATCTATCACTAACGTGTCTCTTTCAGATGCACAAGTTACTAACTTGTGTAACGATATATCTGTAAGAGACAGTAGTTAGTGATAGATTCCTACCGCCCCACCCATCCTCCCCGTTCTGCGAACTGATTTCTAGGGTTAAGGACATCCCTTTCAGGGCCCTAGTATTTTTCAGACACCTGTGTCAGATTCTTGCATGGCTCTGCGTTCCTGGCGCGGAAAGTCGTGTACAGAACTGACGTCAGCGCGCAGGGGCGGCGCCTAAGTACTGCCCGCGACGTCATCCCGGCGATCACGACGCCGACGACGGACGCGGAGCCGCACGACGCCGCCTACCGACGTGCAAGGGTACTGCTACGCAAAACTTTCCGGATCCAGCCTGACGCCTGGGGATATTCTAAGGTAAGGAATCTATCACTAACTACTGTCTCTTACAGATATATCGTTACACAAGTTAGTAACTTGTGCTTCACAACAAATTGAGCACAAATATGGCTGGGGCCCTAGGGGCGTACCAGACCATATACTAAAAAAGAGACTTAAGAACAACGACTTGCAAAGGGACAAGGCCCAGGGCCTTCAGAAGTGCTGGGGCCTCACAAAACCACCCAAGGCAGGTAAGTAAAGGACCCACGGGGGACGCGTGCAGTGAGGGAACACAGGCGCGGATCGCCGTAGCCTTCAATGGGGCAAGTCGCGGTTGGAAATTAAGAGTTTAAGGGCACTTCGGGAGTAGCTACAAGCAAGTCACTTACAGGGTAAGTAGTTCTAGGGCCGACACCCACAGGAGCACCGTAGTGCTGGAGTTACCTCACCCAGGGAAGCAGGGTGCATAGGTGTCCTTTGGTGTCGGGTCGCGGCGTCGTTTTCAATGGGAGCCAATGAAGACTTGCTGCTTGTGAAGCCAGAAGAAGTGTCCGGTGGAATCCAAGCCTGGATTCGGAAGGAGGAAGACCTGAAAGCAGAGGGGACAGTGTTTAAAGTCACTTGGCAGTGACCCGGGGCAAGGAAGATGAATGCCCACCGTCTTCGACAGATTCAGGTTGCTCACGGGTGTCTTGACTCTTCGGCCACGAGGTCCAGGAGGCGTCGAGGACGACCAGGAGCTGGATTCAGCGTGTCCCACGAAGTCTGCAGCTGACTGCGGTGTCGGCGACCCGATGGGAGCCAACAAGCCTTGGTAGCAGCAAGTCTCGTGGAAAGAACAAAAAGTCCAGGGTGCAGACCAGCAAGGTCTGGGGGCCTCACCCAGCGAGGGTAAGTCAGGGCAGGCCTGGAGCAACCAGGGGAGCCCTTTGGATTTGTAGAAAAGTCTTCAGGGGACCCACAAGCCGGCTGGCAAGGGATCGTGAAGACGCCTCGGGAGGATTCCTTCAACAGGGGTCCACGGTCACTCGGGACGGGGTAGGCCTCTGATCTTGGGAGGGATCTCTGCTAGAGGCTGGGACCACACGTGGTCCAAAGCACAGGTTCGTAGAACGTCGTGAAGGGGTTGCACTCGAAAATAGTGCACGGTACCCAGGGACTGCGGTTCCTCGTCACTCGTGGGGTCCACTTGCCTCAGCTTCGATGGGGACTCACGATGGCCTTGGAGAAGTCAGGAAATCCTCTTCCTGGGCTGCAGGGACTTCGGGCTCCGGCGGGAGCGGCGTAGTTTGCGACCGTCGTTGCAGTTTTTGGTGCCTGCCAAGCAGGGGAGTCACTCCTTGACTCCAAGGGAGATTCTTCAGTCTTCCAGAGGTAGTGGAACGTCGAAGGTCCGGGATTCTTCTTTAGAGCGTCGTCCAGGGATATCTAGTTTGCAAGGTCAAGGGTTCCCTATCTTATACTAAAAGGAAGGGAGGGACTAGCTCTATGACCCCACCTATGGGAGGGTCAGGGGAGTAGGTGGCTACACCCACTTCCCTTTGTCCAGTTTCGCGCCAGAGCAGGGGCAGGTAGCCCCTGAGCCGGTTTGAACTGGTGTATGCACAGAGGAGCCCCCTGCTCCCCCAGTTCAGGACTTCAAAGCACTCTAGGAGTGCACCCACCCAGCCCCAATACACTAAACCCTGTCTGGGAGGTGGTCACACCCCCCTGTGACAGGATACCTATTGTTGGGCCTCCTCCACTGCGAGTTTCGGTCATCAGCAGGAGGGCAGCCCATTGTCTGTGACTGGTGGCATCCATTTTGTGATGCCAGAGCTCTTCAGGATTCTACCGCGTTTCCACAGTAGGTACATGTCTATCCCTCTAGAAGGGTGGGATCATACTCCCACACCAGTTACTGGTGTGGGGGTATGATTCCAAGGTGTTTGACACCAAACACGACATGTTTTGATGCAGCCATTCCAAAGTTGGCATTAACCGCGAGGTTATAATGCACTTAAGAGTATATGGTTTGACCGTATTCACAAACCGCCCCAGAGAATGGACTCAGAGCAGCAGCGGGGCCCTGCTCAGCCAGAGGCACCCTCTCACATAGAAACTAAGCACCCTGCCCTCAGGATTGATAGGCCCTGCCTTAGGGGTGACTGATAGGTTTAAATGTGTGTGCAGGGGAGATATAGGGAACCTATATCTCAGTGAGGGGTGCTAGCACCTCCTCACCCAGGCTGCAGTAGCAGGCCTGTGGTGTCAGATTTAGTCTGCTTCCCAGGGGTGGCATAATACATGCTTCAGCCCCTGGTAGGCCTGTGAAGTACCTATTCCCTTGGTACATAAGGTACCATATACTAGGGACTCATAAGGTACCACAGTATCCAATCACTAGTGCACCTAGAGTGCACTCCAAGTCGTTTAGAGAGAACAGAGAGGCTGGGGCCCTGATTGGCAGGGTCCCAGCCAGACTATAGCCAGAAACCAGTGTAAATATCAGAAAAAAAGTGGGAGCAACATAAGAGGCAGATCCTACTCTCCTACACACTCCCTTCCCCAACCAGAGTTCACAGTGGTGACAGATGCATCACTGCTGGGATGGGGCGGCCACATGGGAGAGGTGGAGATCAGAGCCCTCTGGTCTCCGGCGGAGTCCGGGCTCCACATCAACCTTCTGGAGCTTCGGGCGATCCGTCTTGCACTAAAAGCATTCCTTCCCTCTGTCCGGGGAAGAGTGGTGCAGGTGTTCACGGACAACACCACCGCCATGTGGTACTGCAACAAACAGGGCGGGTGGGGTTGTGGACCCTATGTCCGGAGGCTCTCCGTCTCTGGACATGGCTGGAACATCAGGGCATATCCCTGGTTGTTCAACACCTGGCAGGTTCACTGAACGCCAGGGCGGACGAACTCAGCCGCAGGTGCATGATAGATCACGAATGGCGTCTTCACTCAGAGGTGGCGCAAGGTCTCTTTCAGCAGTGGGGAGATCCTTGGTTAGATCCATTCGCCACCGAAGAGAACGTGCAACGTCAGCAATTCTGCGCGTTGGAATTTCCAAGGCGGCACTCGCTAGGCGACGCTTTTCGTCGCGAGTGGAGTTGCGGTCTTCTATACGCCTTTCCGCCTATACCACTTTTGCCCAGAGTGCTGAAGAAGATCTAGCGCGACCGGGCCCAAGTCATCATTGTGGCTCCGGATTGGGCACGAAGAGTCTGGTATCCCGAGCTACTACACATGGCCATCGATCCTCCGATCAGACTGCCTCTTCGGGAGGATCTTCTGTCGCAGCAGCAGGGGACGGTCGTCCACCCGAACCTGTCCAGCATCTACCTCCTTGCGTGGAGATTGAGCGGCGGTAGTTGACGTCATTTGACCTGCCTCCCGAAGTCTATGATGTTATCTTGGCAGCCAGGCGTCCCTCCACTAAAACGGTATACGCCTGTAGATGGAACAAATTTGTGGCATGGTGCGCAGCAAAGGCTGTGGATCCCCTTTCTGCCCCTCTTTCTGAGGTTCTCTTGTTCCTTCTTTCTTTGGCCCAGCAAGGCTCTGCTCTGGGCACTCTTAAGGGCTACCTCTCGGCCATTTCAGCCTTTCTTAGGCTTCCTGATCAGCCTTCTCTTTTCAAGTCCCCTGTTGTCAATCGCTTCCTTAAGGGCATTACTCATCTTTTTCCTCCTGTTCCCTTCGTAATGCCTCAGTGGGACTTGAACTTGGTTCTTACGTATCTTATGTGCACTCCCTTTGAGCCGCTACATAACTGTCCTCTCAGACTTTTGACTTTAAAAACTGCCTTTCTGTTGGCCATCACCTCTGCGCGCAGGGTGAGTGAGATGGAAGCTTTCTTCCAAGCCTCCTTTTCTGGCTGTTCATCCGGACAAGGTCGTCCTCGGAACTAGACCTTCCTTTCTTCCCAAGGTGGTTACTTTTTTTCACATTGGTCAAACCATCACTTTGCCCACCTTCTTTCCGCCTCCGCATCCTTCTAAGGAGGAAGAGAGGCTCCATCGTCTGGATCCAAAACGTGCGCTTTCCTTTTATTTGGATCGCACAAAACAATTCCGGGTGGATGACAAGCTCTTTGTTGGCTACGTGGGCGCCAAGGAAGGTCGGGCCGTGCACAAATGGACCATCTCCAGGTGGGTTGTTTTGTGCATCAAAGCTTGCTACTGTTTGGCAAAGAAGGAGCCTCCAGTGGGACTGCGCGCCCATACCACCAGGGCGACTGCAGCTACAACTGCTTTGGGACGGTGAGTTCCCCTTAATGACATCTGTCAGGCAGCTACGTGGGCATCTCTGCACACGTTCACAAAACACTACTGCCTGGACAGCCAAGTCCGGAGAGATGGCTTCTTTGGCCGTTCTGTTCTCCAGAACTTTCTGGTGTGAACTTAGTTCGCAGACCCACCTCCGGGGTTGGTATTACTGGGGTATCTATTCTAAGGTAAGGAATCTATAACTAATTGTCTCTTTCAGATGAACAAGTTACTTACCTTCAATAACAATATATTTGTAAGACATAGATTAGTTATAGATTCCTTACCGCCGCACCCATCATCCCCGTTCTGCGAACTGACTTCTAGGGTCAGGGAATCCCTTTCAGGGCTCTAGTTTTGTGCACCAGTGGTCAGTGTCTTGCATGGCGCTGCGCTTCTGGCGTGGAATGTCGTGTAAAAGAACTGACGTCAGCGCGCGAGGGCTGCATCTAAGTAGCTACCGCGACGTCATCGACGAACGCTGAGCCGACAGACGCCACCTTCCGACGCGCAGGGGTACTGCTGACGAAAAAATTCTCCGATTCCAGTCGGACGCCTGGGGGTAATTCTAAGGTAAGGAATCTATAACTAATCTATGTCTCTTACAGATATATCGTTACTGAAGGTAAGTAACTTGTTCAACTGGCTAATCAAAGCAAACACATTCACACTTTGCAAACAAAACGCTCAAAAGACCCTAGATTTACTATATCAACTAGGGTTTTTCCGTCAACCTACAAAAATCTCATCTACAGCCAGCTGCTACTCGATCGTTTCTAGGGGCCATGCTCAACACAAATCTAGCGTTCGCATCCCCAAACGCAGACAGAATACACAACATACCAGCATTAATTCAGCAGTTCCAAACAGGAACTCGCATTCCTGCCAAAACATTTCTCAGACTTCTGGGCATGATGGCATCCTGTATTTACATAGTCCCACATGACAGACTAAATATGAGACCTCTACAACAGTGTCTGTCTCTCTCAACAATGGACTCAGTCACTGGGTCAACTTCACGATCTAGTGTTGGTAAACAACTACACTTATCGCTCTCTGCAATGGTGGAATCCCCAAAATCTATCCAACGGGCGGCTGTTTCACGACCCAGTTTCCTAAATAATTCTAAAAGAATCTTCTTTTACAGGATGGGGAGCACATCTCCACAACCTCATTATTCATGGACTATGGGATTCCAAACACTAGAATCTCCATAGCAAGCACCTAGAGCTGCATGCTGTTCATCTAGCAATCAAAGCCTTCCCAACTCGCCTACAGCACAAAGTTGTCCTCATTCGAACAGACAATATGACAACTATGTATTATTTACAAAAACAGGGGGGTGGGGGGGGGGGGCACACACTCCAATTACCTCATCTGGCACAGAAAATATGGAAGTTAGCAATACACCACAACGTTCATCTCTTAGCAGAACATGTCCCAGGGACAAGCAATCAAATTGTGGACTTTCTGAGCAGATCACAACATGTCCACCAATGGGAGATTCACCCCAATGTTCTTCAACCATACTTTCACAAGTGGGTGTTTCAAGAAATAGACCTGTATGCAACAAAAGATGACGCAAAATGTCCACACTTTGCAAGCACGTATCACCACCATCAATCTAAACACAATGCTCTATGGATGAACTGCTCAGGGATATTTGCATACGCTTTTCTTCCGTTAGTGGTCAGGGAACTCAGATAAACATCTCTCACCATGATACTAATAGCTCCAGCATGGGCTCGACAACTATGGTTATCAACACTCATAGAACTGTCTCTAGTCCCACACTAGAAATTTCACCTCAACCGGGACCTTCTCACATAAAACCATGGGACACTAAGACATCCCAATCCCAAAGAAATGAATCTTGCAATTTGGCTCCTGAAGTCTTAGAGTTTGGATACTTACATTTACCTCAAGACTGTATGAACATTCTTAAAGAGGCTCGTAAAACCTACCACAAGGCAATGTTATGCAGCAAAATGGAAATATTTTGTAGTGTTCTGCTACAAACAAGACATCAACCGTCTGCATGGAAAGGTACAAACTATTATTCTTTATCTATTACATTTACAAACTGCAGGGTTAGCATACAGTTCTATAAGATTACATCTTGCAGTGATTTGCAGCATACCTGCGGAAAAGGCAACACTTATTAATCTTTAAAATTCCAGTTATCAAAGCATTTATGGAGGGGCTTAAGAGGTTAATTCCTCCTAGAATTCCACCTGCTCCAGCACGGAACTTAAACATTGTCCTCACAAGACTAATGGGTTCTCCTTTTGAACCATTACACTCTTGTCAATTGCAGTATCTTTAATGTAAACTTGCATTATTAATTGCTATCACTTCCCTTAGAAGAGTCAGTGAAATTCAAGCATTAACTCTCGAAGAGCCTTTCTTTCAACTACATCATGATAGAGTAGTGCTCAGAACTAACCCAAAATTTCGACAAAGTGGTTTTCAATTTTCATAATAATCCATTGATTTACCTGTTTTTTTTCCAGCAACCAGACAGTTGCAGAAAGAGCCTTACATACATTAAATGTAAAAAGGGCACTTATGTATGACATTGACAGAACTAAATCATTTAGAAAGGCAAAACAATTATTGCCTTTACTCCTCCCGTATAGAAAAAGCAATTTCAAAATCAACCATTGCACGATGAATAGCTAAATGTATCCAAACATGCTATATAAAAGCTAAAAAAAACTTCTACCGGTTTCCCCAAAAGCTCACTCTACTAGAAAAGTTGGAGCTTCCATGGCGTTTTTGGGGAACATACCTATTGCTGAAATTTGTAAAGCAGCAATATGGTCTCAGCCACATACTTTCATAAAACATTATGTGGATGTATTTGCGCGCCAACAAGCTAATGTTGGCCAGGCTGTACTTAAAACTCTTTTTCAAACAACTGCAACTCCCCAACTTAACCACTGCCTTGGGAGAGGGACTGCTTTAAAGTCTATGCAAAGCATGTGTATCTACAGCACACATGCCTCAAACGGATTGTTACTTACCCTGTAAGCATCTGTTCTTGGCATGTAGTGCTGTAGATTCACATGCGCCAACCCTCTTCCCCAATAAGCTTGTGTAGGTTGTAGTTTATACTGGTAATTCCCTATCAAATGCATGGCCATCTCATTGCGTACATATACACTATTCTTACATTCTCACCTACCCACAGCGAAACAATCTGAAGATGGCGTTGATGGCATGCACAGTATTACCAAGAGGAGGAGTCACTCAGTCTTGTGACTCAAAGAAAACTTCTTGGAAATAAAACAACTTGTAATCATCCGCGCCCAACACTAGATGGCGGACTTATGCAAAGCATGTGAATCCACAGCACTATATGCCAAGAGCAGATGCTTACAGGGTATTGTATTGTTATTGCATTTATATAGCGCTACTACCCCTGACAAGGCGTCAAAGCGCTTTTCTGGCGAGTAGCAGGCTACTCCGGAACCCATAAAGGATTAGTGGTGAATTAGTATAGTGAAATATGAAAGTAATTTGAGGGTGGATATGTTAGTCAGTTATTTGGATTGAGACGGATAGTAGAGGGATAGAAGAGGGAAAAAGGTTTGCATTTATATAGCGCTTGCTACCCCTGATGAGGTATTGAAGCGCTGTTTCGGCGAGTAACACGCTACTCCGGAACCCAAAAAGGATTAGTGGTAAATATGTAGAGTGAAATATGAAAGTAATTTGAGTGGTAGATATTAGTCAGTTATTTGGATTGAGAAGGAAGAGGGAAAGGTCTAGTATTTTGTTTTTTTTTTGGGGGGGGTTTATAGCTGTAGGAGGGGTTTTGGGTGAGTAAAGGGGAGGTGGGGGAGTTTAGTATAGGGAAATATGAAACTAATTTGAGTGGTGGGTATGTTCTGTTTTTAGGTCTTGCCTACGCAGCGTGCATGCGCTGCATAGGAGAAAGACCTTTAGCCATCGATGCGCCTTTTCAGCCAAAAACGTGCACGCGTTGCATTGCTATCTGAAAGAGACACGTTAGTGACAGATTCCTTACCTTAGAATATCCCCAGGCGTCAGGCTGGATCCGGAAAGTTTTTGCGTAGCAGTACCCTTGCGCGTCGGTAGGCGGCGTCGTGCGGCTCCGCGTCCGTCGTCGGCGTCGTGATCGCCGGGATGACGTCGCGGGCAGTACTTAGGCGCCGCCCCTGCGCGCTGACGTCAGTTCTTCTTTTTCCGCGCCAGCAAGCGCAGATCCGGGAAGAGCAGTGCCCTGGTCATTTTTTGACCAAACTTTTTGGGTGAATTTTTCACTGTTTTTCTATCAATCGACTTCAAGGTGTCGTAGGGATGCCCGGGTTTAAACGTTGCGGCGCCTGTGCTCGGATGATGTCCATCACAGACCCGCATCGGGAGTGTCTCTTCTGCCTCGGCCGAGGCCACGTCACGGAGTCTTGTTCCGACTGCCGGGCCCTCAACCCGAAAGCTTTGCGAGAGCGGTCTCGAAAGCTCCTGGAGGCCCGGCATTCGGCTCCGCGCAAGCCCCGGTCGCGTGAGAGGTCCAGGGGTCGATCGCGGAGTCCACACCGGTCGTCGGCATCGAAGTCTTCTTCGTCCGGTAAGTCCAAACACAAAAAGTCCAAAAAGCATCGTCGCTCTAGGACTTCGCCTCGCCGGTCTCGCGACTCGGCTGAGGCCCCTCCCGGCACCGTCCCCGCCCCGCGGCCCCGGACATGCCTGTGGAGTCGCCCCCGCAATACCCGTCCTTCCCGGGTTCGGGGGCGGATCCGGCCCACGTACAGGAATTCCTGTCGGCCATGGCCCGCCTCTTCGGGCCTCCAGGTCCCTCCGGTGCGCCTTCGGGCCCCGCGGGCCCTGATAGGGTTGCTCCGGCGTCGTCTCCGGCCCCGGCGTCGCCCGTGCCTCCAGCCTCGATCCCGGCTCCGGCCCCGATCCCGGCTCCACAACCCCCATCGACGCCGGTCGACCTAACGACACCTCCGCCGGCGCCAATGTCTCCGGTGCCGTTCTCGACGCCGCCTGGGGCTCCGGGCGGCGTCGTCCCCCAGTTCCTTCCGGCTCCGGACATGGACCCGGACCGACGTCGCTCGACGCCGGTTCCGGTGCCGATGAGACCTTGGGTCCCAAATGTCCCTCCTCCCCCTTATTTTGAACCAGAGGAGGACCAGGAGGACTGGGAGGGGTCTGATGACCCTCTGGCACAACAGTGTCAGTACGATGAGGACTGGACAGAGGGTCTAGGGGATGCCAGTGGTCTAGATACTTCCCCTGACACTGGCATGCTGTCTCCTCCCGTGGCTACGGAGGAGGGAGCCAATTTTGCAACGGTGTTGCGTAGGGCGGCTGGAGCCTTACATCTCCAACTCCCTACTGTGGCGGTCAAGACTAATCTCTTGACAGAGGTGCTTCAGCCGGCAGCCTCCTCTACGGAGACTGTGCTGCCGTTTAACGACGCCCTCACTGACGTTCTTTGGGCGCCTGGTCCAAGCCCAACACAGGGGCTCCTGTGGATAGGAACGTGTCCCGACGCCATCGCCCAGCTCCGGGCGACCCCCTGTTTCTCTCTGTCCACCCCACTCCTGAGAGCTTGGTTGTCCAAGCCTCCGCTTCCCAAACCGCCTTCCCTACCGCCCCTCCGGATAGGGAATCCAAACGCCTGGATCAATTTGGGAAGAAGGGTTTTCTTCCTCCAGTGCTGGCTTGCGGTCCATCAACACCGCTTGTCTTTTGGGCCGATATACCCACTCCTTGTGGGATTCGGTGGCGAATGTTTTGCCCCAGTGTTCTGAGGAGGTCCAGACACTGCTTTCCCGCGCCATTGCGGAAGGAAGGGATGCGGCCAAATACACGATACGATGTGGCCTTGATACCGCCGACTCGCTGGGCAGGTCTATTGCAACGACGGTGGCGCTGCGACGCCACGCCTGGCTGAGAACCACTGGTTTTTCAGGGGATGTCCAGAATACTCTCATGGATATGCCCTTTGATGGAGTCGGTCTTTTTGGGTCCAAAGCAGACCATGCGTTGGAGCGCTTTAAGGACTCACGGGCTACTGCCAAGTCCCTGGGCCTTTCTGCTACACGCCCTCCGCTGACTTCTGCTTTTCGCCCCTATCGTGGCCACGGTAGGGGCGCCCCTTCACGTCAGCAGCCCAGCCACCGGCCCGCGCAGCAGGCGTCTTCGCGTGGCCGAGGACGTGGATTCCGCCGTGGCGGATCGGGCAACCAGCGTGCGGGTCAGGCCACCACCTCCAACCCGTCCGCGACCTCCAAACCCTCCTAGTCCCTCCTTTCAGGTGCACAGCACGCCAGTAGGGGCAGGGTCCGCCATCACCTTCCCCACTGGCGTACCATCACCTCGGACAGGTGGGTCTTGGACATTGTCTGAAGGGGCTACTCCCTCCCCTTCGAGTCCACCCCCCCAGCCATGCCACCTCAATTCCACAGCATGTCAGGGGATCACTTGGTACTTCTGCAGAAGGAAGTCACGGCCCTCTTGGCCAAGAGGGCCATCGAGCATGTTCCGACCCCAGAAGTAGGGCGTGGTTGCTACTCCCACTACTTCCTGGTGCCCAAGAAGGACAAGGAGGACATGCGTCCTATCTTGGACCTCCGGAACGTCAATCGCTTCCTCCGGAAGGAGAAGTTCAAGATGCTCACCCTAGCTCAGGTCTTGACTGCCCTCGACCCTGGAGACTGGTTGGTAGCGTTGGACTTGCAGGACGCATATTTCCACATCCCCGTCCTGCCGGCCCACCGGCGTTACCTTCGGTTCACGGTAGGCCCCGAGCATTTTCAGTTCACCGTGCTCCCCTTTGGCCTTACCAGTGCCCCTCGGGTGTTCACGAAAGTGATGGCGGTGGTCGCAGCTCATCTGCGCCGGGCAGGGGTTTCAGTCTTCCCCTACCTCGACGACTGGCTGCTGAAGGCGGGCTCGTCCCAGGCAGTCGTCTCCCACCTCCAGACTACGGCCGAACTCCTGCACTCGCTGGGGTTCTCCATCAATGTGCCTAAGTCGCATCTGATTCCTTCTCCACAGCTCCTTTTCATCGGAGCAGTTCTGGACACGACGCAGTTTCGGGCCTATCCTCCCGAACGGCGAGTCCGGGATATTCAGGCTATGATTCCGATCTTTCAGCCTTTATCCTGGGTTTCGGTACGGATGACCCTGAGGCTGCTGGGCCTCATGGCCTCCTGCATCCTGCTGGTCAATCATGCCAGATGGCATATGCGGGCTCTGCAGTGGAACCTGAAGTTCCAGTGGGCGCAGCACCAGGGTAACCTGTCCGATCACGTCCAGATCTCGGAGGGAACTGCAAAACAGTTGCAGTGGTGGCTCTCGAACCGGCAATGGGTCATGGGCAGATCCCTCTCCCTTCCCCAGCCAGAGCACACAGTTGTGACGGACGCGTCCCTTCTGGGATGGGGCGGTCACATGGGAGAGGCGGAGATCAGAGGCCTCTGGTCTCCGGCGGAGTCCCGGCTCCATATCAACCTTCTGGAGCTCCGGGCGATCCGACTTGCACTCAAGGCATTCCTTCCCTCTGTCAAAGGGAAAGTAGTGCAGGTGTTCACAGACAACACCACCGCCATGTGGTACTGCAACAAACAAGGCGGGGTGGGGTCGTGGACCCTTTGTCAGGAGGCTCTGCGCCTCTGGACATGGCTGGAACATCAGGGCATGTTCCTGATGGTTCAACACCTGGCAGGTTCCCTGAACGCCAGGGCGGACGAACTCAGCCGCAGGTGCATGATGGATCACGAATGGCGTCTTCACTCGGAAGTGGCGCAAGGACTCTTTCTACAGTGGGGAGAGCCTTGGTTAGATCTATTCGCCACCGAAGAGAACGCGCAATGTCATCAGTTCTGCGCGTTGGAATTTCCAAGGCGGCACTCGCTCGGCGACGCTTTTCGTCACGAGTGGAGTTGCGGTCTATTGTACGCCTTTCCGCCTATACCACTTCTACCCAGAGTGTTGAAGAAGATTCGGCACGACCGGGCCCAAGTCATTCTTGTGGCTCCGGACTGGGCTCGAAGAGTTTGGTATCCCGAGCTACTCAGTATGAGCGTAGATCCCCGATCCGTCTGCCTCTTCGGGAGGATCTTCTGTCGCAGCAGCAGGGGACGGTCCTCCACCCGAACCTGTCCAGTCTACACCTGCTTGCGTGGAGATTGAGCGGCGGCAGTTGATGCCTTTCGACTTGCCTCCCGAAGTTTGTGATGTGATTCTGGCAGCCAGGCGTCCCTCCACTAAGGTGGTATACGCCTGCAGGTGGAACAAATTTGTGGCATGGTGCACAGCAAAGGCTGTGAATCCCCTTTCTGCCCCTCTTTCTGAGGTCCTTCTGTTCCTTCTTTCTCTGGCCCAACAGGGTTCTGCCCTGGGTACCATCAAGGGTTATCTTTGTGCAATCTCGGCCTTCCTCAGGCTCCCTGAGCAGCCCTCCCTTTTCAAGTCCCCTGTTGTTAACAGGTTCTTAAAAGGCATTACACACCTCTTCCCTCCTGTTCCGTTTGTGATGCCTCAGTGGGACTTGAACTTGGTTCTTACCTTTTTAATGTGCGCTCCCTTTGAGCCTCTACATAACTGTCCTCTTCGTCTTCTTACTCTGAAGACATCATTTCTGGTGGCCATCACCTCCGCTCGGCGGGTGAGTGAGCTCCAGGCTCTATCTTGCAAACCTCCCTTTCTGTCTGTTCATCCAGACAAGGTTGTTCTTCGGACGCGTCCGTTCTTCTTGCCATAGGTGGTTACTGCTTTCCACATTGGGCAGACCATCACTTTGCCCACCTTCTTTCCGCCTCCGCATCCTTCCAGAGAGGAAGAGAGGCTCCACCGTCTGGACCCAAAACGTGCGCTCTCCTTCTATATTGACCGCACAAAACACTTCCGGGTGGATGACCAGCTCTTTGTTGGCTACGTGGGCGCCAAAAAAGGTTGGGCGCTGCACAAGAGGACCATCTCCCGCTGGGTTACCTTGTGCATCAAGACCTGCTATTCTTTGGCTAAGAAGGAGCCTCCTGTTGGGCTGCGTGCCCATTCCACCAGGGCAACGGCTGCTACCACGGCCTTGGGCCGCGGTGTTCCGCTGCCGGTTATCTGTCAGGCAGCTACGTGGGCCTCGCTGCACACGTTTACAAAGCATTACTGCCTTGACAGTCAGGTCCGGAGGGACGGCTTCTTTGGCCGTTCTGTCCTCCAGGACTTCCTTGTCTGATCTTTGTTCGCAGACCCACCACCGGGGTTGGTATTGCTGGGGTATCTATTCTAAGGTAAGGAATCTGTCACTAACGTGTCTCTTTCAGATGCACAAGTTACTAACTTGTGTAATGATATATCTGTAAGAGACAGTAGTTAGTGACAGATTCCTACCGCCCCACCCATCCTCCCCGTTCTGCGAACTGATTTCTAGGGTTAAGGACATCCCTTTCAGGGCCCTAGTATTTTTCAGACACCTATGTCAGCTTCTTGCATGGCTCTGCGTTCCTGGCGCGGAAAGTCGTGTACAGAACTGACGTCAGCGCGCAGGTGCGGCGCCTAAGTACTGCCCGCGACGTCATCCCGGCGATCACGACGCCGACGACGGACGCGGAGCCGCACGACGCCGCCTACCGACGCGCAAGGGTACTGCTACGCAAAAACTTTCCGGATCCAGCCTGACGCCTGGGGATATTCTAAGGTAAGGAATCTGTCACTAACTACTGTCTCTTACAGATATATCGTTACACAAGTTAGTAACTTGTGCTTTAATGGCAACACGTGCACGTCTGGCGATTCCCTTGCGGGAGCGCGCTTTGACACCATATGTTTGTAATTAACTTGCAAACATATGGTGCCCCTGCTCGTTCCCGGAAGGGAAACAGGCGCAGGCCCACTCCTCTCTCGCGCGCGCTTGTTTTTAAACGTGAGCACGCCTGTCATTTTCATTATAAAGCAGCTTCCCTGGCTGATCACTAGATGGCGCCAGACGCCATATTTTCTCTTTCCCTAAAGTACATATTGTCCAATGTTAGAAACCGGCGCTGCGCGTCACTTCTTGCCACAATGGCAGAGGCATCAAGATGTCCCCCTGTGAAGTTTTGACCCCAGGCTTCAGGGTCATTTCTGGCAAACCCGATCAGAATTATGACACATTTATAATTAGACTTCCACTTATTTCCTGTAATGTGGTACCGCAATTCCGCATAACAGCACAGAACAAGCATGTGCAATGCAATAGGTCTCAGTCCTTCTGTCTTGTCCCTGTCATTCCGTCTTTACAGTCCGCCTACCATGTTTCTCTGTCGGTTGCTCTGTCCATTCCCTGTCAGTCAGACTCTCCGGTACGCTTTTCATGTTTCCCTGTCAGTCCCTCTGTCTTGTCCGTCAGTCCATCTCTCCAGTCCGCCTGTCATGTTGCTCTATCGGTCGCTCTCTCCTGCCAGACCCTCTCTCCAGTCCGCCTGCAAGGTTTCTCTGTCAGTCCCTCTGGCCAGTCCTCGTCCGTCTGTCACTCCATTTGCCATGTTTCCCTGTCAGTCCCTCTTTACTGTGCCTCTGTCCTGTGCCTGTCAGCCCGTCTCTCCTGTCCGCCTGATTTGCTTCTCTGTCGGTCCCTCTGTCGTGCCCCTGTCATTCACTCCAGTCCGCCTGTCATGTTTCTCTGTCTGTCCCTCTGGCTAGTCCCCGTCAGTGCATGTCTTCAGTCCGCCTGTCTTGTTTATTTCTGCCGCTTCTCTGACTGTTAGACGGAAGTGCAGCCTATATGGCTGTAGGTTTGCAGAGAGCATGCGTTCGCTGGCCGTAGTGAAAGGGAGGTCCGCCTTCAGTATTTGCCGTAGTTTGTGTTTGCCGATACGTTTTTGAAGCTCCAGAGTTGAGGAAGAGCAGCTACGTTTCGGTAAGTGCTGTTCGATCATGCATGCCCCCACCAAGTGATTGTTCTTAAGGGTAGTCAGGCGATGAGAAGCATACTACAAAATGTCTCTCTCAAAGAGAGCAATAATGAATATTTGTCGTGTGGCCAATAGACTGGCACTCAGGTGCGTTTATTAACTGCTTTAAGGCTACAAACATCAGATCCAGGGGACGCTATATAATCATGGTTAAGAAAGAAACAGTTCTTAACTCCTTATTGAAGTGCAGTGGGTAAATGTATTGTTAAGAGTAACTGAAAACATAGGAAAAACAAATATTTTAATAACTCTGAAGGCCATTCCTTAAAAAGGTCACAGGAGACCTTTATAAAAATCAAAAGTCAGCCAACGCACACTTTAAGGACTGGTTTTTGGGAGCCGCTAGATAAGTCTCCCGGTGACTACTGTCAAAATAAAGTTTGTTCTGCACCTGTATCACATTTAAATGTTCACATCTATTTCTGGAGTGTCTGTGGTCATTCGTATGCCTTCAAGTGAGGTTTTGTCAAATTCAGTTCTTTTTGGGAAGAATCGTCATCTTGAAGGTCATCGCCCAACAAGGACTTCTTGGGAGACTTGCGTTTGTTTTGATTTGACACCAGTAGCCAGCTATACACTTTCCTCACAATCCCTGAATTGACAACGACACTGCTCTACGACAGTGCTCTGCTCCTTAAGTGATCAGCGTATTGCACTGAAGTAACAAGCATTGGCATAGCCAATAGGTCTCGCTTTTGGGACCTTATAAGTATTTAGTTATGCAGCACAATATCCTTGGTGCAACAACATCAACTGTTTCATGGCTAAACACTTATAAGGTCCCAAAGGCGAGACCTATTGGCTATGCCAATGCTTGTTTGTATTGAAAAGGGATAGAAGAGGGAAGGAAGGATAGAAGAAGGAAGGGTCTAGAGTCTTTTTTTTTTTTTTTAGTTCATAGCAGTAGGAGGGGGTTTGGGATGAGTAAAAGGGAGGTGGAAGAGTCAGTAAGAGTTTAGAAAGGCTTGTTTGTGAGATCTGAATAGTAAAAGAGGTATGAGATGCAAGGAGTGATGAGAGGAGGGAAGAGTCTAGAAAGGGTTATTTGGGGATCGTAGTAGTGGTATGGGGTTTGGGAGGAGAGTGTGGAGGTAGAGGATACATTGAGAGTTGTATAGGGTGAGAAATAGGGTAGTTCATTAGATAAGAATTAGAAGAAAAGTAATAAATATATTGATACATAAGTACATGGAAGGTATATATATGCATAAGGAAGGTAGTATATGTAGGTTAAAGATGCATTTAATAAACTCCGGTTTTCAAGTGTTGTTGTACTTTAAATTAACTTTTTTTATTTTTTGTAATTTAATAGTGAAGCGATTGTAGATAAATAGTTATGATAAAAGATTTACTTATTTATGCAGTCACTTATATACATGTTAAAAATATCTATTTTAAAAAACATAATTGTACACGTTTATACAAAGCAATACATATATATAGGTACATATAGTCCAAATAAATACTTGTATACAGAGGGATATGCTTTATATTTCTGTTTGCGTATGGTTTTTATGTTTGGTCGAGCCTATTCTTGAGTAGTTTCCTGAAGATAAGGTGGTTATCCGTGGATCTTATGTTGGTGGGTAAAGAGTTCCATAGTTTGGTTGCTTGAACAGAGAAGGATGTGCCACCCATCGTTTTTTTCTTGTACGTTGGAATTTTGAGGCGAGGTGCCACTCTAAAGCGGAGATTCCTTTGTTGAATGTGTTTGGTGATTTTATTCCTGATGAAGAGCGGTCCTGTTCATGTATCGCTTTGTGGGTGATACAAAGTAGCTTGAACGTGGATTTTCTTGCAACAGGTAACCAATACAGGGCTTTCAAGGTAGGGGAGATGTAGTCATGTGGCTTTATATGTAAGAATAGTCTGGCAGCCGAGTTCTGAATCAGTTAGTCTTTTCATTATCGTTAAAGGTAATCCGTGGTAGAGGCTATTGGAGTAATGAGTTTGGACAGAACAAGAGAGATGGTAGCCTGGACCTTGTGTGGAAATCCCAGATGGAGGAAGATTAGTCGCAGAGTTTTTATAGTAATAAAGCTTGATCTTGCTAATTTGTCCACTTGGGCATTCATTGATCGCTTGGAGTCCATGGTCATTCCAAGGTTTCTTACTTCCTTCAATACTTTAGGCATTGTTCCCAGATCATCAGGCCGAGAAGCAAGGGGGTCATAATTTTTCCAATCGCCACACGTGAATATTTCTGTTTGGAAGCATTAAATTTGAGATGGCTCCACGTCATCCATTGATCCACAGCTCTGAGACAACTGAACATTGATGAGTTTCCAATGTCTTTGGGGCATTCCAGTTGAAGGAGTATTTGCGTGTCATCTGCATAGTTATTGCACGTGAGGTGAAATTGATTGATCAGTGCCTGTATTGGCTTCATGTAGATGTTGAAAAGCATGGGCGAGATGATAGAACCTTGAGGGGACCCCTGCTTTTGTGAAGTGCAGTTTGGACGAGAAAGGGGGGGGGTATGGATGACATTAGTTCTGTTGTGACGGTAGGATGTGATCCAGTCTAGAACAGTCCCTTCTATGCCAGCTTCGTAGAGTTTTCGTATCAGTGTCACGGTCAACCGTGTCAAAAGCAGCCGAGCGGTCCAACAGAAGTAGCGCAGCAACTGTGTTCATCTGAAAGAGACTATTAGTTATGGATTCCTCACCTTAGAATTACCCCCAGGCGTCAGACTGGATCCGGAGAATTTTTCTTCAGCAGTACCCATGCGCGTCGGTAGGTGGCGTCGGTCGACTCCGCATTAGTCGTTGGCGTCGTGGTCGCCAGAATGACGTCGCGGTATCTACTTGGACGCCGCCCCTGCGCGCGGACGTCAGTTCTTTCTTTTTCCGTGCCAGCCAGCGCAGAACCGGAGAGAGCGGTACCTCAAGTCACTTTTTGACTTTCTTTTTGCGACTTTTGTTGACATCTTTTCGAGTCGTCACGACTCCTGGTGCACAGGGATGTCATCTCGGCGGACCGGCTTTAAGCCTTGTGGCTCCTGCCACAAGCTGATTTCGGTGACGGACCCCCATCTTGTGTGCCTCTGGCGCGACCACCACCCAAAGTTGTGCTCCGACTGCCGGGCCATGGCCCCGAAGTCTTTGCGGGAGCAGTCCCGAA
The DNA here is from genome assembly GCA_963921515.1 of Calotriton arnoldi. Lineage (NCBI taxonomy): Eukaryota > Metazoa > Chordata > Amphibia > Caudata > Salamandridae > Calotriton > Calotriton arnoldi. The sequence goes on from CAWUFW010005879.1 coordinate 516,053, forward strand.
AGCTTCTGGAGGCCCGGCAGTCGGCTCCGCGCCGCTCGGGGTCCTGATCGAGAGGGAGGTCGCGGGACCGGTCGTGGAGCCATCACCACCACTCCTCGTCGAAGTCTTACGGTAAGTCGAAGCACAAAAAGAAGGCGAAGAAGCACCGTCGCTCTTCGCGTTCTCCCCATCCGTCGGCCGACGCGGGATGCGAATGGTAGTCGTCCGGCTCTGCCCGCGGAGCCTGTTTGGTCGACTCCGAGCCTCCCTCCCTTTCCGGGAGCCGGGGCGACCCCTGCCCAACTTCGTAGTTTTTACGAAGCCCTCCACTCGATCTTTGGGCAGCCCGACTCCACCGGCACGCCTTCGGGCCCCGCGGACTCGGCTGGGGGCTGTAGCCCTTCGATGCTGGCGGCACTGCAGGGCCCCCAGGGATACAGGCCGGATCCGGATCAGTGCCGGTCGACTTTGCGACACCTCCTCCGGCGCAGAATCCATCCGACGCCGGTTGTGTCCCCAACCAACATCGACCCCGGCCTCCCCCTCAATGTGGACATGGAGCCGGACCGACACCGACCGGTACTTTTGTACCCCTGTTCTCCCCTGGTGTTCCCTATCTCCCTGAGTGGCTACCAGAGGAGGGTGAGGAGGACTGGGAGGGGCCTCTTCGGAGCCCCTGCTGCCGTTCAATGAGGCCCTCACGGACATCCTTTTGGGTACTTGGTCCAAGCCCAACACAGGGGCTCCTGTGGATAGGATGATTGCCCGACGCCACCGCCCGGCCCGGGATGACCCCATTTTCCCCTCCCAACACCTCACCCCTGAGAGCTTGGTGGTCCAAGCCTCAACTTCCAAGGGCGCATTCCCTACCGCACCACCTGATGGGGAATCCAAGAAGCTGGACCACCTTGGGAAGATGTTTTCTTCCTCCAACTTAGGACTGTGCTCGGTGAGCACTGCATGTCTCTTGGGCCGTTACTCCCACTCTGTGTGGGACACGGTCGTGCAGGTGCTGCCTCAGTGCCCGGAGGAGGCCCGGGCCGTGCTCTCCCGTGCAGTTGCCGAAGGGAGAGAGGCCGCGAAGTTCGCCATAAGATGTGGGCTGGACACCGCCGACTCGCTAGGCAGGACGATTTCAATGTCAGTAGCCCTGAGACGCTATGCCTGGCTGAGGTCCACTGGCTTTTCGGGTGATGTCCAAGCTACACTTTTGGACATGCCCTTTGATGGCCGTCGCTTGTTTGGTGACAAGGCAGACAACACGCTCGAGCTCTTTAAGGACTCCAGGGCTACGGCCAGATCCTTGGGCCTCGCTTCCACCTCTCGCCCCGCGCAGTCTGCTTTTCGCCCCTTTCGTGGCTACGGAAGGGGTGCCCTGCCACGTTCCGCCCAGAGCCACAGGCCTGCGCAAGCTGTCCAGCCTCTGCATGGCCGGGGACGTGGGACCCACCGTCGTAGGTCTGGCGGCCAGCGGGCGGGCCAGTCCACCAGCGCCCCCTCTGCAGCAGCCTCCTAGTCCGACCTTTCAGGGCCACCATTCGCCAGTGGGCGGCAGGATTCGCCATCACCTTCCCAACTGGCTCAACATCACGTCGGACAGGTGGGTTTTGCAGATAGTCCGAAGAGGCTACTCCCTCCCCTTCGAGACTACCCCTCCATCCATGCCACCTCAATTCCATTGCATGTCGGAGGATCACTTGGCCCTTCTCCACCAGGAAGTTACGGCTCTCTTGGCCAAGGGAGCCATCGAGCGAGTTCCTGCCCCAAAAGTAGGTTGTGGTTGTTATTCTCACTACTTTCTGGTGCCCAAGAAGGACAAGGGCCTGCGTCCTGTCTTGGATCTCAGGAACGTCAACCGCTTCCTCCGGAAGGAGAAGTTCAAAATGTTGACATTGGCTCAGGTCCTGTCTGCCCTCGACCCTGGAGACTGGATGGTAGCGTTGGACTTGAGGACGCTTATTTTCACATCCCCGTCCTGCCGGCCCACAGGCGTTGCCTACGGTTCACGTTAGGCCACGAGCACTTTCAGTTTACCGTGCTCCCATTTGGCCTTACCAGCGCCCCTTGGGTGTTCACGAAAGTGATGGCAGTGGTCGGAGCTCATCTGCGCAGATCAGGGGTTCTAGTCTTCCCCTATCTCGACGACTGGCTGTTGAAGGCGGGCTCGCCCCAGGCTGTCGTCTCCCTCCTCCAGACTACGACCGACCGCCTACATTCGCTGGGGTTCACCATCAACGTGCCGAAGTCGCACCTGATTCCTTCTCAGAAGCTCCTTTTTATCGGAGCGGTTCTGGACACATCGCAGTTTCGGGCTTATGCTCCCGAGCAACGAGCCCGGGATATTCGGGCTATGATTCCGATCTTTCAGCCTCTATCCCGGTTTTCGGTCAGAATGACCCTGAGGATACTGGGCCTCATGGCCTCCTTGCATCCTGCTGGTGGACTATATGCCAAGTGGCATATGTGGTCTCTGCAGTGGGACCTGAAGTTCCAGTGGTCACAGCATCAGGGGAATCTTTCCGATTGCGTCCCGATCTCGGAGGGCACTGCACGTCAATTGCAGTGGTGGCTGACGAACCAGGATTGGGTCAACGGCAGGTCCCTCTCCCTTCCCCAGCCAGAGTTCACAGTGGTGACAGATGCATCACTTCTGGGGTGGGGAGGCCACATGGGAGAGGCGGAGATCAGAGGCCTCTGGCCTCCGGCGGAGTCCAGGCTCCACATCAACCTTCTGGAGCTTCGGGCTAACCGTCTTGCACTGAAGGCATTCCTTCCTTCTGTCAAAGGGAGAGTAGTGCTGGTGTTCACGGACAACACCACCGCCATGTGGTTCTGCAACAAACTGGGTGGGGTCGTAGACCCTATGTCAGGAGGCACTTTGTCTCTGGAAGTGGCTGGAACATCCGGGCATGTCGCTGGTGGTTCAACACCTGGCAGGTTCCCTGAACGCCAGGGCGGACGAACTCAGCCGCAGGTGCATGATGGATCACGAATGGCGTCTTCACTCGGAGGTGGTGCAAGGTCTCTTTCGACAGTGGGGAGAGCATTGGTTAGATCTATTTGCCACGAAGAGTACGCGCAATGTCAGCAATTCTGTCCGTTGGAATTTCCAAGGCGACACTCGCTAGGCAACGCTTTTCGTCGCGAGTGGAGTTGCTGTCTTCTATACGCTTGCTACTCTTTGGCAAAGAAGGAGCCTCCAGTGGGACTGCGCGCCCATTCCACCAGGGCGATGGCAGCTACCACTGCTTTGGGACGGGGAGTCCCCCTTAATGACATCTGTCAGGCAGCTACATGGGCATCTCTGCACATGTTCACAAAACACTACTGCCTGGACAGCCAAGTCCGGAGAGGCGGCTTCTTTGGCCGTTCTGTTCTCCAGGACATTCTGGTGTGAACGTAGTTCGCAAACCCACCCCCGGGGTTGGTATTGCTGGGGTATCTATTCTAAGGTGAGGAATCCATAACTAATAGTCTCTTTCAGATGAACAAGTTACTACCTTTGGTAACGATATAGCTGTAAGAGATGTATATTAGTTATGGATTCCTCACCCCCCCCCCCCCCTCCCCGTTCTGCACACGGATTTCTAGGGTAAGGGACTCCCTTTCAGGGCCCTAGTTTTGTGCACCAGTGGTCAGTGTCTTTCATCACTCTGCGCTTCTGGCGTGGAATGTCATGTAAAGAACTGACGTCAGCGCGCAGGGGCGGCATCTAAGTAGATTTTGCGACGTCATTCCGGCGACCACGACGCCAACGACGAACGCGGAGTCGACCGACGCCACCTATCGACGCCCAAAAATTCTCCGGATCCAGTCTGACGCTTGGGGGTAATTCTAAGGTGAGGAATCCATAACTAATATATGTCTCTTACAGATATATCGTTACCAAAAGTAAGTAACTTGTTCTTCAGGTCATCCCAGATGGCAACGAGGGCAGATTCTGTGCTTCTTCCTGGACGGAATCCCGTTTGACAGTCTGAAAGTATGACATTATCTTCAATGAATTGTGACATCTGGGCGACCGCTGCTCTTTCTAACTGTTTGCCTAGGAAAGGTCCATTTGTAATCGGTCTGTAGTTGTCGGGGTTCAGCGGGTCCAAGTTTGTTTTCTTCAGTAATGGGCGTATGTATGACTTTTTGAGTTCTTCCGGAATTATTCAGATGTTAAGAAATTATTGACGATTCTTCTAACTGGTGTTGCAGCAGAGGTTGTTAGAAGAATTCTCTTGATGGTTTGCGGTGGACACAGGTCAGAAGGGCTACCGGCAGGCATGCTTGCTTTGACCAGGTCCATAAATTCATTGTGTCAAAAGTGTTGGAAGGAACGACGAAGCTGGGTTAGAGTATTCTTAGATTGTTGTTTTTGAAAAGGGTTGGTGCTGGTGCTTCTTTGTTTTATATATGAGTCTAAGGTGTCTGCTTTGGATGTGTAATGATTTACCAGTTTGTCTGTGAAATCTTGAGTAGCGGGATGATCTCCTTCTAGGCAATTTGGTTTATGAAATTCATTGAGAATTTTATAGAATTCTTTATTTGCACATTAAGCATTTTGAATTCTATCTGAATTGTACCTTTTCTTAACTTTTTTGATAGCTGACTTGTATAATCTGTTAAGTTTCTGTAGGCGAAGTTTGTCTTGATTGGTGTTTGTTTTGAGCCAGCATGTTGCAGCTTTCTAATTTGTTGTTTTATCTCTGTATTTATCCAAGGTGCTTGTTTTCTTTTGTTTTTTTGTTGTTTTTAGTGGTCTTAGGATATCACATCCGTGTGTATGTAGGTGTGTGTGTGTGTGTGTGTGTGTGTATATATGTATATGTAAAAGTGTATCATTACAGATGTGACTTCTAAGCCTGTATACCAGCAGAAGCAAACGCCTGACAAAGACCTTTAAAAAAAAATAATTGCACAAACCAAAAGCATATACGGTAACTGCTTTAGCCTATTAAGCATTTGTATGTTGTGCACATGCCACTAATAAGTCATCTTAGCAGTAGCACCCAATCTTCCAGGACCAAGTTCCAGGCATATCTGCATGGTTAGCTGGAGAGTGTGCAGTTGTATGATGTATCTGAAAGAGACACGTTAGTGATAGATTCCTTACCTTAGAATATCCCCAGGCGTCAGACTGGATCCGGAAAGTTTTCGTCAGCAGTACCCCTGCGCGTCGGTAGGCGTCGTCGTGCGGCTCCGCGTACGTCGCTGGCGTCGTAGCCGCCGAGATGACATCGTCGAAGCTACTTAGACGCGCCCACGCGCGCTGACGTCAGTTCTTTATTTTTCCGCGCCAGCAAGCGCAGATCCGTGAGAGAGCGGTACTCCTAGTTAAAGTTTTAACTTGGTTTCTGAGAACTTGTTTCTCTTGTTTTGTCGAGTACTCTACTCCTGGTGCAGTAGGGATGCCCGGGTTTAAGTCCTGTAGGGACTGCCGTCGGAACATGTCGGTGGCGGACCCGCATGACGTGTGTCTCTTCTGCTTGGGGCACGCCCATGACCCCGAGGCGTGCCCCGATTGTCGGGCCATGGCGCCGAAGGCTTTGCGGGAGCGTTCCCGAAAGTTGTTGGAGGCCCGGCAATCGGTTCTGCGCCGCTCGAGGTCCCGCTCCCGTGGGAGGTCGAGGGACAGGTCGCGGAGCCGACACCATCGTTCGTCGGAATCGGGGACAGGTAAGTCACGGCGCCATAAAAAGTCAAAGAAGCGACGTCGCTCTTCGTCTACCCCTCACCGGTCGCGGGACGCGGTGCAGGGGGCGGGTGGTCACTCCCCCGCGGCTCCGATGGAGCCTCAGTTGTTGCCTGCGGCCTACCCGTCTTTCCCGGGCCCGCACGCGACTCCGGAAGAAATACAGGTATTTATGTCGGCCATGGGCCGTTTATTTGCCCCATCGGGTCCCTCCGGAGCGCCTTCGGGCCCCGTGGTCCCGTTGGGTGGTTCTGCCCCCGTGCTGCCGCCTTTGGCCCCGGCTACGCCGGCGAGATACCCTGTGGCGCCGTCGGCTCCGGCGCCGGGCCCGACGCTGCCTCCGGCGTCGAGGCCGACGCCGTTGCCTACGGGGTCGGACTACGTCGATCCTGGCTTGGTCTCTTATCCTCCATTTCCAATTCCAGGTGGGGAGTTTTTTCCCTTTCCCCGGGCACCTCATCTTTACCAGCCTCTTAAACGGCCGGTGGACGAAGGGGAGTACTGGGAAGGGTCTGAGGACCCTCTCGCAGCTCAATGCGTGGATGACCCGGAGTGGGAGGGTCATATGGAAGGTCCAGGCGATCTGGATTTCTCTCCACACCCTGGTACACTGTCCCCTTCTTCCGTGGCTACGGAGGAGGTTGGGACTTTTTCTGTGGTCTTGCGTAGGGCGGCTGAGGCTCTTAACCTCGAGCTCCCATCTGTGCCTATCAGGACCAATCTCCTGACGGAGGTGCTGAAGCCAGCGGCCTCCTCTGCGGAGCCGCTACTGCCCTTTAATGACGCGCTTACAGACATTCTGTTAAGCACCTGGATCAAGCCTAACACAGGGGTGCCTGTGGATAGGAGTGTGGCACGGCGTCATCGCCCGGCCCCGGGCGACCCCACATTTCTCACACAACACCCAACGCCTGAGAGTCTGGTTGTCCAGGCCTCTGCCTCTCCGAGCGCATTCCCTTCCTCACCTCCGGACAAGGAATCTAAAACACTAGAGCAGTTTGGGAAAAAGATTTTCACCTCTGCCAGTTCCGGGTTGCGGGCGTTGAATACTGCGTGCCTGTTGGGTCGCTATTCCCATTCTGTGTGGGACTCCGTCGCACAGGTGCTGCCTCAGTGTCCAGTGGAAGCTCGGGCGGTGCTCTCCCAAGCCATTACCGAGGGGAGGGATGCTGCTAAATTCACTATCCGTTGTGGACTTGACACAGCCGACTCCCTCGGCAGGGCGCTTTCCACAACAGTGGCGCTACGCCGTTACACTTGGCTCAGAACTACTGGCTTCTCCGGGGATGTCCAGAACACTTTGTTGGACATGCCTTTTGATGGCACACGCCTCTTTGGTGACGAGGCAGATAGCACTTTGGAGCGCTTTAAAGACTCCCGGGCTACGGCCCAGTCCTTGGGTCTTGCCACCACGCGCGCTCCTGTAGGGTCTGCTTTTCGCTCCTTTCGAGGTCAGGGTCGAGGCGCCCAAACGCGTTCCTTTCAGAGCCGACGGACTGCGCAGGCTCAGCGCAGCCGAGGTCGGGGGGCCCGCTGAGGTGGGTCACGGGGCCAGCGGGCGGGTCAGTCCACCACCGCCCCTGCCACCACTGCCTCAAAACCTTCCTAGTCCGGTGTTTCAGGCCCACCGGACGCCAGTGGGCGGCAGGATTCGCCATCACCTCCCCCACTGGCGTACCATCACTTCGGACAGGTGGGTTCTGCAGATAGTCCGGCGGGGCTACTCCCTCCCCTTCCAGTTTACCCCTCCAGCCATGCCGCCTCCGTACCACCGCATGTCGGGGGATCACTTGGCACTTCTCCAGCAGGACGTTGCGGCCCTCTTGGCCAAGGGGGCCATCGAGCACCTTCCGACGCCAGAAGTAGGTCGTGGTTGTTACTCCCACTACTTCCTGGTTCTGAAAAAGGACAAGGGCCTGCGTCCTATCTTAGACCTCCGGAACGTCAATCGCTTCCTCCGAAAGGAGAAGTTCAAGATGCTCACGCTTGCTCAGGTCTTGTCTGCCCTAGACCCGCAAGACTGGATGGTAGCGTTGGACTTGCAGGATGCTTATTTTCATATCCCCATCCTGCTGGCCCACCGGCGTTACCTACGGTTCACAGTAGGCCACGAGCACTTTCAGTTCACCGTGCTCCCTTTCGGCCTTACCAGCGCCCCTCGGGTGTTCACAAAAGTGATGGCGGTGGTCGCAGCTCATCTGCGCAGATCAGGGGTTTCAGTCTTCCCCTATCTCGACGACTGGCTGTTGAAGGCGGGCTCGCCCCAGGCAGTCGTCTCCCACCTCCAGACTACGGCCAACCTCCTGCATTCGCTGGGGTTTTCCATCAACGTGCCGAAGTCGCATCTGATTCCCTCTCAGAAGCTCCTCTTCATCGGAGCGGTTCTGGACACGGCGCTATTTCGGGTTTATCCTCCCGAACAGCGAGTCCGGGACATTCGGGCAATGATTCCGATCTTTCAGCCCTGGTCCTGGGTTTCGGTCAGGCAGACCCTGAGGCTGCTGGGCCTCATGGCCTCTTGCATCCTGCTGATCAATCATGCCAGATGGCATATGCGGGCTCTGCAGTGGGACCTGAAGTTCCAGTGGATGCAGCATCAGGGAAACCTATCCGACTACGTCCAGATCTCGGAGGGCACTGCACAGGACTTGCAGTGGTGGCTCACGGACCGGCGTTGGGTCAGCGGCTGATCCCTCTACCTTCCCCAACCGGAGCACACAGTGGTGACGGATGCGTCCCTCCTGGGAAGGGGCGGCCACATGGGAGAGGCGGAGATCAGAGGCCTCTGGTCTCCGGCGGAGTCCAAGCTCCATATCAACCTTTGGAAGCTCAGTGCCATCCTGCTTGCACTGAAAGCATTCCTTCCCTCTGTCAAGGGGAGAGTAGTGCAGGTGTTCACAGACAACACCACCGCCATGTGGTACTGCAACAAGCAAGGCGGGGTGTGGTCATGGACCCTATGTCGGGAGGCTCTGCGTCTCTGGACGTGGCTGGAACGTCAAGGCATTTCCTTGGTGGTTCAACACCTGGCAGGTTCCCTGAACGCCAGGGCGGACGAACTCAGCCGCAGGTGCATGTTGGATCACGAATGGCGTCTTCACTCGGAGGTGGCACACGGTCTCTTTCAACAGTGGGGAGAACCTTGGTTAGATCTATTCGTCACCGAAGAGAACGCGCAATGTCAGCAGTTCTGCGCGTTGGAGTTTCCAAGGCGGCACTCGCTCGGCGACGCTTTTCGTCGCGAGTGGAGTTCCGGTCTGTTGTACGCCTTTCCGCCTATACCACTTCTGCCCAGAGTGCTGAAGAAGATCAGGCGCGACCGGGCCCAAGTTATTCTTGTGGCACCGGACTGGGCTCGAAGAGTTTGGTATCCTGAGCTACTCAGTATGAGAGTGGATCCCCCGATCCGGCTGCCTCTTCGGGAGGATCCTCTGTCGCAGCAACAGGGGACGGTCCTCCACCCGAACCTGTCCTGCCTCCACCTCCTTGCGTGGAGATTGAGCGGCTACAGCGGATTCCATTTGACTTGCCTCCTGAAGTCTGTAATGTGATTCTGGCAGCCAGGCGTCCCTCAACTAAAACGGTGTACGCCTGCCGGTGGAACAAATTTGTGGCATGGTGCACAGCGAAAGCTGTAGATCCCCTTTCTGCCCCTCTTTCTGTGGTCCTCTTGTTCCTTCTCTCTTTGGCCCAGCAGGGCTCTGCTCTGGGCACTATTAAGGGCTACCTTTCTGCTCTTTCAGCCTTTCTTAGGCTGCCTGATCAGCCCTCTCTTTTCAAGTCCCCTGTTGTCAATAGATTTCTCAAAGGCATTACTCACCTTTTCCCTCCTATTCCTTTTGTGATGCCTCAGTGGGACTTGAACCTGGTTCTCACATACTTAATGTGCGCTCCCTTTGAGCCTCTTCATAACTGTCCTTTGCGGTTATTGACTTTGAAAACTGTCTTCCTGGTGGCCATCACCTCCGCTAGGCGTGTAAGTGAGCTCCAGGCTCTTTCGTGTAAACCTCCTTTCATGGCGGTTCAGCCGGACAAGGTTGTGCTTCGGCCACGTCCCTCCTTTCTGCCAAAAGTAGTCTCTGCCTTTCATCGCGGGCAAACTATCACTCTGCCTACTTTCTTTCCGCCTCCGCACCCTTCCAGGGAGGAAGAGAGGCTCCACCGTCTGGACCCAAAACGTGCGCTTTCATTCTATCTCAACCGCACACAACAGTTCCGGGTGGATGACCAGCTCTTTGTTGGCTACGTGGGCACCAAGAAAGGCCGTGCTGTGCACAAGCGGACTATCTCCCGATGGGTTGTCTTGTGTATTAAAGCCTGTTACTCTCTGGCTAAAAAGGAACCTCCAGTAGGGCTGCGCGCCCATTCTACCAGGGCGACAGCTGCTACTACACCATTGGGACGCGGTGTCCCCCTGCAAGATATCTGTCACGTGCAGCTACGTGGGCCTCGCTGCATACTTTCACTAAGCACTATTGCCTTGACAGTCAAATCCGGAGAGACGGCTTCTTTGGCCGGTCGGTTCTCCGTGACTTTCTGGTGTGATTTCACTTTGCAGACCCACCACCGGGGATGGTATTGCTTGGGTATGTATTCTAAGGTAAGGAATCTATCACTAACGTGTGTCTTTCAGATGCACAAGTTACTTACTTGTGTAACGATATATCTGTAAGAGACATTAGTTAGTGATAGATTCCTTACCGCCCGCCCATCCTCCCCGTTCTGCGAACTGTTCTCTAGGGTACAGGTCATCCCTTTCAGGGCCCTAGTTCTATTGCACCAGTAGTCGGTCTCTGGCATGGCTCTGCGTTCCTGGCGCGGAAAAGTCTTGTACAGAACTGACGGCGCGCGTGGGCGCTTCTAAGTAGCTCCGACGACATCATCTCGGCGGCTACGACGCCAGCGAAGTACGCGGAGCCGCACGACGACGCCTACCGACGCGCAGGGGTACTGCTGACGAAACCTTTCCGGATCCAGTGTGACGCCTGGGCATATTCTAAGGTAAGGAATCTATCACTAACTAATGTCTCTTACAGATATTTCGTTACACAAGTAAGTAACTTGTGCCTTAAGTGCGGAGAGTTGGGTTTGGTGAGTGAAGTCCCATTATGTTGCTCTGGTACTCATGACAGTATTTTTAGGATGTCTGAGAAAGGTATTGTGTTAATGAGAGATTAAGAATTGCACCCTTTTGCATCTGCTCCCCCTCCTGCCACACCTGTTTTTGTTTGGACTTCTGCAGATCATACCTCCATACTTGCTAAAGACGTTTTGTCACCGATGATGAAAGAGATCTCACAGTCCCTGAGACAAAGAAGGGCATGGGGTGTTAATCCCAGTTCCTTTTGAGGTCCAGAAAAGACATAGGCCTCAAGCCAGTACTAGACCTTCGAATTCTGATTCCTTCAGAAAGAAGTTCAAGATGTTGACTCTGGCCTAGGTCCCATCAATCTTAGAATCCAGGAGGCTGAATGTTGTCCTTCAGCTTGCAGGATGCATATTTTGATGTGCCCATCCAGCAGTCCCAAAAACCCTGTTTGTGTTTTGGTCGGAGCACTTTCAGTTTACCGTCCTGCCCGTCAACATCACCTAAGCCACCTGAATGTTTACGAAGGTGATAGCAGTGGTTGCGCTTCACCTTGGTAAATTTCAGTACCTTGACGATTGGTTGTTGGAAGACTGGCTGACTGCAGTCGGAGGTGAACCACCAGGAGACTGTTATCACCCTGCGGTCATCATTGGGGTTTTCCATCAATGAACCAAAATCTCTACGCAGAGGATTCCCTTCATAGGGTCATCCTCGACACGGAGGCATTCAGGACCTTTCCTGCCCCGAAAGAAGTCTGCGAATTTCAGGTTAATATCCTTGGGTTTAAGGATCACCCTGGGTTCTGCACAGACTGTTCTGAGGCTTCTTGGCCTCGTGTAATTGACTGCTCCCTTGCCCATTGGCACATATGGGCTATGCAGTGGAATCTCTGCTTGCAGTGGGCGTAGCTCAGGGTTGCATCTCGAACAACTCTTCTGTCTCAGAAGACAAGCTCAACAGACATCTGGCGGACTATGCAAAAATGGCCTCTGTATCCAGAGGGACTTCAGTGTGTTTTCCCCTGGTGGGGCTTGTCTTGGGAGATCTTTTTACTACTGCCAACAACATGCAGTATCGCAATTAATGCGTGTCGGATTTTCTGCCTCGAAGTTCCTTGGGAGATACAGTCTGCCTGCAGTGCGACTCCTGTCTCCTGTATGCCTTACTGCATCTGCCACTTATACCGAGAGTTCTGAAGATCCGAAGGGATTAAGCTCAACTTATCATAGTCCCAAATTGGGCCAAGAGAATGAAGTACTCTGCTTTGCCGAGCCTGAAAATTTTCCCTACGGTCCATCTACCATTTCAGGTGGGCCTTCTGTCTCAGCAACAGGGTAGGGTCCTGCACCCTAATCTCCACATAGAACATCTCCAAGGAGAGAGATTCAGCAGCACCAATAGAGTGAGTTTGATCTGCTTTCCGAAGTACTGGAAGCTATCCATGTAGGACCCATCTATTAATCCATTATTATGGTCTTTTGGGGGAAGTTTGTGATCTGGTGGGGACAGTTAAAGTGACCCTCTTTAGGCCAGATATCTGATGTTCTGATTGTTTTGTCACCAGCCCATCAAGGCTATGGTTTGAGCACCCTTAAAGGTTATTTATTGGCCTTTTCACCCTTTCTGGATTTTCCCGATCAACCCTAGTTATTCAAGTCATGCCATTGCTTGAAACCTGTTTTTGGTGGGTACAGCGTTCCTAGCATGCTGAAATTGTTTCGAAAGTAGTAAGATAACCAAAAGAATAACGAGGATAGCTTCAGATGTGTGTCGAAAGGCGTGGAAAGAAAACATCTGACATCGACGTGCAGAGACTGCTTTCGGGATCTATGAAATAATCTACGGATTCAGTCTGGTGCCTGGCTGATATTGTAAAGTGAGGAATCTGTAGTTGGAGTATCCACCAAAAAGATTATCAAATGTAAGTAACTTGTTCATCAAAGCTTACCTATGCAGGCCGAAGTAAAGAACAGACATTCTTTTGAATAATTCTTTCTCTTATATGCAGGTATTTGTAACTCTAATTTGCTTTTTCCAGGTGACTTTACTGACCGCACCATAGCCATTACTGTCAGTGATTGCTTTAAAATATGAATCTTTGTGCTTGAATGCATTTTCAAAGTAAAGCATTTCTGATGGATACTTCTAACCGCAGATTCCTCACCTTTAGAATATCCCCAGGCGCCAGATTAGATCTGGAAATATCCTCAGCAGTTCTCCTGCACTGCTCTGCCTTGGCTTCATTCTGCCTCTGAAGTGAAGAAACCGTGCAGACCAGCATATAAGCGCAACCCCTGTGTGTCGTCTAGGTTCTTTCCATACCTTCCAACATGGATTGGGAGCTCCACTCCCTTTTTCATTAGTTGACAAACTCTTCAAACTTGAGTTCTAGTGTGGATGGAACAAGGTCCCCACCTAAAGCCACAGGGTTCAAATCATGGTTTGAGCAGATGTCCATGCTACCACCTATGGCCATGCAAAAAAATAATCTCCAGATCCAGTCTGAAGTGTGGTGGCTTTCAGGTGAGTAATCTGCAATTAATTCAAAGTCAACTATTAAGTTTTCTTGGACTTTTATTTGTAGTTTTAGGTTTTTGTTCGTTGAGAATTGCTTATCAGGGAGTAACATAAATGGTCTGCTTCTGGTCGGTCCCTCCCTGGATATGACGTTTGGGCCCACAGTATAACCCCCAACCTCTGCACGCCATCAGTTTGTTTCTTTCCATGTCTTCCGATGTGGATCCAGAGTTCACTCCCTCGATTTCTCTCTCCTGACAGCAAACTTGTCTAAAAAAACTTTCAATATGCAAGACATATGTCTCCCACTAAAAAAAAGTTTTTAAACCATGCAAGGATTTTCACAAACAGATGCCAGTGACAGACCCTCGCGAGGTTTGTCTGTTGTCTGGGCTCCTCGCATGGCTCGAAGTCTTGTGACAAATACGCTCGGATGAATCAGAAGGCCTTGCGACTGCGAGGCCAACTGTTGCTGAGCCCCGCAGGGAGGCTCAGAGGGGCTGGATCCCAGTTGAAGTAGAGGATGAGGACATGTTCAGCCTTGAGGTTGTCATCCCACTCAGAACGGATTTCCTCACTAGTCCCAATCCTGCCTGAGTTCCTGGGGGGGCCATTGATGATGCCGCAGCAGATGTAAGCTTTCAAGGAGGCTATGTTGCAGATTTTCGGTACTCTTCCGTAGCCCTCTGCAGACCTCCAGTCGGGTTACCGCTGGCAGATCTGTCCTCCTGCATACTGTGCCTGTTGACCCTGTTCTGGTTCTGCTACTGTCACATGGCTAGATTTGGCCCGGGAAGAAACACTGCCATTTTACATGTACATGCTTCTTAAGTAGCCGCCTTTTCTACATTATGACTTTTGACAAACATTTACTTGTGTGACAGTGCAGGATGTTTCTCTGAAATCACATTGCTTACAATTCCACTTCGTAAGTACATTATTACAACACCTTGAACATTTATTACTAGGCCTGAACACACATTGTGTATATGTTTGTTATCCATCCATGAGGCGACAAGGCTATCACAAAGACAATAAACAATGTCGGCCCGGCTGAAGCCTTGACACGGAAGCATAGCTACTGTTACTATAAATACACACATTTCCGTGTCAAATTAGAGAGGCACTTTGCTGTCATTGTGAGGTTGTCGCTGTCAGAGTCTCAGCCCAGCTGATTCCTGTTTACCTTCTGCAAGGAGGGATGTTCAAATTGTGACCAAGACGGTGGACCTACATACCTTGCCTTCAGGTAATGGGGACTTAGATTATACAGTAGGAGATTCTTGGCAGAGCACCCGCACTAGGCAACTAAGTTAGGGAGCACATAGTGGGAGTACACTATACCCAGTACTTGTATGCCATCATATATACACTGTTTTAGCACGATGGTGGAATCGTTAATCCTTTTCACTGTCCTTATATTGCTAATCACTTTTCTGCTTCTGTCTATTAATCATTGCAGCACATATATTTTATACAAGAATCACAATGATTCAATAAATATTGAAAAGGCCCCTTTGTGCATTTCCTGTGTATCTCTCAGAGTGAGCACGAGTGACTGAGCGAAAAGGTTCTAGATTTGTTACCACGATTCCTGGGGGAGTCAGGGTTGTCTTGTTCTGAGGTTGCCCAAACCATTCTTTACCTTGCCAAGTTTAGGGGTACTTATGGTGGCACTGTGAACTAGCACGTCTCTAGGCCAACATATCCTGAGGGGGTGCGTGGAATCAGTCTGGCACCATGCCAACATTTGTTGTCCAACAAACGAACAGTTCCTACTGAAAAGTGGAAACCGGAAGTCACCACGTCTCTGGGACCAACACCTACTCAGACACCTTATACTGTGCTGAACACCTCGCTGGATCCCTTCTCGTCAACTCCAACAGTGACAACGCCGAAAGAAGAGCCCATGGTACTTTCAGACTCTGAAGCAAATCAGGTGCAACCTTGATTGTGCACACCTCGACCTCTTCCACAACTTCCAAGTCTCTTGACGCGCTTCCGCTACCACACAGATTTCAGACCTGGAGCACACAACTGTGATGAACTGCAAATATGATGGTGAAAATCTATCTGATTGAGACTTTTAGCCTCAGATTCCTTCACTTAGAATATTCCCCAGGCATCACACTGGATCCAGTAATTTTTTGTGAGCAGTACCCCTGTGGCCAGTAGGGGACTGACCTTTCTTCAACTCTTTTGTCGAAGATTTTTTAAACGTCTCCTGGTGTGGTAGGGATGTCCGCGAGAGAGGATTGTTTTAAGCCCTGTGCGCCAGTGACTGATCCACATCTCATCTGCCTCTGGTGCCTCTAGCATGACGCCAAGACCTGCATCGATTGTTGCACCATGGACCGCAAGGCCTTGAGAGAGCGGACCCTCAAAATCTGTGCCGCTCCCACTCGACGCGCAGCACCGCAACGGTCTCTATCCCAGTTGAGAGAAAGGTCCTGGGATTGGTCGCGGAGACACTCCTAAGACGGGCGTTCGAGTATGTCCCACAAACTCAAAAAGATTAAGAAGTCAGAGGTCTTCGACTTCGCCATGTCCATTGAAGTCTTGAGACGAGGGAGTGTGGGCATTCGAGGCCTGGCTATGCAGTTGAGCCTGCGCCTAGGCCGACCTCACGCCTACCCAAGTTCCCAGAAGCCAAAGCAACCCCCTCCCAACTCCATGAATTTCATGAGGCATGCGCCTCATATTTGGGCGGCCTGTCCCCACTGGAGTGCTTTCCTGTCCTTGGTTTCGGGAGGGGGCCTTCGGCCGGCAAGTTTGCCTGCTGCGCTTGTCAGGCCCCTTGGATTTATGGACGGATCCGGACCAGCCCCAGACGAGCCAACTTAACCTTCCCCGGTGCTGGCCCTATTGCCAATGCCCACTGGCGATGCTGGTCCCATAATCATCCCCAACACTCAGCCGAATGGGTGTCGTCCGCTGACGTGAAGCATTCCATCCAGGCTGAGCATTTGCCTTATTCCTAAGAGCTGGACTTGGGGATGACTGGGAGGGGGCACTGGACCCTGATGAATACCAGCCCCTAGATGTCACTGAGGACACCTAGTGTGAGGATTTGGCAGATGCCAGTGGACTGGACTCCTTAGATACTGGCTTGGTCTCACCCACCGTGGCTACGGAGGAGGGATCCTCATTTACTGTGGTGATGAGGAGGGCGGCTGAAGTCCTAGACCTTCAGCTGCCCTCCATGGCGGTCAAGACGAACCTCTTTACAGAGGCGCTTCAGCTGTTAGTCACCCCTTCCGAGCTGCTTCTCCCTTTTAATGAAGCCCTCACAAACTTCCTACTAGGGTCCTGGTCCAAGTCCTGCACTGGGACTTCTGTGATTAGGACAATTGCCCGCCACCATCTTCCTGCCCCAGGGAACCCCAACTTAGTTCGCAGTCCCACCACCGGGGTTGGTATTGCTGGGGTATCTATTCTAAGGTAAGGAATCTATCACTAAGTGTTTCTTTCAGATGCACAAGTTACTTGCCTTCGGTAACGATATATCTGTAAGAAACATTAGTAGTGATAGATTCCTTACCGCCCCACCCATCCTCCCCGTTCTGTGAACTGATTTCTAGGGTTAAGGACATCCCTTTCAGGGCCCTAGTTTTAATGCACCAGTGGTCAGTATCTTGCATGGCTCTGCGTTCCTGGCGCGGAAAGTCGTGTACAGAACTGACGTCAGCGCGCGTGTGCGGCGTCTAAGTAGCGCCCGCGACGTCATCTCGGCGACCACGACGCCAACGACTGACGCGGAGCCGCACGACGCCCCTACCGACGCGCAGGGGTACTGCTGACGAAAACTTTCCGGTTCCAGTCTGACGCCTGGGGATATTCTAAGGTAAGGAATCTATCACTACTAATGTTTCTTACAGATATATCGTTACCGAAGGTAAGTAACTTGTGCGTTAAGGCAATGAGGCCGGCACGGGTTATGTTAAAGGCAATGCTGTTATAGCCCAAGGCTCTAATGTCACTAGCTATTGTAGTTTAAAATTCAAAGTAACGCAACACCCATAATATCTACATTATATCACAAGCACTGCGTTAGTTTAGATCTGGAAAGTCCGACACGCGTCGATACGTAAAGGAGAAAGTGACAGAAGCAACACGGAAGGTCCGGGTGCTACCTCGTTACAGCAGAATTGAAGCAAGCAGTTTAAATCCTTAGTGGATCAAGGTGGTTACTCACGTTTGCTTTATCGCAACTCAGCCAGCAGACCTACCCACTTGCTGCCGGGGACCGGGAAGTAGTGAGCTGGCATGGAGTGCTCCTACATTTTCCCGATAGTCCGGCGTGGGTGAGCGGGGCTATTTCCTCGCGCTGATAATTGACACTAAAAAGGAGTCGATGGATTCGTTATGTCTGGCAATGTGTGGCCGCCATTTTGAAAGAAGTGGTATTAGGAAAAACCACTGCCATCTTGTAGTGGCTCATAAAAACGACTATTGCCATAGAAAAAAGGAAAGTTCACATGTAGGTGTGTATTAACGGGGAGATGTAAAATACGGCTTTCCTAACGTTTCCAAATCACAAAGAGAGTGTTGTGGGGTGTGTTGTACCCTGGGTTGGGTCTTCCTGGAGAAGTGAACTGCTGTTAGATGCGGTGTATACACAACCAGCTGACCATGCCACAGAAGCTCACTGGGGTAGTATAGAAAAATGTGAGCCCTAGGGTGTTTTTAGGAGGTAAAGAGTTCATGGAGAGGACTACCCCTCTCAAGATGTTAAAGATTGAGTTCACTCCAGGAGATTTCTTCGTTCAGCCCCTCCCTGTCTGTTGCGAGGCGGTGGACCCATCTTTGCTCCTTCATGAATAGTGACCCCTTGCTCATTTTGGGATGTGCCTCGAGTACAACCCATCTCAGTGTCTGGTGTATGATGTTGCTGATCGAAATGTGTACACATCTTTCTGTGACACATGATGTTACTCCGGTGTTCTGTAATACGTGTCTTCACTGCTCTTGTAGTCATGCCTATGTATCTAAGGCAGCAGGGGCACGTGATCGTGTAAATACAGTTGGATGTGTTGCAGTTAGTGTGTGTTCGTAATTCCCATTTGAATGTATTGGAAAATGTGATTTCCTTGGTGACTTCAGTCAGAGCATACAAAGTACATGACCCACAGGGGTGATGTCCCTTGACTGGCGGGAGATCCCAAAGTTGTCTTTGTGGATTATTGACAGGCGGTTTTGGTCTGGTGTTGATCAGCATATCTTTAAGGTTTTTTGTGCGTTTAAATGCAAACCTAGGCATTTCCAGGTCTAGTGAGCCTGTTTTTCATATACCCCAGTGTTTTCTGATGTTTCGAATTCTGTTTGAATCCGAGGATCTGAAAGAAAGTTAGTTATAGATTCATTACCTTAGAATTACCCCCAGGCGTCATACTGGATCCAGAGAATTTTTCATCAGCAGTACCCCTGCGCGTCGAAAGGTGGAGTTGATCGACTCCGCGTTTGTCGTTGGCGTCATGGTCGCCGGGATGATGTCGCGGTAGCTACTTAGACGCCACCCTTGCGAGCTGACGTCAGTTCTTCCTTTTTCTGCGCCAGCCAGCGCAGATCCGGAGAGAGCGGTACCTCCAGTCACTTTTTGACTGACTTTTTGACGACTTATGTCGACACCGTTTTCGAGTCTTCCACTCCTGGTGCACAAGGGTTGCCCGGTTTCAAGGCCTGCGGCTCCTGTAGCCGACTGATGTCGGTCACGGATCCGCCCCGCGGGTGTCCGTTTTGCCTGGAGCGCGACCACGACCCCAAGTCGTGCTCCGACTGCCGGACCATGAATCCGAAGTCTTTGCAGGAGTGGTGCCGAAAGCTTCTCGAGGCCAGGCAGTCTGCTCCGCGCTGTTCGAGGTACCGGTCGCGAGGGAAGTCGAGGGACCGGTCGCAGAGTCATCATCCTCATTCTTCTTCCAAGTCTTCGCACTCGGGGTCAGGTAAGTCGAAGCACAAGAAGAAGTCGAAGAAGCATCGTCGCTCTTCGACTTCTCCCTGTCGGTCGGCCGACGCGACGAGGGATGCGGGTGGTGCCCCTCCTGCGGCTGAAGGGTCGACTCAGAGTTTCCCCCTCCCCCCCCTTCCCGGGACCCGGAGTGACCCCTGCCAGCTTTGCCAATTTTACAAAGCGATGCATGCCATCTTTGGGCAGCCCGACTCTGCCGGCGCGCCTTCGGGCCCCGCGGACTCGGCTGGGGGCCCTGGGGTTTCGGCACCTCAGGGTCCCCTTGGATCCAGGCCTGGATCCGGATCGGTGCCGGTAGACCTATTTACATCTCCCCCGGCGCCGAATCCACCGGCACCACATCCGCAGCCGACGCCGGTTGTGTCCCCAGCCGGCGTCGACCATAGCCTCCACCTCGATGTAGATCCGGCGCCGATGGGTACTTTTGTGCCCTTGTTCTACCCTGGCTCTTTTAGACCAGATTGGCAGCCAGAAGAGGGTGAGGAGGACTGGGAGGGGTCTGGTGATCCTTTAAGTGACCAGTTGGGTTACGAACCAAGACCTTGGCATGTATTCTCCTCCTACCGTGGCTACGGAGGAGGGAGCGTCTTTCGTAGTGGTGTTGCGTAGGGCGGCTGAGGCTCTCGACCTCAAGCTACCTACGGTGGCAGTCAGGACTAACCTCCTGACAGAGGTGCGTCAACCGGCAGCGAGCTCTTCGGAGCCCCTGCTGCCGTTTAATGAGGCCCTAACCGACATCCCTTTGGGCACCTGGTCCAGGCCCAACACGGGTTCCTGTGGATAGGATGGTTGCCCGACGCCACCGCCCGGCCCCGGGCGACCCCACTTTCCTCTCCCAACACCCCACCCCTGAGAGCTTGGTGGTCCAAGCCTCCACCTCCTAAGGCGCATTCCCTAACGCACCACCTGATGGGGAATCCAAAAAGCTGGACCATCTTGGGAAGATGTTTTCTTCCTCCAGCTTGGGACTGCGGTCGGTAAACACTGCATGTCTATTGGGCCGTTACACCCACTCTGTGTGGGACACGGTGGCGTAGGTGCTGCCCCAGTGCCTGGAGGAGACCCGGGCTGTACTCTCCCGTGCAGTTGCCGAGGGGAGAGACGCAGCAAAGTTTACCATCCGCTGTGGGCTGGATACCGCCGACTCACTAGGCAGGACGATTTCCACGTCGGTAGCCCTTCGACGCTACGCCTGGTTGAGGTCGACTGGTTTTTCAGGGGATGTCCAATCCACCCTTATGGACATGCCCTTTGATGGCCGTCACCTATTCGGCGACAAGGCAGTCAACGCGCTGAAGCGCTTTAAGGACTCTCTGGCTACGGCCAGGTCCTTGGGCCTCTCCACCTCCCGCCCTGCGCAGTCTGCTTTTCGCCCCTTTCGTGGCTACGGAAGGGGTGCCCCGCCACGTTCCACCCAGAGCCACAGGCCAGCGCAAGCTGTTCAGCCCCTGCGCGGCTGAGGACGTGGGAACCACCGCCATGGATCTGGGGGCCCGCGGGCGGGCCAGTCCACCACACCCTCCCTGCAGCAGCCTCCAAACACTCCTAGTCCGACCTTTCAGGGCCATCAATCGCCAGTGGGAGGCAGGATTCGCCATCATCTCCCCCACTGGCGCACCATCACGTCGGACAGATGGGTTTTGCAAATAGTCCGAAGGGGCTACTCCCTCCCCTTCGAGACTGCCCCTCCATCCATGCCGCCTCAATACCATCGCATGTCAGAGGATCATCTGGCCCTTCTCCAACAGGAAGTTTCTGCACTCTTGACCAAGGGAGCCATCGAGCGAGTTCCTGTCCCAGAAGTAGGTCGTGGTTGCTATTCCCACTACTTTCTGGTGCCCAAGAAGGACAAAGGCCTGTGTCCTATCTTGGATCTCAGGAATGTCAACCGCTTCCTCTGGAAGGAGAAGTTCAAAATGTTGACGCTAGCTAAGGTCCTGTCTGCCCTCGACCCTGGAGACTGGATGGTAGCGTTGGACTTGCAGGACGCTTATTTTCACATCCCCGTCCTGCCGGCCCACCGGCGTTGCCTGGGGTCCACGGTAGGCCACGAGCACTTTGTTTACTGTGCTCCCCTTTGGCCTTACCAGCGCCCCTCAGGTGTTCACGAAAGTGAAGGCGGTAGTCGCAGCTCATCTGCGCAGATCAGGGGTTACAGTTTTCCCCTATCTCGACGACTGGCTGTTGAAGGCGTGCTCGCCCCAGGCTGTCGTCTCCCACCTCCAGACTACGGCCGACCTCCTGCATTCGCTGGGGTTCTCCATCAACGTGCCGAAGTCGCACCGGACTCCCTCTCAGAAGCTCCTCTTCATCGGAGCGGTTCTGGACACAACACAGTTTCCGGTCTATCCCCCCGAACAGCGAGTCCGGGATATTTGGGCTATGATTCCGATCTTTCAGCCTCTGTCCCGGGTTTCGGTCAGGATGATCCTCTGGCTACTGGGCCTGATGGCCTCCTGCAACCTGCTGGTGGACCATGCCAGATGGCATATGCGGGCTCTGCAGTGGGACCTGAAGTTCCAGTGGGCTCAACGTCAGGGAAACCTGTCCGATCCCGTTCAGATCTCGGAGGGCACTGCACACCAATTGCAGTGTTGGCTAACGAACCAGGATTGGGTCGACGGCAGGTCCCTCTCCCTTCCCCAACCAGAGTTCACAGTGGTGACCGATGCATCACTTCTGGGATGGGGGAGGCGGAGATCAGAGGACTCTGGTCTCCGGCAGAGTCCCAGCTCCACATCAACATTCTGGAGCTTTGGGCGATCCGTCTTGCACTGAAGGCATTCCTTCCCTCTGTTCGGGGAAGAGTAGTGCAGGTGTTCACAGACAACACCACCGCCATGTGGTACTGCAACAAACAGGGCGGGGTGGGGTTGGGTTGTGGACTCTGTCAAGAGGCTCTCCGTCTCTGGACATGGCTGGAACAGGGCATATCCCTGGTGGTTCAACACCTGGCAGGTTGACTGAACGCCAGAGCGGACGAACTCCGCCGCAGATGCATGATGGATCACGAATGGCGTCTTCACTCGGAGGTTTCGCAAGGTCTCTTTCAGCAGTGGGGAGAGCCTTGGTTAGATCCATTCGCCACCGAAGAGAACTCGCAATGTCAGCAATTCTGCGCGTTGGAATTTCCAAGGCGGCACTCGCTTGGCGACGCTTTTTGTCGTGAGTAGAGTTGCGGTCTTCTATACGCCTTTCCGCCTATACCACATCTGCCCAGAGTGCTGAAGAAGATCTAGCGCGACCGGGCCCAAGTCATTATTGTGGCTCCGAATTGGGCACGAAGAGTCTGGTATCCCGAGCTTCTACACATGGTCATCGATCCTCCGATCAGACTGCCTCTTCGGGAGGATCTTCTGTCGCAGCAGCAGAGGACGGTCCTCCACCCGAACCTGTCCAGCCTCTACCTCCTTGCGTGGAGATTGAGCGGCGGCAGTTGACGTCGTTTGACCTGCCTCCCGAAGTCTGTGATGTTATCTTGGCAGCCAGGCGTCCCTCCACTAAAACGGTATATTCCTGTAGATGGAACAAATTTGTGGCATGGTGCGCAGCAAAGGCTGTGGATCCCCTTTCTGCCCCTCTTTCTGAGGTTCTCTTGTTCCTTCTTTCTTTGGCCCAGCAGGGCTCTGCTCTGGGCACTCTTAAGGGCTACCTCTCGGCCATTTCAGCCTTTCTTAGGCTTCCTGATCAGCCTTCTCTTTTCAAGTCCCCTGTTGTAAATCACTTCCTAAAGGGCATTACTCATCTTTTTCCTCCTATTCCCTTCGTAATACCTCAGTGGGACTTGAACTTGGTTCTTACTTACCTTATGTGCGCTCCCTTTGAGCCACTTCATAACTGTCCTCTTCGTCTTCTTACCTTAAAGACTGCTTTTCTGGTTGCCATCACCTCTGCTCGCAGGGTGAGTGAGCTCCAAGCTCTTTCTTCAAAACCTCCTTTCTTGGCTGTTCATCCGGACAAGGCTGTTCTAAGAACCAGACCTTCCTTTCTTCCCAAGGTTTTTACTTCTTTCCACATTGGCCAAACCATCACTTTACCCACCTTCTTTCCGCCTCTGCATCCTTCAAAAGAAGAAGAGAGGCTCCACCGTCTGGATCCAAAACGGGCGCTTTCCTTTTATTTGGATCGCACCAAACAATTCCGGGTGGATGACCAGCTCTTTGTGGGCTACGTGGGCGCTAAGAAAGGTCGGGCTGTGCACAAACGGACCATCTCTAGGTGGGTCGTTTTGTGCATTAAGGCTTGTTATTCCTTGGCAAAGAAGGAGCCTCCAGTGGGGCTGCGCGCCCATTCCACCAGGGCGACGGCAGCTACTACTGCTTTGGGGCGAGGAGTTCCCCTTAATGACATCTGTCAGGCAGCTACGTGGGCATCTCTGCACACGTTCACTAGACACTACTGCCTGGACAGCCAAGTCCGGAGAGACGGCTTCTTTGGCCGTTCTGTTCTCCAGGACTTTCTGGTGTGAACTTGGATCGCAGACCCACCTCCGGGATTGGTATTGCTGGGATATCTATTCTAAGGTAAGGAATCTATAGCTAACTGTTTCTTTCAGATGAACAAGTTACTTACCTTCGGTAACGATATATCTGTAAGAAACATAGGTTAGTTATAGATTCGTTACTGCCCCACCCATCCTCCCCGTTCTGCGAACTGATTTCTATGGTCAGGGAATCCCTTTCAGGGCCTTAGTTTTGTGCACCAGTGGTCAGTGTCTTGCATGACTCTGCTCTTCTGGCGTGGAATGTCGTGTAAAAGATCTGACGTCAGCGCGCGAGTCCGGCGTCTAAGTAGCTACCGCAATGTCATCCCGGTGACCACGACGAACGCGGAGCCGACCGACGCCACCTTTCGATGCGCAGGGGTGCTGCTGACACAAAATTCTCCACATCCAGTCTGACGCCTGGGGGTAATTCTAAGGTAAGGAATCTATAACTAACCTATGTGTCTTACAGATATATCGTTACCGAAGGTAAGTAACTTGTTCTGTAGGTAGTCACACAGGTAAGAGTCTCTTTTTTGTCTTTCTGTCTTGTTTCCAGTAAAGCCTCTCGGTTATTGTTCCTATCTCTTTTGTTAGAGAGTGCAATACTGCGATGTGGATATTCTCGACTGCTCAAATTACTAGCTAGTCGGTCAGCCTCATATTTGTAGTCCTCTAAGGGAGCTGCAATTTCTTCTTAATCTAAGAAATTGGCCAAAAGGCAGATTCTCTTTTAGTGCTCCTTGGGGGTGGCGACTAAACAACAAAAGACTATTGCAGTCAGTCGGTTTTCTGTAGATGGTTGTACTCTGTAGACTGTCTTAAAGTCTTATTGTCAGCTCTAGGAACGGTATGCTGGTATGGGATATAGTGCTTGTGAATCTTAAGTAAGGGTTCAGAGTATTTATCCATTTACAGAATTCCTCACAGTTTGCTCTTTCTCCCCTCCAGAAGATGAGAATATAGTCCATGAATCTCTTGCAGAGGAGTAGATTGGTCTTGTAAGGGTTGGAGTTGTTAAAGATCAGTCTTTCCTCAAAAGCTGCCATATATAGACAGGCTACACTAGGAGCAAAGGCACTTCCCATGGAAGTGCCCAGGGTTTGATGGTATAGTTGACCTTTGAACTCAAAAAAGTTTTCAGTAAGTGCGAGTGTGGCGCATTCCAACACGAAGTGGCTGGGATTGGGGGAGTCCCAATTCATGCTGCTGAAGGCGTCCTCTATAACACTCAAGGTGGCCCTTTGAGGGATATTCGTATAGAGGGCCTCCACATCCAGGGTGACCAACAAATTGATGTCACTGGCATGTTGGGTCTCTTCAATCAGGCGTAAGACATCCGTAGTGTCTTTCAGAAAAGAGGGTGTATTTCTCACCAATGGCTGCAGAAAGTGGTCGCAGAATTTTGAGAGCGCTTCCAGAAGGGAATTTATCCCTGAGACAATTGGTCTGGTCGGGGTGGTGCCTTTATGAATCTTTGGTAAGATGTAAAAGTAAGGCACCTTTGGGTCCCTTTTGATGAGGAAATCTGCTTCCTTTTTACTTAACCACCCCTGGGTTTCTGCCGTGAAGACCATAGCTGTAATGGTCGTGGTCAGACGCCCATGGGGTTGGTAGTAATCGGTGTATAGTACTGGCGATTGCTCAATTGTCGGTAGCATTCCGTGTCGTAGTCCGAGGTTGACATCACTGTAGCTCCTCCTTTGTCAGCTTGTTTAATAGTAATGTTGGGGTCATTTGCTAGGGAATTAAAAGCCGTCAGTTCCATGGTGGACAGGTTGCAGAAGTGGTTGGTGGTAGCACTCCTTGAAAGGTCCTTCAGCACAGCTTGTTCAAAAGTAAGTACCTCATTTGGTACCATACTGCTGTTGGGAGTAAAGGTTGAAGGATTATAGAGCCCAGAATCGCTAGTTGTAGGTATGGGTTTGTCGTGAAAGAAGGCTTTAAATCTCACTTTGCTAAAGAAATTCTGGATTTCACAGTTGTCAGGGAACTTGTCTGTCTTAGGTGTGGGTACATTACCCAGACCTTTCTGCAAGACCCTCGGTTCAATATCAGTGAGTACTCTAGAAGAGAGATTGACGATCAATTTCTCTTCTTGGTTTGACTCAGTGTCTCCACCGTATGTTGTTGTGGTTCTTGCCACTGTACTCTTTTGTATGGATTCCCTCTTCTTCGCCCTCTTCCTCTGCCCCAACCTCTGTCTAAAAAAGGGGGGTTGTTACCTGGTGGGTAGAACTGAGGGGGGCCTTGTGGGAACATGCGGTACTGCCAGAAGGCGGGCCCCTGATAGGGTGGCATGTGGAACCCTGAATATCCAGGGCATGAGCCCCTTCTCTGGTTGTTGCTCCCCCAGCTCTCTGTGCTTGAGTCGCTGTTGGAGAAAGATCCTCTCCTTGAGGTGTGGGAGCCCTCATCGGATGAGTTATTGGTACCGGAGGGAGTGAAATCCGCTTTGAGGTATGGATATACTTTCTCTTTATCAAATTTGCGATTGTCTTTTTGCAATTTCGTGACTTTCTGCTTCTTTAGGTACTCTTTGTCTGCAATCTCATTATTGATCTACGTCAGTTTAGTTTTGAAAGCAAAGATTTGGATGGTTGTCTTGGATGCGCCTTCAGCTATTTGGACCCTTACTAGTAAGGCGTCGGCTATTCTCTTAGCAGTATTTATTATGAGAATCAGCCAGTCCCTAGTGCACTTCCATGCCACTAGGGACCACTCCTTTTTTAAAAACAGCATCCTCCAAGAATAGGCGTGGGAAGTTATTCACCAGTAGGCCAATCTGAAAGAGACACGTTAGTGACAGATTCCTTACCTTAGAATATCCCCAGGGGTCAGGCTGGATCCGGAAAGTTTTTGCGTAGCAGTACCCTTGCGCGTCGGTAGGCGGCGTCGTGCGGCTCCGCGTCCGTCGTCGGCGTCGGGACCGCCGGGATGACCTTGCGGGCAGTACTTAGACGCCGCCCCTGCGCGCTGACGTCAGTTCTTTCTTTTTCCGCGCCAGTAAGCGCAGATCCGGGAAGAGCAGTGCCCTAGTCATTTTTTGACTAACTTTTTGGTGATTTTTTCACTGTTTTTCTCGAAGTCTCTCGACTCCGAAGGTGTCAGTAGGGATGCCCGGCTTCAAGCCATGCGACGCCTGTGGTCGAATGATGTCGATCTCAGACCCGCATCAGGAGTGTCTTTACTGCCTCGGCCGCGACCACGACACGAAGTCGTGCCCCGACTGCCGGGCCTTGCACCCGAAGGCTTTGCGAGAGCGGTCTCGAAAGCTCCTCGAGGTCCGGCAGTCGACTCAGCGCCCCGCCAAGCCCTGGTCACGTGAGAGGTTGAGGAGCCGGTCGCGGAGTCATCATCGGTCGTCGGGATCCAAGTCTTCGCACTCCTCCGGTAAGTCGAAGCATAAGAAGTCTAAGAAGCGTCCTCGCTCGACGACTTCACCTCGCCGGTCTTGCGACTCGGCTGAGGGTCCTGTCGGCACCGTCCCCGCGGCGCCGGGAGTGCCTATGGAGCCGCCCCCGCATTACCCGTCCTTCCCGGGTTCGGGGGCGACTCCGGCCGAGATACAGGAGTTCCTGTCGGCCATGGCGTGCCTCTTCGGGCCTCAAGGTCCCCCCCCCGGTGCGCCTTCGGGCCCCGCGGGCCCTAGTGGGGTTCCTACGGTGCCGCCGGCGACACCAGCCCCGGCCCCGGCCACAACCCCGATCGACGCCGGTTGACCTGACAACACCTCCACCGGCGCCGATCTCTCCGGTGCCGTTCACGACGCCGCCCGGGGCTCCGGGCGACGTCGTTCCCCGGTTCTCTCCGGATCCGGCCATGGCGCCGGACCGGCGTCGCTGGGACCTTGGGTCCCGCATGTCCCTCCTCCATATTTTGAACCTGAATTGGAGGACGCAGAGGACTGGGAGGGGTCTGATGACCCCCTCACACAGCAGTGTGAGTTTGATCAGGACTGGGCTGAGGAGCTTGGGGATGCCAGTGGTTTGGACACCTCCCCTGACCCTGGCATGCTGTCTCCTCCTTCCGTGGCAACGGAGGAGGGAGCAAACTTTGCAACGGTGTTGCGTAGAGCAGCTGGGGCCTTACACCTCCAGTTGCCTACAGTGGCTGTCAGGACTAACATCCTGACGGAAGTGCTTCAGCCGGCGGCTACCTCCTCGGAGCCACTGCTGCCGTTCAACGAGGCGCTTTCCGACGTTCTTTTGGGCACCTGGTCCAAGCCCACCACAGGGGCTCCTGTGGATAGGAACGTGGCCCGACGCCATCGCCCTGCTTCGGGCGACCCCCTGTTACTCTCCCAACACCCCACCCCTGAGAGCTTGGTGGTCCAAGCCTCTGCTTCCCAAAGCGCCTTCCCTACCGCTCCCCAGGATAGGGAATCCAAACGCCTGGATCAATTTGGGAAGAAGGTCTTTTCTTCCTCCAGTGCTGGCTTGCGGTCCGTCAATACCACTTGCCTCTTGGGCCGATATTCCCACTCCTTGTGGGACTCGGTGGCGCAAGTTCTGCCCCAGTGTTCTGAGGAGGTCCAGACACTGCATACCCACGTCATTGCTGAGGGAAGAGATGCGGCAAAGTACACCATCTGATATGGCCTTGATACCCCCGACTCGCTGGGCAGATCGCTTGCGACGACAGTGGCGCTGCGCCGTCACGCCTGGCTGAGAACCACTGGTTTCTCGGGTGATGTCCAAAACACTCTTATGGACATGCCCTTTGATGGGGTCGGTCTTTTTGGGAACAAGGCAGACCATGCGCTGGAGCCTTTTAAGGACTCGCGGGCTACGGCTAAGTCCCTGGGCCTTTCTGCTGTACGCCCTCCGCAGTCATCTGCTTTTCGCCCCTTTCGTGGACACGGAAGGGGCGCCCAGTCACGTCCGCTGCCCGGCCACCGGCCCGCGCAGCAAGTGTCTTCGCGTGGCCGAGGACGTGGCTCCCGCCGTGGCGGGTCAGGCAACCAGCGTGCGGGTCAGGCCACACACCCCGCCCCGTCCGCGGCCTCCAAGCCCTCCTAGTCCTTCCTTTCAGGTGCACAGCACGCCAGTAGGGGGCAGGGTCCGCCATCACCTTCACCGCTGGCGTGCCATCACCTCAGACAGGTGGGTCTTGGACATTGTCCGAAGGGGCTACTCCCTCGCCTTCGTGACCATCCCCCCAGCCATGCCACCTCAATTCCACCGCATGTCAGGGGATCACTTGGTGCTTCTTCAAAAGGAAGTTGCGGCCCTCTTGGCCAAGAGGGCCATCGAGCGCGTTCCGACCCCAGAAGTAGGACGTGGTTGCTACTCCCACTACTTTCTGGTGCCCAAAAAGGACAAGGAGGACATGCGTCCTATCTTGGACCTCCGGAACGTCAATCGCTTCCTCCGGAAGGAGAAGTTCAAGATGCTCACCCTAGCTCAGGTCTTGACTGCTCTCGACCCTGGAGACTGGATGGTAGCGTTGGACTTGCAGGACGCATATTTCCACATCCCCGTCCTGCCGGCCCACCGGCGTTACCTGCGGTTCACGGTAGGCCTCGAGCATTTTCAGTTCACCGTGCTCCCTTTTGGCCTTACCAGCGCCCCTCGGGTGTTCACGAAAGTGATGGCGGTGGTCGCAGCCCATCTGCGCCGGGCAGGGGTTCCAGTCTTACCCTACCTCGACGACTGGCTTCTGAAGGCGGGCTCGTCCCAGGCAGTCGTCTCCCACCTCCAGACAACGGCCGAACTCCTGCACTCGCTGGGGTTCTCCATCAACGTGCCGAAGTCGCACCTGATTCCTTCTCCACAGCTCCTTTTCATCGGAGCAGTTCTGGACACGACGCAGTTTCGGGTTTATCCTCCCGAACGGCGAGTCCGGGATATTCAGCCTATGATTCCGATCTTTCGGCCTTTATCCTGGGTTTCGGTACGGATGACCCTGAGGCTGCTGGGCCTCATGGCCTCCTGCATCCTGCTGGTCGATCATGCCAGATGGCATATGCGGGCTCTGCAGTGGGACCTGAAGTTCCAGTGGGCGCAGCACCAGGGCAACCTGTCCGATCACGTCCAGATCTCGGAGGGGACTGCAAAACAGTTGCAGTGGTGGCTCTCGAACCGGCAATGGGTCATGGGCAGATCACTCTCCCTTCCCCAGCCAGAGCACACAGTTGTGACGGACGCGTCCCTTCTGGGATGGGGCGGTCACATGGGAGAGGCGGAGATCAGAGGCCTCTGGTCTCCGGCGGAGTCCCGGCTCCATATCAACTTTCTGGAGCTCCGGGCGATCCGACTTGCACTCAAGGCATTCCTTCCCTCTGTCAAAGGGACGGTAGTGCAGGTGTTCAGAGACAACACCACCGCCATGTGGTACTGCAACAAACAGGGCGGGGTGGGGTCGTGGACCCTATGTCAGGAGGCTCTGCGCCTCTGGACATGGCTGGAACATCAGGGCATATTCCTGATGGTTCAACACCTGGCAGGTTCTCTGAACGCCAGGGCGGACGAACTCAGCCGCAGGTGCATGATGGATCACGAATGGCGTCTTCACTTGGAGGTGGCGCAAGGTCTCTTTCAGCAGTGGGGAGAGCCTTGGTTAGATCTGTTCGCCACCGAAGTAAACGCGCAATGTCAGCAGTTCTGCGCGTTGGAATTTCCAAGGCGGCACTCGCTCGGCGACGCTTTTCGTCGCGAGTGGAGTTGCGGTCTGTTGTACGCCTTTCCGCCTATACCACTTCTACCCAGAGTGTTGAAGAAGATTCGGCGCGACAGGGCCCAAGTCATTCTTGTGGCTCCGGACTGGGCTCGAAGAGTTTGGTATCCCGAGCTACTCAGTATGAGCGCCGATCCGTCTGCCTCTTCGGGAGGATCTTCTGTCGCAGCAGCAGGGGACGGTCCTCCACCCGAACCTGTCCAGTCTACACCTGCTTGCATGTAGATTGAGGGGCGGCAGTTGATTCCTTTCGACTTGCCTCCCGAAGTTTGTGATGTGATTCTGGCAGCCAGGCGTCCCTCCACTAAGGTGGTATACGCCTGCAGGTGGAACAAGTTTGTGGCATGGTGCACAGCAAAGGCTGTGAATCCCCTTTCTGCCCCTCTTTCGGAGGTTCTTCTGTTCCTTCTTTCTCTGGCCCAACAGGGTTCTGCCCTGGGTACCATCAAGGGCTATCTTTGTGCGATATCGGCCTTCCTCAGGCTTCCTGATCAGCCCTCCCTTTTCAAGTCCCCTGTGGTTAACAGGTTTCTTAAAGGCATTACACACCTCTTTCCTCCTGTTC
Source organism: Calotriton arnoldi (assembly GCA_963921515.1). Lineage (NCBI taxonomy): Eukaryota > Metazoa > Chordata > Amphibia > Caudata > Salamandridae > Calotriton > Calotriton arnoldi. The sequence goes on from CAWUFW010005879.1 coordinate 547,012, forward strand.
CGTTTGTAATGCCTCAGTGGGACTTGAACTTGGTTCTTACCTTCTTGATGTGCGCTCCCTTTGAGCCTCTACATAACTGTCCTCTTCGTCTTCTTACTCTGAAGACAGCCTTTCTGGTGGCCATCACATCTGCTCGGCGGGTGAGTGAGCTCCAGGCTCTTTCATGCAAACCTCCCTTTCTGTCTGTTCATCCAGACAAGGTTGTTCTTAGGACGCGTCCGTCCTTCTTGCCAAAGGTGGTTACTGCCTTCCACATTGGGCAGACCATCACTTTGCCCACCTTCTTTCCGCCTCCGCATCCTTCCAGAGAGGAAGAGAGGCTCCACCGTCTGGACCCAAAACGTGCGCTTTCCTTTTACATCAACCGCACACAACAGTTCCGGGTGGATGATCAGCTCTTTGTTGGCTACGTGGGCGCCAAAAAAGGTCGGGCGGTACACAAAAGGACCATCTCCCGCTGGGTCACCTTGTGTATCAAAGCCTGCTATTGTTTGGCTAAGAAGGAGCCTCCTGTTGGGCTGCGTCCCCATTCCACCAGGGCTACGGCTGCTACCACGGCTTTAGGCTGCGGTGTTCCGTTACAGGATATATGTCAGGCAGCTACGTGGGCCTCGCTGCACACGTTTACCAAACATTACTGCCTTGACAGTCAGGTCCGGAGGGACGGCTTCTTTGGCCGTTCTGTCCTCCGGGACTTCCTTGTCTGAATCTATTCGCAGACCCACCACCGGGGTTGGTATTGCTGGGGTATCTATTCTAAGGTAAGGAATCTGTCACTAACGGGTCTCTTTCAGATGCACAAGTTACTAACTTGTGTAACGATATATCTGTAAGAGACAGTAGTTAGTGACAGATTCCTTACCGCCCCACCCATCCTCCCTGTTCTGCGAACTGATTTCTAGGGTTAAGGACATCCCTTTCAGGGCCCTAGTATTTTTCAGACACCTATGTCAGCTTCTTGCATGGCTCTGCGTTCCTGGCGCGGAAAGTCTTGTACAGAACTGACGTCAGCGCGCAGGGGCGGGGTCTAAGTACTGCCCGCGACGTCATCCCGGCGGTCCCGACGACGGACGCGGAGCCGCACGACGCCGCCTACCGATGCGCAAGGGTACTGCTACGCAAAAACTTTCCGGATCCAGCCTGACGCCTGGGGATATTCTAAGGTAAGAAATCTGTCACTAACTACTGTCTCTTACAGATATATCGTTACACAAGTTAGTAACTTGTGCTTCGGGGCTATATTAGCTCTTAAATATTCAGTCATAAGTGCTCCGTGCAGTGTGATTTTAACCCATTCTCGTTTCATAGATGTCAGAGATTGCCAGTCTTCTGACTGACTGCCGGAGGCTACACCGCTTTCAGCTCCAAGTAGTGATGGTGCTTTTAAAATTTCTGCCACCATTTCATCCCCGAAACTAAGACCTTGAGTTTCCTCCATAGCTCCTGTCAGGAGTCTTGAGGTCGCTGGTCAAAGTGGGGGTTCACAGACCCAGGATTACCGGACTGTTCAAGAGTGCTTGGGAAAAGGTGCGTTTTGCGTTCCCAGCTCAAAACAGAGAGTCCCAAGGGAGTAGCCCGTGCATATAACAAATCAACAGAGGGACTGGGGGCTTTTTTTTGAAGGTCCAGCATACGTGCCCCAACTATGGTCAATTCAAAGAGTATGCAGTTCCTAACTGTATGTGGGAAGACAGAGGGGCTTGTTGTGGTCATGGGTTATAGGGTGAACGGAGGGTTGCTCCTGTTGGAATTAGGGCCCTCACACACCCAGCTGGCTGTCATGCTTCATCAAAGGGCATGCTCCTCGTCAGGTCGGCGCTGCAATACCTGACGGGCACCCTATGAGGGGCTCTTTGGCGGAGATCTTTTATTCCAATAGCCGTATGGTGCCATGGGGGTGAGGGGCCTAAGGGTGTAGATGGAGTGAGTGGAAGTTAGTGAGCAAAAAGGAAATAAAACAGGAAATGGAAGTACCAAAGAGAACAATTTTAATCAATAGGCCTTCCAACCTGATAAAAAAAACTGGGTGGCGCACTTGTGAGGTAATGTCTCAGATTTGGCGCTTTATTGGAAGGTCAACATGTTTCTCGCCTCGCAGTCATGTGATCTAGTGGCGATTCGTCAGGACCAATTAAATAATTTTATCTACACAAAGGTGGTTGTCTGGTGATTTTACCCTGATGAACCATCCTAAACAAACGCAGTGTAGTACCTGTATAAGCATGACCAACCTGGTGGGATAAAAACAAATATTAGACATCAAGGATTATATTACGCTCTAATATAAAGCACACGTGTCCCCTTAAAAATACCATAATCAAAGCACACAGTGGTGAGTGTTAAAAATAAAAAACATGGTGAGAGCCAAGTGAGTGTTGATCATAGGATCTTAAAATGGCTCTTGCATAACTGGAATGGTGGAACACCCACCCTGGTAGCAGAGAGAAATGACTCACCCTAATTGGGTTGGCAATTTATAAAATCGAGACCCGGCAGGTGTGACACATGGAATTTCCTTGTGTCCTGGGTGGAGTACAGGGAAGATAAATGTGGCATCCACATCATTTATCAAGCAATTACAAATGTTTTTCGACGGGTAAACATAAGACATGGCATCAATGATTGTCTGGTTACGGATCAGTAGAAAAAATATAACGTACTGTCTGTTGAGTTTGAGCCACTGACGTGATGTACAGGACTGTAATATAGGTGAGAGTGATGTTTATAGTAAGGGCTGCAGTAATTTAAAATCTCCGTGAAGTAGATTCATTTATATGTAAGAGCCGCTGAGTAGCCGGATTCTGAAGCGTCTGTTAGGCGTCGAAACCTTAAAAAGAGTGTTAAGGCAATGATGCCAGCACGGGTTAGGTTAAAGGCAATGCTGTTCTAGCCCAAGGCTCTAATGTCACTAGCTATTGTAGTTTAAAAATTCAAAGTAACACAACATCCATAATATCTACATTATATCACAAGCACTGCGTTAGTTTAGATCAGGAAAGTCCGACACGTGTCGATACGTAAAGGAGAAAGTGACAGAAGCAACACAGAAGGTCCGGGACCCATGGATACAGTACAATGGACTCCTGGGGGAGGGATCACCGGAGGCCATCCAATTCGAATTGCGAAGTAATGCAGAAGGGTAGCTGGGAGGGACTGAGACATTGGGGAAATAAGACGTATGCATCATTAGGTTATGTATCGGCGTTGTACGTGACCAGACTTCTTGTTGATTACGCTATGGTGATTTTGAATCTATTGTTTGAAAGTATATGCTGTACCTGTATTAAAAACAATAAAAATATTTTTTTTTAAAGAGTGCAATCCCTCCTATATTACCCCCAGTCCTTTCATTTGAACTTAATATCGTTCACTGTCAACTTATGGAACCTCTCTTTGTACCCCTCCACTCGTGACTTATAGTTTCTCTCATGGTAGATGGCTTACCTTGTAGCTGACTTCATCTGCAAAGTAAGTTAACTCCAAGCATTGTCAGTTGAAGAACTTTTATCAATGTCCAAAACGACAGAGTTGTGCTTAGAACACACCCTCGTTTCGTGCCAAATGATTGTTCGCCTTTTGAAAGATTTTTTTTTCATGTAGCGTTTCTATTATGTGAGGATCAGAGTTTGGTTTTGCCCAGTATTATTTTTAGGCCTGGGCGGAGTGGAACTCTGCAAAGTGACCAAAAAACTGCTGCGCTACGTGGAGTTCCGCAAGTAGCGTAGTATGTTTGGTCATGCCGTTCGCATTGATTTTCAGCGCTGGGTGTTTGTCGCGTGCTGTAAAATTAGCACGAGTGGCACCATGTGTAGCGCAAGAGGGCCCTGCTTCTTTCCTTGCTGCTCGAGTAGATTTTCTACCTGAGCGGCAGCGTTCTTAACATGAACGGAAGGTTTCTCAACTGGAACGGTCATCCAGGACCGCCCACGTTGAGAAATCTGACCAGCCCGCTTTGCGAAATCTTGCAGTGAGGTGGATTTTCCTCGCTCTCGCTCGGCAACTTAATGTTGGTGAGCGAGGAAAAAACTCTGTTTTGTGGAACGGAGTTTTGGGGAATTCTGCGTGCTCTGCGGAGTGCGTAAAACTCGCAAACAGAATGGAGTTCACCGCCCAGTCCTAATTATTTTAAAGATAAAGAAACTGCAGTGAAAACAATATCCACTGTATGAAATAACGTCCCTAGTGAAGAGACATGATGTATACCACCACGCAAACATTTAAGCACAATTATTTTTTTACTTATTTATTTTCCATAACATTGGATCTTTTGACGTGAGAAGATTCTAATGATATTTTTCACTTGTTGCTTTATGGATCTTTGCACGTTTAATGTATTGATTGAAAGACTTAAAAACGTTGCAATATTGATGCATTTAAACCTTCAAGTGTGTTTATTCAAGCGTGAGATGTGTATGTGCATCAGAGTATGATTATTAATAAGTTTACGAGTTTGCTTTTGTTGATAAACTTGGAATGTGCCAATGGAAAAATTTAAGTAAGCTTCAAAAACAGTTTTCTTTCTCCTCAGTGTGCAGTTGGAACGACTGGCCAGAAATCTATATCTCGAGTCATTGAATACTTGGAAAGCTGCTAGAATCTTCAACAGCCACCGCTTGGTGATGTCAGCACTACCCTTCGAGGCTGAGTTGTGAAATGGTTATTGCAGTCGTGTTCAGAGCACTCGGCGCGTCTCTTATGTGGACACGTTAATCAGAGCAAACTTGGAATGTGCATTTTGATGTAAATGTTACTGCTCTACAATGGTCAGCTGTTGCCCAAAGTGAGAAATGAAGATGTTATATAAGAAAATACAAAACTCAGATCCAGGACAGCACATTTTTTTGTATATTGGTTCTTTTTCTTTGAGTTAATGGGTTAAGTTTTTGGCCAGTTACGTATGGGTTACTGCTGTATATGCAACTTTCGCTAACTGTGTTGAATTTGGCGAAAATGGTATGGCAACCCAACCAAGTTAGTTGGCATCTCCAAGAAGGCTCACCTCGTTTTAGTTCTGAAACTCAGAACGCCGGGTGCTCTTGTGTTTCTTTTGAAAAGGGGGGTGAATTGAATTTGTTTTGGAAAAGCTTCCAAAACCAACAACTCAGATGTTTAGAAAATTAAAATATTGTGTAAAGATTTTATTTTATTGTTGTCTAGTGCTTTTTTTTTTATTTAGACGCTTTTGAAATTAATGTTTTTAATTGAAAGTTTTGTTTATGATGTTTATTTAAAACTGCTTGGAATCCTGAAACCAAATGTCAGGATTTGTTTTCGAGATGGAGATTGTCGCAGAACTTATTCTGAGATAGTCAAGGCACAATTGATTTTTGGATCTTGAAGCCTATTCTTTTCTGATAAGTATTAAAATCAGAAGTAAGCGTATTGTTGTACAACTTAGCAAAGGGAATGCCTCAGGTGTACGTGTATGCTCTGTTAACATGTAGCATACATGCAATCCAGAATCAATAGAAGTCCACTGTTTGATGCAACTGCCGATGCAAAATGTGGTGGCAGCTGTATTATGGGCAATATTCTTTTAAAAATGGACCATACCTTTGTCCCTGCTCAGATTGCCAGTGGCTCTGCACTTACGTTGGTGTTTGTTCAAAGTTTTGTTTTAGAGAAAGAAGCTGAAATGAAGACAGTAAATCTGAGATTGAGGGACGTTGCAGGCTTTAAAAAGTCCTTTTACTCATTTTTGTATTCTTGTTAAAAACATCCTTTGGAAACCTATTTCGAAGAGCCATGATGTATATTAAAATTTGCAATAAGGGATACAGATCTTTTCTGTGGGATCCATTAATTTTTTTCTAAAATGTAAATGAGCCTTCCAGTTGTTTGTTCTTAGTTTTTTCCTTTGTCTGATTGTTACTGGCCCACTAAGGATGTAACTTTGTTTTCCCGTTTGCTTCATTAACTTTGCCTTGAGAAATGTGCCAGACCTTAGTGTTCATTTGTAGTTTGAACTGAAAGATTTATTGTGCAAAGTAACACATTTTACTTTAAATGACTGTCTACCTACTTATGCCAATTCCAATTCTTCAAAAAAAAACCTGTTCTTGTTCCCCAGTAGCACATCTGAACGGAGTCCAGTTGGTCAGTTCTTTGCTAAGAGACTGAATTTACATACCCCTCTTTCCATGTCATAAAACAAAGTTATGGTCTAGGGCATCTCAGGAATCCAGAATGCGATTCTCGTCCTTTATCAGAATAGTTATCTATATGCACTAACAAAATGTAGTTTGAAGTAGAACAGAAAAAAATGACTACGTAAAATATATTTGGTTCAGTTCAAGCTAAATAGCTAACATAAAAATGTGCAAAATTTCCTCTGACCAATTTTTTTTTATTCTGTAGTAATCTTGCCGAAAAGTTAATTTTGGCATAGATCGTAGACTGTTGACCATGGAAAGTTCATAACTAATAGAGATATAAGTGCAGATGGACATGTCAAGGTTTACAATTCATAAGTCCTAATAACATCCGTGATTTTTCTGTAACCAGAAAACAAGTGTGAATTGCAGCCTCGTTTAAATTTTGCATCTTTTCTCTGCAGTCAACCAAAAACGTTTCAAATATGCCCACGATCGCTGTGGTGGCACTTTATCATGAGATACAAAAGCAGCTATGTTTGATTTGAGGAATTTTAATTTGATTTTGGATAGTAAGCAAAAGGGCCCACGAAAAAGCTAGTTATTAGTTTAATGAAAGTCACTGTCTGTTACACTTAACATAATTTTAGCATAGCAACAATCATTGCAAATGAAACCAAAACAAATTTAATTTGTATGCAGTTTAGAGAGATGCAAACAAGCTGTTCTTATCCAAGTTGTTAGCACTTAGGCATCATTTTCTTTCCATTTTGTTAATGCAATATCTCTTCTTTGTTCATATTTTTGATTGGAGAAAATAGCTGAGTTTTAAAGGTTAAAAAGACAGACTATTCGCTATTTGACATTATTCTGCTCAACTTCATAAAACATATGTCTGCCATTATTACATTACTGAACATCTCTTAGGGTGTGGAGAAAACCTGGGTAATGATCCCCTTCAGAGATTGTCGTTTTAAAAAGGGCAATTGTTGGTGGCAGGCAGTAGATGTCAAGAAGTGTTGTGTAGATTTTTATCTCCAATGCTTCTTTTGTCAATCACAGTAATAGCTTTAAAGTGGATCAAGGATACGTTTAAAATGTGTATCCTATGAATGTGTAGGCTAACAATTTTAAGGTGACATCAGGGCTTTATGTAATGAATTTCAAATTAAACACCACACACAATTGTCCCATATGACGTTTTTGACTTGGAAATCCCATGTTACGATTGTATGTAATTTCACTGGATTTCGCTTTTGGGCAAAGTCGCTTGCAAAAATGTGCACTTAGCCTACTCCTACAAGAATATCAGCCGTGTTTGAACGAAGACTGATAAGTTACAATCATTGACAGGAAAGAGTGATTTGGATCAAACATTTTGAGAGAATTTTGTCCACATGGTTTAGTAACTGTAAAGTAATTATATCCACCATCACCTCCTCCTAAATGATTTTCCCTTCTTAAAGAAGAAACCAGATTTTTCAAAGTCTAACTTTTGTAGATTCCTGTGTTATATGAAACCAAGAATGGCTGTAATCAGTGAGCAGGGCCAACAAAACCTTTGTTACAAGTATGAATGGAAGTGGTTTTACTTCAGTGGATTCGTATTTTATACCTAGTTTCCAGACTCTGGCAAAAGTAGGTTTACTTTTTTTCCGTTTGGGGTGGGAATTTAGTATAAGTGCAAACCGCCTTGTGAATTGCAATGAATTTATTTAGACCTTCCATGGACTTTGCATCAAGGGTACTGAAGTCTGTTTGCAAAATAACATGTTTTAAAGTAACATTTTCCATTGTAAATATCCCTGTAAATACAATAAGTTGGAAATTAGAATGGTAGAATACTTTTCTGAATCCAATCCTATTTTTATTTTATACAATATTTCGCAGCTGTGATCTTTGGAGATAAAGCCAACGGCAGGAAAAAAAATCAAGTTTGTACGAGTTTCATGAAGTATGTCTGGGTTTTTGTAAATAATTTTAACTGAAATAAAATTGCTACTTTCAATATATATTTTGTCTTGGTATATATGAAGTTCCATAAAAAAAAAAAAAGAAGTGCCTACAGTTTTTCCTACCCCTTTTTTTTTTTTTATTTCATATTGTAGCGATAGTAAAAGAGGCAGTGAAGATGTGAAGGCTCTCTTGTCAACTTGTCATTGGAATGGGGGATATCCGGTTTCTGAATGCCTCCTGCACAAGTAGGGAGCGCTGGCTCCATTTCAGCATCGGCAGCGGCCCCATGGTCACTTCACTAGAGCCGTATAGCGCCCAACCAGGGGCACCAATGTCAGTTCTCGTTTTACTCCACCCTTGAATCCGAATCCAAGCTCTTCTCTCCTTAGCTTTTCATGTTCTTTGGAGATAATTTTTTCGGTAAATTATTATTCAAATTTGAGTGCAGTGCCTGGAATGTGTCCCCCGAGGGTGTCTGGGTTCAAACCCTGTCAGAAATGTAATGGAAAGGTGTGCATTTCAGACCCGCATCATTTTTGCTTATGGTGCTTAAGATCATAACGCGACTTAAGGTTGTGTGACAAGTGTGGTGTCATGCACTCGTGAGCTATGAAGGAGCGCAAAGTCAAACTTTTTGTTAACTGCTTCGAGTGCCGATCTCTGCACGGCTCGCGTTTGTTTCAGATTGTTTCATATCCAAGTTCCCTTCCGTGTCCTCTCCTTCATCGAATGAAGAACTTAAGAAACTCGGAAAGAAGAGGGCACATGGTATGTTCCCCATCGAAAGGTAAGTCATATTGTCGTTTTCTGCTCCCTGCGGAGACTTCATTGGGGCCGGAGCTGGTGGGTATAACTCCTGCCAAAGATCCGCCATCACGGATACCAGGGCACATCTGAGCCCCTCTGCCACTAACACCCTTTTTAAAGCTGCCTCAGGCCTACCCCAAGTTCTCGGCGCCGGATCCAACCTTCTTTATGCATGCCATGGAAGGGCCATTGAGACTTGCAGTGGTCCCTTCAAGCACCTATGGGCCCTGCGGCTAAAGCTAAGACACGCTTACAGAAGTCTAGGGACAAGTCCCAACTGATCATTAAAGAAAGATTCAGGGAGCAGCAGCAATAATTAATGCCAGTGTTACTGGCAAACAGTGGTCGTCCTATTTGGATCTGATTCTCACCCATTCCAGATGCCTGACCCAGTCCAGCATGATAATGATCATAGCAACAAGGCAGCCAATTAGCTCTGTATGGATACTAGTCCAGCTCTTCCACCTAGTGATATGTTTTGGGAGAAGCCTACGTCTGTTCCGGGAGTAAATCAGCTATTCTCTAGATCAGCACCTGGGGATCCGGCCCCCATCCCTGGAATGCTTAGTCATATTAGACCTCCTCGTGTAGGAAACTGAACCCTGGCTCCTTCCCAGTAGCACCTTCTGATTGGGAATTTGAAAGGCCTTGTTATCTGGCAGCCTCGTACTCCGCATTCTTATACCACAGCTTGTTTGATAGGTATACGTAAGCCCTCTGGGGTATGGCACAAATGCTGGTATGAAACTGACCCAAACACCTTAGAGACCACTGTGCCGAAATGGTTCTGTACAGCCAGGATGCATCCAGACAAATAATTAGAGGTAGTCTGGGTGTGGCTGAATCTGCATGCATGGCTATGAGCTTCACTGTAGCTCTAGGGAGACATGCTTGGCTACAAAAACGGGCTTCTCCAGAGATATAGAACCTCCACTACCCAGTGAAAGACTAGTGCCCGTTTAAACAATTTGAGGGATTTTCTGGAGTCTTCAGTTTTCACCAGCGTCAGTCCTTGAACCCTCACCATCAATAAAACCAGCTCCACAGACAGTACAGATGTAAGGGCAGGGACTGTCAGACCCAACAGTCGTTCTCCTTTTCACCTGCACCGCTTAGAAAAGAGCTTTAGTGTACACCTGAAAGATCATTATCGAATGTAAGTAACTTTTCTACTCGGCACTCAGATTTCTAGATGGAAGAAAAATCTGTCTGCATCTGTCGGTCCTCTTCCAAGCTTTTCAGAGAAAAACTAGTAGGGAATTCTAAAAATAAGACAAATTAACAATGTAAATAATTTGCAGATTCCTGCACAAGAGTAGCAGGGACCAGATGCCACTCAGCCATATGGGACAAGATTTCTCATTACTGAGGATGCGATCATGCCAGAAGTGTGAAATTAAAGGAGCTAGCCAATCTCGCTTTGCGAACCATTCCAAAGCAAGGAGAATCAGATGAAGGTTGATTAAAATAATCCCCATGAGGAAGAGATAAAGAAAAATCTCAAATGATTCTGGAGAAAAACTAATTTAAGGAAATCCATTTCGGGAACTTTCTAATGAAACAGTTTGATAACTTTTTCTAAATGAATGCCATTCCAGGATGATTAATCAATTCTGGCTAATGCCCTTCATATTGAAACATATATCTGTACATTTTTCTTTCCTGAAACATATCTGCACATTTTTCTTTCCTGAAGCACAACAATGCTTTTTTTCATTTACCTGTATTTCTGATGGATACTTCTAACCACAGATTCCTTACCTTGTGAATACTCCAGGCACCAGACTGGAGCCGGAGAATTTTTTCAGCAATTGCCACATTAACCAGTATGTTACCTCATGTAGCTCTGCGTCGACTTCGTCCTGGAAATTATGCTAGAGCCACCTGTACACACTGACTTCAGTTCCTTTCTGTCCATGCAGTAGGGTGCAGATCCGGAGCTCGCTTCGCTTTTCTTATCAGATTGTCAAGTTTTTCTTACAAAATATTTCCCTATTGTGCAGGAGCCATGCCCACCTACAAGTACTACTGGGATTAAACCTTGCAGAGACTGTCACAAACAGATGTCTGTGACCAACCCTCTTCAGGCATGTTGTGGAAAGCGTACCTCTGCGCTCTGGAAAATTCCACTCTTGTCCACTTAAATCCAAAGGAGTACAGGTAGTCGGAGGTGAAACACAGCAGTTTATTCACGCTTAAGCGGGTACAAAACCAACAAGGAAAAAGCCTGTCCATGAAGGTAATGAACAACTGAAGGAATTCTCCTTTCATATTTATACTATATTTCAAACAAGTCTGCGTACAGACTCCACTCCCCTAATCCATTGGAAATTCACTTCCCTTATACATACAAAAAGAGTAGCTAACAACACTACATTTTCAAGGTAAGTAATGTAGGAAAGAATCCCAGACCATGACTAATTGCAAATTGAAATGGAAAAGAAATGTGGCTTTACATTTCATAGAAGCACAAATGATTAACAAGGTGTAAATATTCTAGTTGATCTTGTCTGTCTCCTGGTCTTCTCTGCGTATCAAGATTTTCAAAATGTACCCAAGCATGCCCAAAGTGCACTACATCATCATGTCTACGTATTCCATTCCATATTTCTCTGGGGAGTAAGGCATCAAAAAATAGATCCAAGTCCTTGAATGTCATTTCACATAATTTAGTGGCTGACTCTAGGGCTTCATAAAACCCCTTTGGGTTTTTCCTAAAGTCTGGCAAATTTTTATTGCCATTAGTTCATACCTACTCCACGGAGTATGAACAAATTGGGGAATGGGGCTCTGAACAGGAATGCCAGCAGCAGCAGGGGGTGCAGGAAGGGGGTGTATTTCCCTCATGGGATATTCCCCATTCATTTTTTGATATTTTCTTCTAACCTTAACACCCCAATGCAAGCAATTTTCAACATCCCGTGGGACATCTGGGGAAGGGATCATGTGACCTTGCGCATCATGCCACAGTTGTAACACCTCTTGTGGGGTATTTTTATTACACCATGTCCACCAGTCCTCTATCCTTTCAATCATATATTGAATGAGTAAGTTTTGCTGAAAAACATCAAACCTATTTACAATTGGCATAACAGTATTCATGGTGGCATTATTTATGTCATCCATCCATCTATGGGCTATCTGTTTTAACTCTTCTGGATAATCTCTATGTGATCCATATCTAGTATTAGGTCTGTCCCTCCAATTCCCACTCCTATCTCTCAAATTACCACTAGGCTTGTGAATCAAAGGTGGGGTACCTGCAGGTGTGTTTCCAGCAGATTGGGATGCAGAGGGGGTTTGTCCAGTCACTAGCCTTGGAAAATCTTTTACTTGAGGGGTAGTCAATACATTTGGTGCAAGTATTGATAGTCCTGCTTGTGACTGCTGTTGAACAGCAGACGGATTGAGTATTGGTCTGGGTGGGACAGGCAGTTGCTGACTTGGTAATGGGGCAGGAAGAATTGGTACTTTTGGAATGGGTACTAGAGGTTCATTTCCCTGCTGACCCATCTGTAGTGGTACATTTTGTGCCTGTGCGGCAGGTATGGGAACCTGTGGGACATATGGTGGGGTATTCTCCAATAGTCTCTCTAATACCTCATCCTTGTCCACATGTTTCTCTTGTGACACACATGTCTTGTTAGTGGTCATTCTAAACTCTCTGTCCATACAATCAATACTTTCAGTTTGTTTTAATTGATCATATGCTTTGGCTTTCTGCAACACTCCCTTTTTCTGTTCTTGTTCCTTCTCTTTTTGTTCTTTAATTACTAACATTGTAGCATGTTTTCCCATTTATTAAAACTGTCCCACATCGCTTGTCTGACCTTTTTCTCAAACGCTGCTGCATTGAATTTTATCTAGATCAAATGAACTGTCCAGCGGCCATCTCAAATCCTCATTTCCCTTAGTATATTGATGCCACAGTCTGTTCCACAAGTTCACACCTGTCCCATATTTTGTCATTATCTTCCATGCAGGACTACCCTCAACAGGGACTGGTTGGGACTCATCCAGGCGTGGACTTCTGAAACAGCAACAACAACACCGTGAAATATATTTCATTAGTTTGCTCATTGTGCCTTAAAGTCAAAGACTATCTAAGTGAGAAAACTTACCAATACAATCAATACAGGCCTATTTATCAGGTCCAACCTGAAACCCAACCAGCATAATGCAATAAAATTCTCAATACCAAAAACGAATCAATAATTCATAACGCCTGTTACAAAATAACTCTGAACAATCTCACCAGGTATTTGCTGAAGTCGTCCGACTCTCCGTACAATGCAATTCAGCTACTTTTCGCTTGACCAGTTTGGGACCTCTGCCGGGGAGATCCTGTTGCCAAGGGACAACAGTTCGGGACTTCAAATGGCAGCTGCAAGAAAATAGTCTCATTAGCAGGGGCCCCCGCAATCAGTTAGCCTCCAGTCGTGTCACCTCAACCACAGACACAAATGCTGTTGGATTTCCCACGGCCCCACGTTCGGGCGCCATTTGTGGAAAGCGTACCTCTGCGCTCTGGAAAATTCCACTCTTGTCCACTTAAATCCAAAGGGAGTACAGGTAGTCGGAGGTAAAACAGAGCAGTTTATTCACGCTTAAGCGGGTACAAAACCAACAAGGAAAAAACCTGTTCCGTGAAGGTAATGAACAACTGAAAGAATTCTCCTTTCATATTCATACTATATTTCAAACAAGTCTGCGTACAGACTACACTCCCCTCCCCTAATCCATTGGAATTTCCCTTCCAGTTATACATACAAGAAGAATAGCTAACCACACTACATTTTCAAGGTAAGTAATGTAGGAAAGAATCCCAGACCATGACTAATTGCAAATTGAAATGGATAAGAAATGTGGCTTTACATTTCAGAGAAGCACAAATGATTAACAAGGTGTAATTACTCTAGCAACCATTTGGTACTTTTCCAAGGACATGGAAAGAAAAGAATGCACAATGTCAGCACGTACGTGGAAACTTCCTCAGACAGCGTTGTACAAAGTCAGGTGGATTTAAAAAATGTCTGCGCTCATGTTCATATTATATAACCTTTTCCTCAAATGGTCCTAGAACATGATTTCAACATATACCAATTACCTGCTATCACTAACCTATAAAATTAGTAATAGATAATTTGGATTGGCCCCTCATATTATGACAGTACTTCATTTTCGGATATTCTCCATTATAGGGTTGTTAACAGAAAATAAGAAACAAATGGGCCCTTGTAAGAATGCTAATCTGTGAGGGCACCAACACTAATGTTCATTAAATCCCATATTTCTTCTTCTTGCATCATAAGCATATTCTGTTGTGGAACAGAAACTGGAGGGGGCTTGCAGACTGAAAGGAGCATGCTGCAGCACAAGGGAAGACAATTCACACATAGACAGCACCCTAAAATAATCCAACCTATAACCAAGGCTATCACTAATAGTGTCCAACCCCATGTGAGCAGTACTTCTCTAAACCAACCTGACCAAATCCAGTCTCCAGTATCCTGATGTATTTCAGCAGCAATTTTGTGAAGTTTTTGAATGGCCAAATTCACATTAGGGGCGTTATCTGGGATATACACACAGCAGGAACTACCAATGAAGTGGCATACCCCCCCCCCCCCTCTCTGCTAAAAGAATGTCTAAAACAATACGATTTTGAAGAGAAACAAGACGGGTAGCTTGCATTTCTACAGTAATGTTACTGAGTGCACCAGCATTCTCATTAATAACAGCTTCCACTACTCTGATCAATCGGGGCACCTGTACACTATTGGCCATAGGACCCCAGAAAGGCACTAGACCATTCATTGCATCAATAAATTGCTGCAGCGTGGTATCTGTCTGGTCAACCTGTACTTCCCGTTTATTAAGTCGATGTGTCCTGTGATAATCAGATGGTGCAAGGTAAGTGGGAGAAAGAATAAATGCAATATAGCATCTGCCTGACCATCCTTTAGGGAGCCAGACATAAGCCTTATTACCACAAACAAAATAGGTGTTTTGCGAGGCCACAAATGATGGAGAACTAGTGCAATTTAATATCACTGTACGGGAGCAAATACTATTCCCTACAGCAAGGGGCCCTTCACCTTGAACAGAAAAGGGGGCGTTATGGGCATACACAGGTATGGATATCATAGCCACCTTGGACAGCTTTTTCTCATTAAAGGATAATAACATAGAGGAGTTATCGTAGCCTGTGAATTCCTTCCTCTCCTCCATGGTGCCATAGATTCTAACAGCATTTGGCCAGCATAGATAATAAAGCTGATCCCTAAGCTGGCTCTGTACAGTTTTATTAGTAAGTTCGATATAAGAGCAAAATTCAGTTCCCACCAGGCACTATGACCCGTTGTAGGATAAAGGTAGAGGAATAAGAGGTGCCTTCCTTTTGACTGAAGATGGCAGGAAGCCACATATCCAACATTCTGTAGCATTATATCCAAGATGGGCATTATGTAAAACCTGAATGAATGTATTATTCACATATTGCAAGCGGTGTGCTTTCTTATGAGGGGCAAGGGTTATGCTCTGATGCTCTGGTATTGGTGTGGTGACTGATGTCACTGATTTAGAAACTGGGTGGTTTTCTTCTAACCACCAGAACAACCCTAGCATTTCTAATATTATTATTAGAAGACACAGAAGCACAACAATTTTCATTTTCTTGTTCCAAAATTGTTGTATACCAGACACTGGAGTCTTCCCCTCCTGCCATAGATCAGAGGGTGATTTCCCAAACTGTCATTACTCCTAGTCTTACCCATATTGTATTATTTGTGTATGATGTACAAATACCTGTTCTTGATGAGTGATGCTTCTCCTAATATTGGTCTTTATGCTCAGACCATTCTTTTTCTCTGTTTTCTACCCTTCCCTAGATAGATAACCTTGTTTCTGCAGGCCTCTTCTTTTTTTCTTTTCTAAAAGAGAAACAAATCAAAAGCACCTAACAGCAAAAAGCAAAGTAACATGGCTAAGACTTCCGAAAAATCCCAATCTATTCTACTAAAGAACATCAAGAGTTCCCAGTGCCCTTTCCTTCAAAGCCTCACTGACAAGCTTATGTACAGGTCCAGACGTTGGCGGTCTTGACCACCGGCATGGGTTGCTATCTCTCCCTCCAGAGATAGTTTTTTCATTCAAAGTCTATAGTTTTTGACAGTCCTAGGTCTCAAATTATACCTAGGCAAATCACAATCCGGATGCTCAAATAGAGGTATTGGTATCAATTTGGGCTCAACATGAGTGAAGTTGACCAGTGGATGCGCTGCTTCTTCTTCAACCAGCTCACCATCATTAAAAGGGACTTGCTGTGGAATTTGTTCACTTTCCAAATCAGGAATTCCTTGCTTCACACATTGATCATAGACTAAGGCAATGGAGCTTTCTAAACGTGGCTGGCATGCAGCCAGTGTTTGTGTCCCAATCACTTAACAGCAGTCTGAGTGGCGAGTAGCACTTGCACTGGTCCTTTCCAGCGTGGCTCAAGACTGGATGTTCTCAGGAATTTGCAGGTGAAGACCCAGTCTCCAGGCTTCAGATTATGACCTGAACCTTCAAGACAAGGAGGGAGACTGGCTTTCACCTGTGAATGGATCAACAAGCGGAGGATAATCAATTTCCCAAAAATGTTGAGGAATTGGTACACCCCACACATTTGCAGGCCTCCCTATGACTACCTGAAATGGAGATAAACCTATTTTCGAGTGTTCAGTATTGCACATTGAAAACACAGCTATGGGCAAAGCATCAGGCCATTTTAATTTTGTTTCAGCGCATATCTTTCCCAGTTTTCCTTTCAAGATACCATTATATCTTTCCACTAGGCCTGTGGATGGTGGGCAGCATGGAACGTTTGCCTTATCTGCAAGCCTTTGCAGACCAGGTCCATCACTTGGCCATTGAAGTGTGGCCCATGGTCGCTCCAAAGAACTCTGGACAAGCCAAATCTCGGGAAGTACTCCTTCAGGAGTACTTTTGCAGTACTTAGGGCTGTTATCTCATAGAGGGTAAGCCTCCACCCACCTACTAAAGGTGCAAACCACCACTAAGACATACTTAAACTTGCCCACTCGTTCCATTTCTATGAAATCCATTGGCCTGTCGGGACTGGGGTACCTTTTCCTGGATTATAAGTAGTTCATATCATGCATATTTTTACATGGGACTCTGCCACCCTGGGAATCGATTTGTTGAACCATACCTGATTTAATGTTCTCACTATTCCTTTGGCGCTAATGTGAGCCGGGCTATGTGCCATAGTAACAATAGCGTTAACATAACAATTAGGAAGCATGCATCTTTTTTCTCTGACAGATCTACCCAACATCCGGTATCATCTAATCTACCATACATCTGCCATGCCTCTTTCTCTTCCATGGTAGCTTCCTGTTGTATCTCTCTAACACATTCTAAAGAATTGGTAAACATTGGTACTTCAGGGACTCATCTAGCTGGTCCTGTAACATACATTAAACGTTATACAGATCTGGCTGTTTGCTTTGCTGTTTCATCTGCAAAAGCATTTCCCTGAACTATCTCATCAATAACCTTTTTATGGGCACTGCATTTAATAATGGCAACTTTTTTTGGTAACATCAGAGCATCCAATAACTTTACTATTAATTCCCCATGCTGTATTTTAGTACCATGTGAGGTCAAAAAGCCTCTTTCTTTTCATAATCGCCCAAATGAGTGGGCAACACCAAAGGTGTACTGGCTGTCAGTATAAATATTTACAATCAGATTTTTACTCAATTCACATGCCAGTGTAAGGGCAGTTGCTTGTGCTGACATTTGCAGTATTTTTCATGACTCTACCACTGTTTTCAAAGTGGTGATGGCATATGCAGCAGTGTTTGTACCATCTGGTAATTTGAAACATGAACCATCCACAAACAATTCTCCCTGTGGGTCAGATATGGGAGTATCTAATAGGTCTACCCGCCCCCTCTTCAGTGGTGAACACACAATCATGGTGTTCTTCCCCTGAATCACTGGGGAGGGGTAGCACTGTGGCTGGGTTCAAAACATTTCAACATTTCAGAATGCTATTTGGAACAAAAAGCGTTAACTCATACCCTGTTAAGCGTGCACTGGTCAGGTGCTGGGTCTGAGTTTTGTTTAGTAGCACATCCACAGCATGCGGTACCATAACTGTCAAATTGTTACCTAGAACATATATTTCAGATTGTCTGATTGCAGCAGCTGCTACTGAGCACAAACAATTTGGCAAAGCCTTAGGTACTGGATCCAATGTGGAGGAAAAATAAGCACAAGGTTTATTCCTTCCACCATGGGATTGTGTTAAAACAGATAGAGCAGAGCCATTTTTCTCATGGACAAACAAACAAAATTCCTTCGAATAATCAGGGTTACCCAAAACAGGTGCATTGCATAAAGCATTCTTTAGTTGTTGAAAAGCATGCCCACACTCATCTGTACAAGGGAGTGGGTTACTAATATTCTTAGATGTTGGAGCAAGCAAAGGTTTTGCAATTAAAGAGAAGTTGGGTATCCACTTCCTGCAAATCGAAGTCATACCTATAAAGGTGCGAACATCAGATTGGGTCTGGGGACGTTTCATTTTCTGTACCAAATCAATTCTTTGTGGTTGCAGTCTTCTATTTCTATTTGAAAAATTTATAAAGCGCAACAGCTGCCCCGGCCAAGAGTCGTCCCGGCGCTAAACAGCAAAATAGGAGACCACAGCGCAAAGGGGAAGCCAGGAGACCTACACAGTGGGAAAGAGAAAAGTTTTAATAGCTTTCCTAAATTCGAAGAAATTACTGAGGCCACGGATATAGAGAGGCAGTGAGTTCCAGAGAATAGCTGCTCTATACCGGAAGGAACGCCCTCCAGCCCGGGTCCTCCTGACCCGAGGGACCACTAATAAATGTTGGCCCATGGAACGAAGCTGAGGGGACATAAAAGGATAGCAAATCCGTCAGAATGTTGGGGGAGGCGGCCTTCAAGATTTTAACGGCTAAACAGAGAGCCTTGAACTCAATGCGTTGAGCTACAGGCAGCCAGTGGAGGCGGCGGATTGTATTAGCCATCGAGCAGACTCTACGCAGACCCAGTAGATATCTTGCCGCGGCGTTCTGAACTCTCTGTAACCGGAGTACTTCCGCCTTGTTAGCCCCCAGATACAGAGAGTTCGCGTAATCAAGCCTCGATATAATCAGGGCCTGAATAATCTGTCTGGTCGGGGCATCAAAGAAGCCCAAAATAGGTTTGAGACCGCGCAGCAAACCAAAGCAGGTACCCGCCACCTTCTTCGTTTGGGTCTGGAAATTGAGAGAGGCGTCCATCCAAACCCCCAAGTTCTTCACCACCTGTTTAGGAGGAGGGGGGGTGCCTAAATTCGTGGGCCACCAATACTCATTCCATAACCCTTTGACAGGAGGTGACCTAAATAATTGTCGACAATATTGCATTTTAGATAAGGACACTTTATGTCCTAGGAGTGCTAAATGATGTAACAAATTAACTGTTGTCCTTACAACCTTCCTCTGTATCTGAGGCAATTAATAGATCATCAATGTATTGGAGTAATACATTGCCTTTTGAGGGGGTAAAAAGGTCTAATTGTTTCTTCAAAGCTTGACTATATTTACTAGGGCTTTCTGTATGACCTTGAGGAGCTCGCGGAAATTGAAGGGAACGCCCTTGGAATAAAAATGAAAAAAGGTATTGACTTCCTTTAGCAATGGGCACACTAAAAAATGCATTTTTTTAAATCAAGCACAGTAAAATATTTGGCTGAAGACTGAATCATGGTAAAAATAGAATTCATGTCAGGAACAACAGGATATTGGGGCACTACAACTTTATTAATAGCTCGAAGATCAATCACTAATCTATATTTATCTGGGATTCCCTCTGTGGTTTTTTTAAGAACATGAAGTATAGGACTATTACATGGGCTGCCTTCTGTTTCTTTTATTATCCCCTTATGTATTAAATCAGAGATAACCTCTTTGAGACCTTCCTCTCCCTCCCGGGATATTTTGTATTGAGGAATGCGGGGTAAGGGAACACCTTGTTTAACAGTGCTTACTATGGGATCCATGTCCATTTTTCCAACATCATTATCTCCTGATGCCCAGACCATTTTATCAATTGCCTGTAATTCAGGTGGTAGGTGAGTAACATCTGTCATTGTAAAACATTTGGTAAAATTATCAGAAGCTATTGATATAAAGACACCATCAGGAGAACAATAAATGTTAGCATTCAGTCTTTTCAATAGGTCCAGACCTAATAAGTTCTCAGCACAATTTTTAGTGAGCACAAATGGGGCAGAGGTGGTGAAGGGACCTATAGTAACATGTAGGGGTTTGGAGATGGGGCTCTGGGTTTGGATACCTGAGAATCCCTCTGATGTATTCATTCTGCCGGAGAGGGAAGCCCCTGGAAATTGGTCATGAGCGACAGAGGTGCGAGTGGCACCTGTATCAACAAGGAAGTCGCGTACTTCCCCTTCTATATCCATGGTGACATATGGACCTGCTTGATTAACTGGAATCATGACCCTATTTTCACCCTTTCCATTGCTGTCCTACTGTGAATACTCAAAGGTATTGTAATTAATATCAGTAAAATCTTCAGTAAAGAAACTTCTGTCAACTTGTTGGCCATCAAAATTATTCTGACATCTATTGTCATTCTGACGCAGGGTGAAATCTTGCCTATTTGGCCACCTCTCTGTACCCCTTGGCACTGAACTACCTCTTCCACTTGCCACAGTTGCTTGGCCCTGTAGGCTAGGGCATTCATCCTTCCAGTGACCCTCCTGGAAGCAATAGGCGCACTGATTTTGGCCTAATCCTGCTCTGTGTTGCTGCGCAGGAGCTGATGAGGCTCTGCCAGCCCCTCTTCCACGTCCACCTCCCCTCACATTTCCCATACCCCTTTGTCTTCCCCTTTCTGGGAATGCCTGCTGTACCAAAACCTTTGATTTTAATTCTTTCATTTTCTTATTCTTTTCTTTCTTTATTTTCTGGTAATTCTCATAATGTGTAGCCATTACCAAAAGATCTGCAGGTTCTTTAGTTGGCCAGGTGCTCTCTGATACTTTAATCAACTCTATTAATTTTTTCATCAAATTATTCACAAATTTGTCAGCAAACATTTTTTTTCCCGTGACAGTTGCCAAATCCTGACCACTATGAGCCCTGAATATTTCCTCCATCCTAGTGAAATTGTCTGAGACTTCTTCTGTAGGTTTTTGTTTACAAGCTGTTATTTTATCATTTACATCTTCACTTGGTATTATTCGTAGCAATTTAGCAATAATAAGATCGGGTAAATCAAGTATAAGTTGATCTGGTCTGTCTCCTGGTCTTCTCTGCGTGTCAAGATTTTCAAAATGTACCCAAGCATGCCCAAAGTGCACTACATCATCATGTCTACGTATTCCATTCCATATTTCTCTGGGGAGTAAGGCATCAAAAAATAGATCCAAGTCCTAGAATGTAATTTCTCATAATTTAGTGGCTGACTCTAGGGCTTCATAAAACCCCTTTGGGTTTTTCCTAAAGTCTGGCAAATTTTTATTGCCATTAATTCATACCTACTCCACGGAGTATGAACAAATTGGGGAATGGGGTTCTGAACAGGAATGCCAGCAGCAGCAGGGGGTGCAGGAAGGGGGCGTATTTCCCTCATGGGATATTCCCCATTCATTTTTTGATATTTTCTTCTAACCTTAACACCCCAATGCAAGCAATTTTCAACAGCCCGTGGGACATCTGGGGAAGGGATCATGTGACCTTGCGCATCATGCCACAGTTGTAACACCTCTTGTGGGGTATTTTTATTACACCATGTCCACCAGTCCTCTATCCTTTCAATCATATATTGAATGAGTAAGTTTTGCTGAAAAACATCAAACCTATTTACAATTGGCATAACAGTATTCATGGTGGCATTATTTATGTCCATCCATCTATGGGCTATCTGTTTTAACTCTTCTGGATCAGCTCTATGTGATCCATATCTAGTATTAGGTCTGTCCCTCCAATTCCCACTCCTCTCTCTCAAATTACCACTATGCTTGTGAGTCAAAGGTGAGGTAACTGCAGGTGTGTTTCCAGCAGATTGGGATGCAGAGGGGGTTTGTCCAGTCACTAGCCTTGGAAAATCTTTTACTTGAGGGGTAGTCAATACATTTGGTGCAAGTATCGATAGTCCTGCTTGTGACTGCTGTTGAACAGCAGACGGATTGAGTATTGGTCTGGGTGGGACAGGCAGTTGCTGACTTGGTAATGGGGCAGGAAGAATTGGTACATTTGGAATGGGTACTAGAGGTTCATTTCCCTGCTGACCCATCTGTAGTGGTACATTTTGTGCCTGTGCGGCAGGTATGGGAACCTGTGGGACATATGGTGGGGTATTCTCCAATAGTCTCTCTAATACATCATCCTTGTCCACATGTTGTTTCTCTTGTGACACATATGTCTTGTTAGTGGTCATTCTAAACTCTCTGTCCATACAATCAATACTTTCAGTTTATTTTAATTGATCATATGCTTTGGCTTTCTGCAACACTCCCTTTTTCTGTTCTTGTTCCTTCTCTTTTTGTTCTTTAATTACTAACATTGTAGCATGTTTCTCCCATTTATTAAAACTGTCCCACATCGCTTGTCTGACCTTTTTCTCAAACACTGCTGCATTTAATTTTATCTAGATCAAATGAACCGTCCAGCGGCCATCTCAAATCCTCATTTCCCTTAGTATATCGATGCCACAGTCTGTTCCACAAGTTCACACCTGTCCCATATTTTGTCATTATCTTCCATGCAGGACTACCCTCAACAGGGACTGGTTGGGACTCATCCAGGCGTGGACTTCTGAAACAGAAACAACAACAACACCGTGAAAAATATTTCATTAGTTTGCTTATTGTGCCTTAAAGTCAAAGACTATCTAAGTGAGAAAACTTACCAATACAATCAATACAGGCCTATTTATCAGGTCCAACCTGAAACCCAACCAGTATAATGCAATAAAATTCTCAATACCAAAAATGAATCAATAATTCATAACGCCTGTTACAAAATAACTCTGAACAATCTCACCAGGTATTTGCTGAAGTCGTCCGACTCTGTGCTCTGCAATTCAGCTACTTTTCGCTTGACCAGTTTGGGACCTCTGCCGGGGAGATCCTGTTGCCAAGGGACAACAGTTCGGGACTTCAAATGGCAGCTGCAAGAAACTAGTCTCATTAGCAGGGGCCCCCGCAATCAGTTAGCCTCCGGTCGTGTCACCTCAGCCACAGACACAAATGATGTTGGATTTCCCACGGCCCCACATTCGGGTGCCATTTGTGGAAAGCGTACCTTTGCGCTCTGGAAAATTCCACTCTTCTCCACTTAAATCCAAAGGAGTACAGGTAGTCGGAGGTAAAACAGAGCAGTTTATTCACGCTTAAGCGGGTACAAAACCAACCAGGAAAAAACCTGTACCGTGAAGGTAATGAACAACTGAAAGAATTCTCCTTTCATATTCATTTAAACAAGTCTACGTACAGACTCCACTCCCCTCCCCTAATCCATTGGAATTTGCCTTACAGTTATACATACAAGAAGAATAGCTAACCACACTACATTTTCAAGGTAAGTAATGTAGGAAAGAATCCCAGACCATGACTAATTGCAAATTGAAAGGGATAAGAAATGTGGCTTTACATTTCAAAGAAGCACAAATGATTAACAAGGTGTAATTATTCTAGCAACCATTCGGTACTTTTCCAAGGGCATGGAAAGAAAAGAATGCACAATGTCAGCACGTACATGGAAAACTCCTCAGACAACGTTGTACAAAGTGAGGTGGATTTAAAAAATGTCTGCACTCATATTCATATTATATAACCTTTTCCTCAATGTCTCTGGTGCCTATGGTGTTCACACAACTCCAAGGCCTGCGGCGACTGCGCCAGGATGAATCCTTAAGTGACCCCAGACCGCAAAGCCAAGCTCAATTTTCCAAACATAGTCAGAAGGTGCGTGTTGGTCCTGAGCGAAGTTTAGGAACAAACCCATTTCAGTGAAAGGTTAGGCTTAGTCAAAGGGGAGGATGCATAAGTGGAAGTGTGACTCTTCTTCCTTTCACTCATCAGAATTCACGTAGATGGCAGGGTGCCTCTCTATTTTGGTCCTGGTCACGGACTGATTCCCCAGTTTATTCCTATTTTGTAGGAAAGTGGGTTTCTGTTGCAGCCCTGCCCACCCAACCTTTTGCCTGACTCTAATGCAACTTTGAGTGAATGTGCATTGGGTTCCTGCTAACCAGGTTCCCAGTGCCTGTGTTCGTTGCCTAAACTGTACCATTATCTGAAAGAGACACGTTAGTGACCGATTCCTTACCTTAGAATATCCCCAGGCGTCAGGCTGGATCCGGAAAAGTTTTGCGTAGCAGTACCCTTGCGCGTCGGTAGGCGGCGTCGTGCGGCTCCGCGTCCGTCGTCGGCGTCGTGATCGCCGGGATGACGTCGCGGGCAGTACTTAGGCGCCGCCCCTGCGCGCTGACGTCAGTTCTTCTTTTTCCGCGCCAGCAAGCGCAGATCCGGGAAGAGCAGTGCCCTGGTCATTTTTTGACCATACTTTTTGGTGAATTTTTTCACTGTTTTTCTCTATCAAGGTGTCGTAGGGATGCCCGGTTTCAAACGTTGCGGCGCCTGTGCTCGGATGATGTCCGTCACCGACCCGCATTGGGAGTGTCTCTTCTGCCTCGGCCGAGGCCACGACACGGAGTCTTGTACCGACTGCCAGGCCCTCAACCCGAAAGCTTTGCGAGAGCGGTCTCGAAAGCTCCTCGAGGCCCGGCATTCGGCTCCGCGGAAGCCCCGGTCGCGTGAGAGGTCCAGGGGTCGTTCGCGGAGTCCACACCGGTCGTCGGCATCGAAGTCTTCTTCGTCCGGTAAGTCAAAACACAAGAAGTCCAAAAGCATCATCGCTCTAGGACTTCGCCTCGCCGGTCTCGCGACTCGGCTGAGGCCCCTCCCGGCACCGTCCCCGCCCCCGCGGCCCCGGACATGCCTGTGGAGTCGCCCCCGCCATACCCGCCCTTCCCGGGTTCGGGGGCGGATCCGGCCAAAGTGCAGGAATTCCTGTCGGCCATGGCCCGCCTCTTCGGGCCTCCAGGCCCCTCCGGTGCGCCTTCGGGCCACGTGGGCCCTGATGGGGTTGCTCCGGCGTCGCCGACGGCTCCGGCCCCGGCGTCGCCCGTGCCTCCAGCCTCGATCCCGGCTCCGGCTTCGGCCCCGGCCTCGATCCCGGCTCCACAACCCCCATCGACGCCGGTCGACCTAACGACACCTCCGCCGGCGCCGATGTCTCCGGTGCCGTTCTCGACGCCGCCTGGGGCTCCGAGCGGCGTCGTTCCCCAGTTCCTTCCGGCTCCGGACATGGACCCGGACCGACGTCGCTCGACGCCGGTTCCGGCGCCGATGAGACCTTGGGTCCCAAATGTCCCTCCTCCCCTTATTTTGAACCTGAGGAGGACCAGGAGGACTGGGAGGGGTCTGATGACCCTCTGACACAACAGTGTCAGTACGATGAGGACTGGACAGAGGGTCTAGGGGATGCTAGTGGTCTAGATACTTCCCCTGACACTGGCATGCTGTCTCCTCCCGTGGCTACGGAGGAGGGAGCCAATTTTGCAACGGTGTTGCGTAGGGCAGCTGGAGCCTTACATCTCCAACTCCCTGCTGTGGCGGTCAAGGTTAATCTCTTGACAGAGGTGCTTCAGCCGGCAGCCTCCTCTTCGGAGACTGTGCTGCCGTTTAACGACGCCCTCACTGACGTTCTTTTGGGCGCCTGGTCCAAGCCCAACACAGGGGCTCCTGTGGATAGGAACGTGTCCCGACGCCATCGCCCAGCTCCGGGCGACCCCCTGTTTCTCTCTGTCCACCCCACTCCTGAGAGCTTGGTTGTCCAAGCCTCCGCTTCCCAAACCGCCTTCCCTACCGCCCCTCCGGATAGGGAATCCAAACGCCTGGATCAATTTGGGAAGAAGGGTTTTTCTTCCTCCAGTGCTGGCTTGCGGTCCATCAACACCGCTTGCCTTTTGGGCCGATATACCCACTCCTTGTGGGATTCGGTGGCGGATGTTTTGCCCCAGTGTTCTGAGGAGGTCCAGACACTGCTTTCCCGCGCCATTGCGGAAGGAAGGGATGCGGCCAAATATACAATTCGATGTGGCCTTGATACCGCCGACTCGCTGGGCAGGTCTATTGCAACGACGGTGGCGCTACGACGCCACGCCTGGCTGAGAACCACTGGTTTTTCAGGGGATGTCCAGAATACTCTCATGGACATGCCCTTTGATGGAGTCGGTCTTTTTGGGTCCAAAGCAGACCATGCGTTGGAGCGCTTTAAGGACTCACGGGCTACAGCAAAGTCCCTGGGCCTTTCTGCTACGCGCCCTCCGCTGACTTCTGCTTTTCGCCCCTATCGTGGCCACGGTAGGGGCGCCCCTTCACGTCAGCAGCCCAGCCACCGGCCCGCGCAGCAGGCGTCTTCGCGTGGCCGAGGACGTGGATTCCGCCGTGGCGGATCGGGCAACCAGCGTGCGGGTCAGGCCACCACCTCCAACCCGTCCGCGGCCTCCAAACCCTCCTAGTCTCTCCTTTCAGGTGCACAGCACGCCAGTAGGGGCAGGGTCCGCCATCACCTTCCCCACTGGCGTACCATCACCTCGGACAGGTGGGTCTTGGACATTGTCCGAAGGGGCTACTCCCTCCCCTTCGAGTCCACCCCCCAGCCATGCCACCTCAATTCCACCGCATGTCAGGGGATCACTTGGTACTTCTGCAGAAGGAAGTCACGGCCCTCTTGGCCAAGAGGGCCATCGAGCATGTTCCGACCCCAGAAGTAGGGCGTGGTTGCTACTCCCACTACTTCCTGGTGCCCAAAAAGGACAAGGAGGACATGCGTCCTATCTTGGACCTCCGGAACGTCAATCGCTTCCTCCGGAAAGAGAAGTTCAAGATGCTCACCCTAGCTCAGGTCTTGACTGCCCTCGACCCTGGCGACTGGTTGGTAGCGTTGGACTTGCAGGACGCATATTTCCACATCCCCGTCCTGCCGGCCCACCGGCGTTACCTTCGGTTCACGGTAGGCCCCGAGCATTTTCAGTTCACTGTGCTCCCCTTTGGCCTTACCAGTGCCCCTCGGGTGTTCACCAAAGTGATGGCGGTGGTCGCAGCTCATCTGCGCCGGGCAGGGGTTTCAGTCTTCCCCTACCTCGACGACTGGCTGCTGAAGGCGGGCTCGTCCCAGGCAGTCGTCTCCCACCTCCAGACTACGGCCGAACTCCTGCACTCGCTGGGGTTCTCCATCAATGTGCCGAAGTCGCATCTGATTCCTTCTCCACAGCTCCTTTTCATCGGAGCAGTTCTGGACACGACGCAGTTTCGGGCCTATCCTCCCGAACGGCGAGTCCGGGATATTCAGGCTATGATTCCGATCTTTCAGCCTTTATCCTGGGTTTCGGTACGGATGACCCTGAGGCTGCTGGGCCTCATGGCCTCCTGCATCCTGCTGGTCAATCATGCCAGATGGCATATGCGGGCTCTGCAGTGGGACCTGAAGTTCCAGTGGGCGCAGCACCAGGGCAACCTGTCCGATCACGTCCAGATCTCGGAGGGGACTGCAAAACAGTTGCAGTGGTGGCTCTCGAACCGGCAATGGGTCATGGGCAGATCCCTCTCCCTTCCCCAGCCAGAGCACACAGTTGTGACGGACGCGTCCCTTCTGGGATGGGGCGGTCACATGGGAGAGGCGGAGATCAGAGGCCTCTGGTCTCCGGCGGAGTCCCGGCTCCATATCAACCTTCTGGAGCTCCGGGCGATCCGACTTGCACTCAAGGCATTCCTTCCCTCTGCAAAAGGGAAGGTAGTGCAGGTGTTCACAGACAACACCACCGCCATGTGGTACTGCAACAAACAAGGCGGGGTGGGGTCGTGGACCCTTTGTCAGGAGGCTCTGCGCCTCTGGACATGGCTGGAACATCAGGGCATGTTCCTGATGGTTCAACACCTGGCAGGTTCCCTGAACGCCAGGGCGGACGAACTCAGCCGCAGGTGCATGATGGATCACGAATGGCGTCTTCACTCGGAAGTGGCGCAAGGACTCTTTCTACAGTGGGGAGAGCCTTGGTTAGATCTATTCGCCACCGAAGAGAACGCGCAATGTCATCAGTTCTGCGCGTTGGAATTTCCAAGGCGGCACTCGCTCGGCGACGCTTTTCGTCACGAGTGGAGTTGCGGTCTATTGTACGCCTTTCCGCCTATACCACTTCTACCCAGAGTGTTGAAGAAGATTCGGCACGACCGGGCCCAAGTCATTCTTGTGGCTCCGGACTGGGCTCGAAGAGTTTGGTATCCCGAGCTACTCAATATGAGCGTAGATCCCCCGATCCGTCTGCCTCTTCGGGAGGATCTTCTGTCGCAGCAGCAGGGGACGGTCTTCCACCCGAACCTGTCCAGTCTACACCTGCTTGCGTGGAGATTGAGCGGCGGCAGTTGATTCCTTTCGACTTGCCTCCCGAAGTTTGTGATGTGATTCTGGCAGCCAGGCGTCCCTCCACTAAGGTGGTATACGCCTGCAGGTGGAACAAATTTGTGGCATGGTGCACAGCAAAGGCTGTGAATCCCCTTTCTGCCCCTCTTTCTGAGGTCCTTCTGTTCCTTCTCTCTCTCGCCCAGCAGGGTTCTGCCCTGGGTACCATCAAGGGTTATCTTTGTGCTATCTCGGCCTTCCTCCGGCTCCCTGATCAGCCCTCTCTTTTCAAGTCCCCTGTTGTTAACAGGTTCTTAAAAGGCATTACTCACCTTTTCCCTCCTGTTCCGTTTGTAATGCCTCAGTGGGACTTGTACTTGGTTCTTACCTTTTTAATGTGCGCTCCCTTTGAGCCTCTACATAACTGTCCTCTTCGTCTTCTGTCTCTGAAGACGGCCTTTCTGGTGGCCATCACCTCCGCTCGGCGGGTGAGTGAGCTCCAGGCTCTATCTTGCAAACCTCCCTTTCTGTCTGTTCATCCAGACAAGGTTGTTCTTCGGACGCGTCCGTCCTTCTTGCCAAAGGTGGTTACTGCTTTCCACATTGGGCAGACCATCACTTTGCCCACCTTCTTTCCGCCTCCGCATCCTTCCAGAGAGGAAGAGAGGCTCCACCGTCTGGACCCAAAACGTGCGCTCTCCTTCTATATTGACCGCACAAAACACTTCCGGGTGGATGACCAGCTCTTTGTTGGCTACGTGGGCGCCAAAAAGGTCGGGCGGTGCACAAGAGGACCATCTCCCGCTGGGTTACCTTGTGCATCAAGACCTGCTATTCTTTGGCTAAGAAGGAGCCTCCTGTTGGGCTGCGTGCCCATTCCACCAGGGCAACGGCTGCTACCACGGCCTTGGGCCGTGGTGTTCCGCTGCCGGTTATCTGTCAGGCAGCTACGTGGGCCTCGCTGCACACGTTTACAAAGCATTACTGCCTTGACAGTCAGGTCCGGAGGGACGGCTTCTTTGGCCGTTCTGTCCTCCAGGACTTCCTTGTCTGATCTTTGTTCGCAGACCCACCACCGGGGTTGGTATTGCTGGGGTATCTATTCTAAGGTAAGGAATCTGTCACTAACGTGTCTCTTTCAGATGCACAAGTTACTAACTTGTGTAACGATATATCTGTAAGAGACAGTAGTTAGTGACAGATTCCTTACCGCCCCACCCATCCTCCCCGTTCTGCGAACTGATTTCTAGGGTTAAGGACATCCCTTTCAGGGCCCTAGTATTTTTCAGACACCTGTGTCAGCTTCTTGCATGGCTCTGCGTTCCTGGCGCGGAAAGTCGTGTACAGAACTGACGTCAGCGCGCAGGGGCGGCGCCTAAGTACTGCCCGCGACGTCATCCCGGCGATCACGACGCCGACGACGGACGCGGAGCCGCACGGCCGCCGCCTACCGACGCGCAAGGGTACTGCTACGCAAAAACTTTCCGGATCCAGCCTGACGCCTGGGGATATTCTAAGGTAAGGAATCTGTCACTAACTACTGTCTCTTACAGATATATCGTTACACAAGTTAGTAACTTGTGCGTTTCCACAATTGGCACACCTCTGGCACACATATAAGCCCTTTTTAAAAGGTACCAAGGGCCTTGTGACCAGAGAGGGTCTCTATGGGCTGCAGCATGTATTGTGCCACTCTCCGAGACCACTCATCAAACACATACACCATGCCATTCCAGACCGTGTCTTGGTGCAGCTAAAACTAAAAAGTCGACCTGGCACACATCCCTGTGTCATGCCTACAAATCACTGCCTGTGGCATTGGTAAGTCACCCCTCTAGCAGGCCTTACAGCCCTAAGGCAGGGTCCACTATACCACAGGTGAGGGCATAGCTGCAGTGCACTGTTAAAGTGCATTCTCAGACATTGTAAGTGCAGTAAGGCCATATTGCCATATTGAATACATGGGCTGGGAGTTTGTCATTACGAACTCCACAGCTCCATGATGGCTTTACTGAATGGTAGGAAGTTTGATATCAAACTTCTCAGCATAATAAAACTATACTGATGCCAGTGTTGGATTAGTAGAAAATGCACGCAGAGAGCATCTTAGAGATGCCCCGTAAAAAACGACCAACTCTCTAGTGTCTGATCGGTCTCTGCCAGTCACCACCACCAGACAGGTTTCTGGCCCCATGGGACGAGAGTCTTTTGCTCTCGAGAGCCAGGAACAAAGTCTGCTCTGGGTGGAGGTGCTTCACACCTCTCCCTAGCTAGCAGCACCAGCAGCACTTGGCGGTGAGCCTCAAAGGCTCCTTCCTTTTGTTAGGCTCCTTCCTTTTGTTATGCTCTTTGCTGACTTGGGCCACTCCAGCTAGTGGAGATGCCTTCCCCCCCCTGACTAAGCCCCACTTTTGGTGGCAGGTCAGGCGGGAAAATTAGTAATCAGAAGAGGAGTGTCCACCTCAGCTGGGACCACCCCTAAGGTGTCCAGAGCTGAGGTGAACCCCTTTCTTCAAAATTCTCCCTATTGGCTTGGAGATTGTTAGCCAATAGGAATAGATGTGTACCCCCCCCCTCCCCAAAGGGAGTGGACACTCAAAGGGTGTAGTCACACTAAAGGCCATTAGCTACTGCCCTGCGACCTCTGTAACACCCCTAAATTGAGTATGTGCACCCCTGAGCCTTGTTCCTTAGATTCCTGGCTACCTAAAGAAGAACTACAACAAAGAGCTGTGCAGCAGTGAAGACTCCAGACGACAACTGACTTGGCCCCAGTCCTACCATCCTGCTTGCAGCCCTTGAAGAAACCTGCTCTAAAAAGTGACTCGTTCTGCAGGCCCACCGACCTCCACAACCCTGTGAGGACTGCCTGCCTGCCTTTCCTAAGGACCAAGAACTCCAGAGAACAGTGGTCCTGTCCACAAAGAAACCCTCAAGAAGAGCTCCCGTACTCTGCTGAACCGCCCAACCAGCCCTCCTGACCCATCTCTGCACCCGACGCCTTTGGTCCGAGTCGAAGCGGCCCATCGGTGTGAAGAAAGTTCCCCAGCTGTCCTGCGCTCGAGTCCGTCCCAGAGTGACCTCTCCTGGACTCCACGGTGACGTCTGCTGCCTCGGCATGAAGGCTCCCCTAACCACGACTGACTCCGGCAAGGATCTTTCGACCTCAAAGGACACACCTTTACCCGCCGCCCCCTGGCCTTAGGGAGCCCAACCGACGGTGCCCAGGTGCCTTTCAACATCCCATCTTACCTGCAGAGCCACCGGTCCCCTGCGTCCAGCTTCCTGGTCCGAGTGTGCAGCCTTTGTTCAAGATCTTCAATCTCCATTGCTTTGCATTTGGTGCCTGACGCTGTGTTGGCACTCTGTGCCACTGAGGGTGTGTGTTTGGTGCTGCCTCGTGCCCCCCCCATGCTGGTCCTAACCCTCGAAGATTGTCCCCCAACTCCGATTTACTTACCTGACCCTTGCTCAGTGTTGGTCTAAAACCCTGAACACTGGATTTGTAAGTTGTGTACTTACACTTGAAATTTCATGATTGTTTTCCTTCCATAGGCTAACATTGAACTGTTCGAAAATGCACTTTCAACTTTCTATACTTAAAAACTCTGATTTCCCAAAATGTATCTTACTGCAACAAAGTATCTTTGTTTCTAAGTAATAAACATACAAAATAATATTTTTACAAACAATTGGTCTCGGATTAAGTCATTGAGTGTGTGTAATGATTTCTTGCCTGTGTGTGTACAACAAATGCTTTACACAGCACTCTGATAAGCCTGACTGCTCAACCACACTATCACAAAAGAGAGCATTTAGTATTATCTACTTTAGCCTCTGTAAAGCCTCTGGACTCTCTGCACACAATACCTTACTTTGGTATAGTATATACAGAGCCAGCTTCCTACAAATTCAATCTGAAGTCCCTGATCCATTGTGATGCCACAACAAGTTGAAATCTTCAAAGAGGCATGGTTGCAAAGCTTTGGCCTCCTTTGCTCCCCCTGTCGCTCCTCCGAGCTCCAAAGATCTGAAGAGACCTCCAGTGTGATTACTATCAGCAGATCGTCTTTGATGAAGTCTGTGCCTCTTGACCCTGCTGCGGGCCCTTCGCTGACGCCAATCTTAACTTTGCTCCCAGACGTATGCCAGTCTCTGCGCACCAATGCCAGAGAAGGAATTCATTGTCCTTTGGGGCTAATAAACGAATCCAGCTCGATCTTGGCTGAAGTTGTGCCCTCATCAGCCTCAAGCTCAGCCAATTCTGCCCCATTCTGACTCAGATGGGACTCAGCCTTTACTCAGGCCATTATACATTCCTTTTGCTTTGGACTCTGGCCAACGTGATGATGGAGATGACCGGAATGATGCATCCCACTGCTATGGTTATTATTATTAAGTTCTTATATAGCGCATAGCTACTCATTGGGTTTCCCAACGCTTATGGTTGGGTAACAGCAGCCAGGAAACGTGAGTAAAAATAACCACGTTTTTAGCTTCTTGCGGAAGGTGGAAAGAGGTGTGCAGCATCTGAGAGACTCTGGGTGGGCGTTCCACATCTTGGGTCCCAGAAAGTAAAAGCAGCGGCCACCCATCTGGGAGCGTCTGACTTTGGGCACTATGAATAGGGCCTTGTTACTTGACTGCAGCGTGCGAAGAGGGTGAGAAGGCATGACCACATTTTGCAGGAACAATGATCCTGAGTGTAGTTTGATTTTGTACATGAAACATTGAAGTTGATGCACTTGTCCACTGTAAGCCAGTAGAGGTCACGGAGGAGGCCGGAGATGATCATGATAAATCTTTTTATGAACCTTCAGTATGCCAGTGGGTTGGACATCTCCTCAGACACTAGGTTAAGCTCCCCCCCTCCCAGGCCCTCAACAGAGGAATATACTTCTTTTGCCATGGTGATATGGAGGGCTGCGGAGGTTTTGGACCTCCAACTCCCATCTGCCAAAGTGGAAACCAGCGCCCTGACTGAAGACCTAAACCCTTGATAGACTTTCACAGAATCACACTTACCCTTTAGCGAGGCTCTTACAGACACAGTAATGGGTACTTGGGCCAAGTCAGGCTTTTGCCTACCAGTCAACACGTTACTAAATGATAGACCTGCTCCTGTGAACTCACCTTTCCTCCTCCAAAATCCTACGTCTGAAAGTCTAGTCTAGTAGGCTGAACCCAAATTAATTCCCTACTACGCCTCCTGATAGGGAATCCAAATGTATGGAGGCATTCGTAAAAGGAATGTTCTTCTCAGCCGGCCTCGCCTGCTGCTCAATGAAAGCTATTTGCCTGCTGGATGCTATTCACATTCTTCATGGGATGTGGTCAGAGATCTTGCCCACAGTCCCTTCGGAATTCCACATCAGTCTTGCACAGAGTACACAGGAAGGTCAGGACACAGTGAAATACATGAACTCCTCTTGGATGATCAACACCGCCTGCTTTGGCAGCGTAGTTGGTACCAGCGTAATGCTTCGGTGCTACACATGAAGGAGAACCTCAGGCTTTTTAATTGATGTTCAGGTGTCACTAATGGACATACTGTTAGTTGGCACGTGTCTCTTCAGAGACTAGTCAGACTCTGCCCTGGAGAGAGCAGAGCCATGGTGAGTCCCCTAGGCATTTCCGTGTGACAGTATCTCCATTAGCTTCACCCTTTTCGAGGCTTCAGAAGAGGTTTGGCATGAAGATCAAACCAATGTCTACCTCCACAACAAGGCACCTCAGTCCTGACGGGTCAGGGATCCAGCTGTCAGTTTCAAAGCCCTCAAGGGCATGTACTGCTCCGTCCCCCGCCCCTACTGTCACCGCCTTCAGACCAGTTCATCTTGCCCTTAGTGACACATGGCCATCCCATTGGAGGCAGGATAAGGTTTTATCTCCAAGGGTGGCTGAGCATCACATCCGACGGGTGTTTCAAATAATTGAGCAGATTATATGCTTTACCAAATACTCCACCCTACCACCCATTCTACCCACACCAGTACGGCATTTGAGGACCATTTGCTAATCTTGCAGCAGGAAGTGCAGGCTCTTATGGACAAAGGAACCTCTGAGGGTGTCCTGTAACTGGAAATAGGGACTGGATGTTCTTATTTCATGGTGCCGAAGATGGATCAAGGCCATTATCCTATTTTAAACCTTTCACCCTCTTATCTTCTTTCTCAAGAAGGATATATTCAAGGTGCTCACACTGGGTCAAATTTTATCTGCCCTAGAACCATGCGATTGAATGGTGGTGTCCGTTTTGCAGGATACCGGTCTTCACATCCTCATCCTGCACTCCCACCATGTTACCTGTTGTACAAGGTGTCCCACCAGCATTTTCAGTCTTCTACATTGCCCTTTGGCCTCACCAGCACCCCTTGGGTGGTCTCAGAATTGATGGCATTGGTCGCAATACATCTTTCAATGTTGTGAATACCAGTCTTCCCATACCTTGACACCTTCCTGTTGAAGATGAGCTTGCCACAGTCAGTCATAGACCACCTTCAGATGACAAACTTCCTCACATCTTTGGAGTTCTCGATCAACAGCATCTGAAGTCTCAGTGGGCTCTGCACCAAAGAAACCTGCCGGATTCTATTCAGGTTTCAGAGGAGACTACAAAACATATGCTGTGACTGCTTGACCTTATCTGGACTGGCGGCTCAGCATTTTGTCTAGTCGCTCCTGCAGGACTTGTTGGTCTGAGCCATGCCACAGACACACCTACTGTGGAAGATACTGTTTTGGTATCTATTCCAGAGGCGAGAAATCTGCAATTAGAAGTATCTATCAGAAGAACAAGTCACTTTGGCAACGCTCTTTCTTTTGGATACTGTATCTAACAGCAGATTTCTCACTGACTCTTGCCACTCCCTGTTCTGTAAAATGGACTCTATTCTCAATTTTTAAACAATCCCAATTCAGTGATCTGCACACTGTCAAATCTGATTAGTCAATGGGTCCCCTTTCAATGACGTTGACAGTACAGAAAGAAACTGACCTCAGCGTGCATGGGTGGCGATTATATGTGGCTCCAGTGTCATTTCTGAGGGAGTGAGGTGAAGTCAGTGTGGACCGTATCATGCCACCTACCAGTGCCAGAAGGAATTACTGGTGCTTTGGGTATTCCCAAGGCGAGGAATCTGCGGTTAGATAGAGAATCCAGCAGAGCGTTACTGAAGGCAAGTAACTTATTCATCTCTCGTCATTCTTCCCCTCTGCCTCTACCACTGCCTACACCCTAGTTCTTCTACGTTTAGCTGTACCCTAGACTCTCTACACCTACCTGTTCCTAGAAACTGTATCCCTACCTATACTTTAGAAACTCTACCTTTACAACATAACCTTCACGGATACCTATACCCTATTTACCCCATTACAACACCATTGCACACCTTCCATAGTACCTACCTCCCTACTTAATCTAGCCTTATCTGATAGAAACTTGTGGCCGCAATTCCTTACCTTAGAATTATCCCAAGACGTCAGACTGGATCTGGAAAATTTTCGTGTGCAGTTCCTCTGCATGCAGGTAGGTGGCGCCAATCGGCTGCGCGTGACATTGTTTGCGTCGTCCGCACCAGATGTGATGTGCGCAGTGCCTATATAGGCACCATCCCAGCGCACTAATGGCAATTTGTTTCTTAACGCACCAGGCAGCGCAGATCCGGAGAGAGCAACCCGTTAGTCATTTTTTGACAAAACTTCTTTTTTTTACTTTTGTCAGTGTGTTTTTTTAGAGCATTTCCTGGTGTGGCAGGGATGTCATCCTGCAAGGCCGGCTTCAAGCCCTACGGTGCCTGTCACTAACCGATTTCAGTGTCGGACCTGCATCTTGTATGCCTTTGGTGCCTCGAGCGCAACCATGATTCAATGGCCTGCTTCGATTGCCATATCATGACCCCGAAGGCCTCAAACGCCTGTTGGCTCGACAAGCGGGGCCGGTCAAGAAGAAGGTCCTGGGAGCAGTCGCGGAGCCCAAAATCTTCGTTGCACTCAAAGTCATTGGGCCACAAGGGGTAAGTCCCATCATAAGAAGAGCAAGAAGTCAAAGAGGTCTTAGCCTTCACTTTGTCCGTCAGCCGATGAGATGAGGGAGCGTCAGCATTCGAGAAATGGCTCCGTGGTTGAGCCAGCGCCTGGGTCTGTTCCATGCTTCCCCGACTTTCTGGGAACCGGTGCGACCCCCGCTTAACTTCAGGAGTTTTATGAGGCCATGTGCCTCATATTTGATTGACCCGCTCCCGTCAGCGGTTTGAGAGGGGCCCCTGCTGAATCCACGCCGTCTGCTCCGGCGCCAATTGGGCCCAATGGATCTGGACCGGCACTGGTCGTGCCACCTCAACCTTTCCCCGATGCACACGCTCCTGACGTTGCTCCTATTCTGATCCCCAACTGCGAGATGGAGCCGGATGGTGTCACTCAACTCCGACTGAAGCCATGCCTTCCTGGCCGGAGCCTGAGCCCTATTCTTTTTGGCTAGGACTTTAGAAAGATTGGGAGGGGTCGCTGAAAAAGGAAGAATACCAAACCTTTGATCCTAACGTGGACTTGTGTGAGGATTTGGCGCAAGCCAGCAGACTTCACACTTCTCCAGATACTGGCATGCTTTCACCCCCTGACGTGGCTACATGGGCGGGAGCGTCCTTCGCAATGGTGGTGAGGAGGGCGACCAAGGTCCTGGACCTTAACCTGTCCTCTGTGGCAGTCAAGACTAACTTCTTGACAGAGGTGCTTCAGCCCAGAGTGTCCCCCTCAGAATTGCTTCTCCCATTCAATGAAGCCCTTACTGACGTCCTGCTTGGGACCTGGTTCAAGTCCAGCATAGGGACTCCTGTGAACAGGACGATTGCCTGACGCCACCACCCCAGGCTGACCCCAACTTCCTCACACAACACCATACCCTATAGAGCTTTGTGGTCCAAGCCTCCACCTCCCATGGTGCTTTCCCTTCCGCACTCCCAGATAGGGAATCCAGGAGTCTGGACACCTTAGGAAAGATGTTTTCTTCCACCAGCCTGGCAATGCGGTAATTGAACACTGCATGCCTTTTGGGA
Source organism: Calotriton arnoldi (assembly GCA_963921515.1). NCBI lineage: Eukaryota > Metazoa > Chordata > Amphibia > Caudata > Salamandridae > Calotriton > Calotriton arnoldi. Next base: position 584,440 of record CAWUFW010005879.1, read on the forward strand.
CTCTACTCCCATGCTCTTTGAGACACGATTGCGCAGATGTTGCCTATGGTCCCGAAGGAGGCCCGGTCTGTCTTCTCCCAGGCTGTTGCTGACAGGAGAGATGCAGCCAAGTTTGCCATACGTTGTAGTCTGGATACCACCGACTCGCTGGGCAGAGCGGTTTCATCAACAGTGGCCTTGCGGCACCAGGCGTGGCCGAGGACATCTGGTTTTTCTGGAAATTTCCAAGCATCGCGTGTGGACCTGCAGTTTGATGGCTCCCATCTCTTTGGAGATGAGGCAGGTTCAGCGCTAAAGAGCTTTAAGGACAGTAGGGCTGCGGCCAGGTCCTTAGGCCTTTCCATGGCCCCTCGCCACCCCCAATCCATCTTTTGCTCCTTTTGTGGCCACGGAATGGGGCTTAAAGGTGTGTCTGTACCAGCCCAGCCACCGCGGGGCGCAAACTTCCCAGCCCCAGCATGGCCGAGGAGGTGGTACCCACAGATGTCATGGGTCGGGCAGCCAGAGGTTAGGCCAGTCCACCACCCCCCAGCAGCCACAGCCTCCAAGCCCTTATAGTCTTCCCCCTTATGGGCATCCAGTGGACAGCAGGATCCGCCAACACCTGCACCACTGGCGGTCTATATCAACGGACGAATGGGAGTTGCAAATTGTCCAGAGGGGCTACTCCTTCCCCTTTGAGACTACCCCTCAACCCATTCCACCTGCTTGCGACAGGATGATGGAGGACCATCTTTCTTATGCTCCGCCAGGTAGTGATGGCTCTCTTGGCCAAGAGACCCATTGAGAGTGTGCCTGTGCCAGAAGTAGGTCATGATTGTTATTCCCGCTACTTTGTAGTGCCAATGAAGGCTAGAGGCCTTTGTCCAGTACTAGACCTGCACTCTCTCAATTTCTTCCTGGATTTCGGTGAGACTGACTCTGAGGGCTGCTGGGCCTCATGGCCTCCTGCTGGCGACACATGCCTGCTGGCATATGCGGGCTCTGCAGTGGGACCTGAAGTTCCAGTGGGCGTAGCATCAGGGCAATCTCTCTGACATGGTCTAGATCTCAGAGGGTACTGCAAAAGATCTGCAGTGGTGGTTAACGAACTGCGATTGGGTTAGCGGCAGACCCCTCTCTCTTCCTCAACCAGATCTGCTAGTGGTGACAGATGCGTCACTCCTGGGATGGGGCAGCCATCTGGGAGAGGTGGAGATCAGAGACCTCTGGTCTCTGGCGGAATCCGGACTCCACATCAACTTGCTGGAGCTCCGGGTGATCCGGCTGACATTGAAAGCCTTTATACGCTCCATCAGGGGAAGGCTAGGTCAGGTGTTCAAGGACACCACCACCGCCATGTGGTACTGCAACAAGAGGGCTGGGTGGGGTCGTGGACCCTTTGTCAAGAGGCCCTGCGTCTCTGGAAATGGCTTGAACGTCAGGGCATTTCCCTGGTGAATCAACACCTGGTGGGTTCTCTGCTAGGGTGGACAAACTCAGCCAACGATGCCTAGCGGGTCACAAATTGTCTCCATCCAGAGGCAGGGCAAGGTCTCTTTCAACAGTTGGGAGAGCTTTGGTTAGATCTGTTCGCCACCTCCAAGACTGCAATGTCAGCAGTTCTGCGTTTTGGAGTGTTCAAGGCAGCTTTTGCTCGGATTCGTTTTTCGTCTCGAGTGAAGCCCAGGCCTCCCGTACACCTTTCCGCCCATGCTAGCCTTGCCCAGAGTTCTCAAGAAGATCAGGAACGACCGGACTCAAGTCATTCTTGTGGCTCCAGACTGGGCTTGAATAGTTTGGGATCCCGAGCTGTTGGGCGTCGCTTTTGGTCCTCTGATCAGGCCGCCCCTTCGGGAGGATCTTCTGGCGTAGCAGCAGGGGAGGGTTCTCTACCCGAACCTGTCAACACTCCGCCTTCTTGCGTGGAGATTGAGCGGCAGCAGTTGACAGCTTTCTATCTTCCACCCGAAGTCTGCGATGTTAGTCTGGCATCCATGCGTCCCCCAACCAAAACGGTAAATGCCTGCTGTTGGGGCAAGTTTGTGGCATGGTGTGCAGAAAAGTAGGTTGACCCACTTTCTCAGGTTCTTCTCTTTATTATTTCCCTTGCCCAGCAGGGCTCTGCTCTTGGTACCTTACATGGTTCTTTCTGCTGGCTCAACCTTTCTGCGGCTACCTGACCAGCCATCCCTCTTCACCTTCCCTAATGTACATAGGTTCTTGAAAGGTTTGCAACATGTTACCCTCTTCTCCCTTTAGCATGCCTAAGTGGGACCTTAATCACATCCTGATGTGTGCTCCCTTTGAGCCCTTGCACAACTGTCCTCTCAAGCTCCTTACCATCAAGACGGCCTTCCTAGTGGCAATATCTGCCCAAAGGGTCAGTAAGCTTCAGTCTTTGTCATCCAAGCCTCCATGCCTGAGCATCTACCCAGACAAGCCTGTTCTATGATCTAGAGCTTCCTTTCTGCCGAAAGTCACTCCCTTTCATGTAGGACAGTCCATCGTTCTGCCTACTTTTTACACTTCACCTCATCCCTCTAAGGAAGAGAAGTGACTTCACCGACTGGACCCAAAAAGAGCATTGTTGTTCTACCTTGACTGCACGAAAGAGTTCAGAGTGGACGACCAACTCTTCGTAGAATATGTCGGAGCAAAGATGGGAAAGGATGTGTTGAAGCAGACCATCTACTGTTGGATCGTGCTCTGAATTAAAATCGGCGACAAATTGGTCAAGAAGCAACCCCCTGAGGGTTTGCGTGCTCATTGCACAAGAGCCAAAGCTGCAACCACTGCGTTAGCACGCGGAGTCTCGGTGCTGGCTGTCTGCCAAGCGGCAACATGGGCTTCCTTGCACAGGTTCACAAAACACTACTGCCTGGATAGTCCGATCTGTAGGGATAGGCACTTTGGCCGTTCAGTCCTGCATGACATTTTGGTATGAAATTGTTTCGCAGACCCACCTCCAGGGAGCTATTCCTTGGGTATCTATTCTATGGTAAGGAATCTGCGGCTAGAAGTCTATCAGATGGACAAGTTCAGTAACGCCTTATCTGGTGTAAACTATGTAGCTGATTATTCCTTATTGACCTATCCATCCTCCCCGCTCTGTGAACGGATTTCTAGGGACAGGACTTTCCCCTTTCAGGGCCCTTGTTTTCCACACCAGTGGTAAGTGTGCTTCGTGGCTTTGCGCTCCTGGCGTGGAAAGTCAAGAAAAGTAACTGAAGTCAGCGTGCTTGGTTGGTGCCTATATAGGCACCGCGCACGTCACATCTGGCGCAGACTATACTTCCTACCGGCGCTGGGGTACCGCTCACAAATTTTCCAGATCCAGTCTGACGCCTGGGGATAATTCTAAGATAAGTAATCTGCAGCTAGATAGTCTCTACCAGAAAAAGTATTACCGAAGGATCTTCTGTCGCAGCAACAGGGGAGGGTCCTCCACCCGAACCTGTCAACTCTCCACCTCCATGCGCGGAGATTGAGCGGCGGCAGTTGATAGCTTTTGACCTTCCTCCCGAAGTTTGTAATGTTATTCTGGCGGCCAGGCGGCCCTCCACTAAGACTGTGTACGCCTGCCATTGGCAGAAATTTGTATTATACTGTACAGAAAGGTCTATTGACCCTCTTTCTGCTTCTCTTTCTAATGTCCTTCTATTCATTCTAACCCTTGCCCAACAGGGCTCTGCTTTTGGAACTCTCAAGGGTTCTATCTCTGCTCTGTCTGCCTTTTTGAGGCTGCCAGGCCAGCCTTCTCTCTTTAAATCTCCTATTGTACGTAGATTTCTGAAAGGGCTGGCTCACTTGTTTGCACCCAAGCCCTTTGTTATGCCACAGTGGGACCTTAATTTGGTGTTAACCTACCTTATGGGTGCTCCCTTTGAACCCTTATGTAATTGTCCCCTCCAGCTGTTGACCATCAAAACAGCCTTCTTAGTGGCAATTACATCGGCCCGGAGGGTGAGTGAGTTGCAGGCTTTATCTTGCTCACCTCCCTATTTAATGTCCTTTCCAGACAAAGTGGTGCTTCGCACCCGGGCTTCCTTTTTGCCAAAAGTTGTGACCCTCATTCCATCTGGATCAATCAATCACTCAATCAGGGAATTGTAAGCGCGCTACTCACCCGTGAGGGTCTCAAGGCGCTGAGGGGGGGGGGGGGGTCCGCAGATCTGTTTAGCCGAAGAGCCAGGTCTTGAGGGTTTTCCTGAAGGGTTCAGGCATCTGATGTCTGCCGGTAGCTCGTTCCAGGTCTTGGCTGCAATGTGAGAGAAGGATCTTCCGCCTGCTCTGGCTCTGTGGATGCGCGGGGTTTCGGCCAGTGCGAGGTTGGAAGATCGGAGGTTTCTTTTGGGTACGTGGAAGTTGATTCTGTCGTTGAGGTATTTGGGTCCATTGTTGTGTAGGCATTTGTAGGCGTGAGTGAGGATTTTGAAAGTGACTCTTTTTTCCACGGGGAGCCAGTGGAGACTTCGTAGGTGTTGGCTGATGTGTTCGTGCCGGGGGATGCCGAGGACGAGTCTGGCGGCGGTGTTCTGTACTGTTTGGAGTTTGCAGAGTAGGGACTTGTTGATGCCGGCGTAGAGTGCGTTTCCATAGTCCAGTCTGCTGGTGATGAGTGCGTGGGTGACTGTCTTCCTTGACTCGGGGGGGGGGGGGGGGGATCCACTTGAAGGTCTTGCGGAGGATGTTGAAGCAGCTGGAGGTGACGGCGTTGACCTGACGGTTCATGGTGAGTGATGAGTCGAATACGATGCCGAGGTTCTTGGCGTGGTCTGAGGGGGTAGGTGGGCTTCCAAGGGCAGTCGGCCACCAGGTGCTGTCCCATGCAGAAGGGGTGGTACCGAGGACGAGGACTTCTGTCTTCTCGGCATTGAGCTTCAGGCAGCTGTTGGTCATCCAGACTGCGACGTCTTGTATTCCTTTCTGGAAGTTGAGTTTGGCAGTGGTGGGGTCTTTGGTGAGGGAGAGGATGAGCTGGGTGTCGTCGGCGTAGGATATGATGTTGAGGCCGTGTTGTCGGACGATGGCTGCGAGGGGGTCCATGCAGATGTTGAAGAGGGTGGGGCTCAGTGATGAACCCTGTGGGACTCCGCAGGTTATTTTCGTGGGGTCGGAGAGGAAGGGTGGGAGTCTGATCCTTTGGCTTCTTCCGGTGAGGAATGATCGGATCCAGTCCAGGGCTGTTCCTTGTATGCCTGTGTCGTGTAGTCTGGCGACTAGTGTGCGGTGGGAGACGGTGTCGAAGGCCGCTGATAGGTCGAGTAGGATGAGGGCTGCGGAGTGGCCTTGGTCCAGGAGGGTGCGGATGTCATCTGTGGCGGCGAGTAGGGCGGTCTCTGTGCTGTGGTTGCTTCGGAATCCGGATAGGGACGGGTCTAGGACGGCGTTCTGTTCAATGAATCGTATCAGTTTCCTGTTGACTGTTTACTCCGCAACTTTGGCTGCGAAGGGGAGGAGCGAGATGGGCCGATAGTTCTTGAGGTCGGTGGGGTCAACTGTGGGCTTCTTGAGTAGGGGTCTGACTTCTGCACGCTTCCAGTCGTCTGGGAAGGTGCCTGTTTTGAAGGTGGTGTTGATGGTGCGTTGTAGTTCGGGTGCGATGGCGGCCGCAGCTCTGTGGTAGATGTGAGGGGGGCAGGGGTCGGTGGGGGCCCCCCGAGTGGATGCTTTTCATGGTCGAGGCGGTGTCTTCGGCCGTGATCGGTGTCCAGTTGGAGATGGTGGGCTGGCTGGTGTTTCTGGGGGCAGGGGGCCGTCTGTGGCACCTGGTGGATGGTCGATGAAGTTGTCATAGAGGTTTTTGATCTTGAGGTGGAAATAGGTTCCAAGCTTGTCGCAGAGGTCTTGGGATAGTGTGATGTCTGTGGCTTCGCTGCGTGGGTTGGTGAATTCCTGAATGACACTGAAAAGTTCCTTGGAGTTGGCCAGGATTTTGTTGTGGATGAAGTTCCTCTTGGTGGCTCTGATCTGGTTATGGTAGTCCGTCAAGGCGTCCTTGTAGGTGGTGTGGTTTTCGGTTGTCTTGGTGTTTCTCCAGTTCTTCTCCAGGCGTCTGCAGGTGCGTGTGGCTTCTTGGAGAGCGGTGGTGAACCAGGCGGCTTTCCTCGGGCGTTGTCTGTCGGGGTTGCGTAGCGGGGCGAGCTCGTCTGCGCAGTTGAAGATCCAGGTGTGGAGTTCTCTGGCTGCGTTGTTTGCGTCTTTTGCGTCGGGTGCCCAGGTGTGGTTGTCTCGGGTGAGGGTGCAGTTAAGTTGCTCGTCGGTAACCTTGCTCCAGTTCCTTCGAGGTGGGCGTGGGGCTGGTTTGGGTGCCTTGGGTTTGTTGATGGCGAAGTGTACGCAGTGGTGGTCGGTCCATGGCGGCTGCATTGTGTGGCTGAATTGGACGCTGTTTCCTGCCGCCAAGATGGAGTCGAGGGTTTGTCCTGCTCTGTGGGTCGGTGTGTTGACGAGTTGTTTAAGTCCGATGCTGGCGAGGTTGTCACGAAGGATAGTGGAGTTGCTGGGGTTGTCGAGGTGGAAGTTCAGGTCTCCAATGAGTATGTAGTTTGCTGAGGCGATGGCGTGGGGTGCGATGAAGTCGGTGATGGTGGTGGCGAAGGGTGTTCGGGGGCCGGGGGGTCTGTAGATGAGGGTTCCTCGGAGTGTGGCTTTGGGGGTGGTCTGGATCTGGAAGTGCAGGTGTTCGGCGGAGGGGAAGGTTTCGCTGGAGGTGGTGAGGCGGAGGGTGCTCTTGTGGGCGATGGCGAGGCCCCCTCCTGGGTGGTTGGGGCGGTCTTTCCTCTGGATCTTGTATCCGTGGGATGGCGGTGCTGATGTCGGGGGCGGAGGATGCGTTGGTCCAGGTCTCTGTGAAGAAGGCGATGTCGGGCGAGAGAGAGTCGAGTAGGTTCCAGATGTCCATGGCGTGTTTGTGTACGGAGCGTACGTTGAGGAGGATGCATTTTAGGGTGTCCCCGGTGCTGGCATCGGCGGTGTTGGAGGCCGGGGTGGCGGTGAGGGTCTGGCGGCAGTGGAGGCAGGAGAACTGGCCGTGGGTCGTGTTCAGCGAGGCCTGTTGGCATTCTCTACGTCTTCCAGGGTTGAGTGCGTGGAGGGTGGTGGTGTCGTAGCGATGGGTAGTGGGAGGTCCAGAGTTCCTGGTGCTGGCCACGGTCGGGTCGCGGACGGGCGCAGACGGGCTTCCCTTTGGCGCGCCGGCGGCGCGACCGCCGCACAACGGCCGCCATTAAGTAGGGGAGGTGGGAGGGAGGAGAGGCTGGGAGGCGGGAGTGGGGGAATTCCGGGGGGGGAATTCCGGGGGGGAGGGGCCGCAGGGGCAGCAGCGGCGAAAGGAACAGGCAGGCACGAGAAAATAAAAACTGGTGGAATTAGAGCAAGACACAGATGGGCACAATAACAGTGGCACAACAGGGAAAAATTAAGAAAAAAACGGCTGAGAAAGGTTACAGTGGTTGCAGGCAGTCTGGTCCCAGTTGGAGCGGGCAGCAGGCGCAGGAGCGGGCAGCAGCCTTGAACCTCACAAGGAGGAGGTCTGGGTCTGGAGGCAAGAGATGGCACAGCGGAGCTGCGGGGAGAGAGTGGACCTAGACCATCACATTGCCCACCTTCTTTACTCCTCTGCATCCCTCTAAGGAAGAGGAGCATCTCCACCGACTGGACCCAAAAAGAGCGTTGTGGTTCTACCTTGACCGCAAAAAAGAGTTCTGGGTGAACGACCAACTCTTTGTGGGGTACATGGGAGCAAAGAAGAGAAGGGCAGTGCAGAAAAGGACAATTTCTCGCTGGGTAGTTCTCTGCATCAAGATCTGCTATACCCTGGCAAAGAAGCAGCCCCCTGAGGGATAAAGGGCCCATTCCACCAGGGGGAAGTCTGCGATGACTATGCCTTGGCTCGGGGTGTCCCAGTTTAAGGCGTCTGTCAGGTAGCATTGTGGGCATTGTTGCACACGTTCGCAAAGCACTATTGCCTGGACAGTCAGGTCCACAGAGACAGGCATTTTGCCCGCTCGGTCCTGCAGGACTTTCTAGTTTAAGATATTAGTCAGCAGCCCACCGCCGGGATGGTACGGCTTGGGTATCTAATTCAAAGGTAAGGAATCTGCAGATAGAAGTCTCTATCAGATAAACAAGTTACTTACCTTCGGTAATGCATTATCTGGTAGAGACTATCTAGCTGCAGATTCCTTACAGCTCCAAACATGCCTCCCCGCTTTGCTGACTAATATTGTAGGGCTAGGATTACCCCCCCTTTCAGGGCCCTAGTTTTGCACATGACTGCGTCAGTTACTTCGTGGTTCTGCGTTTCTGGCGTGGACAAAATGAAAGTACTGACGTCCGCGCGCCTGGGTGGTGCCTATATAGGTAACCGTGATGTCATAACAGACGCTACCGACGCCGACTACGTCATGCGGAGCCGAATGGAGCCACCCGACGGCACGCAGAAGGGGTATTGCTCAGCAAAAGTTTCTGGATTCAGCCTGACGCCTGGGGAATTCAAAGGTAAGGAATTTGCAGCTAGATAGTCTCTACCAGATAATGCTACCAGATAATGCGAAGGTATGTAACTTGTTCGCCACTGCCTATAAGCTAGAACTTTTACCCTTACCTAGCACTCCCTACACCCTTATACCTCTAGCCCTATGACCATGTCTCTTTCCCTACCTATTCAACCTATACAATAGCACTTCTACACCCTGATACCGGGTTATACCTATATCTTATTATCTCAATGCAACTTCTACCACTGTCTAGCTTCCCTCTCTGCCTGTATCTTGTCTTCTCCCATAGTAGCTCTACCCTTGCTTATGACCATGGGACCATGTAGTTCTTCCCATTAGCAAAACCTTTGCTTGTGCTGTAGTACCTCTATAATTATGAGCTAGTATCTCTACCCCACCTACCCAATAGTATTTATATTCTAATCAATACACCAATTTTTGAGTGATACCTCTAACCACAGATTCATCACTTGTTGAATCTACCCAGGCACCAGACTGGATCTGGATTTTATTTTCTAGCAGTTGCTCCTGCTTACAGGCAAGTGGTGCTACCTCTCACCACCTCCTGAAGGGATGGTGTGGAGCTGCATACAGACACTACCCCACTTGCTGATGTCAGTTGCTTCCTGTGCACTTTAATGTGGATCCAGAGCTCTATTCCCTTTGTTTGATTTTTTTCCAACACCAACATTTCCTTTTGTACAGACTATGTGCAAGGGAGGAGAATGTTTCACCGAATAACGCAAGGCTTCAAAACATGCCATACCTGCAGAAAGCAGATGTCGTTCACAGATCTTCTCAATGTCTGCCTGTGGTGTCTCAGGTCTAGGCACAACTCAGTCTTATTATAAAGGCTCTCTGATGTTCCTAAAGGCCATCAGCGAGCGGCAGGCAAAACTACGTCATTGATCACTGAAAGCATGGTAATACTGTAGGAAGCTGGCTCTTTATATACTATACCAAAGTGAGATAGTGTGCACAGAGTCTAGTGGAACCCCAAAGGTAGGCAGAGGTAAAACTAGATAGCACCTTACTCTCTATTTGTGGTGGTGTGGTCGAGCATTAAGTCTTTATCAGAGGGTAGTGTTAAGCATTTGTTGTACACTATCAGCAAATGATATCACACACTCAAAGACTGACCTTCAGACCAATTGGTTTTTTGTAAAAATATTCTTTTAGTTATTTTATTTTCTAGAACCAAGCAAGCCTGGCACAGGTAAGTGATAAGTACTTTTCTGTAATAATTCAGTTTGTAAACAGTTTGTATTGCAGTTGTATATATACTTTTGGTTTGATTACAGTAGAACTACTAGTAATGCAATGCTTTGAAATATTGTACATATACTTTGTATTGGCTTTTCAGTGGAATGTCAAGTAGATTACTTTACAATTACTTTTCTTACACAGTGCAGAATACCTGGATACTGCACTGGGACATTTCCTGTAAACAGGTAAGTAAAAACGTTTTGGTTATTTTGTTAGTTTCAAAGGTAAGTATTCGGTTGTGGGAGTTGGTATTCTGGGGGTAGACTCAGGAGTCCCCCAGGGTCAAGGATGCACTCTTGTTACACCCTCAGCGGCACTAGGGCGGCCGGGTGCAGAGTGCTGAGGCCCAATGTTATCCAATGGGGGGACAGGGGGCCTCCGGTTGGTGGCTGCTTACGAGCTGGCCACAAGGTTGTGGGAGCAAAGCTCCTGGACTTAAGCTCAGGGCAAATGGGGGTTCAAGCCAGCACAAAAGGTGCACCCTCAGCGGCACTGGGACAGCCGGGTGCAGAGTGCTGTTTTGGCGTCAGGCGTCCTGTAGCTTTCAATGGGGAGTCTCCGGTTTGCAAACACACTGCAGGCTCGGAGACGAAGGTCTTCTGGGTGCGACCACCACTTTGAAAAGTAAGTTGGGATGATGGGGGTTGGTTAGGCACTGTCGGTTGGGCCAGCCAAGGCCGTGGGGCATCGGTGCAGGGGTGCCTTTTAGGGTCGGCTCTTCCTACCAGCTCCTGGTCGCGGTTGGGGGGACCTTCCGGTTTGAGGCTGCAGGCATCGGATGGAGGCTTGAGGCTGGTCAGGGATCACTGGATCTCGGGTCAGGATCGCCCGGGAGACCTCCTTGTGGTGTTGGGCCACTCGAACCCGGCCCGTGGGCGTCGGGTGCAGAGTGGTGGCGACTCGCGGATCTTGCTAGAGCTGGAGTCTGTTGGTGAACAAATCCGGTGTTCACAGGAGACAGTCTTTTCTTTTGAAGGCAGGGCAGGTCCTCGGGGTTCTTGAGGCTGCTGGCTGCAGGACACACCGGAGTTTTGCTTCTGCAGGTTCGAGGTCGGGACAGGCCGGTAGGGCTGGGGCCAAGTCAGTGGGCGTCCTCCTCCTTCTTAGCTTTGGCACGGCTGTTTGGTCCTTCTTCTTTTCTTCTTGTAGTTTCTTGTCTGAGGAAGCAAGGTTCAGGGGTGCCCCTAATAACTAGATTTAGGGGCGTTACGGGTAGGTAAAAGGTTGGGACCAATGGGTCCCTTCCCTGGGGTGGGTACACCCCCTATTATGCCACCATCCAGTGGGAGGGGGCATAAGCCTCACCCTGGTTGGTTGGGTCCCCCCATCTGCAAGATGGCGGGGACTGAGAGTTGTGCTTCACCTCGCCTCCCCCACCTGAGGGGTGGGGTTGGCAGAGGTGGGCATACCTCCCTTCCTCACTTGGTTTTCCCGCCGGTTCTCCCACCCAAAGTGGGGGTCAGAACCGGTGGTGATCAGTTGCTGGAAGCAGCAAAAGGCCTTGGGAAACTCACAAAGGCGGCAAGCCTTTGAAGCTTCCCCTTCGTGGACCCTGCCCATCCTGGGGGAGGAGGCTTGGCACCTCGTCCCAGGATGTGCATTGTTTCGGTCCCCCGAGAGCAGCAGGCTCTTGACCCAGGGGTCCAGAAACATGTCTGGTGGTGGCAGCTGAAAGCAGCCACTCAGCCTGGCCACCAGTGGTAGGTCGTTTTTCTTTGGGCATCTCTAAGATGCCCTCTGTGTGCATTTTTCATTAAATCCCTCACTGGCATCAGTGTGGGTTTAATGTAATGAGAAGTTTGATACCAAACTTCTCAGTTTTCAGTGCAGCCATTATGGTACTGTGGAGTTCGTAATGACAAACTCCCAGCACCATATACTCTTAATAGCAGCACTGCACTTACAATGTCTAAGAATGGACTTAGACACTGTAGGGGTACAGGGCTCATGCACCTGTACCCACACCACTGGTATAGTGCACCCAGCTAGAGGGGTGACTGATCTATGCCCGGGCAGTGGGTTGTAGGCATGGCACACAAGGATGTGTGCCATGTCGACTCTTCACTTTGTTCTGCACCAAAACACGCAGCCTGCAAAGGCAGTGTGTGAGTGTAATGGTACAGGGCCTCTAAGGGTGGCACAATAAGTGCTGCAGCCCTTAGAGGCCTTCCCTGGTCACAGTGCCCTGGGTACCTGTGGTACCAGTTACCAGGGACTGACCTGTGGCCAGAGAGTGCCAATTGGGTTTGGTCTCCAATGCAGTTTTAGGGAAAGAACATAGGCCCTGGGTACCTGATTGGCAGGAGCCCAGGGCACACTCAGTCAAAGCACATCAGCAGTTCAGCAAAAAGTGGGGGCAACCATGCAGAAAGGGGGCACTTTCTCACAAATACTCACTGAAAGCATCAGACCCGCGCCTAGTCGCAAGCCTGTCCCCCCTCCAGATCCCTGTCCGTTTCCAAGTCACAAGTTTCAGGATAGTCAAAGATAAAGTCCTAGGTCAAATTGTGCAGTCAACACTCCATCAATCTATAGGAGGCTGAAAGGCTTATTTAGATTGGATGCCGTTCAAGGATTTCAATGTTTCCACATGAAGACTCACTATGCTATTGCTGGCCTTTACGTAGATCTTCAGAATGCCAAGAGACTTACACTTCTACCGAGACAAAGCTGGGCTGCCCATAAAGCCTCCCACTTAGGAGAGAACTTCCTTCACTGTAAAAGTCCACAGAGCAGCAAAAGTGGTAACATTATAGCTACTTACAATAGAAACTAAAGCAAAACTTTTGACAGTTTTTACACTCTTTGGGCATTCAACCTCCATGCCCTTGCTGCCCTTCACTGAGGCCGTGAGGGTAACTTTGAGGGTGACCTGCTTTAAGCTGTGTTCAACCTGATAAGTTGCCATGTAGCCAGGAATTATTGGCCTGCCCCGGTGTCAGGAAATCTCAGAAGAGAGAGTTACAGATCTGGGTCCAAGGTGCAGAAAAAAAGGTGAGTGACATCAGGGAACTCTAGTGCGAAAAGTTTTAACACTTACATTCTCGGTGGTGGCGAACAGATCTAGTCACGACAGGCTCCACTGCGCTAGCCATGTCAAGATGGAGGTGCCATTCGTTGTTCACCAGCCAATGCCTGCTCAGCTTGTTTGCTTGGGTGTTGAGGTACTGTGCCAGATGGTTGGCTACAAGAAAGATCTGCTGCTGATCCAGCCATCTCTGAAGGTACAAACCCTCCTGGCATCAGGATCCAGGAGCCCATTTTGCACTGCTTGTTGCAGTAGTCGCACAACAAATTCAAAATATTTTTGGTTCAGTGCTCGAATATCTCCCCCAAGCACTCAGGGTTCAAACCTTGTAGAGACTGTAAGTGCCAAATGTCCATCAAGGCCCCCTATGTTACGTCTGGGGTGCTTGGGGGGGGGGGTGGGGGGGGTCTGACCAGGACACAAAATTGTGCCTGTTTTGCATGAACCCCAATTCCATCAAGGAGAGGGAGGCAAAAATATTCATAACCAAAGCCTGGTTGATCGTAGAGGCCGGTGCAGATCTCGCCCTCAAACCAGGTAAGCACAAAAAGGAGAGACATTGTGACTCCTTCAAACATCATTAACTCACTGAGACTTTCCTTACCTGGGGGTGGCGGCAAGGTGGGGGCTGTCTTACTCCAGGCAGGGAGCCAGCTTTTTTTTTAAATGCAGTGTTCGATATCTTCAAATAGGTTATGGTCTCTCGCGACCGAAGTGCGTTTCAGTGCCATGAGACCTTTATGGGTGTTTGCTTCCTTCAGGCTGTCACCAAAACTTTTGCCAGCAGCACCTCTCCTGTCCTGCAACAGACTCCAGCCCTTCTTGCATCAGAATAAACACCACTGGCATGGTTACCGGCACCAGGCCCCACAACTTGCATCTCACAACAGATCCAGCCCTTGTTAGAGCCTGTGGCACCCTTATTTAGCTCTCAAAGAGAGAGATGACAAACGTGCTGGAGGAATAGAAATACACTTAGATTTTAGAGTGCAGAATAATAATAGTCTGGCAGCGACTGACCGCTTGGAGATTGAAATAAAATGCCCTTCGAGCTCCCTGTACATGAGGTCATGTCATAAAATGCACTTGTGTGGAAAGCTGCAGAGGTTTTAGAACTTCCACTTCCTGCCATTGAAAGCAAACTTTTTGACAGAGGTCCAACAGCCTTCCACTGAACCTCTTTTACCATTTAATGAAGCCCTCTTTGATACAGTGCAGGCCATGTTAAAAAAGCCAACATCGACCCCAGCAGTGAACAGATTAGTGGGCAAAAATGCAGACCCGCTCCTGGTGAGCCTACTTTATGGGTACCTTTTCCAGGGGGCTCAGTGGTCTAAGCCTCCTGTTCTACAAAGCAATCATTGGAGCTTTCCACATGGTCCCGGCAGACACAATCTGTAAAGCTGGAAGCTGTAGGCAAGAAGACATTCTTGTCAGGCAGTCTAGCGCTGAAGATTTTAAATTAAGCATGCCTATTGAGGTGTTCTACACATGCACTATTGGACATGGCACAGCTAGTCATGCCCAATTTACTGGGCCACCTGCATGTCCATTTCACACTGCTGCTGCAGCAAAATGGATGGGAGGCATCCAGACATATGATCCAGGCTGACTTTGACACTGCTGATTTCATGCCGTAGGCAATGGAGTCTACAGCATCCCTGTTACATCACATCAGGCTGTGTACTTTGGAATTCTTCTCAATGTCCAGTTAGCCCTCATGGATTTGCCTTTCGATGGATTCAAGCTGTTTGGGGACAGAGCAGACTCTGCCCAGGCGAGATATAAAGAAAACAGAGCTTACAGCTAGGTCTTTGGGTATCCAGCCCCCAGAGGGACTACTTATAATTTCATAAGTCTCGGGTCTCTCTGTAAGACTTTAACTTTCTCCAAAGGCAATTCACTCAGCCCAAACATAATACCCCAAACCCACTGCTCAGGCAGTACAGGGGCTGAACTAAAGACAGTGGACACAACACCCAACACAGCCTCTTCCTCCTATTCTCCTGCCTCTCCTGAGAAGCTGGTCTAGTTCACCTTTGTGAGAGTATGAGAGACCAGTGGGTTGTCAGATGTCCTCCTTTCTACATGTCTGGAAGATGCATAACTTCATACCAGTGGCCCGTTTAAATTGTAGAAAGGGGACATGCCTTCCATATCCAACAGGACCCTTCCCATGTCTCCCCCCCAGTCTGTCCCCTAAAGTCCATTCAGTCAGAAGACAATCGCTGCATCCTGCAGCAAAAGATTGCAGTTCTACTACAGTAGAGTCTGTGCCAGAGCAAGACCACTAAATTGGTCAGGGATGTTACTTTCTGTACTTCCTGGTTCCCAAGGAAGATGGCAGTCTTCGTCCATTCTTGGATCTTGGGGTCTTGAACCTCTTCCTTCATACGGAAAAGTGCATGATCCTTTTGCTGGTTCATGTTCATTTGGTGCTGTATGCAGGAGGCTGGATGGTGTCCCTTGACTTGCAGGGCGTGCAGTTCCACATATGGATCTGGCTGTCTCACAGGAGGTGCCTGTGTTTTGTGGTAGGGTCCACACACTATTTGAGTCCCTTCTCTTTGGATTGACTTTGGCACCTCAGATCTTCATAAAGGTGATGGCAGTGGTTGAGGCCCATCTGAGGAGCGCGGGGAATAAGGGTTTTCCCATATCTGGATGACTGACTGGTCAAAATTGAGTTGACCCAGATGGTGTTGCACCACATGAACTCTACAGCATACCTGTTATCCATTATGGACTTTTCTGTCCACATGACAAAGTAAGGCCCTCTTGGTGCCTTTTGTTCATAGGGGCAGTACTGGATACAACATTGCTCTGGGCCTTCCATTCTTCTGAGAGGATCTGAGACATTCAGGATAGTGTTCCAAAGTTTCAGTGGGGGGGAGAGGGGGGTTCCAGTCCTGTAGGTCCTATGTTTGCTAGGTCTGCTGGTTTCCTGTATCCTCCTGGACTTGCATGCTGGCAGATAAGGTTTCTCCTTTTGTGCCTCTGTAGGCAGTGGTTCCAGCCCGGGGGAAATCTGTTGAGCACCATTATGATCTCTCAGGAAAACTGCAGTGGACCTAGCCTGGTGGTCAGTGGAGGAAAACCTATCATGTGGGATGTCCATTGACCCTGTATCAGCCGTGGCCACGGTTGTGACGGATGTCTCCACTCTAGTTGGAGCTGCACATCTGGAGGAGCTGGAGATCACAGGTTCTGGAGCAGTTCACTTTCAGAAATCTTTATTCAGTTTAAAAAAAAACATAAAAGGTACAAATTTATACATTTCATACATGTCAAGTAAGGATCAGATGTGCCCACACATTTCAAGTGTCAATCCAATTACTCGACTCTTGGCTTAAAATCTATAAAGGTAGATCAATTATAAATATAAAATATAAAAACGTAGCGTTCTAATAATAATAATGCAGTTATATCATATTCGACTATAAGTAGAATATTAACTCAAATCGTAAGTTAATAAAGTGCAAGTGCGATAAGGTACATTATTCAAATGCTAGTATTATACACACATACCTATAAAATACTAAAATTGGTATTAAAATCAAGCAGCAATAAACTAGAATTTCATGCCCTTTCCCTTGCGTACTAAATTTACAGCAAATAAATATCTACTTAAACTAAAAACAATTCTCTGGGATGTATCTGTTTTTATAATTCTTAATGCTCCCAAATGTGACCTAATTCCCATATTGCGGCAAATGGGTTTAATCCATTTTTTCCTTGGTATGGCATACGCTGGACAGAAGAATAGTATATAGGAGTCATTTTCTACAGCATTGTGTGAACATAGTGTACAAAAGTCCTCTCTGGCATCACTATTATTGCTCAACCATTTCAGTGTGTTACATTTAACCTGTAGGACCTCAAAACGAAACTTCATGTACAATGACTTGACCAATTGCGGTTGAACTTCGTCCAAGCATAGGTCGAAAATGGGAAATGGTTTTATTGATGGGAACTGCGATGTTAGCCTTCCTATTTTAGGGCAATGATGGATGCCATTTTGCATATGTGTCCAAAATGTATTTTTCAAGACCTTTTTGGAGAGTGTCGTTAGTGAGTTAGGTGCATCTCAAAAACAATTTAAGCCTAATTTATAGAACCAACATGGCACATGTCGAGCCCATGGAAGTGTAGTGTGGTGATCAAGTCTCAGTATTTCAATTAACCCGTCTTTGTAACTTTCAAGTTCTTCTATGGTCCACAAACGGACCCAGAATAGCAAAGGTCGTAATGTGGCTTGGTGCTCTATACGCCTGATGTTAATATCCTGGGTGATGGAGATCATGGGTGTGCGTACCGGTAAATGTAGTAACATCCTTATAAATTTATTTTCCTCCCCTGTGAGCATAATCCAACTGTTAGCCGCCCAGAGTTCTGCACCATAAAGGGTTGCAGATTGAGCCCTGTACTTATAAACTTCCAGGGAGCAGTTACTCATATCAACTTGTTTGAGCGGATGGCAATTGGGGGGGGGGGGGGCAGGTTTTTGATCAAAGCCTTTCTCCTTTCCATTCATTGTCAGACAGTCCCGATTTTGACCAACAATACTACCGTGCTGTGGTACGTCAATGAACAGGGAAGAGTGGAATCGGAGGCATTGAGCCTCTGGGTCCGGGCATGCCAGCATAGACTTTGGCTAGTTGCCAACCATCTGGCAGGGTGCCTGAATGTTGAGACCGACACCCTGAGCCTGCATCACCTCGCCTGACCATAAGTGGTACCTTCACCCGAAGCAAAACATTTTTGCCCTGTGGGGAATGCTTCAGCTCAATATCTTTGCCATCATTGACAATGCTGATTGCATCCAGCTCTGTATGCTAAAATATCCTCTTTCTGGAGCCTTGGGGGATGCATTTCGGTTGAGATGGATTTTTCCATTTTATTATACATTTCCTTCCACACCCATGATTCCTCATGTTCTGAGGAAGATTACACAACACACTGCCCAAGTAAGCCAGATGCTGACCTCTTGCACTGCTCCCTGTGCCCCCATGCACCATCTTCCTCTTGGTACAGACCTCCTCTCCCTTTTAGATGGGCAGGTTCTGCACCCCAGCCTCCAGACACCCCACCTTCATCCCTGGAGGTTGAGCTGGGACTCCAAGCTTCATTCCAGCTGTCCAGGGAAGTGGTGGATGTCATTTTGTCTACTCCCTGATTACACTAAAATGGCGTACTCTTTAAGGTGTAATAGATTTTTCGCTTGGTGCACCAATAACATGGATTTCATGAGGGCGCACTTTAGCCCACCAAGGTTGTGATATAGAAACCATTAAAGCATATTTGACATCCTTGTCAGCTTTACTCTGCCTTCCAGATCAGCATCCATTTTCAAGTTGCCCTTTGTCATCCGGTTTCCTGAAGGGACTGCTAACCTATTTTCTCCTATGACCATTTGTTATGTCACAGTGGTACCTCAAATTGTTTTTGACGTTCTTTTTAGGGTCTCCATTCAAACCACTTCATAGTTGTCATTTGAGGTTAAGGTTTAAAACTGTTTCTCTGCTTGCAATCAACTTGGTTCTTCAAACCAGAGCTCCTTTTCTGCCAAAGGTGGTGACCCCTTTCCATTTGGGGCAAACTGTAAGCCTGCCCTCTTTTTTACCCTCACGACACCCCACTAAGGAGGAGGAGAGGGTTCACAGGCTGGATACCATGAGGGCGGTCAGCTTTTTTTATTGACCATAACAAAGACATTAGAACTCACAACCAGATCTTCATAGGTTATTCAGGCATCAGGAACGGTGAAGCAGAAGAGAAGATAACCCTATCTAGGTGGACCATCTTATGTATCAAAATGTACTCTTTCGTTGCACATAAAGAACCACCAGAGGGCATTCATGCCCATTTCACTATGGCATATTCCTCGACCTCAGTTTTGGCTAGGTGAGTCCCGGTTGCCAAAATCTGCAAGGCGCAGACATTGGCATATCTTCACTAAGCATTAGTGCTTGAATTCAAGGTGAGAAGGGAAAGCCATTTTGCTCACTCTGGCCTGCATGGTTTCCTTGTCTGATCATTCCCTCAATCCTTCTTCCAGGGTGGGTACTGTTTGGGAATCTAATCAGATTGTGAGGAATCTGCAGCTAGAAGTATCCATCAGAAGAAAATGTTAGTTACCTTCAGTAAATATCTTTCTGTTGGCTAGTTCATCTTCCTGCATATTCCTCTCTAATCCCACCCACCTACCTTCTCTTCTTGAATGATGGTAAAGACTTAATGGTTGTTAAAAAGGTTCCAAATTAATATGTGCACCGCACCTATTCAGAATTGATGCAACTGTCTTCCTCTCACCTCGTAGGCACAGTAGAAATAAATGAGAAACTGATATTAAGGCGCCAGGGTGGGCGCTTTATGGCTCTAGTAACGTCAGTATGGTGGTGTTTCTGACACAGAGCTACCACCACCACTGACATGGAAGAGTTACAGTTTCAGATCCAGTCTGGCACCTGGGATGTTCAGAAGATGAGGAATTTGAAGGTACATAGAGTACCCAGTACAAAGGTTGTTACCAAAGGTAAGTAACTTTTTTGTCTTCCAACAAAATCCATTTTCAGTGAGCACAGGGAAGTTTGTAGTGTGGGACCCGTCATCTTGATCCTCTTCCAAACCTTCTGATGTATTGTGTGTGTTGTCATTGGCCCAGCAATGTCTAGTGGTTGGAATCCTTAGGGGTTACATGTCAGCCACTTTAGTTCTGTGCTTGCAAAATCACCAATCACTCTTCAAGTTATTTGTTGTGGTACAGCTTCTGAAAGATTTGACATGTTTCCTCAGAAACCTTTTGCCATGCCAAAGTGGGGGACCTCAATTTGATCCTCATGTTACTCATGTGCACACCATTTGAGCCAGTGCCTAGTCGCTTCCTGTGGCTCCTGACAAAACAGAGTACTCATCAGAAAACACAACAAACTGCTGACTCCTTATCTAATGGATATTCCGCTGGCATCAGACTGAATCTGGACATTTTCAAAGCAAAACTCCTGCATGCTGGTAGGTGGCATTGTGCATCTCCACACCTATGTCGTTCGGCTCCGGCAAGTGGCAATTATAGCCACATATCATCTCCACCTAAGCACTAACATTAGTCTTTCCTTAAAACCTTGGATCCAAGCTTCTCTTTCATCTTTTAGACCTCAAATTTCTTCCAGCTTTACCAGTCCAAGAAAAACACAAGTAATCGAATTGGGAATTAGCCTAGCCCCTTCCCGCCAATCTCAGATTCAAGAAAAGGCGTAAGGGTGTCAATGTGCCTCTTGTCTCACTCCCCAACTCCACCAGAGGCAATTCTAAGTCTAGTCCCAGCACCCCATGTTTCCAGGCCCATCAGTGACGGTGCAGCAGGTAGAGGCTTTCAAAGAGGCCATGCTGTGCATTTTCGGCATTCTACCAGCTCCCTCTGATGTTTCCTTCAGCCCCAAGGTTTCGCAGGGGGCTACAGTCGGACTTCCAACAGTGGGCCTGCCCTCAGCAATGTCTGTGCCCCTTGAACCAGTATCGGGTTCAGCACTGACTCTGGTGCTGACTTTAGTCCTGGCGACTGTTCCCATTTCATCGACGTTGAACCTTTTGATGCTAGAGGAGAATGTCCAACCCATTGTGCTATCTGACTCCAAGCAAAATCCATCACTACCTTGACCAGGATCAAGCACGACTCAAACCAGCACGCAGTCTGTAGCTAACCTTTCATACTCGGTCACTTTGCCCTTATCATGAGGACCCAAACTTTCCACTATGTTTTTGGTACTGCATTAACTACTTCAACTAAGGGGATAATTGTTCCACAATAAGATAACTGGTATGAACAACTCCAAGATGCCAGTGGAGTGAATACTTCTCCAGATACTGACCTTGTGTGCCAGCCTGTTCCTGCTATGGAGGAAAGGGACTCCTTTGCAATTGTTACAGGTGGGCCTGCTGAATTACTACTTGTAATGCTCCCCACTATGGAAGGGAAAACGAATGTGTTAACTGAGTTACTTTCACCAGATCAGTCCCCTACTAAGCCTCTGACATTCTGTGAGGTCCTCTCTGATACACTTTGGCACTTGGTTGAAATCATATTTAGGTCTGCCTGTTAATAAGCCAGTTAATTGTTGCCATTGCCCTGCACCATGCGACCCAGTCTTTCTTACACCACATCTAACGCCAGGCGTCCACCGGCATCCAAATGACTATCTTGCCACACTTGCCTGATAGTTAATCTTAAAGAAAAGAGCATCTGGGAAACAGATATTCTCCTCTACAACCCTTTCTTTGAGATCAGTGAACTCCATCTACCTTCTAGGCCACTACTCCCATGCCCTTTGCGACACTGAGGCACAAGTTTTACCAGATGTTTTGGAAGACCCTTGGGCAACATTGCACAGGTGATTCTGGATGGTCATGAAGCCGCAAAATTTGTTATACACCTTCCTCCCATTTTGTATCTTCACCCACTCAATGCCGTTCTGCAAAAAGATAAATTTAAATGCTCACACTAGTCCAGGTCCTGTCTGTCCAAGACCGCGGAGACTCGATTGTGGCATTGGAATTACAAGGTGGCTGTTTGCACGTTCCTGTCCTACAGGCACTAACTGCAGTTAACAGTGGACCTGAAGCATTTTCAGTGCTTCTGTTCACCTCTCCAGCTCCTGTCAGTTGTCACGATAAGGATGGCGGTAGTTACAGCACACCTTTGGAGGTCGGGTGCCAGTCTTCCCCTACCTTGACTGGCTGCTGAAGGCAGGTCACCCAGGCAGTTGTCAGCCACCTCCAGACGATGGCGATCCGTCCAACATCATTGAGGTTTACTATCAATGTGCCAAAGTCACACCCGACTCCTTTGCAGGTGCTGCCTTTCATCTGAGCTAATCTGGATATGATACAATTTCATGCCTTTCCCCTGGAGTGGAGAGTCCTGGGCATTTCAGGCTATGATCCCGATGTTTCAGCCTCTGTACTGGATCTCAGTGCTGCTGGCTCGGGTTCCTGGGATTGTTGGTCTCCTGCATACTGCTGACCAAACATTACAAGTGATAAATGCTGGCTCTGCAGTTGGACATCAGAACCCAGTGGGTTCCGAATTGGAGAAATCTTTTGGATAGTATCCAGATCTGGAGGAAACTACAAAAGACCTGCAATGATGGCTGCTGGACTGCGATTGGGTCAGTGACAGACCCATCTCCTTACCGCAGCCAGACCTGACAGGAGTCAGGGATGCATCACTACTGGGTTGGGGAGGCCATTTGAGGGAGGTGGAGATCAGAGTACTTTGGCCTCTGGTGGAGACTCGACTCCGGATCTGTTTGTTAGAGTTGAGTGATTCAACTGGCATTGAAGGCCTTCCTGCCCACCATGAGAGGAAGGCTGATGCAGGTATTCATGGACAACACCATCACCATGTGGTATTGCAACAAGAAAGGCAGGTCTTGGGCCCTGTGTCAGGAGACTCTGCACTCTGGAAGTGACTGGACGATTAGGAAATTTCTCTGGTGGTTAACCACCTACCGGAATCTCTAAATGCTAGAGCAGACTACGCCGCTGATGCTTAAAGGATTACAAATGGCATTTGTCCATGGAGGTAGCCCAAGGGGTCTCCCAACAATGGGGAAAACCCTGGCTAGAGCTTTTTGCCACCAGTGAGAACACAGAATGTAAGCACTTTTGCTTGTTGGAGTTTCCACAGCATATATATATATATATATCTCTCTCTCCTCCCCCCCCCCCCCACACACATCCAGTTAAAGTGGAGGGCAGGACTCCTGTAAGCCTTCCTGAAACTACCTTTCCGGACCCGAATTCTAAAGATCAGGAACAACCAGATCCAAGTTATCCTAGTGGTGCCAGACTGAGTAATTTAAGTGTGTTACCCAGAAATTCTGGACATTGTCATCTGTCCCCCAATCAGGCTGTGGCTTTGGAATGACCTTCTGTCACGGGGAAGGGGGCGGGGGTGGAGCAGGGAAATGCATCCAAACCTGCATAACTTCTGTCTCCAAGCTTAAAAATAGAGTGGCAGCAGCTGTCCCCCTAAAACCTTCTTTTTGAGGTTTCTGATGTTGTCTTGGCAGCTGGTATCCTTCATCAAAATCGGTGTGTGCCAGTTGCCATGACAAATTTGTGGCTTGGTGCGGCACCCGACAAATTTACCCATTGCAAGCAAAGTTCTCAATTTTTGATGTTTTTGTACCCTGGACCAGCAAGGACATGCTTTGGGCATTGCTAAAGGCTACATATCTGCTTCTTCAGCTTTGTGGTTACCATATCAGCCTAATTTGTTTAAATCAGCTGTCATGATGAGATTTTTGAAAGGTTTGCAAAATGTATTTTCGGTGAAGACATTTTTTATAGCGCAGTGTAATCTGAACTTAGTTATCACTTTTGTGATGTGCATTCCTTTTGAGTAACTGCATGGTTGTCCCATGAGACTTTTGACATTAAAAACGATCGTTCTTATCACCATAACATTGGCTAGGCGTGTGTGCGAGCTGCAAGCTTTTTCTGTCAATCCAACTTATAAAACATTTCTTTCCTGACAAGTTGGTGTTGAGTACCCAAGCTTCCTTTCTACCACAAGTGGTCGCTCCTTTTCATGTCGAGGAGTCTGTCACCCTTCCGGCATTCTTTGCACCACCTCATCCCTCTAAGGAGGAAGAGAGACTTTGAGTGGACTTTAAGAGGACACAAAGCTTTTATAATTATTGCATCAAAGAATATTGGGTGGACAATCAACTCTTTGTTGGTTTCTCCGGGGTGAAGAACGGCAAGGCAGCATAAAAACAGACCATATCCCAATGAGTTGTCCTCTGCATAAAGATCTGCTACGCACTGGAGAAGAAGCAGCCTCCAAAGGGCTTACAGGCTCTTTCCACCAGCGCCCAGGCTGCTACCACTGCATTGGCATGTGGGAGTACCTGTACTAGACATTTGCCATCTGTGTGAATCGGTTCATATGTTCAGGAAGTCCTACTTTCTCTTAAGTGTGGTTTGTCAAGAGGGACATTTTTTCCTGCTCAGTCCTGCAGGAAGTTTTAGTCTGAGCTAGCCCATAGACCCACCACCGGGGAGGTACAGCTATGGTAGCTGCTCACAAGATGAGTGATCTGCAGTTAGAAGTACGCATTACAAAAGATCAACTTAGTAGCGATCTTTCTTGTGCTTAAACTAACAGCACATTTTTCAGACCTCCTAATTCTGTGAATTGGACTCTTCCATTTAAAAAGGTCCCAATCTAGTGATCTGCACTGTAGTCATTCCAGTCTGCTAACAACCTCTTCATCTGATGGTGCGGAAAGCCTAAGAAAGCAACTGATGTCAACATGTATGGGTGGTACTTATATGCAGCTCTGATCATCACACCCGGAGTGGAACATTGTTAGCACGGGGCTGCACAACACCCCCTACTAGCACACAGTAGTACTGCTTGAAACGTTTCCAGATTCAATTGGATGCTTGGGGAATATTCACACGGTGAGGAATCTGCGGTTAGATAGAGTATGCACCAGAAAGATCATTGCGAAAGTAAGTAACTTGTTCTTCTCATCACGATCACTTCTGTGATCTGCATGAGTGATCCACAGGCACTGCCTGTGCAACCTCCTTACACCACTTTCTTTCCAGACAAATTGGTGCTGAGGGCTCAGACTGTCTTCCTGCCAAGTGCAGCTGTTATGTTATTGCCATTTGTATAGCGCCAAAATCACCAATGGTCTCTAAGCAGCTGTCATTTCATTTTCGACACTCAATTACCCCTCATGCCTTTTTCAGTCTATCATACCTCTCAAAAGAGAAGGAGAGGCTTCCTTGTCTTGACCCTGAAAGAACTTTTATATTGACCTTACAAGAGGCCATTGCATGGACAAACAGCTCTATGTTGGTTTCTTTGGGGTCAAGAAAGGCAGGAAGTTGCAGAAGAGGACTCTATGGAGGTGAATAGTCTTGTATTGGTGGCTGACCGACCATAATTTGTCCTGCGGCAGGACAGTCTCCCTCCCTCCACCCAGGCCAGATAAATGCAATGGACGCTTCACTGCTGGGTAGGGGAAAGGTTTACAAAAAAGTTTTCTCTAGAGGTATAGCTTCAGCCAGAGGTGCATAGTCAATGATGTATTCACTGATTAGTCTGCATATTTGGATGAGAAACACCTGACACTGATGGAGTGAGCAGCGCTACTCTGAGCTCTGCTCCCGCCAAACCCCATCCAGACTCACCCTGATGGGAATGCCCGACCCTGGGCCCCACCAGCCCCTCCACTGCTGCCCACACTTTTGGAGGTAACAAGGGGTGCTGGGAAAAAAAACAGCTAAACGGACCGCTAGTGCTGATTACCCCCGGGTTGCAGATGTGGAAGCAAGGCTGCGTACCAAGATGGCGGCGGCCTCGCAGTAACAGAGGAGTGGTGAAACTGGACGCCTGAGCCCATGTGCCCCACTCTGAAGAGAGGGCTGGTGCACCTGTTGGATGAACTGCTGGGCCCGACTGTCGACTGGATAGGACCGGACTTGTGGTGGCTTGCCAGGGCCAATCTGATGCCCTCATATAATCCCAGGAGCGGCAACAACAGTGGAGCAGGTAGGCGGACGGGAGATTGGAGAGACGTGTCCTGCTCTGATAGTGTCACCCTCCCTGAATGGTGCGCCCCGCCCGGGGACCCTACCTGTTGAGCACGGAGCTCACGCGCAGCAGCTCTTGGGGCTGCCGCTGCTGGCCGTTCCGATCCAGGTACAGAGTGCAGTATCCTGCCTGCCCTGACCAACTAAGGAGGAGGAACGCCAGTGGGGGGTGTTGAGGCCCAGCTATTTCTGCCTTGCTGACAGGGGACTGTGGGGAGCTCTGGATTAGAGCTTATCAGCCTGCATATCGGCAGGTCCCCCAACGCTTATCTGTATAGCGTTGTGATAGTATGTGGGCCTACTACTTGGAAGAGAGATGAGTGGCAGCAGCTGAGGCCCTATTGACTTCCGCTTGAATTGCTTTTGAGAGCGACTATACTTAGGATCCTGTTGTTTTACAACTGCCCTTCTGCCTAGGGTGCTGGAAATTGGAGTCTGGCTCTATTGGCTGGTACCTGAGGCCTTGGTACTGTCTGTGATTGGGCCTGCTGGAATACCCAGCTGCATTTGAGAACGACCAACTTTTCTCCACTGCACCTCATTGCTACTGTTTGTTGGCTGCCACCCTACTCTGTGATACTAATCAGTGCGCCTGGATTCTAGCTGATAATCAGTGGAATCCGGTGTGCTCACTGAGGTGACCCATGGCGGATCTACCATCATAGATTCTCTTAGCTGGTTGTGCTGGGACTACCTATTGCGACTTGAAGAAGGCTCACCTGTACTAGAGATAGTTGGCTTCGTATCATCGGCAGTTGATCTTGACAACTGCATATCACACGCGTAGATACCTCTGAGGACTGCTCCCCATTACCTACTCCCTCTCAATCATGGGCAAGGTATCCAGAAAGCATGACCTGGGCAATGGTGATCAGGCTGGAACTGCAATGATAACTGATATGGCAGAAGCTGCAAGACCACCACCACCACTGGAGGGCCTACAGGGTGAGCCCACACTGCTGGATATCTTGCAGGCCATCGCTGCTTCTAAAGAGGCATTTGCATTGAAATTTGATGGTTTGAGATCAGACTTTGGCTTACTAAAAGGTGACCACAACCGATTGGCCAACAGTCACAACGATGCAAAGAGAGATGGGTGACTTCCCTACGGATATGTCATCGATGCACGAGCAGATGAGACAGATGGAGAACAAAGTAAGCACCCTGGAAATCAGGACCGGGGACAGCGAAACAGATTGTGGTGGAATTATATCTGCATCATAGGGCTCCCCGAGCACACGGAGGGAAAAGACGTGGTGGTCTATCTGGAGGGGTGGTTGCACGAGGAAGTGGCACCAGGGGGCTTTTCTTCATTTTACGACCTGGAGAGGGCACACAGGGTCCCTACTCGGCCACCATTGCTGGGTGCGCCACCTAGGCCGGTGGTTGCTAGACTTCTCTACTATTGAGACCGGGACCATTACCTTTCGCAGGCCAGAGAAAGAGGTGACATTAGGGTAGATAACAACAAGGTGATGATCTTTCCTGATTTCACCAGAGAGATACAGAAGCAACAGTCCAGGTTCCTGGAGGCCAATCAACGCCTGCGCCAAATGGGACTGAGCTATGCCATGTTATTCCCAGCCCGATTTAGAGTGGTGACTCCGGAGGGTGTACAATTCTTCCGCTCCCCGCAGGAAGTGTGGGACTGGCTTGAGAAACACCCACGGGCCAATGCTGACAGTCACCAAATCAACCACGGAGACGGAGAAGATCAAGACGACGAGGTGGGACTCCACGAGGGATGACTCCATTAGGCGAAGAGGCCCAGCGGAACAACGACGGGCAGTAGAAGTGGTAGCGGCACTGAGTGGAAGAGAGACAAGCCTGTCATCTTCGCTGACTGGGGACACTGCCCAGGAATCCGATCTAACCCATGGTGCCAGCTCAGATAAGAACTCTGATGACAATCTACCGACGGTTACTCCTGGCACGGCAGATGTTATAATCGGAAGCTGATGGCGGACTGTGAGGCTTATAGAGGTTGATGTGAGATGCTTACTGAGGTCCCTGTGGTGGCTTGATGGGAGGGATGGGGAGCTCTCGGGGGAATAGTGGAACTCCACTCTTTTCCTCTACTATCTGCTTCTGGCTGGGTAGGGCATTCCCTTTTGGCCTTCCCTCTGCCTTTCCTTGCTGTTCTGGTGGGTTCACCCACGAATGCATGCGTGTTGGTTGTTTGTTTGGATGGGGGTACTTACCTGCTTGTCCTGGGGTGTGGGAGTTGGGGTGTTTGTTGTTTGACTCTTGGGGGAAGAACATGGTACGTGCCCTGTGTAAATGTATCCTATTTTGCTGCTGGGAATGGTGGTGCTGTGCTTGAAACATTGGGGGTAGGTGGTGCCCCACAGGTTCAACCTCACACGTGTGATGGCTACCCCCATACCTTACAAGATATTATCTTGGAACATTAGGGGGGTGCATACCCTGACAAAAAGACAGTGTTCTCCTACTTTAAAAGACAGGGAGTACAGATAGCGCTCCTTCAGGAGACCCATCTTCTTGCTAAGGTTGAGCAGCTTTACAACGCAGATGGAGAAGGCAAGCCTATTTTACCACTTACTCTGCTTATGCAAGACGGGCCATTAAACGGGTGGGCCTGGGGGTCCCCTTTCAATGTATAGAACAGGTGGTAGATCCTGCTGGCACTTATGTTGTGGTCACTGGCCGTCTAAATGGGCCGAATGTTGCTATAGGTAGCATATATGTCCCGAATGTGGACCAAGCAGGGTACTTTGATGACCTTTCTCGAGTATTGGCCCCTGATTTGATGGGTCTGATAATTTTGGGAGGAGACTACAACTGTGGCGGATCCCGTTCTTGATCGATCCCACCCACCGTTGCAGGAGTCACCGACCCACAGAGTGGCCCGCCCATTCATTGCTTGGCAAAGGGAATTGGGGGTAATAGACTCCTGGTGCTTCCAACATGCGGGAGAGCGTAAATATTCCTTTTTTATCTGATAGAGACATCTAGCCGCAGATTCCTTAACTTAGAATATCCCCCAGGTGCTAGTCTGGATCTGGAAATTTTTCAGCAGTACCTCTGCGCACCGGGGGACAGCATCACATGGCTCCGCTCTGACGTCGTCCACGGATATGATGTCAGTGAAGCCATATAAGTCCCTCCCGGCGCGCTGATGTCAGTTTTTCTTTTCCGCGCTGCAATCCGGATCCAGGAGAAGGGGTTCCTCTGGCCTGTTTTTTGTTTTTGGCCTCACTGACACCTTTTTGCGTCTGGGAACAGTGTGTCAATGCCTTCGGGCTTTAAATCGTGTGAGTCCTGTACGCGGCAGATGTCGGCGACGGATCCGCCAGCGATTTGTATGTGGTGCTTGGGCAAGCACCTCAACTCCAAGGAGTGCGACGCCTGTTGGAAGCCGAAGCCCCTGCGGGAACGTAAGATGAAATTGTTATCTGCCCGTATGTCCCATTCGGGGTCCAGGCGTCGTCGGTCTCTCTCTCCAGCTAGGGCTCCGGTTCGGGGCAGGTCGTGGAGTCGTTCCAGAGGACGTCGTTCACCTTCCTCAGGTAAGCACAAGAGGAAGTCACGGAGGCCGTCTGCCTCACGTAGTCGTGACGTTGGTGCCCGTCGTTTCCAGTCTTTACCGGACACAGTCCCTCAGCAGTCGACCCCCGGCTACCCATTTCCTGGTGTTGGGGCGAATTGGACCCAGATGGAAGCCTGTTGCCGGGCTTTGAGGGCCATCTTTGGGCCGACCCCTCTCCCTGGCTTGCTTTCAGGCCCCACAGAGGTGGTAGGGACTCAGATTGGGAGCTCGCCGGCGGGTTCGCCCTCGGCGCCAATCGAGTGCCCTGACTCCGGTTCCAGAGTCACGCCGACGTCGGGAGTCGGGCCGGTGGGGCCTCCCATTGAAACGTCAAGCCACAGTCCACCCACAGCATCGGGGGACAGTCCGGTGGGGCTCCCTGGAATGACGTCTGCTGTGGTCGCAGCAGGGGACTTGTCTTCAAGATGACGCCGTCCCACACAGCAGTCTCACATCGCGGTGGATGTCGAGTCGACGCCGTCCCGACACCGATCGATGGAGCCTCCCATCGCGGTGGATATCAAGTTGACGCCGATCGATGGAGCCTCCTCCGATGGTTGTCAGCATCGGTGCAGCGCCGTCTCGATGTCGTTCGATGCCGGAGATGTCCTTTACTACCCCTTTTCAAATGGAAGATGAGGCCCCTGGGGGTTTACCCCCCAGCCTTACTTGAATGTTCTGCAGGACATGTTGATGTGGAACAATTGCAGGTCCTTGGACGTCCTCGGACTGAAGGGCCTTTGGTTTTTGGTGGACGTGTTAGCCTGCAACCGTCCCCTAGCTATGATTTGCTGTCGCCTCCTAGACTGGCGACAGAGGTGTTAGAATGAAGATGTTTTCGCTGTGTTGATTATGTATTGTTCTATGTAAGTTAGCATTCGCAGCACCATTTTAAGTTTGGCCGCCATTTTTAACCATGATCGAAACTAATCTTTCCCTTCCTAAGAAAACAGCTTTTGGTAAGTCTCGTTTCTCCAAGGTTGGGCCTTGCTTTTTCTTAATGAATACACTGTTCTTATTAGCGCATACCTTTCCCACTAAATAGAGGCCTTCTCCCACTACTCTAGCGGTGGGCACTGACGGAGCGACCTTTAGTAGTAGATAGTGTGTGCCCGGCCTCAGGATCGATACTTATCCTTCTGTACTTCTTTGTGTAGCTGCATCTGCCTGGAAAATTCCATTGTGGGCTTGCCTTCATTGGTTCTGAATCGTACATAATGTATCACCATGTTTGCTGATGTCAGTCCATCTGCAGCAATTCTAAGAGACTGGGCTCCGCTCGAGTGTATCAGAATAAATATATTTGTTTGTATTCTCTACTGTCTGACCGACTCTTCATTTGTATGGAAGGCTGAGAGGTGGTCGTGAGTGACCAGGTGACCCTAATCGGGTCACTTCCTTCAGTTGGCGCCCGAACAGGGACTTCATCGGGTGAGTGACCCATCCCCTCCTGAGGACGGGCGGGTAGGTCGAGGCCATCGTCGGGTCGGACGGACGGATCAGGGATCCCTGCACGAGAGAGTTCCTGTACTCGCAGCTGCCCATTCTGTCCCGTCGGACGGTGCTTGCCCAGCGGTCATCCCGACTGGGGTCCTGAACGGCGAAACCCTTGGATCTGACCGTTTGGTCTGAAGAGTCGGCAGTGGAGAATAAATTCGTTTCACCTGCATATATCAGGTGAGTTTGTTTTGGTTCTTTGTGGATATGGTACCATTTTGGTTTGTATTTGGTACGGTCTGAGGACCAATTTTGGGTGAAAAGTGTTTGCAAATACTTTGCCAGGCATAAGTAGTGAATTTGTTTTCTTTTGAGAATGCCTGGAATAAGTAAACTGGTTTCTTTGTGCTGTCGTCGTTGTTCTGCTGATGCTCGACTGGAGGAAAGTCAGCCAGCGCCTCCAGAAGGCACTCCGAGTTTTCATATGTATGTGAAGCATGGCCTTGGCCCTATTATGTTTAGTACGCAATGGCACAAATATACGAGGGACAATGCCGAGTTGCAGTGGCCTTTGACTGGCACTTTTGATGAGCAAAAGATCAAGTATTTACAAGAACAGTTGTTTAAGAAAAGAAGTAGACAGTCTATGTTTGATTCCCTTAGAACGTGGCAAAAAGCAGCTAGACAGAGGCGATTGAAGGCAGAAAAAGAGGCCCGGAAAGGGAGAATGCAGACGTTGACTCAGAAGGCCGTAGCATATGACAGGGAAAAGCAAGAGTAGGGTATTGAATGTGAAGAAAGAAGGTTTCGATTACAGATTGATAAATCTTATGTGGTCCAAGAAGAAAATGATACTTTTGTGGAAGAATTGCTAAATACTCGACCCCCACCTCCATATGTCCCGCAGAGGATATATCACGCGATTCCCTCACAGTCCCAGCAACCCGTTCCTTCTGTCTCTTCTGTTTCTGCTCCTGCTACTGTTGATCAGACTGCTTTGGCCACGGCACCTCCTGTCTTTTCTTTGTCCTCGCCGTCCGTGGCAACTATGACTGTTAGTACTCCTGCCACACCTATTGTTTCAGCGTCCCTTTTGCCAGCTCTTAGACCTGCGACGCAGCCAGCAGCGACGTTAGTGCCTGTTACTTCCGTTGCTACTCCCACTCTGTTTTTTCATCGCCCGACATTACTGAGTAGTGGGACACAAGTACGTGGATTTGAGGATAGAGACTGGATGAAATTTAAAGAACGTATTGGCCCGTTAGTACGATCTGATGTGGGAGATGAAGAGAAAAGGGTAATAGCTAATCAGGCTGCCCAGTGGGTTTGTAATCCCATTTACAGTATGGAGGATGTTTGGGGAAAGATGCGCGGTTTGGAGCCCTTTATACAGCAGCATTCTCTTAAGCACATGTTGGCGACTTTGATTGGTCTTTGGCAGCAGTGTTTTGAATCAGAAGCGCCAAAAATTTTACATGATATTAGAGATCGTGTGTATGTTAGTGACTTGAGCCCAGAACAAGCTTTCAGTAATGTCACGACAATAATAGCCTATAGGGGAAGATTGCATGAGAAAAGTCCCAAGACGGTGACTCAGTTTCCGATGCGGGAGGTTCATCCTGTATACCACCCAGAATTACTAGAATTGCAAGATGGCCGCGGTAATGTTATAAGGGCCAGAGAAGCGGCTCGTTTTCAGGAACAATGGGTTTACACTCCGTGGAAACGGAGTGAAGTTTTGTCTCTTAAGACTCATTTGCCTGATCCTAGGAAGAATCCAACTGCACATTATAAAGAATTGACTGAAGTCGCCTCCTCCAGTGTGATGACTGATATTGAAATGTTTTTTGGTCTTCTTGTTCCGGTTGATATTTGGAGACAGGTGCATACTCAAGACCATGTTGCAGAGTTGTGGGGTACATGGGACCAAATTAAAGTATGGGATTAGGAACGGAAGCCAGGTGATCAGCCTAAAGCAGAGATACTTGCTTTGCAGGCTGTATTATTACGTATATGCATTCTCTTATTCCACCGAGGAAGGTTGATTGGGATAAGTTAACGGCTTGTCGACAAAAGAAAGATGAGTGTATCTGATTTTTTCACTCGGTTTGAAGATATATTCCTGGATTACAGTGGGCAGGATCTGTCTGTTGAGAGAGGTATTCGGTTGTTTGTTAATAGATTTGTTTCTAATTTGCTTCCTAAGATTGCGACTCGATTGCAGGCTTCCAAAAGCACCTGGTCCACCTCTTCCCCTTCTGTTATTTTGAATATGGCACAGTACTATGAGCATAGGGATAATGAGGAAAAGGAGAGGACAGAGAAAAAGCATAAGGATTTGAAGACAAAGGTGTTGTTCCAACAGGCTTTTAGAGGAAATGGTAGAGGACGTGGTGGTTTGGCCGGACAGCTTCCAAATGCTACACCCCCTGGGTCCGAATCAGTGTTCGTATTGTAAAGAGGAGGGACATTGGCGTAGCGAGTGTCCCGTGCTTTTGCAGAAGGTGGCGGTCCCTAGAGGACGAGGTTCTCGTGGAAGGGGTCGTGGAGCTGGTGGGACAGGCAAGGCTCAGAACTCTGCGGATTCACAGGGTCGTTCTGATAATAATTACTTTGATGACCCTCGGGATGGACAGTACTACCACGATGATTATGATGTGGATGAAGTGACAGGAATGTCTTAGAGCTAGGACAGCCAGGGACAGAGTGGGGGACCAGTTCCGATACCTGTGGACCAGTGTGGTTCTTATGTAACAGAGGAACTGCAAGGTTCGACTAAGGAATTGTTGGTGGACACAGGTGCGATGAAAAGTTCTGTTTCTTGAAATATGGTCCCTGGGGCGGCTCTGTCCGGCCATAATAATGTTTCGGTAGGTTTTTCTGCTGTACCGGTTGTAAGCCCCATTTCAAGACCCCTTGCATTGACTATCGGTCCTTTCACTGTGGATTCGCCATTTTTGCTGACATCTAACTGTGGTGAGAATTTTATGGGTTTGGATTTGTTAAAAAAAACTCCATGCTACGATTTATTGTTCCCCAGCAGGTGTCGATATGACAATGGGTCCAGATGTGGTGTGTGCTAAGCAGTGTCTGTCCAAAGATGCGCCCCTTCCTGTTGAATTTAAAGATGTGCCACCCACTCTGTGGGCAACAGGCGACACAGATGTGGGATTGTTTCAGATATCGCCTGTTTCGATATGAGTTAAGGATGGTGCTATTTTACCTCATATCACTCAATATAAAATACCGCAGGCAAGAGAGCGAACCTTATTGCAAATTGTGCAGGATTTGAATAAGAAGGGTGTGATTGAGGAGACAACAGCTAATATTTGTACTAGCCCTATCCTTCCCATTCTTAAGCGGACACCCTCAGATTCTCTTGATGTCCATGAAGATGTTTATCGTTTTGTAATTGACTTGCGTGAAGTTAATAAAATAGTAATTCCCCAGTTTCCGGTGGTTCCTGACATCACCACTCTTTTGACAATGATTCCCTCTTCTGCTAAATTCTTTTCTGTCATTGATTTGAAAAATGCGTTCTTCAGTATTCCTATTCATCCTGATAGCAGATATCTGTTTGGGTTCACCCTAGCTGGTAGAAGTTTTAGGTTCTGTCGCGCTCCTCAAGGCTATATAGATAGTCTGAGTATCTATAGTCGGGCATTGAAAGGTCAGTTGGATTCCTTGTCGCTCCCCACAGGTAATGTATTGCTACAGTATGTCGATGACTTGCACATCACTTCAGATACAGAACAAGGTTGCAGAGACAGTACAGTTAAATTGTTGTTGCATTTAGCTCAGCATGACCATAAAGTATCCCTTTCAAAATTTCAGTGTTGTCGACAGGAGGTCACCTACTTAGGACACCTACTGTCGAAGGAGGGTAGGAGACTGATCCCTGAGCGCATTAGAACCATTGTTAAAATGCCCTTTCCGCAAACTCAGAGAGATGTGCGCGCTTTTATAGGTATCACTTCCTATTGCCGGCAGTGGATACCTAGCTACTCGCTGTTAATCAAACCCCTGCTTGCTCTAACATTAAAAGATGTGCATGAACCCCTGCCTTGGACGCCTGAATGTCAGCAGTCTTTTGAGCAATTGAAAACTGCGCTTTGTTCGGCTCCAGTACTCGGCACCCCCGACTATACTAAACCGTTTGTGTTGTACGTCCATGAGATGGCCGGTTGCGCGCTCTCTGTTTTAACACAAAAATTTGGAGATAAGCAACGGCCGTGTGCTTATTTCTCTACTGTCCTTGATCCTGTCGAACGAGCCCTCCCGAGCTGTCTAAGAGCGGTCGCGGCCGTGGCTGTCTCGATAAGACAATCGGCCCTTTTGAATAAGACAAAGACACAGCACCTCACCAGTGCACGTCTGACAGGTTATGAATTAACACTGTTCGCAAAACACATCACGATCAAAAGATGTGCCACTCTGAACCCAGCCACGTTACTGCCCTTCCCTTCTGAGAATGATGAGATTGATAAACATGATTGTATCTTCCGGACGGAAGAAGAGACGAAAGGAGAGGTAGACTTGACTGATGTTCCCTTATCTGACCCTCAAGGGGAACTATATGTCGATGGCTCTCGCTTTAAATTACCAGATGGCACTACAACTGCTGCATATGCTATTACTACGCTGCATACGGTAGTTGAGACATCACAAGTTCCCTATCAGTCGGCCCAAGCTGCAGAGCTCGTTGCCCTAATACAACCTTGCGAATTGATGAGGGACTGGTTGTCAATATTTATACTGACAGTCAAGTACGCCTTTGGAGTCGCGCACAACTTCGGGCGACTCTGGGCAGAGAGAGGGTTTCTTACTTCGCATGGTACCAAGATTCAACAAGGGCACCTTATATTGAGGCTTTTGTCTGCTTTGACACTCCCTAAGAAATTGGCCATAGTGAAGTGTAGTGCCCACTGGAAAGTCACTAACACTATGTAGGTAAGGGGAACGCTTTTGCAGATCAGACGGCTAAGGAAGCAGCCCGGTCTAAAATTAAAAGAATGTTTGTAGCAGGTCCCGCTAGGTGGGGGCCTGAAATCACCATGTTTGAGGATACACTTGAGAATGTGAAGGAGATACAGAGTGAGGCCACAGTAGAGAAATTAGCAATGTGGCAAGAAAGTACAGCACAGTTGAACGACGAGGGATGTTGGATTGATAAGTCAGGGAAGCAGAGATGGATGTTACCAGATGCATATGTTCTTCCTGTAGTCATAATGGCTCATGGCCCAGCCCATATTAGTGCTAAGGGTATTTGCAAGTTGTTAGACCCTGTATGGCAGAATGATAACATTTCAAAAACAGCTGCACATTTAGTGAAGTACTGCATGGTGTGCATGATGCACAATCCTGGGAAGGGTACTCGTACACCACCCGGTAATTTTGCACCACCCACTTTCCCTTTTGAGGTTATCCAGATGGACTATATAGAATTAGATAGGTGCAATAATTTGAAGTATGTTTTGGTGGTTGTTTGTGCATTCAGTAAGTGGGTTGAGGCTATTCCCACTAAAGATAATACAGCCATGACAACTGCAAAGGTACTCCTAAAGGAGTTCTTTCCTAGTTTTGGCTTGCCCTATTTGATTTGGAGTGATAATGGAAGTCATTTTAATTCCCAGGTGATTCGGCTGATTTGCGATGGGTTACATATAAAACAGAAGTTCCATGCTGCCAATCACCCACAGTCAGCAGGTTTGGTTGAGAAGTACAATGGTACTCTCAAACCGAAATTGGCAAAGATTCAGGAGACATCAGGGTTACAGTGGCCAGATGCTTTACCATTAGCTCTTTTGTTGACAAGAACAACAGCACATTCTAGGACAGGATTGTCACCGTCCGAGGTCATGTTTGGACGCCCGGCAAATGTCTGGGGCGTCCCGCGACCTCGTCGGTTCTCTGATATTGAGTACCCCTTGTTAATTGATTACCTGTGCCAGCGAACTGAAAATTTGCGTTCTATTCATCAACAGGTCCGTGAGTCCCTGCCCGCTACACCAGAGGGACCCGGACACAACATTCGGCCCGGGGATTTTGTACTCCTCCGAAACTTCCAGAAGAAGAAGAGTTTGGAGCAGCGCTGGAAGGGACCGGAACAGGTCCTTCTGGCTACACGTACTGCAGTCAAGGTCGCTGGCCGAAAGATTTGGGTGCATGGCACTCATTGCAAAAGGGTGCCTCTGCATTTGCCTTATGACCAATCGATCAAAGACGGAGTAGGGGACTCTGAGTGTGAGACGATGCCTCAGTTTATCCCCTTTAGTGATGCTAAACTGACCTGGATGCAAACGGATGCGGAGAATGATGAAGTGCTGAATGCAGCAGTTCCACCGGAGATGCGAGCTATCCAGGAGCCCCTTTTTATTGACCCCTCTGTGCCTGGAGTCACCAGGTACAATTTGCATCCTCGGCTGAGGAATTGTGCACCAAAGGAGAAGTCAGATTAGCCAGGGATGGACTTTGTAAGTTAGGGTGTACTTTGCTTTAGTACCAAGGGAGTTAGTTTAGGGTGATGTGAGATTGGTGCACTGTTTTGACATCGGACACGACAGATTGAACGTGCTCCCTTGGAGGGGGGTACATTATCCTGATCGGCGGGGGATACATCGTGAGCTTAGGACAGACCAAGCTCCACTGCCGGTGCTCAAGAGCACCAACGTATTGATGAACAATAGGAGCCTGTACCAGTGAGGCTCTGACTGACACTGGGAACACTTACCTTTACTATCATTTTTGTTGCATTTCTTTCCTTGCTTCATAATGCATCCCTTTGGTCGGCCTATTGATGAGGAGGAACAACCGTTTGCACCACCGCATTTAGCACGGGTTTGGTGGACAAAGAGTAAAATAGTTTGCATATTAATTGTTGTGATTGCAATAGTGACAATATTTGGAATATCCTGGTTTC
Source organism: Calotriton arnoldi (assembly GCA_963921515.1). Classification (NCBI taxonomy): domain Eukaryota; kingdom Metazoa; phylum Chordata; class Amphibia; order Caudata; family Salamandridae; genus Calotriton; species Calotriton arnoldi. The sequence continues at coordinate 621,735 of CAWUFW010005879.1, forward strand.
TAGAGGAGAAATTTCCTGTACATTCCTTGGTAGGTACAACCCCCACTCCACCTGAACACATTTTTGTTACTCTAGCCCCACACAAAGCAGTACACAGGCAGTCCTACACGAACAGTGTATTTATACAGATGTTGCATCATGCTTATGTGTCCAATACAACAAATTGTTGGGTTTGTGGGTTGCTCCTTTCGGTCACTCATAAGAGCGACAATTTGTTGTCTATGCCATTGTCATATATTGCCAGCTGCGAGGGTTGGTATGAATTAACAACGATACTCTGACGGCGGACTGCTGTTTCTGCACCTCACACTAGTTTCAGTTAAATCAGGTTCCTTGCGCAACTAGCCCTTGCACCAGCCGTCGGGTGATGCCTCTGTACGTCAGATCCTAAGCAATTGAGGGGTTGGGCGTGCGCAGGCAATGAAGTCCAAGAAGTCAATGTTTAGTTTTTCAAATGAGTCTTTATTTTCAGCGAGGCTCATTCTGGCAGGAGAACTTGCAATTTGAGATTTGCTACTTAGGCCAACTGAGGCCTTGCGATATCCTGAGTGTTTCCAGATTACTTACCTGGAACACCGACTTGGTTAAGGGATCGCGTATTCGAATCCTACACGAAAGGTCACGTTGGAACCAGGCCAAACTTACCTAGTATACATCAAAGGAATGATATTCGCCTACTGAGCCCTGACGAAGTTCTCGTCATGAGAACGAAACGCGTTGGCTGACCATAAAATCTTCAATCCTGTGAGAACTAATTAAGTGAAAATAAAGACTCATTTGAAAAACTAAACGGTTGGTATGAATTGTTTTGACTGGTGTACTTCCAATTTCATCTTTCTACTTTGGATATAACATACACTGATTCTCACACTGCGAATGAATATTTACGCTTCTACCAAGGGTTTACCCCCATGGGACCAGCAGGACAAGGGACTCTAGGGACAATGTCCTCAAAGTCTTGTTTGAAAACATACCATAGAGTAAAGGACAATGCATGGTTTCGAATGGAAATGGCTGATTTCCAATGGTTTAACACCTCTGAGTACTTCCAATCCTTCCGAGGTCGAAATCTTACCGAAGATAAACCGATACCTGTGCCAGTGGTCAATAAGACAGCTCATTTGTGTGTCCAGGGGACTGGGGAGATAAAGGTGGGTGAGAGTAACTGTAGTTTCACCTACAAGCTGAATACGACTAATAGTCCGCCTTTGATCCTACCCCATAATGTTTATTTTGTCTGTGGGTCACAGGCTCACGTCTGGCTCCAGAGGGGATGGTCAGGCAAATGTTCTCTCCTTCCTTTTCCCCCCTGTATATGTTGCCCCGTCTAATTATCACAAAACTCATCGGGTGCAACGTAGAAGTGCATTCCTGGCCCGAGTAAGAAGGGTTGTTGACACAAAGGATATAGATCAGGCAGACACTACCGCACAGCAGTTTAGAGACGCTGTGAAGGGCCTGCTACCTTTTTGGGGCCCCATGGCTAATAGGCTTCAAGTTCGTCAGTTAACTAGAGTTGTTGCAGCGGTTATTAATACAACTGCTGGGATAATGACGAATGTCACTGCTGAGCTCCAGGCTACGATATTAGTCACTTTGCAGAACAGGATGGTGCTAAACGTTATCCTTGCCGATCGGGGAGGGGCCTGTCACGTCATAGTCAGCAGCTTTTGTGTTTACATACCTGATAATGCTCTCAATGTTTATTCAGCTATACAGAAATTACATAGGATATCGGCTGAGATACACCAAGAAGCAGGTACTTGGACACTGTCGAGGTGGTTGTCGAACACGTTAATATCTTGGGGTTGGAAGATCCTCACTTTCTTGGCTGTGGTTGCCGGTATTTTCTTTACCTGTTGTCTCTGTATACACTGTCTCCCAGCTTGTTGCACCCATTGCGTCAATGTTCTCATCCCCAACAGAAAATATCAGTTCATGAAACTAATGCTGCGATTATGCTACAAAAGGATATTGATGATTTGATGCAGATAGATGAGGGTATTTTTGAGACCTACTGAATATATGAACTATTCCTCATAGTGATGTTTCTTGTCCTTGCAAATGTTATACTTTCCTCGATAACAACATAACATGGTTAGCTCATGCTAAAAGGGGGTGTGTTAGAATGAAAAAGTTTTCGCTGTGTTGATTATGTATTGTTCTATGTAAGTTAGCATTCACAGCACGATTTTATATTTGGCCGCCATTTTGAACCATGATTGAAACTAATCTTTCCCTTCATGAGAAAACAGCTTTTGGTAAGTCTCGTTTCTCCAAGGTTGGGCCTTGCTTTTTTTTAATGAATACACTGTTCTTATTAGCGCATACCTTTCCCACTAGATAGAGGCTTTCTCCCACTAGTCTAGTGGTGGGTACGGACGGAGCGACCTTGAGTAGTAGATAGTGTGTGCCCGGCCTCAGGATCGAAACTTATCCTTCTGTACTTCTTTGTGTAGCTGCATCTGCCTGGAAAATTCCATTGTGGGCGTGCCTTCATTGGTTCTGAATCGTACATAATGTATCACCATGTTTGCTGATGTCAGTCCCTCTGCAGCAATCCTAAGAGACTGGGCAGACTGGTCTCCGCTCGAGTGTATCAGAATAAATATATTGGTTTGTAGTCTCTACTGTCTGACCGATTCTTCATTTGTATGGAAGGCTGAGAGGTGGTCGTGAGTGACCCGGGTAACCCTAATCGGGTCACTTCCTTCAGAGGCTAGTGCTGTGTTTGCAACAGCCGTTCGCACAGCTGCTAACATTTTACAGTTACAGCCTTCTTCTATCTCTCTGCCCTCCGATCCCTTGTTGGATCTGCTCCACCAGGGCAACGCGGATGTCGAGCCCTTGCTACCTTTTGGTCAGTCGTTGTACGACATCCTTCTAGGGACCTGGGCGAAGCCCTGCTCTTGGGACCCGGTGGAACGTGTTATCGCACATCGCCACTGCCCGACTCCAGATGACCCAGTCTGTTTGTCCCTACACCCTAGGGCTCAAGGGCTAGTTGTCCAGACAGCCTCAGCTTCGCGGCCTTTGTCCTCTCCTCCGATGCTTCTACCCACTAGGGAATCTCGTTGGTTGGAGACATGTGGTCGGCAAATGTTTGCGTCCACGAGCAAGGCCCTCCAATCCTTGAACACGTCCTTCATGTTTGCACGGGCTACTTTCGCCCTCTGGGACTCGGTTGAGTGCTTCCTTCCCTCCCTTCCAGAAGGCCCTCGTGCTGACCTGACTTGGATACTCCAGGATGGTAATGAGCTGGCAAAATTTTCAATTCGATCAGCCATCGACAACACTGATTCTGTGGGTCGGGTGATGGCCAGGTCCGTTGCTCTGCGTCGCCATGCTTGGCTGCATGATGGCAGTTTTCCTGAAAATGTTCAGGAGTGTCTTTGGGACTTGCCCTTTTATGGGGTCCATCTTTTTGACAGTTATGCGGACTCAGCGGTTCAGTGAATGGCCTTCTTTCTAGTCCCTTGTTGCAGACTTCTTGTTTTGTTTGCATTGGTTGCACTATTGCCACTACTTTTCTCCGGTGTCAGTCTCTGGGTTCAAGCTGTTATTTCCCAGATGAACTGTACAGCTTTGCAGCTGTTTCTGTCTTTATTTTCAATTCCTCTGTATAGGAGCTAGTCTCAAGAGGCGTTCCCTTGCATTTTATAGGGATGTAACATACCGTATGTGGGGTATTCGTTGGTTATTGTATAGCCATTCTAACTTGCCATGGGAGATATTTTCCTGGATGGTGTCAGTACGATGCTCCAGGAAATGTTCTTCCTGGGTGGTGCAGGTCCTTACTGAGGATCCGGCAAGGTTCCCTTAGGATTGTTATCTGTCTCCAATCTGGGAGGTTTTGCTATAGTTCATGCTATAGACTTATAGCGATATGTTTTTTGCTTCTTCACGCTCCACCTGCTGTTGTAGGACTTCTCCTCTGGACAAGCCCACAAGAGTAGCATAGCTCTCTTCGGGGTTTACATGTTCGTACTTTACGATTGGTCTGTAGTTCCCTCCTGCCTCTGAGGATGCAGACCTCTCCAGAATATTGTTGGGTTTGCGCCACATTTGGCTCGCCCCAGTGTGTTCACGTATACCCCTTGCCTTGGCTGTCTTCAAGTGTTTCGCTGTGTTTCCGCCATTTTGCCTATGTTGGCCGTCTTCGTCGTAAGCCAGTGTCTGTCTCTTGTGAGCATGTTGTTCTGTTCCGCTTAAGAGACAGTTTCTTTTCCGTATCCATTTCTGGCACGGTATGTTACCCCACACTGGGCACGTTCACAGGCCCTGGGTACCTGCTGCTCCAACTTGTGCCACAGCGTTGACTGTGTTTGATTTTGGTGGTATTGCCTACTCTTTACTATTTGGTGGTAGGAAGTACTCCTGTCCTTGGTCTTCCCTCAGGTCCCTGTCTGGTTTCCTCCTTGTCTGCACTTGGTTCTGCACCAGACGCGTTGTTGGTGCACATTGTCTTGGGCCTCACTTTTCATATGCACTTCCCAAGCAGGGGCTCAGGTCGCTCTGCTCTTTGCTCCTTAGCTGCTCTTTGTCCTTCATATATCTGTATACGGTTATGTATATGTGTGTGTGTGTATATATGTGTATATATATATATGTGTATATATATATATGTGTATATATATATATATGTGTATATATGTGTATATATATATATATATATATATATATATATATATATATATATATGTATATTACCTACTGGCGGTCGCCAGTAGGTAGTTATAGTTAGGACCTATTTTCCATAGGAAAAGCATTTTTTGTTTTCCTAATAACTTTGGCGTCGTTTGACGAATCTTTGCGAAATTTTCAAAAACTAGTGGGGTGCTCCGGTCAGCTGTCTTGAAAGTTTCGGGGTGATTTGCGAAGCGGGGGCCGAGAAAAAAGGGGGTCCCAAAACGTGTTTTCCCCATGTTATTTTTCTTAGGAAACTTTAGACACGGCTACAGCCCGAACTGCTGAACGGAATTATACCAAATTTGGCAAAAAGGTAGCCCTTGGTTCAGAAAGAGTCCTTTTTGTTAAATAGTGTAAATCTGTTCAGTAGTTCCTGAGAAATTCTAAAAATAAAAAGTTTCAATATCTGGGCGGAGCCTAACCTCCCGAGCACGAGCTTGGCTCTAATTGGCTGCCAACACTTCAAACCAGGAAGTGTTGGCAGCCATCTTGTGCTCGGACCGAGGGAGAAAGAAAAGGTGAGGAAAATATTTTAAAAAAACAAGAAAAGGGGGCAGGGTAAAAACACCCTGACCCCCCCCCCCCAGGCCTGCTCAGCGCTTCGTTTTGAAAGCCCCCGGGTGGGCCAAGTCCCAGGGGCAATTCATTAATGTAGCGGGGACCCGCGGGGGACCGCCACCTCCCCGGGGCTATGTAAATGATGATATGCTTCAGATATTACAGCGTTACCTTGTGTTCGTGCAATCGAATTAAACACTTTATACATACGGTGCATATGCATTGCTTAAATGTAGACATGCAACAGGCGCACGCAAATACATATAGTGGCGCTGATTTCTTTATGAACAAAATCCTATATTGCATGTATAGAAACATTACCCCATCCACGTTGTGTTGATAACACAATGTGGTCTGTGACCTCTTCCGTATCTTAGACTGTGTTGTCGGCCCCTGGCTCTAAAAGAGGGACTCCCTTTTAAATAAGTCAGAGCAGAGCATGAAATTGAAGTGAAGGCACTCCCGGGTGTGTTTTTTTCTCCCCGGCTCTTTTTGTTCCTTCTCACCCCGTTCTCTTTGTAGTCGGGACTTCCTCTCCCTTCCCTCTGCTTCCCCGGCACTCTCCACCGCTCCTTTGCCACCGCACCCACACTTACCATCTGCGCGAAGAGCGCCAGCTCGGTGGTGTAAGGCAGGAAGGTGCTGTAGTTGGGGGCAGCCCCGTAGGACCCGTGTGCGGCGTACATGCCCAGCACCGAGGCGATGAGGGCTGCTGACTCCCAGCTCGCTGGCTCCACCTGCCCGGGCTCCCGAGGCTGCGGCGGCGGCTGCAGCCAGGATTACATGGCGCTCCCCTGTCGCGTAGACTGCTCCTGGGCTGGCGCTCAGGTACTGCGGGTAGCCCAGCTGCGGGAAGGACATGCTGCCCTCAGTCCCCGGCTCGGCGACAGGCAGGCTGCAATCCTCTCCTCCTAAGTCCTCTAGTCCGAGAGCGTGATCTGTGGGAGGGGTGCGCAGAGCACAAGGTGCGCCGAGATAGGATACTGTGCGTTGCGACTGCCGACTCCGCTGAGCTCCTAAATCCCTCAGATGTGATCTGATCAACTATTGAGCTCCAACTGATGTGCTGCCCCCAGGTCCCAGGCTGATCTTTCAGATACAATTTGAAGTTGATGCCTTGGTTGACACCCACCCCTGGGCGCGCAGGCTCCGCCCCTTCAGCAGACGGCGGCTTAGTGTATTCGCTGCCGTGGCCTCTGTAAAGCGAGCCTGGGCGTGTGCGTTTGTGTGTGAAACTGACACTGCCAGAGCGTGTGTGTCTGAAGGAACAGAGGCTGGCCGAGTGCGTGAGAGATAGATTGTGAGAGAGACAGAAAAAGAGACAGCAAGAATGTGAGAGACCGGCAGTCTATTCTTGATAGAGAGAATGGAAGGAGCGATGTGTGACAGAAAAACAAAGTTATAACTGCGTGTGTAAGGGAGGGACTTGCTGTGTGAAATAGTTTGTAAAATTTAAAGTGTGTGTGAAACCGATAGTGTCTTTGAGAGAGAAATGGTTGCTTGGGAGAGCATGTGTGTGTTAAACAGAGAGGGTGTCTGCTTGGGATAGTGTCTATATGTCAGAATGGAAGTGTGTGATGAAGAGAGGTAATGAGAGTGAGTGAGAGACAACTGTGGATTGTCTGTGGAAAAGAGACGGAGAGCGAGTTGCAGAGTAAGTGCTCATTCTACACACGAATAATACCTCAAATCCCACCTAACACGACCATGTCCTGGGTAGGCATCCAACTCTTCCCTACTTTGTCTGTTTACCTCACCCCTAACCCTGTGTGAGTGTAGCCCTGTTCCCCCTCCACGCACCACTCCCCGCCTCTGAGTGGTCGCCTTCGCTGCCGTGTGTATTTAATACGGACGCCACGACCCCTCCCCCTCCTCTCCCAGAAGTTCTATGACGACTTGCCTACACGATTTTACAGCTGTCCAACATGGAGGTTTTGCTGTTCTGCAAGCCTTCTAGTGTCCTTTTTAAAAGCGACTAAAATCTGCTTCCCTCCTTCGTCCCTCACGTCGAGCAGCGGCAGGGACTCAACCCTGGCCCAGAAGATGCCCCAGCACCTCGCCGCCTACACGGGCCCCTCAAGGAGCTAGAAGGCACCTGTGAAGGGCACGCTTCTCTGTTGGGTTCGAATGGAGATCCGAGGAGCTGCCGGTTCCTCAGCTTGTAATTAACGATCATCTCTTCATTAACGCCGCCATCAGAAGCACTAACGCATGCGTCAAGGAACACGGCGACCCCCGCCTGAGACAGCGTGTTTGAATGGCCGCATTTGCATATGAGCGTGTTAGCATGGTCTGTCTCCAACCGCACAAACCACACGAGTGGGGGGTGGATGATTTTTTAAATACAATTATGTGTATTTTCTTTTTTTCTGCATTTTATTTAGGTATTAATGCAGATTTGATACTTAGAAAAAAATCAAGCTAGATTGAGAAATAAGTGGGTGAGTGGATGCATATAGATGAATATATAGAGACATAGACAAACAGAAATATAGCTGAGGTCCGAGGGCACATGCACTACTTTCTCTCCTAAAAGTGAGAATGCCTGGAGTGATGGGGTGGGGGCAGCACACCTGCGTGGTTGCCTCTCCTGCACTCTCTACCCCCTCCACCATCGGCCCAACCCCTCTTGTAGCAGCCGCTTCTCACTTCCCACAGACGAGGTGCTAAATGCCTGAGGGTCAGTTAGCCCTAGTGCGCGCACCAGCAGCTAATCCCGAGGAAACAAGCTCTGCCGGGGTGGGGGTGGATGGGGGTCTCGAGGAATGAGCATCTAAACTGATATGGACTGAGAGGCTGGTGCGAGCTTTAGCTGGCAGCTGTGTCTGCCCATTTCTCTTTTGATCCAGTCCGGGGCACGTGAAAGATAGATTTTTCAGTTTCTGGAGGTCTCGTTCAATCCATCAGAAACTGCTTGGAAAAGAAGACATGATATTGGGAAAGTGCAAAATAGATATATGCTGCACTTTCCTCTTTCCGAATATCATACAGTTCCCTGTCGCTCCCGGCTGAAGAGCACCTGAGGCGAGGGCAGGCAGGAAGGAGGCAGGGGTCAAAATGAAGAGAGGTTGCCTGACTCTTGCCCCACATTATACAGGTGGCCACCTCAGCCCTTCCCCAGAAAGCCCCCTTTTCGCTGGGCTATACCCTCTTGAACAAAAGGAGAAGCCCTTACCCCTCACGCCCGCCCGCCATTACCATTCTGCCCCTCCGTTGCCACGTGGCCCGCTCCTAACAGAGGTGTCCCCATGTGGGGTGAACCATTATGCATAAGAGGGGACCCCGAGCAAGGACAATCAACAGAAGGAACTGACACCACAACTTTGAGGTTAAATATCTGATGCTGTATTATTTTGCACATTATACAGTGGAATAAAACGCACTCATACATAACTTCACAACGTATTTAGCAATGACACCATTTTGGAATGTTCCTTACGGAGACAGCTAGGCATGTGCAGTTCCTAACTAGCGTCAGTGCCTAATACTTTTGTAATCTCATTGTCTGGCTCCTCTTCAGATGCTCCTTGCACCTCGAATCCATTTCAGGCCCTGCACGTGATTGTGAAGGCCCCCCCCAAAATCTTGACTAACCACCAGCTCCCTCGAGGGAGGAGCAAGGCCTGCTCAGATGTAAATCTAAATAAGCATGCCAGAGGTATCTCCTTGCACCCTTCAGAGAGATGAGCCTTGGCAGCCAGGCCATGGCTTGGTCCTCTGGTGCAGCACGCACATCTCTCACCCCCAGGGGCCACAAGATGGTGCGACCAGCTACTTAGAGGGTCAGAAACAGCCGCGTATGCACCTGTCCTCAGGCCCGTCAAGAATCAAATCTCAGACATCCCCACAACATACAAATATATTGTCAATAGTAAGAAGACCTGGCTCTTCGGCTAAACAGATCTGCGACCCCCCCCCCAGTGTCTTGAGACCCTCACGGGTGAGTAGCGTGCTTACAATTCCCCTGATTGATTGATTGATTGAAGATGTCTTTGCTGTGAGATGCCAAGTTAACCTGTAGTATCACTGCCAACCACGGGCCCACCCCACCGCAGGCTGGCCATGAATCACCTACCATTAGGCCTCCCAAAAACTAATGCCAGGTATTGAGCTGCAAAAACAAAAATGGGGGAAGGATAAACAGCTCATTTCCCCCGCCTCTCATCCCCGGCGACATGTCTAACACCATCAGTGTGAAAGAACTTCTCCCCACTGAGACAACCATGTAGGATGAACTTCAGGCGACCAGTACTGAGCAGCCGAACACACAGAGCTTCAACATGCTCTCAAGAATCTTAAGAATGGACCCACGGGGCCAAACTCGCCTGCGGTCAATGTGAGCCACCAGGCTCATGTCTCACCCTTAAATGTGTAGCCCTGATGTAAGCACCAAGGTAACCTTTAAAGTACATGAGCGACCTGAGAAGAAAGGTCAGGCCCAAAGGGCCAAAAAGAAACTTGCTGCATTTTTCACCCCATCACCTGTCCCAGTGACGTCAGCACTCAGGTCAAAGTCCTCAATACCAAGGCCCAAACCATTTTTGGGTATGCATTCTCATCACAACCCATCCCTTCTTAATGTTGCATCCCTCTTACTTCTGCCTCCCAGTTAACCTTTTAAAGTACTTGTGCGATCTGATAAAAGGATGTCTTGCCCAAAAGAAGGCTCTGAGAAAGCGTTATTTCATTGTTTCATCCAATCATCAGACCAAGTGATGGCAGAACCCAGGGCAGAGTTTTTACAACCTCATTCTCATCTTGTCCGCCACCGCTAGGCAAACTCCTTTCAGAAGCCTCCACCCTCGTGGTGAGCATGCACATACTTCGGCCAAGACACCAACAGAGTCAATTCCCTGCAGCAACTATGACAAAAAACACACTGGTCAGCGTAAAATTCAGCAAAAAAGTGAAATCTACTTATAATCAAATTTCTACACTAGGTGCACTATTTTGACTCTTGATCTTCTCCAATGTCTTTTGTTCATCTGCTGAACCATGTATATTTTACTTATTGAATTATCTATGGAAGTTACTTCCTCAATATGCTACTTTAAACAGTTTGTCACTTTCTAATGTATGTGGCCGTTTTCTTCTTTCTTACTGTGACTTAGTTCGTATCACTTGTAAATAAAACTTAATAAATCAAATCAGTTTCTCACAAACTGCCAGAAACAGCTCTTCCTGGCCTGCTGCAAGGGCTAACGTCAAGCAACCACCTGCATCAGCCCTGTCCCTTTATCAAAACGAGGATAATTGACGTGGTCAAAATATACTACTTGTAAACTCATATATTGCATCCCAGCTGACTTCCATAGTGCACCAACATCAGGCCAGGAAAAGCTCATGTGGTGGATGTGAAACTGAATCTTCCAAATGGGTATTCGCTGGTCCCACCACCCCATCTCAGCTCATGGACTTCTGTATAGTTTGCTGGCCATTCCAGGGAGGAAGAAGGCGCTGTAGTTTTTCCAGTGTCTTGTGCATCCCTGGCCAAGCAAGCGTATGCTGAAGCAAGGAATTTTGTCAACAGCGATGGGCACAGTGTTAAATTAGCTGTGAGTAGAAAGAGGCAGTCCAAGTAAAGATCCTATTTGTGTGTGAGGTATTGAGCAACTTGTTATTTTTCGGATCTATCCATGTGGCTAAATAAGGAAGGTATAGTTTATACAGGGCACAGCTTACAACTGTGAATTTGCTACATTTGGAACAAGAAATCCTTCACCCCACTTTCTTCTGCACCATTTGGGGGCAAGTAAAAAAGAAAAAGCCCTCTCTCTCATTCTAATATAGAACAAGTGATTCTAAAACCCCTAACACTTATCCTAAGTGCTATGTTTTCTTGCTTGAGGTTAGCCGCACTACTGCTCCTGAGATCATTCAAAAGGCAGACTCTGCCAAGGAGGTGTGAAACTACCCTTGTACATTCCAGTCTCAGTTTACTGATGGGTAAACTCTTCTGGAAGCGGGGGTGTCTTCCCCAACCCACGGATGAGACTAATTTATGCACTTTTTCTGAAGCAGGGGCACATGATCGAAGTCCTTAATGCATACTGCCCCAATGGTATATATATCTAAGCAGGCACAGAGATGTGCCAGCCTATTTCACTTGTGTCAGAATACTTTCCCATGCACATAGTGTTGCTGGTTTCCTATTGATATGATGCTTTGTGCATTAAACATTAAAGCACCAGTGTTGTTTCTGATACCATGGTGGACCCGGCTTTCTATGATAACTCTTCTACTGTAGGGCACTGCACTGAGGCCCTGCCATCTACTAATATTCCTTCTAAGTAAGGCCACTCTCAGATACAAGCTGCAGCTGACCTGTGGCACAGTGACCCAACCAGCCAGTCAAAATCTCCATTAGAATAATTTTGAGTTACTTTTGTTTCACAAAATTCCTGAAATTATACCATTATGCCACACGGCAAAATGATGCGCTGTTTGCGGGAAAAATGTACTGCCAACACACAGGAACTACGCGAACAACGGAACAGAAGCTGCTGTTGTTTTGGTGGGTTCTTTTTTTGCACGGTTTGGTAGAGTGAAATGTATCCTCACGTCCAAAGGCATTTCGTACTAAAATAGATCGCCAAATGCCACTTTTGCATTTTATGTAATTACGTGCAAGTATGCAAAATCAAATTACGTGAATTTCTCCCACCCCTAGCTAGCAACTAACTAGCATCTTGATTCCTCTGAGCATTATGGGGACTAGAGAACTGCACGGAAATGAATCATGATTCCTGAAGGACTAGTTCGGCTGCTGCATGTAAGATCTGTTAGCTGGCATCTGTGCCTTGATGTCACTTAAGTTACAAAACTGAAAAATACCCATGAAATTAGAGTAAACAACAGCATTGATTGGCAAAAGGATGAAGACAGTTATAACAAACACTACACTGTCAGAAGGATACAAGTTGGCAGCTACATACAGGTGAAAACAAATCTAGCCGATGCTGGCTGTACACCGAATGGAACAGGACTGCTCCAGAAACGCTGCCCTTAAAGAGTTAAGTCACGTACGGTATAGACACAGACTAGAGTAAACACTAACTAATTGGCAAGGGCATGGTGGCTAACGTCGTGGCAATCGGCACTCAGAGTACGTGTTTAATTTATCATAGATACAGACATGAAAAACTGAAAACCTCAGATAATGCAGTGAGGACGTGGAAAGGACGGTGATTGACGAACACACATGAACGTCCACCCTCCTCAGCAAGGCAGCCCTCTTCCGGCCTCCACTGAGGAGTCCCCTTCGCACCAGATTGTTGCGGGACAGTGAATTGCATTGAAAGTGGGTCTTTTGAGATAATCCCTACACGGGCCCAGTGGCGTAGCCAGTGTTGCCCCTGGTGCTAGGGAGGAAATGGACTCCCTGGTTGCTGTTTGAATGATAATATACAGATATTATCACGTTTCAGGGGGGCCTTTGGGGCCCGGTGCTGCTGCACTAATGGCAGCTACGCGCCTACTTGTGCTCCAGACTCAGTCACCCTCCGTAGCACCAATGACAGACTCCCGAGCACAGTGTGAAATAAAAAGACGACATACGAAGGGGGGGACGCGAACCCAGACAACCAGGGGCATGCTAACTCCGGGGTAATAAGCACGTCGTCATTTCAGTTATTTTACTATGCGCACGTGACGCAAAACAATTACGCCATCATAGTTCTCCACAGAACACTTCCGAAGAGAACATCGAACCCCCTTCAACTGTAAGGTTTTCAATGCTGTACTTGTTGCACCCAGTCCACAGACGGTGCCACAACCCGAGAGGCGACCAACAACAAAGACGTGGGACTGGAATTCCATTCAAAGGTTAAAGCATCGAAGTATTACTTGCCGACAAGTCACGACATGCATTCATCATACAGCGGCCACGACAGGGCACCCACCTGCAAGAGTATCGCGACATAGACATTCCCTGTTTCATGCGCTTTAGGCATACATGCTGCCAATGCTAGCGACCCGGTTTATGGGCTTAAACACACAACATTCAAAAATGCAAATTTAGTTACTAAACTGAATTTGTCCATATCTAATTTTAGCCTAATGTTAAGACACGTTCGAAACATTGTTGGCGTTGCAGATCCATTAAACAGCCGCAGGACCGACGGAGCAATGCTGTTTGAACCTATTTTTTCAGACCCTAACCAGAGGCCAGGTGTGGTGATCATTACCTGGTGCGCCTCAAGGAATCCACTTATGGATTTACCAAACACTCAGGGGTAATCTAGATGTACAGCCTCGACATCACGCTGGGCGCTGTAAAATAACACGACGGTAACGTCAATACACCCGAACCGCTCGCACCGTCAACTATCAGCTGCAACTTTTCCAAAATGACAGCAGGCACCCTTCTACCACAGCGCCTTGGAGTACGGGTTACAGAACTAGGCTCCCTGCATTTCAAAACCACTATGCACATTTTGTACAGGGATCATTAAAACAGTTATAAAAAAAAAAACAGAACGCAGTCAGGAAGGGGATGCCAGCCAAACTCGCCGAATACCAGGGAGACGATGTCCGGCCGTATTCGTGAAAAACAGAGGCTTACCCGCTCGGTTGTTACTGTCTGCCACGTGCTAACCTGTGAGAACCTGTCCCAGAAACTCATCATTGGATAGGTTCGAGGCTGGCTGTAGGACATAAGACCATCGCATAACATGCACTGCAAAACCCACCGTGCTACAGCATAGTTCTCTCCCGACAGGAAAAGCACACACATGCACCCTCAGTACAATTAACGAATGACCCAGGAACTAACACATGCACTGCTACAATCCCCTGAGCACTACTGATGCAGTCCAGCCATCTCCTTGTCACTACCCATGCACTCCTCCAATCACCCAGCCAGTTCCATGTCCTTATCTAATCACTGCGCCAAAACACAAGCACTTATAAATTCACCATGCACTCTCCTTGCAGTACTCTAATCATCCAGTCACTACCCATGTACTCATGCAATGACCCAGGCACTAACACATGCACTGCTACAATCCCCTGAGCACTTCCCATGCAGACCTCTAACCACCTACACACTACTGATTCACTCCTCCAATTACCCAGGTAGTACCCATGCACTCCAGAAATCCCTCTGTCACTACCCATGCACTCCTCCAATCACCCTTCCAGCATCATGTACTTATCCAATCACTCCGCCAAAACCCAAGCAGTTATAAAATCACCATGCACTGTCCTTGCAGCACTCTAATCATCCAGTCACTACCCATGTACTCATGCAATGACACAGGCACTAACACATGCACTGCTACAGTCCCCTGAGCACTACTGATGCAGTCTAGCCATCTCCTTGTCACTACCCATGCACTCCTCCAATCACCCAGCCAGCTCCATGTCCTTACCAAATCACTCCGCCAAAACCCAAGCACTTATAAATTCACCATACACTCTCCTTGCAGTACTCTAATCATCCAGTCAGTACCCATGTACTCATGGAATGACCCAGGCACTAACTCATGGCAAATACAGAGGAGGTCATGCTAATCACAGGGGTACCCCAACGCATAGTGTTCCCTAGTGTATGTAGGTGTTTTCACTGTATTCTAAGTGTCTTTTAGCATAGCACTGGCTCTAGGTCTGGTTAGACAGAGTCAGTTACCACCTGTACCCGTCAGCAAAAAGTTGGGGGCACAGGAGGACTTTCTGCTCCTCTCTTGGTTCTTTCTGCACATCTCTTTCTTCTTCCTGCACTTTTCTTCGTCTTTCTGGACTTCTGTTGCCTCTTTCTGCATTTGTCTTGCTTCTTTCTGCGCTTTTCTTCCTCTTTCTTCACATGTCCTACCTTTGTAGGCATAGTTAGAAATTAGCATTTAAAAAACCTTTGAAATTCACTGAAAAAACCATAGGTTTCAGGGACGTTATAGTTAGAAATTAGCATTTAAAAAACCTTAGAAATTCACTGAAAAAGCCACAGGTTTCAGGGACGTTATAGTTAGTTGGATATTTCACTCGTACAAAACCAGAGAAATTCGGCCGTTATAGTTAGTTCAGCTAACTATAACTCGCGCCCCCGCAATGCACTGCTGATGACGTCACATATTACATCATTCATGACATGGTCAGTGACATCACTGATGACATCTCAAATGACATCACTGATGACATCACTGATGACATCATCCACGTGATAATCTGATGCATAGACACACCATACCAGTTAGTACATACCCACTCACTAATTCCTAGACACACCAATACCAGTTAGTACATACCCACTCACTAATTCCTAGGTCTACACACACGTCCACTCATTCACCCATACAGTCACTCATACATGCAGTCAACCATCAATACGGCATTATCATATGCACTCACATATCTATACAGACACTCACACACCGCCACTCATCCATAGAGTTACTCACACACCTAGTCAGTCATGCAAAGAATCAATCACACTCCCCATTTACTCACCTATACAGTTATACACACACCACCTCACTTATTCAAACATATACTAACACATACTTACACTCTTATACAATAACTAATACAAGCACACACTGATCCATACAACCACTCCCACAATCACTCACTCTCACATATAGTCATTTATACACTCCAACACTCACATATACTGCCTTTCACATATGCAGTTACTCACACATGTACCACTGAGGCATCCATTCACTCACCAACACACCCATACACACACTCACCCATCCATACAGCCCTTCATAGATGCACTCTTGAACCCAAACATACAGTGAATCATCCACTCACACATCTATGCAGAGTCACCCCCACCCACACAGACACTCAGGCACCCATACAGATACTCAGACAACCAATCAATAACCCATATAGATCCTCATTTAGCTACTCGCCAACCCATGCAACCGCTTACACACCAACTGACAAACTAAACTGTGTGAATGTCTGTATCAGTCACTAACCCATGCATTCAGTAAGACACATTTAATCACTCACTTATACAGTCAGTCACACACCTACTAAATCATCCATCCAGACACTTATACACCCACTCATTCTTCAATACACCTTGGCATATATATAAAACATATTTAAACTTTATAGAAACACACAGTCACTGGATGATGTCATCAGTGATGTCATTTGAGATGTCATCAGTGATGTCATCAGTGATGTCACTGACCATGTCATGAATGATGTAATATGTGACGTCATCAGCAGTGCACTGCGGGGGCGCGAGTTATAGTTAACTGAACTAACTATAACGGCCGAATTTCTCTGGTTTTTCTACGACTGAAATATCCAACTAACTATAACGTCCCTGAAACCTGTGGTTTTTTCAGTGAATATATATATATATATATATATATATATATATATATATATATATATGTGTATGTATATATGGGTATACGCTTCTATATACATATGTATCGGATTTACTATGTTTGACATATGTTATTCCTATTATGGTTCACTCCGGTGCTGTTGGTACCTATTGTGCGGGCTGCTGTACTTGTCTGGGGAATGCTCTTCGAGTATCCATTGCTTTTCACTTTTTAAAAAAAAAGGAAAAAGAAATCATAATATATATATATATTCACTGAAAAAACCATAGATTTCAGGGACGTTATAGTTAGAAATTAGCATTTAAAAAACCTTAGAAATTCACTGAAAAAACCATAGGTTTCAGGGACGTTATAGTTAGTTGGACATTTCAGTCATACAAAACCAGAGAACTTCGGCTGTTATAGTTAGTAGAGCTAACTATAACTCGCGCCCCACAATGCACTGCTGATGATGTCACATATTACATCACTCATGACATGCTCAGTGACATCACCGATGACATGTCAAATGACATCACTGATGACATCACTGATGACATCACTGATGACATCATCCAGTGACTGAGTGTTTCTAAAAATTTCAAGAATGTTATATCTATATATGGCAAGGTACATTGAAGAAATGATTGGTTGTCTGAGAACCTGTATGGGTGCCTGAGTGTCTGTGTGGGTGGGGGGGTAGGTGACTCCCTGCATGGATGTGAGAGTGGGTGATTCACTGGGTGTATGCGTTTATGAGTGCATGTGTTAGGGAGTGTATGGGTGAGTGAGTGTACGTATAGCTGTGTTGGTGAGTGAATGGATATGTTAGTGGTATATGTGTAAGTAACTACATATGTGAAAGGCAGTATTTGTGAGTGTTGGAGTATATAAGTGAGTATATGTGACAGTGAGTGATTGGGACAGTGGCTGCATGGATAAGTGTGTGCTTATGTCAGTAATTGTTGAAGACAGTACGTATCTGTATGAATAAGTGACGTGGTGTGTGTATAACTGTATAGGTGAGTAAATGGCAGTGTAATTAATTCTTTGGGTGACTGACTAGGTTCTTGAGTAACTCTTTGGGTGAGTGGCAGTGTGTAAGTGTTTATATGGGTGTATGAGTGGATATATCAGTGGCTGTATTGATGAATGACTGCATGTATGAGTGACTGTATGGGTTAGTGGGTGGATGTGTGTGTAGACGTATGAATCACTGAGCGGGTATGTACTAACTGCTATTGGTGTGTCTATGGTTTCGATATTGGTAGTCTGTATTTTAGAGTGGGTGTATGAAAGGTTTTATTAGTGTGTGAGAAGGTGCATCAGATGATCACGTGGATGATGTCATCAGTGATGTCTTTTGAGATGTCATCAGTGATGTCACTGAGCATGTCATGAGTGATGTAATATGTGACGTCATCAGCAGTGCATTGCGGGGGCGTGAGTTATAGTTAGCTCTACTAACTATAACAGCCGAATTTCTCTGGTTTTGTATGACTGAAATGTCCAACTAACTATAACGTCCCTGAAACCTATGGTTTTTTCAGTGAATTTCTAAGGTTTTCTAAATGCTAATTTCTAACTATAACGTCCCTGAAACCTATGGTTTTTTCAGTGAATTTCTAAGGTTTTTTAAATGCTAATTTCTAACTATAACGTCCCTAAAACCTATGGTTTTTTCAGTGAATTTCTAAGGTTTTTTAAATGCTAATTTCTAACTATAACATAGCAGTCGCGTTTGCAAAGTGGCGGAGAAAGGTGAGCGTGGCCTCCGAACACCTCTTAGCAATCCCACTGTGTGGAATTTACTGGAGGTAACAGGAGGGATAGTTAGCCCCCAACGTCAACCTTGGGGGCCAACTACCCCTCCTATTACCTCCAGTAAGTCCCACACAGCAGGATTGCTAACTTCTCATACCAGGCCACGCCCCCTTTCTCCACCACTCTGCAAACACGCCCCCTGGCGCGTTGTAAGTTGGGAAATTAATTCCCCTTGAATACTGAGGGTCCCTGGGGCCAACTAGCCCACCAGGTACCTCCAGTAAGCGCCACAGAGCTGGATTGCAGAGAGGTGGTTCGAGGCCACGCCCCTTTTTACACCACTGTGCAAACACGGCTCCTGGCACACTGCTGCTAGGAGGATGAAGTCCACTTGTGTCCTGAGGTCCTCGCTTCCAAAAACCAAAGCAGTGTTTGCTATGACAGGGCGGGAGCCGCACGGCTCCCGCCCTGTCATAGCAAACAGCAATGTCCCGGGGGTGGGCACCCCGGGACATTACAGGAGCTGGCCCTGGGGGGTGGTGGTCCCCAGGGCCATCAAGGGCTCCAGGAGGGGGGCCGCACAGCCCCCCACCCAAGTGTTTAGAGCCCTGGGGTGGTGGTGGTCCCCGGGGCCTGGGGGTCCGTAACAGACCCTCGAATTTAAATAAACAGTGCCCCGGGGAGGTGGTGGCCCCGGGCAGTGTGGGGGGGCTCGAGCCCCCCACACACATTATTTATTTTAGCCCCGGGGAGGTGGCAGTCTCCGGGGCTTGGGGGGCCTGTGAGGCCCCCCCATCGTATTTTAATAAAGCCCCGGGGAGGTGGCAGTCCCTGGGGCTGCTGGGGCCCCCGCGGGCCCCCGCTACAGAATTAAGCATTGCCCCCGGGACTTGTTAAGGAATTTGCGGCTAGACTGTGTCTCTACCAGATACATCGTTACCGAAGGTAAGTAACTTGTTCTTCTGGCCTACACGACTTGCATGTGTGCCTGGACACACTTGTGCTCGTCAGACCTGCACAAGTTGATTCGAACTACGGAATACCTATCCCGAACTATCTCTGATCACAATCCTCTTCTACTAGGACTAGATTGGGTGAGGACCAGACCTTCCATTCTGTTGTGGAGATTAAAACCAGAGTTCTTAGACGACCCAGTGTTCCGGGTTACCGTCGGGACCACTATACGTCGATATTTTGAAAAACCCAGGCTCTAGGTCCCCCCCCTAGCAGAGTGGGATGCTTTTAAGGTGGTGGTGCGTGGCACCTGCATGTCTGAGTCAGTGGGGGTTCGAAAGTTTCTCTTATCAGAAGTCTTGTCCTCTGACATAGAACTGAGAGCCCTTGAACGACGTAGACCGGAACACCCTGAATTACAACCTGAAGCACTTGCGGCTCGGGAAAAGGTTGTGGAGCGGTTAAGATGCTTTGACTATAAGCAATATATGATATGGGCACATGCAGAGAGGGACCGCACGATATCATTGTTGTCTTGGCTGGCGAACCCGTAAGTGAGACTTGGTCATTGTGGAGCTCACTGCTGTTGATTTCTGCAAGCTATATAGGCAAGATGCCATTAACCAGGAATTTTATGAATACTATTCTACTCTGTATCATAGTATGGCTGATTGCTCACTGGCAGATGTTGCAACCTTCCTAGCACCCGTGCAATTTCCCACTGTGTCCCCTGAAGAGGCTAAGGGCTTGGGAGGGGATATTACTCTCCCGGAGATCCGAGCTGCCATAAAATCTATGGCTCGGAATAAGACACCGGGTACCGACGGACTGCCGGTTGAGTTTTACTCCACCTATGTGGATATGCTTGCCCCCAGGTTGATCGACCTCTACAAAACTGCCAAGGCTATGGATTTGCTTCCTTCTACAAGGGAGGCTTTGATAGTGCCACTATTGAAGCCAGCGAAGTCAGCATGTGATAAGAAGGCCTACAGACCATTATCTATGCTGAACTTAGATTATAAAATACTGAGCAAGATCCTGGCTACCCGGCTGCTGCCCCACATGTCTACTCTGATCCATGCTGATCAGCCGGGATTTATTCCAGTCTGAAATACGGCACTCAATATCCGTAGACTCCTCGCACTATTAGAAGCAGACTCCTACGATAAAGCACAGGTGGTGATCTTTGCGGTGGACATCGAAAAAGCTTTTGATAGTCTAGAATGGAGCTTCCTCTATGATGTTATGACTCATTTCGGCCTAGGGCAGCTCTTTGTAAATTGTACCAGATTACTGTATTCTGATCCCTCGGCCAGAGTGAAGACTGGGCGCATCATACCGGAGAGTTACACAGTGGAAGGCGGCACTAGACAGGGCTACCCCCTGTCACCACTGCTTTTTGCCCTGGCTATGGAGCCGTTGGCTTGTCATGCCAGAGCTGGGAATGCTTATGAGGTAATTAAGATTGGAACCCAGATTCATCATATTGCTTTATATGCAGATGATCTCTTACTCTTTGTCCGAGATGCGGGGAGGGCTCTGGACTTATTGGAGCGCTTTGGCTCTTGTTCTGGGCTATGTGTTAATTGGCAAAAATCTTACATCTTCCCAATGTCCGCAACGAGAGATCCACCAGAGGACATGGGGTGCTCCAGTGGGAATCCAGAAGATTGCCCTATCTGGGGGTACGGATTTACCATGATCTGGTAGATTAACTGGAAGAAAATATGGGGCAGGCCATTCTCGCACTTCGCTCTAGTATCGATTTTTGGAAATCGCTTCTTCTGACCGTGGCGGGCTGCGTGGCTTTACTGAAGATGATAGCACTCCCCACCTGTTGTATTTTTTGTGGTAATACCGATATGGATCCCTCGGGCACTATTCTGGGATATTGACTCGCTTAACACTGGCTTCCTCTGGGGCACGGGCCGGCGAGGAGTGGCGTTGTATACGATGCAGCAAACTAGAAACTAGGGCGGTCTGGGTGTTCCCGACTTTGAAGCGTACTACATGGCGGTGCAATTACAATGGCTCACACAGTGGATCGCTGGCAGACTTAGGGAGGGAGATGGGACCCTCTGTACCTGATCTCCCCAGTTTGATTAGGGTGCTTTTCCAGCTTCCCTGTCCAGGGCGGACTGACCCCTTTGAATTTCGAATGATGCGCCGTTGTTGGTCTCAAAGTCTAAGACGGGTGCGGATACGAATGCCTTACTCCCCAGATATTCCCTTAAAATTTTTGGAGCTACTACCACATGAGGGAGATTGGAGAATATTAATGGATTGGATGGTGGCAGATGCATTGACACTTGGGTCCCTCTTTGAGGAAGGCGTACTCCTCCCATTCAAAGAGTTTCGATTCCATTATGACTTACCACAGGGCCAATTTCTCTTCCACGGTGCTGTGACAGCGGTCATTCGCAGACATTGTCATGGGGGCGCATTGGAACCCGCCCATTCCAAAAGCTGCCAATACTTAGTTACATCATCGGGGACCTTTAAGGCCGTCACTTGTCCACATAGGACAATTTGGAGTGAGGGGCTCCTATCCCTAGAGGCCCTTAGAGGACGGTGGGAGGGAGATCTGGGGGTCCCCATCCCGGAGGATGACTGGGGAGCGATTCTACAACGCATGCCTAAGGTTTCCAGGAACACCAGGTTTAAACATATTACTTTTTATGTGCTTCATAAGGCATATCTTACGCCTGGAAGAATTGCCAGATACTTTGCTGTGGAGGGAGCGAAATTCCTGAAATGTGGAGAAGTTGGGGCTCAGTTTCACCACATGTTTTGGGCATGTCCGGAGCTGGGCATTATTGGGAGGAAATTACTAGAATTGTAGCAATAGTAACTGAGAGGGAGGTCCCGTGCATGCCTGGCCATTGCCTTTAGTATTGGTATCCACACACTGCTAAGAATAAGGTGACGAGCGGGTTGCAAGATTTAGCCTTCATTTGAGCAAAAAGAGAGATTACGTGCAACTGGAAAACCCTGAGGGGCCCTCGGTGGAGGTGTGGAAGCGAGAACTAGAAAAATGGGCGAGTTTTGAGTGTGCAGTGTTGTTGAGGGAGGCTCAGCAGGGCAGTGGATTACTAGACACGGCCCGAGTTTGGGAGTCGCTTGCAGATAACCTGCGAAATCCTGATCCTCCCCTCACCTGGGAGACTGTCAGGGTCCCCCTAACTGTTTTTATCCCTGAAGGGAGCTTGCATCCTTATTAGATGTATATTCTAGCATGCTAAAGAGATTGGGACTTTACACAGAACCACAATATACATCTAGCTTAGGGTAATACACTACCCGAGACAGGACTGAGAGTTGACAACCCCCATTGGGGGCAGAGTATGAATGGGCATGACCATGTTGAGAGATGGGAACGAGTTAGGGAGGTGCCTGTTGTGGTTGATGAGTAGCAGTTAGTAACGAATATGATCCTGAGGTTGGGCTGGTTATTGAACATCACATTGTTATTACGAGAGATGCTACTTCTCCTTATTGTATTTTTCTGACTGGCAGATTCATGAATTCTGTATGTCTATTGCTAGATATTGCCAAGCCTAACTTAGGATGATTGTTTCATAAAATGACAATAAAGTTTGTTTAACATTTAAAAAAAAAAAATGATTGGATGAGAAAGACTCGATTTCTCATTGTAATTATGTTAACTCGTCACAGTAGTGAACTCCAGGTATTGGTGCACCCGCCCTACACCACATTTTCCTGACAAATTAGGTGCTGGAGACTTGGGTGACCTTACCAAAAATAGGGACTTTTTTCCTCATTGGGAAACCCATCACTCTATCAATGTTCTTTCCACTCTCCGTGTTTTCTCCCCATCACCCCTTGAAAGAGGAAGAGAGGCTCCATCATGTGAGCCCCAAATGGGCTTTAAGCTTTTACTTTGAACTGAAGGCCATGGAATACACAATCAGCTTCTTGTAGGTTTTTCTGGAGCAAAGAAAGGGTAGGCTGTGCAGAAGCAGACCCTGTCACAATGGATAGTCCTCTACATTAAGATCTGCTATGCACTGGCCAAAAACCAGTGCCTGGAAGGTATGATCACACATTCCACAAGGGCTAAGGCAGCTGACACCTTGTTAATATGAGGTGTGCCTGTCCTTGACACCTGCCAGGCTGTGATCAGTGCATACACTCAATAAGCACTATTGCCTTGGCAGCTGGATGTTTCAGGAAGGACACAATGCCCTTTAGTTTCTTCAAGACATTTTGGTCTGAGCCCACTACATAGACCATCCAACTTGGGGATGTACTGCTTTGGTATCTTTTCTGAGCGAAGTAGTCTGTGGTTAAAAGTATCTATAAGAACAAGTTACCTACCTTCAGTAAAGGTCTTTTGGTGGATACTCCATCTAGCCACAGATTCTTCCTCGGTGCCCTCCAATATCCCCATTTTGAGGAGTGGTCCTTTTTTAAAAAATGTCCCAAGTTAGTATTAAGCACACTGTAACTAACAGTTGTTCATGCTGTGTCTTAAGTCTTAAGGTGTAGAAAATGAAAAGACAACAAACTGACGTCCGCCTGCAGGGGCGGCACTTATATGAGGCTCAACTCAGTCAAGTCAAAGACAGCTTTATTCGATTGCTATTTCATACAATCATAAAAGCACATATATAAAACGTTTATATTAATTATAATAAGTAATATAAAATGAACATCCTGTACGTAAATCACTATTCAATTGATTGTTCATACAATAATAAAATCACTAAAAGCAGACACATTATTACATGAAATAGCAATAAAAGCATAGTGCATATAATTTGTAAATACAATAGTAATGCAAATATGCCCTTTGCGTCTATATGACCTTTAAACTTAAATTACAATACTTTTCCTGAGGATGACTACTTGCTTTAAAAACATTCCTATCTTCCACATACTATGTACATTATCCAAAAATTGTAAAGCAATTAACGCTGGACGGCATTGTCTAATCCCAAAAAATTTTAGGATTGGAACAATCCACACATTCCTCAATTCTCTATAGAATTTACAGAATAAAAACACGTGTATGGTGGATTGGACTGAATGATTGTCACATGGACACAGTTGCATTTCTCGAGCCCACTCATTCATTATTGGAAAACTAACAATTCTGTGAAAGACCCCCAGCCTAAATCTTGTCAATAAAACCGATCATAACCCCCAGGAACGATTGTTAAATATGACTGAATATTAAAAGTAGTTAAAATCTGCTGGACGCTAGGCTTTATAATCTCAGCTGACAATCTTATCGTGTCCAAAAGTTGGAGACCCTCTTTTTTAAAATCCTTTCTCCTAACCATTTGTAAGGTGCTTGGGTCAGTAAAGTATTCAGAATGTCCGAGATCCTCCATAAAATCACGGACATACCTTACCCAGGGAATCTTTAAGGCCACTTCCAATTTCAGACTATCCGTCAAGATGTCTCTATTTAGCTGGGTCTCTATTTTTGTCCAAACTCTATGACACAAGAGGATGGGCTCTAATTTTATGAGATCAGAGATATGTGGCAGGCCCAGTTCCGCATGACAAACATACGAGGATGTACTGGTCGGGACACACAGAATGTATCTCAGAAACATGTTTTCTACTGTTTGCAACGGGTACGTATCAGCAAAGCCCCAAATGCCTGCTCCATGCATAACTGTGGAGACGCTTTTAGCTTTGTAAATCTTAATAAGCTCCACAGGGGGTCGCCTACCCAATTTTCTTGAGAAATTTACAAGTGCGGTGGTAGTCCTTGAAAATGCTAGTTTTTTTGCTGATATGGCTTGAGCCCATAAATCTTTTTGATCAAAGAGTATTCCAAGATATGAGAATCTCTTTGTGGGCTCTGTCTTTTGTCCGTCCACAAACATGTCCTTACATCTTTGGCTTCCACGACCACACCTCATTATGAAGGTCTTTGAGATATTAACCCTAAGGCCAAGACCACTCATGACATTAGAGAAGTTATCTAGCACCCTCTGCAGACCTACTTGCATGCGTGACATTAAAAGTGCATCATCCGCATAAAGGAGAGCAGGTATGGGACGTCCAGCTATTTGAGGAAAGTCATAGCTATCCTTAATCAGCGCCTCTTCCAGACCATTAATATAAAGATTAAAAAGAAAGGGGACCAGAACACATCCTTGTCTGACCCCCCCTCTTTATAGGAAATGGGGCGCTGCATTCGCCACTCAGACTGAATCGTACTCGCCCCTGGGTGTCGCTATATAGGCGCCTAAGGAAAAGAATTATTTGAGCTTCCAACCCATCACCTCAAGAATCTCCCAGAGCTTCTCGTGCCGCACAGAATCAAAAGCTGCGGTGAGATCCACAAAAGCTAAAAACAACCTACCCCCTTTCACCCGCCTGTATTTCCCGACAAGGATGGCTAAGTTTAAGCTCTGTTCATTTGTACCCAGGCCCTCTCGGAATCCATATTGGATATCAGAGAGGACTTTCTTATCCTCAGCCCAGGCGTGTAAACGTTCTAAAATTATTCTGCCCACGACTTTGATCAGAGAATCCAATAATGAGATGGGCCTATCACATCCAGGGTCCTAGCGATTCCCCCTTTTAAAAATTGGCACAATAGTTGATTCAGCCCAAGTTTTCAAAAAGGGAGCAGAACAACTAGCGTTAATTACCTGGGTAATAATTGAGCCCCATAAAGTCAAATTTGACTTAAAAAAATCAACCGGCACCCCGTCCGGACCGGGTGCCTTGCCACCCAGGCTTGCAGAGATAGCCCGGTTAACTTCATCCAGTGTAAACTGGAGATTAGAGTATTGGGTTATAGAATCTGAGGAAATTTTCTCGTGACTAGTCTCAGAACAACCCACAAGATCATATACCCTTGCAAAGTGGTCAATCCATTGGCCCTCACTTATAGCAATTTCCATTGTCGGACCACCTCCGGGGTTCGAAAAGGGTACTTTAACAACTTTCCAGAAGGCCGAGCTGTCTCCCATTAATGCGGCCTTATGCAAGGATTCCCAGGCTTCATTTCACAGAGTGATTTTTCTTTTCTTAAGGGCTAATCTATAGCCCGCTCTTGCCTGCCTCACACCATTTAAATTTCTAGGGGTCTCGTGAAATACATTTTTTAGCTTAGTATAGGCTTGAGTGCAGTTTGAATCAAACCATCCCTGAGTTTTCCTTTTTTTAGTATTCTGAACAAATAATGCCTCCCTTACAGCAACTGAGATAAGTTGAAAGGAGGTCAGGATACTATCCGGGGCTGCTGAATCGCATAGGCAGATCTCAAAAGCCGATTTACAGTTCCCTAGCACATGTTTTGTAATCAGAAGAGGGTTCACCAGTGACCAGCGCAAGGTATATCCATTTGTCTTATCCATTATAATATTGGCTAGGGCCTGGTCAATTTTATCATGCCTAACAGATTTACTTATCGGCAATGATACAGAGAAGCATAATGGAAAATGGTCACTTAGTGAATTGTCAGCAACAGTGAAAGAGCGAAGTCTAGATGCATGGCTATTTGACAAAAATACATAATCTATGGTGCTATATAGACCTCTTCCATTGAAGAGATAGCACATGGGAGCCGATCGATCACATGCCTCATTCGCAAAGCCTAAATCAAGACTAAAGACCATTTCATTATACAAGTTCCCCAGTGCAGAATGACAAAAATGGGTGTTACTAGTCCCCTCTTCATATGTAAAACCGCACAGTTTTCCATCCACATTTGGGCACAAAGCACAATTAAAATCCCTCCCACAATTACCACCGTATCTTTAGTACTTTTATTACATACAGTTTTCAAATCATTAGTCAATTTTGTCACTACAAGCCCCACTTTTTCAGGGGGAATATTATTATAGAAGTTTGCCAATAAGATACGTTGTCTTCTATCAAGATCAATTACAATTAACTGGTAGTAGATCTCCTCCAGGTACAGCTCTATCTTTTTTACATTCAACATGTTTGAAATATAGGTACAAAGCCCTCCCTTTGCCCTTCCACTTAGTCCCTCAACTGCCGGGGTCTGAAATGTTTTGTACCCATTAATGTGAATTGCCTCTTTAGTCCATGTTTCCTGGAGGCATAATACGCCGTAAACTTCTATAAAATCACACCAGATAGAATTACTTAGCTCAGTCAGTTCCAGGAATGGTGTGGAGCCACAGAAAGCCATCTAGCGGCACGACAGAGCACTGCTACAAAATTCTGGGATCCGCACAGAATCCTAGGGGATATTCTAAGATCAGAAATCTGCGGTTAGAGTAGCCAACAGAAAGAGCGTTACCAAAGGTAAGTAACTTGTTCATCTCTTTCAATTAGTTTTGATTCCAGCCTATTTTTGCCTAACCTCTTTTGTTGCCAATTTGCCACCCACTTATTTCTTGGTTTTTTTCTATTAAATTTCCAAATTTTATTTAAATAAGGACATTTGTTTCTTCATTTTAAAAATTGATCAAAATTGAATGTCCGTCTGGCATTCTCCATTCTGAGGAATACTCCTAACCGCAGATTCCTCAACTTTAAAATATCCCCAGGCACCAGATTGTATCCAGAAGGTTTTTCAGC
Source organism: Calotriton arnoldi (assembly GCA_963921515.1). Lineage (NCBI taxonomy): Eukaryota > Metazoa > Chordata > Amphibia > Caudata > Salamandridae > Calotriton > Calotriton arnoldi. Next base: position 649,532 of record CAWUFW010005879.1, read on the forward strand.
AAAGCGATTTTTCAGCACCATGCGGCTCTGTGTCGACTCCATGTTGCCCCGGAAGTGAAGAATGGGAGCCATATATACATGCCACCCAATTGTGCTAATGTCAGTTCCTTTCTTTCTGTTCCTTTGCACAAGATCCAGAGCTAGCGCCTACTTTTTCTCGCCATTTGATGAGCTTTCTTCTCAAAAATATTCCAGTGTGCAAGGGAATGTGTCCCTTCCTTAAACTACAGAGTTTAAACCTTGTAGGGACTTTCACAAACAAATGTCTGTGACAGATTCTCACATGGTGGGCCTCTGGTGTTTGGAATTGGGCCATGACCACAGGGTGTGCCTGGAGTGTTCCCTCGTGTGCCTGAAGGTGGGCCTGAACCAAAAAGCGAAGATGTACATTGCTTAGCACCGCCAGAAGTCGTGTAACGGCTCCTTCTCAGAGTCACAGTCAAGTACATGGACCAGCTTCTGCTCTTGGAGCCGGTCCTGAAACAGGTCTTCGTAACGTTCTGATCCAGCGATCAGGGATCGATAATTTTTTCACGATCAAAGGCCCATTTACACTACCCAACTAATCCCTTCACGCTGGGGTTCAGTGTGATGCAAGTTTATTCCTAATTCACTAATTATACTTTAGAACCTGCATTTCTCCTAACATGATAAATGAGGCGATGAACCTTTTGATGTTGAAAAGTTGATGACAATAATATGTACTTATCTATGCTACTAAATAATAACAGACTCTGTGTGTAGTTTGTTATTTATTGTAAAATAATGTGAAATAAATGCTCATCAAATACAGTTACACAAATGCAAGTCATGGATTATCACAGAGAGAACATTTGCAATGTATAAAACAAACTCATGTCAAATAAACAATGCATTGAAGGAGTGGATAGGCGAAGAGAGAAAAGTTTCAGAGACAAAATACATTTGCAAATGAATATGCAAATTTAGGAGATTATCTGTACTAACCCAAGTAAGAATCAGGGAAATTTACCCCTCTGGCCAATCAGGGCAGCAAGCCCACTCAAATAGTCAAGTGGCAAAGATTAAGTCAGGAATCAGGAAACAGGTAGGCCTCTATCTGGAAAACAGCAAACCGACGACAGCGGCGATCTCCCGCTAGCTAAACACCAGCCGACCCTTCTCCTAAACCACACCCACCGGGGACTTTCAATTATACCCTAAACCTAAATGTCCAACCCACATATGTTTCAATATGAGAACGAAATCCATCTCCCATTGGCTAAGGTTGGGGGTGTACTGTCACACCACTCTCATCATGACCATTGTATTAAATGTCTCTTTGTTTTAAACATTCAGTATTACGACAGATTCATTACAGGAAACAACTTTGAACACAATCGTAGTAAATATTTCCTTCAGTTCCTTGCATGTTGCAAATCTCTACGCCTCTATTGTTCGCCTCTGCCATCTCGTGAAGGAAACTGTTCACTTCCACTTTGTAATCTTATTTTTCTTTTCTGCAGCTTGGCACACATTCAGTACACCATGAAGGTCATGTACAACTTTTGCGTTCTCCCTCTTCTCATTCGAATCTTTCTTTTGGACATTTTAAATTTCAGTCAAATATTTAACCCCAAACTGACATGCAGAAGTGTAGGCCCATGCTTGCTTTTCTACAGAAAACAAACACAAACATTTATTATTTTCATGAAATGTAATTTCATAGCACACCATCCCAGCATTGCACTAACCTATGTATAACCCATGTTATCTCTAGCAGAATATTATTAACGTGCACATAAGCAGCATTAGTCCTTTTTATCAAAGCACTTGTGGCCTAGTTCCATGCATTAGTATACGTATTAGTTTTACGCATGCGCAAAAGCATTTTCCCTTAATTTAGCGTTCTTTTAATAATATTTTTCACAGCACACTGTTAATAAATGTTACTGAGGGTTCAATCCGAGCAGGTTTTATTTTCTCAAAACCCTGCTCCATCAATCCCCCTTTGATGGCGTTTTGAGCCATCATCAAAATACCCATCACATACAAGTTGCCACTTATTTAAATACTGTACTTCTTTCTCGTTTTATCATTCTTCCATCTAAGTCTTTCATGATCTCATAGTAATTTCCTCTCATATCCTCTAATTCTATCTCTTCTCTCTTCCTCTTTCTAGCTCTACGTTTAAGATCTGATGTCTCTCTCTTTGTACACTTGCATTTGCAACATTTATAAAGCATAATAATCATTAATATTACTGCAACTACTGAAGTAACAGGTATTAATATTTTTCCTAACAAACTACTCCCTAAGGTAGAAAACCAATTTCCCACTGAGGAAAAACTCTTACCCAGTTTCTCCCATGCACCGTCAACCTTCAGTTCAGTCAAATCTTAATGAAGTTCTGTAATATTTTTAATATACTCCTCAAGATTTTTACTTTTGTCAGGGATATAAGTACAGCATTGTTGTATTTTCAACATGCTACAGACTCCACCCTCTTTTGCCAATATATCAAGTGCAAGTCGATTTTGCAAACCATTGATCTAATTGCAACCATTTCAGTATCAATCATCAAGAACCCACCAGCAGTATCTGTTGATAAACGATCAACCAATTTTCTAATTTTATGTGAATTCAGAATAACTCCAACTGAAGGTATCAGTGCTCCAGAAATATCCCCAATTATTTCAGAATAACTTGCTCCTCTCTTATTACGTGTTAGTCCTTGTTTCATTTCATTAACTCTATTATTCTTATCTACGTGGTATACCTTTGGAAATACCATGCCTAAATAGCAACATCCATACCAACCTGAAGGTAACCTATAATAAGCATTCTTACCACACACATAATAAATTCCCGGGAAAACAGGATCAGTTCCTCCTTTCAGTCCCCAATTTCCTTTTATCAAGAAAGTATGCTCACATTCACTAGAACCAATGAAGTAACTATTATGTTCAGTCTTTTCTCTAAACACACAAAGCTTTCCTCTATGTTGAAAATCTAGTCATGGCAGCGTAAGTCTCACCCTTACATGAGACTTTTGCTCAGCAGCTTTCTTTTTGAAATCTCGTCTTCTATCTTCTACCATATTCATAAATTCTATTTCTTCATGTCGTAATTTACAAGTTAAGTTATTTCTATGTGCATCTATTGTATTTATCGGTTTGTTACTAATGAAAAAATCTCCCATGTAAGCTGCATAAACAGTACCATAAACAATTTTTAAATCTCTTCTAATAGGAATTTCGGAAAATATTAAATCAAAATTAGAGTAATAATACTCTAATCCTTCCCTCTCATAAAACAAACTGGTAAAGACACTACAAGACACACCATAGGTTAAAGGTAGGTGATGATAAGTCACCCCCTCTGAGACAGACGACGGTAATTGCATACACACATAACAATCTCTCGCATTCATTGTGTTAACATATTCATACAACAATTTAGTAAAAACATTTAACGAAAAATCATTAATTGATTTATAATTATGATAAACACTATCATCTTCTATCTTTTCTATATTAGTATTTATACTTTCTTTAGTATTAGAATCAATTCTCTCACTTCCCACATCATTCGTATTATTTTTGTGATTAGTCACCATTAGAACAGGGACAATAACAATCAGTGTTAACCACACCAACGTTAATAATAAAACACTACATAAGCAAGCCTTAATACATCTACGTTTAAAACTATGATTTTGATATCCAGTCTCTGTTACCTTTGCCATTTTAGACACAATATAAAAACAATTAAAAATCTAAGAAAAAACCTAAATATTCTAAAAAACTTAACCAATTTGAAAAAACTTAACCAAAAACCATCTAGAGTAGTGTATCCTTACACTTTATGCCTCTCTTCTTTACCCCCCTCTTTTTCTTTTTTTTCTTTTTTTTTTTTATATCTTCTTCAGATCTTTTGGAACTTTCAGAATATTCTTCATTGAAATGTTTGCACCTTTATTTTCACAGTTCTCTTTTAAGGTGGTTTCAGTTTGCTTTGATCACTTTGATCAGTGCCAGCTTCTTCTTCTTTCTGATTTGTGTTCTCAATTTCTTCCAACACCACATATGTCCATTCTGGAGCTGTGTATTTCTTACTCGAAATTCTTCTTCTTGTTTTTCGTACCAATTCTTCTTCTGAATCACTTTGTCCAGTTTGACTTGATATTTCATTTATTTGATCTGGCCTTTTCTTTTCTAGAGTGTATTTCAGTCTTTTCACTCCTTTTGGCCACACATCACCTTTTCTTGCTTTCTTAACTTTAACTGCTTCTTCACCTTCGTTGTCAAGTTCGCAAGTTCTTTTATTCAATTATTTTCTTTTTTGTACTAGTCACTTTCTCTTTTTCTTTCTCAACAGCAGTCTCTTGAGACCCAGTAGCTGGTGCCCATTTTATTCGACTTGTACTTGGTTCTTCCTCAGCCTTTTCAGAATCTGTAACACTAGATTCTATAGCTTCATGTTCTTCAGCTTCTGGTTCTTTTCTTTGCTTTACCAGTTGCTGTTCTTCTTCTTGTCTTTCAAGTGGACTTGGGACTCTTCTTGTATGACTTGCATGAGTCCAGTTTGGCAAGCCACCACACTTTACTGCTGTCGTTGTTACCAATATGATTTGGTATAGTCCATTCCACCTGGGTTCTAAACACGACTTCCTCACGTGTTTCTTGACTAGAACCCACTCTCCTGGACTCAAATCATGTGCTTGATCCGGCTGTGTTGTGGTTGCAATTTCTCCAACCTGATGAGACACAGAACGCACCAGATCAGCCAATCCTTTGCAATAATCAAGCACTAGATCATCAGTAATATTCATCAGTTTGTTTGCTGGTACAATTGCTTGTCTCATGGCTCTCCCCATCAAAATTTCGTGAGGACTTAATCCAGTCTTTTTATCAGGAATGCTTCTAAGACTCATTAATACCAGGGGTAAAGCGTCTGGCCATTTCAGTGTTGTAGACGCACACACTTTTGATAGTCTGGATTTAATAGTGCCATTAATTTGTTCGACCACACCTGATGCTTCTGGTCGATAGGCACAATGCAGCTTTTGCTCAATTTGTAATGCTGCGCAAATCATCCGAATTATTTAATTATTAAAATGAGTTCCTCTATCTGTTTCTAAAGAGACTGGAAATCCAAATCTTGGAATTATCTCTCTTAAAAGCAATTTAGCAACAGTCAGGCTGTCATTTCTTCTTGTTGGATAAGCTTCTACCCAGCGAGAAAACAAACAAACAACCACCAACATATATTTCAGTCCATTACAAGGGGGAAGTTCGATAAAATCTAACTGACGTCTGGTAAATGGCCCTGCTGCTTTTCCAATTCGACTCCAACTAACAACTGTCTTTCTACCTGGATTTTGCTGCTGGCACACTATACACCTCTGGCATAGACTCTCTGCAATGACCCTAAACTTTGGGTTATACCATGACTGCTTGAAGAGCCTGATCATAGCATCTCTTCCAACATGTGCAATTCCATGGTACATCCTTGCCATCTGAGACAGTAAACTATCTGACATTACTGGTCTTCCATCAACATACACCCACACTTCATCTTCTGCTCTCTTTTTACATCCTGCTTTTATCCAAATTTCTTTTTCTTCCTCATTTGCTTCTTCCTGAAGCTGCCTAATTTCTTCCCATGTTTCCAAAGAAGAAAACATCAAGTGGCAATTTGTATGTTTTTTCTCCATCCCTCTGTTGATTGAAATTGAATTTTGTGCACAGAAACGAGCCACTTGGTCTGCGTATCTGTTTCCATTTGTCACATAGTCATTTCCTGACTTATGTGCTGAACATTTTACCACAGCAATCTTTTTGGGCATTTGTAATGCATTCAATAGATGCTTCACATTTTTACTGTTCTGGATCGGAGATCCTGAAGAAGTCAGAAATCCTCGTTGCATCCACAACTGACCAAAATCATGCACCACCCCAAAACCATATTGACTATCAGTGAATATGGTTACTCACAGATTTTTGCCAATTATACATGCTCTAGTTAAAGCAATCAGTTCAGAAATTTGAGCAGAATTTATCCCCTTTAGACAGGATGCTTCAAGAACCATAGACACTGTACATACTGCATAAGCAGCACTCAATGCACCTTTTTCATCTCTCAGACAAGATCCATCCACGAACATTACACTATCTGACTCTTCTAGTGGTGTATCCTTTATATCAGGCCTTGGTTTCGTGCACAATTCTGTCACATCCAAACAATCATGATCTGCTTCATCTTTCACTTCTTCACAACTTGAACTTGGCTACAAAGTTGCTGGGTTCAATGTTGTACATCTTGTCACTGTCACATTTTCAGCACCCAAAATCACTCTTTCATACTTAGTCAGCCGACTATACGTCATATGCTGAGTCCGAGTCCTTGTTAATAGGATCTCAACAGAATGTGGCACATATACTTTCACTGGATGTCCCATAACAATTGTTTCGCTTTGCTCTAGACTCACACAAGTAGCAGCCACTGCTTTTAAACAACCTGGTAATGCAGCAGCCACTGAATCCAAAGTAGTAGAAAAATATGCCACTGGACGACGTGCCATTCCATGTTTTTGTGTTAAGACTGAAAGTGCACACCCATCTCTCGCACAACAGAATAATGCAAAATCTTTTGTGTAGTCCGGCATTCCCAATGCAGGTGCTCGACAAAGACTATCTCGCAATTCAATAAAAGCATTCATACTCTTTGAGAGTCTAAAGCCTCTTAGTATTAGCACCAAGAACATGGCCACCTGGAGCTCCTTTTCTCCCCTCAGTGAAAACGACATCTACAAAACTCTTCTGAGCATTAACCCCTCTAATCACTTCAGCGACCCATTGCCACCATCTGTCTTCAAAGAAATCAAAGTTGTCCTTATCCCCCTTTGGACAAAGATTGTCAACGCCTCCTTATCTCAAGGCAAGATCCCAGAATGTCTAAAAGCAGCTCAGGTTTCACCCATTCTTAAAAAACTGATGCGGACAGAACTGACCTCAACAACTTTCGTCCCATCTCCAACATCCCTACTCTGGCTAAGCTCCTAGAAAAATGCGTTCAATCGCAACTCTGTTCGCACATTGAGACTTTCAATCTCTTGGATCTACATCAATCTGGTTTTAGGAGCGGTCATAGTACCGAATCGGCGTTCCTTCACATCATGGATGACATCCTAAAAATGTTAGACCATAACGAATCCTGCCTACTAATCCTCCTTGATCTTTCCTCTGCATTCGACACGGTTAATCACGATAACCTCTTAGCCATTCTGGAACACAGGATGGGCCTTTCCGGTCTGGTATTGCAATGGTTCGCTTCCTTCCTTCACAATAGATCCCAAAGAGTTAAGGTGAACCATACCCTATCCCAACCATCTACAGTCTCCATGGGGTCCCGCAAGGGTCTGCACTTTCTCCCATACTCTTTAATATTTTCCTGGAACCGCTAGCGAACGCTCTAAAATCCATGAACATTCTTTTTCATGTGTATGCGGATGACACGCAACTTTACCTGAAAATCAATTCTTCTGAAGACCTCATTTCACTCAATTCCTCCTTGAGGATTACTCAAAACTGGCTAACTGAGAGTCATCTCCTGCTCAACACCGCCAAAACAGAATTCCTTCTCATATCCCCTCCTAAGCACACCCCCAAGATTGACCTCTGGATGAAGCACCTCACTACCTTCAACTGCTCCCCTCTTATCATTGACTCAGCTAAATCTCTTGGAATCACCCTAGACTCGCACTTGAACATGAAGAAAAATATTAGTAAGATGTGTAAGGGCGCAAACCACCAATTGAGGCTTCTTGGAAACCTAAAACCATTCCTCCCTCAAGAGGACTTCAAGCAGGTGGTTCAAGCGCTTGTCCTGCTGAGGCTAGACTATGGTAGCGCAACGCTCTGTGGCCTCCCCAAACATACCTTGGCCCCGCTCAGGGCTTTGTTGAATGCAGCTGCCAGACTGATCACTGATACAAAAAGAACTGATCACATTTCCCCAGCCCTAAGATCTCTAAAGTGGTTACCATACGAAGCAAGAATACAACTAAAGATTGCTTGTTTGACGCACAAAGCCCTCCACTTCAAAACTCCTGGCTACCTGGCTCAAAAACTAGAACTATCAGATGGGGGCAGACCGGTCAGAAGTGCAAATTCTCTACTACTGAAACCTCAGACCTTTCGCAAAAAGAGAACAAGGCTCCGAGCCTTCTCTGGCTCTGCACCGAAGGTCTGGATTTCGCTCCCTCCGGAAATCCGCAGAATCCCCTACACGGCTGATTTCAAACATGAAGTAAAAATAATCCTAATGAACAAGTTCCTGCCTTAAATGACCATGGTTCGTCTGTTTTGTAAATGTCTTTTTTTTCTCCTAACAACTGTAATTCCCAGGATTGTCTACCTTACCTACCAAGTAATGTTTTGTTGCGCATCCTTGTACATTTTTATTAGTTCATTATGTTATCCTCTTTTCTCCCTCTACAATGTTCCCCTTTAACTTGTTCTCCCCTTCCATTATTGTGAAGCGCTCTGATACCCTTCGGGGTCTTGTTCGCGCTATACAAAACTTTTTAAATAAATAAATACACTCTTCATCCAAATCAATCAGATTAACCACATCTTTATGAATCAACCTCTGTAAAGGTTTTGCAATCAGTGAAAACCCACTGGTCCACTGTCTACAGTATCCAACCATTCCCAAAAACATTCAAACGTCATTTTGAGTTTTTGGAGGCCCCATCTGCAAAATCACATTGATTCTGTCTTGCGTTACTTTTCTAACTCCTTTCTCAATTTTATGTCCCAACTATTGAACCTCTTTTTGACAAAACTGTAATTTTGCTGGTGACACTTTATGCCCACCTTCTGCCAAATGATTCAGTAAGGCAATTGTATCTGTCACACAGGCATCTCGTGTTTTTGATGCCACCAGTAGGTCATCAATATACTGCACTAACACTGAATTTTCTGGCATGATCAATGACTCCAAACATTTTTTCAAAATTTGATTAAATATCGAAGGACTCTCTGTGTACCCTTGAGGAACTCGGCACCATGCCAAAACATGGTTTCCGAACCGGAAAGCAAAAAGATATTGGCTATCCAGATGCAAAGGTATCGAGAAAAATGCTTGACACAGATCAATTACTGTGTACCATTCTGCATCACAAGGAATTTGATAAAGAATCACTGCTGGGTTTGGCACTATTGGACAGCAAGGTACTACAATCTTATTAATTTTTCTCAAATCCTGAACTATTCTATATTTTCCACTTGGTTTCTTAATCCCCATAATAGGTGAGTTACAAGGACTACTTAGTATTTCTTTTAGAATGCCTTGCTCAATCATTTGATCAATTACAGGAATTACTCCTGCTGTTATTTCAGGACTCATCTTGTACTGAGGAGTGTTTGGATATATTGCACCTGGTTTAACTGTAACCTGAATAGGATCCACACCCTTCATCAAACCAATGTCTTTTCCTGTAAAATCCCATACATCAGGTCTTTCTGCATTTCTCAACTCTGCAGGTAAATCTTCTTCTGTAAGCAATGAATACAAATCATTCACTTCTGTCCCTTGCTTCGCTAACATCATTTTAAAAGCAACATCCTCATCTGGTGTTTGAAAAGCAATACCGTCTGGCGTACAATAGATGGTGCAGTTCATTTTACATAACAAGTCCCTTCCTAAAAGGTTCACCGGACTTGTATCACATACCACAAACCGATGCATGTCTCTGAATCGTCCAATATGAACTTCTATTGGTCTTGTTATTGGAGTCTTTATATATTTATTTGAAACTCCCACAACTTGGATAGTTTCTCCCGAGAGGGGTAGGTTTGGGATTTCTGCTGCTCTCACAGTAGAACGGGTAGCACCAGTGTCCACCAGGAATGTAATATCATTACCTTCCACTTTTCCATCAACAGAAGGACCTGACTGATCTACCTCTAGAGATGCGCAAAGCACGCACTCTTCCTCCCCCCTCAGGCACCGTCATTGAGATGAGTCTGAGTCACTCTCTGAACATTGCAACAAATACTGTGAAACCACTTGTACATTTTGATTCTTACCAACTTGTTCACCTGCATGAAATCCAGAATTCACACTGTATCTCTGTACTTGAGCATTCACTTTATTTGGCATAGGAGCTTGAGGCACCTGTACTTGTTGTGTCTGTGGTGTAACTACCTGCTGCTGTTGTTGCTGTTGTTGATTCACAACCACCTCATTCTGCATCTGCGGATTGAAATTTTGATTCATTCCATTATTTTTCAGTAAAGATCTACACTCATTCCTCCAATGTCCAAACTTTCCGTACGCATGACAAGGAAATTTCTTTTTCAATTCTTCCCTACTCATCTTACCTCTACCTCCATTTAGTACCTGACCATTTTGATTTTGTCCTTTCATCTGGGAATCTGTTTGAGAACCATTGTTTCCATCTTTCTGTTCTGCCACTTTCACCTGTGCCCACATCATTTTCTCTTTCAGCTTTTTATGCCTTGACTCAATATCATCACTACAATATTTAGCATATCTCAGAATCTCATCAACTGTTTTACTCTGCCAACAAATCAAATGTTGCTGAATCATATTACTAATTTCGGGTTTTAATCCAAAAACAAACCTATATACAAAATGTCCCATATCTTTGTCACCAATACTTTCAAAACCACTATACTGTTTAAACACCTGTAACAACCTTTCATAATAAGCATGTACCGATTCTTTAGGTTCCTGGGTTGTCCTGACAATTTTAACCCAATCTGTTTCTTTTGGAGAAATTTTACTTTTCAGGAAAGTAATTACTTGATTATATTTCTTCATCACTTCTTATGAAGGTGCTCCTGTTTTCACATCTCTAGGATATTCTTCTTTTGGCCAGTCAACAGTAATTTTACACTCAGTTCATAAATCAGCTGGAACTACAATCTCAAATAATCCATCTAAATCTTTTCACAAAACTTTTGAAACTTTTACAAACCTCTCTATCTGTTTGTACCACTCAACCGGTTTCTCCCTCAACCTGGGGAAATCATTCTAAAGGACAGTATATCCTGTCTTGACCAAGGAACGTGAACATATCCACCACCTGGAACTTCTCTCATTGGGCATACCATTTCAGCCTGTCCTGTTTCTCTTAATGGAAATAAAGACGCATTTTTACTTGCAAGCATTTCTTCCTTCTTTTTCGCCCATCTACCTTTCCACCGTTCTAAATCTCCCCATTTCTTCAAAGTATTCATTAATTCTTTTATTTGCAACCGTTTACCAGACGTATTCAAACTCTCCAAATCCTTATCAGTAAAATCCAGTCTGTACGTTTTTTGCAAAACTTTAGACTTTTTCTATGTCTACTCCATATTCTTGTGCTGCTTCTGCCAACCTCTCATGTAGATTCCTTGCTTTCCATGTGATATTCTTGCACAAAAATAACAACTCTTCATCTCGATACTTAATCTTTCTGGACTTATTGTACCAATAATCATTTCTTCCAGATCCACTCTCAATCTAGCTACATCTATACTCGATTGTGACTTATTCTTTTCCATTCCTCTTATCCAGTCTTCTAACTCCTCTGGCGAAGGACCCACTGAACTCCCTGATACTGGAGTTGTTCCACTGACATTCTGCACTATTTTTCTAGGATCTATCTGTACACTTCTCTTTGGTGTTTCAGTTACACTTTCACTTACTGGAAGATCAATCGATGAAGTACTCATCTCAACTTGTTCTGATCCACTAATATTCCTGGCATTATTCACGGGAATTGTCAATGCATGTACTCTCGATATATTCTGACTCTCACCATACAATGGAACTATAGGACCAATCGTTACTGGTACCGATAATGCTTCTGCATTCAGACTCATCTGACTAATTCTCTGAGTTAACTCCTCTCTTGCCCTATTCAACATGTCAATCTCATTCTCCTGCAACACTCGAGTACCTGATGAAACTTGTGAAGCTACCGGAACTTGTGTAACCTGTGAAACTTGTGGAGTTTGTAGAGCTTCTGAACCCTGAGGAACTTGTATTTCAATTAGTGGTGCATTTGGAATTGTTTCCCCTGAACTTTCTTGATATGGTGGAGGTCTCTTTAATAGTATTTCATCCAACAATTCATCATCAATCTCATCGAATCATTATCTAGCTCTGAAGTCTCTAAATTATTCTTTTTCTCTTTACTTTTGCCTCCAGTCTGATCTTCAGCAACTATTACTGGATATAATCCATCTGCAATTACATCTCTCCTCCATCTTTTCTTTTGATCATCCCATCTAGCCTCAGAATATCTCGTTATTATATTCCTGTATTTAATTTCATTCCTGTCTCTCTCCCTTTTATATGCCTCATGTTCCCATTCCTCAAGTGCTTCATACTGCGTAGGTCTAGGACTTGGCTTTAATGAATTAATTCGTCCTCTCAAGTTTTCCAAAATCCTTACATTAAATGTACCATTCTCTGGAAAAGCTAAAACTCCATCTTCCGTATAACTCATCCAGTTCTCTAACCATGTACACGTATGATACCCACGTTCCAACAACATAAAAGAAGCAGGCGTTCTCGGAGGAGGTATAGGAAGTCCCTCTCTAGTAACTATCGGCTTGTCTTTTTTAAAGAAATCTTTTATTCTTTTTACCATCTTCATTCTTCAACTTTTTCTCGCTAAATAAACCAAAACAAACAAGGGAAAACTTCCGTAAATCTTCTCACTCTATTCGCTAAATCCCAACCAATACCAGCACGGCTCACAGCAACCAACCAATCACGGCTCATTACGTATCCTCTATCTCGACCAATACCAGCGCGGCTCACAGCAACCAACCAATCACGGCTCACTACACGCCCGCTGCCTGACCAATGCCAGCGCAGATGTTTGTGACGTCAGTATTACTCCTGCTACTGACCCTCCCTTTACAAAATAATACGGCAATGTATTTTCTAGGTTTTCTCAACTATTTCTTGTTAAAAACAACACAAAACAATGCTACTTTGTCTGCTCCACTAATAAAAGAGATAGTTTGATCATTCAAAGAGATTTTCTTTTACTTCTAATAAAATAACACCCAGCGCTACTCTACTCTCATTCAAGTTAAAGGAGGTCTTGGTACTCCTCTGGGGATACTAGCCAAAGTTTCGGAAGAGGACTTTCCATTCAGAAAGAGGTCTTGGTACTCCTTTGGGGATATAAGGCCAGAGTTTCAGAAGCGGACCTTTCACTATTTCATGCTATCTTCTTTCAATCGACAGACAGGCACATGCATCAAACATGCCATTTGCGATTCCTTATTAGCGAAAAATAAGGATTCGATAATAAGGAAACGCAAATGCCTATGCATGTAGGAATCGCTGAGAAAATAGCGATTCCTACAAATTCCTTAATTGCGACTCGCAAATTGCGAGTCGCAATTAAGGAATGGCTCCCCATTCATTCCTATAGGCCTACAGGCCCATAGGAATGAATGGGAGATTGCATGCGCAATTTGCGAGTACCAATAGGTACTCGCAAATTGCACATGCAATTTCAAGGGTGCAAGGGTGTCAAAATGACACCCTGTTGCACCCCTGAAATAGTGATGTGCACCCATGTTGCGCACACACATGCCCCAAGGGCATGTGTGCGCGCGCAACATGAAACTTTTAAAAATGCACTAAAGTGCATTTTTCAAAGTTTTTGCAAATTACCATCAAGTTCAACTTCATGGTAATTTGCGCCCCCTAGTAGCGAAATCGCTAATTTTTTTACTTTGTTGCATTGCATTTAAGGAATCTCAATTTGCGATTCCTTAAATGCAATCGCAATTTAAGTAATCGCAATTTAGAGATTACTTAAATTGCGATCTTTGCATTTGGGATGATGCATCCCAAATGCAAAAATACCGGTCGCAAAGGGGCAGATTCTGAGAATATGCCCATTTGCGACCGGTTTTTCTTTTGATGCATGTGCCTGTATGTCCCTAAAATAACATCGACAGCCTTTCACTGTTCGATATTACAACAACAGACAAAGTACTTCTGCAGTGTGATACCTTTCCACACTATTCCTCTGCCACTTAGGCTAAAATAACATCATCCTAGGATCTTAGGTAACTCCGTACCCTTACTTCCAAACAGCATAAAAATAAGTCACTAACTTTTCATGTTAATAATCAATAAATCAATAATTATTGCAAGGGCTATGTTTTTCCTTCCATCCCAAAATGGCAGTCCAGACCTCTAACCGAGGGAAGGTGGGACGCTCCCCCCCGGCCTTTATTGTTTAATAACCCTGTGAATAACAGATATGGAATCCTGGAGGAGGTAGATTGACAGGAGGACAGCCTAACTATTGGAGGGAATCCAGGAATGCAGTGGCGGGATACTGAGTGGGATGAGAGCATTGAGGTGAGGCTAGTAACCATGGCCAATATAACAGGTACCCCACAGTCTCCGGGATCATCAGGTGCTGGAACACAAGCGAGGGGAACCCCTGACACCCCATTGCCTGCCCCTACGAGTGAGATATCCAGAGTGGTTGAACGCAGTAGGATATCAGAGGAGGGTCTAACTACTGGAGGGAACCCTGGAATGCAGTGGCGGGACACTGAGAGGGATGAGATCATTGAGGTGAGGCTAGCAACCAAGGCCAACATAACAGGCACCCCACAGTTTCTGGGATCATCAGGTGCTGGGATACAAGCGAGGGGGCCCCCTGATACCCCAGTGCCTGCCCTTATGAGTGAGGTAAACAGAGAAGGTAAGCTCAGTAGGGCACCAGATAGTTACCTTCCGATTCAAACAGGGGAATTTCAACTTCCTAATACCAGTGCACCCGAGGCCCCTAACGGGGAAAGAGTGCAAGGCAACACACTGAGGATTTTATCCTGGAACCTGGCTGGACTTAAAAACAAATTGCCCTGCTCAGATTGGGGGCTTTTTGTGGACAACCAGGATATCTGTATGTTCCAGGAAACCTGGGCAAGGGAAGATTCCCAGAGGGTGGGTTTTGCCACATTTAACATTTCAGCCACCATGGGGGGAAGGGGCAGACCCTCAGGTGGTCTGTCTATTTGGGTGGGCTCACATCTGGGCTGTAGAGCTGAGCAGTTGTCAACCCCCACAAGCGATATCCAGTGTGTTCTGCTCACCTTTCTCACAAAGACAAAAATCGCCTTAATTAATGTGTATTCTCGACCTGTTGCTAATAGCCAAAAATCTGCCACTATTGAACAATTGGGTTACTTTATACCTACCATTGATCCAGCTACATGGTTGATCATAGGGGGCAATTTTAATTGCCAATTTGAACCTCTCATTGATCCAAGTCACACCACCCCTAGTGAAGAAGATTTACAATGGCTAATACCTGACCCTCAAGTCCCACCCATAAAAGCTTGGTTCCCACTGGCACTGCAGCTTAATTCACTCTCATTGGCACACTCTATGAGGGCATGTAATGGCCGGACAAAATCTGATACTCCGGGGCAGCTTACATTTAACAGAGCTGGCCAAGCTTCCCTGCTAGATTATATTCTAGTGGAAACAAGAGCATGCCAAAAGGTCTGTGATTTCACTGTTGTGAGGAGACAGGATAGCGATCACAACGCCTTGATTTTGGTTTTAAAGTCGCTGGACCTGGGTTATATTAACTCCCTACCTACTCCTGCAAATGCGAACTGTGCAATAACATTAACAAACAACAGAAGGAAAGTAAGGTGGGGGCATATACAACAATCACCCCACAAGCTGGCACAAGTTTACCAGCTAGCAATACCGATAATGACAAAAATGTGGGAGGTAACTCCTGATGAGGGATTGCCGCTAGGCACTGAGAAGGTTGCTAAAATTCATTTGGAGCTAACTTCAAAACTCGCAGATATATTTTACCCAGTGGTGTGCAGTAGGGCAAAAACCCGTTCTAAGCGTACTTGGTTCAATGCAAAATGTTGCAAAGCCAAGCAGGCCTTAAGGATGCTGTGAAGGTGAAGGATAAGCCACAAATCAAATTTACCCGGGCAATATACAAAGTGACTATCCAGCAGAAAAAAAAACCTGGGAATTAGACAGATGGGAAACCCTTAAGACCGCTTTGAATGGCAAAGATTTGAAATCTTTTTGGGCAATAGTGAGTTCTGGTGACACTGAAGGGAAGCCAGCCATTGAGCCAAATATATCTTCTGAAGTCTGGGAGAACCATTTTCAGTTCCTCTACTCCAGCAAGGAAGGCACGATTGTGACCACTGATCCCCCAGAATTATCCTCTGAGCCTTATCAGGGGGCAGACAAGGAGATCACTATGATTGAAGTAGGAAATGCCATTAATAAACTTCATAGCAACAAAGCGCCAGGTTTAGATAAACTACCAGGGGACCTTTTTCGGGAGGAACCAAAAATCTGGGGACCATATCTGTGTGCCCTATTTAATGCCATCATGAATGGCATGGATCCTCCCGATACCTGGCGAGGGGCAGAAATAGTTCCAGTCCATAAAAAAGGCTGTCCCCTTTTACCTACTAATTATAGGCCAATCAGTCTTATTGATATTACCCAAAAACTGTTTACACGGGTGCTTCTTGATCGCCTACAGGTCTGGATGGAAGAAGAGGACATTCTGAGTCCCTATCAAGCCGGCTTCAGAAAAAATATGTCAACCGTTGACCAGATATTTAGACTTCAACTTCTTTTCTGGAAAACGGTGACACTAGAGGGTGGCAGCCTCTACTTAATATTTGTTGATCTGAAGTCGGCTTTTGATCTTGTATCCAGGGAGAAACTTTGGAACGTGCTTAGAGATTTGGGGATCCCTTCCTACCTCCTCAGCATTATAGTGAGGCTCCATACAGAAAATTTTGCGCAGGTGAGATACGGGAAACACGGCGGATTCACCTCTCGCTTCCCTGTCAATAAAGGGGTACGACAGGGTTGTGTTTTAGCCCCGACTTTATTTTGTTTATTTATTAATGGGCTTATTGATCAGCTTAGAAAGGTCAAGGACAATAATGCCCCCAAGCAAGCTTCTGGGAAGGTCCCAGCGATGATGTTTGCTGATGATACCCTTTTACTTTCAAAATCACCAATGGGAATTCAGCGCATCCTTGATAGCTTTGATGTCTTCTGTAAGACCCGGGGGTTGGAGATAAATACATTAAAGACCAAATATATGGTCTTCAATCCCCCTAACACATCTCGCCCCAATCCATCTTTGAATGGCACCCTTCTCAAAAGAGTGACGGTTTTTGACTATTTGGGTGTCACTTTGACAGAGCATTTGGAATGGGGGCCACAGATGGCCAAAGCAAGTCTCAAGCTAGCTCAGACAGTGGGTGGGCTCATGAAATTACACAGAACGTCCTCATTTAAACCAGCTGGGCCAGTAATTGAAATCTATAAAACTCAAGCGCGGGGAGCTACACTGTATGGGGCAGAATTGTGGGGTCACTGCTCTACCATTAGTTTGACCAAGGTGGAGAATAATTTTATGAAGCAGCTAGTAGACCTTCCCCTCAGTACCCCACTCATCCCCTTACGCCTGGATCTGGGTATTAGGCCCATTAATGAAGAGATTGCCCTTAGACCCGTGACTTTTTGGCGTCGGCTCTGGGTGACCCCGGAACTGGCTATCTACCGATCCGAGCTTAAAAAGCTTTTGACTACTTATGGCACTACAAAAATACCCAGGTTTTGCCATATAAGGGATCTCTGTTCTAAATTAGGCAAGGAGGACTTATGGAGGACACCTGAGGTATCATGTCCCTTAATCTCACGGCCAGAACTGGTAAGATCTTATAGATCATTCAAACTTTCCGTTATCCAGGAAAGTTCTTCCTGTGGCCGATTGACAGCAGAGTTTTTACAAGATAAAGATGAATATAGTAGGGAAGTCTTCCTGGATGACATCCAACCCACTCTGGCCAGGAAATTGTATGTACAGCTTAGATTAGGGACTCTACCGCTTTATGCACATATCAATAAGTGGTCCAAAACGCATACTGGTGAATGTCCCGCCTGTAAATACAAGGAAGAGACTGAGCTACATGTCCTGCTTCTTTGCACCGCTTATGCACTACCGCGACAGCGTTGGCTTATTCAACTATGTAAGAACTTAGGATTTGTACGCTGTGAGGAGGCATACAGAGTATTAAAATATGACACTCATGCCCCCACTGTTTTTGCCGTATCCCGTTTTTTAAATTCTATGTGGCACATACGGCGGACTTTTTTAAAATAGTATTTGCACTGATAATCCTGCGTATTGCCAAACCTATCCATTTTATCCTGGTTTTATTTCTTTGTTTTATTTAATTTTACTGTAGTAAATTTCAGAATTCGTCTCCATTTTAACAGATGACTGTATATACTACACCCCAAATTGGCTTAGGCCTTGGAACAAATTGTAAAGCTACATTTTATTATGGACTCAAATAGCTCGGTCGACAATTTTGCCAATTTTGCAATGTGAAGTTATATCCTGGCTGTGTAGTCTTATGATGAAATTGTACATATTTTATTGTGTTTTTCCTCTGATATGTACTTTTATGGTCTTTGTGGCCGAAATAAAGTTATTGAATGGAATGGAATAATTATTGCCAAACTAATCAATAATTAACCATCCTCTGCTACCAAAACTGATCCAGCGATCGATAATTTTTTCACGATCAAAGGCCCATTTACACTACCCAACTAATCCCTTCACGCTGGGGTTCAGTGCGATGCAAGTTTATTCCTAATTCACTAATTACACTTTAGAACCTGCATTTCTCCTAACATGATAAATGTGGCGACTAACCTTTTGATGTTGAAAAGTTGATGACAATAATATGTACTTATCTATGCTACTAAATAATAACAGACTCTGTGTGTAGTTTGTTATTTATCGTAAACTAATGTGAAATAAATGCTCATCAAATACAGTTACACAAATGCAAGTCATGGATTATCACAGAGAGAACATTTGCAATGTATAAAACAAACTCATGTCAAATAAACAATGCATTGAAGGAGTGGATAGGCGAAGAGAGAAAAGTTTCAGAGACAAAATACATTTGCAAATGAATTTGCAAATTTAGGAGATTATCTATACTAACCCAAGTAAGAATCAGGGAAATCTACCCCTCTGGCTAGTCAGGGCAACAAGGCCACTCAAATAGAGTCAAGTGGCAAAGATTAAGTCAGGAATCAGGAAACATGTAGGCCTCTATCTGGAAAACAGCAAACCGACGACAGCGACGATCTCCCGCTAGCTAAACACCAGCCGACCAGTCTCCTAAACCACACCCACCGGGGACTTTCAATTATACCCTAAACCTAAATGTCCA
The DNA here is from genome assembly GCA_963921515.1 of Calotriton arnoldi. Lineage (NCBI taxonomy): Eukaryota > Metazoa > Chordata > Amphibia > Caudata > Salamandridae > Calotriton > Calotriton arnoldi. The sequence goes on from CAWUFW010005879.1 coordinate 668,815, forward strand.
ACCCACATATGTTTCAATATGAGAACAAAATCCATCTCCCATTGGCTAAGGTTGGGGGTGTACTGTCACACCACTCTCATCATGACCATTTTATTAAATGTCTCTTTGTTTTAAACATTCAGCATTACGACAGATTCATCCCAGGAAACAACTTTGAACACAATCGTAGTAAATATTTCCTTCAGTTCCTTGCATGTTGCAAAACTCTACGCCTCTATTGTTCGCCTCTGCCATCTCGTGAAGGAAACTGTTCACTTCCACTTTGTAATCTTATTTTTCTTTTCCGCAGCTTGACAGACATTCAGTACACCATGAAGGTCATGTACAACTTTTGCGTTCTCCCTCTTCTCATTCGAATCTTCCTTTTGGACATTTTAATTTTCAGTCAAATATTTAACCCCAAACTGACATGCAGAAGTGTAGGCCCATGCTTACTTTTCTACAGAAAACAAACACAAACATTTATTATTTTCATGAAATGTAATTTCATAGCACACCATCCCAGCATTGCACTAACCTATGTATAACCTGTGTTATCCCTAGCAGAATATTATTAACGTGCACATAAGCAGCATTAGTCTTTTTATCAAAGCACTTGTGGCCTAGTTCCATGCATTAGTATACGCATTAGTTTTACACATGCGCAAAAGCATTTTCCCTTAATTTAGCGTTCTTTTAATAATATTTTTCACAGCACACTGTTAACAAATGTTACTGAGGGTTCAATCCGAGCAGGTTTTATTTTCTCAAAACCCTGCTCCATCAGTTCCAAGTCTTCAGGTAAGTCGACATAAAAAAATAAACACAAGAAGTATAAGTGGGCCCCGTCCCTGCCTTACCACTCTGTCACGAGAAGTCAACGCACCCTGCGGTCTTGCTCCTAATCCCCTACTGAAGAACTGATTTAGCAGCTGATTCAGAAGCACCCCTAATTTCCAGGTCCGTCAGTGATGCTGCAACAAAATTGAGACATTTAAGGAAGCCTTTCTTTTCATTTTTGGTGCCTGATGCACCTTAGGGTTCCACTGATCTGTCGAGTCTTCCAGCTGGGTTACCACTGGCAGGTCCACACTTTGCAACAGCTGTGCCTCCTGAATGTGTTTCTGGGTCATCTCCGACTCTGGAGCCCATTCCACACCTAGCATCACCATCCATGCCAGTTCCTGCAATAAATAACAGACGTTACCTCAGATGCTCTTTCCATGCATGTAATGCAATGCGTTAACCTTCACAACACATTGTATTATATTGTGGGACTTTACCAAACATTTTAGTGGTAATGATTGTTTTAGATCGATCGATCTATCTATCTATCTATCTATCTATCTATCTATCTATCTATCTATCTATCTATCTATCTATCTATCTATCCATCCATCCATCCATCCATCCATCCATCCATCCATCCATATGTATACAGAGAGAAAGAGATATAGTTTTTTTGCCAAAGATAATGCGGTGCTCAGGGAATAGTGATGTAAATCCTTTAATTATCCATAATGTGAGAGCAAACGGATGACGCCAATACGTTTCAACCTTGCGATCTTGTTCATGGCTATTGAGTCTTTTCTCAATGTCACCTTTTTATACTTGCCTGATTCTGCCTAAAATGATGCATGTTGGGAATTGTAGTTCACATTAAAAAAAAGAACAGTAACTTAATTGTATAACACACCCATGAATAAATGAAAAAGGAAAATGATAAACAATGTATCTGATTCGTTCGTATCATAAATATGGTTACTTCTAAAGTATATTTTTTTTATAAGGAATGTGAATATAAGTTACGTCATCTAGTTCTTATAGTGTGTCCAAATGAGAACTGAATGTCCAATTATTGTTTTCAACCCATTGTAGCCTAAGTGGCTAGATGTCAATGTGAACGATATACTGTTTCTTGATCATATGACATCGGAATTTTTCCAAATCAATGGCCAAGTTGACTATTATCAATTTGTATTATAGCCTAAGTGGCACATGTTCAAGTTACACATTCCATTGAGGATGGTTATTTCAAATTAGTGATCTGTCATATTCAGTAATCTGTGGTCTATAATGTATTGCTGCCCAATTGTGATCATCTCCACTTATCTTCATTAGTTACCGCAAGCCTCCTCATCGAGATTGGTCCAGAGGTCAGTCTCAGTCCTGCTCCCGAAGTCACAGGAGCCCATCCCGCAGTCACTCATCGTCGCACTCTAGATATTCAGGTAAGTTGAAGAAAAAACAAGAAATCCAAGTTGAACTCTGCCCCTTCTCCGGCAATCTAGTATTCATGAGAAGGCACGAGGGCATCACCATACCTCTTGATTAGACTCTCTGGATCCTTTCTGACTCCCTCTGGCACGCCCTAGGGCTCCAAGGAGCAGACAGGGCTTCCATCTGGGATACCGCCAGCGGGTTCGCCCTCAGTACCACTTGAACCCTCCGAAACCACCATTGGTCCTCCCCCGGCTCCAGTACCTACTCCGCCTCTACCTCCACTGTCAAGGTTTGTCCCAGAGCATCATCGCTGACTCTACAGATGCCCGAGGACGAGGTGCCCATTGTGCTCTAGGATTCAGGGTTGGCGCCAGTAAAACCTCGACTGAGGCTGTGCTCAGTTTCCATTGCCCTGCAGACTCCACCACTTGATATCCCACCTTCACAAGAAAGGTCCTATACAATGCATTCCTTATTTGGTACATCTTTCGAAAACATTTATGATGCAGTTGACAAAATTGGCCAACTCTACCATGAGGAGAAATGGAGTGATGATCTCAAAGAGGCCAGTAGCCTTGACACTTCTCCTGATTGTGTCCTACTAACACCCCCAGGGAATGTCACTAAAGAGAGTGCTTCGTTTGCGGTGGTCATGCGGATGGCAGCCGACGTTCTTGACCTACAGCACCCCACCTTAGAGGTCACAACCAATTTCCTAACGGAAGTGCTCCAGCCAAGTCACACCTCCACTTAGCCCCTATTACATTTTAATGAGGCTGTCATTGATGCTCTCCTACAGGCCTGAGCCAAACCTTGCTCTTGCCCCCAGTAAATCGCCAAATTGCAAGATGCCACCGATCTGCCCCACACAATCCATAGTTTAGTCTCAGCACCCCTCTCCTGAGAGCTTAGTGGTGCAGGCGTCTACTAGTCAGACAAACCCAAATACTTTACAGACTGCTCCCACCAAAGGGGAGCCCAAAAGAGTGGAGAGGGACCCATATTGGCAGCCAATCCAGCCTCAGCAAAGTGCCCAGCAGTGTCACGGCTCAAGCCATGATGCCCACACCTTGCCCGGTCAGGGTCATTGAGTCAGTCAACCTACTACTCATCACCGCTGCAGCCCCACCTGCCAAATCCCTTCAGCATGCCCTTAGTGGAGCACAGTCACCTTGTTGGAGTCAGGATCCAACGATTCTTGCTGTGTTTGCAGGCCGTAGCATCAGACAGGTGGGTCCTGCAATGGTTTATGGTGGGACTGGAGCAATTTCAGTTCCCTGTCCTCACCTTTGGTCTCACCAGTACCCCTCAGAGGGGGTGGGGAATTCACAAAAGGGATGGCACCTCCTGCCATCTTAGGAGTTTACTATCAATGTGCCAAAGTCAAATCTGACTCCTCCTCAGACACTCCACCTTGTTGGAACTCTGCCAAAAACGGTTCGGGTTTGTGCTGTTCCTCCAGAAAGGAAAGCCCAGGACATTCTTTCTATGTTCCCAATCTTTCAGCCTCTGATCTGACCTGGATTTTAGTGACTCTAAGGCTATTGGGATTGATGGCCGTCTGCATCCTGCTGACATATGCAGGCTCTGAAGGGATATGAAGTCTCATCATGGGGACCTCTCCTACCACGTCCAGAATTCAAAGGATACCGAAAAAGATCCACAGTGAAGGCTACTGGACCGCATTTGAGTCAGTGGCAGACCCTTCTCCCTAGCCCACCCAGAGCTCATGGTGACTGATGGATTGCTTCTGGGTTGGGGAGGCTGCCTGGTAGAGGGGGAGATCAGGGACCTCTGGTCTCCGGCGGAGTCCTGGCTCCATATCAATCTTCTAGAGTTGAGGGCCATCCACTTGGGGTTAAATGCCTTACTTCCGTCCATCAAAGGAAGGCTTGTAGAAGTGCTTAAACATCACTGCCATGTGATAGTGCAGCAAACAGAGCGTGGTGGGATCACGGACCCTGTGCCAAGAGGCCCTGGGCACTCTGGAAATAGCTGGGCCATCAAAGTTTCCTTGTGGCGAACCACAGGGCAGGATCCTTGAATGCCAGGGCAGACGAGCTCAGCCGTCAACGCCTAGCGATATATGAATGTAGTTGCACTTGGCGGTGGCGCAAGGTCTCTTCTGCGAATGGGAAAAACCTTGTCTCAATCTATTCGCCACTGCTAAGAACGAGCAATGTCAGCACTTCTTTGCATTTCCAAGGCGTATCACGCTAGGAGATGACTTCCATCGATGCCTCTTTTTCCCTGAGTAATAAAGAAGATCAGGGTAGACTGGACCCAAGATATCTTGTGGCTCCATGTTTAGCACGGACTTTACGGTATCCAGAGTTCCTGCACATGAGCATCTGTTTTCCAATCAGTCTTCCCCTTTGGGAGGATCTGCTGTTGCAGCAACTGGGCAGGGTTCTACACCTGACCCTTTGCAATCGCCACCTTCATGCTTTAAGACTGAGCGACGACAGCTGAAGACCTTTGACCTTCCTCCAGAGGTGGTTGATGTCATCTTCGCAGCCAGATCAGCACTTACTATCAAAATCACTTGTTGTGATGTGTGTTTTTTAAAGGTCTACAACATCTGTTTCATACCGCTCCCTTCGTCATGCCACTGTGGGGCCTTAATTTGGTCCTCACATATTTGATGTGCACTCTGTTCAGTGTATTTCTGAGGTTTAAAAAAAAATGTAAAATAACAATATAAAGGGTGTAATGTTAAGTAAGGACGACCTACTGGCTTTGTAAAACGGTCAGGGGACCAAAATATAAAAGGTAGGACTAATGGCTTTACCAGAGGGTCAGAATGTCAACTTATAATGCAGACCATGTACATACATTGCAATGATTAATTATAATTACGGCCACAAAAAATGTTTAATAGAACATTTTTAATCAAAACAACTATAAACTTGTTTTGAGTTTTTCTTCAACACTCTTTAGGGCACAAAATGCATCCAAAGGACCAACCAGAAGGGGTTCCTGCACTCCAGCTGAAGAGCATAAAGCCCCAGCACGGAATGCTTTAAAAACTATAGTAAGCTCTCCTGACGTCATGTATTCAAAGACCCAGAAGACTGACTGCAATTTTTTTAAATGTTCCCAGGGGGGCTACTGAGCTTCCTGCAGCCCCTACAACATTTAAATGTAATTATTTGTGGTGCCCCTTCTAGGGGCACCCAGAGGATTAAATATTACCTCTCCGTGGCCTTTTCCTGGCATTACAGGGTGTTCCCTGACAGGACGAATGAATATGAAATGAGCAGCTATTCCACTCATTTCATATTCTCATTTTTTTTGGTGCCCCGGTTACAGCTGAATAGTTGGGGGGCAGCCCAAGGCCCCCTGAGTCCTGCCAGCACCCATCCTGGGCGCATTGGTAGCTGGCTCCATTGTTTTGTTACCTCCTCCCAACCCCCCAAAGGAGCAGGTTTTGTTTCTGCTCCTTCCTGCCGGGTGAGAGCAAAGCCTATGTTCCCTGCCTGGGAGAGCGATGTCAGCATGTTACATTTCTCCCTCCTAGGCAGGGAACAACAGTGTCCCTGTGGATGGGGCCGTACGCCCCATCCCCAATCAAATGTTTCATCTGGCCTCAGGGGATTGGGTCCCCTTGGAGATTAAATGGCACAGGGATGGGGCGGGGGGAGTTTCTCACCCTCCTCCCCTTATGTTCACGATGCAGGACCTCTCTGGGCCGTGGCTCACCCCAAGGGTATTCAAATTGAAAAGAATAGGAGCCCGCCCTTTTATTTAGATTTTTTTATTTTACTGCACTGTAGGAAAGTGAAATATGTGGTATGGGTGGGTGGCCTTACCATGTAATATCACAGGTCCCCATAGATGATCCTTGGATTCATACCAATAAATCCTTAGCTCACTCCTGGTTGAGCGGCAAAGAGTAGTCAGGCTTTACTAGAGGAGTGTGTGTTAAGCATTTCGAGTACCAACATGGACGATGAGTGATTGTCAAGACTCGAGAGAAATCTGATACCAAGGTATAAAAATAGAGTGTATTTGTTATCCTAATTTAGACACCAAAACGAACGGGATATCATAAATATAGCGGAGTTATAGACTTTGAAGCAATATTAAATCAATGCAGTAAAATATATAGACAAAATAACATTGCGGTTAATGGCAAAATCCACTAGTGACAGTCGGTCACTTACAGGTCCAGTTACTTGGAGCCCTTATACGGTCATGCGGGCCCCAGGACCAGGTCACAACAGTCAGATCAATTTTACCTAGCCTCTGAAGCCCGAGTGCAGAGTTGTTCTCTCTGTCCTTGGTGCTGAACGGGAGCCACGGGTGGTGCTGTTTCTACCGCTTACACTGTGCTGCAAGAAACAAAACGCAAAAGCCCAACAGGTACACAGCTGCTAACGTCGGATGATGGTTAGACGATGTTCTCTGTAGCATCGGGTGTGGGGGTCGGTTACCGGACTGGTGACCAACAAGCCTTGGCAGCGGCAGGGGACTAGTGCCACTAGTCTGGGTGAGACTGAGTGTGCTTCTGGCTTCCACAAGTGTCCCTCTCTTCAGGAGTGGCGAGTTTTGGCCAAGGATGAGGGTTGTTCACTTAGTTCCAAATCTGTTGCCTCAGGGACAAAGCATCCCTCTTTTGCTTTGTGCTGGTGAGTAAAGTCCTGTTGTCGGCAACGCGGGTCTCTTGGTCCTTCCTTGAAGTAAGTTATTCAGATCTGGTGTCAGGGGTGTCCCTTAAATCCTAGATTTAGGGGAGTTAGGGGTATGGGAGCTAGTAGCCAATGGCCATTTAGTCCCTGCAGCTAATCCGCCCTTGAGGTGACCACATCCGGTGGTGTAGGTCACCTTTTCTACCTAGAACCCACTATTTCTGTCCTCCTAAAGATGGCAGTATAACATTTTAGGTGTACAGACTAGGCTGCTCACCCTAGAACTGTGGCCGTCCTTCCTGGGAGTGTAACCTCCTGCATAGCTAATTTCCCACCTTGCCCGGGTGCAAACATGCATGGGGCAAGGGGAGGGCTGTTTCCTCCTTAGGACGACAGCCCAGATGCATAACAGAGGCGGAGTAGCCTTTGAAGCTCACTGCTCTGATGTGCCAATTTACTAGCCAACTGGAGAGGAGGGAGGTGTGACCTCCTTTCTGTCCAGCTTTTATTTCTGACTCCTGGGAGTGAAAACACTGCCTGGCAGGATGTCAGAATCTTGTCTTGGCTGCAGCAGGAGCAGGAAAGTGCTGACTGGCCAGCCAGAGCACAGTAAAGCTGGGGGCAACCAGAGTGTAAACTCTAAGGTGCCCTCTGAGCGCATGCTACGTCAGCCAGGGCACAAAAGTTGTGTCAGTGGTGAGAAGGCATGTTGTTTGATCCCAAACATGGCTTATTTTAGGGGTACCATAATGGAGCTGCCAATCTCGAGGGTGCCCAGTTGGCAGCCCATGTTATCCTATGGACCGCTAACACATATAGTGGTTCCCAATGGGAAATACCACTATAGGGACATATAGGCTTACACTTACATGTTCACACCTTAAATATAATGCACCCTGCCTCCTGGCCTGAGAAGGCCTTCCTTAGGGGTGCTTTACATTGGGGTGCCTTACGTACATTAAAGTCAGTGTATGTGATTGTGTCATCCATTGTGAGGGTACAGTCGAGTTCGAGCAGTTTGCACTGCTCCTGCAGTCTGTAATGGCAGGCCTGCTGTCAGTAGGTTGCATGGGTTGCCCAGGGTGGCACAAACCCGTGATGCAGCCCTAGGGGCCCTTTTACCACCAATGCCCTGGGTTCCCCTCATACCATATAAGAGGGTCTTATAATGGGGTAAGGCTTTTGCCAATTTGGTATTACCAAGTCGAACATAACTGTTTTAGGAGAGAGCACAGGCACTGGAGTCTCGTCAGCACAATCCAGTGCACTATCAGAGCTATAGCCATCAGCATTTTTAAGCAAAATGTAGGGGTCACCATACAAAAAGGGGCACTTTCCTACATGCAGTAATACTGCCATACTGTTTAAAAAACAAATAATAGGTTTTTGCCCTGGGGTAAGGCCTGGGGGGTGGACAGAGTATCCCTATAAATTGCATGGGGAAAAAGCATTTTAGGGCCTCCCCTTTTTCTCAGCCCCCCGCTTGATGGATCACCCCGAAACTTTCCAGGAAGGAGCTTTACCACGCAAGATGAACTGTATTTTTTTTTTGTAAGTATTCTGAAGATTCGTCAAATGGCGCCAAAGTTGTTGTCAAATCAAAAAATTAATTCCTTCTGGAAACCTTGTCCTAACTATAACTACCTAGTAGCGACTGCCACGACAAATTAAAATAAACATATATTTTAAAATGTCATTTAAAAAAATAAAGTATACTTCATGACAAAGTACCACTTAATAAAGTACCTTAAAAAGAGGTGCTTGGTACTTTATTGAGTGGTACCATACTGCGTTGTAAAAGATGCGTGGTAAAGGGTGCATACCCCTGCCGTTTCAACACCAACTCCGGAGGAGGACATCAAGCCCATACTTCTGTCCTACTCCAAACCGAATCTATCTCGGCTGAAGCCATGTGTGAGTTCAGTTTCAACACTCCTGAACCGCATAACTTATGGCTGACAAAACTCTGCCTTTGCCTACGAGCCCCACTCCAGAGTTCAATCAACTATCTGAATCAGACTTGGACTAGATGAAACCAGATTATGGTAATGGTGGGGATGAATTTTCCCATAATATGATGTTGACAATATTTACATGGTTGAACAAGAGTCCAGTGTGCTCTATATTACCCCTGACACTGGTCTAGGTTTCCCTCTGGTCTCCCTACAGAAGAATCAGCTTCTTTTGACATGTCATGTGTATTTGTAAATTGCGCTATCTCTTGCCAGGGTATCCTGGCACTGAATGGTGATTAGAAGGGTGGCCGAAGTCTTTGATTTGCCATACCTTTCAGATGAGATCAAAAATAACATCCTTACAGAAGTGCTGCAACCCGGACAATCCTCATCTAAGCATCTGCTGCCAATTAACAAGGCCCTAACTGACACTTTCATGGGCATTTGTTCCAAAACCTGCTCCTGTCCACTAGTGAGCAGACAGGTGGCACGTCTCCACAGGCCAGCTCCTGGTCACCCTGCCTTTCTCACGATTCATCCTACTATGGAGAGCCTTGTGGTACAGGTCTCCACCAGCAGAGTTAACCCCAATTCCTTTCCTGTGACCCCCGCTGTACAGGGAGTCAAAGAGAATGGAGGCATTTGGGAAGAGGATGATTTCCTCTGTAAGCATCACCCTCTACTGGGAAAGTACTTACGCATTTGGGGAATCGATTGCAGATATCTTGCTTGCAGTCCCACATGAATTTCAAGCCAATTTAGCACTGACCATTCTGTATGGCCAGGATACTGCCAAATACATCATCCAATCAGGGCTGCACACAACAGACTTCTTGGGCTGAGTATCAGCACTAGTATAGTGCTCCAGGCACCATGCTTTGAAGAGATCCATAAGCTTCTTAGGTGATGCTCAGGCATCACTCATGGATGTGTCTTTCAATGGGGCTTGCCTCTTTGGTGAGAAGGACGTCTCCGCCTCAAGCACTTTAAGGAAAGCAGGGCAGATATGCGCTCCCTTACTCTTTCTACACCTGCAAATCAGTACATTTCACCCTATTCAAGGCATCGCTAGAGGCTTCACCTTCAGGCAAAGTCAAAGCTCACTAGCCCAACTACAGGCACCCCAGTCCTTTTGGAGGTCAGGTTAGGTTATCTAGCCAGCAGCGCCCAGGTCAGCGAGGCAAAAAAACTTTCCAACACCAAACTTTTCTGGCAACTGTATCCAAGCTGCTTTAGTTTACCGTTAGAAGCACATGACTACCATGTGAGAGGCAGACTCACAAAGTTTCTCCACGGGTGGCAAGCAATAATGTCCGATAGACAGGTCTGCAGATAGTCTAAAGGGGCTATGCCACTTTCTGTCCCAGTATATATCCCACCTACATCAGACGGCTTTCAGAGAACCATTTGTCTATTTTGCTGCAGAAAGTCTATGCTGTTTAAGGGAAGGAGTTCTACTGCCGAAGAACAGCAGAGGCCTTCTACCTGATTTATACTTCGACCCTTAACAATTTCCTGCTGGAGGGAAAATTCCAAATGCTATTACTGATGCTCCCTACCCGGGATCCCGGAGACTGAATGGTGAAGTTCGACCTTCACGATGCCTATTTCCATGTCCCCTTCCTGCACGTTTACATGCGCTATCTGCAGTTCAAGGTGGACCACAAGCATTTTCAGTGTGCTGCGGTCCCTGAAGGTGGTGGTCACAGTGTATCTTCAGCGGTCAGGTTGAAAGTCTTCCCTTACCTCGATGACAGGCTATTATAGTCAGACGTGCCACAGTCAGTCGTGCACCACCTCCAGATGACAGCAACCCTCCATACATTGTTGGAGGTCACAATCAATGTGCTGAAGTGTCACCTGAATCCTTCACAGAGGCTCCATGTCACTTGAGGCATCCAAATTAAGTGCATGTTCGGGCCTTCCTTCAGTAACAACACGTCCATGACATTTTGACTATGTTCCTGATGTTTTGGCCTTAATTCTTGGTCTTGGTGAGGATGGTTCTGAGGCTTCTTGGCGTCTTGTATCCTACTTTTGGCCAAAACCAAATAGCGAATGCGAGCTCTGTAGTGGGATTTGAAGTCTCAGTGGACTGAATAACATGGCAACCTTTCAGATTCCATCCAGCTTTTGGAAGACACTGCAAAAGACCTTGATGGAAAATGGCCCTCTCTGAAGGGTCAGCCCAAACATTTGCTTTCCTCCTCTTCTGACCTAATTTGTGTTGGCTTTAAGACTGAGTGAGTCCTCAGACCTCGGTCCTAGGATCGCACTCTCCCCGGCAGCTCCGCTGTGCTCTGCGTCGCCTCTGGAAGCCCCACCGTTGCAGGGTTCGAGACTACCCTGATTTTGGTTTTCCTTTTGGCGCTCTGTGGCTCTGTAAATTAGTGTGATTGTGCCTACTGCTGTTGTGTTGGTTTTCCCTTATTGTCCATTTGTTTTGTGCTGTTTTTTCCCCTTCATTTTCACCTCCGTTCCCGCCGCCGCTGACCCGTGACCTCTCCCCCTTACCGCCCCGCTCCCGCCTCCCAGCTGCACGTCCCTCCCCCCTCCCCTACATAATGGCAGCCGCTGCGCGGTCGCGCCACTAGCGCACCAAAGGCGCGCCTAAGGCAAGCCCGTCTGTGCCCGTCCGTGACCCGACCGCGGCCAGCGCCAGGAACCCTGGATCTCCGGGACCCCGCCGATAAAACTCCGCCGCACTCCACGCACTCAACCCCGGAAGATACACCGACTGCGAAAGATCCTCGGCCATCACCACCCATGGACAGTTCTCATTCAGACTCTGCCGCAGATCCTTCACCGTCGACAAAACCACCGCAACCGCCGAAGGCCCGCCTGACGCACGCACCGCCGAAACCCTAACCTGCATTCTCCTCAACGTGCGCTCCCTGCACCGACATGCCATAGAGATCTGGGACTTGATCGACACCCTCTCGCCCGACATCGCCTTCTTCACGGAAACCTGGACCAACGCCACCTCCGGCCCCGACATCGCCACTGCCATCCCCGACGGCTACAAGATCCAGAGGAAGGACCGCCCAGACCGAGGACTCGCCATCGCACACAAGACCCCACTCCGACTCTCCACATCCAGCACGAGTGACCCCCACTCCAACACAGAACACCTCCACTTCCAGATCCAGACTAGCCCCAGGACCACGCTACGCGGCACCCTCATCTACAGACCACTGGGACCTCGCACCCAGTCCGCAACTACCATCGCCGAGCTCGCCGCACCCCACTCCATCACCTCCACGGACTACATCCTACTCGGGGACCTGAACTTCCACCTCGACAACTGCGATGACCCCGACTCCACCACCCTCCTCGACAACCTCGCCAACCTCGGACTGAAGCAGCTGGTCAACACGCCCACGCACAAAGCTGGACACACCCTCGACCCTATCTTCGCGGGTGGGACAAACATCCGCTTCAGCCACACCACCCAGCCCCTCTGGACGGACCACCACTGCGTCCACTTCACCTTCAACACCACCATCGCACCCAAGCCCCCCGTGCCCGCCACGAAGGAACTGGAGCAAGGTCTCAGAGGAACACCTCAACACCACCCTCCTTCAAGCCCCCCCAGCGCCTCGACAGACACCAACTCCGCAGCCAGGGAGTTTCACCGCTGGATCTCCTGCTGCACCGACAAACTCTCACCTCTCCGCCGCCCCGCCAAACAACGCCCTCTGAAGGCTGCCTGGTTCACCACAGAACTACAAGAAGCCAGATGCTCCTGCAGACGCCTAGAGAAAACCTGGCGAAACCAGAAAACCACTGAAGCATGGAACAACCACAGGATCGCCCTGAAGGAATACCACCAGCGCATAAGAGACACCAAACGGACCTTCATAAGAGACAAAGTCCAGACCAACGCAACCAACGCCAAGGAACTGTTCAACGTCATACAGCAGTTCGCTAAACCCCCCAGCAAAGCCACGGACATCACAACTTCCCAAGAACTCTGCGACAAGCTCAGCTCCTACTTCCATCTGAAGATTGAGGTCCTCTACGACAACTTCAACGAACAGATGCCAGACACCCCCCCGCACCGCCGATAGGCCATCCATCATGACCTGGACTCCCGCCACCATAGAACACATCACCGCGACCATGAAGAAAACCCACTCAGGAGCCCCAACGGACCCCTGCCCACCGCACATATTCCACAGGGCCACCGCTGCCATCACACCCGAACAAGGACAGACCATCAACGCCTCCTTCATGTCCGGCATCTTCCCAGACGACTGGAAGCGGGCGGAGATTAAACCCCTCCTCAAGAAACCTACGGCCGACCCAACTGACCTGAAAAACTACCGGCCCATCTCTCTCCTCCCCTTCGCGGCCAAAGTCACCGAGAGACTCATGAACGCCCAACTGACCGCCTTCACTGGAGAGAACTCCATCCTGGACGCCTCCCAGTCTGGATTCCGCAGCAACCACAGCACCGAGACCGCCACTTATGACATCCACATGCTACTCGACCAGGGACACACTGCGGCCCTCATCCTTCTGGACCTCTCCGCAGCCTTCGACACCGTTTCACATCGCACACTCGCAGCCAGACTTCACAATGCGGGGATACAAGGAACCGCCCTCGACTGGATCCAATCCTTCCTCTCCGGCAGAACCCAGAGGAGCAGACTCCCTCCCTTCCTCTCTGAACCCACCGATATGAACTGCAGAGTACCCCAGGGATCATCGCTCAGCCCCACGCTCTTCAACATCTACATGGCCCCCCTTGCCGCCATCGTCAGACAGCATGGGCTCAGCATTGTATCCTACGCCGACGACACCCAGCTCATCCTCTAACTCACGAAGAAGCCCGAAGACACCAGACTCTGTTTCCAGGAAGGAATGAAGAATGTGGCAGCCTGGATGAAGGACAGCTGTCTGAAGCTCAACTCTGAGAAGACCTAGGTCCTCATCCTCGGACCCTGCACCTCCGCCTGGGACAACACCTGGTGGCCCTCTGCCCTCGGGAGCCCGCCCACCCCCACAGACCACGCACGAAACCTCGACATCATCCTTGACTCCTCCCTTTCCATGAACCGCCAGACCAACGCCGTCGCCTCCACCAGTTTCAACTGCCTACGCATCCTCCGCAAGATTTTCAAATGGATCCCCCCCGACTGCAGAAAAACCGTCACCCACGCACTCATAACCAGCAGACTGGACTACGGCAAAGCCCTATACGCCGGTATCAACAGAACCCTTCTACACAAACTCCAGACCATCCAGAACGCCGCAGCCAGACTCATCCTCGGGACACCACGTCACGAACACATGACCCAACACCTACGAGACCTCCACTGGCTCCCCGTCGAGAAGAGGGTCACCTTCAAACTCCTCACCCATGCCTACAAATCACTCAACAACATCGGACCCAAATACCTCAACGAGAGATTATCCTTCCACGTACCCAAGAGAAACCTCCGCTCCGCCGACCTCGCCCTGGCAGAGGTCCCCTGCATCCGCAGAAACAGAACAGGCGGGAGAGCCTTCTCCCACATAGCAGCCAAGACCTGGAAAAAGCTCCCTGTGAACATCAGATGCTCCCCGACCCTGCACACATTCAGAAAGGACCTCAAGGCCTGGCTCTTCGACTGATCCGGAGCTGCCCCCCCCAGCGCCTTGAGACCCTCACAGGTGAGTAGTGCGCTTTATAAACCCCTGATTGATTGATTGATTGAAGACTCTGAGCAGTTTCCCACTGCTAACCAGTGCTAAAGTGCATGTGCTTCTGCCCTAAACATGGTTACATTGGTTTATCCACAATTGGGATGTTTAATGTATCTGTAAGTCCCTAGTAGAGTGCACTACCTGTGCCCAGGGCCTGTAAGTTAAATGCTACTAGTGGGCCTGCATCACAGATTGTGCCATCCACACAAGTAGCCCTTTAAACTTGTCTCAGGCCTGCCACTGAGGAACCTGTGTGTGCAGCTTTACTGCCACCTTGAGTTGGCATCCTCTATTATTACACATAAGGCATAAGGCACCCCTAAGGTAGGCCTTAGGTCGCCCCTAGGGCAGAGTGCTGTGTAAGTAAAAGGTAGGACATGTACTTTTAAGTTTTACACCCCAATTTGTTTTTCACTACTGTGAGGACTACTCCTCTCGTAGGTTAACATTGGGAATTCCTTATTACACTTTTAAGCTGTAATTTCTCGTTGAGGAAGAGAAGCTCTCTCATGTTTTATATCATTGGAATAATAATAATGCATCCTCTTTACTGGTAAAATTGGCTTTAATATTACTTTTTAGAAATACCACTTTTAAGAAGTTGGTATTTCTCTGCTCTTAAAGCTCTGTGTGCCTGCATCCTGTCTCCAATATACGTCAGGTGGGTGACAGATTGCCTTTGCGCATTCCCTCTAGACAGCTACACATAAAGGAAGGTCACGTGTATCTGAGTGCCCATATGCTTCCTGACGGCTCATCCTGGGCAGATGGGAGGGAGGAGCTGACATACCTGAATAGGCAGTGTCCTGTCCTCACACAAAGGGCTGATTACCCCCTAGTGATAGTCTGGAGCCAGGGCTGGGAAAAAAGGACCTCTGCACGCTTCAAAGACCCTTCTTTGAAGTCACCCCCACTTCAAATGCACAACTGGGTATAAGTACTGGGTCTCTGACCCCACCAAATGAGACACTTCTGGACCTGTAAAGAACTTCTGTCAGAAGAACTGCTGTACTGTTACAAGGACTGTCACTCTGCTGGACTGCTCCTCTGGAAGAACTGCTTTTCTGCTGTACTGTACTGCTGCCTGCTGCTAACTGACCCTGCTGATGGAGAGCTTAACTCTGCCTTGAACCCAGAATGATCTCCAAGGGCGTGTTAGCTTGCCTCCTGTTGCCTAAGACTCCGGGATATCAAAGTCTCATCACCTATTCCTGGTCAATTGGAAGTGGACCCAGGTGCTTGCTCCAGTAAAATTGACGTATCTCCAGTCTGCGTGTAGCAGAACCGGCACATCGACCTGGTTGCGGGAACCAAATCGGCGTATCGCAGTCAGAGAAAGCACATTGCTTTAAAGAACCGACACATCAGAACCAACGCATTTCTGCCGCTGCAGTGTGGGAAGATTGATGCATCCCTTCAACTGCGTGGAGAAACCCGGCGCATCGTCTACAGAACCAACGCTTCTAGGTGAATTATCTTCAGAACTGACTCATCAACACCACTGGGTGAAAACAATTAACGCATCACCTTGACTGCAGGATCGACCCCGACGCATCGCTCGGCTGCACCCCACATCTCGTTGTTGCTACCAGGATCAAGTTACTGTGTTCAGCAGGCCTGTGTGGCTCCTGTATCTGCCCCGTGGCCCATCGCGGTCAGCCTGAACTCCTGACTTTGCCCCGGTCCAGTGCGACCAGATAACTCCCATTTGCGCTTTTAAGTGCTACAAACATTTTTATTCTTTAAGAATTCATATCTGGGGCGTGGCCAAGATGGTGGATGGGTAAGATGTCTTGATCCCGTCTCTTCGTTCCCGTCGCCAATCCGGCCGCCTGTTAACCCATAAATACCTCTGTAGGAACAGAGAAACGCACCGGAGGCATTGGTGCCAGTGAACGGGGCGGCCATCTCAGGCTGAGGCGAGCGAATGTTGCGGAGGGAGAGAGGCCCACGACCTGGAACAGAGGAACGCACAGGAGATACCTGTGAACCTAGAACCTGGTGATGGTGAGCGGGTCAGCCAGTGAGCAGAGCAGCCGCCCCGGGGGGGGAGCGAGACAGACACCCGCAGAGGGCTAGAGAGTGCGCACGGCAGCGGCTACACCAAGGCAAACCTTGGAGGACCGAGTGTTTTGGCCCAGGCCCTAATGCCCAGAGAGACTGAAGACGGGGAGGGTCGATCGGAGGAAGCATCTAGTGCTCAAAGCCATCGGGGAACAAGGGAGCCGTAGGTCAACAAGGCATTTGAAATGTGGAGGAACGACCTGTAATCACCTAGGCAGGCTCATCGCGACAGCTGGGCCATGACCCCACAGGTTGACAGTGGCTGGGAGTAGACGGCCCTTTCCCCTGTTGCGATTCCTGGCCCCCTAGATGACTGTGCTGCAACGAGGAGGCCAGGACCCATAAAGTGTGATTTGTGTTTGGATAGGGCCATAGATACGGCTGTGCCAGCACTGACCCCGACCCTGGCACCTAAGCCTCGATCCTACCATCAGATTGCAACAGGAGATAAGTGAGAGATGCGGGGGGACCCATTCACCCCCGCACGCCATCCCGAACCACCAAGAGGCCACAAAAACGCTAGTAGCTGCAGCACGCATACGCCCCAAATTGAGCCCGGACATTGAGAATCCTCGAGAGTGTTGCCCTTGACGATTCTGTCCCAGAGTACAAAAGGCCCAGGAGACCAAGAGCGAACAGACCACCTCAGAAAAGTGGCGCACCACGGCCACCAAGGATAGAGACCGGGGACAAACGACCGTGACCAGCTTAGAAGCAAGCTGTGCTGACCCCTCTTCCCCCGAGGCTGCGAGGAGAGAACTTTTCCTCAAGACGCTTTCGAACTGGTGCCTATCACTGGTGGGAGCCACTGCACCACAGCAGCGCAAAGGGAGAAACCCCTATCTGTGATGGTCTGGGACCCCGGGCGTGCTGGGAATCACCAGGGCACCGCCATCACCACTGGCCCTGTGGGCAAGAGGCTGGAACACCGGTTGCTGCCCAAGCTGAGGCCATGGCCTCTTGGTTGTGTCTGGACTGTGCGCACTCTAATCTGATCACACAGCAAGAGACTGGAGGTCCCACAAAAGCGATTGTACCACAGCAGTTGCCCTGTAACAAAAGACCAGACTAGCCAACACTAAGGATGGCCTCTGCCCGCTCCGAGAAAGACTGCACAATCAAGGACATGCTTTCAGAATCCTCGGGCACAGCAGCTGGAGATTGGGTCGCTCCACAGGAAGTGCCACAAGCTCAGGATAAGGCCTCACCGGACGAGCTAGCGACCAGAGCTTTTCTGGAATCCTTGTTCTCCTCCCTCAGAGATGACCTACAGGAAATCAAGTAAGACTTGTTGAAGGATATCAAAGAAGTCCGAAGGGACATGGACTCACTAGGAGATCGAGTTGTAACACTACAGGAACGTGGAGGCAGCTGTGAAGAGGAGATGCACACCCTACAGCAGGAGGTCCTCAGACTCCGAGAACAGCCCCTGGATCTTCAGGCACACACCGGAGACCTCGTAAACAGGTCTAGACGCAACAACATACACATACGGGGGTGGTGCCTGAGGCTGAGGAAGAAGATATGTTTGCCTATGTAGGGGACCTCTTTGCCATATCCTAGGAACAACTCCCAAGACTGTAATCAAAATAGATCGTGCCCATCCAGTTGGGAGAGCACGCCCAGAAGGGGCTCCCCCGGCTGACATTTTGGTGTGCCTTTCATGAATTCCCCGTGAAAGAACACATACTTTGTAAGGCGCGTGAGAAGCATCCCCTTAACCTCAGAGGCCAGACACGTATGTTATTTTAAGACCTAGCAGCAATTACATTGCAAAGACATCGCAAGTTCAGGACGGTCACACAGCACCTACGAGAAAAGGGAGTGGCCTACTCCTGGGGCCACCCTTTCCGTATATCTTCCACCTAGAAGGCAAGCTTCACCAACTACCTTCCCTTACCGAAACCTTGGCATCGACCCTGAACACGATGATCAGCCATCAACATCCTCTCCTGCCCACATAAGATCCTGCAGAAATCAAGGGAGGAACAGCGGGAAGAGGAGAGGTCTGACATGCCCAGACCTGGGCGAGATAGATGAGGGGCAACAGGCGACACTCCGCTCTATCCCAGAGGTTCTGGCCAAAACTGATGACTTGTAAGGTTCCTGCAGAGATGAGTATCTAATATGCACACGGCCAGGGAGGGGCGGGGAGAGGGACGGGATCACGGGCCCCTCTTTGGACCCCTTTTCTGGATTTTTAGACCTGGAAGACTGAAGTCTGACTCAGGAACTTATGTTACGAACATTGTATATTTTGATGTACACATTGTTGAGGATTTTTGTGTTGGGGACTATATTTAGGTTCACCATGGTTGCACTTCACACTTCATACAATACTTTTGCCCATAAAGCCGGTTCTCCTTCCCGTAACATACATGCCCATACGTACGCCATTCACCCCTCCTTGCAAACGTGATGCCAGATAACACCCTGAAAATATTAACCCTAAATGTAAAAGACCTGAACAACCCAGTCAAACGCAAAGCAATTTTATCCTACCTTGACAACTCTGGAGCGGATATATGCTTACTCCAAGAAACACACCTCCTGTCCAGAGACTGCCACCGTCTCCGCTCGCGGGCGTTCCCACAACAATTCTTTTCATCCGCTTCCTCCAAAACAGCAGGTGTAGCCATACTAATAGTGCGCTCTTTCAAGGGGACAATTGTACGTAAGGAGGCAGAGTTGAGAGGCAGATTACTCACATACCAGATCACATTGGGGAACATAACTTCCATAATTGGATCACTATACGCTCCTAACGACGGCCAAGAATAATTTCTACGTAAGGCACTAACAGAGGCACTCTCCCCAGTGGACAATGAGGTTTTACTAGGAGACCTTAATCTAGTTTTCAACACAGATCTCGATAGGTCGACACAATGACATGGACAGACCGGGACACTGTCGAAGATCAGTCATAAGTGGGTTAGAGATTTGGGGCTTTGTGATATATGGAGGGATTTCCACCCAGAAGAACGTGAATACACCTTTTGCTCTCATGCTCATAAGACATATGCAAGATTAGATTACTTCCTAGGCATGAGGAACATCCATAGCTAAACCACAGAGACAGACATTCTCCCAACAGTGCTCTCCGATCACTCAGCGGTAATACTCTCATCTATAACCCCATTATAGACCCCCTGCCGGGCATGGTGCCTGTGCGAAATGATGCTTCAGCGTCCTGCAGTGATATCCCAAATTCAAACAGCTATCTTAAATGATCTAACACTTAATGACGCGCCTGAGGTTTCTATAGCGACGCTGTGGGACGCGCTAAAGGCAGTTATAAGGGGACAGTTCATCTCTATCTCAGCTGCTGACAACGCGATACGAAGGGAGAAAAGAGACACTCTCTCTACCCAGGATAAGGAACTAGAACGCATTCACCAACGCACCGGTGCACCAAAAGTATGGTGCCAGTTAACTGCTTTGCACGCCCAGCTAGACGGCCTAGACCTTAACCCGGCTGAATACACGGCACTTCGCCTACGACATTCATACTATGTTGGAGGGGATAAGTGTGGCCGTCTCCTAGCCAATAAATAACGCATGAAACGCCAAGTGACGGGAATGACCTCACTACAATCCCGAAAAAACGGGCTTATCACTGGCGACAGAGACATAGCAAAGTCCTTCAAGTAGTTCTATGCAAAGCTATACACAAGACAAGATCTGGACCCCTTGGACAGCACTGCCTATCTCCAGGGAGCGAATACCTCTTGCCTCACCCAGGAGCAGGCAGAGGCGCTAGAGGACGACATACGACCTGAAGAGGTAATCGCAGCCATTTCTTGTTTAAAACCTTCCAAATCTCCAGGCCCAGATGGATTCCCTCCATCTTCTATAAAACATTCTGTCATGCTCTAGCCCCTATATTGACAAGACTCTTTAACTCCTTCACACAACCCGGTGCCATACCCGTATGAATGTTAGCTGTCTATTGCGGTAGTTCCCAAACCAGGAAAAGATAAACAACAGTGCAGTTCCTATCAACCTATCTCTTTGCTCAACATTGATTTTAAATTATTTACCAGCATTTTAGCACACAGGCTGGCTCCACTTTTGCCCTTAATCATAGATCCAGACCAAGCCGGATTTATTCCACACAGACAAACAGGAGATAACACCAAATGCATTCTACACATTATCGAAAAAACCACGCGGACCCCAAGTGACATTGTTATTAGCCATAGATGCCAAAAAGGCCTTCGATAGGGTACATTGGCCCTTCCTTGAGCAGGTTATAACACAGTTCGACCCAGTTGGAAAATTTAAGGCGCGAATTATGAATTGCTATCACCTCCCCATGGCATCAGTGCGGGTGAATAGCCACATCTCAGATCCCTTCGAGATAGGTAGAGGTACAAGACCAGGTTGCCCGTTGTCCCCCTCCTATTTGCTCTATGCATGGAGCCCCTAGCCCAGCGAGTAAGAGACGACCCTCAGATCACTGATGCAGTCTTTGGGGGGGAGCATCACAAATTGCACCTCTATGCAGATGGTATATTGCTCACCTTAGATAACCCCGCCCTCTCCTTACCAGTACTTCTAGAGGCACTGGAGGCATACAGACGGGCTTCAGGTTTTTGAATCAATGTAGAAAAGTCACAGGCGCTAAGCCTCTCGACACCCCAAAGGCTAGTGACAAGTCTACAAGCAAAATACCCTATACAGTGGCAACCCACTGCACTCCCCTACTTGGGAATTAAACTGGCGCCAACACTTCAACAAACCTCATCAATAAACTACCAAACCCTCTTATGGCAGGTCAGAAACGAGATGACTAACTGGAAATACCATCAGATTTCCTGGCTAGGCCGAATTGCTGTGGTCAAAATGACTATACTTCCCAAGATACTCTATCCATTTCAACTCTACCTCTCACCCCTCCCAAAAGAATGCCTACCAAGTTACAGGCAGAAATCTTTCAATTTGTATGGTCCGGAAAGAAAGTGCGCATGTGAATAGAGCTATGTTACACCCTACCCAGGGATGGAGGCATGGGCATCCCTGATCTCCATATGTATTACCGGGCGGCACAGATACAGTACTTGGTGGAATGGAACCAACCCGAATCAGAGAAACACTGGCTTTTCCAAATCAAAGCGGTGGCCGGTACTTCCCTATGGAAGGTCCCCTTCCTTAAGAAAACCCAAAGACCAAGGAACCTCTACCTTTCTCCTATTACACAAGTGAGTATGGAGGCGTGGGACCAAACAAACATCAAATGTGGTCTCACCTCTTTCCCTTCACCACTGACTCCTCTATTCAATAATCCAGACTTTACCCCGGGGCTAGACCCCGGGACATTTACGGAATGGAGACGATCGAAGTGTCGGGCTATGGGGCATATGATAGATGAGGCTGGGGTGATTCCCTTCTAGCAATTGAGCGAAGACTTTACCCTCCCTGAATCAGAAAGACTACATTATTTAAAACTTCCCCACTGGCTATCACACCCTAGTAACAAACTCTTCATTCAGAGACCCCTTACGGCATATGAGTATTGGCTGGTCTCTCACACCGCAGATAAACGTCTCATATTCGAGATTTATGCATTTAGTTAGTTAGGTGAGAAAGAATGGAGCGATATATACTATAGGGTACAATACACGGCCAGCAACACTTCCATCACCGAAACCTTTGTTAAAGTCACCACATATTGGTACCTCACACCATCTAGGTTGCATAAAATGTATCCAAACCGAAGCGATAGGTGCTGGAGGAACTGCGGAGACCAGGGGACCTTAGTACATATATTATGGGACTGCCCCCGACTCCAGCCATACTGGACCCAAATACTTGATGAGATAGATACTCACCTTGATACACAAATACCTAGATTCCCCGCGTACGTCCTGTTAGGTCTACCAAACCCCTTAACATATCCCTTGAAATCTAGGCGGGGCAGACAGATAGGCCTTGCACTAGGGGCAGCGACGCAGAACATTTTAACACACTAGGGCACATCACAATTGCCTACCCACATAGGATGGCTGCATAGGCTATGGACCATTTTAGGCATGGAGAGAATATCTTTGACACTCACAAATCAGGGCAAGGACTTTGAGAAACTGTGGAACCCCTATCTATCCCTCTTAACACAAGATTTTAGAGAACTGACATGCCCAAAATACCTACGACTTCTACGTCTACCAGAAGCGAACTCCAACACATGAGTGACTATGAATACACACGATGTGAACCAGTTATTTTTTTTTTTTGTCAAAAGTCTTTTTATTCAGCATCATAAGCAAATACAACACCATGAATACAGTAGGGTGTACAGGACCCAGAGTCAAGACATTCAGCTAGTGGTAGTCCAGTTTCACATATCGCTAGGTCTATTACAATCCCCCTGCAATCAAAAGAGCAGATGTCTGTTTTTGAACTTTCAACCCTAAAAACAACCCCTTAAGCAATAGAGAAAATAAATACAAACCAGAAAACCCCTCCCCAACCCTCCCTCCTCCCCTACCCTAGTGGTGGTGGTGCTATACGAAAATGAAGTAACATGGGTGTGTCAAAAAAGTGAGACTGTAAGAGCAGGGCCAGAGCTTCTAGGGGAGTGATGAGTGCTGCAGCCAACCCTTGTCGGAGCGATTAGAATTGAAAAAGATGCATAGCCCTTAATGAGGGAGGGCAAACCACTGAGGGTAGACCCCTGGACAGATAAGTTACTAGTGGGCCCCATTTATTTTCAAAGTTCTTGTAGTCATCCCGGAAGATATCTGCGAGGCGTTCCATAGAGAGAATTCTCCATAGACGGGCATGCCATAAGGATATCTGCGGCGCGGCTTTCTTTTTCCAGGCAAATGCTATCGTAAGTTTTGCCGCCCCCAGGCAAGCCCACAATATGGCCTTGTCAGCTTTTGTTTGATGTTCCAGGTCGGGGTCCCTAATGCCCAGTAGCGCCTATTCTATAGTTGTCGGGATGGGATACCCCAGCATGTCTTTGATATGGGAGAGGATTTCCTCCCAAAATGGCCGAATACCCGGGCAGTCCCATCAGATGTGACGGAAATCCCCCTGCAGCCCACAGCCCCGACAGCAGAGATCTGAGGTATCGGGGAAGATCCGTTTGAGTTTAGTGGGGTAAAGGTACCAGTCCAGGAGAGTCTTGTAATGCGCTTCCCTCAAGGCCACCGAATGGTTGTTTTTAGTAATGTCGCCCCAAATGTGTTTCCATTCTTCGTCCGAGATCTCCCTTCCCAGCACCTGTTCCCAAAAGGACATGTAGCGCGCCCGGGGTGCGTTTAATGTATTTAGTAGCATGGCATAAAGTGAGGAGATCGCCCCCTTCATGGTTCCCGCCTTTCGTACCAGTCGTTCAATAGCTGTGAGTTCCCTGGTAGCGGCCTCGCTCACGTGTGGGAGGGTGGCCCAGTGCTTAAGCTGGAGGTACTGGTAGTGTTCCCTGTGGGCAACCTGGAAGTCCCGTTTGCAGCTTTCAAACGTCATAATGTCAAAGTTGTGGAATAAATCCGATAATTTTAAGCAACCCCCTTCCCTCCAGCTGTCAAAGGGCCCCTCGCGCATTGCCGGTGGGAAGTCCAGGTTGAAGTGGATTGGAGTGTAAGGGGAGGGGAAAAAGGTCCATCCCTCTCTCTTCGTGACTTGGTCCCAAACTGTAAGAGTGGTGCATGTGGGCGTGCTAAGGTATGCGTTTACCGGCCTGTCTGACTGGTTTCCATAGGACATCCCAGATTGTTCGCCCCACAATTGCCCTGTCCATGTGGAGCCAGTGTTTGTCGGATTCTCTAGCCGACCACTCTGTCACCACCCTCAGCTGTGCCGCCTGATAGTACAGTTGGAAATCAGGTAGAGCCACCCCCCCATCTTTCCTGGGGCGCCGCAAGACATGAAAGGGGAGGCGCGCCCTCCCCCCCTGCCAAATGAATTTTATGACCAGTTAGCGCAGGCGAGGTAGGAGGTCTCGGTCTAGTGCTATTGGGAGTGCCTGGAATAGATACAGAAGTTTCGGCAGGACCCTCATTTTGACAGCGTTAATCCGACCCAGCCAGGAAATATAGCGAGGCTTCCATCTTTTAAAATCTTGTTTAAGCTGCGCTTCCAGCGGGGGGTAGTTAGCCTTATAAAGGTCTCCGATTTTGGGTGTAAGGTGTACTCTGAGGTATAGTAGGGAGTGTTTGACCCCGCAATCTCGTGGCGTCAGCATCGGAGAGTGTAAGATTTAGTATGGAGGATTTGGAAAGATTCACTTTGAAACCTGAGACCCGCTCAAAGTTCCGTAGTTCCTCTTGTACCGCTTGGAGTGAAGCGGACGGCTCCAAAAGCGTGAGCAAGATATCATCTGCAAAGAGGGACGCTTTATGGTCCGTGCCTCCAAAGCGTATACTTCTGATTGCCTCGTTGGCTCGAAATTGTGTAGCAAGGGGTTCGATACTGAGGGCAAATAAAAGGGGGGAGAGCGGGCAGCCCTGCCGCGTGCCTCTGCTAAGGGTAAAAGGGAGTGATTTGTAACCATTAACTAGTACCCGCGATTGTGGAAGATGGTAGTTGGCCCTGACCATGTTGAGGAACCTTTCCCCGAAGCCAAATCTCTGCATAGTAAGAAAAAGAAAAGACCAATCCACCCTGTCAAAGGCTTTTTCGGCGTCAAGCCCCACCAGTATTGCGGGGTTTTTAAACTTGGACACTTTCTCTATAAGGTGGATAGTGCGCCAAATATTATCATGTGTTTGTCGCCCCTTTATAAAACCAGATTGATCAGGGTGGATTAGCGTGGGCATCAAGTCCTCGAGTCTAGCGGCCAGAATCACGGAGTAGAGTTTTGCATCTAGATTGTGGAGGGCTATGGGCCTGTAGGACGCGCAGACCTGAGGGTCCTTCCCAGGCTTTGGGATGACAGAGATCACCGCCTCGGCTATTGAGGCCGAAACTCTGGTGTCCATCGCTATAGCATTGAACAGCGCAGTTAAGTGTGGGATTAGCTCGGAGGCATAACATTTATAAAACTGTGCCGTAAGGCAGTCAGGGCCCGGGGCTTTGTGCAGTTTGAGTTTAGTAATGGCCTGCCTTACCTCTTCTGATGCAATGGGAGCATCTAGCGGCTCCGCGGTCACCGGGGAAAGGTGGGGGAGATCCACTGAGTCGAGATATTGCTGTTGAAGGATGGGATCGGGGGGAGTGCCTCGGTAGAGGTCTCCATAGAAGGCGCCGAAGATATTAGCTTTAATGTTGTTCTCGTGAGTAAGGTGACCATCCGCGTCTAAGATACCCCCTATATACTCGCGTTCCCTCTTCTCTCGCAGTTGTCATGCTAAGTGGGTCCCCACTTTGTCCCCCTGGGGGTATGATGTCTGTCGTAATTTAAGCAGTGTGTATTCAGCTCTATTATTGTAAATGGCACAGAGCTTGCCCCTTAATGCGGTGAGCTGTCGCTGAATCGCTTGAGTGGGTGTTTCCTTGTGTGATTTTTCGACGGCCTCAAGTTCATCTTCTAATGCTAAGCGCTCCTTCGCCCTTTGTTTATTTAGGACTGCATTAAGCTGGATGCATTTACCCCTTAGGACCACTTTGAAAGCATCCCAGCTGTTTTGTGGAGTAGTGTCCGCCGGAGTGTTGAGTGTAAAAAATTCATTGATAGCGGACCTCAAATCTTCTCGGAGGGACTTGTCTCGGGTGATGGATGTCGGGAAGTACCATCTAGATGTGTCAGGTTTATTCCCTCCCCAAGCTAAGCTGACAGATACGAGGCTATGATCTGAAATTGAGATTGGCAGGATCTGGGCGGCTTGAAGGGGTCCCAGAAGAGTTTGGCTAATGAAAATGTAATCAATCCTGGAATAGGAGCGGTGGACGTGAGAGAAATACGTGTAGTCTTTGGTGACGGGATGCAATGTCCGCCATGCGTCGCATAGGCCCAACGTGAGTAATTTCTGCTTAATCCCTTTGGGGAAGCATGTGAGGGTCGCCCTGTGGGAGTGGGAGCTATCTAAGGTATCGTGCCAAGTAAGGTTGAAGTCCCCCAGAAGAATCACTGGACCCTCCGCGAAGCTGCCTATTAAGTCGAGCGTGCTGGAAAGGAACGTCGTCTGTCCAGAGTTGGGTGCGTAAAGGGAGATAAACGTGCACAGGGTTCCCCGCAGCCTTCCCCTCACCATTATGACTCTCCCCTCCCAGTCGGCCTTAACTGCTTCAGGCTGCAATTTGGCTTAGGCCCGGAAGAGCAGAGTCACCCCTTTATGTTTGGTGCTGGCCGATGACTTATAAATTAAAGGGTAGGATTTGTGGCGGAGCCGCATGTCCTCAGACTTTTTCAGATGCGTTTCCTGGAGTGCCACAACTTCGAACTGGCGGTCATTGATATATTTCCAGATTTTTTGCCGTTTTTGAGGCGAGTTTAGACCCTTAACATTCCAGGACGCTATGGAGACCATCGGATAATCTGAATACCCCCCCTGCCCATTGGCCCCCCCCTCGTGAGCCGCCCCCTTCAAGTCGCTTGCGCTGTAGTGCAGCTAGTTCAGCCGCTATGCATAACCTGCTCCCATGTAAACTAAAATCTAGCGCTACCCCGACACCACTACCAGGAACCCTCCCCCCCGTAACCAATTCCCCAACATCCCCAAGAAAAAATGCGCTGAGTCGCCAACAGGCTCTCAGCTCGAATCTTCGTTAAGAAAAGTAACAAAATTCCGGGCAGTACGGACAAGGCCCGTACCCCCTGGCTGCCATGCTGCAAAAGCATAGAGAACAATTGCAAAGATCAATTGTGACTTTAACACCTGTGCGATCTAGTCCGAAGTCCTGGTGTGTAACCTTGGTAGCTCTGCTGCCCCAGTACTACAGCCGTCATTGGCTCGGCATTTGAACTCCGTGGGTGATCCCATGTGTGTCAGAATAATCATAGCCATCTTCACTCAAAAAGACTATCACTTAGGGGTTGATCTGTTCTTTGTGACTGTTTGCCAGGAGCGGGTCTCCTGGGGTTGACCCACGCTGGTGGAGGGGCCCGTGGCGCTGTCGTCATCCGGCATTGGTAGGCCCAAAATACGCAGTCCCTCGTTCAGATCGGTCACATGGTGGGATTTATTCTTATATTCAAAGGCGAGACCAAAAGGATAGGTCCAGCGGTATTGTGTATTGTCTTCCCGGAGCTTGGTGGTGACAGGATGGAATGTTTGTCTGCGCGCCAGGTCCTGAAACACCGCGCACTTATAGCCCTGAAAGGAGGCCACCTCCTTCTTCCTTGCCGCGCTTAAGATGGCTTCTTTCGTTTGGAAGGAGTGCATCTTCACCAAGACGTCTCGTGTCCTTTTGCGATCCCCTGTCTGTGGGGTCCCCACCCAGTGAACTCGATCAATCTTTATCTTCAGTTGGCGAGGCGCCAGCAGCTCCGAGAAGAGTCCCACAACACACGCCTCGAGATCTGGCCCTTCCGCGCCCTCTTCCAGGTCCCGGATACGTATATTCTCCCTCCGAGATCTGTTCTCCAAGTCCTCTGCCTTCAGGAGTACTTGATGCAGTTGAGTCTGGAGGTTCAGCTAGATGTCGTGTAGTCTGCTAGAGCGTGCGTCGAGGTCCTGCGTCTGTTCCTCCACCTCTAGCACCCTGGTGCCCACTGCATCCACATCTTGACGAAAGGAGGCCATCTTCTCTGTAAGGTCAGCTTTCAGTAGGTCCATGGAGGCGTGCAAGTCTCGTTTTATCTCTTGACATAGATCAGCTTTAAAGAGAGGCCACCAGGTCTTCGCCTGGTCCGAGTCGGCAGAGGTAGTATTCTTATCTGCAGTGCCAAAATAGCGGGAGACTTTGTTCAACGCCTTCTTTGGTGGCATAGGGGCAATGCGGTGTACGGCACAGAGGCAAGCAGCGGTCTTTGTCGTGGGATAATGTCAAGGATCTAGCCCCGCACTCCCCAATCACCCCTTCGTGAGGTCGGGCCTGTTGCTGGCAATTACACTTTGGTGGCCATCTTAAGGTCAGGCAGCCTGCGAGGAGGACTGACAGCAAAACAGTGGCAGCTGGGAGTTTGCGATCCCATCAGGTGGGGCAGTATAGGGGCGAAGTAGTCCAGCCTACCTCATCCCCCTTGTCACCGCCGGTGCAGATTCGGGGCTTTATCTGGGGGTACTTCATCTTACGGGCGCCATTTTGAGGTCAGGCAGGCTTCTTCTTACAGTTCTTTCCCAGCAGAAATGTACATTACCGGCGAGATCGTAAATAGAAGCTGACCCGTCTGGCGAGCCTCCTCGGCAGCGGTAGCTGCCCTCCTCCCTCAGCGCCACTGCTTCGGGTTGCGAGTATGCCTCTGACGCGTTCCCTGGGTTACGATCGCGGTTTCACAGTACCGCGTGCCGTGCGCCTCCCCTCTGGATAATGTGGCAGGTCTCTGGGCATGCAGATGCACATCGGAGCTTCCTTAGGGGAGTCGCTGCCTCGGGGAGTGCTCTTCGTCGCAGGAGGCTCGGGCCCGCAAGTCTGGAGGCCTCATACGCTCATTACTCTACAAAAGCCCCGACCGGCGGCGATCCCCGCGCCATTTTGGAGGCCGACCCGGCGCCTCGTATCTTCTTCAGGTCCGCTTGCCAGCTGCGGAACCACTTTCAGGGCCTCCTGTTGCACTCTTGGTCAGCGCGATACCATGCCAGGTGACAACAGTCGGGACTCGGGTCTCTATGAGGGCGAAAAAACCCTTAGGGCAGCCACGGGGGTCCGGAGCTGAAGCGGCTCACGTCCGCTCAGCCATCTTGCTTGGCCACGCCCCCAACCAGTTATTTTTAATCCTGATAGCAAAGGTGAACCAAGTTTTAGGGGTGGGGAGGGAGGAGGGTGGGAATGTTTTCTTCTTTTCTGTTTTTTTTTAGATGGTTCTCTCACTCCCCCATTTTCCTTTAACTTTTGAATAATGCCAAATATCTCAGCTTAAGTGTCTAACATGACGCATATGATGTTGTATATTCCGTGCTCCTCGCATTCTTTTCAATAAAAAGATTTAAACCATAAAAATTCATGTCTCAGCCTCTACCTCTATGTATTGGATTTTTGTCGTTTGGGTGTTGTTTTATTTACAAAAATCATATCTATTTTGCTAACTTGGTGTGGAGTATTTTTCTGGTGGTTTCATTGTGTTACTCTGTGTTGTACAAATACTTTACATATTGACTCCTAAGTTAAACTTGCCTGCTCTGTGCCAAGCTACCAGAGGGTGAGCACAGGTTAATTTATGGTGTGTAACTAACTTACCCTGACTAGGATTGTCATTGGCGACCTCTCATTGAGCTCTGAAGAACCGGCGTCGGCAGGCATCTGTTCTGGAGGTCAGTGCAGGAGTCGCCGGGCCCTTGAAGTCACGTGTTGCAGATCGAACTCCTCGCTGTTGAAGTCTGGAGCGCCGGCAAGCGTCGGGGCTGCGGTGTGAAGTGCAGCGGTGCGGCGTGTGGTGCCCTCAGGTCATGGTGCAGGCAGTGGCTCGGTGACGGTCATCCAGCGGCGTCTGTGAGACCAGGGCTGCGGTGCAAAGTGATGCAGTGCTCGTCACACTGCTGGCAGGTCATGGTGCAAGCAGTGGCGTCGTCGTTGCGGAAGCTCTGTCGTCGGCTGACAAACCGGAGTCAATGGCGTCGGTAGACCAAGGCTGCGTAGCGGGAAGAAGGCGGTGCGTCGTGTAACTTACGAGCGGTGCCCTCGAACCATGGTGCATGCAGCGGCGTCGATGTCGGCATGGAGTGGCGTCATCGAGGATACCAGTGCGGCGTCGTGAAGCGAGGCAGTGCGAAGTGCAGTGCCCACAGGTCACGGTGCAAGCAGCGGCTCAGTGGCGGCATCAAACGGCGTCGTCTGTGAGACCAGGGTTGCGGTGCGAAGTGGGGCTGTGCCTTCTGCGGGGCCTTCAGGACACAGAGCTGGCAGTGGCGTCGGTGACGGCGTCAGGTGTCTTTTTCTTCTGTTGCAGACCAAAACACGCAGTTCCCAGTGCTGGTAGCCGATGAACTTGAAGTCTTTGCTGTTCCTGAGACTTCTTGAACAGGTGGCAAGCTCTACCTCAAGCCCTTGGAGAAACTCAAACAAATAAGTTGTAGAAAATTCAGTCCAGTCCTTTCTCTGCCCAAGACAGAAGCAGCCACTGAATACCAACACAGCAAAGCACACAGCAAAGTTGTAGTTCCTCCTCAAAGCTTCTCCAGCTCTTCTTCTTGGCAGGTTTCTGAGTCCAAAAGAGTTCTAAAATTCTGGTGTCTGGGCCCCAATATTTATACCACATTTCCCTTTGTTCTCTTGTGGCAAATAGTCTCGGTGCCTAGTCCAAACCAGTTCTGTCCTCTCTGGCCCAGCTTCCTGGCAGGAGGTGAAGACAGCATTGTGTAAGGCAGACCAGGCCTATTCGGGTGCAAGGAAATCTCGTCCCACTACTCTAAATTCAGCCCAGGTCTATTCAGCCCAGCCCTGACTCATCCAGGAAAGGCATGACACACCTCAATCCCCCCAGTGGCTGTCTACAGTGAATGCACATCCCCAGCCCCTGTCACTCCTAAGCCAGACAATCAATCCACAACCCAGCAGAGGCGCATAGGATGGCTAAACTAGAAAATACCCACTTTCTAAAAGTGGTATTTTCAAACATACAACATAAAAATCATCTTTACTAAAAGATGCATTTTTACATTCTGAGTTCAGGCATACTAAACTCCATTTTTCTATCTTGTCCCAATGGGAAGTTATACTTGTAAGATGTTATAAAGTATCTCCAATTCTATCCTGTGAGACAGATAGCCTTTCAATAGTGAGAAACGAAGTACACTGTATTTCACTATCAGGACATGTCACCAATTTCTGACATTGGTGATCAGCAGTGAGGATAGGACTTGTGTTTGTGCAGTACCTTAGTGTACACTACTATTCCATCCATAAGACTAATTCAAAACCCTTTTCAATTCTCCCTAATTGGCCTTTTTGATTTTTTTGCAAAAACCATGTCTCTGACTGGGGAAGCAACATCGGCACCTGAAAGATGTTATTTGAGCTGGCCAAGCTGAAGGCCTATTCTGTGGTCCAGCTCAAAGACTTTTGTAAGGGGGTTGATACTAAAGGCTTCACCAGGTAGGCAAAGCTGCAAAAGGCACTGAACCCCCATTGGTGCTTATTGCTTCTAAGCACTACAGACATATTTATTCTTTAAAAATTCATATCTCGCCTTCTACTCATTTGATTTTTGTTGTTTCGGTATTGTTCTATTTATAAAAATAATATCTATTTTTCTAACCTGGTGTGGAGTCTCTTTTTGTGTTTTCATTGTGTTACTGTGTGTTGTGTTGCACAAAACCTTTACACATTGCCTTCTTAATAAAACCTGTCTGCTCTATGCCAAACTACCAGAGTGTGAGCACAGGTTACTTTATGGTGTGCAACTGACTTACCCTGACTAGGATTGTGGTCCCTACTTGAACAGGATGCATACCTCTGCCAACTAGAGACCCAATTTCTAACAGACCTCCATTGTGATTTCTTGACTGCAATTGAGACAGCGGCATACCTCTCTTGCTACCCTACCCAGAGTTAATGGTGGTGACCGCTACATCACTGCTGGGTTGTAGAGGTCATCTGGGAGAGGTGGAGATCAGAGGACTCTGGTTTCTGGCAGAGGCCCACCTTCACATCAACCTGCTGGGTTCGCGGGCCGATGGCTTAGCATTTAAAGCCACCCTGCCATCAATCAATGGGAGGTTGGTTCAGGTCCCCACGGACAACACCATCACCATGTGGTAGTGCAACAAGCAGGCCAGAGTGGGGTCCTGGACTCTGTGACAAGAGGCTTTTTACCTCCTGAACTGGCTGAATCATTAGGACATTTCCCTGAGAGTACACCACTTGATGGTATATTTAAACACCAGGGTGGTTGAACTCAGCCAGTGACGGCTAGCAGGTCAGGAATGGCAACTGGACCTGATGGTGGTGCAGGACATTTTCCACTAATGGGGAAAGCTCTGGCTCAATCTCTTCGGCATGGCAGGGAACGCACAGTGTTAAAACCTTTGTTTGTTGGTGTTCCCAAGAAGGCTCTTTCTCTGGAGACTCATTCTGCCTGTAGTGGAGCACAAGACTCCTATGTGCCTTCCAGCCACTACCTCTCCCACCCAGAGTTCTGAAGAAGATCAATAAAGGCCTAGACCAACTCATCCTAGTGGCCCCAGATTGGGCTAGTAGAGTGTGTTACCCAAAACATTTGTGCATGAGCATTTGTCCTCCAGTCAGGCTACCGCTTTGAGAAGATCTTCTATTACAGCAGCCAGACAGGGTCTTGCACCCAGGCCTGCATACTCTACAGCCCCATGCATGGAGATTGAGTGGCGGCAGTTTATTGCATTCAACTACCTCCTAAAGTAGTGGATGTTATGCTGACAACCAGGCGCCCTACGGAATCTATTTATGATGGACACTGGGACAAGTTTGTGGCTTGATGTGGTGCCAGTAACATGGACCTGTTGCAAGCCAGATTGGAAGTATTACTGTTTGTTCTGCCTTTGGCCTGGCAAGACTTTCTGTGGTCAATGTTAAGGGTTATTTGTCAGCTCTCTCTGCCTTTTCAAGTTTACCAGTCCAAGCGTTCTTGTTCAAATCACCTGTTTAGTCCACTCGTTCCCCTAATCATTTTGTGATGCCACTGTAAAGCCTTCATTGTTTTTAACTTTCCTTATGTATACTCCTTTTAACCATTACTTAGCTACGTCTAATGACCCTAAAGATGCTTCAACTTCTGTCAGTCTCTCCACCCTATACTACCTTCTTCCCAGACAAGCTGGTACCAAGGACCAGAGCAGCTTTTCTCCTGAAGTAGTGGCTTCATTTAACGTCTTGCAGTCCATCACACTTTTAACTTTCTTTACCAAGCTCACCCCTGGAAAGAGTAGGAGGGACTTTGTTTGGGCCCCCAAAAAATGCTCAGTTTTTACATCGATCGCACCAAAGATGATCGGGTGGATGACCAGCTCTTTGTGGAATTCTCTGGAGCAAAGAAAGGCAACGTGCTGTAAAAGCAGGCTATGTCCAGATGGAGAGTTCTTTGTAGGAGCCTCCAGAAGGGTTGAGGTCCCTTTTCACCAGGGCCAATGTTGCTACCACTGCATTAGCATGCGGAGTGCCGTCCTGGATATGCCAGGTGCGACAACATGGGCATCAAGGGACATGTTCATGAAGCACTACTGCTTTGACAGCCAGGTCCCAAGGGAAAGGCATTTGTGGAAAGCTTTT
The DNA here is from genome assembly GCA_963921515.1 of Calotriton arnoldi. NCBI lineage: Eukaryota > Metazoa > Chordata > Amphibia > Caudata > Salamandridae > Calotriton > Calotriton arnoldi. The sequence goes on from CAWUFW010005879.1 coordinate 702,581, forward strand.
TGATCTGAATCATTCCTCAGACCCACCACACTAGACTAGATACCGAATCAGTACCTCCCTAAAGGTGAGGAACCTGCAGTTAGAAGTATCCATCTGAAGAACAAGTTACTTACCTTTGGTAACGCTATTCTGCTGGATGCTTATAACTACAGATTCCCCATCTTGTGAATATTCCCCAGAAATCTGCATTGATTTCTAAACTTTTGAAGCAATATTCCAGTAGGTGGCATCATGCGGCTCCACGCCAACGTCAGTCCACTCCAGAAGAGATGAGCGGAGTTTAATATATAAGCACCACCCATTCAGGCTGACGTCCATTCCTTTCTGTCCATGCCTTCAGACGCGGGTCCGGAGCTTCTCGTTGGTCTTTCAGACCACAAAGTTTCTCAAAAATTAACCAGTGTGCAAGGAAAATGGTCACCCCCTAAGACTGGGGGACTATTACAAACAGATATCTTTGATAGACTATCACGAAGTCCGATTATGGTGCCTGGGGTCGGAGCATGGGATGATCCCGAAGGCCACCGGACACCATGAGGCCAAACTTTGTCACCAAATCATAAAAAGAATCCTCGCCATGACCAGTAAAAGTCAAAAGGAAGCATTATCCTGCTCCATAATTAGTTCCTGTGGCAGATCTTCGGCGAGGTTGAAGCCTTCGGGTAAGTTCAATAAGTTGAAGCAGAAATCTGCCCGTTTGCGCCATTCTCATACTCCAGACAGGGTGTGAGGCGGCGTCAGTGGCTCCAGATCATCATCGGAGCCAATTCTGGGTCTGGTCCCAGCACACCGTGACTTTCCCTGTCCGTCTGCAATGTTGCAGTATGTGGAGGCCTTCAACGAGGCCATGCTGCACACATTCAGCACTTTACCAGTTCCTTTTGCAGCATCATTGGACCCCAAATATCCACAGTGGCCTCCAGTCAGACTTCTGCCAGTGGGTCGACCCTTGGCGCCTTCTGTGCTCCTTGAACCTATATTGGTTAAGGCACCTACTACAATGCCGAGTTCCATCCTGGCACCATTCCCTGCATTGGTTCCCTTTGCATTGACGCTGATGACACCTGAGGAGAATGCACAGCCCGTTGTATCATCTGACTCAGAGCAGAATCCACATAGACCGAGATTGTGCTGTGCGTCCTCTGGCACACAGTCTTTAGGCAATCCTTAACATTCCTTAAGTTGTGTTTTATCTGTTTATCCCATTACATCCATTCCCACACATCATGAACTCCTGAATAACGGTTTCAATTTATTTCTAATAAATGTAACTTGGTGTGGGTTGGAACCCAGCCAACCATACCTGATAACTGTGTCAGAAACAATACAGTGTTGTAGTAGGACCTTGTACCCACCATCTCAAAAAACTATTAGGAGCATCTCTTGGCCTAGTATAAACATGAAGTCTATGCGTTTTGACAATCTAAACAAATCATTGTCTGTTCTATTACAAAAAGAAGTCCCTTTGTCTTCAGGTGACTAACTATAACCTGCAGTCAGCTGGAACTGCTTCAGAAATTCAGAGGCTGTTACACATGCAATACCCAACACATTTTGCAGATATCGTACAAGCGATAGTTAATTCGTCTTTGACAACTGGTGTTGTGCATCTTTTTAAGAACTTTGGATCTGGTCTAGTGACTGGATTTAAAGTAGTATTTGAACTGATTCCATCATTGTTCCACTCTTTGTTCTCCAGCCTTTTTGGAGGATTTCCAACCATCATGCTGCTAATCAGCTGTAGTATCATCCTCTGTTTCCTGTTCTGACAAGGAAATCAACAACATGGAGTACACATATCCAGCTGAACAAAGGTGCATACTATATGGGACATGCTTGGCTATCTGAACTCAGCCAGCACTGGATGTTCACATTTTGAAAAATGGATGCTACACAAGTAAAACCTGTGTTCTAGTACATAAACTAACCAACTGAATTCATCTTGGACTTACAGCTGGAACAGACCCTGGTGGCATGTCTCTCTGTGGAAACAATTGTTCAACCTCTACATGAGCACCAGAGACATTGCCAAGCAATACATCTGTCCCTTCTACAAGATCCTACTTATGACAGAATAATATCACCAGTGGCACTTTTCGAAGCAGCTCTTGATGAATGGCTTGACTCATTGTTACCTTTTGAGCCCCCTGGAGAGGAGCCGCACTTAACATTGAGTACCTCAGAAGAGGAACCAATTGCTGGTCCATCAAATGCACAGAATGTCAACTATGAACACGCTCTGTATGGTTTTCACAAAGATCACACGTATGCTGCGTATGCACCCGACAATGTCGACATGTCCCCTGATGAGGAATGAACTCAACATGTAAGTTGACCAATGACACATATTCAACGAATATACCACAAAAGCCTGTATGAACTATGGACCAAAGAAAACCTTTTTCTTTTTAATAGACTTTTAATTTTTTTTAATTTATATACAGTATATTTTTAAATCAGGCCTATTTCATATCGTCACCAATATGTTTAATTGCCAACACGCATAAAACTCTATATAGATTACTATATATATATATATATATATATATATATATATATATATATATATATATTGAAAGATTTTCCACGCTCAGAGAACAGAAGAAAGAAGAGCCGCACTCAAGATTTCAGGTTTAAGGAGATGAAAATTTAATGACTCGACGCGTTTCGACAACACAGGTCTTTGTCAGAGAGTCAATACAAAGAAAACCGGAAGTGGCAGTGTCTTTTAAGCATTTCCTGTTTTTTTAAAAACATGAACATAGAAAAGAAACTAACAGCACATAGGATGATCATCTGCCATATAAATTAAATTAAAAGAAAACAGACTTTGCAATAACTTTATCAATTCATTAAATTAACATTATAAACAAAGCATACAATTCATGAATATGACAGTTTGTTCAAACCTAAACAAAGTGACATATAATAAGAATTTTTTTAAATCCTTAAAACGATAATCATGTGGCAAAAAATAAATAATAAAAAACAACAAATATATGTGGAACAAACTGCCAAGTGGCAGAAAGCACTAATTTGGTGCTAAATTATAAGTTCCATGAAAAGGTTGAAGCGCTAAATTTAGAGCTTAACAGCCATGTGTGACACATTAGATGCCACATGATATACACTAGTGTGAGACCCTGGGTTACACCCACTTCCGGTCCTATTCTGAGACTAGAAAAATAAATAAATAACGGTATTGCGGAGAGGCAATGAAGTGGACAAAAAAGTGTAAAGACTATAATAAATAAAACAAAACAAGGGGGTTAAGAAGTTACAGACCCTTAGTCTGTCTACTAGGAGGCCACGAACTGGAGGCAGATACATGGCCAGAAGGCAAAGATTGGGAATGCAGGGACTAAATAAGCTTATGGTGCAGAGTTTCCTATATAAAGTGGTACCCTCATTAATTCAACCTAAATGGACATGGAGGTCCTCCTCATGATTAAGGCCTCCTGGGATCTTGCTTTGGAGTCTCACTATGTATTCAGATTCCAGGCGTCGCAGATGACGTTCCCGATCTCCTCCTCTTGGTGAAAGTGGGACCCTGTCAATGCCAAAAAACGAAATTTTAGAACTAATGTCTTTAACGTTAGAATGTACCAATGCACAGTGTTTGGCTATGGCATATGACATGTCGCCGTTCTTGATAGCGCGCAAATGCTCCAAAATACGCTTCTTCACAGGGAAAATTGTGCTCCCCACATACCGTAAGCCACAAATACAAATCAAAACATAAACTACAAAATCAGTATTGCAATTTATGAAATCATGAATCTTCCTGTTTTGCCATTAGGGAGGATAAAAGTTTTTACATTTGTACTGTTATTACAAGCTTTGCACCTCCCACATTTGTGAAAACCTGGGAGTTCCCTCAACCAGGTCCCACGTGTTTCCATTTTAATGGAAAGGTGACTATGTACTAGCATGTCCTTTAGAGACTGACATTTCCTGTATGTGACATGTGGAGACGGACTTACCAATTTGCCTATGACGGCATCATCTCTGACTATATGCCAGTGTTTGCACATTATGTGATGTATTTCTTGAGAGGCTTGATTAAAAGTGGTTATAAGTCTCACTTCATGTTTACCCCGTTGTTTCTCTCTTGGTACAAGTAAACTATTCCTGTTCTTTGTGGCTACTTTTTCAGCGGCTACTCTGATGGTTTTCCCTGTGTAACCCCTGTTTCTGAAACGACCCCTCATGTTCTTGGCTTCTTTATCAAATGAGTCAGAGGAGCTGCAGTTACGTTTCGCCCTCAAAAGCTCACCATAGGGGATACTGTTCTTCAGACCTGTCGGATGATGGCTACGCGCATGCAAAATACTATTGCCTGACGTCGGTTTCCTGTACAAACTAGTGTGCAGTGTCCCTTGTTTAATCTCTACTAGAATATCTAAGTACTCTATGCTACTGACATTGGTTTTACTGGTAAATTTGAGATTAAGGCAATTTACCGAAATACCCTGAATAAAAGCATCAAGGGCCTCCTGTGGACCATCCCATATCAGAAAAATATCGTCTATGTAGCGGGTCCACAGGATGACATTGTTCATGTAGGAGATGTTACCGTCATGCCACAGGTGCTCCGCCTCCCACCACCCCATAAACAAACAGGCGTAGCTGGGAGCGAAGCAACTTCCCATGGCGGTACCAGTGTACTGCTCATACCATTCATGCTCAAACAGGAAGCAATTGTTATGAAGACAAAAGTGTAACATGCGCATTAATAGCATAGTGTGGTCATACATTGTTACTGGCCTGTCTCGTAAATAAAATTTACACGCTTCCAAACCCAAATCATGCTCAATACAAGTATACAAGGCAACAACATCAATTGTTGCCAAGATGTATGTTTCTTTCCATGGAATTTCCTGTATCTTAGATAAAAAGTCCATGGTATCTCTACAATACGAGGGTAAATTCAGAACATAGGGACAGAGAAAATAATCCAAATAGATGGAAGTGTTCTCGAGAAGGCTTTGATTGGCCGAAATTATTGGTCTACCGGGAGGGTCAGTGGGATGTTTGTGCACCTTGGGTAACATGTAGAACACTGGGATTACTGGTTTCTGTACCAGCAGAAATAGGAATTCATTTTGACTCAGCATATCAATCTCGCGCCAGTCATGTAACATCTTATGATATTCCTGTATAGTTTTGTTGTATCTCCCCAAGCTGGATCTTAAGTAACATCCTGAAAATTCTAGTTGTCGCTTTGCCTCCACTCGGTACTTGTTAATGTCCCAGAGGACAACATTCCCACCCTTGTCAGAAGGTTTGATCACGCAGTCTGTTGCTTGTTTCAAGGACTCCAGGCCTGCCCTTTGTTCTGTGGTTAAATTCCTAGCAAAATGATTGCCCTGTCTTTTCCAGAGGTCCAATAAGTCACCTAGAATTATCTCATGGAATGTATCAATTCCATCATGTAATGTTATTGGATTGAACTTCGATCTGGGTTTGAAATCATTCCTGGACCTCTTGCTTATCTCTATGTCCATACTGATCAACAAATCACGATCAGTTTCCCAGTCTCTAGTTCCTAATTGAATTTCCCTCATGGTGGCTAGTGTCTCAATGTCCCTCATTGATAGTGTAACTTCAGTCGGGGCTGAGGTGCTGGCTGTTTGTGTAGTATTCATCGACCCTTTGTTATGCGTCAAAGTATATAGTTTCAGAAGTTTAAGTTTGCGCATAAATAAAAACAGGTCAATACGTGTTTTAGCAAAGTCAAAATTAGCAGTAGGACAGAAAGACAGGCCTAATTCTAAGACCGATCTCTCCTCAGGGGTGATGACATGTGGGGAAAGATTAATGATAGAAAAGTTTGATTGCTCACCCATCATTTGTTCCTCTTGGATCGCCTGATGCCTCTCCCATGTGGCGTTACGTTGTCGCTGGCCTTCACCCCCTCTCCTGCTTCTTCTCTTTTGTCTTGTTCTTTGCCTCCTCCTTTTCCTCTTCCCCTCGGTGGTTTTTTGTTTGCACTGAGGCTCAAGTGCATAAAACGGTATTCCTCCAGAGATGTAAAAGGTCCCCTGTTAGGTCCCAAAGCGGTGTGTCTATCCTCATCGTCAGATGGTGCTGCTGAACTTGAGCCAGAGGTCTCCGAATCTTGCGCTCGCAGTGCTTCGATCTTTTTATAATCCTTCCTGATGGCGTCATATTTTCTGCTGAAAGTAAGGATGCGCCCTTGCGCGTAATCATTCCTGTCCCTCACGAATTTCCAGCGTTTCCTCGCCTTAATGCTGTCCTCATATTTAGTCAAGCGCATTTCCATTTCTTTAATGAAAGTCTTTATTTCATCCTGGGCTGGCATTTTGCTCAATGCCTCACGAAGCAATTTCAGCTCCTCCCCAATTTGTTGAACTTCTATTGCAGCATATTTTGAAAGGAGTCCCAGCATCTGTTTACAAGTGCCAGCCATGAGGGAGGACCACTCCTCTAGTAGCTGGGGATTTGGATTTTGATAGGTGGGGGTCACCAAGATTCTCAAACCTCTTGGGACCCGCCCCACCTCAATGTAATTATCCAAAGAAATAACCTCCCAACTACGGTTAATTTCTTTTTTGCACAGTTTCTCAAGTCTGTATAGATCTTGTTTCAAAGATCTACTCCCTCCGGTTTCCTCCATAGACCCACTCGTAGGACTTGCCTGCGCACCCGCATCCGTCTCCGTGAATAATGACCTCGCCACATCCAGCCTCTGGCGTATTGCTTCACACATGGTGACTGCGTTTAAAAATCCAGCCGGCACTCCATATGCCACCAAAGACGCGTTTAAAAAACACAGTCTTTGTTCCTCTCCGCAAAGCGTTTCACTCCTGCTCTTTGAAATCCTCCCCCATACTCAAAAAACTAAACGCGGCTGCGTGTAGTTGAGATAGGGGCACCCCTGCCGTTTCTGTAATGAAGATGAACCCAAACTCCCTTTTTACACCTCTCTGCAACGCAGCTCTGTGGCGCTTTTTGGAGGTATATGGTGGGCTAGTTGGACTCCGGGGACCCTCAGGATTCAAGGGGACTTAATCCCCGAACTTAAAACGCGCCACGGGCGCGTTTGCACAGTGGTGAAGGAGGGGCGGGGCTTCAGGTGACATGTGTGCAAACAGGCCCCGTGGCGCGTTTTAAGATGGGAATTAAATCCCCTTCCATCCTGAGGGTCTCTGGGGGCCAACTAGCCCAACAGGTACATCCAGAAAGCGCCACAGAGCTGCGTTGCAGAGAGGTGTAAAAAGGGGTGTGGCCTCTCTACACGTCTCTGCAACGCAGCCCCCTGGCGCATATTGGAGGTTCCTGGTGGGCTAGTTGGCCCCTAGGGACCCTCAGGATTCAAGGGGACTTAATCCCCCAACTTAAAACGCGCCAAGGGGCGCGTTTGCACAGATGTAACCTCAGGCCCCGGCCCCTCCCTTCACCATTGTGCAAATATTCCTCTAAAATCAGCCGAAATACGAATTCCGATTTACTCACCTGTTATCAGGAGAGACCTCAGTGCTGTATCTTTCAGCCCAGTACTGGTCCTGAAAAGTAATTCTAACCATACTTACCAGTAACTTGAATTTCCTTCCATAGGCTAACATTGACTGGTTTCACTTGGAAATTCTTCTAAGTGTGGAGTTTTGGAACTTTAAAATATTCCTCTAAAATCAGCCGAAATACGAATTCCGATTTACTCACCTGTTATCAGGAGAGACCTCAGTGCTGCATCTTTCAGCCCAGTACTGGTCCTGAAAAGTAATTTTAGCCGTACTTACCGGTAACTTGAATTTCCTTCATAGGCTAACATTGACTGGTTTCACTTGGAAATTCTTCTAAGTGTGGAGTTTTGGAACTTTAAAATATTCCTCTAAAATCAGCCGAAATAGGAATTCCGATTTACTCACCTGTTATAAGGAGAGACCTCAGTGCTGTATCTTTCAGCCCAGTACTGGTCCTGAAAAGTAATTTTAATCGTACTTACCAGTAACTTGAATTTCCTTCCATAGGCTAACATTGACTGGTTTCACTTGGAAATTCTTCTAAGTGTAGAGTTTTGGAACTTTAAAATATTCCTCTAAAATCAGCCGAAATACGAATTCCGATTTACTCACCTGTTATCAGGAGAGACCTCAGTGCTGCATCTTTCAGCCCAGTACTGGTCCTGAAAAGTAATTTTAACCGTACTTACCGGTAACTTGAATTTCCTTCATAGGCTAACATTGACTGGTTTCACTTGGAAATTCTTCTAAGTGTGGAGTTTTGGAACTTTAAAATATTCCTCTAAAATCAGCCGAAATACGAATTCCGATTTACTCACCTGTTATCAGGAGAGACCTCAGTGCTGCATCTTTCAGCCCAGTACTGATCCTGAAAAGTAATTTTAACCGTACTTACCGGTAACTTGAATTTCCTTCCTAGGCTAACATTGACTGGTTTCACTTGGAAATTCTTCTAAGTGTGGAGTTTTGGAACTTTAAAATATTCCTCTAAAATCAGCCGAAATACGAATTCCGATTTACTCACCTGTTATCAGGAGAGACCTCAGTGCTGCATCTTTCAGCCCAGTACTGATCCTCAAAAGTAATTTTAACCGTACTTACCAGTAACTTGAATTTCCTTCCATAGGATATCATTGCCTGCTTTTTGCTGAAAAAGTTTCTAAGTGTTGATTTTTGAAACATACAAATATTCCTCTAAAATCAGCCGAAATCCAAATTCTGATTTACTCACCTGTTATCAGGAGAGACCTCAGTGCTGCATCTTTCAGCCCAGTACTGGTCCTGAAAAGTAATTTTAACCGTACTTACCAGTAACTTGAATTTCCTTCCATAGGCTAACATTGACTGGTTTCACTTGGAAATTCTTCTAAGTGTGGAGTTTTGGAACTTTAAAATATTCCTCTAAAATCAGCCGAAATACGAATTCCGATTTACTCACCTGTTATCAGGAGAGACCTCAGTGCTGCATCTTTCAGCCCAGTACTGATCCTCAAAAGTAATTTTAACCGTACTTACCGGTAACTTGAATTTCCTTCATAGGCTAAGATTGACTGGTTTTCAGCAAAAAAGTTTCAGTGTTGATTTTCACAAACTACAAATATTCCTTAAAAATCGCCTGTATGACTTAAACGCATTTTTTCAACTGTTTACAGGAGATGCACCAGTGCTGGATCCAGGATCCAACACTGAGTAAGAAAAAGTAACGATAACAGTTTTTACCTGCTAAGTGAATTTCCTTCCCTAGGATAACATTGGTGATTCTATGAGAAAAGTTTCTAAGTGTCAACTTTTAAAATACAATAATATTCCTTAAAAATCACGACTGTAACCAAAACGCTTTTACTCAACTGTTTACAGGAGATGTACCAGGACTGAATCTAGGATCCAGTCCTGTGGTTACAAAAGTAATCCATAAAGTAACTAATTGCATTTAACTAGAAATTCACATTGAGCTGAATGTTGCATTGTGTTTGAAAATGTGTTGCCCATTGCAACAACTGTAACTACTGTACTTAAAAGACTATTGCCTATCTGCAAAGTATTTAAACTAAAGTAATTCATTCTGAGAAAGTATTTTTTGTAATGTAATGTATAATGTAATTACAATGTAATTTTAAAAATAAAATATGTAAAAAAAATTGTTTCTAAAAATGTAGTAAATCAGTATGAAAAAAATGAATATAACAATTAATACATTTAAAAATTGGCATTTACAAAACCTTTGAAATTCACTGAAAAAACCGTAGGTTTCAGGCACGTTATAGTTAGAAATTAGCATTTAAAAAACCTTTGAAATTCACTGAAAAAACCATAGGTTTCAGACACGTTATAGTTACAAATTAGCATTTAAAAAACCTTTGAAATTCACTGAAAAAACCATAGGTTTCAGACACGTTATAGTTACAAATTAGCATTTAAAAAACCTTTGAAATTCACTGAAAAAACCATAGGTTTTAGGGACAGTTTTAGTTACTTGGACATTGCACTCGTACAAAACCCGTGAAATTCCCCGTTATAGTTAGTTCAGCTAACTATAACTCGCGCCCCGCAATGCACTGCTGATGACGTCACATATTACATCACTCATGACATGGTCAGTGACATCACTGATGACATCACTGATGACATCTCAAATGACATCACTGATGACATCATCCACGTGATAATCTGATGCACCTCCTCACACCCTAATATAACCTTTGATACACCCACTCTAAATTACAGACTGCCATTCGCAAAACCATAGACACTCCAACACCAATAACTACATACCCACTCACTGATTCTTAGGTCTACACACACACATCCACTCACTCACCCGTACAGTCACTCATACTTACGGTCACTCAGTACAGGACTATCATATGCACTCTTACTCCTATATAGACACTCAAACAACGCCACTCATCCATAGAGATACTCACACACCTAGTCAGTCATGCAAATAATTAAACACACTGCCATTTACTCACCTATACAGTTATACACACACCAGCTCACTTACTCATACAAATAGTAGCACATTGTTACGCTCTTATACAATCACAGATACAAGCACACACTCATCCATACAGCCACTATCACAATCACTCACTCTTGCTTATAGCTATTTATATACTCCAACACACATATATACTGCCTTTCACATATGTAGTTACTCACACATGTACCACTGGGACATACATTCACTCACTAACACACTCTTACACACACTTACCCACCCATACAGTCTATCACAGATGCACTCTTGAAACCATCCACCCAGTGAATCACCCACTCACACATCTATGCACAGAGTTGCACACACCCCTCCCACACAAACACTCAGGCACCCATACAGATACTCAGACAAGCATTCAATAACTCATATAGACACTCATTTAGCTATTCACAAACACATGCAGCCACTTACACAGCAACAGACAGACGGATACAGACATTCACCCAGTTTAGTCACTAACCCATGCATTCAGTAAGATACGTTAAATCACTCACTTATAGAGTCAGTCACGCACCTACTAAATCATCCATACAGACACTTACACACCCACTCATTCTTCAATACGTCTTTTCCTATATATATTAAAAATATTTAAACTTTACAGAAACACACAGTCACTGGATGATGTCATCAGTGATGTCATTTGAGATGTCATCAGTGATGTCATCAGTGATGTCACTGACCATGTCATGAGTGATGTAATATGTGACGTCATCAGCAGTGCATTGGGGGCGCGAGTTATAGTTAGCTGAACTAACTATAACGGGGGAATTTCACGGGTTTTGTACGAGTGCAATGTCCAAGTAACTAAAACTGTCCCTAAAACCTATGGTTTTTTCAGTGAATATATATATATATATATAAATCATTAACTATCTGAAACGATGGAAGGCTTAAAAGTATTCATGCTTCGCTATACTTACTATACGTATCATTTTCTGACATTTTGATATGTTAATTGTCTTTGTTTTATGCATCATTTGCATTTTTGATATGTTGATTGCTCTTGTTTTATTTTACACATATAGTTTGATCATTTGTATATTTTAGTCTAGGTATTTTAGACCACAGTAACTAGAGAGCATGGATCTCCCTACACACTAGATAAAACCCTATTGGTTAAATACACCCCTGTGGTGTCACTATCGGACGTACAAGTCAGGAATGACGTAAAGCCCCTAAAGTCCAGCTACATTTTATGTAGGCCCAACTCCATCTTGGATAATGGAAGTCGACATCTTCTAAATCTTAGACATTCAAAGTTGCCATCTTTCCCGATTTATGCAGAATCATTGTCATGTCTGCTATTTGACGCAGATGTCGTCTGACCTTATCTTTCTAAGAACTGTGAAATCGTCAAGTCATTTGACTAATGACATAGATGCAACACTTGATGCGACATTCATTTGGGTCAGCTGTCTACTTTTCACCATGTCAGGGTTAAATAAGAACACATACAGACATATAGCTGAAATAGTGGTCTGAATTGATGTCCTTTTACCTTATATGTTCAAGACCAAACATATGGGATGCATACCTTGATGCTCATAATCTATGTCTATGTTTCTTGCGCCTATCCTATCTCGTACCATTGGTGCACTAATTGGAAGCGAGTCAGATCGTTTCGTTTTCTTTCCGTTTGCTATACAGATCTATGTTTGTTTCTGGTGTGTCACATTTTGTTTCCATTTACTTTTTTTTCTAACTTTATTGTTCACTTTGTCACAAGTGTTAAGACAGTCCTTTTTTAGTGATTGTTGCTACCGGGTTGCTTTTATTGCACGTCACGTCCGTGCACTTTCAAAGCCGCGTGGCGTCCTTCTGATAACGCGCTGGATGCGGATGGTTTTGCTTGCATTCCGGCTCGGGTGGTGTTCACGGTGAGTCGAGTGCTCGACTTCCTTCTTTTCTTCTGACACTTTTGGTTGCTTTTACCTGCACATCTATAATACCGTTCTTTCCCGAACTTGTCTCACTACAGACTCTACGACTCTGAAGATTATTGTTCCTTATAGCAGGACTTGTTACCATCTGGCCGTGCCGTTTCGAGGTACCGGTCTGGTTTTATATCATGGTTTGATGGGTTGCTTCACTTCCGCGGCATGGCATGTTCGGTCGCATTTTCTACATGTTTATTCATCTCAGCATTTTTGTGGTTTTCACGTATGTAACATACCCAACATGGGTGCTTGACGTGCACATGGTTTTCTTCCCACTGGTTTTCTTTGGAGGTGGTGCTCTTTGTCTTCCACGGTCTGTCTCTATTTTCATTTTAACTCATTTCCTTTTATGTTGGGAGACATGGCTTTAGGCTTGTTTTTACAGCTCACCGCGACGTTGTCTATCTTTTCCTTGTGTTTAACCTTTTGATATCCAACCCATGTAGGAGATCGGTTATTTCAGACTTCATGAAATGTACTTATTATGTTTGACCCACTGAAACATTTTTGTTTGTAGATTCCCCTGATGAAGGGCAATTGTGAATGCCTGAAATGCATTGGGAATTGTTAAACCACTATTTGTCAGCACTGGATTCAGTCTCATGAAGAATAACTCTCCTTTGCGATGTATTTTGTTTGAACAATAAAAAAACGACTGAGCAACTTTCAGCGTTCCAGTGATCATTTCATGATGGACATTTTGCATCGTTATTGATCCCACAGTGTTTAACCTGTTGCTACACATTGTTGAAATTTGTCTACTTGTGTTGTTTAAATAGACCACGCTATTATAGTGGATGATAGTAGTGCATCCTGTGTCTAGGACACTCGTCTTAGTTATCTTCCTCATTTGGAATAGGGTGGCCGGGCAGAGCCTCCCCACAGGGCGCACACTTTAGAAAACTATTCAGTTTCATTTGTTTAGATTTTGTTGTAATTTGTTTAACCAGAGTGCAACCTAGCTGTTCTTTTGTCTTTTTACATAATCTATGTCAGACATTCTTAAACTTTAGTCAGAAAATCTAATTTCTGATAAGACTTAGTATATAAGACCTGCCACTTGTCATCAGAGGTCCTTCGCCCAGATTTTTGCACAAGATTCTGCCAGAGACGCTCTCACCTAGGGCCAGCACACTTTGCAGATGCTACATCTCACCTGAAGCCGATAAAGCCAAGTCCTGGAGAAAGACCACTACCACAGCATGTTTGCCCTTTGTAGGGAACACTGGGCCAGATGTACGACAGGATTTTGCATGTGTAAACGGGTTTGCGACCCATTTGCGCATGCAAACTCCCTGTGGGCCATGTACTAACACTATTTTGCAAGACCCAAAAAATTGCGACTCGCAAAATGGTGTTTAGCGACTCTCAATTAGGAAGGGGCGTTCCAAGGGCGTCCCTTCCTGATTGCGACTCGCAGCCCTATGTATGAATGTTTTGCAACCGCAATTGCGGTCGCAAAACACTCGCAAATTACCGCCCTCTTTAAGAGGGTGGTAATGCAGTCGCAAATGGGAAGGGGTTTTGCAAATGCAGGGGAAAATATTTTTTAGGGGCAGGCAGTGGTCCCAGGGACCACTACTTGCCCTTAAAAAATGAAACGAAAACGTTTCATTTTTTTTTTTTTTTAAATGCATCCCGTTTCCCTTTAAGGAAAACGGGCTGCATTTAATTTTTAAAAAAAACTGCTTTATTTAAAAGCAGTCCCAGACATGGAGGTCTGCTGAGCCCAGCAGGCCACCATACCTGGGAGGGCCTACCATTCTCAATGGGGTCGCAAATTGAGAGTGCCTCATTAATATTCATGAGGCATGAAATTTGCGACCCCATTGACAATCGCAAACAGTGTCTCAGACACTGTTGTACATTGGAAATTGCGACTCGCAATCAAGCGCAAATTGCGAGTCGCAATTTCCAATGGTCGTACATCTGGCCCACTTTCTTCACGCCTCTGCTGATAAAGACAGCCTTAGCTGTCAGCAAGGTATGCAGTACGTCTCTTCTCCCTAATAAACTCGAGACAACAAGTTGCTCTGCCTTCCCTGCTCTCTTTGTGTAGTGCATAGAAGCAGGCATTAGGGTGTTACGTTTCAGATGACACTTTAACCACGTTAGAAAAGTTAATTTTATTCTTGTTGTTTATAACGTGCCTTCTTGCTGTTTTTGCAATATTCTGTGTAGTTGATTTAGATGTACTGAGAAACAGGTTGTTCTTGTAGTAATAAATACTTTTTACTTTAAAGTGTCTATGGAGGGGGCTTGGCCAAGATGGCGGACGGGTAGGACGTCTTTCCTCGCTGCTCCATTCCCGCCGCCTGCCCGAGCCCCACGCCACACTCAGCTGTCCCGGCAAATGAATCGTGTCTGGCTCCCTGGGGTGCCAGGAGCCCAAGCTAGCTACCGCGGTTTGCGGAAGCAAACTCCGTGATCCCTCCCAAAATCCGACTTTGGTCACCCGGGAGTGGTCTGAGAGACCCAAGATGGTGACTGCGGCTCTGCCCGGGCTCTAGGGCCGTACTCACACAGATGACAGACTGCCGGCTGGCTGCCCCTGAGTCACCGACTTGCACATTGCCCTGCTGCTGGGGCGAAGTGGATCGGAAGACGCCCTGGGGCAGGAGCAGCCTACCTTTTGCAGCCGCGTGGATCTGACGATCTGCGGCGGGTCTTGGGTTGCCGGCCGGACCCTAAGCTACCTCCCAGAGATCCCCCCCCGGGATTGGATGATGAGGTTATCTGGATGGTACCTGGGGCCTAGGGTAATATTATCGCAACACTGGAGTGCAGAGGCCCCTCCACCCCGGTGGACCTCAGGGCTCGACCGGCGGATTCCTCATCTGGATTAAGGTGGTAGGATCATTCCTTGCTCCCTGGGGTCGCAGAATACCTACCGACATTTGTGCTCTCCCTGGGACAATACCTTCATGTATATCCCTTAGCTGAGACTGCGAGGCTGGTGAAATGGATACGGGGCCCTCGTGATGGCCTGACTGCTACTGGCTCACAGGTCCCTGAGCCTGCCTATGTGATTAGCCTAGGCATGATTAGCCACTGACTTCACCTATCATACTGACAATCTCTTCTGGACCCTCCCCCCCCCGAGGCTTCCGATAGCACCGTAGAGGCCGCGGCCTGCCGACTGAGCCGCTTTACATCACACCTGGCCCCAATGAGTTGTTGGGCCCGCTGACTTTGTTGTGTACTCTGCTACCCCGGCAACACACTGATTTACAGCTAAGGCCTCCCTTGTTAATCGACTCCAAGATCACCCAGGCACCCATCTCTGTTCTATCACAAGGGTACCAAATCTGAGGCCTCTGATTCTTAGGACTTGGCCTCTGCTCACACGAAAAATGACCGCAACTTAAAGGAAATTTTTACCAGGACAACCACTGCCTCGTCTGGAGACCGTTTATCGACGCTGGGCGCTGTTGGCACCCAAGACGAGGAAGGTACAGAGGAGCCCGTCACTCTATCCTTTTTAGAAACCCTGTTTGCATTGCTGCGGGATTACCTCCAGACGCTTAAAAGAGATCTCTCAAATGACATCAAGGAGGTCGGAAGAGACCTGGACGTGTTGGGGATCGTGTTTTCGCCCTGGAGGAGCTTGGGAATAGCCGGGGGAGGAACTAGAAACCCTGCAGCAGGAAGTTATCCGGTTGCGGGAGCAACAAATTGACTTACTGGCCCACACTGAGAACCTAGAGAATAGATCCAGACGGAACAACATTCGCATAAAAGGCGTACCATCAAAAGCGGAGGGCTCAGATATTGCAGCGTACATTAAAGATCTCTTTCTTTCTATCCTGAAAACCCCCCGGACTTCACTATCAAAATGGACCGTGTCCTCAGGGTAGGCCTTCCGAGAGCCGAGGCTGCCCCACCAGCTGATCTCTTGGATTGCCTCCCAGACTTCCAGCTGAAGGAGACTATCCTGTGGAAAGCCAGAGAGAAGCACCCAGTTCACTTCAGAGACCACACTCTAACCTTATTTCAGGACTTGGCAGCAATCACACTGCAGAAGCGACGTGCATTCCGCCCAGCCACTTCTAAACTGTGGAGCCTAGGGATCAGCTACTCATGGGGCCATCCATTTCACCTTATTTTTCGACTGGACGGTGCACTGCATCAGATGATGTCCCTGGAAGACACCTGCTGACTTCTGGGCATTGATGTTCCAGAAGGCCGCGAACAATCCACAAGCCCTTTGCCTCACCGAACCAAACGACGCCCTCGTTGGCACAAACGCAAATCGCCAACCAGAGGTGCCAAACCAGACCTGACGACCATCGCTCTCGAGCAACAGGCAGTGTGAGATTCACTGCCTGGAGAATTGGCCAAAGCAGAAAGTTCCTGAGACTGCTGGACATAAAAACATGGCCAGAACCTGAGCCTTATTCCTATGGGCTAGGGTTTGGAGAAGATTGGTTGGGGCCACTGGACCCTGATCAATACTAGCCCGGAATACCCCAATATGGACTGGTTTGAGAAGTTGGCAGATGCCACTAGACTGGACACCTCCCCAGATATTGGCTTGGTCTCTCCTCCTACTGTGGCTATGTAGGAGGATACCTCATTTGCTAAGGTGGTAAGGAGGGCGGCCGATGTCCTGGACCATAGCCTGACCTCAGTGGCAGTCAAGACTAACGTCTTGACAAAGGTGCTTCAACCGGGAGTTACCCCTCAGAACCACTTCTCCCATTTTTTTTTGATAAACAAATTTTTGTTTATTAATTAATAAAATAAAGAAAAAGAAGAACAAACAAAACACCAGCTTTACAGTCCAACACCATAAATGTCCAAGACCTGGAAAGGAAAGCAGCACCTCAAAGTTGACAGACAATGATAAAAACAGATACATCGGGGTACCAATTTGGGCGTTTCCTCTACGACTACTCCACCTCCCCCAACCATTTCCCCCACACCCTATGGTACTTCTTAGGGCACCCGCGAGCCTCGTACATAACTTTCTCCTGCGAGGCACACCCAGTCCACTCCCGTCCTCCAGCGTCCAGCGCATGGAGGTTCGGAAAGCTTCCAGGAGGCCGCAATGTCTCTCTTAGCAACCACCATTGCCGTAGTGTAGAACAGTTTTTCGCTCCGTGACCCATCCAGCCCATCAGTGATACCCAGGAGTGCGTGCCTTGGGTCATGGGGGACCTCCCAGCCCAAAACCTCAGTGAGTTCCTCTTCAATCTCCTTCCAGAACTGCTCCAAGCGGGGACATACCCATACCATATGAAGAAAATCTGCGGGATCGTGACCGCACCTGGCGCAAGCAGAGGTTGGGCTAAGTCCGGCCTGGTGAAGGCGCATTGGGGTAAGATATGCAGCATGTAAGTAATATAATTGCACTAGGCGCAATCTGGCTGAGGCCGTGACCGTCCGAGGAGCCATAAGGGCGTCGCGCCAGTCCTCCTCGTCTAAGGTGCCTACCCAACCCTCCCATTGAGCCCGATGTCGGTCTAAGGAAGTGGGGGCATTGTTAATCAGTGTACGGTAGATGCGGGAGATGCCGCCTCTCCCAGATCACCAAACATTATCTGGGCCTCAGGCGGGCTATGATCTTGGAGGCGTGTGCCAGTCGTTAGGTGGGTGTGAAGGGCGTGGCGTAGCTGCAGGTACCTATAGAATTGTGACTGATGTAAGGAATATCTGCTTTGAAGGTCGTCGAAGGACCGCATGTGGTCCCCCACCCACACATCGCCAAGCTGCGAAATGCCTATCGAATCCCATGCTCTAAACCCCTGTAGTGTGTTGACTTCTTTGAGCCAAGTCCCTTGCCACAAGGGTGTGCATTGGGTCAACGTGCGTGTCCACTTGGTGTGGCGCAATGCAGCTCGCCAGGCCAACAGCACCGAGCGTGTCACCTCTGGCAAGCGGGAGGGAATAGGGGCCCCATATAGCATAGCTTGGATCTTGGCGAAACCCAATTCTCCGACCTCGAGCCTGTACGCCGGATCCGACCAACCCCCATTGAACCAATCGTGAATAGAGAGGAGCCGCGTGGCCAAGTAGTATAAATAGAGGTGGGTCATCCCCAGTCCCCCGTCGAAGGAGGGGATCCTACACACTGCAAGCGCCAGCCGGGCCCTACCATTTCCCCATAAAAACTTATTAGCAATGCTGTCAAGTTCACGGAACCAGGGTCTGGGAAAGCCGATGGGGGTGTTTTGCAATACATACAGGAACCGAGGAAGCACCATCATTTTAAATAGGGCGACCCTCCCCATGGGATTCAGGGGCAATAACTGCCACTTCTGGAGGTCTGCCTTAACCCGCCTCACCAGTGGGGCCACGTTGAGGGCCCAGCTGAGCTCAGGGAGCAAGGTCATCCATATCCCCAGGTATT
The DNA here is from genome assembly GCA_963921515.1 of Calotriton arnoldi. Classification (NCBI taxonomy): domain Eukaryota; kingdom Metazoa; phylum Chordata; class Amphibia; order Caudata; family Salamandridae; genus Calotriton; species Calotriton arnoldi. Next base: position 721,361 of record CAWUFW010005879.1, read on the forward strand.
TGAAGGATTGACGGCGAAGAGGAATGGTGGATTGCCAGTCAAAACATTCGCGAGACAGGTGTAGGGGACCAAGGCCGACTTGTCCGGGTTAAGCCGGAGGCCCGAAGCCCGCTCGAAGAGGTGTAGGATGCGGAGACAAAGGGGGCCAGATCTGGCGGGGTCTGCCAAATAGATGAGGACGTCATCTGCATAGAGTGCGATTTTGTCTGGTTCGGTGTTGGGCCATTCCCATCCCCGCATACCCTTGCACGATCGCATCATGGACGCCAGGGGCTCCATCACCAAGGCGAACAGCAGCGGGGACAGGGGACAACCCTGTCTCGTTCCTCTGCGAACCGGGAAGGGCTCCGACAGAACCCCGTTCACCAAAACACGGGCGCGGGGAGAGGCATAAAGAACTTTTACCATGGCACAAAAACGGGGACCGAGTCCCATTGTAGTAAGGACGTCCGCTAAGAACCCCAGTCCACTGAATCGAAGGCCTTTTCAAAGTCTACCAGAAGGATCGCGAGATAGGGAGTAAGGAGATGACGGTGTGCCAGTGCGACGTGCAGTCTACGAAGACAGTGCCTAGTGCCACGTGAGGGCATAAATCCGCATTGGTCGGGGTGGACCAGCGTGGACAAGTGGGGTTTGAGTCGCTGGGCGAGGATCGTGGCGAACAATTTAATCTCAGTATTGATGAGGGAGATGGGACGGTAGTCCGCACACCGTGGTGAGGGTGGCTGAGACTTGGGGAGAACCACGATGGTGGCCAGATCCACCTCCTGGGGAAAGGAGCCTTTGCAATAGCCTCCCGAAACAACCCCGCCAAATGCGGAGTAAGACTGTCCCGATAGTGCATGTAGTACTCTTGAGGGAAGCCGTCTGGGCCCGGCGTCTTACCAGAGGAAACGAGGGCGATCGCTCCCTCTATCTCCACACGTGTGATGGGACGCTCAAGGTCTTTCCGGCTAACGGGATCCAGGCTGGGGAGGGGGCCACCCTCGGCCTCCAACATACCAGTGAGTGATAAGGATGGGGATCTGTCCATGTATAATTGTTGATAGTAGGACGCAAAGGCACGAGCCATCCCGTCTGGGGACCGACACACCGAGCCATCCCGCGCTATGACCTCTGGTATAATGCGATTTGCCCTGGGATAAGTGGCAAGGCGATGGAGGAGCGAACCGTTCTTGTCGCCCCAGCCATACACCCTGGCCACGGACGAACGCCAAAGGAGTTTGGCCGCCTCCAGCGACAGCTGCTTGATTTCCGACCGGAGCCGGGCGAGGAGTCTGGCTGCAGGGGTGTCTGGAGATTGAGCAGAGGCCTGCTCGAGGCGTAAGGCTTGCGCCTCACGACTGGTAATTTGTTCTGCTTGGGCCTGTCGCTGACGCTGAGCTGGCCCTTAGCGAACCCCCTAATCGTGGCCTTACCCGCCTCCCATAGAACCCCCGGGGAGGAGACGGATCCGTCGTTGGAGAGGAAATAATGCTTAAGTTCCTGACCCACCGCCTTCCGGAACTCCCTGTCTTGGAGAAACCAAGCATTAAATCTCCATGTCTGCCGCGAGCCGGTGGACGGGGGGCCCGTGCGGATCACTACCGGGGAGTGGTCCGAGATACCACGCGGGAGGATGGCGACGTCCGAACCGTGAGACAATCTGTCGCTGGAACGAAAATGGCGTCAATACGCGCTTGCGTATGGTGCGCTGCCGAAGTGTGTGTAAACTGCTTAGAATGTGGGTGCCATGTACGCCAGGCATCGCACAGGCCCAAGGACTCAGACCAGGTCTTCAATTGTTTCGCTTGAGCAATTCTACTGGAGGAAGGGGGGCCAGACGTGTCAAGGTCGGGTGAGGAGACCGCGTTAAAATCCCCCCCGAGATAAGTGGGGCCCAATGGTAAGGATGCCAGGAGATCCGTAGCTTTAGCCAATGTCGCCGCCAGCATTGAAGGAGGGGAATAGAGCGATACAAGATTAATGGGGTTCCCATGTAACATACCACTGATGGCCACAAATGTACCCTGGGCATCAAGGGCTGTCTGCACAATGACAAGGGGAAGGGAGCGCTTCACCAGGATCGCCACCCCTCGGGATCCCCGAGTGAACCCCGAGTGCCACGCCCTATCATATCCATAGCGCGTTAGGAAGGGGCAATGGTTACCCAGCAAATGCGTCTCCTGCAATAATAATATATCCACCCCCAGGCGGTGCGCGTGGCGCAGGGCAGCCATCCGCTTGAAACGGTCCAGGAGGCCATTAACGTTCCAAGATAGGATGCGCAGAGAAGTACTCAGTGGAGGTATGTCTGGCATAGTGGCATGGTGGGATGGCCCGGCAAGTGGGCCCCAGACGGGGGGCCCACATCAAAATAGAGCGCGTGAGGTTGTGGTGCAGTGTCCAAAGGGAAGTCTATGTACGCCCCGGATACAGGGCTGAGCATGATGTAAGTACTGGTGAAATGCAGAGAAGTGCCCCGCAGGGAAGTGTCTGGCGTAGTGGTGTGTACATCAATGTGATTGTAGGTTCTGCGGGGGTAAGACTTCCCAGCTGGGTATCAGCAGGCCCATCGAAATATCTGAAAGAAGGTCTGCATGTCTCTTGAGGTGCAAATTAGGGTGTCGTGTGAAAACTGGTGCAGCGGAGCTAAAAAATAAAACAACCAAAACAACCAAAAATAAAATCAGAACATGGGACAACGGTCCCACCCCCCAACCCCTCTCCCACCCCCCACCCTACACTTCAGGAACGGAAGCATCTGTCGCCCTAACAGTAAACCAGTGAGTAAACAACCAAACTAAAACGCTTGGGAATGGGGAAGCGTGGAGGACCCCTCCTCATGTCCGGATGTGAGTTTACGAGTCCATCGGGAAGGAAAGAAATGTTCAGAGTTAAAGCACCGTCTCCGGCCGCGGAGCCAGGCCCGGCGAGCAGAGACCAGTTCAAGCTGGGTCTTTCAGAAGTATTGGGCTACGGGAGAGGTCCGATTCCGGGAGGTCAACCGCCGCAGGTCCGGGCAAAACACCACCGCCATCCAAACGGCCGGAGGAGCCAGAGCGCCTCCCAAGCAGGGGTCCCCCGGAAAGCGATAGTGGTTGTCGGGGGTGGCCCAGCGGGGAGTCCGAGCGGGCCCTCCTCCGCCCACGGCGCCTGCGGGAGCGGTTACGCTGATGTTGAGGAGCAAGAGGGGCGAGGTGGCCAGGTCTGCTCTCCGTTCCCTCCATGCCCAGGGCCCGACCGTCGGCCCGCAGAGGGCGCTCCTCCGTAGCCCAGGCCCAGGCCTCCGTCGGGTTGTCGAAGAACAGCGTTTTGTTTGCGAACACCACTCGCAGGCGAGCCGGGAAGAGGAGCCGATACTGGATGTTAAGGGCCCTCAGCTTTTGCTTGACCTCCCCAAAGGAGCGGCGCTGGCCCTGGACCTCGCGGGTGTAGTCTGGAAAGATCATGACTGCCCCATTTTCGTAGCGGAGCCGCTGTTGTTTGCGAGCTTCAGACAGGATGATGTCGCGGTCTTTAAAGTTGAGGACCCGCATTATGAACGGCCGAGGAGGCGCACCCGGCGCCGGCCTGGGGCCAAAGACCGGTGGGCCCGCTCAATCGCGAACCAAGGAGAGAGAGAGCCCTCTGGGATCCACGACCTTAGCCACCCCTCCAGGAAGTCCACCGCTCGGCCCCGTTCCGCTCCTTCCGGAAAGCCCACCAGGCGGAGGTTGTTGCGTCGAGATCTATTTTCGGCATCCTCCGCCCGACGGTGTAATTCCTGAGTGTGCGACTGGAGACGGGCCACCTGCCCCTTAAGTTGTTGGACGTCATCTTCCACAGTGGAGATACGGGTCTCAGTCTCTGTAATCCGAGCAGTGGCGTTTCGGAGGTCCTGTCGAATGAGAGTCATATCTACTCGCACTCCTGCAATCTTTCCCTCCACCGAGGTTTGGGAGGCCTGGATGGCCTGGAGGATGGTGGTCAAGTCCAGAGCTGGAGGAGCCTCCCGATCCGCCACACCCCCGGTAGCCCCCGCCTCCAAGGTGGTGAAGCGGTCCATTTTCGTCTGGGTGGCAGGGGTCTTCGTTGACCGGTCCGTCCGGCCCATGGCGACCCGAGGGAGTCACGGGTTCAGAGTCCCCACAAATAGAGGTTGACAGGTTAACACTGGTGGCCGGAGATCGGCGGGGGCAGGCCACAGATGTCGAGACTCAACCTGCCGCCGCCCGAAATGTGCGGCCGAAGTAGAAGGAGAAAGGGCCACGCGCAGGGTCCCCCCCACAGGCCACCAGGCACCCTGCCGGGCGGCAACACCACTTCTCCCATTTAATGAAGCCTTCATGGATGTCCTGCTTGGGGCCTGGTCCAAGGCATGCACAGGGGCTTCTGTGAACAGGACAATTGCCATTGTCCCACCCCAGGAGACTCCAGTTTCATTGCCCAACGCTCTACTCCGGAGAGCTTGATGGCCCATGCCTCCACTTCCCGAGGAAATCCTGGCGCATTCCTTACCACCCCACCAGATAAAAAAATCCAAAAACCTGGACACCTTGCGCAAGAAAATGTTTTCTTCTGCCAGACTCACACTGCAGTCAGTGAACACTGCATGCCTTTTGGGCCATTACCCCCATTCACTCTAGGATTAGGTTGTGCAGGTGCTGCCTATGGTCCCATAGGAGGCCTGGGCCATACTCTCCCAAGCTATGGCTGACTGGAGAGATGCAGCTAAGATCACAATCTGATTTGGTTGGACATGACGACTCACTAGGCAGAGAGGTTACATCGTGAGTGGGCCCTATGGCGCCACGCCTTTCTGAGGATGACTGGCTTTTCAGAGGATGTCCAAGCTTTACTTATGGACATGCCCTTTGATGGCTCGCGTCGCTTTGGAGATAAGGCGGACTCAGTGCTGGAGCACTCCAAGGATAGCAGAACTACGGCCAGGCCCTTGGGTCTTTCCATAGCCCCTCGCCAACCCCAGTCCGCCTTTAGCTCCTTTCATGGCCATGGAAGGCGCTTCCAGCCGTGACTCTACCTGCCCAGCTACCATGGCGTGCATGCTCCACAGCTTCTGCATGGCCAAGGACGCTGTACTCACAGACCCCGTGGGTCATCCAGCCAGAGGTTGGGCCAGTGCACCATCGCCCCTGGCAGTCACAGCCTGCAAACCTCTTTAGATGCTCTCCTGCCATCATGGGCAACCAGTGGGAGGCAGGATACGCCATCACCTGCACCACTGGAGGTTGATAACATCCAACTGCTGGATTTTCCAGATTGTCCAAAGGGGATACTCCCTCCCCTTCGTGGCTACCCCTCCACCCATGCCAACCACTTGCAACAGGCTGACAGCGGACCATCTCTCCTTATTCCACCAGGAAGTGGAGGCTCTCTTGGCCAAGGGACCCATAGAGAGGGTGCCGATGTAGGAAGCTGGCTCTGTATATACTATACCAAAGTAAGGTATAGTGTGCACAGAGTCCAGTGGATCCCCAGAGGCTTTACAGAGGCTCAAGTAGATAATACTAATGCTCTCTTTTGTGGTAGTGTGGGCGAGCAGTTAGACTTATCTGAGGGCAGTGCTAAGGATTTGTTCTACACACAAAAAAAGAGGCCCAACACAGTATCGGGTGCCCAATGCAAACCAATGGGGAATCTTGAAGTCAGAAAAAGGTTGCAGGCTCAGGCCAGAAGACTGGACGAAATAAACCTACAGCTGCACAGGTAAGTTGGGGTGTGCTGGAGCATCGGGACACAGTCCGTAGATCTCCCCAAAGCCCGGGGGCTGGGTGCAGGGGTGTCCTTTGGCGTCGGGAGTCAGCTTACCGGTGCAGGTTGCGGTTTGGGGGGTCGTCGTATAGAGGCAGCAGGCATCGACTTGGAGTTCGGCAGGGGTCAACCCACGAGGGACTCTTGCTCATGATCACTGGGGAACCTTTTCTAGACCAGCGGGCCACTTGGACTCGGGCCGTGGGCGTCGGGTGCAGAGGTGGTCAGTTTCGCAGTTCCACAGGCAGAACTTCGGTCTTTGAACTTGGTTTTGTTTTGGACAGGCCCGCTGTCCATGGGAGAGATGGAGTCTTTTTAGAAGGCAGACAGTCCTCCCAGGGTTCTGGAGGTCGCTGGACTGCGGGGTGAGTTGCTCTTCTTTAGCAGAGTCTTTGTGTGTTGCAGGCAGGCCGGTAGGGCTGTGGCCAAGTCAGTTGATGTCTTCAGTCTTCGCTGCTGCACGGCTCTTCTTTGTCCTCTTCTCCGTGGGTTGTCGGTAATCTAAGGAATAAGGTTCAGGGGTGCCCCTAAATACTCAATTCAGGGGCGTTACAGGGGTTAGAAGGTAGTAGCCAATGGGCTACTTACCTTTAGGGTGCCTACACCCTTTGTATGTCCAATCCCTGTGGGGAGGGAGCATGCCCCTGACCCTATTGGCTAGAATCCTCTAAAACAATATGGAGGATTTTGAACGGAGGGGGTCATTTCTGCTCAGGGCACCCTAGGGGTGGCCCTGGCTGAGAGGGAACACATCTCTCCTGCTTACTAATTTTTTCGCCGAAGTTGCCGCCAAAAGTGGGGCTTGCTCGGGGTGTGGGGGGGAAGCATCTCCACTAGTTGGAGAGGCCCTGGTCAGCATAACAAAGGGCAGGAAGACTTTGAGGCTCACCACCTTTCAGTGCTGTTCCTGCTTGGGGGTAGGTGTGAAGCACCTCCGCCCAGAGCAGGCTCTGTTTCTGACCCACAAGATCAAAAGACTTCCACCTCAGGGGGTCAGAAACATGTCTAGAGGTGGCAGGCCGGTGCAGACCTGTCAGGCACACACTCGTTGGTTGGTAGGTTTTCAGGGGGCACCTCTGAGTGCAATAAACGTCTGTTATTCAGCACCAAGATGCCTACAGGTGAATGTGCTCTTTACAAAGGTACAAAACATCTTGGAATTTGGTGAAGCCATCATGGAGCTGTGGAACTCATAGTGACAAGCTTCCAGCCCATGTACTAAGTATAGCTTCACTGTGCACTTACAATGTCTAAGAATGGACTTACCCATTACCGGGGCATATCTACTCATGCAGTTATGCCCTCACATGAGGTATAGTGCACCCTGCCTTCGGGCTGTAAGGCCTGCTGTAGGGGTGACTTACCTATGCATCTTGCAGTGCTGTTAGGCCTGGCACACAGGGATATGTGCCAGGTCGACTCTTTACTTTTATCTGTACCAAAACAAGCAGGTTGCAGTGGCAGTATGCCGTGGTGGGTGAGGGGTGTCTTAGGGTGGCACAATACATGCTGCAGCCCTTAAAGACTCTCTCTGGCCACAAGGCCTTTGGTACCACTGGTACCTTTTACAAGGGACTTATATGTGAGCCAGAGGTGTGCCAATTGTGGAAACAAAGGTACAGTTTTGGGAAAGAACACCGGTACCGGGAACCTGATTTGCAGGAACCCAGTGCACAATCAGTCAAAGATACATCAGAGTCAGGCAAAAAGTTTCCAAGGTGGCTCTCACGCAGAGACACTTTTTTTTGGGGAAAAATCTTTTTATTAATACGTGCTCAGTGATCAGTACAATTAAGTAACAGTTAAATCGGATTTCCTTTCCATCTTGTTCATTTAAAACAATAGTACATAGTCATTTACAATAGCAACTACGGAATGCAGTAACAAAATGAGATCTGCGTTACACCCACTGTAAATCCCTATAAGCCTGCCAGGCCCCCCCATATCTTCTCCCATTTCCTTGGACAACCTCTATTCTTATATTTAATTTGTTCTGCCTTCCAGCACCAATCTAAATCAGTTTTCCACTCCTCTATTGTCGGCATGGCGGTCGCCCCCACCTCTTTGCAATATTTCATTTTGCAACTACTGTTGCCAGCACCAGCCACTGCCTTGCGTGTCTCGGCCAATCCTCCTCCCCAGGGCTCATTAGTAGAAACAATTTAGCTTCTATCGGCACCTCTACGCCCACAACTGCAGCCATCACCTTATCTACCCTCCGCCAATATAACTGTAACACTGGGCATTCCCATAACAAATGGTAAAATGTACCCTCCAAACCGCACCCTCTTTGGCAGAGTGCAGCCTCAGTACACCCCATCCGATGTAGAACTCGATGAAGAATCTTTAACTGAATTAGTCAGAACCGTGCCCGTATCGCTACCTCCCTTGGGCCCTTCAGCGCCTCCACCCAGTCCTCATTTCCAAGCGGACCAACATCTCCCTCCCATGTCGCCCTCAATGGGCCTAGTATGTCCGGCGCATTATTGATTATTTTCTTATACAATAAGGAATTGGCCTTTTCGTTTAACGGGTCGGTCAATAGTCTGTCCTCTAACGGAGAGGCCTCTTCTAGTGTCTCTCCTTCACACATATATTTCCGTAAGGCATGTCCTAGTTGCAGGTACCTTAGCAATTCCCCCTTCCCCATCTCAAATTCAGTTTGTAAGGTCGTAAATGTAATAAATGCCTGTCCTCTCCATGCGTCTCCCAGGTTCTCAAGGCCCATCAGCTCCCATTTAGCAAAGCCCTGTAAATCGCCCACCCCCTTCAGCCGATCACTGTCCCAGGGGGGGGGGTCATCCCTGTGAGTTTCCCCTCCCAGCCTAAGTATTTTGTTGTGGCATTCCATGCCTGTGTCACTGTCCGGGAATGCTGCGGTAGGCTTTTCACTACTCGTTTGGTATATAGTACGGAACGGAGTCCCTTTGCGCCCATGGCCATTCTATCTACCCTATATGCCAGCTCCATCCGCTCCCCGAACATCCACCCATTTACTGTAACTAATTGGACCGCCCAGTAGTAGCTCCGGATGTCGGGTAATGCTAGTCCCCATCATCCACCCCTCACTGGAGTTGCGCTGCGCTTTCCGTGGGGCGCCCCCGCACCATAGTAGGGATTGTAACTCTGCGTCTACTCTTTGAAAGAAAAAAGGGGTACCTCATATGGCGTGTTTTGCATTGCATATAGTAGTCGGGGGAGGGCCATCATTTTAAACAACGCCTCCCGCCCCATCAAGGTAAGCGGCAGGGTTTGCCAGTGTTTGACGTCCTCGATGAGTCTATCCAGCCGCAAGCCCAAGTTACGGCAGTAGAACTCCTGGGAGTCTCTTGTTATATAAATTCCTAGATACTTGAAGCCTTGCACTTCAATCGACACCACACATCTGGATGTCAGCTCAGGGGTTCCCTCCACCAAGGGAAAGAGTAGTGATTTATCCCAATTGATTCGTTATCCTGAATATTCCCCATAAATGCGGAAGATCTGCAGTATTGTGTCGATTGACTGTCTCGGTCTCCACACATACAAGAGGATATCATCTGCATACGAGATGCGCTCCTCCTACTCTTCCCGGACCAGAATCCCCCTGCTGCTGTTTCGCAGGTCAGCACTCTAGCTGCTGCCGCTTCCGCTCTCCCTCTCCTACTTAAGGCAGTGCGCACCCAAGATGCGCCGAAGGCAAGCCTGTCTGCCCCCGTCCGCGCCTGACCGCTGCCAGCCGCCAGTACCCCTGTGCGTTTCTTTCTCTCTCATTCTTCAGGATATTATCAGTGGTTTATTTAGCCCAACCAATGGCAGTTCATCGTTATTCAAGCAAAGAGCTCAAATTATTAAATAAATCCCACACGGCTTTTTTACTAGAGGGCCTCGTGGTAACCCCCGCACCAGCATCCATTCTTAAAGTAGACATGGGATTCAAGTAAGATGAGTTTACTCATAACCCCAAACTCCGGTCCACGAACATAGCAGACAGCGATACTGCTGAGTAATTTAAACAACTAACAGGGCTTTACTTCAATGCACGTTCAATCCCCAAACATGCATTTGAGATCTGGAGTTTGCTGGACCCTGAAAAGCCAGATATATGCTTTATTACTGAAACCTGGCTCCATGAGTTCGCTCTCCCAGACTTGGCGATGGCTTTCCCTCCCGCTTATCAACTGATTAGACTTGATAGAAATATTAAGAGATGAGGTGGGATAGCAATAGCTGCCAAGGCCGGACTGGAGATCAATATCTTGGAGACCATCACCATGGAATGGTCTGAATTGTGTCTTTTTAGAATTGAAAGACAATCCAAGGGAACCTGGAGAGGCGCCCTAGTCTACAGACCTCCTGGCCCGAAAACCAACTTTACCAACTGCCTGATTGAGACTATTGCTCCACACGTACTAGCAGCTGATAATTTCCTCCTCATCGGTGACTTTAATTTTCACGCAGAACTTCTTCTAGATATGGACACGAGTCAACTGATCTCTAATTTAAACTTACTGGGACTAGTAATATTGGTGATGGGACCCACCCATCTGGCAGGTCATACCCTTGACCTCCTGTTCACTAACACAGCTAGTGTTAAAGTGGAGTCTTCTATCCCTCTGCTCTGGTCGGATCATAGTTTATTGAAATTCTCCTTACAGTCATCACTAAAAATTATCCTAGTAGTGAGCAGTTATGGAGGAGGCCTTGGCTGAAAGTTACTCCTGCCACCTTCTCAGCCCCTTTTAGTACCTTGCCCTTAATAAGTACCGAGAACATTGATCATGTGGTAGAGGCCTTTGAGAAGGCAATTACACAGGCCATCGACGTCATTGCACCTCTGTCAAAGGTCAAGTTTAAGCCTAAGATATCACCCTGGTTCACTGAATCACTAAAAGCTGAAAAATTATCCAGTAGGAAAGCTGAACGCAAATGGACGAAAACCAAAAGTATTGAAGATAGACAAACGTACAAACTTATCTACCGATGTTACGTAGACAATATTAAGTTAGCCAAAAAATCTTATTTTATTAACAGAATTTACAAAGCTGCTAACTCTAATAAGGAGCTCTATAAAATATTAAAGGAATTTACCAATCCTTCTCTCTGTCAGTCCAGCAACCCTTCTTCACAAGCATGGGTAGACACGTTATCCACCTTCCTCGAGGAAAAGATCAATACGATCCACAGCACCTTTCTCCACCATAACATAAGAAATGTTCATAGCGAATCTGATATCAATCCTGAATCTACTACTCCTCTTTTAGAAGAGTTTACCGAAATCACCCAAGACGAAGTCAGACCTGCCCTTTTCAAGATCAAGTTGGGTTCTGCAGATGACCCGGTTCCACCCCACATTCTGTCTACCATTGCCCCCTTGCTCCTCAAGAAACTTACAGACCTATTTAATATGTCCTTAAACCAAGCAATAGTTCCTATTAAATGGAAAGCAGCCAAAGTCAAACCCATCTTGAGGAAACCTTATATAGATCCTAAGGAGCCCAGTAATTATCGCCCTATTTCTCTCTTTCCCTATTTTGGAAAGGTACTCGAGTCCCTGGTTAATAAATAGCTCGTAATTTATCTAGAAAACAATGAATTGTTGGATTTCTCCCAATCTGGGTTCAGGGCTGCCCACAGCACTGAAACCTCGCTGGTGGAGGTTGTCGACAACATAAGACTTACCCAGGACAACTGGCAGTCAGCCATGCTGGTCCTGTCGGACCTGTCGGCTGCCTTCGATACCATCTCTCACGGTATTTTAGAACAACGGCTGTGGGATATTGGAGTCAGGTGAACAGCCCTAGATTAGCTCAGAAACTATCTAACAGATCGAACCTTCACCGTGCAATTGGGCACCTTGGTTTCCCGTAGTCGACCGGTAGACATGGGAGTCCCTCAGGGATCCATTTTAAGCCCCGTGCTCTTCAATCTTTATGTGGCACCCTTGGCCAAAGTAATCAGGTCCTATGGGTTTGATGTGGTGTCGTACGCTGACGACACCCAGCTACTGATCACCCTTGGTCCCAATCCAACGGAAACTAGACTTAGATTTAAAAAATGGATGATCCACATTAATAACTGGATGCAAACCAACCATCTCCAACTTAATGCCAGTAAGACCGAGGTCATCCTTTTTGGGAAGGCACATGATTTTTGGTCAAATGACTGGTGGCCCCAGAGTCTTAGCCCCTGTCCATCTCCTAAACCTACGGTGCGGAATCTTGGAGTAAAGATTGATAATCAGCTGTCCATGACAGATCATATAAGCCATATAATGAGTACCTGCTGCGGACTAACGCGTAGCTTACATAAGATCTTTCAATGGATTCCAATAGAATCAAGGAAACCACTTGTCCAGGGTCTAATCATAAGTCATCTCGACTACGGAAATGCCCTGTTGGCTTCCATTTATGAAGAGCTTTACTCTAGACTTCAAGTTTTGCAGAACACTGCCGCCAGGCTGGTGTTAAATCTTCCATCGCGGTCCCCGTCTGCACCTAGTCTGAAAACTCTTCACTGGCTTCCCATCATGAAACAAATCCATTTTAAGGTTATCAGTCTGGTACACAAAACCATGCATGGAAATGGGCCAAGTTACCTTGCCCAAAAACTTAATTGGTACCTACCTAACAGGACGCTCAGGTCAGGAACCAAACAACTTCTTACTCCCCTCAGGATTCGTACCACCAGGAATGGCGGTAGATCCTTTTCTCATTTGGCTCCCGCCTTTTGGAAGAAACTCCCATTACAGCTCTGCATGACCATGGACCATAAACAGTTCCGTAGGAGGCTAAAAACCTGGCTCTTTTGATTGCCTTTCTCCTTTTGTCAACCGGCCTCTTGCCTTTACTGGAGTTCGCTAGCGCTTTGAGACCCCCGGGTGATATGTGCGCTCAATAAATCCCTTTGACTTGATAAATCAAGGGGTCCTGGCGTACCCACACCGCCAAGGGCTCCAGGGCCAGGGCGAATAAGATTGAGATGGTGGACATCCCTGTCTTGTTCCTTTCTGGAGAAAGAATATCCGGGACACCATAGCATTGACTCTTGCCTTAACCAGTGGCTGCTGATAGAAGAGTCTAACCCACCCAATGAACCCGGGTCCAAAACCGACTCAACACAGCAAAGAGGTAATTCCACTCCAAGCTATCGAAGGCCATCCTGGCGTCTAGGAACAGGAGTGCCGCTCCCGTGAGATGAAGGACCCCAAACAGCCTGCGCAGGTTTAATCTAGTTCCCCTATGAGGCATGAACCCGGACTGATCCGGGTGTATGAGGGAGGTAATCATCCCACCGAAGCGCAAGGGCAGACGTTTTGCTGGGACTTTTACTTCATAGTTGAACAGGGAGATTGGCCTATACGATCCCCATCCTGATGGGGGTTTGCGGTCTTTTAGTATTACAACTATTACCGCCGTCCTCTGGTCCAGAGGAAGTATTCCCTCCCTTTTAGCCTCTGTCAGCATGCCCAGGAGATGCTCAGCTGTCCCGCCCAGCATGCACTTCTACATCTCCACAGGGAGACCATTTGGTCCTACTGTCTTACCAGACTGCAGGGAGAGGGACGTCGCAACAATTTCTACGACCGTCAGCTCGCCCTCCAACATTTCTCTTTCCTCCACTGACAATCATGATAAAGTTATGTCCTGCAAGAAGTCACTACAATATCGCTCTGTTTTCATGGATGAGGAAGCGTACATTTCCTCATAGTAAGCGGAAACCTCTCACCCACCTCTTTCCCAGTGTTGTATCTACACCCCTCCTCATCTACCAGTCCGGGGACCCATCTGCCACTAACCCTCCTTTTATCCAGCCAAGCGAGCAATTTATTTGCCTTATCACCGGCATCATACAGTCTGTGCTGTGTGGCCAATGCCTGCGCCCTGGCGCTGTCCTCCAGCAGCTTGCGTAGTTTCTTCTGCCGCAGCCGTAGGCGATGTCGCACTTCTGCTGGACCCGTCTCCTCCTCTGTCACCCGAGACTCCAGACTCAGTATGTCCTCCTCAAGGGCGCAACATTTTAATAGCTTTTCCTTCTTCATGGCACCCACTCGTGCTTGGGCTCGCCCTTTGAGCACCATTTTAAAGGCCTCCCAAAGAGTCACTTTGGAGTCTACAGATCCCACATTGTCCACGAAAAATAATTTGCCTCCCTTCCTCATGCCCTCCCTAAAGTCACCATCTTTGAAGTACTATGGGTCTAAATGTGGTGGCAGTGCATAGTCTTTCTGGGGGCCGATCAACCTTGCTTCCACCAGGGAGTGGTCAGACACACCTTGGGCCATATGTGTTGCACCCATGAATTCCCCCATACCCGGTAGTTGTGTTATAAGATAGTCCAGTCTGGAGAGGTTCCCGCTTGCTGCCGACAGATGAGTGTATTGCTTCTTAGTGGGGTGTTGGTGCCACCATATGCCACCCAGGCCCATAGCCCCAAGGAAACCCCCCAGCGGACCCACTATCCTCCCTAATGCTGCCCCCACTACATTCATCTCCACTGATAGGACGTCATTCATGTCACCTCCCAGTATCAGAGGACCTTCTGGGAGTTCTAGGAGTAGTGGACCCAGTGTCTCCAGTGAGGAGGTCTGCAACCCAGGTGGAGCATACACGGAACACAGGTTTAGACTCTTCCCCTCCCATGTACCACTAACAGCTACATATCACCCGGATGTGTCGGCCCATACCCTCCCTTGATTGAAGGGGAGCGCCCCTCTACAGAGCACCCCCATACCCCTGGATCCAGTCATGTACCATGCATGGGCCATCAAAGTATATCCAAATCTGTCGAGAGCTTTACAGCGGTTACCTTTTAGGTGAGTTTCCTGTAAAAGAACAATATCCGGAGCATATCATTTAATGCATTGTAGGACCACTGATCGCTTTAGCTTACCATTGAGTCCATTTACATTCCAGGACCACACCCTCAGTGGTGTCATCATTGACTTATGTCCGGCCATGGATAGAAGAGCCTCTGAGCTAATTTCTCCAACAGTGTCCCCTGCTCTCTCATATCCAAGTTGCATTTCCAACACATTGGCTGTCGATAGTCCCCTTTGGACTCTCACTGAGCATTTAACTTCACCACGAGGATAACATTATGAACAAACAACTGTTCCCAATCTATCTCCCCTCCCCCCACTGTAGGAAAGTAGGATCTGCTTTTATGGTTACCCCCACTTTTTAAATAGACCCCAGAAAAGGTAAAGGGGTCCAAGGGGGACAGGGAGCTAGTTTAGGAGGTCCAGAAGCCCGTGCTCCTAGCAGCAATTACAAAATTCAATGATCGGGCTAGTGTTCCTAAGGCACGATCTCTAAGAGTGTAGATAGTGCCTGTGTCAGGGTACCAGGAGTGGACAGTCAATGTGACTGTTTATGTTGCCCTCACACATACCCTAGAGGATGTCATGCTTCATTATTGGGCGGTGCTCCTCGTTGGGCCGGTGCTGCAATGCCCAACTGGTCCCCCGAAGGGTCGCTTTAGCGGAGATCTTTTTCGAGGCTGCCATTTGATGAGTGCAAGTGAGGGGGCTTGTGACATGATGTGTGGTGTGGAGTGCAAGTTAAAACTGGTAAGGGAATTTCCATTGCTATACTTTATTAACAGGATAACCCTTCCAGAGATAAAAAACCCTTTGGTGGGTTGGAGCTACCTCTGGGTTTTGAAGGAACCTGGGTAGTCAAAGTGTTTGAGATCAGGTAAAAGAGCTCCAATTACCGTCTCTAGAGGTGAACCTGGTAGTGGTCAAACCTTCATGAATGCGTCGACATGTTTCGCGCTTTAATAGGTCACATGGATCCGGTGCCCTTCATAAGGACTCGGGGACTCGGGTGAGGGTAGGTGCAGACGAACTCGCCGCACTCCGAAACTATAACACGCGTTCAATGCAGCACCTCCACGTCACCCGATGATGCTGGAGTACGCCGAACCATAGGTCAGACCCGGGAACAATACGATACACACACAGTAGGGAGCACATCAAGGCACTGCTCAGAGTGGGGTAATTTATTCACTTGATGTTTTTATGTTTTTTGTCTTGATGAAGCGCACCGGATCCATGTGGCCTATTAAAGCTCGAAACATGTCGACAGCTTCTTCTCTGTCACTGCACTTGTAGTGTGAGATCGGGGAAGAACCGAATCTGGCAATTTTCAAACCGTATGTCCCCTGTGGTTCCGGCGGCTTGAAGGATTGCATCGCGGTCGCGGTAATTAAAAACCTTTGCAATCATTGTCCGTGGAGGTGCCCCGGGTGTTGGTGCTGGCACAGGCGCATGGTGGCCTGTTTCAATCAAGAAGAATTTGGAGAGCCTCTTGGGTTTGTGTGTTCACGATAAAGTCTTCCAAAAAGAAATCCACACTGGGACCCTCCGACCCTTCCAGGACCTCCACCACCCTGATGTTGTTCCTTCTCACCCTCACTTCCTGATCTTCGAGTTTTGCAGCCATTCCCATGGCCTGTTTGTTTAGCGTCCGGACTTGAGATTCCAGCCGCTTTGTCGTGGACTGGAGCTGGGTTGTGTTTGTCTCGGCTGTCGTGACTTTCTCAGAGTTTGTGAAGGTCGGCTCTAATCAGGGTCACTTCGATATTCACTACATCGATTTTGAGCTCCAGTGTTCCTTCCAAATCCTGTATAGCCGCCATGATTGCTCCCAGTGAGGGCTCAGCTGCTTCCTCTTCTTCAGGCACAGCGGAAGGCTTTGGGACTGCGTAGTTATCCATCTTGTTAGTTTGGGGGACTCCCAGGCCTTTGAGTTTCCCCATTTCACCAGTAGCTGACCCTTGGGATATCTCTAGCTCCTTGCTCCAATACTAGATGATCGTAGGCCCCTTCCCCTGTAGCGTAGGGTGTCTGGCAGCTATTTAACAGTCCCTCGGGGGAGTGTGAAGCCAAGGAATATGCACTGACTGCCCCAGTTGGGCACCGACCCCCAGTATGGCTACACCACAAGATCTCCCGGTTGCACTCTCGAGAGAAACGTGGTAGGCTCTATTGTGCTCTTCGCTCTGCTTGCTCCACTTATTGGTGAAGCCCTCCTTGGGCTCCCTCACTCGGTCTTGTGGTTCACTGTGCCTCCGTCTGGCCCAGGCAAGCCACTTCCTCACTGTGGTAGGCTACCTGATCACCTCTTGTACAGGGCATGGTCGAGCCAGTCTCTTCAGGCCTCCCCACTATTCAGACCCAGGGACTCAGTCTCATAATGTGTCCGGTCACCACTCCGACACCCACCTCGCACGAAATCGCCCCCTGGGTGGCTCCTCACCGGTGTCTGGTTGCCGAGTACCTGAGTCGCCGTCGGGCCAGCTACACTGAGCGGCTCCCCTCGATGTCCCGCTGCCTGCCGTGGCCAACTCGCTCCTTGGACGTGGGCACAGGCGGCCCCAGGCACACCCTGCAGCACTCGACTCTGCCGTGCGATGCATTGAGGCCCTGGAGAAAATCCCACAGCCGCCTCCTGCCCGGTTCTTGAGCTCTCATGCCATCTGTCTTGGCCGTGCTCGCTCACCGTCCAAATCATGCCATGGCCAAGCTCCACTCCGATTCCTCTGATGTGCAGTCCGGCCGGGCTAGCCTCTTCTGTTAACCGGGCGAGTTGCAGAATGAAGCGACCCCCGGTACTCCTGACTTCCACCCCGATGTTGCCACACGCGGTGCTTCTTTTAGGGGTTCGGATAATGGACGGATTAAGGGGCTAGATCCCTTGTCAATCGGAGCTCAGTTAAGATGCTGCCATCTTCACTTGCAGCCAAGCCACGCCCCTTAGAGATGCTTTTCATGTCGAGTGGAGCTCAGGCCTCCTGTACCACTCCTGCCCAAAGTTCTCAAGAAGATCAGGAACAACTGAGCCCCATTCATCCTTGTGGCTTTCGACTGGGCTCAGAGAGTTTGCTATCCCAAGCTGTTGAGCATGGCCATTCGTCTTCCGTTCAGGCTGCCCGTTCTGGAGGATCTTCGGTTGCTGCAACAGGGAAGGGTTCTCCACCCGAACCAGTCAATGCTCCGCCTTGATGCATGGAAGTTGAGCGACAGTTGACAGCTTTCAACCTTCCGCCTGACTCACACCTGGTGGTGAACGGACATTCCTGACGGGGCTTCTTTCACAGACAGAGCGCACCCTGAGCTCCCCGCCAGGATCCCTTGAGTTGAGGCACAACACCTGATGATTGCAGGTTGTTTTAGAGTGGATCAGCTCTTGACTGTGGACCACTGATTGGTTTTATATTTTTCCTCTTATGAACGTGCTTGTTGAGCAGAAGCAATATTTAGAGGTTTTGACGAATGCCAATACAACTCTTTTGAGGCTTTAGTTGGCAGAAACATGTTGACCTATATCTAGTGACACTGAAGCAGGGTTAGTGACACTACAGTGTCCCTTCTCTTTTTAACCCTGACCTAGGCCTGCATGAATAAAGCCGTACGCCTGTCCTAGAGTCAGTTTTAATTACTTTATCACTTTTTGCATGCTCTGAAAACCTCACCACCCTTTAGCTCACAACAGGGTTTCTACCAACTCTTTCAAAACATCCTTCTCAGTGAGTGAGTTGTGATCAGCTGTCACGGTGCGAGGAGAATCACAATGATGAAGCATGCAGAGGGAATCTGTCCTAAAAAAAGGAATGTCCCTGTTCAACTAGGTTTCCCTCTCTCTACTTCTTCCCAGACCCAGGTGTTTAATTGTGTTTTAAGCACAGAGGCAGCGCCACCTGGAAAGCCACTTTATCTTCCCCTTGAAGGAGCACCATACTCCTTTCTACACGTCTGGGAGGCAATAGCATTAGACCAATGTTCTGTCAGCTTGAAGAAAGGGGGTATGCCTTACTCTTCTACCAGCCTCTTCCACGGATCCCTCCCTCCCAGTCCCTTCACTCAGAAGACTATCTGCGGATTCTGCAGTGTGAGGTGGCAACCCAGCTGTAGAAGCAGGGGGGTTGGTTCCAGAGCAGAAAACTGGCAGGAGGGCTTCTCTCTTTACTTTCCAGTTCCCAAGAAGGGGGGTGATCTTTGTCCGATCCTAGACCTCAGGCTCTTGAACTTTTACCTCTGGAAGGAAAAATGTAAGATGCTGTCCTTAGCTCAGATTTTTCAGGCAGTCATAGTGGATGACTGGTTCATATACCTTCACTTGCAGGACGCATATTTCTACATTCTGATCCAGTCACACAAGAGTTTGCTGATCCCTGTTTTGACTTAGTTCAGGACCACAAGACTCAAAAATGGTGGTGGTGGTCAAGGCCTATTTCTGCAGGTCAGAGATCTCTGTATTCGCAGAACAGGACCACTGATTGTTCTCCTGGCTTTCTCACCCTCCTGGTTACATATGCACTCTGGTATGTGGGTCCTTCAGTGGTTCCTCTGAAGGCAATGGTTTTAATATAGGGGAGATCTGTCCGACACCACTGTAATCTCCCGGGGCACAGTAGCAGAGCTGGACCGATGGTTGAGGAGCGTCTGATAGACATCTAGCTGCAGATTCCTTCTCTTAGAATTCTCCCCAGGCGCCACACTGGATCCAGAAATTTTTGTACAGCAGTACCTCTGCGCGTCGGTAATGGGCGCCGAGCGACTCCATAGCAACGTCGTCCTCCGGATGTGACGTCAACGGAGTCCATAAAAAACCATCCAACAATGTGCTGATGTCAGTTTCTTCTTTTCCGTGCTTACAACGCGGATCCGATCAGCAGTTCCTCTGGCTGTTTTTTGGCCTACCTCGATGATTTAATCGAAAGGAACAGTGTGCCTTTTCTATGTCCTCGGGGTTTAAACCCTGTGGACGAGTGGTACCTGTAGGAAGCTAGCTCTGTATATACTATACCAAAGTAAGGTATTGTGTGCACAGTGTCCAGGGGATCCCCAGGGGTATAGCAGGGGCTAAATTAGATAATGACTAACAGCTCTCTTTGTGGTGTGTGGTCGAGCAGTTAGGCTTATCAGGAGGGTGTGTTAAGCATTTATTGTATTCACTCAATCAAGACTGATGGCACACACTCTGAGACAGAATCCAAACCAATTAGGTAAGTTGATAAAAAGGTATACATAGGTTTTATTTCTAGAACCAAGCAGGACTTGGTACAGGTAAGTAAAATATACTTTCAAATGTAAAACTTTACAAGGAAATGCAGTTGGAAATGGATTTGCAATTGTTACAGGTTTGTATTTGCTTTTAAAACAGTTTAAAATACATAGAAATTACTTTAGAGTACTTTTTGATTACTTCTCAGTTATTTTGACTACTTGGGGTGATATGCCGAGATATCACACAAGAGGACATACAAGTTACAGGTAAGTACAACAATTTTGGGTTTAAGGCAAAGTTACTTTGATTTCCATACAAAAATCAGTTCAACACATTTTTGGCAAAAAAATCATAACATTGGTTCCTATGGGTGAAAAGAAGGTTATCGGTTTGCAGGTAAGTAAATGACCTGCAAGTATGGCTTTTGGGAATTAGGACCAAGGTTCCCCAAGGTCCAATTTTGGACTCAAATCGCACCATCAGCGGCACTAGGGCGGCTGGGTGAGAGGCCCAATGTTAGCGAAAGGGGCTAGAGGGGCATTGGTTGAGGGCCGCTTACGAGCAGGCCACTTGGATCTGGGAACAAAGCTCCTGGAGTTAGGATCAGCACTGCAGGGGCCAACAATCAGCACAGGAGCTTCACCACCAGTTGCATGTAGGCAGCAGGATGCAGAGTGCAAAAAGAACAATTGATGGACAGAATGCAGATCAATGTCATACATTCACCCCAGTACAGAGATCTGGGCCTAAATCCATAATTTTTTTTGCTCACCATGCCATTCCAGTTTGGACCCAGCCATATGCAAATCAGTCCTGACCCTGCACCCAAGGGGAACAGTCCAGCCCGAACTGCCAGGCCAGGTCCTCCCTGGACTGGAAACAAGCATCCTAGGACTGGTTTAGGGGTTTCACCCCTCTTCAGCCAGGATAGCTTGACTCCAGCGGCATGGAGAGCACGGGACCCACGTCTGGGCATACCCGTCCCACTCGGGGTGACAAATGCAAAAAGAACAATTGATGGACAGAATGCAGATCAATGTCATACATTCACCCCAGTACAGAGATCTGGGTCTAAATCCATTGGTTTTTTTGCTCACGATGCCATTCCAGTTTGGACCCAGCCATATGCAAATCAGTCCTGACCCTGCACCCAATGGGAACAGTCCAGCCCGAACTGCCAGGCCAGGTCCTCCCTGGACTGGAAACAAGCATCCTAGGACCGGTTTCGGGGTTTCACCCCTCTTCAGCCAGGATAGCTTGACTCCAGCGGCATGGAGAGCACGGGACCCACGTCTGGGCATACCCGTCCCACTCGGGGTGACAAATGCAAAAATAGTGCCAAGAAGACATCAGGAGCCCTGTGGTTTGCAATGGAGCTCTCCGGTGCTGAAGGCTCAAGCAGGGAGGCTTCCTGAAGGTGAACACTGGTGGAAGAGGTAAGTTGGGTTCTTGGGGGATGCCTGGACACCGTCAGTTGGGCCACCCAAAGTTGTGGGGCATCGGGTGCAGGGGTGTCTTTTGGCGTCTGATCTTCTTACCAACTCCGGTCGGGGGACCCTTCAGGTTGAGGCTGCAGGTGTCAGCTTGAAGCTCGAGGTAGGTTGGGGATCCCCAGAACCCAGGTCAGCATCACTGGGGAAACCTCCTTGTGGTGTTGGGCCACTCAAACTCAGACTGGGGGCTTCGGGTGCAGAGTGGTGCCGAACCGCTGAGCCACCTGGATCTGTGTTCTGTGTTGAAGTCTTTGACTGAGCAAATCCGATGTTCGCGGCAGACAGTCTTTGAGATGAGTGCAGGGCAGGTCCTCCAGGTTCTGGGGAGGCTGCAGGACACGTCGGGGATTCACTATAGGCAGGCTGGAGTCAGGACAGGCCGGTAGGGCTGGGGCCAAAGCAGTTGGTGTCCTCTTCTTCCTGTGTCAGCATGGTTCTTCTGTCCTTTTTCTTTCTTCCTCAAATCTGAGGAGGCAAGGTTAAGGGTCACCCCTAAATACTAAATTTAGGGGTGTTTACAGGGGTGTGCAGGTCCCTTCCTTGGGGTGGGTACGCCCCCTATTATGCCACCCTCCAGTGGGAGGGGGGCATTAGCCTCTCTCTAATTGGCTAGGTCCCCTCATCTTCAAGATGGTGGGGACTGAGATATGTGCTTCACCTCGCCTCCCCCACTTGAGTGTGGGTTTGGCAAAGGTGGGCACACCTCTTCTCCTAACTTGGTTTTCCCGCAAATTCTCCTACCCAAAGTGGGGGTCAGAACCGGTGGGAGCCAGTTGCTGGGGGCAGCAAAAGGCAGGTACAGCTTACAAAGGCAGAACCCCTTTGAAGCTTCCCCTCGTGGACCCAGCCCATCCTGGGGGAGGAGGTATGACACCTCTGACCAGGATGGGCTTTGTTTCTGGACCCAGAGACCGGAGGCCCTCTACCCAGGGGTCCAGAAACCTGTCTGGTGGTAGCAAATGGCAGATAGCTATCCAGGAACCACACCAAGGCTGATAGTTTTTCAGGGGGCATCTCTAAGATGCCCTCTGAGTACATTTTACATTAAATCCCACACTGAGAGATTTGTTACCAAACTTCCTAGATTTCAGTAGAGCCATTATGGAGCTGTGGAGTTCGTAATGACCAACTCTCAGACCATATACTCTTTCTGGCTTTACTGCACTTACAATGCCTAAGAATGGACTTAGGCACTGTAGGGGTACAGTGCTCATGCAACTGTACCCTCACCTGTGGGCTAGTGCATCTTGCTAGAGGGGTGACTTACCTAGGCCCCAGGCAGTGGGTTGCAGGCATGGTGCACAGGAATGTGTGCCATTTCGACTCTTCACTTTTCTCTTCACCAAAACACGCAGCCTGCAATGGCCGTGTGTGGGTGTTAAGATGCAGGGTCTCTAAGGGTGGCACAATAGATGCTGCAGCACTTAGAGGCCTTCCCTGGTCTCAGTGCCCTTGGTACCCATGGTACCTCTTATAATTAGGGCTTACCTGTGGCCAGAGATATGCTAATTGTGGGTGCAAAGGTACAGTTTTGTGAAAGAACACAGGCCCTGGGAACCTGATTGGCAGGATCCCATGGCACATCAAGTCAGAGTGCATCAAATGTCAGGCAAAAAGTGGGGGGTAGCCATGCAAAAAGGGGCATTTCCTACTTAACCCACCCCCCAACGAAAGAGGATGAGACTAACCTTTCCCAATAGAGTCTTCATTGTCTAAGTGGAAAAATCTGGAAAGGCCATCTGCATCCGCATGGGTAGTCCCTGGTCTATGTTCCACTGTAAAGTCCATCCCCTATAGGGAGATGGACCACCTCAAAAGTTTTGTGTTTTCTCCTTTCATTTGCATTAGCCATTTGAGAGGTCTGTGGTCAGTTTGAACTAGGAAGTGAGTACCAAACAGGTATGGTCTCAGCTTCTTCAGGGACCAAACCACAGCAAAGGCCTCCCTCTCAATGGCACTCCAATGCTGTTCCCTGGGGAGTAGCCTTCTGCTAATTAAAGCAACAGGTTGGTCTTGG
Organism: Calotriton arnoldi; assembly: GCA_963921515.1. Taxonomy (NCBI): domain Eukaryota; kingdom Metazoa; phylum Chordata; class Amphibia; order Caudata; family Salamandridae; genus Calotriton; species Calotriton arnoldi. Next base: position 744,598 of record CAWUFW010005879.1, read on the forward strand.
CCATCATCATTGTTCTGGGATAGGACACCTCCTATCCCTAGCTCAGAGGACGCATCAGTGTGCACAATGAACTGCTTGGAGTAATTTGGAGCCTTGAGAATAGGTGCTGAGCACAATGCCTCTTTTAGGGCGTCAAAAGCCTTTTGACTGCTAACTGTCCAGTTCACTTTCTTGTGCATCTTGTTGAAGGTGAGTTCTATGAGGGGTGTCGCAATGGATCCATACCCGTTCACAAACCTCCTGTAATACCCAGTCAGGCCAAGGAATGCCCTGACTTCTGTCTGGGTGGTTGGAGCTTCCCAATCCAGAATTGTCTGGATTTTGGGCTGTTGTGGTTGAACTAGGCTTCCACCTACAAGTTGGCCCAAGTATACAACAGTTCCCTGCCCTATTTGGCATTTGGGTGCCTTGATAATTCAGCTCACATTTTGCAAGGCCTGTAAAACCTTCCCCAGGTGGACCAGGTGATCATGCCAGAAAGAGCTAAACACAGCAATATCATCCAGATAACCTGCACTAAAGCCTTCCAATCCAGCAAGGACTTGATTCACCAACTTTTGGAAGGTGGCAGGGGCAATCTTAAGAACAAAGGGCATCCCAGTAAATTGGAAGTGTCCATCAGGTGTGGAGAATGCTGTCTTTTCTTTGGCTTCAGGGGCCATGCCAATCTGCCAGTACCCTGCCGCTAAGTCAAAGGTACTGAGAAATTTGGCAGCCCCTCACTTATCTATCAATTCATCAGCTCTAGGGATGGGGTGTGCATTTGTCTTTTCAACAGTATTGAGGCCTCTGTAGTCCACACACAACCTCATTTCTCTCTTTCCACCATGCGGATGAGGTTTAGGGACTAGGACTCCTGGGCTGACCCAGGGACTCTCAGAAGGCTAAATGAACCCCAACTCCAGCATCTTGCTGACCTCAGCCTTGATGCTTTCCTTAACTTGGACAGACTGGCGATAGATTTTGGTTTTGACAGGCAAGCTGCCTCCAGTGTCCACATCATGGGTACTGAGAAAGAAATGTATGTCCCTTGGGGAGAAAAACAAACTCGGATTCACACAGGCTAGACTTCAATCACATTCAAAGGCCCCAAATAGCGGGTACTGCACCTATACTAAGAACACTCAACTGAAACACCACCAAGCCCAAGAATGTAGTGGCAGAGTCTTTATTTATAAAATCTTAAAAACCAATTCCTATTATAGGTACCACAGTATTCAATTAAAAACCCAAATTGTCTTGCAGTTCTAAAAAACAATGACTCTAATGTACAATCAAAACATTTCATATTAGGCACAGTATATACAAGGTACATTTGAAACCAGCTTATTCCTTGTGTTGTGACACACATACATCCTATAAGAACAAATTGTCAATTAAAATAAAACATTTGAAACAAGGAAATACGATAAGTCAAGATATAGAGATAATTATAAAACCTAGTAGGGAGACCCTATTGCACAGCAAAAGAGGTACTATTACAAGGCCTGATCCAAGTTATTGCGTAGAATTCATGTCTTTGTTGCTATTCTCATTATTTTTGCAACATTCTTTCTCGTGGTTGGATTCAGTAATTTACACAGCGTCGAGGCGTTTCGGTGGTCTTGGCACTATAAGCCCCACCTTCCTCAGGACCAGAAATATTTATAAGGGTTAAGAACCTCCCTTTTAGAGGGACTAAAAATAGATAAATCCAAAATTGGTGATGTGTTATTAAATGGCATCAAGTGATGCTTGCGCTAAAAAGTTTTAAAATGTAGTGCTTCTTCTTATTTCTACCGGGTATGGTTAAATTCTATCCTCGGTTCTGAGGGATAGATATCTTATAGCACTACAGGGAGACGTAGGGTGTGTGGCCCCCAATCAATCGTCTTATGAAAAGTGCTGTCAATCCCGAAGTTAGAGTAACCGGGAGAATTTGTTGTACACATCATGGGGACACCAGTGTGTCTGACCAGGGGTTAAGTAGAAGAGCTGTGCATACTGCTGCAGGACCTGCTTGCAACCCATTTGCTGTTGTGCAGAGAGGGTGTATGAATAGACCACTCCATCCACTGACCCATCTTGGAGGTATAAGAGAGGAGGTCAGGGAGAGGTTCACTTTGTCTCCTGGTCCTCATCAGTAACCATCAACATGGTTACATCAGCCCTATCACAGAAGAGTTTCGGGTGGTTCACATGTATCACCTTTTGGGAGACCTGCTAGTGCCCATGTCTACCAAGTAGGTGACCTCACTCTTCTTTTCTTGGATAGGGTAAGGGCCACTCCATTTGTCCTGGAGAGCCCTTGGTGCCACTGGCTCCAAAACCCACACCTTTTGCCCTGGTTGGAATTCCACCAGTGCAGCTCTCTGGTCATACCAGAGCTTCTGGAGCTCCTGGCTGGCCTCAAGATTTTTTAATGCTTTCTGCATGTTCTCTGCCATCCTGGAACGAAGGCATAGTATATAGTCCACCACATCTTGCTTTGGTACATGATGTGGTTTCTCCCATCCTTCCCTCACAAGGGAGAGTGGTCCCCTTACAGGGTGGCCAAACAGAAGTTCAAAGAGGGAAAACCCTACTCCCTTCTGAGGCACCTCTCTGTAGCCAAAAAGCAAACAGGGTAAAAGGACATCCCATCTCCTTTTGCGTTTTTCAGGGAGGCCCATTATCATGCCTTTCAATGTCTTGTTGAATCTTTCAACAAGGCCATTGGTTTGTGGGTGATAAGGTGTTGTGAGCTTATATACCATTCCAAACTGATCCCACATATGCGTCAAGTGTGCAGATATGAAGTTGGAACCTCGGTCTGATAATGCCTCCTTAGGAAACCCTACCCTGGTGAAGACACCAATGAGGGCCTTGGCTACTGCAGGGGCTGTAGTAGACCTAAGGGGAATGGCTTCAGGATACTTTGTAGCATGATCCACTACTACCAGTATGTATTTGTTTCCTGAGGCTGTGGGAGGTACAAGTGGACCTACTATATCCACGCCTACCCTTTCAAAGGGATCCCCAACCACTGATAGTGGAATTAAGGAGGCCTTTGGGTGTCTGCCTGTTTTGCCACTGGCTTGACAGGTGACCCAGAAGCTTACAAACTCCTACACTTTTTGGGACATCTGTGGCCAATAAAAGTGGTTGACAAGTCTTTCCCTAGTTTTTGTCTGGCCCAGATGTCCAGCTAGGGGGATGTCATGGGCCAGGATATACAACTGAGGTACTACCACCCTCCTAGTGGCACCAGGTTACGGGTCTCTGGCCTCAGTGTACAGGAGTCCCTCCTCCCAATAGACCCTGTGGGAGCCACTGACATCTCCCTGCTCCTTTACAGCAGCTTGCTGCCTCAAGCTATCAAGAGTGGGGCAGACCTGCTGCCCAAGGCACAGCTGTACCCTAGAGGGTCCCCCTGGGCCCAAGAGCTCAACTCCGTAAGGTTCAAGCTCCATGGGCTCAGCTCCCTCTGGGTCTGACAAGTCCTCTCCCCGAGGAGAGGTGTCCTGATCCTTTTGCTGTGTGGAAGCTGTTGCACCAGTCTTTCTACCTTTTCTCTTGGGAGGTTGGGCCATCATTTCAGGCTCCAATTCTCCTTTTCACCCTCTGCTAGGCACTGTGCTCTTGTTTTTCACACACACTATCTCAGGGATGTTTAGCATTACTACATGGGTCCTTCTTTCTAGCTAAGCTAATGCTGAGGTCTCCAGATCATTTCCAAGCAGACAAGGAACTGGTAGCAAGACTGAAGGAAGTGGCCCGATTAGGGTCACCCGGGTCCTCTATGACTACCTCTCAGCCTTCCATACCAAATGAAGAGTCGATCAGACAGTAGAGAATAAAAACCAATAACAGTTTATTCAAAGTACACTCAGGGCGGAGCCCTGTCTGCCCAGTCACTCGAAGTGCTGCAGAGGGACTGACATCAGCAAGCATAACAATACATTATGTACACTTCGAAACCAATGAAAGCACGCCCACCATGGAATATTCCAGAGAGATGCAGCTGGACAGTGAATTACAAAGGAGTAAGTTTTGATTCTTAGGCCGGGCATACATTATCTACTATTCAAGGTCACTCTGCCTGTACCCACCACTAGACAAGTGGGAGAAGGCCTATAGCGAACAGGAAAGGGATGCGCTAATAAGAACAGCGCATTCATTAGTGTGGGAGAACTCCGCTCCGCAGAAACATAGCCTAGAGAAGGCTGTTTCTCGGAAATGGCAACGGATTGGTTTTGATCATGATACAAAATGGCACCCATACACAAAATGGTGCCGCGAATGCTAACTTACGTAAAACAATGCGAAAGCATAATTTTCTTTTCCAACAGACCCTCCTTTTAGCATGAGCTAAACATTTTGTATAATAGCAAAAAGACATGTAATTCAATAAATCATGAATAAACTGTTTTAGAAGCACTCCATATCTTCAGCTTCGGGAAGGAAGCAGTAAGGAGGGAAGAAGTCTCAATAATACCCTCATCTATGTGCATGAGGTCTTCTACTTCCTTTTGAATCATAATTGTTGCATTAGTATCATGAATCGATATTCTCTTAGGAGCGAGAAGGGTGGTGCAATAGGAGCAACATAAGGGAAGAGACTGGACCAAGACACAGCAAGAAATTAAAATCACAATGAAATAAATCACCTTTTCAAGGATCCAACCCCATCCACCAAAAAGTGACCAACTCCAGTTCCCACTCTCCATTCCTTTAACATTTCCTAGGATGTCTAAAATGTGTTGGGTAATGTTCTGTTCCCTATTAGTGATCCCGACTACACACTGGTCTCCTACTACAGCGCACACACCACCGCTTTTTGCCAAGATGAAGTCAACAGCATACCTAGTCTGCTCGGAATAGATCCGCATGCTTTCCAATTGGGTGGTGATATCGCGCAAAGATGCTACCGGAGAGTTAGGCGGTATTTGCAGCTTACATCCAAAATATTCTGTAGCTTTCTCACCCCTGGCCATAGCAGTACCACCAAAGGTAATGATGGAGGAGAGAATATTCCCAAAAGTGATCCCATTACTGTAATTGTTGACTTCCAAATCTGTTACTCCATCACAAAACTCCACAGTCAAAGTTCTTTTTACCCACCTTATATTTGGCTTACTGTACTTTCAAGGCACGCCCAGAGGGAGCACCATTCCTAGAGCAACATCATCTGTACCATTATAAACATTTGAATAAGTACCATTAGACAGAAAATAAAATGCGGGGTGTGCATGGAGTGGACCTTCATAATCTACAGGAGCATATCTGGTGTTCATTCCAAAAGTACTCGGATCCTTCTTTTTCACTAGAGACATCGTATTTTTGAACAATATTATTCCAGAACAGTTGACATACAAAAATGCGTCAGTACTATTTACTATCGGACAACATGCAGGATAATAACCAGCTTTTCGGGTAACCGTTAAATCTTGGTAATGCCAGCCCACTAAGGTAATGTTCTGCTCTCTCATGTGCAAGTTATCACACCCCGGATACCCCTTTCCTCAAGGCTTTCTGTAAAACAAACAAGGGCCAGGATACCCCATACCAAACTCACCCCTTACCTCTACGAAGTGGGCTGGGCGGGTATACGTATAATTGACAAGCGACAATGGGTAAGCAGTCCATAAACTTGTAACAGATTCGGTGGGATAACAAGCTGTACCTTCTCCAAAAAATCTTTTATGTGTGTCTAGAAATACATTACTCTGGGCTGTCCTTTTTGTGCGGATTTTATAAACAACCTTATGTTTAGTACATGACGGTGCATCCTGATCACATTCCAAAACCCAGGACACCCAACCCAGAATCAATAGCAGTAGAATCACAAGAATAGCACATAATATCTTTTTCTTGGAAGACCACAATACGCGTGTATGAACAAAGGGAATCACTGGCTGCTCTTCATCAGCAACCATTCTGCCAAAGGGATGCATAGCAAATGATAAAGCAAGGGGGCAAAATGCCAGCAAGAAGAATATAGAAGTTCCCAGTGTCCGTCAGAGCCTCACTGGTACAGGCTCCTATTGTCCATCAAAACGTTGGCGCTCTTGAGCACCAGCGGTGGAGCTTGCTCTGTCCTAACCTCAGGTTCCCACGTCGACCAGGAAAATGTACCCCCAAGGGGATACTTTCGATCTATCCTGTCCAATGTTCAAACAGTGCACAAATCTCACATCACCCTAAACTAACTCCGTTGGTACTATAGCAAAGTACACCCTAACTTACACAGTCCATCCCTAACTAATCTGACTTCTCCTTTGGTGCACCATTCCCAGCAGAGGGCGCAAATTGTACTTAGTGACTCCAGGCACAGAGGGATCCGTGAAAAGGGGCTCCTGGATAGCCCGTATTTCGGGAGGAACTGCTGCATTCAGCACTTCATCGTTTTCCTCATCCGTTTTGGTCCAGGTCAGTCTGGCGTCGCTGAAGGGGACAAACTGAGGCACCGTCTCACACTCAGAGTCCCCTAATCCATCCTTCACCCATTGATCATAGGGCAAAGGTAGAGGTATCCTGCGACAATGAGTCGCATGCACCCAGTTCTTTCAGCTGGCGACTTTAACAGCTGTGCGTGTAGATAGGAGGACCTGCTCCGTTCCCTTCCACCGTGGCTCCAAACTCTTCTTCCGCTGGAAGTTTCTTACCAACACGAAATCGCCAGGCTGAATATCGTGTCCTGGCCCCTCTGGTGTAGCTGGCAGGGCTTCCCGGACCGGTTGGTGAATAGAACGCAAACTTTCAGTCAACTGGCAAAGATAGTCTATCAATAATGGGTACTCAATATCGGAGAACCGCCGAGGGCGCAGGACGCCCCAGGCGTTTGCCGGGCGTCCAAACACGACCTCGTACGGTGACAATCCGGTACTAGAATGTGCTGTTGTTCTTGTCGACAAAAGAGCTAATGATAAAGCATCTGGCCACTGTAACCCTGTGGTCTCCTGAATTTTTGCCAATTTTCATTTGAGAGTACCATTGTTCTTCTCAACAAAACCTGCTGACTGTGGGTGATTGGCAGCATGGAACTTCTGCTTGATACTCAAACCATCACAAATCAATTGAATCACTTTGGCATTGAAATTACTTCCGTTATCACTCCAAATCAAATGGGACAAGCCAAAACGAGGAAAGAACTCCTTCAGGGGTACCTTTGCAGTCGTAATGGCTGTATTGTCCATAGTGGGATAAGCCTCAACCCATTTACTGAATGCACAGACAACCACCAAAACATATTTCAAATTATTGCACCTATCTAATTCTATGTAATCCATCTGAAGGACCTCAAAAGGAAAAGTGGGTGGTGCAAAATTACCGGGTGGTGTAGGGGTACCTTTTCCAGGATTGTGCACCATGCACGCCATGCAGTACTTCACTAAATGTGCAGCTCTTCTCGAAATGTTATCATTCTGCCATACAGGGTCTAACAACTTGCAAATACCTTTAGCTCTAATATGGGCTGGGCCATGGGCCATCGTGACTACAGGAAGAACATATGCATCTGGCAACATCCATCTCTGCTTCCCTGACTTATCAATCCAACATCCCTTATCGTTCAATTGTGCTGTACTTTCTTGCCACATTGCTAATTCCTCTATTGTGGTCTCACTTTGTATCTCCTTCACATTCTCAAGTGTATCCTCAAACATGGTAACTTCAGGCACCCACCTAGCGGGACCTGCTACGAACATTCTTTTCATTTTACTCTGGGCTATTTCCTTAGCTGTCTGATCTGCAAAAGCATTTCCCCTACCTACATCGTCAGTGACTTTCCGGTGGGCACTACACTTTACTATAGCCAATTTCTTAGAGAGTGTCAAAGCAGACAAAAGCCTCAATATAAGGTGCCCATGCTGAATTTTGGTGCCATGCGAAGTAAGAAACCCTCTCTCAGCCCAGGGTCGCCCAAAGTTATGTGCGACTCGAAATATTGACAACCAGTCCCTCACTCAATTCGCAAGCTCGTATTAAGGCAACAAGCTCAGCAGCTTGGGCCGACTGATAAGAAACTTGTGATGTCTCAACTACTGTACGCAGTGTGGTGATAGCATGCGCAGCAGTTGTAGTGCCATCTGGTAATTTAAAACAAGAGCCATCGACATATAGTTCCCCTTGTGGGTCAGGTAAGGGAACATCAGTCAAGTCTACCAGTCCTTTCGTCGCATCTTCTGTCCGGAAGATACAGTCATGTTTATCAATCTCATCACTCTCAGAAGGGAGGGGCAGTAACGTGGCTGAATTCAGAGTGGCACATCTTTTGATCGTGATATGTTTAGCGAACAATGTCAATTCATAGCCAGTCAGACATGCACTCAGTGGCGGCTCCTCCGTGGGGGCGTCGCCCCACTGCTTTTTTGCAGTGCGAGAAGGCAGAAACATAAAATGGTAAAACTACCATTTTATGTTTCTGCTTCTCGCACTGTGAGAAAGCAGAAGTGCCTGGAGTGCCTGGTTGTGGGAGGGCGGGTGGGCGGTCCTGCTCGAGGGCAGGGGGGGAGTGACTTGCCCACTGTTGTGGGTACTGACTGTTTGGTCGGCCCCAGGGCCGACCAACCCAGTCATGCGCACTCCCCATTTTTCTCTATGTAGGCTGCTGCATGCAGCCTACACAGAGAAAATGGCCCGGCTGGGGCGCTCGCCGCTGCGCCTCACCAATCACAACGCTGCCATTGCAGCGTTGTGATTGGTGGAGGGGAGGGAGGCTGCCTGTGAGTGGTTTTCCTGTTGAGAGCAGCGGAAAACGCGGGAGCCGGAGCCAGGAGCTGAGGTGGCGTGGGACGGTGAGTTTTATTTAATTTAATGAAACCCCTCCCGCCTCCCCCCCACCGCGACGACCCCATTTCCACCCCTCCCACCCGCCCGTCATGCCGGCCGCGACTGGCGTTTTGTGTGTCGTTTATGAGTGTTTTTGTCAAGTGTCTATGAACAGCGAAAATTTTGGCTTCGTTGAAATTGAAATTCCTTATATTTCACTGTGCTGTTTCGTGTGTCAGGGCCCAGGGGATATGTAATTATGGTCTGTAACGACCTAGCTTTAGGCCGCAATGACCTCATTCTGTATGATCTTTGTCCCTTGTGTGTATTTTCACAGTAGTGCGTGACAACGGCGCAAAGTGCTTTGTTGCAAAATCTAAGTCCGTATGTTCAATTGAGAAATTACATCTGAGCGAGGCTGTGTTACTAAGTTCTGCCAATGCACCTTCGAGACTCGGAACCCCGGTTTAGATGTCTTGTTGCGCTTACTTGTAAGTTACAAACCTCAACCTATGCCATTATGTCTACACTCACTGCTGCTATTCAACCCCCCCCTCTGTTCCGAGGCAGCCGCCACTGCCCCTGGTGCACCTTTCACGAAAATAGCCCCTCCTCCACTCCCCCTTCGGATGCAGCAAAGTAAAAAGCTTTGAAATAAATTACAGCCTGCACTTTCCCATGGTAAATTTCGCAACATTTCCACGTCAGACGTAAGCTTTGTTAATCGAACAGTGGCTGAGCAACGAGAATGGCGAGGTACGTTGGAAAACAAGCATTTTAAACAAAAGGGTATTTATTTTGTTTTCCAGTCCTCTTCATCCGAGGGTGTAAGTGGATGCTGTGAGAGCAGGCAGAGCGGACGCAAGTGGCCCTTGACATTTTAGGAGTTTGTGATAAAATAGCAAACAGGTGTGGGTTGGAAACTACAGCCGATGAGAGTTCATTTTATTCCAAAGAGCGCAAAATTTAATTTATGCATATTTTTTCCCATTAGCAGCATGCTGATGGAACAACTAGGGACACGATGGACACCAGCATTTTCTTGTACAAAATGTCAGATTTTCCATCAGTTTTTCGACATAGCTAATGGAAGCGACAATTAAAAGAAAGTATACAGTACGGCGTCACATTGAGACAATTTACCCATACGGACAGTCCCCGTTGTGCGTTATCGAAGCAGTGAATGAGTGTTTCTCAAAGGTTTTACATGTGCAACTGCCTGACCACCATAACCACAAGCATGAAGCCAAACATTCGCGTCGACCTTTCTTAGTTTGTATAACTGCAATATGTACACGTGTAAACAGGACAGGTCATTAGTTTATGATCTCTTTCATTGGCACATTCGTTGAAATGTGAGAGAGAGCAGCCATCCATTTTGTATGGAATGCAGGCCGTAGCTCCTTCTCAGAACACAGCTCTTTCAAAGCACTAAGCATGCCAGTAGCAGAGGCGCAGCCGCAGAAGAGAGAGATGCGGGCGGGCGCCAAGGTCCATGGGGAGTGGGGGGCCAGGGCCCAGCAATATTCTCGGATGAGGCCAGAAGCTCTCTCAGGAACAATGTGATATTCTGTCAGACTGTTTTTGCCTTGCAGTAAGCTGAGCTCAGTGCCCTTTACTAGACACCACTCGTGCAAATAGTCAGCTTCCATACCAAGTGAAATGTCTCATTACTGATATCACGGCGTAATAACATAACAGGAGTGCATCGGTGGAAACTGTGGAGCGCCATGCGAAGCGGGCCGTCCCAGCGGCTGGGGCAAGGAAACCGCAAGAAGTTCTGGAGAGTTTCAAAGCTGTATTATTCCAGCCTTATTCAAAACATGCCTGAAAGGAGCTCCCCGAAGAAGCTCTTTGTGTAAAGTTTAAAGACTTGAAGGTTTTTTTTAAAGACCTTTATGAACGATGTCATATCAACACGGCTTGTTGGGTGAGGAATACTGTCTGTAAGGCAGAGGGATGCTAAATGGAGGAATTCCAAGGTTAGGAAAAATCATTTTGCAGTGTTTTGGTTGAAAGCCTCAGGGATATTTTTTCCGTTTATTTTATTTTAACAAATGAGTATTTATTTAGTTACAATTTTAGCATAATACAAGTGATTCGGATAAGGGCACTATCTGGAAGGTATCGCGTTGTCAGCATGGAGGGGTGCGGGTGTCTATGAGGGAGACGAAGAAGTGTGAACAGCTGGCTGTGTGAGGGTGACAAGTCCTAATCATGCAGTGCCTCCCTACTACAGTGCTAGGTAGAAGTGAGTGACAGCATATGCTGTACTCTCTGCTTCATGTGGAAGAACTGGAAATAGGGTGCAGTACTGCACGGCTGTGTGAGGGTAAAGTGCAATCAAAATGGATGCAGTGCCACCATTCGGTGTGAGCTAGAACTGGAAATCAAAAAGATGCAGTGTGATTCAGTAGTGTGAGGTCGAAGTGCAATTAGGAGTGCATTACCTTACTTCTGTATAAGATAGAAATGGAAATAGGATGCAGTATGTCTCAAATGTTTGAAGTCGAGTGCAAGTAGAAGGGATGCCGTGCCACTCTTCTGTGTGTGGTACCAATGACGGAAGAAGGAATAGAGCATCATTGTGTTGTGTGTGGTGAAAGTGTAATTAGAAGGTATGCTCCGCTCGCTCACTACATGCCACTCATCCTGAACTTTTATGCCTCACCACTTTCAAATGTCACCAGCCGCCACTGCATGCACTGGTGAGGTGCTGTGTCTTAGTCTTATTCAAAAGTGTATCCACAGCATGGGGTACCATGACTGTGAGATCGGTATCAAGTACAAGTCCAGACGATTGTCTTATTGAGGCGGCCACATCCGCGACCGCTCTTAAACAGCTTGGGAGGGCTCTTGCGACAGGGTCAAGAACAGCAGAGAAATAAGCACACGGCCTTTGCTTATCTCCAAATTTTTGTGTTAAAACAGAAAGCGCGCAACCAGCCATCTCATGAACGTACAACACAAACGGTTTGTTATAGTCAGGGGTGCCAAGTACTGGGGCTGAATAAAGCGCAGCTTTCAATTGCTCAAAAGACTGCTGACATTCAGGCGTCCAAGGCAGAGGCTCATGCACGTCTTTAATGGTTAATGCAAGCAAGGGTTTGATTAGTAAGGAGTAGTTAGGTATCCACTGCTGACAGTACCAAGTGATACCTATGAAAGCACACACATCTTTCTGAGTCAGTGGGATGGGCATTTTAACAATGGTACTGATGCGCTCAGGGGTCAATCTCCTACCCTCCTTCGACAGTACTTGACCTAAATAGGTGACCCCCTGTCGACAATATTGAAATTTGGAAAGAGACATCTTATGTCCATGTTGGGCCAAATGCATCAACAATTTAACTGTACTATCTCTACAACCTTGCTCTGTGTCAGAAGCGATAAGGAGATCGTCAACATACTGCACCAATACATTACCTGTCGGAAGCGAAAGGGAATCCAATTGAGACTTTAAAGCCTGACTATGAATACTTGGACTCTCAGTATAGCCCTGAGGAGCTCGACAGAACCTAAAGCTTCTGCCAGTTAGTGTGAACCTAAACAAGTACCTGCTATCTGGATGAATAGGAATACTGAAGAATGCATTTTTCAAATCAATGACAGAAAAGAATTTAGCAGTAGAAGCAATCATTGTCAAAAGAGTAGTAATGTCAGGGACCACTGGAAACTGGGGAATCACTATTTTATTAACTTCGCGCAAATCAATCACAAAATGGTAAACATCTTCATGGTCATAAGATGAACCCGAAGGTATCCTTTTAAGAATGGGAAGAATAGGGATATTACAAATTTTGGCAGTCGTCTCTTCAACCACTCCCTTCTCAATCAAATCCTGAATAATTTGCAATAAGGCTCGCTCTCCTGCCTGTGGTATTTTATACTGAGGGATACAGGGCAAAATAGCACCATCCTTAACTTGTATCGAGACTGGAGGTATCTGCAGTAGTCCCACGTCTGTATCACCTGTCGCCCACAAAGTGGGTTGCACATCAGCAAATTCAACAGGAAGAGGCGCATCTTTGGACAGACACTGTTTAGCATGTACTACATCTTGTCCCATTGTCATATAAACACCTGCCTGGGAACAATAAATAGTAGCATGCAGTTTCTTCAACAAATCCAGACCCATCAAATTTTCACCACAGTTGGATGTCAGCAAGAATGGCGAATCCACAGTGAAAGGACCGATGGTCAACGCAAGGGGTCTTGAAATGGGGCTTACAACCGGTACACCAGAAAAACCTACCGAAACATTATTATGGCCAGGCAGAGCCGCCTCAGGGATCATATTTCAAGAAACAGAACTTTTCATCGCAACTGTGTCCACCAAAAATTCCTTAGCCGGACCTTGCAGTTCCGCTGTTATATAAGGACCATGCTGGTCTACAGGTATCGGAACTGGTCCCCCACTCTGTCCCTGGCTGTCCTAGCTGTAAGACATTCCTGTCACTTCCTCCATATCATAATCATCATGGTAGTACTGTCCATCCCGAGGGTCATCGAAATAATTATCAGAACGACCCTGTGAGGCTACAGCATTCTGAGCCCTATCTGCCCCACCAGTTCCACGACCCCGTCCACGGGACCTCGTCCCCTAGGGACTGCTACCTTCTGCAAAAGCACAGGACACTGGCTACGCCAATGTCCCTCCTCTTTACAATACGCACACTGATTCAGACCCAGGGGCATAGGGTTTGGCTGCCTTCTAGTGCGTGGAAGGACCACCACGTCCTCTACCATTCCCTCTAAAAGCCTGCTGTAACAACACCTTTGTCTTTAAATCCTTATGCCTTTTCTCCGCCCTCTCCTTTTCCTCGTTATCCCTATGCTCATAATACTGTGCCATATTCGAAATAACAGAGGGGGAAGAGGTGGACCAAGTACATTCAGAGGCCTGCAATCGAGTCGCAATTTCAGGAAGCAGATTAGAAACAAATCTATTAACAAACAACCGAACACCTCCCTCAATAGACAAATCCTGCCCACTGTAATCCAAAAACGTACCTTCAAACCGAGTAAAAAAATCAGACACACTCATCTTTCTTCTGTCGACAAGCCAACAGTTTATCCCAGTCTACTTTTCTTGGCTGAATAAGGGAATGCATATACGTAATAATACGGCCTGGCAACGCTAACATTTCCGCCCGGGGCTTATCTCCTGGCTTTCTTTTCCAGTCCCATGCTTTAATTTGATCCCATGTACCTCCCAATTCCACAACATGATCTTGCGTGTGCACCTGCCTCCAAATATCAACCGGAACAAGTAAACCAAAAAACATTTCAATATCAGCAAGAGTCATTACAGTGGAAGAGGCAGCTTCAGTCAATTCTTTATAATATGCAGTAGGAGTTTTCCTAGGATCAGGCAAATGAGTCTTAAGAGACAAAACTTCACAGCTTTTCCACGGAGTATAAACCCATTGTTCCTGAAACCTGGCCGCCACTGCCGCTCGAGTAACATTACCATGTTGGTCCGTTAACTCCGGTATCTCGGGGTGATATATGGGATGAACCTCTCTCATCGAAAACTGAGACACCGACCTGGGACTTTTCTCATGTAGTCTTCCCCTATAAGCTATTATTGGGGTAACATTAGCAAAAACTTGTTCTGGCCCCAATTCACTAATATACACTCGATCTCTAATGTCATATAAAATTTGAGGTGCTTCCGCTTCAAAATACTGTTGCTAAAGACCAATTAAAGTTGCGTACATGTGTTTAAGGGCATGCTGCTGTATAAAGGGCTCAAAATCTCTCATAGTCGCCCAGACGTCCTCTACACTGTAAATAGGATTACGGGCCCACTGTGCAGCCTGATTGGCTATTACCTGTTTCTCATCATCTCCCACATCAGATCACACTAACGGTCCCATGTGCTCCTTAAATTTCGTCCAATCCCTATCCTCAAATCCACGTACCGGTGTCCCACTACTTACTAATGTCGGAGGATGAAAAACCACAGTGGGAGAAGCAACAGAAGTAACAGGCACTATTGTCGCTGAGAGTTGTGTCGCGGGAGAAAGAGCTGGCGAGAGGGATGCTGAGACAATAGGTGTGGCAGGAGTACTAACAGTCACAGTGGCCACAGACGGCAAAGAAACAGAAGAAAGAGGAGGAGGAGGAGCTGAAGCCACAGCCGCTGACATAACAGCGGTAGACACAGGGATAGAGACAGTGGACGCAACTGTAACGGGCAGCTGTGAGGGCACTGGAACAGTGGGATATATTCCTTGCGGGGCATATGGAGGCGGGGGTCGGGTATCCAACAATTCTTCCACAAAAGTATCATCTTCTTCCTGAACCACATACGATTTATCAATTTGTAATCAAAACCTTCTATCTTCACATTCAACTCCCTTTTCCTGTTTTTCCCTGTCGCATGCCACAGCTTTCTGAGTCAATGTCTGCATTTTCCCTTTCCGGGCCTCTTTTTCTGCCTTCAATCGCCTCTGTCTCGCTGCTTTCTGTCATGTTCTGAGGGAATCAAACATAGACTGCCTACTTCGTCTCTTAAACATCTGTTCTTGTAAATACTCAATCTTTTGTTCATCAAAAGTGCCCGTCAACGGCCACTGTAACTCTGCATTGTCCCTCGTATATTTGTTATATAGCTGTCTGAATGTGCTCTGCCATACAAAGTGGGGGGTGTCCCTTTTCAGGACGGTTCCCCTCACACACCAGAGGTGTCATGCTTCATCATAGGGGTGCCTCCTCACGCGAAAGACCTGGTCTTTGCGTGGGCTACAACCCCCTCTCTACGAGGGAGGAGCTCAGGGATGTTTTTATCGAGTCAGGCAGGGTGTCATAAACCCTATGTGAAACTGGCGTGTGTATAAAAGTGCAGTGCTGTGAAGTGAAAGGTTTAAAACTGGCTACAGGGTTAGCTATGCTATGGCTTTATTCGGCTACCCGGTGTCAGGATTAAAAACAGAGAATAGCTGATAACACAAGTGCCGACATTGGAGACAAATGTGTAGATCACTAGACCAACATGTTTCGGCCAGAAAGACCTATGTTAGTGTCACGGCCTTCTTCAGGGTCAGTTGTTCAGCTACTGCAGTAATTGGGTGTAAGTTTAGCGTGAAAAAAAGAAAAACACGTGAATAGATTAAGAGTATAATACTGAACCAGTGTGTTCGACTGTTCAGTAAGTATTGCATACAACCTATATTAGAGATAAAAGGCATATTGTCACCAAAATGCATATACTGTGTAACTATAGCATGAGTCAGACATACAGTTAGAAACCTCCAGAGTATTGACACAAATACATACTAGATAAATGTGACGTGTGACTCACCACTGTTGGTTGCGAAATTCACTACGTCTTTCCCGGCATATTAGCCATGTGGTACGTGCACCAAAACCTGTCAACAAGAGGTATGTGGTATTAAAATACAAGCTTTCTACGTGGGTCACAGAATGGCTCAGTAGTTCCACCTATTGCACACCCCCTCCCCCCCCCCTTGGGCACGGAACTTATTTTCGCGATCATGTCTTTTGTGGCAACGTCCAGACCTCTGCCTGTATACCTCTCTGTTTGCACGCTTGTGCCTTACAGCAACAGCAATTCGGCATTTACAACCCATGCTGATTTGCTAAATATAGGCCATTTGACATTCTTGTCGCATTTACGCTCTATCTCAAAATCCCTCCCTTGGGATCTCTTGTATTTTAATACCACATACCTCTTGTTGACAGGTTTTGGTGCACGTACCACATGGCTAATATGCCGGGACAGATGTAGTGAATTTCGCAACCAACAGTGGTGAGTCACACGTCACTTTTTGATAACACATTTATCTAGTATGTATTTGTGTCAATACTCGGGAGGTTTCTAACTGTATGTCTGACTCATGCTATAGTTACACAGTATATGCATTTTGGTGACAATATGCCTTTTATCTCCAATATAGGTTGTATGCAGTACTTACTGAACAGTCGAACACACTGGTTCAGTATTATACTCAATCTATTCACGTGTTTTTCTTTTTTTCTTTTTTTCACGCTAAACTTACACCCAATTACTGCAGTAGCTGAACAACTGACCCTGAAGAAGGCCGTGACACTAACATAGGTCTTTCTGGCCGAAACATGTTGGTCTAGTGAACTACACATTTGTCTCCAATGTCGGCACTTGTGTTATCAGCTATTCTCTGTTTTTAATCCTGACCCCGGGTAGCCGAATAAAGCCATAGCATAGCTATCCCTGTAGCCAGTTTTAAACCTTTCACTTCACAGCACTGCACTTTTATACACACGCCAGTTTCACATAGGGTTTATGACACCCTGCCTGACTCGATAAAAACATCCCTGAGCTCCTCCCTCGTAGAGAGGGGGTTGTAGCCCACGCAAAGACCAGGTCTTTCGGGTGAGGAGGCACCCCTATGATGAAGCATGACACCTCTGGTGTGTGAGGGGAACCGTCCTAAAAAGGGACACCCCCCACTTTGTATGGCAGAGCACATTCAGACAGCTATATAACCTCCTTTTATCTTGGACCCGTGGCTCGTTTTGTGTGATATTAAATTGGTGGGGAGTTGGCTCACGCAGGTCCTTAAAACTCCTCTAGCCCCCAAGTGTACCCTCGTATATTTGTGCCATAATTTACTAAACATAATAGGGCCAAGACCATGCTTCACGTACATATCAAAATTCGGAGTGCCTTCTGGAGGCGCAGGCTAAGCTTCTTCCAATCGAGCATCTGCGGAACAACAGCGACAACACAACAAAGAAAACAATTTACTGACACCAGGCATTCTCAAAAGAAAACAAGTTCACTATTTATGACTGGCAAAGCAATTTGCAAATGCTTTTATTCAAAAGACGGCCCTTAGACCATATCAAATACAAACCAAAATGGTACCATATCCACAAAAAAACCAAAACAAACTCACCTGAGATATGCAGGTCAAATGAATTGTTTCTCCACTGCCGACTCTTCAGACCAAATGGTCAGATTCAAGGGTTTCGCCGTTCAGGACCCCAGTCGGGATGAACACTGGGCGAGGCACCATCCGGCGGGACAGAAGGGGCAGCTGCGAGCAATCAATGCTCCTCATACAGGGATCCCTGATCTGTCATTCCGACCCGACAATAGCCTCGACCTCCCCCCGTCCGCGGAAGGGGATGGGTCACTCACCTGAAGGAGCCCCTGTTCGGGCGCCAACTGAAGGAAATGACCCGATTAGGGTCACCCGGGTCACTCACGACCACCTCTCAGCCTTCCATACCAAATGAAGTCGGTCAGATAGTAGAGAATACAAACCAATAACAGTTTATTCAAAGTACACTCAGAGCGGAGCCCTGTCTGCCCAGTCACTAGGAGTGCTGCAGAGGGACTGACATCAGCAAGCATAGCGATACATTATGTACACTTCAAAACCAATGAAAGCTGGACAGTGAATTACAAAGGAGTAAGTTTCGATTCTGAGATCGGGCACACATTATCTACTATTCAAGGTCACTCTGCCTGTACCCACCACTAGACAAGTGGGAGAAGGCCTATATCTAACAGGAAAGGTATGCACTAATAAGAACAGTGCATTCATTAGTGTGGCAGAACTCAGCTCCGCAGAAACATAACCTAGAGAAGGCCGTTTCTCGGAAATGGCAAAGGATTGGTTCGTTAGTGGTACAAAATGGCGCCCATACACAAAATGGCACCGCAAATGCTAACTTACGTAAAACACTGCAAAAGCATAATTTTCTATTCCAACAAGACCACTACCTGTTTCAGGCCAGTAACCCCTCCCCAATCTAATGTCATCATAGCCAGGGGATGGACTACAGTGTCATTATCAGCATTGGTTAATGGGAAAGATTTCCCAGTTAGGAATGGTCCTGGCGAAACCAGTGATTCTCTCACCATAGTGACTGTGGGTCCTGGATCCCTCAGGGGTTCTGCACTTGCCCCATTGATCTTGGGGTGCTGCAGGTACTTATTTAAGTTTGTGGACCATATAGCTAGGGTTGCCATATCTACCCCACCCATGGATACTAGCGTAGCTTCTGTGTGCACTCTGATTTGCTCAGGACACACCATTGATCCCATGTGGCGATTTGGCATTCCAGGGTTAGCTGGAGGGGTACTAGGGGCTTGCTTGTTGGGACAGTCAGGATCTCTATTTCGGTGTCCCTTCTTGTTATAGTGGAAACACCAGGCCTTAGCAGGATCAAAGTTTTTCCCCTTATACCTACCAGTGGGCTGGGAGGAGTTCTTGGGCCCACCCCCTGAACAAGATTTTGAGGGCCTTTAGAGGTCTCTTGCCTTTTATTTTTGGGCTTCTCACCCTCTTTCACCTGGGGAGGCTTTGTAACCCCGTTCTTTTGGTCAGCCCCAGTGGTTGTCTTGGTCACCCTTGTCTTGACCCAGTGGTCCGCCTTCTTTCCCAATTCTTGGGGAAAATTTGGACCTAGATCTACCAGATACTGATGCAACTTTTTATTGATGCTGTTACTCAAAATGTGTTCCTTTATAAACAAATTATAAAGTCCCTTATAATCCTGCACTTTACTTCCAGTCAAGCAGCCACCTAGTGTTTTTACTGAGAAGTCTCCAAATTCCACCCAGGATTGACTCTGGGATTTCTGAGCCCCCCTGAATTTAATTCTGTACTCCTCAGTTGTGAGTTCAAATTTCTCAATCAGGGTACCCTTCATGAGTTTATAAGACTCAGCTTCTGCCCCAGTAAGGGTCAGGGGTCTGTTCCTGCACTTACCAGTCAACAGTTCCCAAAGGAGTGTCCCCCAGTGAGTCTTTCTCACTTGCCTGGCTACACAAGTCATCCCAAAGCCTGTGAACCATTTGGTGATATCATCACCATCCTCAAATTTAGGGACAATCCATTTGGAGATTTTAGGATCATAAGATCCTTCCTTCTCTTTGCTGTTTAAATTGCTGCCACCATTGATGTGTCCTAGGCCCATCTCTGCTCTCTCTCTCTTTCTAGAGCTAGGAGCCTAGTCTGTAACTCTAGTCTTTTGGCCAACCTTGCTAAAATGTGGTCCTCTTCAGTGAAATTGTCTTCACTGTCTGGTTTAGAGTCTGCCCTACCTCTGAAGGCTGCAGGACCTCTACTCCCTGGCCTGGAGGGATAGGGCACAAAGTTCCCATCCTCCCTAAGTAGTTGAGGTAGTGAGTTTAAGACCTCATCATTCTCACTACTTTCCCCATCTACCTGGAGATTCAGTAGTGGGGTGGTCCCTGGCATGTCCTTCCAGAAACTCCATGAGTTGTGCTCTGGTAGGGCTGGACCCAGTTCTTATTTTTTTTATCTTTACATAGAAGCTTTAACTCTCTAACCTCAAGACTGCAGTAAGGGGTGAGGTCGAGCTCCTCAGCCATCTTCTCTGGGTTGCTCATTATTTTACTAAAGTGGGGTTCTTTTTAGAAGACCTATAAACTGTTCTAAGTACTTCCCCTAACCTCGGTGAGTTTTAAGTTTCTAAAAAATGCATCTGATAGAGACTTCAAGCTGCAGATTCCTTACCTTTGAATTTCCCAGGCGTCAGGCTAGATCAGGAAACTTTTGCAGAGCAATACCCCTTGCACGCACCGTTGGGTGGCTCCATTTAGCTCCGTGTGACGTCGTCGGTGTCGGTAGCGTTGGTTATGACGTCGCGGTCACCTATATAGGTGCAACCCAGGCACGCGGACGTCAGTTCTTTTCTTTCCGCGCCAGTTAAGCGCCGATCCGGGAAGAGCTGCCCATCTGTCGCTTTTTGACAGGCCTTTTCACGACTTTTTGTCGACTTCAGAATTTTTTTCAACTTTGTGCGCGATGATGTCTTCGAGGAAGACAGGGTTCAAGCCGTGCGGTGCCTGCCACCGCATGATGTCGGTTACCGACCCCAACCTCATCTGTCTCTGGTGTATTGAGCGCAACCATGATTCGAAGTCGTGCTCGGACTGTCGGACTATGGCTCCGAAGGCCTTGCGGAATTGGGCTATGAAGCTCCTTGCGGCCTGGCAGTTGACACCATCCAGCGACACTCCGCGGAGGTCCCGGTTGAAGAAGAGGCGGTTGCGAGACCGCTCCCGGAGCCCAAAGTCCTCTTCATTCCACGTCCGTCAACAAAAGAGGTAAGGAGCACCGACGCTCTAGACACAGATCTGGGAGCCGGAGCCAGGGTCGACTTCGTGTCTCCCTCCCTTTCTGGGAGCCGGAGCGACCCCGCTCAAACTAAAGAATTTTACGAGGCCATGCGCAACATGTATAAATGGGCCGACCCTTCTGGTGAGCCCTCGGGCCCGGCAGGATCGGAAGGGGCCCCATCGGATTTGACGTTATAGGCTCTGGCACCAGTGGGGCCTCGGGGATCTGATCCCGGATCCGGGTCGACGCCGGTCTTGCCATCATGACCGCCTCTGGTGTCGGACCTGAAGTCGGTGCCTTTGGCGCCGCCGGTGCCAGCCCCATCCTTATCCCCAATGACACGGAGTTGGAACGAAATCGCTCAATGCCGATTCCGACGCCGATTGAACCCAGGAGTTCTATGTTGTCGTCTGAACTCTTTGCGGATGTGTTAGGTTCGGGAGAGGAATGGGAGGGGTCTCTGGACCCTTTGGAACACCAGGATGACTCTGCATAGCAGTTGGACTGCTATGGGTAACTTGGGGAAGCCAGTGGACTAGACACTTCTCCAGATACTGGCAAGCTCTCTCCACCAACTGTGGCTACGGAGGAGGGGGCATCTTATGCCATGCTGGTTAAAAGGGCGGCCGAGGTCCTTGGACTAGAGCTGCCTTCCATGCAGGTCAGGACTAATCTCTTGCCGAAGTGCTTCAGCCTGGGTCTTCCATCTCCGAACCCCTTTTGCCCTTTAATGAAGCACTAACTGATGTCCTTTTAGGCACGTGGTCCAAGCCTAGCACAGGGGCTCCCTTGAATAGGACAATTGCATGCTACCATCCCCCAGATCCCGGATAGGGAATCCAAGAGGCTGGATTCACTTAGTAAGAAGATGTTTTCTTCCTCAAGCCTGGCATTGCGGTCGGTAAATACTGCATGCTTATTGGGCCCTTTCACCCACTCCCTTTGGGAGACGGTTGCGCAAGTGCTGCCGCAAGTCCCGGATGAGGCCCTGGCTGTGCTCTCTCAGGCAGTTAAGGATGGGAGAGATGCAGCAAAATTTGCCATAAGGTGTGGCCTTGATACGACTGATTCGATGGGCAGATCGATTTCCATGACAGTGGCCTTGAGGCACTATGCCTGGCTTAGGACAACTGGCCTCTCGGGCGATGTCCAGGCAAATTTCATAGACATGCCATTTGATGGAACCCGTCTCTTTGGGGAGAAAGCAGATTTGGCCCTAGTGAGGTTCAAGGACTCTTGAGCTTTGGCCAGATCCTTGGGCCTCTCTTCTACACCTCGTGGCCAGTTTAGCTTTCGCCCCTTTCATGGCAACGGAAGGGGTTTCCAACCACGTTAGCCCTATCCCAGCCACCATCCTGCACAGGCTTCCCAAGCTGTGCGGGGACGTGGACATAGTTCATTCCGACCTAGGAATGGAAGCCAGAAGTCGTCGGCCACCCAGCCTCCAAGCACTCCTAGTCTGACTCTGCAAGACCACACAATTCCAGTTGGAGGGAGAATCCATCATCTCCCCCCTCTAGAGGTCCATAACATCGGACAAGTGGGTCTTGCAGATCATTCAGGAGGGCTATTCTCTGCCTTTCCTTTCTTTTCCTCCTCCCATTCTGCCAAATCAGGAACGGCTGACGGAGGATCATTTAAAATTGCTCCAGGAGGAAGTTACAGCTCTCTTGGCCAAGGGAGCTATAGAGAGAGTCCCGGATTCAGATGCAGGCAGTGGCTGTTTTTCCCGCTACTTTCTGATTCCGAAAAAGAACAAAGGGTTGCGGCCCATTTTAGATCTTCAGACCACCAATCTCTCCCTCAAGAAGGAGAAGTTCAAGATGCTTACTTTAGCTCAGGTCTTGTCTGCCCTTGACCAAGAAGACTGGATGGTAGCGTTGAACCTGCAGGATACGTATTTTCACATCCCCATCCTGCCGGGCCACAGGTGTTACCTGTGTTTCAAGGTAGGCCCGAGCACTTTGTTTACTGTGCTCCCCTTCAGCCGTACCAGTACCCCTCGGGTGTTCACCAAGGTGATGAAGGTGGTTGCAGCTCATCTGCGCAGGTTAGGGGTGTCATTCTTCCCCTACCTCGACGACTAGCTATTAAAGGCGTCCTCGCCCCAGGCTGTCGTCTCCACCTTCAGACTACGGCAGACCTCCTGCATTCGCTGGGGTTCTCTATAAACGTGCCGAACTCACACCTGACTCCTTCTCAGATGCTCCCTTTCATCGGAGCTGTTCTGGACACAGTGCAGTTTTGGGCCTATCCTCCCAAACAGTGAGTCCAGGATATTCAGGTTATGATTCCAATGTTTCAGCCTCTATCCTGGATTTCGGTGAGACTGACTCTGAGGCTGTTGGGCCTCATAGCCTCCAGCATCCTGTTGGTAAAGCATGCCAGGTGGTGTATGCAGGCTCTGCAGTGGGACCTGAAGTTCCAGTGGGCACAGCATCGAGGAGATCTCACTGATGTGGTCCAGATCTCAGAAGGAACTACGAGAGATCTGCAGTGGTGGTTGACGAACCCCGATTGGGTCAACGGCTGACCCCTCTTCCTTCCCCAACCAGAGCTCCCAGTCATGACAGATGCGTCACTTCTGAGATGGGGCAGCCATCTGGGAGAGGTGAAGATCAGGGGACACTGGTCTCCGGCAGAGTCTGGGCTCTACATCAATTTACTGGAGCTTCGAAAGATTCGGTTGCCATTGAAGGCATTTCTTCTCTCTGTCAAGGGGAAGTTAGTGCAGGTGTTTACGGACACCACCACCGCCATGTGAAACTGCAACAAGCTGGGTGGGGTGGGGTCATGGACCCTTTGTCGAGAGGCCCTGCGTCTCTGGACATGGCTGGAACAGCAGGGCATAACCCTGGTGGTTCAACACCTGGCAGGTTCTCTAAACGCCCGGGCAGACAAACTCAGCCACAGATGCCTAGCGGATCACGAATGGAGTCGCCAGTCGGAGATGGTGCAAGGTCTCTTTCAGCAGTGGGAAGAAGCTTGGCTAGATTTGTTCACCTCCGAAGAGAACGCGCAGTGTCAGCAAATCTGCGCACCGGAGTTTCCACGGCGGCTATCGCTCGGTGACGCCTTTCATCGTGAGTGGAGCTCAGGCCTGCTGTACGTCTTTCCACCCATACCACTCCTGCCCAGGGTTCTGAAGAAGATTAGGAGCGACCGGGCCTAAGTCATTCTTGTGGCTCCAGACCGGACGAGGAGAGTTTGGTATCCAGAGCTTCTGAAAATGAGCATCAATCCTCCGACCAGGCTGCCCCTTCGGGATGATCTTCTGTCGCAGCAGCAGGGAAGGGTTCTCCACCCGAACCTGTCAACTCTGCACCTTCTTGCGTGGAGATTGAGCGACAGCAGTTGATGGCTTTTGACCTTCCTCCTGAAGTATGTAATGTTATTTTGGCGGCCAGGTGGCCCTCCACTAAGACGGTATATGCCTGCCGTTGGCTTAAATTTGTATAATACTGTACAGAAAGGTCTATTGACCCTCTAGTCTATCTGCTTCTCTTTCCACTGTTCTCCTATTCATTCTAACCCTTGCCCAGCAGGGCTCTGTGTGGGGTACTCTCAAGGGCTATCTTTTTGCTCTGTCTGTTTTTTGCGGCTGCCAGACCAGCCCTCTCTCTTTAGGTCTCCAATTGTACATAGGTTTCTAAAAGGGCTGGCTCACTTGTTTCCGCCCACGCCCTTTGTTATGCCGCAGTTGGACCTCAATTTGGTCCTCACTTATCTTATGTGTGCTCTCTTCGAGCCTTTACACAACTGTCCCCTCTGGCTTCCTACCATTAAGACAACCTTTCTTGTGGTGATAACATCTGCCCGGAGGGTGAGTGAGTTGCATGTGCTATCTTGCACACCTCCCTACATGATGTCTTTCCCAGACAAAGTGGTGCTTCGCACCCGTGCTTCATTTTTGCCAAAGGTTGTGACCCTATTCTCTCTGGGTCAATCCATCACACTGCCCACCTTCTTTGCTCCCCCGCATCCCTCTAAGGAAGAGGAGCGTCTCCACTGTTTTGACCCAAAAAGAGCGTTGTCGTTCTACCTTGATCGCACAAAAGAGTTCTGGGTGGATGACCAACTCTTTGTGGGGTACATGGGAGCTAAGAAGGGGTGGGCAGTGCAAAAAAGGACCATCTCTCACTGGGTTGTTCTCTGCATTAAGATCTACTATGCTCTGGCCAAGAAGCAGTCCGCTGAGGGATTAAGGGCCCATTCCAACCGAGGAAAGGCTGCGACTACAGCCTTAGCTCGAGGTGTCCCAGTCCTGGACATCTGTCAGGCAGCAACGTGGACATCTTTGCACATGTTTGCCAAGCACTGCTGCCTGAACAGTCATGTCCGGGCATTTTGCCCGCTCGGTACTGCAGGACTTCCTAGTGTAAGGTATTGGTCCGCAACTCACTGCCGGGATGGGATGGCTGGGGTATCTAATTCAAAGGTAAGGAATCTGCAGTTAGAAGTCTCTATCAGATGAATGAGTTACGTACCTTCGGTAACGCATTAGCTGGTAGAGACTCTATCTAGCTATAGATTCCTTACAGCCCCGCCCATGCCTCCCTCTTGCGGACTGATTTTATTAGGGCTAGGGTTACTCCCCTTTTCAGGGACCTAGTTTTGCACACGACTGTCAGTTAATTCTTGGCTCTGCGCTTCTGGCATGGAAAAAAAGAAAAGTACTGACGTCTGCGCACCTGGGTGGCTCCTATATAGGTGACCGCGACGGCATAACCGCCACTACCGATGCCGACGACACGCAGAGCCGAATGGAGCCACCCAATGGCGCGCACAAGGGGTATTGCTCAGCAAAAGTTTCCGGATCCAGCCTGATGCCTGGGAAATTCAGAGGTAAGGAATCTGCAGCTAGATGGAGTCTCTACCAGATAATGCATTACCGAAGGTAAGTAACTTGTTCTACAGGGACTTAATACAAGGCCCTAACAAGACTTAGAAATTTGGAAAAATAGTCAATTCAAAAAATGAATTGTACTACAGTCACTTTTTGGATTCTTGTTGTGTGATCAGTTGTTGACTAAGTTAGTCCAACAAATGCAAAGTCTTAGACCCTATCGCTGATCCACCAATGCCGGAAGTTGGCTCTGTATATACTATACCAAAGTAAGGTAGAGTGTGCACAGAGTCCAGGGGATCCGCAGAGGTATAACAAAGGCTAAATTAGATAATCACTAACAGCTCTCTTTGTGTTAGTGTGGTCGAGCAGTTAGGCTTATCAGGAGGGTGTGTTAAGCATTTAATGTATTCACTCAATCAAGACTGATGGCACACACCCAGAGACAGAATTTAGACCAATTAGGTAAGTACAAAAAGGTACACTTAGGTTTTATTTCTAGAACCAAGCAGGACTTGGCACAGGTAAGTAAAATTTACTTTAAAATGCAAAACTTTACAAGGAAATGCAGTGGGGAATGGATTTGCAATCATTACAGGTTTGTATTTGCTTTTAAAACAGTTTAAAATACATAGAAATTACCTTAGAGTACTTTTTGATTACTTTTCCTTTACTTTGACTACTTAGGGTGACATGCCAAGATATCACACAAGAGGACTTACAAGTTACAGGTAAGTGCGACAATTTTGGATTTAAGGCAAAGTTACTTTGTTTTCCAAACACAAGTCAGTTTAACACTTAGAACATAGAGCATTTTGGCACAAAAATCATAACATTGGTTCCTGTGGGGGAAAAAAGAGGTTATCGGTTTGCAGGTAAGTAAACGAGCTGCATGTATGGCTTTTGGGGATTAGGACCGATGTTCCCCAAGATCCAATTAGGCACTCAAATCACACCACCAGCGGCACTAGGGCGGCCGGGTGCAGAGTCCCAATGATAGCCAATAGGGCTAGAGGGCCGTCGGTTGGGGGCTGCTTACGAGCAGGCCACTCGGATCTGGGAGCAAAGCTCCTGGGGTTTGGGTCAGCACTGCAGGCAGCAACAATGAGCACAGGAGCTGCAGGAGCACGGAGGCGGCTGGATACAGAGTGCCAAGAAGATGTCGGGAGCCCTGTGGTTTGTAATGGAGATCACTGGCAGGAGAGGTAAGTTGGGTTCTTGGGGATGCCTGGACACCATCGGTTGGGCCACCCAAGGCCGTGGGGCATCAGGTGCAGGGGTGTCTTCTGGCATCGGATCTTCTTACCAGCTCCAGTCGCGGTAGGGGGGACCCTTCAGGTTGAGGCAACAGGCGTCTGCTTGAAGCTCGCTGTAGGTCGGGGATAACCGGAGCCCAGGCCAGGATCTCTGGGGAGACCTCCTCATGGTGTTGGACCACTCGAACTCGGGCCATGGGCATTGGGTGCAGAGTAGTGCAGAACCACGGAGCCGCCTGGATCCGGGTTCTGTGTTGAAGTCTTTGGCTAAGCATATCCGGCAGGTCGGAGTCGGGATAGACTGGTAGGGCTGGGACCAAAGTAGTTGGTGTCCTCTTCTTCCTGGGTCAGCACGACTCTTTGGTCCTTCTTCTTTCTTCCTCAAATCTGAGAAGGCAAGGTTCAAGGTTGCTCCTAAATACTAAATTTAGGGTCGTTGACAGGGGTGTGCAGGTTGGGAGCAAGAGGTCCCTTCCTTGGGGTGGGTACACCCCCTAATATACCACCCTCTAGTGGGAGGGGAGCATGAGCCTCTCTCTAATTGGCTGGGTCCCCTCATCTCCAAGATGGAGGGGACTGAGATGTGTGCTTCACCTCGCCTGCCCCACCCGAGGGGTGGGGTTCACAAAGGTAGGCACACCTCTCCTCCTAACTTGGTTCTCCCGCCAATTCTCCCGCCCAAATTGGGGGTCAGAACCGGTGGAAGCCAGTTGCCGGGGGCAGCAAAAGGCAGGGACAGCTTACAAATGTGGCAAGCCTTTCAAGCCTCCCCTTCGTGGACCTAGTCCATCCTGGAGAAGGAGGCAATGCACCTCTGCCCAGGATGGGCTTTGTTTCTGGACCCAGAGAGCGGCGGCCCTCTACCCAGGGATCCAGAAACCTGTCTGATGGTGGTAAATGGCAGGCAACCATTCAGGAACCACACCAGGGCTGGTCGTTTTTCAGGGGGCATCTCTAAGATGCCCTCTGAGTGCATTTTACATAAAATTCAACACTCGCATCAGTGTTGGTTTAATGTGCTGAGAGGTTTGCTACCAAACTTCCCAGGTTTCAAATGACCAACTCCCAGACCATATACTCTTTATTGCTTTACTGCACTTACAATGCCTAAGAATGGACTTAGACACTGTAGGGATACAGTGCCATGCAACTGTACCCTCACCTGTGGGCTTTGCACCCTGCTAGAGGGGTGATTTAATAGGCCACAGGCAGTGAGTTGCAGGCATGGCACTCAGGGATGTGTGCCATGTCGACTCTTTACTTTTCTCTGCACCAAAACACACAGCCTGCAATGGCAGTGTGTGTGTTAAGGTGCATGGTCTCTAAGGGTGGCACAATAGGTGCTGCAGCCCTTAGAGGCCTTCCCTGGTCCCAGTGCCCTTAGTACCCATGGTGCCTTTTAAAAGGGGCTTACCTGTGCCCAGAGATGTGCAAATTGTGGTTACAAAGACACAGTTTTGGGAACGAACACAGGCCTTGAGAACCTGATTGGCAGGGACCCAGGGCACATCAAGTCAAAGTGCATCAAATGTCAGGAAAAAAGTGGGGGTACCCATGCAAAAAGGGGCACTTTCTTACAGCACAGATGTCGCAGTCTTTGAAGATGTCCCATCAGCCTTGGTCGTCTTCGCGCTCCAAGGACCGACCGCGGGTCCGATCCTGGAGTCATTCCAGTGGATGTCACTCTCCATCGTCGTCTAAGGTTGAGTTTCTACGCAGGTGGTCGAAGTCACGGCATCGACCGACTACGTCACATGATGCCCCCCACCAGTCTTCGGCTGAAGATTCGGTGCATGACTCTGCCCCGCGCCTCCAAACCTAACCTGGATCCGGGGCAACTCTGACCCAAATGAGAAAATATTACAACTCTCTCCATAGTTTCTTTGGTTCTTCACCTTCCCATGGAGCGTCCTTGGGCCCCACGGAGGTGCACAACACCATGACTGTGTCCACGCCAGCAGGTTTCCGGATTCAAAATCCATTCCAATGACGGTACACATCCCTTCGGGTTACCACCTTTTGTGTCAGAGTCTGGTCTTCTGACTCTGGCAACGGCATCAAGGTCTGGCCTGATGACTTTAATGACGGTGCTGTTGGCGTTGCTCGAAGCTCCAACTTCATTCTATTCCAAAGCTGAGGTGTTGCCTCTTTGGCGCCAGACGTGGCGTCGGTGGAGCTATCCGTCCCTCCTCCTGCTTTTCCTGCAGAGTAACATAATGTTGGGGGGTAATGGAGAGTTTTTCCAGCCCGTTTCTGATACCGTTAAAACTCCAGTAGAGTCTGGTTGGTTGATTGACTTTGGAAAAGCTAGTCGTTTTGAGTCTTCCCTGTCCTCAGGCCGTCTGTCACCTCCTAGTTTAGGTACATAAGTGGTGTCTTCTCTAGCGGATATACTCAGATGGTTTCTACCGTTCTGGAGGTATTGCCTCCCTCTGTGGAACTGACAACAGATCCATTACTTGGAGTTTCATATCTGAACCAGTCAGTGGAGCCGGTACTTCCTTTTAGTGAGGCTCCTTATGATATTCTGTTGCGGGCCTGGGCTAAGCCTGAAACGGGTGGGGCTTGTGGATCGTTCTGTTTCTCACAGACATCCGCAGGCCCCTGGAGATCCAACGTGTCTCCATAGGCATCCGACTTATCATAGTTTTGTGGTGCAGGCCGCCCAAAATATTGATACTTTTCCTGCTGTCCCCCCAGAAAGGGAGGCCAGGAAATTGGATAGCTGTGGCAAATATATTTTCACCTCCACTAGTTCAGCACAGCGTTCTCTCAATACCTTATGTGTCCTTGGACGCTTCTCCCATGCATTATGGGAATCGTTGGAGCATTTGCTGTCCTTCCTTCCAGAAGAGACACAGAACGTTCTTGACCCGTTGGTATGGGATGGCCAACAGGCAGCTAAACTGATTATTCATTGTGGTATGTACACTACTGATTCTGTAGGTCGGGCAATGACCTCTTCAGTAGATCTCCGTCATCGTGCCTGGTTGCGCACGTCTGGGTTTTCAGATGCAGTTCAGGCCACTTTGTTTGGTATGCCTTTTGATGGTGCATGCCTTTTCGGTGCGCATGCTGACACTGCTTTGTGGAGATTCAGAGATAGTTAGTGAGCAGCGGAGACTTAACCCTGCTGGCTGTTTCCTGATTTTCTTGTATTTTATAGGGGAAATCTTCTGTTCGAGTATGAGCCATTCATGGGGCCACACCCATTGGCTTTTCTTTTCAATCTTTCCTTTATAGGGTGAGACCCAGTAAGGTATTCCTGCTTGCTGTAGGTACTATTGTTGAGTTTATTCTGTCAGTGATAGGTTAAGTTTCCAGTAATCTGGAACATATGTGATTTTGTAACTTTCTATACACCCGTACTAACGGGGTTGGTTGCTGGGACTGGGTTTCTACCCGAGTACATTTTCTATTATAATTACCTTGTCTGAGTTGTGCGGATGCACTGTGTCCTTGTTCCCTGTCCTGCAGGGAACATCCTTGGTATGCCTTGTGGGCACTTTTGGGTTTTCCTCTGTATACTTAAGTTCCCTTGTAGGGACTTCAATTACCTGTGTTTGAACATGGAGTGTTAGTGGTCACGCTGCGCACCAGCAAAATATTAATTTCTCTTTTTCCTGCAGCCTTAAGGTAGGTTATTTTTCTATCTATGTGGTGTTCTTACCCATATCGCTGTCTTCTTTCCATATAGGAAGTATTGGAGAGGGTGGCAGAATCCGTGGCTGGACAGGATTTAGCTTGGAACTGGACTTTTTTTTATGGTGGTTTATGTTTTTGCTTTGTTTTGGCAGCAGATTTTTCTGACAAGGCTCTTTCTAGTTCCTTGTTAGGCTATGAGTGGCGAAGGTCTGTCTAATGCAATGTTTTGGAGCTCACTTCTGCCTCTAGATGTCCTTGCTCTGGTGCCACTCAATTGTCACCTTTTCTCTTCCTCATCTCGGAGAGGATGAATTTCTTCTCATATCTAGAATGCTTTATATTTCTTGCTTTCCATAGACATTGGTAATTTACCAATTCTGGTTGCAACCAGAGCATTTTCTTACTGTCTGGTTGTTCTTAGATGTCGACATATTACTGGTCATTGTTGATGGTTTGGTGGCTAAATTTTATCTAAGATTTCCTCCTGTAATTTTTTTTTTAATGTTATAGTTCCTGTCTTCTGAGGAAGGAAGAGGAGGTCTTTAATACAATCCTTTCCCTGGAGGTTCTTTTCCCTCCTTAGAAGGTGGGATAGGGATTTGGTCCCCCAAAGGCCTGTTAAACATTTTCTACCTTAATTGTGAATTTCATCTGATTGGACAATTTTTTTCTTCTTCCTTTTCTTCCTTCACAGGATGAGGTCGGTATTCCCTTTATTAGTAAAGAGAACATTGTGTCTCAGGTTAGGACGTTACTTTCTGGCCTCAATCCTTGAGGTGGCTCTTTCACTGCTGTAGGAATGTATGAACCTTCTGCATGGTTACCCCCACTTTTTGCCTCGTGCTAAGCTGTGCTTTAACCAGTCTGACTGGGATCCTGCTAATCAGGACCACAGGCTATCTGCTTTCTCCCTAAATTGTTGTGTTCAGTACTTAAGTACATCCCAGATTGGGTAGTGGGATACCCTTGTCAGTCCCTAGTATATGGTACCCATGTACCCAGGGCATAGGTACCCCAGAGGTCTCCCATGGGCTGCAGCATGTATTATGCCACCCATGAGAGACCATTCAAAATGGAACTACAGGCCTGCCATTGCAGCCTGTGTAAGTTGGTGCATGCACCACTTACTAATGATATAGGTTTACTATATCTAAGGGTCACTGCACTTAAAACCTATAAGTCACCCCTATAGAAGGCCTTTACAATCCTGAAGGCAGGGTGCTTGGTTCTAAGTGAGAGGGTGCCCCTGCATGAGCAGGACATCCCTGCAGCCTACGGAGTCCATTCTCCCAGGTTGTCAGTGAAGCAGCCATATACTATATAGAGGGGCACCGCGTAATCGCGCGATGACCATCGCGAAAACGGCTGCAACGAATCCTATCATGTTTGGTATCAAACATGTTGGAATCATACCCCCCACACTGTAAACGGTGTGGGAGGTATGATTCCAAGCCCTGGAAGAGCCCTCTGTTAGGCTCTCAATGTTCCCGGTACCAGCCTTCTACTCCCGGACAGCACAAAATGGTTGCTGCCAACCAGAGACACATTTCTGCCCTCCTGCTGCTGAGCCAAGCTCGAGCAGGGGAAGGTAGAACAATAGGCATCCTGTCACAGGGAGGTGTGACCACCTCCCAGACAGGATTTAGTGTATTAGGGCTGGGTGGGTGCGCTTGCCAGCGCCTGAAAGTCTGCATGAGGGGCACATTTGGTGTCCCTGTGCATAGTCTAGTTCAAACCAGTCCTGGGAGCCGTTGGCTCCTGCTCTGGTGCAAAACTGGACAAAGGACATGGGAGTAGCCTCCCCCCTGTCCTGACCCTCCCCTGGGAGGGTCCCCTGAATCTTCCCAACCCTCTCCTTAGGGCACTTAAGGGCTTACCTGGGTGTAGGTTCCTAGATTCGTCATGGGATAAGAATCAGAATGGAAACCACTGCACTTCTACCATCTGGGCACTCTGGACTTTGCTGGACTTCGTTTGGGCCTGACTTCGCCTCCCTTCCAGTCTGCTGCATCGTCTGTGCCTGTGCATCATACAGGAACCTTCCAAGGTCTGTGAAGCATCAAGGACTACCGAAGTAATCTCCCTTGGAGTGAAGGAGTCACAGCCTGCATTCACAGGCACCGCAACTAAGTTGACTGGTCTGCAGATTCCGAGCTCCTCCGGACTCCGTGGGTTCTGAAACACAGGTGGTGATTTTCCTCAGCTCCCGAGGCCTGCTCTACCCTCTTACCAAGTTTGAGGCCAGTAGTTCTTGTGGGGGTTGCAATAACTGAACCCCTGGGCACCGTGTCCCCTTTGCAGTTGCAAAAGCTTTTTGACATCTTTGCAAGAAGATCTTCGGGCTCCCAGTAGCCCCAACCTCAAGCACTTCCAGTGACCAGAATCTTTGGCCACACCTCATCGTGTGCATCGTGGCCTGCATCTTTTGGTGAGCTGCTTGAGGTCCTCTCGCGACTCCTGTGCATCCGGCCTGTGGGTCCATTTGAGGGTCACCTTTGTTTTTCTTGGGCTCCCCTGATTGCTCAGGGCCTGCCCTGACTCCCCTGCTTGTGGTGAGTCTCCTGGACCTTGCTGGTCCCAACCGTGCACCTTCTTGACTTCCTGCGTGGGTTGCATTTGCCAAGGCTTGTTGGTGCTCCCTCCAGACAACGACCCCTCAGCACTCGACATCCTTTGTGGGACAGCTCATATCCAATCCTGGTCATCCTCAGCATCGCCTGGTCCTCGCAGCTGCAGAGTCAAGGTCACCGTCATCATTCCTGAAGCATCCGACATGGGAGAGCATCTGTCTTCCAAGTCTCCTGGTCACTCCCGAGTGACATAGACTCTGTCCCCTCTGCTTTCAGGTACTCCTCTTCAAGAATCCACATTTGGATTCCTCCGGTTTCTTTCTCCTGTTCCAGCAGTGGCACTTTCCTGAAGTTCTCCATTGGGTTCGACTGCGGTTTCCGACGCCACTTCACACCTATGCACCCGGCTACTCTGGGGTAGGTAACTTGCGTACCACGATATCCACGGGTGGGGTGGCTCTCCAACCTTCTGTTTTCCACTGGGTTTCTTCAGGGTCCACTGGGAAGGGTTCCTAATCTTTCAAAATTCCAACCGCGACTTGCACATAGACTTGTACTCAGCACGCGGTCGTGTTCACACACTGCACACGCACTCCGTGGGGTCCCTATCTACTTACCTTGGGTGGTTCTGTGGGTCCCCAGCAATTCTACGTCCTCTCGACTTTGTCCTGACTCGAGTCGTAGGTCTTATACCACTTTCTTAGAATATGGCTTGGTCCCCCCCTGGGGCCCACTGTGTATTAGTGCTATTTCCTGTGATTTGTTTGCTTAAGTATTGTGTGCTTTGTGTCTATCTCAGTGTAGGAGATACTGTAACGTACTAGATAGTGTTATATAATAAATACATATTTTTATCAATACTTTGAGTGGTTCTTTTTCATTTAATCCATACTATAAGATTGCATTCTGGTAAAACAAGCTGCTTTACACTCCTTCAAGACTAAGCTTGAAGGCTGCTCTCCACAGCTACCACTTGGATAGCTTTCTAAGGTTTTCCGAGACCTCCTAAATCACCATAAGGGTTGTCTGGACTGGTGCAAGGTGCTCACTTAAATTAGTGGACATCATATACCAGGCCAGCTTCTCACAACTGCCTTCCGTCTTTCCGTTTCATAGGGCTTTCTCCCTTTATGACGCCAACCTTTATCTCTTATTGAGAATGTTAGTCTGGTTTGACTACCTAAAATCATTGATTGGTTAGGGCCTTTCGTGTGTTGGCCTTTATTTCTACTATAGCCGAAGAGACCTTGCCATATATATTTTTTTAACGATTTGTCTTTTATATTTTAGACAACTTACTTGCTTTGACTGTTACTCACTTTGTAATTTGCATATTTGGAGCCAGCACCCCATACCTCCATGGGAGAGCTATGGAAAAGTTTACAGGCACAGTTCTTTGACTGGATATTTTCAACATGTAGGGAGTCTGAAGATAGAGTATTCATCAGAAAGATCATTACTGATGGTCAGTAACTTGTTCTTGTGGCCCAGAAGGCTTCAGAGCATATGGGTCAAGCAAGCTGGAGTGAAGCAGAGCAGAGGTGGAAACTGCTGGTAGGTCTGAGTACTCTCAGCACATCTCACCTTCAAAAAATAGCAGATGTGTGGAGAGAGGTTGAGAGAGTACTCTACCACCCAACAGACTGTGTATGAATAGTGCCTCTACAGGAGAGGTGCTTACTTGGTGCCCCATTGTTCTGCCTTAATGCAAAATCTAATAGAGCCCAGGGCGATTGTTAGCATACAAAAGCATATGGCCATCAACACAAGCGGTCCACCTGGCACAACAGGATCGAGGCAGTGCACTCCCAAAAAATAAATCTGACAATAAAAGGGTACACTAGCCTATATCTAGCAATCGTAACCTATGAATAAGGGAATACTTCACATGAACAAAGCCACAGACTAAAAAAACTATTTTTCATGACAAACAGCTAAGAGAAGGATGGCACTTGTCTGAGGGTATTGAGCAGCAAAGAAAGAAGTTCTGGTCAGACTTATTGAGGGAGGTGGGAGGCTTCCTACTACCGAAGTCCCAGGCCAAGCCATGGGCAGCAGGGGGGATTGTATTTGAACAGCTAAGTGGCAGCAGCAGGAGCACTTCTGGTCACTAGAGCAGGAGCACAGCAAAGTGTTGAAGTAGCAGTAGGTGCAGAATCACATCAGCAGGTAGGAACAGATGAAGATGCAGTCTGGTTACAAATCTTAGCAGGTTTCTTTTAAGTACCATTGAACTTTCCTATTTGTCTAGAGGACATGGGGTGGTAAGCACAGTGTATGTTTTGCTTTATTCCTAAAGCTTTACACAGTTCTTGGACTACAGATGTAGGTGAGTACTCTTGTAAATCCCTATCAATGTTTGAGTCCTGAACCAGGGAATTAAGTCCTTTGACAGTTAGCTACATTGATAGCATCAGGCTCAAGCACATATGTAAGCCTCAATCAAACCAGAGAATATGCACACTAAAACCAGAACATTCACATAAGAGCAACATTGAGGCATTCAGGTCAAATCTATCTGAAAGTGTGTTGGACTTGGCCCTTTCTGCAGGGGCACCCCCAAACCTTTTGCCTTCACCCCTTCTGTTTTCTGATTCATGTTTTGTTTGGCATTAGGACTGTGTGCACTTTACCATTTCTAACTATTGCTAAAGTGTTTGTGCTCTCTCCTTAAAATATGGTACAATTGGCTTACACCTGATTGCCATATTTAATTTGCTTATAAGTCCCTAGTGTGTCGTACATCTGATAGAGACTTCTAGCCACAAATTCCTTAACTTTTTAATTTCCCCAGGTGTCAGTATGGATCCTTTTTTATGAGCAGTACCCCTGTGCGCCCGTAGGTGGCGTTGATCGTCTCCGTGCCCATCGTCGTCTGCGCTGGAAGTGACATCGTGGTACCCATATAGGTGCCACACAGATGCGCTGACGCAGGTTCTTTTTTTTCCACGCCAGCCAGCACTGATCCAGAGAAGAGCTACCCCTCTGTTGTTTTTGACAGGCTTTTTTTAGATGTTTTGTCAACTGTTTTTGTAACTCCTGGTGTGTGTAAGAAAGAGCTCTCTTTTTGCATGGTTGCCCCCACTTTTTGCCAAACTGCTGATGTACTTTGACTGAGTTTGCCTTGGTTCCTGCCAAACATGTACCCAGGGCCTATGTTCTGTCCCTAAAACTGCATTTAAACAAAACCCAATTCGCACTCTTTGGCCACATGTCAGTCCCTTGTAAATGGTACCAAGGGTACTGTGGCCAGGGAAGGCCTCTAAGGGCTGCAGCACTTATTGTGCCACCCATAGAGGCCCTGTACCTTTACACACACACACTGCCATTGCAGGCTGCGTGTTTTGGTGCAGAACAAAGCAAAGAGTCGACATGGCACACATCCCTGAGTGCCATGCCTACAACCCACTGCCCTGGCATAGGTCAGCCACCCCTCTAGCTGGGTGCACTATACCAGTGGTGAGGGTACAGGTGCATGAGTCCTGTACCCCTACAGTGTCTAAGCCAATTTTCAGACATTGTAAGTGCTGTAATGCCATTAAGAGTATATGGTGCTGGTGGTTTGACATTACGAACTCCACAGCACCATAATGGCTTTACTGAAAACTGGGAAGTTTGGTATCAAACTTCTCAGCACATTAAACCCACACTGATGCCAGTGCAAAATGCACTCAGAGGGCATCTTAGAGATGCCCCCCTGAAAAACGACCTAACTCTAGTGTCCTGGCTGAGTGGCTGCTTGTCAGCTGCCACCACCAGACATGTTTCTGGACCCCTGGGTCGAGAGCCTGCTGCTCTCGGGGGTCTGAAACAATGCACATCCTGGGACGAGGTGCCAAGCATCCTCCCCCAGGATGGGCAGGGTCCACGAAGGGGAAGCTTCAAAGGCTTGCCGCCTTTGTGAGCTACCCCAGCCCTTTGCTGCTTCCAGCAACTGTCTCCCACCGGTTCTGACCCCCACCTTGGCCGGGAGAATCGGCGGGAAAACCAAGTGGGGAAGGAAGGTGTGCCCACCTTTGCCAACCCCACCCCTCAGGTGGGCGAGGCGAAGTGAAGCTCAACTCTCAGTCCCCACCATCTTGCAGATGGGGGGACTCAGCCAACCAGAGAGAGGCATATAGGGGGTGTACCCACCCCAAGGAAGGGACTCAATGGTCCCAACCTTTACTTACCTGTTATGCCCCTAAATCTAGTATTTAGTGGCAACCCCGAACCTTGCCTCCTCAGACAAGAACCGACAAGAAAAAGAAAAGAATAAGGGCCGAAGAAGCCGTGCTGAAACTAAGAGGAGGACGACGCCCACTGACTTGGCCCCAGCCCTACCGGCCTGTCCACACCTCGAACCTGCTCCAGCGAAATCCCAGTGTGTTCTGCAGTCAGCAGCCTCAAGAACCCAAAAGACCTGCCCTGCCTTCCAAACCCAAGACTTTGTCTCCCATGAGCACCAGATTTGCTCACCAACAGACTCTGGCCGCAGCCAAAACCGCGAGTCTGCACCACTCTGCACCCGACGCCCACGGCCCGAGTTTGAGTGGCCCAACACCACAAGGAGGTCTTCCCAGCGATCCTGTGCTGAGATCTGGTGATCTCTGACCTGCCTCGAATCTCCAAGCGAAGTCTGCAGCCCCTTTCTGGAGGATCCCCCTGACCGCGACCAGAGCTGGTAAGAAAACCCGATGCCTAAAGACACCCCTCACCCGACGTCCCACGGCCTTGGGTGCCCAACCGACAGTGTCCCAGCATCCCCAGGCATCCCAACTTACCTCTCCAACCGGTGGTCACCTCCAGAAGATCTTTGTCTCTAAGCCTGCAGTCTTTGTTGCAACTGGAGAAACCCCATTGATATCAACAGGGCACCCAACGACAAAACAGCACCCTGCACCCAGCCGCCCCAGCGCAGCTGCGGGTGTACTTTGGGTGCTTACTCGGATCCCCCTTTGCCCTGAGCCTAACACCAGGAGCTTTGCTTCCACAACCTTATGGCCTGCTCGTGAACAGCCACCAACCGGAGGTCCCCTATCCCCCATTGGTTAACATTTATTTATTTATTTAATGCGATAATATATAGCGCGAACATTACCCGAAGGTGTCAGAGCGCTTTACAAAAGAACCAGTTGCGTTACATAAGGACTTTGGATTACATGAGTTACATAAGAGATACAAACAGAAAAAAATTGCAAATGTACAAGGTGTAAAGTCACTCAAGGAAGAGATGCAAAGATAAACTCTAAAATCACATAGGAATGGTAGTAAGTACAAAGGTCTACTACATATACTAGTGGTTAGTGTTCTATATATACAAATAGTAAATTCACACAGGATTACATTTTAACAGCGATTAGGCTTGGACAATTATTTAATACATATATACATATATATATATTTAAGGCAGTCCAGCAAAAAGAGAAAAACGATCGAGGGTCATCAGGAGGAGTGGGGAGGGAAGAAGGAACGGAACAAAGGTCAAACAAAATGGCGGGTCCGGGTCGTGGGTAGACGGAGACCATCTCCAAAAATGGCGGGATGCACAAAAGTCACCAAAGTCAAGAATCCAGAAGAGGAACCCAGTGAGCAGGATTCCATTGAGTAGAGTCAGAGGGGGGACGCAGCCACAAAACCATAGGCAAACAGAAGGCTGTAAGATGCGTGCACAGGCTCTGGACCACGGGGGCATCGGTGTCGACGATCCGCAAGAAGAAGGTCCGGGGAAGTCAGCATGGGAGTTAGGGACTAGGCTTGGCGAAAAGGGAGGCAGCAGCGAGGTCCGGGGGGGGGGGGGTGCGCCTCCCAGGCTCAGAGTGGTCCAGAAAAGCCCGGGAGCGTTGCATCGCTGCGCCGAGTAGATTCACCACCGCTGCACCCCCATACCTGGAGAGGACTCACGGGTCCCAGATGTCCGATCGGAGGCGAAGCTGGAGTGCAGGCAGAAGGGGAAGAAACTGCGGTCGCGCCCGGAAGGCCAGGGGATGATCAGGAGGGGTGAGCCTCGTCCCCGCTCTTCTTCACCAGCCATCCAGGGAGCTCCGTGAGGGGTAGAACACCGTCGAGACAGGCTCCTACGATAGCCGATAGGTACACATCCCGGCACCGCGGTCAGTTTCTGTGCAGTATTTTTTCTGCATTTATTTTTTCTCATTTTCCTCGGCAGTTTTCTGGAGCATTCGTTTCGGTGTCTCCGTTTATTCCTTTCCTCGCCGTTTTCTTTGCAAGCCGACCCGTGTCCGCGCCAGGTTCCAGCGCGCCAGATGCTGGAGTCGAACATTGGGCCTCAGCGCTCTGCCCTAGTGCCGCTGAGGGTGTTTCAAGAGTGCATCCTTGACCCTGGGGGAATCCTGGTTCTAACCCCAGAATACCAACTCCCACAAGCTTGTCCTTACCTGCAAACCGATAACTTAATTTCCTCCCGTAGGATTGCATTGACTGTTTTCCTTGAAAATTCTTCTAAGTGTGGAGTTGGTTTGTATGAAAAACTGCAAATGTACAAAAACTGATTTACTCAACTTTTCTCTAGGAAATGTCCCAGTGTGATATCTAGGCATTTCACACTGAGTAGAAAAAGTAACTTAAAAAGTAATCTAAAAAGTAACGTGCAAAGTAATCTGTAAAGTAACGGAAAAGTAATTTTGAAACATTGACTTACCTGTAATTCAATCAACTGCATTTGAACCTGCATTCAACTGTAAAATACTGCATAAGATTTTGCAAAGTATTATTTCACTTACCTGCACCAGACTTGGCCTGGTTCTAGAAATAAAATAGCTTAATATTTTTGATACAAACAAATTGGTCTGAGTTCAGTCTTTGAGTGAGTGACATCATTTCTTGCCTGAGTGTGTACAACAAATGCTTAACACTACCCTCTGATAAAGCCTTACTGCTTGTCCATATTACCACAAATAGAGAGTAAGGTGCTATCTACTTTTACCTCTGCCTACCTTTGGGGTTCCACTGGACTCTGTGCACACTATACCTTATTTTGGTATAGTATATACAGAGCCAGCTTCCTACAGTGTGTCGAGATGTCTTCATGGAAGTCGGGTTTTAAGCCCTGCGGCACCTGTCACCGACAAATTTTGGTGACGGACCCACACCTTGTCTGTCTATGGTGCCTGGAGCATAACCACGACACCAAGTCGTGCTCTGATTGCCGGCCATCTCCCCAAAGGCTTTGAGGGAGCGCTCCCTGAAGCTGCGAATGTTCCGGCAGGCGATTCCACGGAATTCGAGGTCGTGGTTGATGGGACGGTGCCGGGATCGTTTGCGAGCCCAAAGTCCTCTGCATCCCATTTGAAGTCCTCGAGACACTCAGGTAGGAGGCACAAAAAAATGAACAAGCTGTTGAAGTGCTATTAAACTTCTCCTCGTCCGTCAGCTGATGAGACAAGGGATACTCAACATTCTTGGCCTCGTTTCCTGGCACCTGTGCTTGGGCTGGCTCCGTGCCACCCTGAATTTCCGAAAGCCGGAGGGACCCCTGCCCAACTCAAGGAGTTCTATGAGGCCAAGAACCTCATATTTGGGTGGCCTGTCACTATTGACACGCCTTTGGGCCCTGCGGGGTTGGAAGGGGCCCCATCTGGTTCCAAGCCGCCAGCTCTGGCCCCGGCGGGGCCCTTGGGATCCATTCCTGGATCCGGGCTGATAACGGTAGTGCCATCACGACCTTCGCCGGTCCTGATGTCTATGCTTCCGGCGGCGCCATCCCCATTGTCATCCCTGACTTCGATATGGAGCTGGATGGGCATCGCACGACGCCGAATGTAACACCGGCAGGAGCCTTGCCTCCTAAATCCAAGTCTGAGCCTTATTCTCATGGCCTAGGCCTCGGGGAAGATTGGGAGAGGGTCACTAGACCATTTAGAATACCATCCCCATGAGATTCAAGCAAGCCTGGCTGATGACGGCTGAAATGCCAGAAACCGGTCCTAGGATGCTTGTTTCCGGTCCAGGGAAGACATGGCTTGGCAGTTCGGGCTGGACTGTTCCCATGAGGCACAGGGTCAGACTGATTTGCATATGGCCATGTCTGAACTGGGGTGGTGGAGTGAGCTAAAGAATGATGATGGATTAAACCCAGATCAGTTGACTGGGGGTGAGTGTTTGATT
This sequence comes from Calotriton arnoldi, assembly GCA_963921515.1. Taxonomy (NCBI): domain Eukaryota; kingdom Metazoa; phylum Chordata; class Amphibia; order Caudata; family Salamandridae; genus Calotriton; species Calotriton arnoldi. Next base: position 785,858 of record CAWUFW010005879.1, read on the forward strand.
GGCTCAAGCGTTCCGTCCATCATCCCCTTTTGTATCGCTTTGGTCGCCCTAAGTTGGCGGGGGTATGCCCAGGCGTGGGTCCCTTGCTCACTTTGCCACTGGATTCAAGCAAGCCTGGCTGATGACGGCTGAAATGCCAGAAACCGGTCCTAGGATGCTTGTTTCCGGTCCAGGGAAGACATGGCTTGGCAGTTCGGGCTGGACTGTTCCCATGAGGCACAGGGTCAGACTGATTTGCATATGGCCATGTCTGAACTGGGGTGGTGGAGTGAGCTAAAGAATGATGATGGATTAAACCCAGATCAGTTGACTGGGGGTGAGTGTTTGATTGGCTCAAGCGTTCCGTCCATCATCCCCTTTTGTATCGCTTTGGTCGCCCTAAGTTGGCGGGGGTATGCCCAGACGTGGGTCCCTTGCTCACTTTGCCACTGGATTCAAGCAAGCCTGGCTGATGACGGCTGAAATGCCAGAAACCGGTCCTAGGAAGCTTGTTTCCGGTCCAGGGAAGACATGGCTTGGTAGTTCGGGCTGGACTGTTCCCATGAGGCACAGGGTCAGACTGATTTGCATATGGCCATGTCTGAACTGGGGTGGTGGAGTGAGCTAAAGAATGATGATGGATTAAACCCAGATCAGTTGACTGGGGGTGAGTGTTTGATTGGCTCAAGCGTTCCGTCCATCATCCCCTTTTGTATCGCTTTGGTCGCCCTAAGTTGGCGGGGTATGCCCAGACGTGGGTCCCTTGCTCACTTTGCCACTGGATTCAAGCAAGCCTGGCTGATGACGGCTGAAATGCCAGAAACCGGTCCTAGGATGCTTGGTTCCGGTCCAGGGAAGACATGGCTTGGCAGTTCGGGCTGGACTGTTCCCATGAGGCACAGGGTCAGACTGATTTGCATATGGCCATGTCTGAACTGGGGTGGTGGAGTGAGCTAAAGAATGATGATGGATTAAACCCAGATCAGTTGACTGGGGGTGAGTGTTTGATTGGCTCAAGCGTTCCGTCCATCATCCCCTTTTGTATCGCTTTGGTCGCCCCTAAGTTGGCGGGGGTATGCCCAGACGTGGGTCCCTTGCTCACTTTGCCACTGGATTCAAGCAAGCCTGGCTGATGACGGCTGAAATGCCAGAAACCGGTCCTAGGATGCTTGTTTCCGGTCCAGGGAAGACATGGCTTGGCAATTCGGGCTGGACTGTTCCCATGAGGCACAGGGTCAGACTGATTTGCATATGGCCATGTCTGAACTGGGGTGGTGGAGTGAGCTAAAGAATGATGATGGATTAAACCCAGATCAGTTGACTGGGGGTGAGTGTTTGATTGGCTCAAGCGTTCCGTCCATCATCCCCTTTTGTATCGCTTTGGTCGCCCTAAGTTGGCGGGGGTATGCCCAGACGTGGGTCCCTTGCTCACTTTGCCACTGGATTCAAGCAAGCCTGGCTGATGACGGCTGAAATGCCAGAAACCGGTCCTAGGATGCTTGTTTCCGGTCCAGGGAAGACATGGCTTGGCAGTTCGGGCTGGACTGTTCCCATGAGTCACAGGGTCAGACTGATTTGCATATGGCCATGTCTGAACTGGGGTGGTGGAGTGAGCTAAAGAATGATGATGGATTAAACCCAGATCAGCTGACTGGGGGTGAGTGTTTGATTGGCTCAAACGTTTCGTCCATCATCCCCTTTTGTATCGCCGAATGTAACACCGGCAGGAGCCTTGCCTCCTAAATCCAAGTCTGAGCCTTATTCTCATGGCCTAGGCCTCGGGGAAGATTGGGAGAGGGTCACTAGACCATTTAGAATACCATCCCCATGAGGAAGAACAGAGTATAGACTGATATGAGGAACTGGGTGAGGCCAGCAGCCTGGATACTTCTACAGATGCTGGCCTGCTTTCTCCCCCTACCGTGGCTATGGAGAAGGGAGCTTCCTACACACTGGTGGTGCGGAGGGCTGCTGAGGTCCTTGACCTTCAGCTACCCTCTGAGACTGTCAAGACTAATCTGTTGACTGAGGTGCTACCACCGGGAGTCTACACATTGGAAGCCCTACTCCCATTCAATGACGCCGTCACTGACGTCCTTCTGGATACCTGGTCCAAACCCAGCACAGGGGATCCTCTCAATAGAACTATTGGCTGCCACCATCGCCCTGCTCCTGAGGATGCAAACTTCCTCATGCAACACCCTACCCATGAGAGCTTGGTGGTCCAAACCTCCACCTCCCAAGGCGCTCTCCCTACCTCTCCCCTGGATTGGGAATCCAAAGAGGCTGGATTCATTTTGGAAAAAGGGTTCCGCCAGCCTGGCATTGCGGTCCTTGAGCACTGCATGCCTTTTGGGCTATTATTCCCACATTTTTTGGGATATGTTTGTGCAAGTGTTGCCACAGTTCCAGGAGGAGGCCCATGCTGTACTCTCCCAAGCTGTCACCGTCAGGAGAGGTGCAGCAAAGTTCACAATTCGATGCCGACTTGACACGACCGACTCGCTAGGCAGAGTGGTTGACAGGACAGTGGCCCTTAGGCTCCACACCGGCTGCGGAGGACTGGCTTTTCAGGGGATGTCAAAGCTTCCCTTACGGACATGCCCTTTAATGGCAGCCATATCTTTGGAGACAAGGCAGATTCGGAGCTCGAGCGCTTTAAGGATTGTCATGCTACGGCCAGGTCCTTAGGCCTCTCTGAGGCCCACGTCCACCCAAATCTGCCTTTCTCGGCTACGGAAGGGGCTTCCACCCACGCTAATTCCCACCCAGCCATCGCACTGTGAATGCTCCCCAGCCTCTGCATGGATGAAGGCACCGTACCCACAGATCACATGGGTCAGGTGGCCAGCGGTCTGGTCAGTTCACCACCCCCTCCACTGCAACCGTCTCTAAACCCTCCTAGTATGCCTCTTTACCACCTTGGGCACTCCGTTTGTGGCAGGATTTGCCATCACTTGCCTCAATTGGCAGTCCATACCATTGGACAGGTGGATGCTGCAGATTGTCCAAAGGGGTCACTCTCTCCCCTTCGAGACTGCCCCTCACCCCATGCCACCATCTCACAAGGATCATTTGTGTGTTCTCCACAAGGAGGTCACAGCTCTTGGCCAAGGGAGCCATAGAGAGGGTTCCAGTGCCAGAAGTAGGCTGTGGTTGTTGTTCCCGCAACTTTCTGGTTCCCAAAAAGGACAAGGGCCGAACTCTCAATCTCTTCCTCAAAAAGGAGAAATTTAAAATGCTCAGGTCTTGTCTGCCCTGGACCCAGGAGACTGGATGGTAGCATTGGACTTGCAGGATGCTTATTTTAATATTCCCATCCTGCCTGTCCATCAGCTGTATCTGCAGTTTACGGTAGGCCATGAGCACTTTCAGTTCACCGTGCTTCCCTTTGGCCTTACCAGCACCTCTCAGGTATTCACCAAGTTGTTGGCAGTGGTTGCAACTCATCTGCGGACATCAGGGGTGCCAGTTTTCCCCTACCTCACCGACTGGCTGCTGAAGGTGGGCTCGCCTCAGGCTGTCGTCTCTTACCTCCAGACTACAGTGAACCTTCTGCTCTCGCTGGGGTTCACTATCAACGTACCAAAGTCACACCTGACTCCCTCTCAGACGCTCCCTTTCATCGGAGCTGTTCTGGACACAGTGCAATTTTGGGCTTATCCTCCCGAGCGGGGAGTCCAGGATATTCAGGCTATGATACCGATATTTCAGCCTCTATCCTGGGTTTTGGTGAGTGACTCTGAGGCTGCTGGGCCTCATGGCCTCCTGCATCCTGCTGGTGAAGCATGCCAGATGGCATATGCAGCTCTGCAGTGCAAACTGAAGTGTCAGGGGGCGCAGCATCAGGGGAATCTCACCGACCTGGTCCAGATCTCAGAGGGAACTGTGAACGATCCGCAGTGGTGGTTAACGAACCGCGATTGGGTCAGAGGCAGACCCCTCTCCCTTCCCCAACCGGCTCTCACAGTAGTTTCAGATGTGTCACTCCTGGGATGAGGCGACTATATGGGAGAGGTGAAGATCTGAGGACTCTAGTCTTCAGAATCCGGACTCCACATCAGCCTGCTGGAGCTCTGTGTGATCCGACTGGCATTGAAAGCCTTCCTGCCCGCCATCTGGGGAAGGCTGGTACAAGTGTTTAAAGACAACACCACCGCCATGTGGTACAGCAACAAACAGGGCGGGTGGGGTCATGGGCTCTTTGTCAAGAGGCCCTGCACCTCTGGACATGGCTGGAACAACAGGGCATATCTCTGGTGGATCAACGCCTGGCAGGTTCTTTGAACGTCAGAGCAGACAAACTCAACCGAAGATGCCTAGCAGATCACGAATGGCATCTCCACTCGTAGGTGGCACAAGGTCTTTTTCAGCAGTGGGGAGAGCCTTGGTAAGATCTGTTCACCTCTGCCATCAACACGCAATGTCAGCAGTTTTGCGCGCTGGAGTTTCCAAGGTGGTTCTTGCTCGGAGACACTTTTCGTCACAAGTGGAGTTCAGGCCTCCTGTACGCCTTTCCACCCATACCACTCCTGCCCAGAGTTCTCAAGAAGATCAGGAACAACCCAGCCTAAGTCATCCTTGTGGCTCTGGACTGGACAGAGAGTCTGGTATCCCAAGCTTCTGAGCATGAGCATTGATATTCTGATCAGGCTGCCCCTTCAGAAAGATCTTCTGTTGCAGCAGCAGCAGGGTATGGTTCTTCGCCCGAACCTGTTCATTCTCTGCCTTCTTGCGAGGAGATTGAACAGCAACAGTTGACAGCTTTTGACCTTCCTCCCGAAGTGTGTAATGTCATCTTGGCAGCCAGACGTCCCTCCATCAAAACGGTGTACGCCTGAAGTTGAAAACAATTTGTGGCATGGTGTGCAGAAAAATCTGTTGATCCACTTTCTGCCCCTCTTTCTGAAGTTCTGCTTTTCATTATTTTTCTTGCCCAGCTGGGCTCTGCTCTTGGCACTCTTAAGGGCTATCTATCTGCCATTTCAGCCATATTGCTGTTGCCTGATCGATCCTCTTTGTTCAAGTCCCCTCTTGTACATAGGTTCCTCAAAGGTCTGACTCATCTCTTCTCTCCTTTCCCATTCTTTATGCTTCAGTGGGACCTTAATTTGATTTTGACTTTTTTGATGTGCGCTCCTTTCGAGCCTCTACACAATTGCCCCTCAAGCTTCTCACACTGAAAACAGGCATCCTTGTGGCAATTACATCTGCCCGTCGAGTGAGTGAATGCAGGCCTTATCATCTAAGTTGCCTTACCTCTCAGTCTATCCTGACAAAGGGGTGCTTCGCACAAGGGCCTCCTTTCTACCAAAAGTGGTCACCCCTTTTCATGAAGGGCAGTCTATCACCTTGCCTACCTTTTATCATTGCTTGATTTGTGAAAACAATAAGTGCCAGGGCTCTCGTCAGGAGGCCACTGCGGCAGCACCACACATTCTTCCTGCCATGCTGCCAATCAGAGTAACAACACAACTTCTAATCTTCACACTCCTACAAGTGTGACAGTTCGTAGTATTTCAGGCCCCCAAAGCTATAAGAATGGCTTGGGCGGCAGGTAATACTAATTTTTAATATATATTGAATTAATAATTAACTGTTGTTGTGGTCATCTCTAAATGAGCCAGACAGTGCCACTTTGTGGCAGACTGTCATAAGCGCCGGTGTTGACAATTAAGTGTCGGTGCCGAGCACCGGAAACTACAGGCTTAAATTAAGCACTGCCTTTTATGCTCCTCCACATCCCTCTAAAGAAGAGGAGCGACTCCACCGCCTGTACCCAAAAAGAGCATTTTCATTCTACATTGACCGCACGCAAGAGTTCCGGGTGGACGACCAACTCTTTGTGAGGTATGTTGGTGGAAAGAAAGGTTGGGCGGTGCAGAAGCGGACTATTTTCAGATGGGTTGTGTTCTGCATCACAATCTGCTAAGCACTGGCCTAGAAGCAACCTCCTGAAGGCATACACGCTCATTCCACTAGAGCTAAAGCTGCAACCACTGCATTAGCCCAGGGAGTTACGGTCCTGGAATCTGTCAGGCAGCAATGTGGGCTTCCCTGCACACGTTTGCCAAGCACTACTGCCTGGACAGTCAGATCTGCAGGGATGGGCACTTTGCCCGCTCGGTCCTGCAAGACTTTCTCGTTTGAAATTAGTTTGCAGACCTTCCTCCAAGAATGGTATTACTTGCGTATCTATTCAAAAGGTAAGGACTCTGCAGCTAGAAGTCTCTATCAGACGAACAAGTTACTTACCTTTGGTAATGCCTTATCTGGTAGAGACTATATCTAGCTGCAGATTCCTTAGCAACCCACCCATCCTCCCCGCTCTGCGAATTAATTTCTAGGGACAGGGAAAATTAATTTCCGGGCCCTAGTTATGACACACCAGTGGTCAGTGTTCTTCATGGCTCCACGCTTCTGACGTGTAAAGTTGTGAAAAGAAACTGACGTCAGTGCACCTGGGTGGCACCCATATAGGTACCGCAATGTCACTTCCAGCATGGATGACGCCAATGACAGACGCCACCTACTGGAGAACAGGTGTACTGCTCACGAAAAATCTTCCAGATCCAGTCTGATGCCTGGGGAAATTCAAAAGGTAATAATCTGCAGCTAGATATAGTGCCTAATGGATATGGCGTTACCGAAGGTAAGTAACTTGTTTTATGTGTACCCAGCATGTGTAAGTTAAATGCTACTAGTGGGCCTGCAGCACTCATTGTGCCACTCTCTAAAGTAACACTTTAGATCATGTCTCAGGCCTGCCATTGCAGTCTAGGTGCAGTTTTAAACTGTTAATTTGACCTGGCAAAATAAACCATTCACTAGGCTTCAAGCTTCCTTTTTAATACATAATAGTCACCCCTAAGGAAGGCCCTAAACAGCCCACAGGGTAGGGTGTATTGGATTTAAAAAGCTGGACATTTGTTTTTACGTTTTACATGTCTTGATAGTGAAAAACTCCTAAATAAATTTTGCACTACTGTGAGGCCTACCTCTCCCAAAGGATAACATTGGGTTACCTACCTTATTACATTTAATAAGTGCTAACTTTTGTTTGGCAACAGGTGGAAATGTCTTGTTTGGACTCAAATGAACTGTGATTTTAGATCCTCCGTAATGGTAAAGTAGGCTTATAGATTACAATTTTGAAAATGCCACTGATGGAAAACTCGCATTTTCCTGCCCAAAAGCTTCTAAGGCCTTCTTGGAGTTTCTAGATGCCTGGGCCTGTTAAGGGCTCCCACATTAAGAATGCGTATTAGGCTAAGACAGTGAACCATAGGGGAATAGGTGTGGGCAGGTTGGCCACCCTGCCAGCATTGTTGGGGCAGAGCCCTATTTACATTTCAGAGTCCTGCTCAAGCCCATTCAGAAAGAAACCTACTACTAGTCTTTTGTGACCCTAGTGTTCTTTAAGCTGTGGCAGGGGAAAGGAAAAACTTTCCAGAACCAAATGTGAGGTCAGCCTAGAAAATTCCCCCACTTCAAATGATGGCGCCAGGAAATTGGACCTCCTGAGCCACTCTTCAGTGTACTCATGGACCTGTGGACATTACAGAAGGACTACCCTGCAGCTTGAGCCATACCTTTTTCCTCAGAGGACTGCCCTGCTGCTTGAGGCCTGCCTTGTTCCTCAGAGGACTGCCTTGCTGCTTGAGGCTTGCCCTGCTGTCAGTGAAGGCAGTCTGGACCTGCTTCCTTCATCCCAGGCTACCTGTTGTCTCCAAGGTTCGGTTGGCTGACCTCCTGTTATGAGTTACAGGGACACAACAAGCTCCAGACCGCTACCCATAACTGCCCAGCTGACCTGCTGCAATTGGACCTGCAACTGGGCCTACACTGAACCTACCTGAGCCCTGTAGGCCTCTGCTAGAGTGAGTCCTTGATCCTCAAAAGGTGCATCCCAAGGTCCTGAACCCTTGACTGCCATCAGAGTGCACTTCTCTACAAGAAAAGGAGAAATCTTGAAGTTCTGAACTCTTTGTGCTGGGCTTTGAGAAGGTAACTTTTTCAGCTGGACCAACCTGGTCCTGTATTCGGTCCCCGTTCCATTGCGCTCGGACTGAACTTGTGAATTTCCCCCGGTCTAGCAGGATCCAATTACTGCGTGTAGAGCTTTGAGCTTTTAGGCACTATATGTACATACAACTTTACAATTATATATCTCCGGTTCTACTGATTGGATTTTTATCATGTTATTCTCATTTTATTTATTAAAATGTATTCTAGTTTTCTAAATTAGTTTGGGATTTTCCTTGTGTTATGTTTTCACTTTATTACTGTTTATATGCTGCATAAATACTTTACACAGTGCCTCTAAGATAAGCCTGACTGCTTTTGTGACAAGCTACCAGAGGGTTAAGCATTGGTTAATTTGGGGGTTCAGTTCACCCTGACAAGGATTGGGGTTGCTACCTGATTAGGGTTTTTACTCCCCTCAATCAATAACCCAATTTCTTACAAGGTGGATAAAATATCCCTGTTTAGGTAGAAGGGCAGAGAAGGCGGTTTTAACACCCACCCAATATATTGTGGGCTTGGCAAGTGGAAAGCAATGGCAATATTGCTAGGTAATGGAGAGAAAAGGTGAAGGAAACTAGAGTAGATTTGTGGCATGAATCATACCATCTCTGCTTACATGGGTAACACTATGGTAGATTCGTAAAATTTGAATTAGCAGTGTTGAGGCAACCACTCTCCCTTATTTGTCTTTCCACACTCCATTGGAGTCCTGTAGGAGGCTGGCTTATTATATGGTGCGCACTTATTTAAGTGATGCACCTTGCACTAATCCAGGCAACCCTTATGGTGATTTTATTGGTCTTTGATGAGCATAGAAAGCTCTCAAAGTAGTAGCTGTGGAGAGCAGCCTTCAGTCATATCTTGAAGGAGTGTTAAGCAGCTTGTTTTACCAGTTTAATCATATAGTGTAGGTTAAATGTAAATGAACCACACAGTGTATGTATAAAAATACTTCTATTTATTACACAACACTCACTAACACATTGGTATATCTCCTACCCAGAGATATAAACACATTACACCAAAAATACTTCAATTGCAATAAGGTAAATAGCACAACATACAGTGGTCTCCGGGGGAGTTCAAACCATATACTAAGAAAGTGGAATTGGAACTGCAGAAGAGGACGAGACTTGGACCACAAGACCCAGAGGAGCCAGGGATACAAGGAACCACCCAGGGTAAGTACCCAGGAACCCCACGGAGGCTGTGTGCTGAGTGTGAACACAGCAGCTTGACCAATGGAAGTCAAGGGAGAAGCTGCGGTCGCAGTTTTGCTAAAGAAGTACCCTTCCCAGAGGACCCCGAAGAATTCCCTTGGAGGATGCAAGGTTAGAGAGCCACCCCACCCGTGGATACCCTGGACACCAGGTTACCTACACCAGGGAAACCAGGTGATAGGGGTGAAGAGACGTCGAAAACCCTCATAGATGACAATGGAAGACTTGGAGAAAAGTGCCTCTGGAGAAGAAGGTGACGAAGTCTGGTGGGACCAAGGGTGGATTCTGGAAGTGAAGAACCTGCAAGCAGAGGGGACAGAGTCTATGCCACTCAGGAGTGACAGGAGGCATGGAAGAGCAATGCCCACCGATGTCGGATGGATCAGACGCAGTTGACAGTGACCTTGTCGCTGCAGCTGTGAGGACCAGGCAATGCTGAGAAAGACCAGGACCTGTGCATGGGCTGTCTCACATTGGATGTCGGTGACCAGGGGGTGGGTGTCTGGCGGGAGCACCAACAAGTCTTGGTAGCCGCAACTGGTGTGGAGAACGAAGAAGGAGAAACGTTGGGACCAGCAAGGTCCAAGGGACTCCTCACAAACAGTAAAGTCAGATCAGGCCCCAAGCAAGCAGAAGAGCCCACTGAAGTAGGAGAAGACCCTCAGGAGGACCCACAGGCTGAAGGCACAGGAGACGCAAGAGGACCTTGAGCAGCTCACCAAGAAGGAGGAGCCGCGGTGCAGAGGATGCTGTGAGACTGCTGTACTTGGCAGGAAGATATGCTGGAGGCTGGACATTCCTGTAGCCCAAAGATCTCTGGAGTGCAGAGCCAATAAGCCTTGGCAACGGCAAGTCGATGCGGTGCACAGTGGTTCGGTCCCAGCAGTTCCAATGAGGGATACTGACATCAAAATTGTAGAGAGGACAGGTCAGGCCTCGAGGGAGTTGCAGAACCACCACCAGTGTTGCTGAGCCTTGTGAAGTCTGTGGGACGTCAGGAGCAGCAGACCGGTCAGCTTAGTTGTGGTGCCTGCAGATGCAGGGGAGTGACTCCTGTACTCCAAGGGAGATTACTTTGGGTGTCCTTGATGCCCACAGGTCTGGTGAAGATCCTGGAACAAGCACAGACACAGACAATGAAGAAGACTTGCAGAACAGCGTAACCAGGAGTCTTCCTCGGTGCAGTCTCAGTTCCAGGCGAAGTCCAGCGAAGTCCAAGTGTCCAGACGGTTGAAGAGTGACGTGGTTTCAGACTTCAGTCTTGTCCATGACAAATCTAAAGACCACCCACAGGTAAGCCCTTAAGTACCCTAGGGAAAGGGTTGGAACAACTCAGGGGTCCCTCCCAGAGGAGGGGCTGGACAGAGGTGAGGATACTGCCATGTCCTTTTTCCAGTTTCACACCAGAGCGGGAGCGAAGGGCTCCCTGAATTGGCTCAAATGTGCCCTTCAAAGCAGTATGGTGGCGCTGGCAAGCACCCCCACCCCTGCCCAATACACTAAGTCCTGTCTGGGAGGTGGTCACACCTCCCTGTGACAGCAAACCTATTGTTCTACCTTCTCCTGCTCAGCAGCAGGAGGGCAGAATCGTGTCTGTGGTCGGCAGCAGCACTAGCTTTCCTTCAGACCGTGAAAGGCTGTTACCAGGAGTACAGGGGGTTGGACCCCAAGGGAGCCCCCCAGTACATGGGATCATACTTCCAACACTGGAATCGGTGTTGGGGTATGATTTCAACATGTTTATTACCAAACATGACCGGTTTTGGTGCAGCCACTATATAGCTAGACATCTTGTATTGGTTGATGTCCACTATATGTTTTAAAATGGCTGACCGCACTTACAAAGCCTGGAGAATCAACTCTGGGGTTTATAGGGGTGTCCTGCTCATACAGGGGCACCCACACACTTATAACCAAGCACCCTGCCCTCAGGACTGAAGAGCCTGCCATAGGGGTGACTTATAGTTTTTAAGTGCAGTGACCTCAGATATAAGAAAACTTATATCTGTAGTGAGAGGTGCAAGCACCAACTCACACAGGCTGCAATGGCAGGCCAGTAGTTACAGTTTGAGTGGACTCCCATGGGTGGCACAATACATGCTGCAGCTCATGGGAGACCCCTGGTTTACCAATGCCCTGGGTACCTTAGTACCATATACTAGGGACTCACAAGGGTACACCAGTTGCTAATTGTGAATGTACAGAAGTACTTACCATGGTCAATTTAGGGAGAGAGCACAGTGACTGGGGTCCTGATTACCAGGATCCCAGTCAGACTAGTCAAAAACATACTGACCGCAAGCAAAAATGGGGGTAACCATGAAAGCAGAACCTACTTTCCTACAAGTCCTTTTTGCAATCATGTTTTAACCACATACTCTTATCTGTATCAGAAGCACAGTCTTGTAATTCAGCAACATATTTTAACAATGAAAGGAAGAGTTCACATACATACCTTGAGAATAGGAGGCCTTTTTAGCAGATTGGTCAACTAGGCCATTTCCTCAAGACACTCCAGCAGATAGCTATTTTACAATAGCAATTTTAGATGTCATCCCTATTTTTGATAGTGTCCTCAGCAGAGATGAGACATCCTTATTGCTTGTATTGGTGCCTGAAGTCACGGGCAGCTGCAAAAGCATGTTTTGATTCAGTCATAATTGTTACTTTTCTGAGCAGCTAATATGCAGGGTTGTTTGAGAGCAACCAATTCAGCCACTTAGGCAATGTGGACATTTGGTAGATGGCAACTTTCAATAACGTTATACAAAGAACAGATAGCATATCCTACAATCAAGACATGAACTGTCAACATAATACACAAAATCACAGTTTGTCAAAGGCATCAGTGAGATCAATACAATGTTTAGTTAGGTGGACTGTGGTGAGCATGTAGTCACAAGGTTCCATCAAGAGCAGTGGGCAAGAGAGCTATACAGGGCAGCACATAACTGCAAAATAAGATTCAGACATTAATAGAATTTTACACCTTGACAGTTGCAACATTGAAAGATGCTGAGTTTTATTGCAACACTGAGTGGGGATCCACAGCATGCAGGCATTAAAGCATCCGGGCTACAACAGCATCAAAGCCAAAGGAATAATAGGTGCTTTATTTCTTTATACCACCATGATCCTGAAATAGAATACCTAAAGCAAAACCTTTTCTGGCAGTACAATGTAAAAGGCGTGGAGTGACCAAGTAAAACTAGTGCAGGTGGAGAAGAAAATAATTGTTTCGAGGTCACAAATTCTTATTTTGCCTCCTTTGATTAACGCAAAGGTTCAAGGGTATTTTTTCATACAGAATCTTGCAATGTTCTGACAATATTGGTGTAAGAAATTGGATTATTATTTGAGATGGGCGACTGTTCACTTCAAAGAATAATCACAACCCTTGTCAGCGTGAATCCTCAAAGTCACTAAATTGACGTGCTAAACACCCTGGTAGCTATGGCAAAGAGCAGACAAGCTTAACGTAGGGCAATGTGTGAAGTAGTTATGCACTACCAAAACTGTAATAAAATCAAAACACCAAGCAATAAATAGTCCAAACCGAATTAGAAAAACAGAGTAAAATGTAATAAATAAAATGACACCAAACCAACAAACATCCGATAAGGGGAACCAGAGATTTGAATTTTTAAGGAGAAAATTGCCACAAAAAGCATAAATCGCTAATGGTAGTCAATGGTCACAGTGGAACGGGACCGAGGTGCGATTTCAGGCTGCCTGCAATGGATCGTGGACCTGATACACCAACCAGGTTTGACTTAGTCTCTTTTTTGGAAGTTGAAGTCCTTCAGCGGGGCATGGCAATGAGCTGTATCTGAAGAAGTTCTCACAAAAACCGATAAGTGTTGGACAAAGTCATGCAGAACCTATTGGTTTTGGCGGCAAAAGCTCCAAGTGGGAGAAATTCAGATTACGCCCCAAGGAAAGTCCTCTCATCTGATAGAGACATCTAGTCACAGATTCCTTACCTTAGAATTTCCCAGGCGTCGGGCTGGATCTGGAAGACTTTTACTCGAGCAATACCCTTGCGCACCGGTAGGTGGTGTCTGTCCGCTTGACGGTATCGGCGTCGTCCACTCTGGAAGTGACGTCCGCGTCACCTATATAGGCACCACCTTGGTGTGCTGATGTCAGTTCTTTTCTTTCCGTGCCAGCTAGCACAGATCTGTGAAGAGAGCTATCCTCTGTCATTTTTTTGACAGGTTTTTTTGACATCTTGTCGACGATTTTTGGGCGTGTAGGTTTTTCCACAATGTCGAAAAAGACTTCTGGATTCAAACCGTGTGGCGCCTGCCATTGTGCCATGTTGGTGATGGATCCACACTTAATTTGTCTGTGGTACCTGTAGCGTGACCATGACTCAAAGTCGTGCTCCGACTGGGCCATGGCTCTGAAGGCTTTGAGGAAGCAGTCCCTAAAACTGCTTGTGGCCCGGCGCTTGACTCCACGCCATTCGCCCCGGAGGTCTTGTTCTCTGTTCTGGTCGGGAGCAAGGTCCAGACACCGCTCCAGGAGTCCTAAGTTCTCATCCTCCCGCTCAAAGTCATCGGGTCGGTTAGATAAGAGGCATAAGAAACACAAGAAGTCGAAGCGGGTTTCAACTTTTCCCCATTCGTTGGAAGACATGACAGAGGAGTCTCGACGCTCTAGGCCTCGTTCTGCGGAACCTGCACCTGGGTTGGTTCTGCACTTACCCGCCTTTCCAGGAGCCGGAGCGAACCCCGCCAAGCTTAAAGAATTATATGACGCCATGTGCCTCATATTTGGGCAACCTGACCCTCCTGGCGTGCCTTTGGGCCCCGGAGACTCAGAGGGTGCTTCATCGGGTTCCGTGCTGGCAGCTCCATCCCCGGCACAGTTGCCCCCCACTGGATCCAGTAGTGGATCCAGACTGGCATCGGTCATGCCACTGCGACCTTCCCCAGCACCAGACTCCATACCAAGACTCTTGACACCGCCAGCGCCATTTTTATCCCCAACGACCACGAGCCGGATCAGCACCTACCGACGCCGATGGCAACCATAGGTCCTAGGTTGGTTCCTCAGCCTTATTTTGGAGAGCTAGAAATGGAGGAAGATTGGGAGGGGTCGCTGGGCCCTTTGCAGGACCAGCCTGAGGACGAAATGGATGAGTATGAGGGATGGGGTGAGGCCAGTGAATTGGATACCTCTCCAGATTCTGGCCTGCTTTATCCCCCTGCTATGGTGGTGTGAAAGGGCAGCTGTGGTCCTGGACCTTCAGCTCCCTTTGGTGAAAGTCAAGATGAACATCTTGAAAGAGGTCCTGCGGCCAGGTGTCTCCTCCTCAGAACCCCTCCTGCCTTCAACGAGGCCTTGACTGATGTCTTTCTGGGAACCTGGTCCAAGCACAGCACAGGGGCTCCTGTGAATAGGACAATCACCCGCCACCATCGCCCTGCACCGGGCGACCCCAAATTTCTCACCAACTACCCTACCCCCGAGAGCTTGGTGGTCCAAGCCTCTACGTCACAAGGCGCATTCTCTTCCACACCCCCAGACAGGGAATCCAAGAGACTGGATAGTTGGGGCAAGGAACTGTTTTCTTCCGCCAGCCTTGCATTGCGGTGGGTGAACACCACATGCCTATTGGGCCGTTGCTCCCACTCCTTGTGTGAAACGATTGCTCAAGTGCTGCCACAGGTCCCAGAAGAGACCCAGGCCATTCTCTCCCAAGCAGTATCAGATGGGAGAGATGCAGCAAAGTTCACCATTCGTTGTGAGCGTGACACCACCAACTCGCTAGGCAGAGCGATATCATAGACAGTGGCTGTTCGACGCCACACCTGGCAGAGAACTTCTGGCTTTTCTGGGGATGTTCCCTGATGGACATGCCCTTTGATGGCACCAGTCTCTTTGGAGACCAGGCAGACATGGCCCTGGAGTGCTTTACGGACTCACGGGCTACGGCCAAGTCCTTGGGCCTCTTAGTGCCCACCCGTCCTCCATCTGCCTATTGCCACTTTTGTGGCCATGAAATGGGCTTTCAGCCATGCCAGACATCTCCCAGCCACAAGACTGTGCAAGTTCAGCACCCTCTGTGTGGCTCCTTTCGACCACGTGGGTAGGGTGGCCAGAGGTCAAGTCAGTCCACTCCTCCCCCTACAGCCCCTAAACTTTCCTAGTCCGGCCCTTCAAGAGCATGGGGGGCCATTAGGTGGCAGGTTCAGCCATCACCTCCACCACTGACAAAACATCACATCGGACATGTGGGTTCTTCAGACACAATTGTTCAGTAAATGACCAACCTGGCTCTGCATTACCGCTCCTTTAGCGCGGAGATACCCCTTCGGGGGTGATTCCTGCGTTTTACAAATTCGAAATTCAATTCACTTCAATTCAGATAGTCCAAAAGGGCTACTTCTTCACCTTCAAGACTGCCCCTCCCTCGATGCCTCCAGCTTACTACCGGGTGACGGAGGACCACCTGAACTTGCTTCAGGAGCAAGTCAGGACTCTCTTGGTCAAGGGACCCATACAGAGGGTTCTGGCGGCCGAAGTAGGCTGTGGTTGCTCTTCCGGCTACTTTCTTACCCCAAAAAAGGACAAGGGCCTTCGTCTTATTCTAGATCTGTGAACCCTCAACTACTTCCTCAAAAAGGAAAAGTTCAAAATGCTCCCTCTGGCTCAGGTCTTGTCTGTTCTAGACCCCGGAGACTGAAAGGTAGCATTAGAGTGGCAGGATGCCTATTTTCACATTCCTGTCCTGCCTGCCCGCCCATTGGTGTTACCTGTGGTTCATGGTAGGCCACAAGCACTTTCAGTTTACAGTGCTCCCCTTTGGCCTTACCAGCGCTTCTCTGGTATTCACCAAGGTGATGGCGGTGGTCACTGCTCATCTGAGCAGATATGGGGTGCCAGTCTTCCCCTAACTCTATGACTGGTTGTTGAAGGCAGGCTCGCCCCAGACTTTCCTTTCCCACCTCCAGACTACGGCGAACCCCTGCTATCGATGGGGTCCACTATCAATGTGCCGAATTCACACCTAACTCCCTCTCAGATGCTCCCTTTCATCGGAGCTGTTCTGAACACAGTGCAGTTTTGGGCCTATCCTTCCGAGCGGCGAGTCCAGGATATTCAGGCTATGATACAGATGTTTCAGCCTCTATCCTGGATTTCGGTGAGACTGACTCGAGGCTGCTGGGCCTCCTGCTAGTGACACATACCAGATTGCATAAGCGGGCTCTGCAGTGGGACCTGAAGTTCCAGTGGGCGCAGCATCAGGGGAATCTCTCCGACATGGTCCAGATCTCAGAGAGAACTGCCCGGGACCTGCAGTGGTGGCTGACCAACTGCGATTGGGTTGAGAGGCAGACCACTCTCCCTTCCCCAACCTGACCACACAGAAGTGACAGATGTGTCACTCCTAGGATAGGGCGGCCATCTGGGAGAGGTGGAGATCAGAGGACTCTGGTCTCTGGCGGAATCCAGACTCCACATCAACTTGCTGGAGCTCCGAGCAATTCACTTGACATTGAAAGCTTTTCTTCCTTCCATCAAGGGAAAGCTGGTTCAGGTGTCCACGGACAACACCACCGCCATGTGGTACTGCAACAAACAGGCCAGGGTGGGGTCGAAGACCCTGTGTCAAGTGGCCTTGCATGTCTGGGGATGGTTGGAACAGCAGGGTATATTCCTGGTGGTTCAACACCTGGCACTCCAGGCACACCTGGCACCCCTGAACTCCAGGGGGGACAAACTCAACCGTCGATACCTAGCGGATCACAAATGGCGTATCCATCCGGAGGTGTGACGCAAGGTCTCTTTCAGAAGTGGGGAGAGCCTTGGTGAGATCTGTTTGCCTCCGCCGAGAAGGCACAATGTCAGCAGTTTTGCGCTCTGGAGTTTCCAAGGCGGCACTCACTCAGCGATGATTTTTTTCTCAAGTGGAGCTCAGGCCTCCTGTACGCCTTTTCACCAATACCACTCCTGTCCAGAGTGCTCAAGAAGATCAGGAAGCGACCGGGCCCAAGTCATTCTTGTGGCTTCAGACTGGTCATGGAGAGTCTGTTATCCCGAGCTTCTCCAACTGAGCATCGATCCTCCGATCAGGCTGCCCTTTTTGGGAGGATCTTCTGTCGCAGCAGCAGGGGAGGGTCCTCCACTCGAACCTGTAAACCCTACGCCTTCTTTCTTGGAGATTGAGCAGTGGCAGTTGATAGTATTCAACCTTCCTCCCGAAGTCTGCAATTTTTTTGGGCAGCCAGGCGTCCCTCCACCAAGACCATGTACGCCTGCCCGTCTCAAACATTTGTAAAAAATTGTGCAGAAAAGTCTATTGATCCTCTTTCTGCTTCCCTCTCTCAAGTCCTTCTCTTGCGCCTGTCCGCGACCCGACTGCGGCCAGCGCCAGGAACCCTGGCCCCCCCCAGGCCCCGCTGCTACGACTCCGCCACCATCCACGCACTCAATGCTGGAAGACGAACCGACTGCGAAAGATCCTCGCCGAACACCACACACGGGCAGTTCTTGTGCAGACCCTGCCGTAGATCCTTCACCATCGACAAAGCCCCCACCACCGCTGAAGGCCTGCCCGATGCACACACCGCCGAAACCCTGACATGCATCCTTCTCAACGTACGCTCCCTGCACCAACACGCCGTCGAGATCTGCGACCTGATCGACACCCTCTCGCCCGACGTCGCCTTCTTCACGGAAACTTGGACCAACAGCACCTCCGGCCCTGACATCGCCACCGCCATCCCCGACGGTTACAAGATCCAGAGAAAGGACCGCCCCCACCGCCCAGGAGGAGGACTCGCCATCGCACACAAGACCCACCTCCGACTCTCCACCTCCAGCACTAGTGACCCCCATTCCAACACAGAACACTTCCACTTCCAGATCCAGACCAGCCCCAGGACCACTCTACGCGGCACCCTCATCTACAGACCACTGGGACCTCGCACCCAGTCCACGACCACCATCGCCGAGCTAGCCGCACCCCACGCCATCACCTCCAAAGACTACATTCTACTCGGAGACCTCAACTTCCACCTCGACAACAGCAACGACCCCGACTCCACCATCCTCCTTGAGAACCTCGCCAACCTCGGACTAAAACAGCTGGTCAACACGCCCACGCACAGAGCTGGACACACCCTCGACCCCATCTTCGCAGGACGAACCAACATCCAATTCAGCCACATCTCCCGGCCCCATTGGACAGACCACCACTGCGTCCACTTCACCTTCAACACCACCACCACCGCACCCAAGCCCACCCCGCGCCCGCCACGAAGGAACTGGAGCAAGGTCACAGAGGAACACCTCAACAGCACCCTCCTCCAAGATCCCCCCAGCGCCACGACCAACACCAACTCCGCAGCCAAAGAACTTCACCGCTGGATCTCCTGCTGCGCCGACAAGCTCGCACCCTTCCGCCACCCCGCCAAACAACGCCCTCTGAAGGCCACCTGGTTCACCACAGAACTCCAAGAAGCCAGGCGCTCCTGCAGACGCCTAGAGAAAACCTGGCGAAACCAGAAAACCACGGAAGCACAGAACAACCACAGGAGCGCCCTGAAGGAATACCACCAGCTCATAAGAGACACCAAACGGACCTTCGTAAGAGACAAAGTCCAGGCCAACACCAAGGAACTGTTCAACGTCATACAGCAGCTCACCAAACCCCCCAGCGAAGCCATGGACGTCACACCCTCCCAGGAACTCTGCGACAAGCTCAGCTCCTACTTTCATCTTAAGATCCAGGCCCTCTACGACAACTTCAGCGAACAGACGCCGGACACCACCCCCGCCCCGCCACTGCAGACAAGCCAACCGTCACGACCTGTAATCCCGCCACCATTGAACACATCACCACGCCCATGAAGAAAACCCACTCAGGGGCCCCTACGCACATATTCCACAGGGCCGCCGCCGCCGCCATTGCACCCGAACTAGGACGGACCATCAACGCCTCCTTCAAATCCGGCATCTTCCCAGATGACTGGAAGTGGGCAGAGGTTAAACCCCGCCTCAAGAAGCCAACGGCCGACCCAACAGACCTGAAAAACTACCGGCCCATTTCTCTCCTCCCCTTCGCGGCCAAAGTCACCGAGAGACTCGTAAACGCCCAGCTGACCGCCTTCATCGAAGAGAACTCCATCCTCGATGCCTCACAATCTGGATTCCGCAGCAACCACAGCACCGAGACCGCCCTCCTCGCTGCCACGGACGACATCCGCATTCTACTCGACCAGGGACACACCGTGGCCCTCATCCTCCTAGACCTCTCAGCAGCCTTCGACACCGTCTCTCATCGCATGCTCACAGCCAGACTTCACGACACAGGAATACAAGGAGCCGCCCTTGACTGGATCCAATCCTTCCTCTCCGGCAGGACCCAGAGGATCAGACTCCCTCCCTTCCTCTCCAAACCCACTGACATCAACTGCGGAGTACCCCAAGGATCGTCGCTCAGCCCGACGCTTTTCAACATCTACATGGCCCTCCTCGCCGCCATCGTCAGACAGCATGGGCTCAGCATAGTATCCTACGCCGACGACACCCAGCTTATCCTCTCGCTCATAAAGAACCCCGAAGTCACCAGACTCTGCTTCCGCGAAGGAATGAAGGACGTCGCAGCTTGGATGAAAGACAGTTGCCTGAAGCTCAACTCAGACAAAACCGAGGTCCTCATCCTCGGCCCCTCCACCTCCGCCTGGGACAACACCTGGTGGCCCTCCGCCCTCGGGAAGCCACCCACCCCTACAGACCACGCACGAAACCTCAGCATCATCCTCGAATCCTCCCTCTCCATGAACCGCCAGATCAACGCCGTCGCCTCCACCAGTTTCAACTGCCTGCGCATCCTCCGCAAGACTTTCAAATGGATCCCCCCCGACTGTAGAAGGACCGTCACCCACGCACTCATCACCAGCAGACTGGACTACGGCAACGCCCTATATGCCGGAATCAACAGAACTCTTCTACACAGACTCCAGACCATCCAGAACGCCACAGCCAGACTCGTCCTCGGAACACCACGTCACGAGCACATGACCCAACACCTACGAGACCTCCACTGGCTCCCCGTCGAGAAGAGGGTCACCTTCAAGCTCCTCATCCACACCTACAAATCCCTCAACAACATCGGACCCAAATACCTCAACGAGAGAGTCTCCTTCCACGTACCCAAGAGGAACCTCTGCTCCGCCGACCTTGCCCTAGCAGAGGTCCCTCACATCCACAGACACAGAGCAGGCGGGAGAGCTTTCTCCTACATCGCAGCCAAGACCTGGAACGAGCTCCCGGTGAACATCAGACGCTCCCCTACCCTGCACACGTTCAGGAAGGACATCAAGACCTGGCTCTTCGACTGATCCGGAGCTGCCCCCCCCCCCCAGCGCCTTGAGACCCTCACGGGTGAGTAGCGTGCTTTACAAGCCCCTGATTGATTGATTGATTGATATTTTGACCATTGCCCAGCAGGGCTCTGCTCTGGGCACTTTCAAAGGGTATCTTTCGGTCTTCTTGAGGCTGCCAGACCAGCCCTCTTTATTTAAATCCTCTATTGTAAATAGATTTCTTAAAGGGCTTGCACATATGTTCCCATTAGCCCCATTTATCGTGCCTCAGTGGGACCTTGAATTGGTTCTCACCTTCCTCATGTGTGCTCCGTTTGAACCTCTGCACAATGGCGCACTCTGGCCGCTTACCATCAAAACAGCCTTTTTGGTGGCAATAACCTCTGCCAGGAGGGTGAGTGAATAGCAGGCTCTGTCATCCAGGCCTCCTTACCTGACCATCTTCCCTGATAAGCTGGTGCTTCGCACTAGGGCCTCTTTCTTACCGAAAGTAGTAACACCATTCCAAGTGGGGCAATCCGTCACCTTGCCACTTTCTGTGCTCCCCAGCACCCCTCTAAAGAGGAGGAGCGACTCCACTGTCTAGACCCAAAAAGAGCGTTGTCGTTCTATCTTGACCGCACTAAAGAGTTCTTGGTAGATGATCACCTCTTTGTGGGGTACGTTGGATCAAAGAAAGGTTGTGCGGTGCAGAAGAGGATTATCTCATGATGGGTCATCCTCTGCATCACAATGTGCCACGCTCTGGCCAAGAAACAGCCTCCTGCAGGCTTAACAGCTCATTCCACCAGAGCTAAGGCTGCAACCACAGCTTTGCAACGTGTTGTTCGAGTCCTTGATATTTGTCAAGCAGCAACGTAGGCATCTCTGCACACGTCCACTAAGCACTACTGCCTGACCAGTCAAGTGCGAATGGATGGCCTTTGTGGCTGCTCTGTCCTGAAGGACTTCCTGGTCTAAACTTGTCTGCAGTCCCTCCTCTGGGGATGGTATTGGTTGGGGTATCTATTCTAAGGTGAGGAATCTGCGGCTCGATGTCTTTATCAGATGGACAAGTTACTTACCTTCGGTAACGCCTTATCTGTTAGAGACATGATCTAGCCGCAGATTCCTTACCGACCCACCCATCCTCCCACACTGCAGGCAGGTTTTTAGGGGCAGGGTTAATCCCTTTCAGAGCCCTAGTTGTTCTAAACGCACCACTATCATTGCACTTCATGGCTCCAAGCTCCTGGCGTGGAAAGTTGTAAAAAGTAACTGACATCAGCACGCCGAGATGGCGCCTATATAGGTGATGCAGACGTCACTTCTGGTGCTGACGACGTCACGCAGAGCCGACCAACACCACCTACTGGCGCGCAAGGGTATTGCTCGAGCAAAAGTCTTCCGGATCCAGCCTGACACCTAGGAAATTCTAAGGTAAGGAATCCGCAGCTAGATCATGTCTCTAATAGATAAGGCGTTACTGAAGGTAAGTAACTTGTTTGACAGCCGTATACAGCTGAATACTTATGGTACTTTCCTTTGATGAAGATTATTTACCTTTGGACCCCATTTTAGAGACTTACAGGCAAGTTAAAAATGACACACTACTCCTGGTTAGCAGGTGTAGAATGCACAAAACTGGGCCAATTACAACTCATTCAGCACTTGTCTCTCAGTGGTAGCGATGGAGTAATGGGCAGTCACTGGCTTCTCGGGGAGGTATCATGGGGATACTTTAATGTACACTAGAACTAAATAGTACACTTACAACATGAATAAGGTGGAACTTAGTGTCCTGGGCACTTGAAGTGTCTTGCACTGTTTCCTGCTATTTTCCTCAGTCCTCCCGTATAGTTAAGGCAGTTCCTTTTAAGGGTCAATGACAAGAATGACTAGCCTCAGGAGCAGATCACCACCATACTCTCCCAGTGCAGAGTTTACTTTATCTCACCAAGCGAGCATTCGCAATCCATGTTTGGTATTCTGCACTCGGGCAGCTGACCCGCTCCTTCTCCACTCTCCCGCTTCTGAGAGTGCAATCTGGAGTTCTTGTCAAGACCTCGCCTGGCGGTCATCTCTATTTCGAGGCAGGTGCTCCAGGTTCTTCAGTGACTGGGGTCAGGCACATACAGCTGTTCCAGGAAACTCTGGATCACACACACAGACTGGGTAAGCAGGTGTGCATGGATTGGTGCAGTCATGCTTTGGTCAATTGGCTCTGGGTTGGTGTGGCCATGCACAGGTCTGTCTCTGGATGGTACAGGCCGGTCTCGGTCAGATAGCAAGGCCGAGGATAGGCATCAATCTCTGGCAAATGTGGCTCAGATCATGCCGCGGTTTTTGTCTGTGGGCTTAGTTCACAACACAATTTCTTTGTTGGCATAGCAGCTCAGGTCACACAAAGACTTCTCTTCTGGTGCAGCAGATCAGGTCTCACTGCATCGTCTCTTCTGGAACAGCAGCTTGGGCCACACTGCTGTGGATCACAGCCTGGACTAGGCTCTGGTGATCTTCAGTTATGCTGCTTGGTTCCCACCAGGAACCACATAGGGGAAAGACTGCTGTCCTCTGGCACCAGAGAAACAGATCGCTCTCTGCAGATTCTTCTGCCAGACCCCACAATGTTGCGGTCATGCTACATTTTTCTTCTTCTGGACTATCACTCCTCCTGCAGGATTGGCATGCTTCTTTACTCACTCAACAGGCAGGCTGGCTTCTAGGTGCCATACCACTGATCAATAGCTCTAACAGCAAGGTGTAGTCTCAAGTGATGCCCCATCACCTCTGGGAAACTGTCTGTCAGATAGGCACCAGCTCTGGTTCCACAGCAGACCTCTGTGTACTCTGTGGAGCCTTGGACCTGGAATAACAAGGGTGACAGTGGGTCTCACTCTTATACAATAAAAACAGGAGATGTGGAATCACTATCTGCACTTTCAGAGTCTGTGTCCTTTCCAGGCCACTCTCCAGACACAGCCTTTGTGTAGAATGATACTTTGCACAGCAGAGTTGTCGCCAACCTGGAGCACAAAGTGGTGTGAGTATTCTGCACTTGGCTATAATCATATAAAGAGTGTGATAAGAGAAAGAAAAATGGCTGGGCCTTTCCTTAGGGGTCTCCTTCACCTTGCATGATATTCTACAGTCTCACCCTTCATCAACACCATCTACCAAATGTCAATGCTTCAGTAAGACTAATCAGCAACTCCTTGCTCAGCAAAATGTTTTATTGAATTTCTAAACAGTCTTTTCTCCTCTTCCAAGGTTCAGGAATGTCAGCAGTACACTTTGACGGTCTGGGACAACAACTCCAACTCCATTTTGTACATCAAATGAGGTTTGGGGCCTCTAAAATGGATCACGTTGGCCTCCATTGCTCATTTACATGCACCATGCTGATGACATAAACAAAACACGCACACATACACTTGGGATGTTAGTGGTAGGACCTGGGTAGGCACATAGATATGGAACTTTACACGAGTGGACCAGGAGGCCTTCACTCCAGTGACACAGTTAAAG
The DNA here is from genome assembly GCA_963921515.1 of Calotriton arnoldi. Lineage (NCBI taxonomy): Eukaryota > Metazoa > Chordata > Amphibia > Caudata > Salamandridae > Calotriton > Calotriton arnoldi. The sequence continues at coordinate 809,934 of CAWUFW010005879.1, forward strand.
AGGTGTTGTCACCGCTATGGATTCGCAACACATGGCATAGCACCACCGCTCCATGTGGTAAACTTGTGATAAGGACAGGAATCCACTGTCGGTTCAAAAAAGGCATGTTGTGCGCTCCTCCAGGTCACGAGACGTCAAGAGACAGGCCTAGGCATCTGCACAAAAACTACATTAGGATGAGGCTCAGGCCAAAATCAAAAACCAGAATAGCAGATACATGCAGTTGGGCACTCAGGGCAGGGGAAGGTTACCATACATTATAAAGGGGACATTCCCATCCCGCCACCACATACTGAACAAATGTGGATCCTTCCGGGAAGACCAGAGTGTCCAGATTATTTTTAAAAGCTTGTGGGAAGACAGAAGTCATCTCTATGTACCCGTGGGTAAGTTGAGAGCATGTGATTTGGAGCCCAGTGAAAGTGGAGAGATAGTGGCTTTCTGGATCTGGAGTAGAAAAGAAAGCGGAACACAGATCTAAATGTGGTGGTTGATGGTATACATGACAGAATAGTAGCAGGCTTGGGTACACAGGAAAACCTGGCAATACAACAGCATGAATGACATGCAAATCTTGAACAAATCGATGTGTCTTTACCAGACTTTCTGATTGCCGAATGATGGGTGTTACACTTCCAGTAAGCACTTAAATTCCCTGTTTCTGTAGAGTAGCAATGACTTCGCGGGTCCCAGCCTCCGCTTACAGACGTAAGGGGTATTATGGGTTATGTTGCAGCTTTTTCATGGGATTTACTTGTATCTTTACTGGCTCAGCAGTGAGAACCTGCCTGATGAGCATGTTTAGACCAAAGGGGAGCAGGCTCTTGGATAAACATCAGACATCAATTGATGTAAAGGTTTAACATCATCTGTTTCACATGTCATTATTTTCCGACAGCTAAAACATTATTCTCATCCCCCCTACGCAGATTCAAATAAACGCTGTCACTGGTGCAATGGGCTGAACAATTTAATTTGCGTAATATATCTTTTTCCAAGACGTTTCGCAGGTGGCATAGGACTCAGAAGGAAAGCAAGCTGATCCGCGATGGGACTAAGGGAAGAAGACACAGGGCGGCTTGTAACATAATGAAGAACACGTGATAGAAATGCAAGCTGCATCAACAGTATTGCCCCACAGAGGTAGGGAAGAGAATTCAAAGGTTTCTGATGCAGACCAAGTAGCACTAGTATCAATAAGGCATGAAGTGGGTTTAAGTACATCCCTTTCTGATCTACAGGGATAAAGTATCCGCAGAGCAGTCCGCTCCACACGGGAAGTCGTACACTGTAAGGTATCGATTTTGTGACATCTGAATGAAGATAGGTTGTTCTGTCTGTTCATGTGAATTCTCAGGCAAATTAACACAATCATGTTTACAGTGCCTCAACTGCCACCAATAGAAACATGCTGAATTTCCAGGTGGAGCATACTACCCCCCACTTGTTCCATCCAGACATCCCTCCTGCTTGTCCACTGTGGTCATTTTGCCTCCACGGCCCTTCTCATGGTGGTTTGTGGGAAGGATTGCATTTGCAAAGAGATTAGTTTGGATTTGTTAACTTCTTTCTTGCACAACAATGCAATGATGTGCAACAGAAACCAGTACAGACATACCTTAAATCTGCCACCTGATACAGGTGGTGTGCAGTTGCTCCTTGCCTTGGGCAGTAACCCCTGCACAGATGCAGCACTAACAGCTTCTGAGCATTTTCAGAAGCATTAGCAACAGCAGAATAAGGGTCAAACATATTTCCTTACAATCTAGATAAATGGCTGGAGCTTCACTTTTTTTTTTGCTTGTAGGTATTAATCTTTTCCAATCTGTTTTGACTGATCACACTTCAATAACAACTTTCAACAATGAATCTCTAGTTAGTAGCAGCAAAAGCAGCTACTTCATTGGCGCTTGTTGTAGCCAATTGGATTTGTCTAATAAACTGTCTTTTACTTTACTTGGCATATTTTGAACAGTAACATCAACGTATTTAGGTTTAAAACATTTAATACAGTTCGCAATTCTTCACTGGACTTTTGTAGATTATCCAATATAACGGAGAATTGTTGTTTGATGTTCACTAGGTCAGCAGGGTACCAGGCGCTGGAATTTCTATGTTCATCTGTCTTCCCCCAAAACATACAACAATGTCAATAAGAAATTGATTTTGATTAATGATTTGTATTAACTATTGTTTTTTAGCTATGAAATAACCCTGAACTTACAATCTTTCCCTACACTCGACCATTGTGGATTCCGCAGTGTCATCAACTGTGACGATAAGAGGGGGGTTTTGTGGCTCTTTGTATATATTTGTATTTAGAATGTTTTGAACCCTCATTTTTTAGGACGTATGTGTATGTGTGGGTATGCACTGGTCTGTATGAACGATAGTGTGTGTGCTGTGTTGGTTGTGCTTGGGTCATTTATGGTTTACTATATATCAATTCTCAAACATTTGTATTTTTTGTAATATATCTAATAAATTTGATAATTGTGTATCCAATAAACTTGTGTTCTGTAATGTGGAAGGCCAGTTTCATGTACATGTGTATATACATCAGTGACGGTTAGCACTTTGATTACATTCAGCAGGGAGTGGGATTTTGTCTTGATTGTATTGCTCATTTCCCCCTGTTCCTCCTGCCTATGTATAGTTTCAGGGGCCCCCTTCTGTGTGGGCAGCAGGGTACCAGGAACATGGAAGGTGACTAAGCCTCTTATATCGGGTCCTGGATATTCACTCAAGGGCAAGAGGGGATCTGGTAGGACATGGGCAATATCATTAGGGTTGTCACTGTCTTCCTTACTATCCTAGGGGAGGGGTTGCTATAGGCGGGGTGTTCTCCTGGTTTCTCACCACTTCACTCTGCGGTCTTTCTTACACTATCGCAGGTGACAGTCGAGCTGTCCGCACGACCGATTGAGTTCAATGCTTTGGAATGGTAGGATGCCGAGTGAGACTGCATTTAAGGGTGTAAAAAGGGGGTTGTAGGGTCAGCTTCTCATCTCATTCCACGCGCTGGTCTTACTGTTGCTTGTGCCGCGCCTGCTAGTCCATTAAGTGGCCCTGCCTTGTCTCCAAGTGCATCTTGTGGCACGCCCCCAGCATGTCCTGTTGGCATGGGGAAGTTCAGAAAATCCAGCAAATCTTTCTTTTTTTCTTCAATATTTTGTAAGTACTCACTAGTGATTTAGGGACACATATGAGTAGGAGGTGCGGCAGTAGAAGTCCATGTCTTAACCCTGGGCCTCAAATTACTAATTTGGTATCTCAGTTTCTCATGGGTGTCTTTCAGTCTCTGTACCGGAGATTCTTGACTATATTTCATAACTTCTTATAACCAGTTTAAGAAAGCTGCCCACTGTTCTGGGCTTGATTCAAACCTAGGAACATTCAATAATTTCTTAACATTATTTAAATATTCTATATCACAGTTATCATCTTCCAGAAAACCACTAGCCCCCCCCACACCTGAAGGAAACTTATTTATTTCGTCATCGATGACCCATAAATTCATCTTTTCGATTAACACAATCAGACTTCATGTTTTATAAATTTTGAAGCATACTAGTGCTGTGGGACCTGCCTGGTAAGTCGGTCAGCAGAGAGGTCCTCCTCCGCTCAGAGAATCCTCCATCTTACTACTGGCACGTGGTCTTGTCGTGTGGAGTCCTGTCTAGCTCCACTCCCCTCTGTTGGTCAAATCCAGGCACATCCCAGCAACAATGCACCATGTCTGTCAGAGAAACTCTGTGTTCATGCCACCTGGAGTCTTAAAATGTGTAAAAAGAAAAGATAAATAGACATCTGTGAATTGCAGCATAGACCAACAAGAAGCTGCCCCCCCAACAGTTGTATGAAATTGAGCACGGCTAGCAAAGGAGAAACAGATACACAAATATGTAGTATTTTACAAACAAGCTTTCAATGGGAATCACATGATTTCGAGAAAACAAAAGGAGTACAACTGAGACTGAGATCATAAAAGAACAGAGACAATCTTTCAATGATACAAGAATGTAAACTTTTAGGGTGAGCAAGCTGATCGTCACATTCTCGTCTCAAAAGCCAAGATGTGAAAAAGAGGCTCTGAATGTAATAAACCGGCACCTTCCTTATGCACCGTTAGTAAAAAACACGTGGCTAGCTGCAGCTGTTAGTTACATTTATGCTAAAGCAGTAGTTTTCGTTATCATGGCTGTAGACCGAATATTAAGGGATTGATCTTTCTCCCTTTTGTCTTATGGTTCTTGTCTCTAATCATCATAGGTGTAAGTGTTTTGTGATTGTTGTTTATTTTCTGGCTTAATTAAAAAGTAAAGCATAATTCTTGCTTACAATCCTGGCGTAGAATTGGCAGTTACCATAAAGTTGGTAAGGTTTCTAAAGTTTTTGTTTCTCTCGGTATCCAGTGTTTATTAAGTCGAGCCTGAATAGCGCATGCGCTGGTCTGCGAGGCATGCTGTAGTCGAGTATGGACTTGAAGCCCCGCCCACTCTCCCCCCCTCTTTGTCATTGGCTTGTGTCACTGTCCTTCATAAATGCTGGCTTCTGATTCGTTGATAGGCTTGTTAGTCCCTCCTTAGTACCGCCTTGACTTTATTTGTAACCTCCCATGAGGACTGGCCCTTTTACTTCTGCTGTTACACGGTATGTCTTATTTAGTCTGTAAGCATTATTTACTTTAATGAGTTTCTCCTACTGCAGGCATGACATGCTTTCCTGCAACATGCGCACTTTCACTTTCCAAGCAGCCCGGGACAATGGCAGCCGCTTCTTTGAAATGCAATAGGTCTCGCATTTACAAGAGTTTGAGCTATTGGCATTGTAAATGACAATGCCTTTTATTTATGTGTTAGTATCAAAACAGATAAATAAAAGGCATTGTCAATTACAATGCCAATAGCTTGAACTCTCGCAAATGCAAAACCTATTGCATTGCAAATGCTTGTTTTTCTTAAACTCTTAGATACGATTACATCTACATTTGCATGGAATGGGAACCCCAATGAGAACATGGTAGAAACAAACATTACAAACAGATTCAGAGTGTGAGCGCTTCCTGACCTTCAACTTTTATTGATTTAGGGCAAATGCATTTTAGTATCCGGATTCTCTTCCCTTTGAGAGTTCTGGATCATCCCATAATGCCTTTACTTTCTTATTTGATTTTGGAGGATTGATAATGTGGTTTGGCTGAGAAAAAAAGAAAGTCAGGGCAAATCACCTTAATGAGTATATGTGCAATTAATGAAAATGGCTGTCAAAATGGATCATTCTCAACATGAGTCAAGTTTTGGAGGATAATCTCTTTTCCATTTAAGAGTGGAGGATTTGCATTCTTGGGGAAATTATTCGAAGAGGACAGTGACTGTGAAAAAGTAATTTGGGGACTTGGGGTGCATTAGTGCGCAAAACGTTCAGATGAAACAATTTCGAGGAATAGCGGTGGGAAATAGAAAGGACTGATACTACAGCAACCAATGGTATTGGTATAGAAAACTAGCATCAATCAGATCTCTTTATTTCACAAATGGCTGTTGCCCGAATTGGAATATAGAGACTGCATAAAGGGAAGAGACTGGATGCACAAAGAAGCGTGTACCTGTGCACTATCCCATGATCTAAGCAAAGGAAAGTAGGTCACAGCTCCTAGATATGACTCTCAACTTTTGGATTTTGCTCAATTCCCTGTGAGCTCTAATTTTTCTGAAAATATGGAAGAGTGAAAGGAACAGAACCTCCATCTCTTTCAAGAAACGACACTGCTCACATCCAGTCTTCGCCATGATTGGATTGCAGCACAAGGCACATTATGTTGTGGTTTTTTGTTAACCTTTGTGACTACGGGTCCAGTAAACCTTCTTATGAAACTTCACCCACTTCTTAATTTCGTATAATTAACCTTCGGTGACAAACCGCGGCCCCGTTAGGAGTTATGGCTGCTGATGTTTTTGCAACAGTGTTACCAACATTTTCGCACACTGGCAAACAGATACGAGCTGGCAGCGACGCATAATACCCCATTGGAAAGCAGGGTGCCTGCAGTTTATTGGGAGCACGTGCTCAGTGTGTTCTGGTTCATGCTAACAGTTGATTGAATTCATCTTGATCAGCAACCTAGAGTCATGCAATAGATATAGCATCGGTCTGACAGTTAGTTCAAGCTTTACAGACACCACAAGAGAGATGCACTACTTTCGAAAACTCTGGGCACAAAGGGGTTCACTGTCTCTCTCATCCCGGAAGTCTTGGCATAGTCCCTGGAATGTATCATGTGACCGCGTGCTGCAGAGAGAAGAAACCAGTAGCTGTCTTAAGCTTTGCATTACGTCTATCAAGAAAGTAAACGTGATGAGCCATGTAATCCGTTCTCAGCAGCAGAAAGCCTAGGGTAAGCGCCTTTGCTGTGTAAGCTCGTGGGTAGTAGATCACTAGGTCGATCATTATGCCCATAAATGTTTTTATTCTCCAGCATTGGATCTTTTATAGATCTATATGCTTTTTCATTATTTACCCACAATAAGCTGGAAATCCTCTGACAAAAATAAACGCGTGAAGTGTCTTTGAAAATTAGCCCTGCAATAGACTTCTTTCTTTTTGTAAATTAATTTCAGCGCAGTTTTACTCCTACCTTCTGCCCTGCAGTGAAACCACACCCAGACACTTCCGTTCCGCTGATCCCTACCGGACCTGCTAATGAATGCAGGTGGGCCCTCCCTGGGTTATGCTCTTATTTTATAGCTTAAACCTCTAATGTGCTTTCATGGCAGCAGTCTGAGGCTGGGAGCTGTAGGTTCCAATACTTCCTGTCCCTGACTGGGCATTTTTTCTTTGTCTGCAAGACTGAAAAGAAAACGCCAATCTTCAAGCCGTGTGCTAAAGGTTGAAAGAGGAACATTTCAGGGGAAGACCTTCCCACAGACTATTTAGTGATTGAACTCAGATCACTCTATGGGCAATAAGATCACCATATGGATATTTGTGACATTCAGATTGTATTCTTCACCTGGAAGTGGAAGGAGAGACTAATGAAGGTAACGTACTTAGGGCCTGATTACAACTTTGGCGGTCTTCAGACTGCCATCGTGTCGGCCTTGGAATCACCGCTGACTAGGCAGTCTGCCCGCTGTATTACTATGTTGGCGGTCTGCTGAACAAAAGACTGCCGGAGCACCGCTGACACCGCCAACCATTCCCCGACCACCACAACGGCGGTCGGGGAAAAGCAACTGTCATAGGGCAGTAGAGAGAAGTTCACCACTGTCCAAATTACGAGTTGGGTTTCCGCCGAGGTGACCGTGGCAGGAAGACCGCCTGCTTCGAGTCAGCGGAATCGAAGGATTTGGGGTGCATTCTCACCCCTTTCCTTTTCTTCCATTCAGTCTCCCATGTGGATCCCTTCCTCCAGGGCCCCCATTCACAGCAGCATTTTGACCTCGAAGAAAAGAACCCTATTGGTGCCGAAATCCAGGTAAGCGACTGGACTGGGCTCATATGGTCCAGACTCCAGCAATGGGAAAATACTCGTAGTGGGTATTTTTTCACGTGTCATGCATATATGCACATTTAACACTTGTGCAGTCAAAATATGCACACCTGCATCGACACATGAAAAAATATAAACCGTCGTCAGAAACACCGCAGCTGGGCCAGCGGGAACATCGCATTTATGGCGGGCGGGAGACTGCTTCCACAGCGGTCTTCTTGGGACTACCGGTACGGCGGTAAGGCCGCCGAACTCGTATTCAGGCCCTAAGTCTGAACACGTGACATAGAAGGCCCAAAAAAATATATATATAAAATGGCATTCAAGCCTGTCAACACTCTCACAGGCACAGATGCTAGGATCCATTTGGCACAGATAAGATAGCTTTGTGACAGGAAAGAACCTCAAATCCCTGGGCCACTGTGACATCATCCAGATTTTTGCCAGAGCACTCCTAAGCACCAGGTACCATTCAGCAGCTCCAACCAACGCCAAGCAGCTTACAGCAGAGCGATTCACATCGCTTCATGGAGCAAGAGGTTCAGCTCTTTGTAGCAGAGACCCTCAACATTGTGAAATTCAACATTGCCTGCTCCTCACTTGACCCCTATATCAAAATCTGCATCGCCAACATTGATGTGATGCAGATCAACTGTTAGCTGATGGTGGTACATCAGTTGTCTGCAACTGGGACACCTACACAAGACAAGAAAAATGTGGAAAGACACAGACAAGAGAGGGAGGCATGAAAAGAGGGAGAAAGGCTAAGGTGAGAGGAACAGAGACCCTCAAGGATGAAGAGAAGGAAAGTCTAATGAGACAACAAGATGTTTAAAAAGTGAGACAAATCTGTAACATTCCTCAAAGTTATTGTAAAAAAAACAACAGGGCAGTATGCAAGTCAATACACATGGCCCAGACCAGCATCTATCAATGGCATACTCAGCGGCGGATCCTCTGCTATGGCGGAGGAGCGTCGCCCCCCAAAAAACGGCAGGAAAGGAAAAATAAAACGGCACTCGTTTTATTTTTCCTTTCCTGACAAGTCTTGGGGGCGGGGCCTGGTAGTGACAGGCACTGATGGGGAGTGGTAGTGCACTCCCATCACTGCGCATGATGGCTTGGCCGGGCGTCTCGGGCTGGCCAAACCATCATGCGCAGTGAAAGCTCTCTCCAGCCCAACAACGCAGCTGGGTTGGACAGAGCAGGCACAGACTCACAGTCTGTCCTGGAGCACGAACTGAGGGCGCTCAGGCCAATCCTGAAGCTTGCCTCTGTGCGAGAGCAGCTTCAGGATTGGCCGCAGGGCATTCTGGGAGCCTGTGCCTTCCTGAAGAGGTGAAGAAGAACGCGAAGGGGACGGCTGCAGGTACGTTTTTATTACTTATTAATATTCTTATTTTCCCCCGTGACCCCTAGTGCCCCTCCAGCACCGCCCGCCCCCTCCCCCTGCTCCTCCAGCATACCTGACGCTCCTGGGCATACTACTCAGGAGAGTAACCAAACATCCCCTTCCAAAAAGACTTTGAGTGTTAAGGGGGCAACAAGTGTCATTCCACACCAGGATGATTAAAAGGAAGAAAAATGAAGGTATGTAGAAAAGCCTCAGAAGGAACTCTGGCCTATGGCATGGAAATATGTCTTCAAGGACATCCTGATACACTCATATTGGGCTTCTTTACCCTCAGAAGATACATTATCTTACATGGACTGAATGTTTTCATAACTTAGGCTGGAGATCCAGTCACAGGCAGGGGCTTAATTTTGCCCCTTAGAGCAAGAACTGGGGAAATCTTCCATTGTTCCTGCACTTCTGGACTGTATTTATTGGACAGGCTAAGCACTCTTCTAATCTACGGTGTCTATTCAAGAAATTCCAATCCATTAACACAAAAAAATATAAAGTGCTAGATTTTGTTTCTACTTGTCTATGCTGGGAGGTCAAACCAGCCTTGGTGGGGATAGGGGCCACTTGCAAATATTCACTGAATCCTTTGCCAGTGCTGTCAATTCTTCCAGAAAAGGAAAGTTGAAGACTGGGGTGCCTGGGGAGAACAATGTCCAGGATGGCATTTGGTAGCATCTGAATAGCCAGCACTGCGATGCTCTTCTTAAGATATGCCATACAATATCAAAAGAGGACCAAACTCATTTCCCTAATGTCAGACCATACGAATGAAGAAGCTAAGAAGATCCTGGTAGAGAACATAGCCAAGTGAAATGTTATGATATTCTTGAATGAGGTGGACTCTGGGTTCAGCCATATATGCATTATCCAGGACCTACATCGACAGGTTTAGCTGAAAAGCAAATGCTTCCTTTCCGAGGTGCAACTGCAGATAGTAGACATTCCCTTCAGTGGAGATGCACTCTTTTGAAATGAATAGGATCGGGCTAATGCAATGTACGGTCTGTCTATCATGCACCTATCCAGCTTTTGTGGGCCTAAGGACAACTTTATCAACCCTTAAGTGTTACTGCCTCCTTAGCTTCGGAACTGCCCTCACAGGCTCCAGAGCAAGAAGACACTAGTAGGAATATTCCCAATGTAATGTCCCAGTTGCATATTGCTTCAGAGGCCCCATGGAAGAAGCTTTAGCAATCTCAAGCAGATGTGATGGGTCCTGTTTGGCACTAACCCACTCTGGTCTTCTGGGAGCATTCCTAAAACACCTAGGTGTGCAATAGGATCCTCTTGGACAAATCGGTGACAGAAATGCTGGTGTCAGGACATTCAATAGAGTTCTCAGTGAAACCATAAATCACTTTGAGGCAAGATTACTCTAGGACCAAACTCTGTTTGACACAAAGGTGAGATCCTGTTGTACCAGTTGTGAATGAGCTATTACCGCTGCCGAACAATGTAAATTACTCCAGGTAATTTCTGGTAGAGAAGGGCAGCAAGGTTCTGCGGCTCAAGATAGACATAGAGGTTTTGGGAACAAGTTCTTCCTTATTCATCCATTTAAATGGTAACTCCGGCAGATGTCTTCTCTTACCTCCTAAATGATGACTGATTGGTGTCATTGCACCTCAAAGACACCTCCTACCATGAATGAGCTCATCCTCGGGAAGCACCAGGGATTCCTTCAGTTCTGGGTGGACTGAGGTACTAGCAATTCAGGGAGCTGCTAATTTGGCCGGCATTCTGTGCACAGCCTTCACAAAGTTCTTCTCACCAGTCCCAACTTAGAGGCAATGTGTAAAGCATTTATGCAGCACACAACAGTAATGAAGTGAAAACACAACAAAAGAAAAATCTCACACAAATTTAGAAAAATAGAGTACGTTTTAATAAATTATTTGACACCAAAACAACAAAAATCCAATCAATAGAACTGAAGTTATGAACTTTTAAAGTTTAAGGTAAAAACCTGAACCTAAAAGATCAAAGTGACAACTGCAGACATCTAGTCGCATGAGACTGGGTCAAAGTCGAAAAATATGGGCGACTACGATGGATCGCGAGTCGGATAGAAAGAGTAGTTTGGGCCCAGTCAGTGCTTACCTTCAGACTTTGAAGAAATTTCAGAGAAAAACATTCTGAGAAGGTAAAGTTCAGCAGGCCAAGGCTTCAGGCGGTGTCCGAAGAGGGAGCATCGTAGTTGGGGAGCCGCTGGATGAAGTTGCAATTAAGATTTCTTAGTTCAGGCTTAGTCACGTTTTTGGAAGTTGAAAATCTCCTGCAGGACAAGGCTGGAGGCTGCAGCCTACAAGTGTTCAACGAATCCAGATACCCCTTCGGCGAAGGGCTGCTGAACAGGATTTGCTGCTTGTAAGAAAGTGCCTCTCTTCACATGGATAGCCCCCACTTTTTGCGTGGTACCTGGGCCATTGGTACTGAAGAGGGTCCTCTGGGGCTGCAGCACAAATTGTGCCACCCCAGAGACCCCTCACCAAGACCATGCAAACTGCCACTGCAGGCTGCGTGCCTTGGTGCAGAGAAAACCGAAGAGTTGACATGGCACACAGCCCTGTGTACCATGCCCCCATACACTGCATGAGGTATAGGTAACTCACCCCCACTGCAGGCCTTATAGCCCTAAGGCAGGGTCCATAAGCAGATATGACCCTGCAATATCTGAGCCATTCCTTATATTGTAAGTGCACAGGGAAGCAATAGAGAGGACATGGGCTGGATACTTGTCATTACACGTTTCCTAGCTCCATGATGGCTTCACTGTACCCTAAGATGTTTGGTATGAAACATCTCGTCCTAATAAATCCTCCTTGACACCAGTGTTGGGTTAATTAATAAATGCACACAGGAGACCCTTTAGAGGGTCCCCTGAAAACCTACCAAGCACCTGTGTGATCTCTGACTAGTCTTAGTCAGCTTGCCACCACAATACATGTTTCTGACCTCGTGGGGTGAGAGCCAGAACTCTCAGAGGCCAGGAACAAAGCCTGCTCTGGACGGAGGTGCTTCAAACCTCCTCCAGGCCAGGATGGCCTTCCAGGGTGGGAAGTTTCAAAGGCAATGCCACTTTTGAAATGCAACCCAGGCAGCTCCAGATTGTGGAGGATTCCAACCTTCCTTTCCTGCCCCACATTTGGCAGGAGGACAGGTGGGAAAATTAGTTAGATTAGGAGGTGTGCCCACATTCAGCCAGCACCACCCCTAAGGTGGGGCAGGTGATGTGGACATTGCGTTTCCAATCCCTCCATCTTGGGATGACAGAAATTAAACCTATCAGGGCTAGGGTAGTGCCCTTTCCCACAGGAGGTGGCCACTTAGAGGGCGTAGACACCCTAAAGGTAGGTACCCTATTGGCTACTACCTGTCACTCCCTTTAACGCCCCTAAATGTAGTATTTAGGTGGTATCCCTGGACCTCGCAACTTAGATTCGACAGACACAGAGAAGATGCGGACAAAGAAAAGCTGCTGACCCGAGGACTGAAGTCCTGCTGCAGAAAATTGGCACCAAACCCTGCCTGCTGCCTAAAGGACTCGACAATCGTAGTGTGCTGTTTCGTCCTGCAACTGTGAAGCCTCAAAGAACCCCAGAGCACCTTCAGCCTTCGACAAACTGCCAAGGAACTCCCTTGGAGTAGAGGTACTACTCCCCTGCAGTCCGCAGGCACTGAACTCGCAGAATCCAGTTTCCCGATCTGCTGCTTCCTGGCAAATCAGCACCAAAAGTGGTACACCAGCTCTAGAGGATCAGATGTGTCTCCCCACCAAGCGTGAAGACATCGAGACCCCTGAGACCCACTTAATGAGTGGTCCAGCTGTCCCAGAATCTCCTCTACAAGCTGCTTGCTCTTTACCGCGAGGACATCTTAATGCTCGCCGCCCGGCTAACCTATCCGCTCTGCACCCAGCCCACCTGGCCTGGATACCGACAAATAAGCTGTGCTCCCACGGTCCTGAGACCCTTGCGACTGTGGTCCTGAGGCCCTTTGCAACCTGCTTCCTCGAGTGGGACACCTTGGACTTACCTTTAAGTCCCCTTGTGCAGTGTATTTTCAAGTGGCCTCCTTCATTGTAGCGCACCAGCTACCAACAACCTCACCACCCTGCTCCCGGCCGAATCTGGGATGCTCCCGAGAATCCACTGGTGGAACATTGGGCCTGGCCTTGCTACTTACCTAAATCCAGAAGGTGAACCTTGAAATCCAACTTTGCATTTTAATATTTTCTCCCATGGATTTTAATGGTGCGTAATTGCGTACAAAAGTGATTTATTTTGGGAGCTTGAAAAATTCAAATCTTAAAAAGTACTTACTGTAGAAAGAAGTTATTGGTCTGAAAAATTACATAAAAATCGTTGTTATTTTTGCAAATTGGTCTCGGATTTATTTGAGTGTGTGTCTCATTTATTGCCTCTGTGAGTACAATAAATGCTTAGCACTACCCTCTGATAAGCCTAACTGCTCGCCCACACTACCACAAATAGAACGTTAGTATTATCTACTTTTGCCTCTGTATACCAATCTGGATCTTCCTGGACTCTCTACATAGTGTACTTCATTTTAGTTAGGGCTCCAGGTTTTATGGTATTTATTTTTTTGACATTTCCGCCTGTATTTATCCATATTTATTTTTTGTCAACTTTATCTGTATTTATCCATATTTATTATGGGTTTTGTGAAAAAAATAAAGCTGAAACTGGTATATTTCCACATTTATTTAACCAATAAATATGTAGTCATGCTTGAATCCATGCCAGGTTTCAGTGATATGAACACCCGCAGAAGATAAATCAATGCACTTATATGAAAATATGCACATTTCAGTATCAGCCTTGTGCCTACTGCTGTTTAAGCCTCTTTACTAAAATTCCTTTTTTTTAACCCCCTTACCTATCAATCCACACAGTTATTGGCCTGGCAGTCATGGCAAGGTGTATTTAGAATCACTCAAAAAGCACCCAATTTCCGTTTTTATCCACATTTAAAAAAATAAATACAGACAAGAAAATACATGGTTTTCTGTCTGTATTTATCTGTAAAAATCAGTAAAAACGGAAAACAGGGAGCCTTAATTTTAGTGCACTATATAGAGCACCTGCTTCCTACACTGCTGCGGAGAACATGTAGTGGGAGCTGCTACTAAGTCAGGCCTACAGGCGTAGCACGTTGAGCGGATAGACAAGCAGTTTTGTTCCGGTCTTCCCTTGGTTCCTCAGAGCAGTTTTTAGCCAAAATGTTTTTGTAAGTCCCAAGTTTTAGATGTTGGTTATCTGGGCACCTTTAGCATCATCCACCATGGGTCCAGGACTGAAGGGGCACAACTTGGGGCATTAGGTCTCATTCAGGCTGGGTCCAGGAGTGGGTTCAAGATAGTTGGAGCCTTTTCTGTCCTTAAGGCTCTGATCAGGAGGCCATCCAATTAGCCCTTGAAGTCACTCTAGCAGTCTTGGGTTCAAGTGATGAAAAAGGGCTCAATCCGCAGGGCAGGCCTCTGAGTGTTCAAGGCAGGCTTCAGGCAGCAAAGCAGTCATCTAGGTGCAGCAAAGGAGTCAGTGGAGTACACAGCAGCAGGCAGTCCTCTGAGAGTCCTTCCGCAGGTCCAGAAAGTTAACTGAAGAGTGGGTCTGAGGGTCTATTTTTATACCTGGTGCCTTCTTTCAAGTAGGAGAAGAGTCTAGAAAATTCCCTCAGAAGTGCTTGAAGTATCCTGACACCCCTGCCCTGGCTCCACCTGGATGCATGAACAATGCAGGGCTGACAAGTCCTTTGTGTGAAGGCAGAGCACAGCCTATTCAGTTGCAAGTGGGGCTGTGCCCAGCTCCCCCCCCCATCCTGCAGTTGATCACCCATACAGGAAAACCTAATCCCTCTATTGTGAGGCTATCTGGGAGGAATTAACAAAGTCCACCTGTCAACTACAACTAGTCATGTGATCCAGTAACAAGCTACAGGCACCAAATAGGAAACCAACTTTCTAAAAGTGGCATTTTCAAAATTGTAACATAAAATCCGGATTTTTAATTACAATTTCCCAGACACCAAACAGGAAATACTTACAAGTTACAAATCAAAAGTTAGCACTTATTAAATGTAATATGGCAACCTAATATTATCCTATCAGAGCTATGCCTCAGAGCAGTGAAAAGAAAATGTAGGAGTTTTTCACTACCTGGACATGTAAAACTTTAATGTACATGTCCAAACTTAATTACAATGCACACTGCCTGATGGGCTACCTAGGGCCTACCTTTGGGGGTGACTTCTATACAATAAAAGGGGAGTTTAAAGCTTGGCAAGGGGGTTATTTTGCCAAGTCGAATTAGCAGTTTAAAACTGCATTCAAGCAGGGGCTGCTTAAGTAGGTGGCACAGTATGTGCTGCAGGCCCACTAGTAGCATTTAATTTACAGGCCCTGGTTATATGGTATTACACTCTACAAGGGACTTATAAGTGAATTAAACATGCCAATCAGTTGGATGCCAATTTTAGTATGTTTAAAGGAGAAGGTACAAGCACTTTAGCACTGGTTAGCAATCCTAGAGCCGACAAAAACAAATTTCAGCAAAAAGTGGAGGGCAAAGGCAAAAGGTTTGAAGGAAGACTACTCTAAGGCTGACAGGTCTAACAGTTTCTGAAGACCTATACACCATTCCAGATGAAGATCATTCTGCGCTTGCTATTTATGTAGACCTTTCCACAGTATTTGAGACAGTTAACCTCCATATCTTAGCCAAGTGACATGAAGACATTGGGCTTTGTGGTGTTGTTCTCAAATGCTTAAACTGAATTATTATCTGACCTTGAGTCCACACCAGTGCCTTTGGTGTACTGTGGGGATCATCTCTCCCCCTGCTGTTTAATATTTATGTTCAGCCTCTATTCAAAATGAGTCCCTCGTTTGAAGCCAAGGTGATATCCAAATCATCGTTTGCTTAGTCCAACACTTTAAAATCGCCCTTTCTACACTCCATGATGTCTAACACTGGATGTTTTTTAATTTAAAAGTCAATTCCAGCAAAACAGAACTAATGATTCTAGGCAAGCACAAATACTGCTGGGATGAAGCATCGAAGCATACAAGCATGGGTCATCCTCCTCTTTCATCATTGAAAAGCAAAGAATTGGAGAGGGTTTACTCAACAATGAACTTTCGCTTCAATCACATTATTGCAGTATTTAGTTTTGGTTCCTATATTCTGTGTCTGCTGACAGGAGCACTTTCTTATCTTCCTGATAATATGCAACTGATCGTCTCCACTCGTGAGTCCTCTAAATTAGATTATTATAACAGCCTTTATCTGGGTCTAATGGCTGGGCTCCAGATGAAACTACAAAAATTGCACAATAAGGCAGTTTGCCTTGTTTGCCATATCAAGAAATACGATCACATATCTGAAGCGAGTAGGAAACTCTACTGGCTCATGTCATGTTGCATGCTCACTTGTGATAACAGGACAGGCAAGGAGACACAAACTTTATGGGTGTGAGAGTCTTCAGACGCAGGAGAGTTCGCTATGCAAGATGTGGAAGGATTTTGGTGTGAGGCTTTGTGCTTGGGACACGCGCTGTACATGAGGAACATGGCCTTAAGTCCCAGTGCTCCATGGGACTCTCACAAGACTTGCAATGGAGGTGGCCATCTTGGATTTGTTTGGTATCTGTTCCTTGTGTTTTTGAGTGTTCTTTATAAGGCAATCAAGATACTTAGTTGCCGCTGCCAGATTCCTATTGGCAGAGATGGAAACAAATGTTATGCCTGGAAATACCAAAGAATTTCCTAATTCAGAGAAGTGTTATAAGACAGCATTGTATTCAAAGATTTTAATATTTCTTATGTTAAAGTTGATACATTTTATGTTAAGAATCATTCAGAGCACAGATTTAATTTATAAATCACTGAAGGTAGTTATTGACATAGAGTAGAGTATTTCAAGTATTTACATGTATCTATAATAGATTCCATTTGCATTTCAACTCCAGGAAGCCTCACATCCCACAGAGATTCAGAAATACAGAGATTATCACAAGATGTCAATTCTTCTGCAAACCAGAATGAGCTGAGCTGTAAGAAAAGGCAGAGTGAAGATATCCAGTGCCTCTGTTTCTCTCTTATACCTCTCCCCTTTCCAGGGTCTACTGCTGACCCATATAGTACTCCTTACATGGTTACCAGTTGATTAAAGGAAACAAGGAGATTGCCATTGCGTCAGTCCTGTTGGATCTAGATTGCCAGGCTCGTGCAAATATGACAGATGAATTGGGATTGGAGAATCCAGCTTAAATGTTTGTGCCTTCTGCAAATGGCCTTTCATTCACCTAAGAATTCATGGCTGGTACCCTAAATAAACCTTATATTCCTAGCTACTCATTGAGATCTGAGAATCTTCTACCCCTGCATGCACCAATTATAAAAGGAAGGTTAGATTTAGACTAGACTTTTGAGAGACAAAATATGGAAACAACTGTCATTATATTAACAGCAGATTCCCCACTTCCATGTGTTTAGAGCGGCACTCAAGACCCACCTCTTTTCCTAAGCCGCTTTTCCCCTGGTTGGTTGGATTGGGTCTCTCAGCACCAGGAAGCGTTTGGTGACTGTATGCTATATTGGAATCAAAATCAAGTCTAAAGATCAAACTAATGGTAAACAGCAGTCCGGAGTTAAGAGACATAGTGGATGACCTAAGCAGAGCCTCTGAGTTTGGTTAGCGTGAACTGTACTATGCAGGGGTGGATGACTTGTTTGGCAGTCGTTCATACCAACAATGTCCGCAAGAGGTACCACTTCTAAGAAAATATATAATCAATAATATGATATAATCAATAAATCACTAAATAGTTTCTAAAACCAGAAGAATAACAACCATGTAAATATACCAAGTTGAAACATATTTATAAGATTTCTGTCAGGGAACCGAGGTAAATCCCATGAATCAAATGTCACAAAAGGTGGTCAGTGTGAAGAGTGAGCACATGGTGCCAGTGATAAAAACTTGCCCAAAATGTGATCAAAGGGAATTTAGCGACAGACGTATGAAAACATTTTTTGAACAATTGCAGAGTGGTCAATTGCTTAAGTCCATATAGTTAAAATACTGCACTCTGCATTTATCAACATTTGACACATCTTTATTGCCGTAAATGTTGGCAGCGTTTCACCCCAGACATAGAATAATGGGTCATCATCAAGACAAGTAAGGGTAAACTAAGCACTAGAGGTGCCGCTGTTGCTGGTGCTCCATGTAAGAACAATGTTTACATGGAAAGACATAGACAGTCGAATGGGCAGTAAATTGGGAAATCAATTACTGTCCACCACTCACAGTTCAAGTAGTTAGGCAAAGAAGTAAACATTTCTGGAGTCCAATTGAAGGAGGGGGAGGGCTGCAGGTCCTAAAATTTTCACCCTTAAATTAATAATCCTGGGCAGAAGAACTGAAGTGGGTGGCAAAGTGGAGGTTCAGGAGGAATTCCACTGTGAAGCAAAAAAACAGTCCAAAGAATCCAGACCATAAAGTTTAAGCGAAGGTGGCTGAATCACCCAAGGCTCATACTTAGTCCAGAGCCACGTGGGCCAAATAGTGATAACAGTTGGGAAATCCCAAGGATTGATCTCTTGGCGACAGGGAAAAACTCCAAGGGGGAGATTTACTAAGATTTTGCATTGTGTTTGCATCACAAAAGGGACGCAAAATCTTTTATTCCCAATTTACTTTCCAGTGCTAAGCTTGTTTAGCGCTGGAAATAATGGAAAGTAATGCGAAGCAGCGCATAGCGCTGCTTTGCATTACTTTGCGCCATGAGGTCGTACCATGGGTGGAGCATGGGCGTTCCCATGCAACCATCTGAGGTTTCTCACGCTAAACCCAATTTACTAAATAAAGTAGATTGGGTTTAGTGTGAGAAATCTGCGCCCTTTTCAAGTAGGCGCAAGAAAAGAGAAATGCTTTCATTTCTCCTTCCTTTTCCGACTTTGCATGTGGGCTGCAGTTTACAGCTCGCGTAAAAAGTGGGAAAATGGTTAAAGTGTGTCGTGCATGGTATTTTGTACTGGAAGGGTTCCTTCCAGTACAAGACCTATGCTAGACTTACAGAGACACCCTTGCCCATGGCGCAAAGGTGTCTCCGTGGCACACAGCAGCTGATTTCAGTATGGGCGCTAGTGAGAGGGGAGGAGAGTGCCTTATTTTAAATCTGCCACAATATGTTCTTTCTTGGCCTCCATGTTTTAGGTCCCAGGATCACTGGGGAACATGTTGATAGAGGATTCACAGTGGGAGTTCCCGGCAATCCCTATGCTGCATGACCTGGTGCAGATATTGCTGGATATGAAGTGCTGCATGATTTTGGTGGCCCTGAACTAAACTCATCCTACATTGTTTCCTGAGATATGTCATTTGTCAAATTGCCTCACATCCAGGGGCCTGTGACCAATGCACTATTGCGTAGAGATGCATGAATGATATGTAAATTCTCTCTCAACCTCTTGGAGTGTGGTCATCAGAGCCTCTTTTGGAAGTACATGGAGGTGTTGACTAACTCGCAGGCAGGATTTACCAATGCCTCATATTAGTTATCCCAGGTGTGGCATTTCTACTGCTCAATGCCCATGTCATATTATATGAGGTCATGGACACAGGGGCGGCTCCACCATGTGGGCGGAGGAGCGTCACCCCACTGCTTTCTCGCAGTGCGAGAAGCAGAAACATAAAATGGTATTATAAATACCATTTTATGTTTCTGCTTCTCGCACTGCGAGGAAGCAGAAGAGTTTGATTGGGGGCGGGCGGGCGGGGTGGGCGTTCCTGCTCGAGGGCAAGGGAGGAGTGGCTTGCCCACTATTGAGGGTGCTGACTGTTTGGTCAGCCTGTTAGAATTTAAATGCATTAGTACCATATTATTCGCATTTTATTCGATACTATGTTAGCATTTATGTACCTAATTCATTATTAGTTCTCTCTGTGCGCATACGTAATCAAAAAGTGCAGACGTTATGTTAGTTATGTTGACATCTGTGCCACCATTTTAGCTCTCGAAGACGCCATTTTGTATTATAATCAAAACTGTTACTTGGTTATTTACGAGAAATGGCTCTTGCTGAGTTTCGTTTCTTCAATGTTGAATCTTGCTCATTAACGCATGCCTTTCCTATTACATGAAGGCCTTCTCCCACCTGTCTAGTAGGGAGGATAAGCCAGACGACCTTGGGCAGTCGATAGCTTGTGCCAGGCTGCGGAATCGAAACTTGTGCTCTGTACCCCCATTGTATTACAACAGCTACCAGTATTTTTCCATAGTAGGCGGGTCTTTGTGGGCTCCGCAACCTACATAATGTAACTGTATGTTTGCTAGAGTCAGTCCCTAGTCAGCCATCATAGGAGGCTGGTCAGACTGGACTCCACTGCAGTGTACTTTATGAATAAATTAGTTTGCTTGTGTTCTCTACTGCGTCATCGACTCTTCATTGAATGGAAGGCTAGAGGAGGTCGAGAGAGACCCGGGTGGCCCTAATCGGGTCACTTCCTTCAAGCCCTCTGGGGCCGACTAAACCAGTCATGCGCACTCTGCCATTTTTTCCATGCAGCCTACATGGAGAAAATGGCCTCCCCATAGGCGCCTGGCTGGGTGCCGTACCGACCAATCACAACGCTGACATTGCAGCATTGTGATTGGCTTAGGGGAGGGGAGGGAGGCTGCCTGCGGGTGCTTCCTGTTGCAGAGAAGACGACGCGGGCCGACGACGTGGGACTGGGCCGGCAAAGGGTAAGTTATTTTTTATTTTAAATTAGACCACCCCCCCGCGCAACCCTCCGCCCCCCCACGAGTCATGCCGGCCGCGACTGCATGGACATCACGTTTTCATTTTTATTTTGTACAGTTGATGAGATGGCCCAACTACCTGCAGCACAAACCCTTTGGCTGCCAGTTTACAGTACCACAATATGGATCTGTGATACAGGAAGGTCAGTCTCTAAGGCAAGAATTGTGTCCATGTATATAAGTTGTTCAAACATGTTTAAATGACTCATTAATGCAAAACCTTTACTATTAATTCAAAAGCTATAACGAAATGCTGTGAGCTCAGCTTGCTTTACTGACTGGTTCCAGTATAATTTTCAAAATGTAACAATTTGAGGTTATTAATAATGCTTCCAGAATACATCCTCATTCTATGCAACACATGCATACGCTTGAAAGCAACATTGGTGATTGCTTTCAAAATGTACGTAAAAATGTAACTTTGAAAAAGGTTTTAGCTAAACTATTTCGAAACTTAAATACCATTTCTCTGAGACATCATTTAGTAAAACATGTTTGATGCATGCTAATATAAAAAAATGTATAAGGGAGAATCATTGTAGAACCAATTTGGGCAACATTATGGAGAAAATGAAAATAAATTAGGGTCAAGATTCTTAATCTCTTCCTGTTAGCTGACACATCTGGTGCGTGAGCATCAGGTGCTTTCAGCTGAAGGGCTTTGCATCAAATGCCGTCGGAGAAAAATTTCATTTTCAGCATGCACTTAGGGTTCACTCCCGAGGTGGCTCATCAATTTCACACCTATAATCACAGAATCCTTGGTGGTATTCTTCAAGTTGCCCCAATTTCAGACATAATGAGCGATAGTCACACACCGGTCGTTAAGAATGCACCCAGCCACTATGTGGAAAGTACTAGGGCATTACAACATTTTACAATATTGTGGCCCTAGGAAAGACACAGCTGAGGCAGTCGTGGCCCAGAGCTATCATTGCAAAATTGCTAGGAGATTGCATCAAGATCGTCTAGAAGGCAGCCAGGCCAGTGCCCATGAGACTCATGGGCCCCTTGTCAGGAGCCAGGGTAAACAGGCCAGCAATATGGCAAACATGCCTCTGACCGACAACTGTCAAATAAGTAACTTAACTGTAGATATGGTTTTCCAACACTGGCATCTTTTATAGTTTAGACGTGTCCCTCCTCACTCCCCACAGTCAGTTGTCTACTTTTTGAGATTTCTTGTTTGGCTACAGGTGGTACAGAATCCCAGAAAAAAAGGCATGGGTGAAAGTATACTGAAGTGACGTTAAAAAAAGAGTTGCTTTTGTAGATCTGCTGCTTTACTACAGGATTCCGATCTTGATACGAGGGAATATTCAAGTAGGATCAATGTTCTTGCACTGTGCTGACAGCACACTGAGTCAGTCATCCTGACTGACTCAGTGTTTTACTCCAAGGTGCTCAACAACTTGACCCCACTGAATGCGCTCCTCTTGTTTTTTCCCCAGCAGACTACATGAGTGCTGGACTTGTGGAGGCCAAGTGTGTCCAACCCATTGTGAATGATATCTACTGCCCTCTTTCTTTCTGGGCTATGATTAGATCGACAAATGTTGGCTACTGGTTTAACTGTCCAGAAACACAGACTCTTTTGCTGCACTGCTGGAGAATTTGATGGACCCCTTCTCGAAAAACTGTTCAGTACCTATAAATGAATTCCTTCACTTCTCTTGAATGTATGGTGAGTATTCGCTCGTATGGACATTTTGGAAAAGCATTAGCTATGTCAATCATGTCATATGTGAGTACACAGTGATTGCAGAACATGGTTTGGGGTACCTTCTAGACGTGACAACCTGTGTCAGAACCCCTTTCAGAGGACCATGGGTGCAGATGTTACTGGGCCCAACTGTGGGGGTTGAGGCCTTTTACTCCTGTTGTCCCTGGCCCAACCTACTATGGACCCTGAGATACTGGGCCAAGTACCCTTTCTACACTTGACTCTCAGTGGTAGCTATGGTCGAGCAGTTCAAGGCCACCTCTGGGGGAAAGTGTGAATACAGGTCAGTGGACACGACTCATAACTCAAAGAGTGCACAGCAGTGTCCAAAATCAATGTCCAGTCAAATACTTATTTTCATAATAGAAAGAAGTATTTTATTTCTAACTCTAAGCATTCAAAGCAATGTTACAACATATACAAACGATAACACATATCCCCTTGAGATTGAGGCTCTAGTGTTTCATTAGGAAGTCCCTATCCCCATGCTCTTTGAAATGTGGTAGAGGTTAGTCCCCATTCACTGGTGTCTGAATCGAGGGAATGCTGACAAGTAGGCCTTAACTCAAGAGTCCACTCCAACTCTTCATAAAATAGTCAAAAGTGTCTTGATGCCGCAGCGCACTCAGAAGCGCCCGTAACAAGTCTTACCCGCTCCAGCAGTGAGGAAGCGTGCAGTGACCCTGCAAGTGCCCGGACCACAGGCACTCGTACTGCTCTGGTCCTGTTCTGAAAGTTGGTTGCATGTGGCTATCTCCTGAGTATACGCGGCCAGCTCCAGCAGCGATCAGAGGTGCTGCTGTGCTTCTCCTGCACTGTAAGTCTTGTGCTCCCCACACCGGCAGGGGGAGAGGATTCCTATGCATCCGGCTGGAGGTTCGAGTGATGCGGTGATGATCACACTGTGTCTTCCTTGGTTTCACAGGGCAACTCTGGCTCAATCCTCATTGATTTGTGGTGAACTCTGGGTCACGGCTCATAGTTCTCGAGTGATGGCCTGATCTTTGCAACCACTCTGATATCGGCAGCCCCTCTTGGCATACGGGGTTGCTGTAGCACTACCGGCCAAGGCACCGGTCCTCACCACATGGTAGTCTGTACCACTGCAGCCCCTTCTAGTATATAGGGTTGCTGCTAGGCTCCTCACAAGCTTCGGCCCTTTGTATCTGGCAATAACTCTCACGGCGGCCCCTCCTGGCATACAGGGTTGTCACTACAAGCACAGCATGACTTCACTCGTCCCGCGTGTCGTTGTGCTCATAGCTGTCTTCACGACGGCTTCCTCCTGGCATACAGGGGTCACCGACAGGAATCTGCATGTGGGCAACAACCTGATTGGGATAGTTAAAATGCCTCTAATGCTCTGGTAAATGGCCCTGTGGCTCCCAGTTGACGCCATTACCCCCCAGAAATGACTTCACAAAGCCATATATGGTGCCACCCTGGCACTCTGTGTTGTATTTTCCTATATTTTTCTCACCCTTCTATGTGGATCTGCTCCAGATTTAAAAAATGTACCAATAAACTGATTATTTTGCAGTGTTTTAGGGACTATATCACAGAAGAAGAGGTGCAGGGGCGGTGCGTCCATTGGGGCGCTGGGGCGTTGCCCCACCTGGCCACATGGCCCCAAGTCGCACCGCACGCAAGCAAAATAGCAAACTTTAAAGTACTCGCGAGTCGCTCCGCTCAGGCAGGCATTCAATCGGCGCTGAAGGGGGTGGGGGCGGGGCTGGCTGCGGCAGCAAGGAGGGTGACTGACAGCAGCGCTTACTAAAGCACAGCTGCAATAGTGCGCATGCTCGATTTTGGGCTGGTCATTTTAATGACCAGCCCGAACATGCGCACTACAGCCACCTCCTAAGGACCAGGAGAGCGAGGGGGGAGTCGGGACCCGAGAGGTCGAGGGTTGCTTCATGCAGCAACCCCCGGTCTCTAATGGGCGGGGCGTCTCTGTGCCCTAGCCAATCCTGGCGCTGCTAATACAGCGCCAGGATTGGCTGCCTGAGACACCGCGCAGCCTGAGGGGCCAGGGCTGTTGTTCAGAAGGCGCGGGACCGGCACAAGACAGAGCAGAACAGAAGGCGCCAAGCAGCCCCCAATGCAGGACCCCAGCCCAGGAACAGAGGCGGCGCAGACCAGGTAAGTTGTGTTTTTATTTTATTGTAAACTCCCCCGCGCGACCCCCCCCAGTATTGCGAGCCGCGACTGGCTACAGGGCTGTGCAAATTACATCGGATGTGGAAAATTGTTTAACATTTAAGCGCCTAATGTCTGTGGCTAGTTCAGTCCTTATCGCCGGGTCAGTGTAAACCGCCTGATGTGGAGGGCAGACAGACCAGCTACTTTTACTTTCAAGCCACTGCATTCAGATCGACAATGTCTGAGGGGACAAGTTCAGATCCTTCAATGCCAAAATACAGCAGCTTTAATAGCTGCGATTTTCCCTGGAAACTGGGATTAAGACCCCTCTAGCCTTAGGTATGGGTCTTGCGTTACCTGTCGCTTTCTTTTTAAAAAAATTTTTTTACACACCAACCAAAGACCGGTACATATAATATACAGTTGCTGTGAGAAATGCCCATTTGAATGTAGACATGCCTTTCACATAATGCCATTCACCCCTTGGCAAGATGGGGGTCCATGCGAGAAATCATCATTATACATTTCCTGGGGCTAATGAAAGGTCCAGTTAAGCGTCGGGTGCAAGCTAACAGTGTGCAGGGAGCGGGGGACTGAGAGACCCAGAGCATGACCCCTAGGGGGGAGAAGCCAGCACCTCCGCCGTCAACTGAGCCATCAGCGCCTGTCTGTCCCTCCGGAGTTCCACCGTTGGTGAGATACAGATGTCCCCTCTGTATTTGTTCCATTTCCCCACTTCTGATCAAACTTTTGGGGCAGCCTCTACTCTTGAATACTGATTTTTCCGCCACCATGGCAGTATCCATGTCTTTTGCCCAATCAGCCAGGCGTGGAACTGTGGCCACCCCCAATGTTGTGCAATATTCCGCTTTGCTATAATGAAACCCATAGAGGCCCATGTCTGTTCAGCCTGCGTGAGATCGGACGCCCCCCATATGTTAAGTAGGCACAAGTGGGGTGATAGCTCAAGGGATTTACCTCCCGCCCTCCCAAGTTGACGGGCGATTTTCACCCAGTAGTCGTGTATGTGTGGGCAGTCCCATAGAATATGGAAGAAAGTACCCTCCTGATTGCAGTGCCGGAGGCAAAGGGGATCGGGGCGTCTACCCAGTCGGAACAGGAGTTTGGCGTCGAAATATGCCCGATGAAGGATCTTGAGTTGGAGCAAGCGCATAGGGATGGCTATTTCTCGGGGTGAGGCTAAAGCATCCCGCCACATGTCGTCCTCTATATCACCCAGATCTCTTTCCCACCCCTCCCTAAGTTTCAACATCGGGTCGGGGTGATTGTTGATCAATTTTTTGTAGGTGAGCGAGATGGCCTTACGGTCCATGGGATCCAGCAACAAGCGGTCCTCCAGAGGGGACGAATCGGGGAGAGGACCGTCCCGAGGCGGGGCTGAGGACACCGCGTGAGTAATCTGTAAATACCTGAACGTCTCCGACGGAGCAAGTTGATATTTAGCTTGGAGCTCCGGGAACGATGCCAGCCTCCCTGAACCCAGATATCCCTGATCGTGGAGATTCCGATCAAGTCCCACCTGTCGAACCCCGGGCAGGTGCTGAGATGACCTAAGATTTCGGGCTCCCACAGGGGAGTAGCCTTCGTCAGGCACCCACGCCAACCCAACCTCTTAGTGACTTCATGCCAAACCTCCACCGTGCGTGCCGTGGGACCTGTCAGATTAAGTTTGCGGGGATTGGTGTATAGCGCTCTGTTGTAACCGCCCCGTCCCAGGAGCCAGTGATCAGTGCGGCAATTAGGCTTGTCGCGGGACTCAAACACCCAGCGGTTGACCACCACCAATTGGGACGCCTGGTAATACAGTCTAAGATCCGGTAGAGCGATGCCCCCATCATACCAACCCATGGTAAGTTTAGTCATTGCGATGCGCGGCGCGCAGCCCTCCCAGAACAGTCCCCGCAGTATTCCATCGATCTGAGAGAAGTAAGAATCCGGGATCGGGATAGGTGTGTTCTGTAAAGCATAGAGAAAGCGCGGGAGCGCTAGCATTTTGAAAAGGGACGCGCGGCCGAGAAGGGTTAACGGGAGAGAGCGCCAATGCACCACATCCGATTTAAAGCGCTGAAGAGGTCCGAGTAAGTTGAATTCGAAAAAGAGGTCAGGGTCAGGAGTGACGAAAATGCCCAAGTACCGAAAACCCTGATGCGCCACTGGGATATTAAATCCCCGGGGATTCGCCGGGGGGGAACCCCATAGCGCATACATCTGGGACTTAGACCAATTTATTTGATATCCAGAGTGAGCGCCGAATATGTGAAAGATGTGGAGAACCCGTCGCAGCGACCAAGCAGGGGAGGCCAGGTATAAGAGGATATCATCGGCGTACAGGGAGATACGGTCTTCGTGAGCTCTCGTCCACTTGAGTCCCCGTATTGCCGGATCACCTCGGACCCATACCGCGAGCGGCTCCAAGACAAGGGCGAAAAGCAGTGGCAACAGGGGGCAACCCTGTCTCGTGCCTCGATGAAGCGAGAAAGTAGCGGAGCGGTGATTATTGACAACAACGTGAGCCGTGGGGTATGTATACAGTAGCCGAATCCAACGAATGAATTTGGGTCCAAGCCCCAAACGGGCCAGAACGGCGAAAAGAAAGTCCCACTCGATGGTATCAAATGCCATCGAGGTGTCCAGCGATAAAAGAATCGCGTCTTCCTCGATGGTGTGAAGCCTGCCAAGGACCCCATGTACCCGGCGTAAATTCCGAGCCGTATTCCTCCCCGGCATGAACCCAGACTGATCGGGATGGACCAAGTCAGAGATAAAGTGGAGAAGACGGTTCGCAAGAAGTTTGGCCAGAATCTTAGCCTCAACTGTCAACAGGGATATGGGGCGATACGATGTGCACTCCTCAAGAGGTTTGTTCGGCTTATAAATGACCACTATAGCGGCAGTGCGGATCTCTGCGGGTAACACACCGGACTCGAAGCATTCGGTATAGAGATTAAGCAAATGGGGGGCCAATAGTGTGGACATAGGCTTAAATAACTCAATGGGAAGCCCGTTAGGACCCATAGCCTTCCCGGAGCAAACATCCTGTATGGCCTTCTGAACCTCCGTCACTGTGATGTCTGCCTCCAAGGTCTCTCTGTCCTGCGGTGAAATAGTGGGGATATCGAGCGTAGCCAGCAGATCAGGAGACAGGGAGGCCTGAGAAGTGGGGGAACTAGTATATACCTCCTCGTAGTGACTAGCAAATGTGTCAGCTATGCGTTGGGGGTCGGTAATTAGGGTACCCTCCGATGTTGCAATCGCGCGGACCCATCTAGCGGCCTGTTCCCTCCACTCCAGCCACGCCAAAAGTTTTCCCGTCCATTCCCCCTGCTCATAAATCCTGTGTCGAGAGGCTAGCAAACGCGCTGTCCCCTCCTCAAAGAGAAGCTGACGATAGTCCTGTAGCCTGAGTGCCAGACTATGGCGTAGAGCGAGGTCCGGATCCCGGGAGACCGACTCCTCCAAACTCGAGACCTCAGCCTCTAATTCCAATACTCTCTTAGTCCGCTCCGCCCTGTATCCTACCATGAGCGATAAAGCCCTGCCCTTAATGACTGCTCCAAAGGCCCCCCACAATGTCGCAGCGGAGTCGACTGTACCAACATTTTCTGCGAAATAAAATTCAGCGTCCCTGCGGAGGGCATCTTTGATTTGCGGGATTTTCAGCGCCCATGGGTATATGGAAATAAAGCATGGGCGTCCCCCAGTGTGAGAGCCCAGAGTTGCAAGGACGGGGGAGTGGTCGGAGATACCACGAGCAAGGCAGCCGGACCTTGTGAAAAGCCGAACATCCTGGGCATGAGTGAAGAGATAGTCTATCCTCGACTGACTACCGTGCACCCCGGATTGGAACGTGAAGCGATGGGTGAAACAACCGCCAAATATCCACCACCCCCCAGAGCATTAGCAAATTCGGACAATTGTGAACCTCTCAGCGGGTCACCTCGGGGAGGGAGGCGGTCCAGAGAACCGTCCATCGTGAGATTGAAGTCCCCACCCAACACCAACACCCCGAACGGCAGGTCCAGCAACAGGGTCCCTATGTCGTGCAGCGTCAAGCGCTGTAGTCCGGGGGGGCGTAAACGGAGACAGCATTGACAACACGCCCTTCCCAGGTGCCCGAGACCGCAGCATATCTGCCCTGGGGGTCAGTCCAGGAGTTGTGGATAATGTAGGGGCAGCCCCTCCGAATAGAATCCCCACCCCTCTGGAGCCCGAAGTGAAGCCAGAGTGAGCCACCATTTTGTACCCTTTCCTGTTCAGGGCGCCACAGGAGTTACCAATCAGGTGTGTCTCCTGCAGTAACACCAGGTCAAGCTCGTTACGCTTAGAGTACTGCAATACAATGCCTCTCTTAATTTTATCGCCCAATCCATTAACATTCCAGGTGGACAAATTAAGTGTCAGACCACGTGTCATCACGTCCAACTAGTGGGAGCTAAGTAATATCGGATAGTCAAGCGTGGGTGTGCGAAGTCAAGGTGGGAGCCCCATGTACCAATGGTAAGTGAATGGAATAGGATACTAGAGAAATGGACCATATCAGGCGAACCTAGAAGCAAGCCAGGAAGAAATGAAGAGATGGTATGACCAGAATGCCACTCTGGTCGAATTTCAACCTGGGCAAAAAGTGTGGGTCATGGACCCAGTGGCACCTTGTGCCTTGCAGGACAAGTGGACTGGGCCATATGAGGTAAAGGAGCGCAAAAGTGACGTCACCTACCTGGTGGATTTGCAAGCTCCAAGGAACCCTTTGAGGGTCCTTCACGTGAACCGCCTCAAGCCCCACTTCGAGAGGTCCGAAGTGAGTATGCTCTTGGCGACAGATGATGGGGTGGAAGAGGAGAGTGAGCCTCTCCCTGACCTCCTGTCTACCAAGGAGCATGATGGGTCAGTAGAGGGTGTGATCCTCTCCCCTACTCTGACTCAGGAGCAGCAGGGGGACTGTCACCAGTTGTTGGGACAGTTCGCCCCACTGTTCTCTCTGACCCCCGGTGTTACTCACTGGTGTACCCATGACGTGGACACTGGTGACAGCCCTCCTGTGAAGCACAAGATTTACAGGTTGACTGACCGGGTCAGAGCCAGCATCAAGGAGGAGGTCTCTAAGATGTTGGCGTTAGGGGTGATTGAGCCCTCCAACAGTCCTTGGGCCAGCCCAGTGGTCTTGGTCCCAAAGGCTGCTGCGCCCGGTGCCACTCCAGAACTCCGGTTTTGTGTGGACTACCTTGGGCTCAATGCCGTCACCAGGACTGACGCGCACCCCATTCCCAGAGCTGATGAGCTCATTGATCGGTTGGGAGCTGCCCGGTTCCTCAGCACGTTTGATTTGACGTCTGGGTACTGGCAGATTGCCTTAACCGATGGGGCCAAGGAGAGATCAGCATTCTCAACCCCAGAAGGTCATTACCAATTCCGGGTGATGCCCTTTGGGTTGAAGAATGCCCCTGCCACCTTTCAGAGGTTGGTCAATCAGGTGTTGGCTGGGCTGGAGGATTTCAGTGCCGCCTACCTGGATGACATTGCTGTGTTCAGTTCCAGCTGGGAAGAACATTTACAGCACCTTGAGAAAGTGTTGAGGGCTCTGCAAGGTGCAGGCCTCACGATCAAGGCCAGTAAGTGCCAGATCGGGCAGGGTTCTGTGGTGTACTTGGGACACCAGGTAGGAAGCGGCCAGGTGGCGCCCCTACAACCCAAGATTGACACCATTCTGGCTTGGGAGCCCCCCAAGACCCAGACAGAGGTGAGAGCCTTCTTAGGTCTCACCGGCTACTATAGGAGATTTGTTAAAGGCTATGGCACCATCGTTGTCCCCTTAACAGAGCTGACCTCTAAGAGGCAGCCCAGGAAAGTGATCTGGACTGAGTCCTGCCAGAAAGCTTTTGATGCCCTGAAGGCAGCCATGTGCACGGCGCCCGTGCTCAAGGCACCTGACTTCTCCAAGGAATTCGTCGTGCAGACTGACGCTTCAGAGCATGGTGTGGGAGCGGTGCTCTCACAACTGAACGAAGAGGGCCTGGATCAGCCTGTAGTCTTCCTTAGCAGGAGACTACTTCCCAGGGAACAGAGGTGGAGTGCCATAGAAAGGGAAGCTTTTGCTGTGGTCTGGGCGCTGAAGAAGTTGAGACCATACCTGTTTGGGACTCACTTCCGGGTTCAGACAGACCACAGGCCCCTCAGATGGTTGATGCAAATGAGGGGTGAGAATCCCAAACTGCTGAGGTGGTCCATCTCCCTACAGGGAATGGACTTTACGGTGGAACACCGTCCTGGTACAGAACACGCCAATGCAGATGGTCTGTCCAGGTTCTTCCGCCTTAGTGAAGAGAACTCCAATGGGGTTGGGTAGTTCTCCCTACTTTCAGCTGGAGGGGACATGTGTTAGACTTGGCATCTTTTGGCGTGTTTCCCCTGACTTTTTGCTTTCTGACCTCCCGGTTTTGACTCTGTTTTTGCTGGTGTAATGATTCTGCGCACTTTCCTCACTGCTGTCCAGTGGGAAAGTGCAAGTGCTCCTGTATAAAATGTGTTATGGATTGGCGTTTCCATGATTGGCCTATTTGGTTTATGTGTCAGTCCCTTGTAAAGTGCACTGTGAGTGCCAGGGCCTATAGACCAAATGCTGTTGGTGGGCTGCAGCACTGGATTGTGCCACCCACGCAAACAGCCCGTAAAGTGTAACTCGGGCCTGCCATTGCAGAGCCTGTGCGCAGCCTATGACTGCCATGTCGACTTGGCAAGTGCGCACACTTGCAAGTCCCTAAACCTTCCCTTTTCTACATGTTAGTCACCCCTAAGGTAGGCCCAAGGTACCCCTGTGGGCAGGGTGCGTTGTATGCGAAAGGTAGGACATGCCCTGGTGTGTGTGGCATGTCCTGATAGTGAATAACAGCCTAGTTCGTTTTTCACTATTGCAAGGCTACCTGTTCCCCATAGGCCAGAACGGGCAGTTTTGATTATTACAGCTTATAATCCTAACTGACCCCGGGAACATGGTAGAAATTCGAGTTTAGTATGCCTGGACTCAGAATGATAAAATGCATCTTTTAGTGAAGTTGGTTTTAACATTCTGTGTTTGAAAATACCACTTTTAGAAAGTGGGTATTTTCTTGTCTAACCATCCAAGCCTGCCTCTGCGAGGTTGTGTATTCCTTGTCTGGAGAGTGAGTGACAAGGGCTGGGGGATGCCAGGAGACAGGGTGAGTCAGCACAGGGCTGAATAGCAAGATCTACATGTAGATGGGTGGGAGGGGTTGCACCTGGGCCCTGAATAGGACAGTGCCTTCCCTCCACAATGCTGGCTCCACCTCCTGTGGTGCGTCTGATGTCCCTGGCCTACTCACTGAAAGAAGGGATGGAGACTTGTCAACAAAGTGCTCCAGAACTGGTTTGGACTAGGCAAAGGCCTCTCTGCCTTCAGAGAACAAAGGAATTTGGGATATAAATATTGGGGCCCTGACCCCATGAATTTAGATCTCGCTGGAATCAAGGAACCTGCCAAGACGAAGAGCTGGAAGAGCTGCCAGGAGGAGTACTGCCCCTTTGCTGTGTTGTTGCTTTGTTGGGTTGGCCTGCAGCTGCTGCTTCTGCCTTGGGCAGTGAAAGTGACTGAACTTTCTACAAACTTGTGCTGAGTATCTCCAAGGGCCTGGAACCGAGCTGGCCTCCTGTTAAGAAGTCTCAGGGACTGCAAAGACTTCACAAGCCTCTGGGTACCGCTTCTGGAATGCTGTTTCAGTTGCCACAGAGGAAGGGAACTGCAACCGACTCCGTCAACTGAATCCATCCCTGGCCGGTGACCTGTTTGCACCGCAGACCGCATCGCCCGGCTTCGCATCGCAACCCTGGCCTCACCGTGGGCGATGTCCGACGCCGCCAACACCGAGCCGCTGCTTGCACCATGACCTGTGGGCACCGCAGTTCGCATCGCATCGCTTCACCGAACCAGCCGGACCCGACCGACGCGGACGCTGCAACTGGCTCAAGAGTCGTGACCGCATCGTATTTGGGGCACCGCTCGCACGTTTGCGACGCACCGCTCCGACTCGCACCGCTGTCCGACGCCAGCTCCCGCACTCCGGCTTGGTCGCCTGCATCGCAACCTGTCAGCACCGCATCGAGCATCGTCTCACCCTGCATCGCACGCCTTGGACTCACCGACTCCGTCTGCACGACGCTCATCGAGCCGCTGCCTGCACCGCATCGAGGGACACCGCACCTTGCATCGCTCCGTCTTGCACCGCAACCGCGATGGACGCCGACCGGCTCATACACTCCGTACCAGCCACAACGAGAAAGGTACTGTGACCGAGTCTGTTCACGACTCTGCTGGCCCTTATCGACGCGGTCGGCTGGAACTGTTAGACTCTGTGGTAGACTCGGACGGAGCTACCGACTCGTACGAACTTTGTTTTTGAACTATTCCTGCAAAGAAGAAGTTACCTTATCAAGCATTCGTTTTGACAGTATAGTATTGTGGATTTTTGTCGTAATTGGTCTTGTCTAGAGTATATAAAATATTGGTTATTTTTCTAAACTGGTGTGGTGTCCGTTTGTAGTGCTTACACTGTATTACTGTTGGTTATGTGCAAATGCTTTACACACTGCCTCTGAATTAAGCCTGACTGCTCGTGCCAAGCTACCACGAGGGTGAGCAGGGGTTACTTCACGAGTGTAACACCCTTACCCTGACTAGGAAGAAGGGTCCCTACTTGGACAAAGGTGCAAGCCCTTGCCAACTAGAGATCCCATTTCTAACATTGGTTGTCAGCGGTGAGGATAGGACTTGTGTTTGCACTTGACTTACAGTGATTGGTATGCACTACTACCATATCGCAGACCATTATGTACCACATACTGGTTCTTTTTCTTTTGGCCTATTTTTGATCTTGCCAGTTTTCAACTCACTACTTTTGTCATGCCTGACACAGCTGCATCATCCGTTGCATCTCTGGAAGTTATCTTTGAGGAGGATAGGTTGGAAACCTACGCCGTAAAGGAACTACGAGCAATTTGTAAAAACCTGAAAGTCCAAATTAAAGGCCTCACAAGGAAGGAGGAGCTACAGAAGGCGCTGAGGGCCTGGGTAGCAGCCAGACATGCCAGTGGGCAGCCTGGTAATCTCAGTGAGGAGGTGGAGGAGCCTATTTCCAGGGTGGATATGCTTTTGGGTAGGGGGGAACCCGCCAGGTCAGGCAGCAGCAGTCTGTCCCCAGAGGAGCTGGAGGACAGGCGGGAGGCAAGGCAGTTTGAGCTGCAGAAGCTCAGGCTGGAGAGTGAGCGGGAGGAGAAGAGATTGGCCATAGAGGAGAGGAAGATGCTCTTAGAGCATGAGAGAGAACTGAAGGAGCTAGAACTTAGGAGTAAGTCAGGCTCAGATGGTGGCAGCAATTCGTCCAGGAAGGCAGACAGGATTGTGCACATTCCCAAGAATGTAGGCAAGGAGTTCAAGAAGGGGGATGACATACAAAGGTGGTTTCAGGGTTATGAGGCAGCCATACACATGAATGGGGTCCCTGAGGAGAATTGGGGAGCAGGATTGTGGCCACTTTTCCCGGAAGAAGCAAGGGATGCTCTGATAGCTTTGGGTAAGGGGTATCACCTCACCTATGCTGACATGAAGGATGCCCTTCTCACTAAGTATGGTCTTACTCCTGAAAAGTACAGGGATCAGTTCAGGTCCAGTAAGAAGTCTGATGCCAACACTTGGTTGGAATGTGTGGATGTGTTCTGCAGGTCGCTGGATGGTTGGGTGAAGGGCAGTAGTGTAACAGATTTTCAGGGGCTCTACAACTTGATTGCATGGGAGCACTTGTCTAGTCTATGTTTTGCAGATCTGCGCCAGCACCTAGTTGATAGTAAGCTAACTGACCCCAGGAAGCTTGCTATGGAAGCGGACCACTGGGTGAGTACCAGGGTCCACAAGAAAGCGTTTGGGGGAGACTCAGCCAAAGGTGGGCAGGGTCCCCAGCAGAAAGGTGGGGGGACAAGGATAAAGCACAGGAGTTCTCTAAAGGGCCCCAAACTAGTACCCAGGGTAAAGGTTCCCAGCCCCCGGTGATAAGAAGAAAGGGGTCTCTACAGGGAAGCCTGTTGAGACCGGCCCCGCAAGTGTTATGCATGTGACCAGGTATGTCACTTTAAGGGGGACCCCAAGTGCCCAAAGGGGACACAGCCACCCACCGGTGGACAGTCCAAAGTGTTGGCTAGTGTAGTGCTTGGGGAGGAGGGGTGCCCACAGGAGGGTGGGGATCCCGCAGAAATGACCCATGTCTCACTAGGGGACAGTGAGATGGTCCCAGGAAACCAGGTGCCCCCTAACACAAAGAAATATAGCACCTGGGTGACCATTAATGGGAACAGGGTAGAGGCTCTCAGAGACACTGGAGCCAGTGTGACCTCAGTCCGGTGTCACCTGGTGTCTGAGAAGCAAGTAGTCCCCGGGGCATTCCACCAAGTAGTTGCTGTAGACAACTCAGAGCGCCAATGTATGGTGGCGCAGGTTCCCTTTGAATGGGGGGGGTCTCAGGTCCCTTGAGGGTGGTTGTGAGCCCTACCATGCCTGTAGATTGTCTGCTAGGAAATGACCTGGAGCAGTCCTTATGGAAGGAGGTTGAGCTCAGGTCAAACTTGGAGATGCTTGGGTTGCCAGAGTGGGCATGCGTGTCTACTCGGTCAATGGCAGCCAAAAAGGGTGATCAAGAGGACTTGGAGCCTGGAACAGTGGCCCAAGTCCCTGCCAAGAGAAAGGGCAGGGGGCGCGGGAAACCGGCCCCCGAAGTTCCCACGGACCGGGAGGAGGCGGACCTCGAGGGGGACGGCCCCGGTGCCTACAGGGGAGCAGGTAGCCGAACTGGGAGACATCTCTGAGCTGACCCATTGGCAGCAAGAAGGGGATCCCACCAGGGAGGAGTTCTGCAGGGAGCAGAACGAGTGCCCTACTCTGGAGGGTCTGCGGCGGCAGGCTGCAGACCAGGCAGCTGGTAATCAGTCCGGGTCACATCTGATCTACTGGGAGAGTGGTCTCCTATACAGTGAGCCTAAGGTTGCTGAGCCTGGGTCAGCCTGTGTGCTGGTGGTACCCCAGCGCTTCAGGACCTTCCTACTGGGTCTGGCTCATGACGTGCCTTTGGCAGGACATTTGGGGCAGGACAAGACCTTTGACAGGCTTGTCACCCACTTCTTTTGGCCCCAAATGCGAAGGCAGTCAGATGCACACTGTAGGTCTTGCCAAACTTGCCAGGCAAGTGGTAAGAGTGGGAGGAAGGTCAAAGCTCCTCTCCAACCTTTTCCTGTTGTTGGAACACCCTTTGAAAGGGTAGGGATGGATATTGTGGGGCCACTGGACCCCAAGACAGCCATGGGCAACAGGTACATCCTGGTCTTGGTGGACCATGCCACCCGGTACCCGGAGGCAATCCCTCTCAGGACAACGACGGCGCCAGTGGTGGGCCAGGCGTTAATGGGGATCTTTTCCCATGTGGGATTCCCCAGAGAGGTGGTTTCTGATAGGGGGACCAATTTCATATCCAAGTATATGACATCCCTGTGGAAGGAGTGTGGTGTAACCTACAAGTTCACCATTCCTTACCACCCACAAGGAAACGGTCTGGTGGAGAGATTCAACCAGACCTTGAAAGGCATGATCAAGGGTCTAACAGAACCCATGAGGCGTAAGTGGGACGTCCTCTTGCCATGCCTACTCTTTGCATACAGGGAGGTGCCTCAGAAGTCTCTTGGGTACAGCCCCTTTGAGCTCCTGTATGGCCACCCTGTCAGAGGACCTCTGAGTTTGGTAAAGGAAGGCTGGGAGGCAGCTCCCAGGAAAACTCCCCAGGATGTATTTAGCTACATGCTGGTCTTTAGAAACCAAACTGCCCGCTTCAGGAAACTCGCTCAGGCGAACCTAGAAGCAAGCCAGGAAGAAATGAAGAGATGGTATGACCAGAATGCCACTCTGGTCGAATTTCAACCTGGGCAAAAAGTGTGGGTCATGGACCCAGTGGCACCTTGTGCCTTGCAGGACAAGTGGACTGGGCCATATGAGGTAAAGGAGCGCAAAAGTGACGTCACCTACCTGGTGGATTTGCAAGCTCCAAGGAACCCTTTGAGGGTCCTTCACGTGAACCGCCTCAAGCCCCACTTCGAGAGGTCCGAAGTGAGTATGCTCTTGGCGACAGATGATGGGGTGGAAGAGGAGAGTGAGCCTCTCCCTGACCTCCTGTCTACCAAGGAGCATGATGGGTCAGTAGAAGGTGTGATCCTCTCCCCTACTCTGACTCAGGAGCAGCAGGGGGACTGTCACCAGTTGTTGGGACAGTTCGCCCCACTGTTCTCTCTGACCCCCGGTGTTACTCACTGGTGTACCCATGACGTGGACACTGGTGACAGCCCTCCTGTGAAGCACAAGATTTACAGGTTGACTGACCGGGTCAGAGCCAGCATCAAGGAGGAGGTCTCTAAGATGTTGGCGTTAGGGGTGATTGAGCCCTCCAACAGTCCTTGGGCCAGCCCAGTGGTCTTGGTCCCAAAGGCTGCTGCGCCCGGTGCCACTCCAGAACTCCGGTTTTGTGTGTACTACCTTGGGCTCAATGCCATCACCAGGTCTGACGCGCACCCCATTCCCAGAGCTGATGAGCTCATTGATCGGTTGGGAGCTGCCCGGTTCCTCAGCACGTTTGATTTGACGTCTGGGTACTGGCAGATTGCCTTAACCGATGGGGCCAAGGAGAGATCAGCATTCTCAACCCCAGAAGGTCATTACCAATTCCGGGTGATGCCCTTTGGGTTGAAGAATGCCCCTGCCACCTTTCAGAGGTTGGTCAATCAGGTGTTGGCTGGGCTGGAGGATTTCAGTGCCGCCTACCTGGATGACATTGCTGTGTTCAGTTCCAGCTGGGAAGAACATTTACAGCACCTTGAGAAAGTGTTGAGGGCTCTGCAAGGTGCAGGCCTCACGATCAAGGCCAGTAAGTGCCAGATCGGGCAGGGTTCTGTGGTGTACTTGGGACACCAGGTAGGAAGCGGCCAGGTGGCGCCCCTACAACCCAAGATTGACACCATTCTGGCTTGGGAGCCCCCAAGACCCAGACAGAGGTGAGAGCCTTCTTAGGTCTCACCGGCTACTATAGGAGATTTGTTAAAGGCTATGGCACCATCGTTGCCCCCTTAACAGAGCTGACCTCTAAGAGGCAGCCCAGGAAAGTGATCTGGACTGAGTCCTGCCAGAAAGCTTTTGATGCCCTGAAGGCAGCCATGTGCACGGCGCCCGTGCTCAAGGCACCTGACTTCTCCAAGGAATTCGTCGTGCAGACTGACGCTTCAGAGCATGGTGTGGGAGCGGTGCTCTCACAACTGAACGAAGAGGGCCTGGATCAGCCTGTAGTCTTCCTTAGCAGGAGACTACTTCCCATGGAACAGAGGTGGAGTGCCATAGAAAGGGAAGCTTTTGCTGTGGTCTGGGCGCTGAAGAAGTTGAGACCATACCTGTTTGGGACTCACTTCCGGGTTCAGACAGACCACAGGCCCCTCAGATGGTTGATGCAAATGAGGGGTGAGAATCCCAAACTGCTGAGGTGGTCCATCTCCCTACAGGGAATGGACTTTACGGTGGAACACCGTCCTGGTACAGAACACGCCAACGCAGATGGTCTGTCCAGGTTCTTCCGCCTTAGTGAAGAGAACTCCAATGGGGTTGGGTAGTTCTCCCTACTTTCAGCTGGAGGGGACATGTGTTAGACTTGGCATCTTTTGGCGTGTTTCCCCTGACTTTTTGCTTTCTGACCTCCCGGTTTTGACTCTGTTTTTGCTGGTGTAATGATTCTGCGCACTTTCCTCACTGCTGTCCAGTGGGAAAGTGCAAGTGCTCCTGTATAAAATGTGTTATGGATTGGCGTTTCCATGATTGGCCTATTTGGTTTATGTGTCAGTCCCTTGTAAAGTGCACTGTGAGTGCCAGGGCCTATAGACCAAATGCTGTTGGTGGGCTGCAGCACTGGATTGTGCCACCCACGCAAACAGCCCGTAAAGTGTAACTCGGGCCTGCCATTGCAGAGCCTATGCGCAGCCTGGGGCTGCCATGTCGACTTGGCAAGTGCGCACACTTGCAAGTCCCTAAACCTTCCCTTTTCTACATGTTAGTCACCCCTAAGGTAGGCCCAAGGTACCCCTGTGGGCAGGGTGCGTTGTATGCGAAAGGTAGGACATGCCCTGGTGTGTGTGGCATGTCCTGATAGTGAATAACAGCCTAGTTCGTTTTTCACTATTGCAAGGCTACCTGTTCCCCATAGGCCAGAACGGGCAGTTTTGATTATTACAGCTTATAATCCTAACTGACCCCGGGAACATGGTAGAAATTCGAGTTTAGTATGCCTGGACTCAGAATGATAAAATGCATCTTTTAGTGAAGTTGGTTTTAACATTCTGTGTTTGAAAATACCCCTTTTAGAAAGTGGGTATTTTCTTGTCTAACCATCCAAGCCTGCCTCTGCGAGGTTGTGTATTCCTTGTCTGGAGTGTGAGTGACAGGGGCTGGGGGATGCCAGGAGACAGGGTGAGTCAGCACAGGGCTGAATAGCAAGATCTACATGTAGATGGGTGGGAGGGGTTGCACCTGGGCCCTGAATAGGACAGTGCCTTCCCTCCACAATGCTGGCTCCACCTCCTGTGGTGCGTCTGATGTCCCTGGCCTACTCACTGAAAGAAGGGATGGAGACTTGTCAACAAAGTGCTCCAGAACTGGTTTGGACTAGGCAAAGGCCTCTCTGCCTTCAGAGAACAAAGGAATTTGGGATATAAATATTGGGGCCCTGACCCCATGAATTTAGATCTTGCTGGAATCAAGGAACCTGCCAAGACGAAGAGCTGGAAGAGCTGCCAGGAGGAGTACTGCCCCTTTGCTGTGTTGTTGCTTTGTTGGGTTGGCCTGCAGCTGCTGCTTCTGCCTTGGGCAGTGAAAGGACTGAACTTTCTACAAACTTGTGCTGAGTATCTCCAAGGGCCTGGAACCGAGCTGGCCTCCTGTTAAGAAGTCTCAGGGACTGCAAAGACTTCACAAGCCTCTGGGTACCGCTTCTGGAACGCTGTTTCAGTTGCCACAGAGGAAGGGAACTGCAACCGACTCCGTCAACCGAATCCATCCCTGGCCGGTGACCTGTTTGCACCGCAGACCGCATCGCCCCGCTTCGCATCGCAACCCTGGCCTCACCATGGGCGACGTCCGACGCCGCCAACACCGAGCCGCTGCTTGCACCGTGACCTGTGGGCATCGCTTCACCGAACCAGCCGGACCCGACCGACGCGGATGCTGCAACTGGCTCAAGAGTCGTGACCGCATCGCATTTGGGGCACCGCTCGCACGTTTGCGACGCACCGCTCCGACTCGCACCGCTGTCCGACGCCAACTCCCGCACTCCGGCTTGGTCGCCTGCATCGCAACCTGTCAGCACCGCATCGAGCATCGTCTCACCCTGCATCGCACGCCTTGGACTCACCGACTCCGTCTGCACGACGCTCATCGAGCCGCTGCCTGCACCGCATCGAGGGAGACCGCACCTTGCATCGCTCCGTCTTGCACCGCAACCGCGACGGACGCCGACCGGCTCGTACACTCCGTACCAGCCACAACGAGAAAGGTACTGTGACCGAGTCTGTTCACGACTCTGCTGGCCCGTATCGACGCGGTCGGCTGGAACTGTTAGACTCTGTGGTTTTCAGCATCGCAGTAGACTCGGACGGAGCTACCGACTCGTACGAACTTTGTTTTTGAACTATTCCTGCAAAGAAGAAGTTACCTTATCAAGTATTCGTTTTGACAGTATAGTATTGTGGATTTTTGTCGTAATTGGTCTTGTCTAGAGTATATAAAAATTGGTTATTTTTCTAAACTGGTGTGGTGTCCGTTTGTAGTGCTTACACTGTATTACTGTTGGTTATGTGCAAATGCTTTGCACACTGCCTCTGAATTAAGCCTGACTGCTCGTGCCAAGCTACCACGAGGGTGAGCAGGGGTTACTTCACGAGTGTAACACCCTTACCCTGACTAGGAAGAAGGGTCCCTACTTGGACAAAGGTGCAAGCCCTTGCCAACTAGAGATCCCATTTCTAACACTGACCAACCAAAGTTAGTGCCCCCTCCCAAGGAAGGTATACAGACCAGTCATTCGGCACCACCTGCAGCCTCCGTCCGGTCCGTTCGCTGCGAGCCTCCACCAGAAGCCTGGGTGTCACTGATCAGTCCCACACCCCGGGTCTGGCGGTCTCGTCGGCCCGCCGTCCGCCATCCCTCCAACCAGTCCCAGGTCTCTTCCGGAGTGGTGAAAAACCAGGATTTTCCCTCCGCTTCCACCCTCAGCTTGGCCGGGAACATCATCGCATACTTCACATCCTTGTCATGAAGCGCTTTCTTAACTTCCAGGAAGCTTCGTCGTTGCCATTGCACCTTTAGGGTGAAGTCAGGAAAGAAGGTGATGCGGCTGTTTTGGAATTCCACTGGCGGGGCGGAGCGGGCACATTGCAGGATAACATCTTGGTTGCGGAAGTTGAAGATCCGGGCGAGGAGCGGTCGTGGGGGGGCCCTAGGACGTGGGTGGCCGCCAGGCACCCGGTGCGCTTGCTCCACCGAGAAGAAGTTAGAGAGCCCACGTGGTTTGAGGTAGTTGGTGATCAAGTCTTCCACGAAGAGGTCCACGGACGGCCCCTCCGCGCGTTCCGGCACACCTATTATACAGACGTTGTTGCGTCTGGCGCGTCCTTCATAATCGTCCAGCAGCGCCTCAAGTTTTGCGGCATGTGTTTGCAGGTCATCCACTTTTCTCTGTAATTCGGACGTGTCTTCTACCAGGGAGGTGGCCTTAATTTCAACATCTTTGAGTCGGGAGTTCATATTGCGCATGTCCTCCCTGATGAGCGACACCTCGGTGGAGACAGTGTCGATCCGTGATTCCAAGGACGTGCGGACGGTAGTGATGGCGTCGAGAATGTCTTGCAATGTCGGGTCCGCCTTCTTCCCTCCAGTATCCGTTTTGTCAGGAGCGGCTGGCCCTCCTTTAGGGCTCGAGCTGGAACCCCCGTCCCAGGCAAATTTCGTCAGCTTGGCCTGGAGGGCCGCCTTTGGGCCCCGACCCCCCGCCATGGTGGATGTAGGACTCTGTCGGCGTGCTCCGCCGCAATGGATACAGAGGCTGAGATGTAAAAGCTAGGGAGAAAGGCTCCGGTATCCTCCCAATGCACCGGAGAGTTCGCGGGGGACCAGGGCGGTAGAACCGGTGTGCGCCAAGTGGCCTATCAGCCCCAGAACGTCCTTCAGGCCAGTGCTAGGCCGCACGGGTGCGCATCGCAGCCATGCACCGGCGGAAGCAGCATGAGAGAGAGGGCCGGGTGGCAGGAGCCGGCCAACAGCAAGCGATGGGCGGCAGTAATGGCGGTCAGCCGCGCTAGCCACCGCGCAAGGTCACCGATGGACTCGGGATCCCCCACAGCACACGCAGTATGCCCTGGTCACTTCATGCAGCAAACGCCCATGAGGATCTTCTTGCACCGGCAGCAGCCCGGCCAGAGAGGGTCAGGAGGACAGGGGCAGAGATATGTCGCCCGTCGCCGCTCCGATTCTGCAGCGTCTCAGGTACTCGCAGTGATGCGGGCCCCTCCCCCCCGAGAGACCAGAAGTGTGGGGCGTAGATAGGGCGTCCACTGACCAGCACGGGGGCGGACACCTTCCTTTCCCGCCTGCCCCCCGGCCACAGTTTGCAGCGCCAGAGGCCGCCGCCGGCACTTCAATCAACGTTGCGGGGATGCACTCACCGGTCTTCTCCGGTCCCCGATCCGCCGCGACTCCGGGCCACCAACGGCATCACGCACCGTCTCCCGGCGACCGCGGCGGTGAGCAGCAGCCACAGTCCTGATTTACCCGCTCTCAGCAGCGGGAGTCGCATCGCCGTTATCCGCCCTCCGGCCGCCCGGGAAATCACCAGCGCAGAGCCCGCCCACAGACGACAGGCCTCACGGCAGCTCCCGGGGCCTCGTCCGGCCCGATATCGCCGGTCGCAGAGACGGCCACACGCAGCTCCGCCGGGTTCACAGCGGGGATCGAGAGATTGGCTGACCCTTCCGGAGGTAGCGTGGGATTGTTCCGCTACAATCTGGGGGCAGATGTCTGGATATTCATGCGGATGTATGGCTCGGTCGGCGGAGCCGAGCAACTAGGTGGCCATCTTCGCGCTCGGCTTCGCCACGCCCCCACCTGTCGCTTTTATGGAATTAATACCGTGTTGCAGTGCGTCATAATTGGAAACAGGCCTGAAACTTCACCTGGCCACAAACCGAGAGTTCACAAAGCCATGAACGTGCCTGGGCTGCGTTCAATTATTAATTTGGCACGCTTTCACAATGCAGGCATTTTACATAATTAGGTCGCATACTAACTAAACACACCCATTTTTTTTAAAATCCAATATGTGTATGCCTCTGGCAAAAGAGCCACACATCAAAATTAAAAGCTATTTTTACTTAGAAATGCACAGAACCAACGCAGATGAAGTATATAATAATATTGTAGTGTTCATCATTTAGATGAACTATTGGGTGGCTTGAGCTGTGTCTGTACATCCAAACATGTAATGCAAAGGGAATGTGCCTAGAAGTGTTCACTTGTGAAGAGTGAGCAGTGATTGACAGCTGCTGGAGGGAGGGCCTCTGTGTGCGTTTATCTTCAAAGGCTGCTTCTCTCTGATTACTGGTCCAGGTTATAGCGCAGATCTTTTCTGCAGCATTGTTATGGCTGATGACTTCCAGAGAGGCCAATCGCCTGCCTCGGATCCTCCTACAGAAGAAAAGATGGTCAAGTTACTGGTGCCCTAAAAGGCGTTCCACAAAAACATCTAATCTTTAACTAATTCCTTAATAAAAGTACTCCGTTACAGGGAGCCCCTGCTGAAAGGAATCCAGGTCTGTGACTAGCCGCTCCAGTCCAGGTGTTTGCTTTGCCTTCTGGGACTTGTAGGCTTGTTCATCCATTATAAAACTAGCAGTAGTCATAGAATGCAGAGCAACAACTCGGACTGAACCATCCCCCACTGGCAGCTTTGGCAGCTGTGGGAATAGTCCAACTCCCTTTATCAGCCCTTCTAGAGAGGTGGTGTGACAGTACAAACCCCAGTGCTGTGAAAATGATGACGGACCAGCGCCTAACATTTCTCAAAGTCAATAAAAATGTCTTTA
The DNA here is from genome assembly GCA_963921515.1 of Calotriton arnoldi. Lineage (NCBI taxonomy): Eukaryota > Metazoa > Chordata > Amphibia > Caudata > Salamandridae > Calotriton > Calotriton arnoldi. Next base: position 853,758 of record CAWUFW010005879.1, read on the forward strand.
AATGATTCATAATGAGCAGTGTTTAGGATACATCCGTCGTCAGTGTATTTAGCGCAGCCCAAGACGCAGGAGAGTGCTCCAGCGTACTTATATTTGGCTATTTTCCATTACAGGGCGGAGGTTAAAGTGGGTCTTTCCCTTTAGGTGACGAGTTTTACCATGCATCAAATTAAAATAGGATTAATTTGTTTTGGGTTGAAGTCAATGCCTTGAGGTTTAACACTTGAACGCTATAAAGTAGGTTCCCGCCGTTATTTAACGACGTAGGGAAGGCATGTCCAAATATGCATTCTTGACCAAGTTTCAAATAAAGACACAAACACGCACACGCACAAACACAAGTACACGCAGAGACTCAAACAGGCCCACACTAACAACACCATGCACAGCAAATACGCAACATACATACACACAAAGGCCCACATGCATCAAGCAAAACCGGTCGCAAACGGGCAGATTCTCAGAATCTGCCCCTTTATGATCGAGTATTTGCATTTGGGATGCATCATCCCAAATGCAAAAATCGCAATTTAAGTAATCTCTAAATTGCGATTACTTAAATTGCCATTGCATTTAAGGAATCGCAAATTGAGATTCCTTAAATGCAATGCATTAAAGTAAAAAAACTAGCGATTTCGCTAATAGGAGAGCAAATTACCATGAAGTTGAACTTCATGGTAATTTGCAAAAGTTTGAAAAATGCACTAAAGTGCATTTTCAAAGTTCCATTTACATACACACATGCCCTTGGGGCATGTGTGTGTGCAAGATGTACTCATATGCAGATTTCAGGGGTGCAACAGGGTGTCTATTTGACACCCTGGCACCCTTGAAATTGCATTCTCAATTTGCGATTCTCTAATTGAGAATCGCAAATTGAGATGTCTTCCCATTCATTCCTATGGGCCTCTAGGCCCATAGGAATGAATGGGGAGGTATTCCTTAATTGCGACTCGCAATTTGCGAGTCGCAATTAAGGAATGTTTAGAAATCGCTATTTTTAAAGCGATTTCTACATGCATAGCCTTTTGCTATTCCTTATTAGCGAATCCTTATTTTTCGCTAATAAGGAATCGCAAATGGCATTGTTGATGCATGTGCCAGAAAATGCTTTTAAACTGCATATCGTGTGTGCTGTGCTCACTGTGTGCTACAGTGTCTTTGTGCCATACTGTCCGTATGCTGCACTTTCTTTGCGCTGCACTCTTTCCTGTCTGCACTGACCCCGGCGCTGCTCTTCCTTTGCACTGCATTTTCTTTCCTGAAATCTAGTTGTGCAGTGCTGTGTTCTTTTCTTAAAGCATTAGTGCTGTGTTATTATTGTGGTATGCTCCCTTTGTGACGTGTTTGTTTTGTTGCACCCCCTTGGTGCTGAGCTCCTTTTTTTCTATACTTTCTACGCTATTCTTTTTGTGCTGTCCTTTCTTCATGCTACATAGTTTCTGCTGTGCTGTTGTGTAGCATTTTGAAATTGCATTTATATAGAACTTGATACCCCTGACGAGGCGCTTTATTGGCTATCCTTTCTTTCTGCAGTGCTGGTTTGCAGTGTACTATTTTATGCCTTGGAGTTGCTGTTCGGTACTGTTTTGCGCTGTACTTTGTTTGTGCTGTTCCAGTGTTTCTTCCAACCGGGCACATCTCCCAACTCCTGCTTCTAATATGCGACTCAGATACGAGGCATCGCTGCTGAGCTTGACATGAAATCACAGCCAAGCCTGCTGTAAAGTGTCTAGGAGGGGCCTTCGAGCACTATACGTGGTAGAAACGAGAGTGACTGAGGGAGAAATAAGGGAGTGAGAGATTGAGAAAGAGGAAAATAATGTCCAGACCTGTGAGAAAGAAATAGAGCGAGGAAGAGAAAGAATGCGTCAGAAAGAAAAAAAAGAGGGAAGGGGTGAGGGAACGAGTGAGTGGCAGGTAGGGAGAGAATGACTGCGAGAGTGAAAATGAAACACCACTTTGGCGAAAGAAGGAGGGGCCGGGAAGGTAGTGGGTGTACAGGGTGTTCAGGAAACACTCGACGTGGCCGTGCTGCTTGTGTGTCAGTGGCCCATCCCTCACAAGAGGAGGTTCGGGAGTGTAGAGGCTGTGGTGAGAGAAGACAGCAGCACTGCCTTGTGCGCAGATTTACACACAAGGAGATGCTTTCATTGCATTCCTGACCCTGCATCTTGTGCACGTGGCCTTTATGAACATGGGTTAGTTAGCTTTAGACATTATGCTGGCCATGTGACTGCTTAACGGCTGTCTCGCTGCCTGGGACAACTTCTGACCTTCTCACTGTCTATGCATAGGGTAGGAGGCTGCATTTCATCATGATACTATCACCACATCACTAGTGATCTTCTGACAGTCTGTGATGGGGTAGGAGGTAGAATGTCGGAACTGTACTGTCACCGCTTCACTGGTGACCTTCTGACTGTCTATGCATGGGGTAGGAGGTTGTATTTCATCGTGATACTATCACCACATCACTAGTGATCTTCTGACAGTCTGTGACGGGGTAGGAGGTAAAATGTCGGCACTGTACTGTCACCACTTCACTGGTGACCTTCTGACTGTCTATGCACGGGGTAGGAGGTTGTATTTCATCGTGATACTATCACCACATCACTAGTGATCTTCTGACAGTCTGTGATGGGGTAGGAGGTAGAATGTCGGCACTGTACTGTCACCGCTTCACTGGTGACCTTCTGACTGTCTATGCACGGGGTAGGAGGTTGTATTTCATCGTGATACTATCACCACATCACTAGTGATCTTCTGACAGTCTGTGACGGGGTAGGAGGTAGAATGTCGGCACTGTACTGTCACCGCTTCACTGGTGACCTTCTGACTGTCTATGCATGGGGTAGGAGGTTGTATTTCATCGTGATACTATCACCACATCACTAGTGAAATGCTGACAGTCAGGGTAGGAGGTTGTATTTCGGCCGGGACTGTACTGTCACCACTTGTCCAGTGTCTTCGTGTCTATGCACGGGGTAGGAGGTTGTATTTCCACATTGTATTATCATCACCACATTACTAGTGAACTTCTGTGTCTGCACAGGGCAGGAGGATGTATTTCGGCACGGTAGTCACCACTTCACTAGTGACCTTCTAATTGTATTTCATCATGATGTCATCACCAAGTCACTAGTGAACGTCTGACTATCTATGACGGGGTAGGAGGTTGTATTTCGGCACTGTACTGTCCCCATATCACTAGGGACCTTCTAACTCTCTGAGCACAGGGTAAGAGGTTGCATTTCATCATGGTACTATCACCGCATCACTAGTGAACTTCTGACTGTCTATGCACAAATGTATGAGTTTGCATTTCATTATGGTATTGTCACCACTTAACTAGTCACCTTCTGACTGTCGATGCATGGGTTAGGAGGTTGCATTTCGGCACTATACTGTTACCACTTCACTACTAACCTTTGAATCTGTCTATGCACAGGTTAGGAGGTTGTAGTTTGCCACAGTACTGTCACCTCTTCACTAGTGACCTTCTGACTGTTTATGCATGGGGTAGGACGTTGTATTTCGGCACAGTAGCGTCACCACTTCACTAGCGACCTTCTGACTGTCCGTGCACAGGCTGCGAGGCTGTATTTTGGCACAGTACTGTCACCACTTTACTAGCGACCTTCTAGCTGTCCATGTATGTACAGGCTGTATTTCGACACGGTTCTGTCACCACTTCACTAGCGACCTTCTAGCTGTCCATGTATGTACAGGCTGTATTTTGGCACGGTACTGTCACAGTCTAGCTGTTGTGACATCTGAACAAACTGATGCAAAATCCAGTCCAGTGACATGAAATGATAAAGTTTGTTGAAATACCTGTACATATTCAACAGACCCTATCAAAACTGTTATTCACTGAAAAATAGCCCTGTATTACATGGAAGCCCAGCAACACTATTTTATTAACACATTTATTATTTTTGTATGTATGTATGTGGGTATTTATAAAGCACAAACCTAACCAGGCACAACTGAGCACTGTACAACTAGTAAAGTTAGTGAGCACTATTAGGATTTTTATATGTTTTTTTCAGGAGTGTGTTTTCTAGAAGGGTAGGGAGGGTATTGATGTCAGTGGCTGGGTTGGTGATATTGGGTGAGATCTTAGTTTGTCCTATAACTTGGGCATACAGAAATACTTGAAGGGTCTGATGGTTTCTATTTCTGTCTTGGAATGACCTTGGTGTGTTGTTTGGGCTTGATGTAAAGTGAAGTGGCAACGTGGCCAGTCTACCCCAAGAATATGTGACCTTGCATTGGCTGATGATGTCGAGAAGGACATGGTTGAAGATGTCGCCCTGCACAACTAGCAGACTTCTCCAATAAAAATAGTTTTTAGCTCAAACTGATTAAAGGTTATTAAAGAGCGCAATGGCAGACTCTTTACAAGTGTTAACTGATGTCCTTTCAGCTGGTGGCCGATTGCAGTGTTCAGGTGTTAAACTGGTACTAGTGAGGTGCAATTTTGTCCTGCCCGTATTTCTAGGTGCAGAAATGACAATCCTAATACAAACTGCTGGTCTCCCCCGTTAGTACAAGAAGGAGAGCATATTTTTCCAAAGTTAATGCTGCATGCAGTGCAAGACACTGGGCAAGCATACATTTTAAAGGGCTAAAGTTGTCATGCAGAACAATTTACATATTACAGTAACTGTTGAACAAATTAATGCAAGAAAATACAGGGCAGTTTTTAATGTGTTTAATATTTCAAGACTATACGTTCCCACTGCTTAATAAGCCTTGCTTTATCGCTGCATTCATTTGCTTTAAAATGCACCATTTGCCAATCTTTTTTAAATTTCTTTCTCAGGAGAGGGACTCTCCCTAGACCCCAGGTTTGTCCATTGAACTTGTTCACATCGCTAACTAGTGTTTTCTATTGGAAAGGGTAGAGCCAAAGCAGTCTTGCTTAGTACCCTAGCCCTCTTCAGAAGTCAGACTTGCTTGGCAACCCAGAAATTCTCTGAAATAATGTATGAGTTTTATTTTATGAATGCCTAGAAGAACTGAATTTTTAGTCCATTTATCACAGAAATAGTGCTGAAAATCGCACCAAAAAGATGGCAATTTTTTTAAATTTCTTCACGGGGGAGAACCCCCGAACCCCTCTTATTGCCGCCAGGCTCGCTCGCTCGCATGCGTTCATTCGTTCTGCATACGCCCACCAGTTTAAAATTCAACCAGCCGCCACTGAGGTAAGGTGGCTGTGTGCGGCGCCTATAATTCCAGAGATTCTTCTTCAAGCCCCCACTATACCTGCCCATGAGATTCAGACTATGTGTGTCCCTCCTCACCTGTTACTGATTGTGACCTTCTGAGAGTCCCGGGCCAGCCCAGTGGTCCTAGTCCCTAAACCTCATCCACAGGGTGGAAAGAGAAAAATTGGGTTTTGTGTGGACTACAGAGGCCTCAATACTGTCACCAAGACAGATGCACACCCCATCCCCAGAGCTGATGAACTGATAGGTAAGTTAGGGGCTACCAAATTTCTCAGTACCTTTGACTTAACTGTAGGGTACTGGCAGATTGGCATGGCTCCTGGAGCAAATGAAAAGACAACATTCTCCACACCTGATGAGCACTTCCAGTTTACTGTGATGCCCTTTGGTCTAAAGAATGCCCCTTTCACCTTCCAAAGGTTGGTGAATGAAGTCCTTGCTGGGTTGGAAGGCTTTAGTGCAGCTTATCTTGATGATACTTCTGTGTTTAGCTCTTCCTGGCAGGATCACTCGGTCCACCTGGAGAAGGTTTTACAGGCCCGGCAAGCCGCAGGCCTAACTATCAAGGCATCCAAATGCCAGATAGGACAGGGATCTGTTGTGTACTTGGGCCACCTTGTAGGTGGAGGCCAAGTTCAACCACTACAGCCCACAATCCAGGTCATTCTGGATTGGGAAGCTCCAACCACCCAGACCCAAGTCAGGGCATTCATTGGCTTGACTGGGTCCTACAGGACATCTGTGAAGGGGTATGGATCCATTGTGACACCCCTCACAGAGCTCACCTCCAACAAGATGCCTAAGAAAGTAAACTGGCCAGTTAGCTGTCAAAAGGCTTTTGACACCCTAAAAGAGGCGATGTGCTCAGCACCTATTCTCAAAGCTCCAGATTACTCCAAGCAGTTCATTGTGCAGACTGATGCATTTGAGCTAGGGATAGGAGCGGTCCTATCCCAGACCAACACTGATGGCCAAGACCAGCCTGTTGCTTTCATTAGCAGGAGGTTACTCCCTAGGGAACAGCGTTGGAGTGTCATTGAGAGGAAGGCCTTTGCTGTGGTCTGGTCCCTGAAAAAGCTGAGACCATACCTGTTTGGTACTCACTTCATAGTTCAAACTGATCACAGACCTCTCAGATGGCTAATGCAAATGAAAGGTGAAAACCCAAAACTTCTGAGGTGGTCCATCTCCCTACAGGGAATGGACTTTACAGTGAAACATAGACCTGGGACTGCCCATGCCAATACAGATGGCCTTTCCAGATTTTTCCACTTAGACAATAAAAACTCTCTTGGGAAAGGTTAGTTTCATCCTCTTTCGTTTGGGGGGGGTATCAGAAAGTGCCCCTTTTTGCATGGTTACCCCCCACTTTTTGATTGACACTTGATGCACTTTGACTTGATGTGACCTGGGTCCCTGACAATCAGGTTCCCAGGGCCTGTGTTCTTTCCCAAAACTGGACCTCTGTATCCACAATTGGCACATCTCTGGGCACAGGTAAGCCCATTATACAAGGTACCATGGGTACTAAGGGCACTGTGACCAGGGAAGGCCTCTAAGGGCTGCAGCACCTATTGTGCCACCCTTCGAGACCCTGCATCAAAACACCCACACACTGCCATTGCAGGCTGCACGTTTTGGTGCAGAGAAAAGTGAAGAGTCGACATGGCACACATCTCTGTGTGCCATGCCTGCAACCCACTGCCTGTGGCCTAGGTAAGTCACCCCTCTAGCAGGGGGCACTAGACCACAGGTGAGTGTACAGTTGCCTGAGCACTGTACCCCAACAGAGTCTAAGTCCATTCTTAGACATTGTAAGTGCAGTAAAGCCAGAAAGAGTATATGGTCTGGAGTTGGTCATTATGAACTCCTCAGCTCCATAATGGCTTTACTGATACCTGGTAAGTGCGGTATCACACTTCTCAGAACATTAAGCCCACACTGATGCCAGTGTGGGTTTTAATGTAAAATGCACTCAGAGGGCATCTTAGAGATGCCCCCCTGAAAAACTACTAGCCCTGCTGTGGTTCCTGGAGGGCTACCCGCCATTTGCCACCACCAGACAGGTTTCTGGACCCCTGGGTAGAGGGCCTACGCTCTCTGGACCCAGAAACAAAGCCCATCCTGGGCAGAGGTGTCATGCCTCCTCCCCCAGGATGGGCTGGGTCCATGAAGGGAAAGCTTCAAAGGCCTGCCGCCTTTGCTAACTGATCCTGCCTTTTGCTGCCCCCAGCAACTGGCTCCCACCGGTTATGACCCCACTTTGGGCAAGAGAATCGACGGGAAAATCAAGTTAGGAAGAGAGGTGTGCACACCTTTGCAAACCCCACCCTCAGGTGGGAGAGGCGAGGTGAAGCACACATCTCAGTCCCCTCCATTATGAAGATGAGGGACACAGCCAATCAGAGAGAGGCTCATGCCCCCTCCCACTAGAGGGTGGCATAATAGGGGGTGTACTCACCCCACTGAAGGATCCCATTAGTCCCAACCTGCACACCCCTGTAACGCCCCCAAACTTTTTTTTTTTTTTTTTAAATATCTTTATTTGGTTTTTTCCAACAATTTATAATATGTACACAATCAGCATTGAATAACATACATCTAGGGCAGCATGTCCCCATGCCACACCCCCATTTGGCGATTTTGTCTGGAGTGTAGAATAAGAAAAAGCATGTTTTATAAAACTGTGCTTGAAGTTTTGTGGACATAAGAATTGTTTGAGACATTGAGTAGGCATAGTTAAATTCATCCATTGTTGTACCAATTTTCCCCTGCCACTTCTGTGACGTTTTCTCCAGATCATCCGGAAACAGCGCATTTAAAAGGGAATATATTCCCCCAATAGTGCTTTTTTGATGTGAATTAATGTTTCCACTAAGGTTATTTTTTCAGGCAGAGCCCTTCCCCCCACCCTTCGTAATAAAATGTCTCTGATTTGAAGATATTTAAAAAAGTCCCGCCAGTCCAGTTGAAAGTTTTTTTTTAGTTCTTCAAAGGATTGTATCCCTGCAGGGGAGAAGAGGCACCCTATATGAGTTATTCCTGCCGCGTTCCATTTGTTAATGCAGTTATCTTTAAAAATTTCCGGCAGAGCTGGGTTATCCCTTAGGGGGGTATAAAATGATATTCGCCCTATACCCAGCATTCTTCTCACAGCCTTCCAAACCTTAAACCCACTAATCAGTGTTTTAAATTTCACTTTTTTATGGTAGCTGTCATGCAAATGTCGCCAGAGATATCCGCTACTTTTACTGCCCAAAATTAGCTGAAAGATAGATGGCGAGCCATCCCCGGGTATCATCTCTATCCCGGTATTCTGTAATAGCTCACTACTATAGAGCAACACAGATTCCCAATAGTATGCTTTAAGGTTTGGGAGAGCTAATCCTCCTCTTTCCTTTGGAAGGGTCAGAAGTTTATACGCTCGCCGGGGTTGCGAGTATGCCCAGATAAAACTTGAGAAGGTGCGCTCCATAGATTTTAACCATTGATCTGAAAATTCTAAACATATTGCTCTAAATAGATATAAAATTTTAGGGAAAAAGACCATTTTCAAGGCATTAGCCCTACCAATTAAAGATAGATGTAGATTGTCTTGGCGACGGATATCTTTCTGCAATGAGCCCAGCATTGGCTTCATGTTTAGGTCCACCATATTCTCGAGATTAGATGTAATGCAGATACCTAAGTATGTAGCCTTATCTACCACTCGGGGGTCGCGCATCTCACTTTTATTGTTCAGCACGACCTGTGTTTTCCCCTGATTGAGTGCGTATCCGGATACTAGCCCAAATTTATTAGCCTCACTTTCAATAACAGACATAGCTGTGTTAGGATCAGCTGTTACGACAGCTATGTCATCGGCGTATGCCAAGGTCTTGGTCGGATATTCCTGTGACAAAATCGGTGCTATTTCTCTGTTTCCCTCCAGTCTGCGAATGAAGGGATCAATGAAGATCGCAAAGAGCAATGGCGAGCATGGGCACCCCTGTCGTGTTCCTCGAGATATGATCAACTCTTTGGTGAGGCTACCATTCACCATTACCATGGCCCTGGGGTTAACATATAGTTTTTGCACTGCCTGGATAAACCCCTTTTTAATTCCAACCCTGGACATAGCGGCCCACAAAAATTGCCAGGTGACCCTATCAAAGGCCTTCTCGGCGTCAAGAAGAACCAATGCCATAGGGTCTCCTGCAACTTCCGTGCTGTCAAATAGGGTGATCACTCTCTGGATGTGATTAGTGGTCGATCTCCCTGGTACAAAACCATGCTGGTATTTAGCAATTACTTTATGAATGATAGGGGCGATTCGATTCGCCATAACTTTCGAGTATATTTTGGAGTCTGCATTAATAAAAGTGATAGGGCGGTATGAGTCTAACTGATCTGGAGGTTTATTTTTTTTAGGAAAAATAACTATCTTTGCCCTAGACCAGGAATTTGGGGGCTGCCCCCCTTTAAAAATGTGTACAATTAAGTCAAGTAAAGTACCTTTGATCTGATCTAGAAACGCTAAATAAAATTCCGAAGGTATATTATCCAATCCGGTTGCTTTCCCTTTCGGTAAATTTTTGATTGTAGTTAAAATTTCTTCTATGTTAGGGATTTCATCTAAAGTAGACTGATCTTCCTCGTCGAACCTATCGAAGCCTCCTCTATCTAAGTATCTTTTGATATTTTCTAGGTCACCCCCCCCCCCCCTCCTCAGTATGCAAAGTGCTATAGAATCGCCAGAATGCCTCTCTGATACGTTCTGGGTCAAATATTTGGCCTTCCACTGGGTCCTGTATTTCACGTATCAAATTTACTGAAGCCTGTTGCCTCATATGTATAGCCAGCTGATGGCCAACTTGCTCATTGACCTCATACAACATCTCTTTATGTGCTGCGGCTTTTTTTATGGCTTTGACAATAAAAGTATTTGTGATTGCTGCCTTTGCGATTGCCACCTGGCTCTGTGTTCTAGTTATTTCTTCTAACCCTTGGATCCCTCTGGTCACCCTTATCAGCTCTTCTTCGGCCAGCCCAAGATTTTTCTGCAGTTCCCTCATGGATTCTCTAGCCAGTTTATTGGCCTTCAGTGAATATTGCATCGTTTCTCCTCGAATCCCTGCTTTTAGGGCGTCCCATATAACTTCAATTGATACACTCCCGATGTTGTCCTTTAAAAAGTTAGGGATCCACTCTCTCATGTGAGCGCAATATTTGTCATCTAGAAGCAAGGATTTCTCAAATGTCCATGATCTAGGTGTTATGTTTCCTGGTGTTGTTTCTAGAGTACAGATTAGAGGGTTATGGTCTGAAAGAATTCGGGGCAACTTCTCAATTTGAAACTTAGATCTAAGTGAGTTAGACATCAGAATGTAATCTATTCTTACGTGTGTATGATGCGGGTTAGAGAAAAAGGTGTACCCAGGATCATTAGGATTTGAAGTCTGCCATCCATCTACAAGCCCATGTGTATAGCACATATGTTTCATTGCCTTAAACACTTTAGGTTTCCGGCCATTGTAACGCCAGTCGTCCTTCATAGACCAGTCACTGGGGAGGTTGATATTAAAATCCCCGCAGATCAGTAAGGGTAGAGGCCAGTGCGTGAGCTCACTAGAGATCTCATTGAAGACTGACGGGTCGTCACTATTGCTTCCATATATAGCGCAAAGTGTTATCTTTTGCCCCTGTCCATCTTGGCACTCTGTGACTGCCCAGCGGCCAAATTTATCAGCTTTAGAGCGGTTAAAAGTATACCCTGAGCCCCTGGCTAATATAGCAACCCCCGTACCCGAGCCCCCTGTGATGTTGCACAAACCAGTTTATACCCCAGTGTTTTTAGAATGTGCGTTTGTGAGCCCTCTATGTGAGTTTCCTGTAAACAAACAACATTCGTGCCCAAGGTTTGTAATCATATCGCAACAATTTGCCTCTTTTTAATGTCGTTTAAGCCACAAATATTTAAGGATAGCACTCTTAGCACCCCCATCTCGCTAGTTCAAGTGATCCGAGTGTTTGCTCTGGATTTTGCATAGCCCCTTTGCTACACCATAACCTGATATTTCCAACATACCAGTTTGCCCTGTTGAGTTTACCCTTGCTCTTACTCAAAATAACAACCTGTCTGACCTTCCACCCTTCCCACCCTTCCCACCCTTCCCACCCTACCCACCCTCTCCCACCCCACCCCGCCACCCACCACCACTTTTGGAGGTTACCTGGCCAGCACCGGGCCAGGGGTGTGACATCCGTCAGGCAGGACCCCGTGTGCCCGCTGAGACTCCCCCATTGTGGAATGACCTTCTAACAAAAACACCAAAAACCGACACCCAGACACAGACACAGGGCCTCATGCCAAGCAATTCACCAGGGGAAAAGGAAAAGAAAAATTAATTAACGGAGGCGATAACAAAAAAGAGCAGACAAGAAGGAAAAAACACCCTACGGCCCCCCTCACTTAAGTTATAGCCTCTACTTCCTACATTCCATACCACATTCTAACACAAGTTGTCGAGCCAGGGCATTTCTATTGCAAGATTACATATGTTACTTATGTCCCGAAATTTCCTCTAGATACTTTTTAGCCTTTACTTCAGAAATAAAGCTACGAGTAGTCCCTTGGTGAACAATTTTTAGTCTGGCAGGATTTTGAAGGTACACCATTGCCCCAAGCTTCTGAAAGGGATCAAAGAGCTGCCTCAGTCTCCACCTGCGCTCAACTGTAGCGTGTGCAAAATCAGGTCTGGTAAAAAAAGTTATTCCATCAAACGACCGCTTGCTTGTGGGACTAGCCAGGTCATAAAGAGCTTGCCGGAGCAGAAAATTACCAAAAAACAAAAGCATAGCGCGAGGATGTTGTTGAGATGCCGAATTGCGTTTCCCGGGAGACAGAGGAAACCTATGGGCTCTTTGAATTTCCTTGTCCCAATCCCAGGATTGTAGCTCAGGGAATGAGCCTTTAAGAAGCGTGATCATGAATTTCCTGGGATCATCTTTTTGGCACCTTCTGGAATCCCTAGGAAGCGGAGGTTGTTACGTCTCTGCCGGTTTTCCTGTTCCTCCAGCTTCCACATGAGGTCCTTAACCGCCCCCTCATGCTCATCAGTCTTAGTTTTGAGCGAGGTAACATCCTTCTCCAGTTGTTCCGTTCTTTCTTCCACTGAAGCCATTCGATCTACAATTTCGGCGCAGGTTTTTCCCACTTTCCTGACTGCCCCTTGCAACTTCTTTGCTGCCAGGTGGGATCTGCGACTATCAGCTTTGGCTTCTGCCTGAAAGCTTTTGATAGACTGCAAAATGTCTGTTAAAGCTGGTTCACTTCTTTGATCACCGAGTGTCCCCATTTGATCAGTGCCAGTGCCAGTGATTGTTTGATTACCCCCAGAGGCAGTCGTGGTGTTAGAAAAAATCGTGAGCGATGTATCATTGTAATCCCACTTCAAATCTGTGGTGTCCTCTTTGTCAGATAGGTCATAATTCTTTTTATGGCGGTCCCTGCTTTTTTTCTTTTGTAGTTTTTTAGAGACATGTTTATGTTTCTGCAGGTCGGTATTAGAGCTGCTATGCCACTTGCCCTCCTCCTCCCCGCTTGACAAAGAAATGCTAATGTCTGACATCTCGGAATCCTCTGTAAGAGAGTAGAATTGGTCCTGATTGTCAGGCGTTTTCAGCATGTAATCTTGCCGTGTGCTACAAGTGGCTTGTGATGATAGTACAGCATTTGAACACTCCTCCGGAATATTTGACCTGCCCCTTGGGATAGTACTATTGTTGTTGTGACTGTCAATGTTGTCCACGGGAGCGCTTTCTAGCTGAGCAGAAAGTACCAAGCCAACAGTTTTTTTGCCTTGGACTGCGGGGAAGGGGGTATCTGGGGGCTGCAGATCGCTCAGTACGACCAGTGAGGAGTGACCTACTAATTCTCCTTCTATCTGTACAGGCGCCTCTATCGTTACTCCAGGGGATCCAGCTGACTGCATGGAAGCGGCTCCCCCCCCACTCGGAGCACCAAAGCTACTGGTGATCAATGGCTGAGAATAGTCAATTTCTTTATTTAAGAGAGCGGGGGCTTTTTTTGTAGTAGCGGTGTTTGCTATGTCGTTTTCCCCGGGGCTCTTATCAGCGCACTCCCTCTTTTCTCCTTTCTCTCCCCCACTTTTGCCTTTCATCGCCAGGGTGTCCAGTTTTTTCTGCCCTGTCGCTGCCAAAGTTGCGCTGACCTGCGAGGATACCGTGGCATTTTTGCCTTTCGCTACGCGTGCCCCTTTGCCAGTCATTCTTACTTGTCTCTCCTGGGTACTGATTTGAAACTGTACAGCGGATGCACCAATCAATCAGGGGTTTGTTAAAGCGCGACTACTCACCCGTAAGGGTCTCAAGGCGCTAGGGGGGGGGTGTGCAGGTTCCATCCATCAAGGAGGGGGTCTGTCGAAGAGCCAGGTTTTGAGGTTTCTTGCGAAGATGGGGAGCGATGTTGTCTGTCTGAGGTGGAGCGGAAGGGCGTTCCATGCTTTGGCCGCGAGGAAGAGAAGGAGCGGACTCCCGATCTGGTCTTTCTGGTGCGGGGGACCACGGCGTAGGAGAGCTGGGCTGATCGTAGGGTCCTTTGGGGTGCGTGGAATTTGAGTCGGCTGTTCAGGTATGCTGGTCCGGTGCCGTGGAGGGCCTTGTGTGCGTGGGTGAGCATCTTGAAGGTGATTCTCGCCTCGACAGGGAGCCAGTGGAGTGTGCGCAGGTGCTGGGAGATGTGGCAGTGCTTTGGCAGGTTGAGGACCAGACTTGCGGCGGCGTTCTGGATGTTCTGTAGCTTGCGGGTGAGGTTTTTGTTTATTCCGGCGTAGAGTGCGTTGCCGTAGTCGAGTCTGCTGGTGACCAGGGCGTGAGTGACGGTCTTTCGGTGTTCGAGGGGGATCCATTTGAAGGTCTTACGAAGGAGGCGGAGGGTGTGGAAGCAGGAAGACGAGACAGAGTTGATCTGGCGGGCCATTTTGAGCTCGGAGTCCAGGATGATTCCCAGGTTGCGTGCGTGGTCCGTGGGGGTTGGCGGGTTTCCGAGGGCGGGGGGCCACCAGGTGTCGCTCCAGGCATCGGGGTTTGGGCCCATGATGAGTACTTCTGTTTTGTTGGTGTTTAGTTGTAGGCAGCTGTTTTTCATCCATTTGGCGACGGCTTCCATGCCTTCTCGAAAGTTGCGTCTGGCGGTGTTGGGCTCGTTGGATAGGGAGAGGATGAGCTGGGTGTCGTCTGCGTATGACACGATGTTGAGTCCGTAGGTTCTGACGATGGGGGCGAGTGGAGCCATGTAGACGTTGAAGAGCGTCGGGCTGAGGGAGGAGCCCTGGGGGACTCCGCAGGTGGTAGGTGTGGGGTCCGAGAGGAAAGGGGGAGTCTGACCCGCTGCGTCCTGCCGGAGAGGAAGGAGCGGATCCAGTCGAGGGCCTTGTCCTGGATTCCTGCGTCGTAGAGTCTGCGTATTAGGGTGCGGTGGGAGACTGTGTCGAACGCCGCTGATAGGTTGAGGAGGATGAGGGCTACTGTTTCTCCTTTGTCCAGTAGGGTGCGGATGTCGTCTGTTGCGGCGAGGAGGGCGGTTTCCGTACTGTGGTTTTTTCTGAAGCCGGATTGGGAGGAGTCGAGGATGTTGTGTTCTTCAATGAATGTGGCGAGTTGGATGTTGATGGCTTTCTCGATGACTTTCGCTGGGAACGGGAGCAGGGAGATGGGTCTGTAGTTTTTGAGGTCGGTGGGGTCCGCTGAGGGTTTCTTTAGGAGGGGTTGACCTCGGCGTGTTTCCAGTCGTCGGGGAACCGAGGCGGTCGCCAGGGAGCGGTTGATGGTGTGGCGGAGCATGGGTGCGATGGTGTCGGCGGCTCTGTTGAAGATGTGGTGGGGGCAGGGGTCCGTGGGGGCCCCTGAGTGGATTGACTTCATTGTCTTCAGTGTGTCTTCGGTGGTGAGGGCTGTCCAGTCGTCAATCGCTGGTTTCCGGGTGTCGGGGTGGTTGGTGAGGGTTCAGTGTGTTGGTTGTCTTCGTCGAAGTTGTCGTAGATGCTCTTGATTTTGTGGTGGAAAAAGGTGCTGAGTTTGTCGCAGAGGTCTTGTGAGGGAGGGATGTCGGTAGACTCGCTAGTGGGTTGGGCGAACTCCTTGATGATGCTGAAGAGTTCCTTGCTGTTGTGCGCGTGGGTGGAGATTCTGTCTTCAATCGCTTTTTTCCTCGTTTCTCTGATGAGTTGATGGTGGGCGTTGGTGGCGGCTCTGAAGTTGTCGTGGGCTTCTGTGGATTTGGTGTTCCTCCAGGCCTTTTCGAGGCGGCGGCATGTGCTTCTGGACTCTCAAAGTTCGATGGTAAACCATCTGGCTTTCTTGGCGCGGGTATTGTTGTTTTTCTTGAGGGGGCTATGGTGTTGGTGCTGTCCGAGATCCATCTATGCAGGGTTCGGGCTGCGGTGTTGGGGTCGTCGTTTTCCACGATGGTTGGGGTGGAGTTGTTGAGTGAGGAGGTGAGCTGGTCGTCGGTGATTTTGGTCCAGTTTCTTCGTGGAAGCAGGTGCTGGTGTCTGTGGATGGTGGGTGTTCTGAAGGTGAAGTGGACACAACGATGGTCGGTCCATGGGAGTTCGGTGGTGTGGCTGAAGGTGATGGAGTTTCCTGTAGTGAAGAGGGGGTCGAGGGTGTGTCCTGCTGAGTGCGTGGGCTCGGTCACGATCTGGCGCAGTCCAATGTTGTGGAGGTTGTCTAGGAGGGATGTGGTGTTGGGGTCCAGTTGGTTGTCGAGGTGGAAGTTGAGGTCTCCCAGCAGGGTGTAGTTGGTGGATGCGATGGCCTGCGGGGAGATAATGTCCGTGATGGAGTTGGCGAAGGGTCCGCGGGGTCCAGGGGGTCGGTAGATGAGGGTTCCTCGGAGGGTGGCGGTGGGGCTGGCCAGTATCTTGAAGTGAAGGTGTTCCATCAGTTCTGTGGGCTCGTCGGAGAGTGTGCTCAGGCGGAGGCTGGATTTGTGAACGATGGCGATTTCTCCTCCTGGGCGGGTGGGGCGGTCCTTCCTGGAGATCTTGTATCCTTGGGGGATGGCGATGGCGATGTCCGGTCCCGAGGTGGTGTTGGTCCAGGTTTCGGTGAAGAACGCTACGTCCGGGGTGGTGCTGTCGAGGAGGTCCCAGATTTCTGTGGCGTGTTTGTGGAGGGATCGGACGTTGAGGAGGATGCATTGCAGGGTCTTCGGTTCGGTTGTGTTCTTGTGGGCGGGTTGTGCTGGATCCGTGTTCTTGGCGGTGCTGCAGGTGTGCCGGCAGCGGTGACAGCTGAAGGGTCCGTGGGAGTCGGCTGGTGATGCTAGCTTGCAGTTGCTGTTGCGGCCTGGGTTGAGTGCGTGGAGTGCTGCTGGGTCGTAGCGTTGGCGGGGCAAAGGTCCAGGGTTCCTGTCGCTGGTCGCGGTCGGGTCGCGGACGGGCGCAGACGGGCTTGCCTTTGACGGCCTTCGGCGCGCCAGCGGCGCGCCCGCAGCCCGCGGCCGTGCAGTGGACGCCATTAAGTAGGGGTCGGGGAGGGCTGGACAGCTGGGAGGCGGGAGCGGGGAGGGGAGCTGGATTGGGCCGGTCGCGCTGGGGGGAGGGGCCGCGGGGGAAGCAACGGCGGGGAAAGGTAAAGGGAGGAAATAAGGGATAAAGAAAAAAGGGAAAATAGGCAGAAATAAGACACAAAAGAGCAGAGATGCAGAAAGGTGAAAGATAAAAGAGGGTAGAAAAACGAGTGAAAACTAGTGAAAGGGCAGAGCGAGAGGAAGGGAAAATGAGCAGAAATAAGGCACAAAAGAGCAGAGATGCAGAAAAGTGCAGAAAGGTGAAAGATAAAAGAGGGTAGAAAAACGAGTGAAAACAAGTGAAAGGGCAGAGCGAGAGGAAGGGAAAATGAGCAGAAATAAGGCACAAAAGAGCAGAGATGCAGAAAAGTGCAGAAAGGTGAAAGATAAAAGGTAGAAAAACGAGTGAAAGAGCAGAGTTAGAGGAAGGAGACAGAGGTCCACTGGACCACCAGGGATGAAGCGCAGGAAAACCTGCGGGTGGAGGAGGGCCTCGATCACCAACACTCGAGAGTGCAGGGGCAGGGGCAGGCCTCACTTAATGGTGGAGCTGCGAGGGTGGGAGAGCAATTTCACTGACAATGAGTCAGTGGTCTTGCTCGCCTGTCCCCGCAGTGGCCGCCATTAAGTAGGGGTCGGGGAGGGCTGGACAGCTGGGAGGCGGGAGCGGGGAGGGGAGCTGGATTGGGCCGGTCGCGCTGGGGGAGGGGCCGCGGGGGCAGCAGCGGCGGGGAAAGGTAAAGGGAGGAAATAAGGGATAAAGAAAAAAGGGAAAATAGGCAGAAATAAGGCACAAAAGAGCAGAGATGCAGAAAGGTGAAAGATAAAAGAGGGTAGAAAAACGAGTGAAAACTAGTGAAAGGGCAGAGCGAGAGGAAGGGAAAATGAGCAGAAATAAGGCACAAAAGAGCAGAGATGCAGAAAAGTGCAGAAAGGTGAAAGATAAAAGAGGGTAGAAAAACGAGTGAAAACAAGTGAAAGGGCAGAGCGAGAGGAAGGGAAAATGAGCAGAAATAAGGCACAAAAGAGCAGAGATGCAGAAAAGTGCAGAAAGGTGAAAGATAAAAGGTAGAAAAACGAGTGAAAGAGCAGAGTTAGAGGAAGGAGACAGAGGTCCACTGGACCACCAGGGATGAGGCGCAGGGAAACCTGCGGGTGGAGGAGGGCCTCGATCACCAACACTCGAGAGTGCAGGGGCAGGGGCAGGCCTCACTTAATGGTGGAGCTGCGAGGGTGGGAGAGCAATTTCACTGACAATGAGTCAGTGGTCTTGCTCGCCTGTCCCCGCAGTGGCCGCCATTAAGTAGGGGTCGGGGAGGGCTGGACAGCTGGGAGGCGGGAGCGGGGAGGGAGCTGGATTGGGCCGGTCGCGCTGGGGGGAGGGGCCGCGGGGGCAGCAGCGGCGGGGAAAGGTAAAGGGAGGAAATAAGGGATAAAGAAAAAAGGGAAAATAGGCAGAAATAAGGCACAAAAGAGCAGAGATGCAGAAAGGTGAAAGGTAAAAGAGGGTAGAAAAACTAGTGAAAACTAGTGAAAGGGCAGAGCGAGAGGAAGGGAAAATGAGCAGAAATAAGGCACAAAAGAGCAGAGATGCAGAAAAGTGCAGAAAGGTGAAAGATAAAAGAGGGTAGAAAAACGAGTGAAAACAAGTGAAAGGGCAGAGCGAGAGGAAGGGAAAATGAGCAGAAATAAGGCACAAAAGAGCAGAGATGCAGAAAAGTGCAGAAAGGTGAAAGATAAAAGGTAGAAAAACGAGTGAAAGAGCAGAGTTAGAGGAAGGAGACAGAGGTCCACTGGACCACCAGGGATGAGGCGCAGGGAAACCTGCGGGTGGAGGAGGGCCTCGATCACCAACACTCGAGAGTGCAGGGGCAGGGGCAGGGGCAGGCCTCACTTAATGGTGGAGCTGCGAGGGTGGGAGAGCAATTTCACTGACAATGAGTCAGTGGTCTTGCTCGCCTGTCCCCGCAGTGGCCGCCATTAAGTAGGGGTCGGGGAGGGCTGGACAGCTGGGAGGCGGGAGCGGGGAGGGGAGCTGGATTGGGCCGGTCGCGCTGGGGGGGAGGGGCCGCGAGGCAGCAGCGGCGGGGAAAGGTAAAGGGAGGAAATAAGGGATAAAGAAAAAAGGGAAAATAGGCAGAAATAAGGCACAAAAGAGCAGAGATGCAGAAAGGTGAAAGATAAAAGAGGGTAGAAAAACGAGTGAAAACTAGTGAAAGGGCAGAGCGAGAGGAAGGGAAAATGAGCAGAAATAAGGCACAAAAGAGCAGGGATGCAGAAAAGTGCAGAAAGGTGAAAGATAAAAGAGGGTAGAAAAACGAGTGAAAACAAGTGAAAGGGCAGAGCGAGAGGAAGGGAAAATGAGCAGAAATAAGGCACAAAAGAGCAGAGATGCAGAAAAGTGCAGAAAGGTGAAAGATAAAAGGTAGAAAAACGAGTGAAAGAGCAGAGTTAGAGGAAGGAGACAGAGGTCCACTGGACCACCAGGGATGAGGCGCAGGGAAACCTGCGGGTGGAGGAGGGCCTCGATCACCAACACTCGAGAGTGCAGGGGCAGGGGCAGGCCTCACTTAATGGTGGAGCTGCGAGGGTGGGAGAGCAATTTCACTGACAATGAGTCAGTGGTCTTGCTCGCCTGTCCCCGCAGTGGCCGCCATTAAGTAGGGGTCGGGGAGGGCTGGACAGCTGGGAGGCGGGAGCGGGGAGGGGAGCTGGATTGGGCCGGTCGCGCTGGGGGGAGGGGCCGCGGGGGCAGCAGCGGCGGGGAAAGGTAAAGGGAGGAAATAAGGGATAAAGAAAAAAGGGAAAATAGGCAGAAATAAGGCACAAAAGAGCAGAGATGCAGAAAGGTGAAAGATAAAAGAGGGTAGAAAAACGAGTGAAAACTAGTGAAAGGGCAGAGCGAGAGGAAGGGAAAATGAGCAGAAATAAGGCACAAAAGAGCAGAGATGCAGAAAAGTGCAGAAAGGTGAAAGATAAAAGAGGGTAGAAAAACGAGTGAAAACAAGTGAAAGGGCAGAGCGAGAGGAAGGGAAAATGAGCAGAAATAAGGCACAAAAGAGCAGAGATGCAGAAAAGTGCAAGATAAAAGGTAGAAAAACGAGTGAAAGAGCAGAGTTAGAGGAAGGAGACAGAGATCCACTGGACCACCAGGGATGAGGCGCAGCGAAACCTGCGGGTGGAGGAGGGCCTCGATCACCAACACTCGAGAGTGCAGGGGCAGGCCTCACTTAATGGTGGAGCTGCAAGGGTGGGAGAGCAATTTCACTGACAATGAGTCAGTGGTCTTGCTCGCCTGTCCCCGCAGTGGCCGCCATTAAGTAGGGGTCGGGGAGGGCTGGACAGCTGGGAGGCGGGAGCGGGGAGGGGAGCTGGATTGGGCCGGTCGCGCTGGGGGGCGGGGCCGCGGGGGCAGCAGCGGCGGGGAAAGGTAAAGGGAGGAAATAAGGGATAAAGAAAAAAGGGAAAATAGGCAGAAATAAGGCACAAAAGAGCAGAGATGCAGAAAGGTGAAAGATAAAAGAGGGTAGAAAAACGAGTGAAAACTAGTGAAAGGGCAGAGCGAGAGGAAGGGAAAATGAGCAGAAATAAGGCACAAAAGAGCAGAGATGCAGAAAAGTGCAGAAAGGTGAAAGATAAAAGAGGGTAGAAAAACGAGTGATAAGTGAAAGGGCAGAGCGAGAGGAAGGGAAAATGAGCAGAAATAAGGCACAAAAGAGCAGAGATGCAGAAAAGTGCAGAAAGGTGAAAGATAAAAGGTAGAAAAACGAGTGAAAGAGCAGAGTTAGAGGAAGGAGACAGAGGTCCACTGGACCACCAGGGATGAGGCGCAGGGAAACCTGCGGGTGGAGGAGGGCCTCGATCACCAACACTCGAGAGTGCAGGGGCAGGGGCAGGCCTCACTTAATGGTGGAGCTGCGAGGGTGGGAGAGCAATTTCACTGGCAATGAGTCAGTGGTCTTGCTCGCCTGTCCCCGCAGTGGCCGCCATTAAGTAGGGGTCGGGGAGGGCTGGACAGCTGGGAGGCGGGAGCGGGGAGGGGAGCTGGATTGGGCCGGTCGCGCTGGGGGGAGGGGCCGCGGGGCAGCAGCGGCGGGGAAAGGTAAAGGGAGGAAATAAGGGATAAAGAAAAAAGGGAAAATAGGCAGAAATAAGGCACAAAAGAGCAGAGATGCAGAAAGGTGAAAGATAAAAGAGGGTAGAAAAACGAGTGAAAACTAGTGAAAGGGCAGAGCGAGAGGAAGGGAAAATGAGCAGAAATAAGGCACAAAAGAGCAGAGATGCAGAAAAGTGCAGAAAGGTGAAAGATAAAAGAGGGTAGAAAAACGAGTGAAAACAAGTGAAAGGGCAGAGCGAGAGGAAGGAAAATGAGCAGAAATAAGGCACAAAAGAGCAGAGATGCAGAAAAGTGCAGAAAGGTGAAAGATAAAAGGTAGAAAAACAAATGAAAGAGCAGAGTTAGAGGAAGGAGACAGAGGTCCACTGGACCACCAGGGATGAGGCGCAGGGAAACCTGCGGGTGGATGAGGGCCTCGATCACCAACACTCGAGAGTGCAGGGGCAGGGGCAGGCTTCACTTAATGGTGGAGCTGCGAGGGTGGGTGAGCAATTTCACTGACAATGAGTCAGGCTCTCGAAGAATCTCCGTAGCGGCCACAGCGCGGTTGTTGAAGCTGACAGTTTCTCCTCTGGAGAGGGAGCGCGCCCCAGCACCTAGCCGTGCTCCTGCGATTCCGCCGTTCCGCTTGAGGCTCACGCAGGCCAGAGTGAATCCGGGAGGTCAGAGCCCAGCGGATGTCCTCGAGGCAGGGGAGATGCGTGCATTCGACCCACAGCAAACAGGTAAGAGAGATGAGAAAAGTTTTTTCTGTTTTTCCTGCTGCATTCCCTGGTCGGGTTTTTGTTTGGAGATTATAGAAATTCAGCCTTGTTACGAAGGTCTTTTTAGAAGCGAGTTTAGACAGATTTCGGGGGATGCTCAGCGGAGCATCACAGCGGTGATGTTAGCCGGACGCCATCTTGCCTCGACGCCCCCAAACTTATTATGGGATGACCCTGAACCTTCCCTCGTCAGATTCAAGAAGAAGAAAGAAGGACTGAAGAGCCATGCTGAACAAGGAAGAAGAGGACAACAACTGCTTTGGCCCCAGCTCTACCGGCCTGTCCCGACTTTGACCTGCAACCAGCGAAACCCCGGCATGTCCAGCAGCCAGCAGCCATCCAGAACCCAGAGGACCTGCCCTGCCTTCACCAAAAAGACTCTGTCTTCCGTGAGCACCGGATTTGCTCAACCAAAGACTCCAACACAGACCCTGGACCCAGCCGGATCCGCGGTTCTGCACCACTCTGCACCCGGTGCCCAAGGCCCGAGTTTGAGTGTCCCAACACCACAAGGAGGCCTCCCCATCGATCCTGATCTGGGATCCAGTGATCCCTGTCTTGCTTCGATCTTCTACCCGACGCCTGCAGCCTCAACCTAAGGGATCCCCCCGACAACGACCGGAGCTGGTGAGAAAACCCGACACCTAAAGACCCCCTGCACCAGATGCCCCACAGCCTTGGGTGGCCCAACCAACGATGTCCAGGCATCCCCCATCAATCCAACTTACCTCTCCTGCTGGTGGTATCCCTCAGGAAACCTCCTTGTCCGAGGCTTCATCCTTTCTTACAAACAGGAGATCTCCATTGGAATCAACAGGGCTCCCAACGTCTCCTTGGCACTCTGCATCCGGCCGTCCCCATGCCACTGGTGGTGCAGCTCCTGTGCTGATTGTTGACCCCTGCAGTGCTGATCTTAACCCCAGGAGCTTTGCTCCCACAACCGCGTGGCCTGCTCGTGAGCAGCCCCTAACCGAAGGCCCCCTGGCCCCATTGGCTAACATTGGGCCTCAGCACTCTGCACCCAGCCGCCCTAGTGTCGCTGGTGGTGCAACTCAAGTGCTTCCTTGAACCTTGGTTCTAACCCCAGACACCCAGCCTTGTAAGTCGCTTACTTACCTGCAAACCGATAACATTCTTTTTCTCCATAGAAACCCATGTTGTTGTTTTTCCTCTGAAATATTCAGTGTCGACCTGTTTTCTGTATGAAACAAAAATAACTGTGCTTTGAACAGTAAATTGTCTTACTTACCTCTGTATTGTAGGACCCACAGCGTGATATCTAAGCATATCGCCCAAGTAGTCGATGTAACTAAAAGTAACGCAAAAGTAGTCCAAAGTATTTTCAAAGTATTCTGAACTGTTTTTAAAGCAAATACAAACCTGTAACCATGCCAATTTCATCTACAATTGCATTTCTGTGTATAGTTTTGCATATGAAAGTATATTTTCCCTACCTGTGCAAAGTCCTGCTTGGTTCTAGAAATAAAACATAAGTATATCTTTTTATACTTACCTAATTGGTCTGGATTCTGTCACTGAGTGTGTGCCATCATTTCTTGCCTGAGTAATAACCCTCACTGCTCGACCACAGTACCACAAATAGAGCTGTTAGTGATTATCTAATTTAGCCTCTACTATTCCTCTGGGGATCCACTGGACTCTGTGCACACTATTCCTTACTTTGGTATAGTATATACAGAGCCAGCTTCCTACACCGAGCACCAGATTCCCTTGTTTATGTTCTCTATTGCAGCAACCGAGTTCCTCATTCTTGTTCGTCTGAATTTCTTCAGGAGGTTTAGTTTCCCTGTTGCCATCTTGAATTTATACAGTATGGTCTTAAGAGTGATTTATTTGAACATAATTACTAATTTGTAATAAACACCTAGAACTTGGCTACCGATTCCTGTTACTCATTGTGTAGCCAAATTGGATGCACTGTTAATTGGATGCATGTAGAGTGAGCACCCTAACAACTCCTACCCCTCAGTGCGATTAAAAAGGTCCGTTGGAGGACCATAAGTAAATTGCTGCGCACGTGGATAGAAGATAATTAAATACTAAGAGTAAAGAGTATGTGAGCCCAGAAAACGCTGGAACACCTGCAATTATATTTGTATACAGGTAGCCTTACTGAGCAACCAAATTATTTGAAAATTAACAAGGACGAATTTTAAAGAGATGCAGAGTATAAAGACCACTGTTTACGGTTTGCATATACTTTCTGCTAGGAGTTAATTTTATTCCTCCCTCAGCCCATCTCTTACTGCACCCCATACTGTCTCTTGGTTGATCCCTCACTACTCACCTGTAACACCCCATGCTCAGTCAAGTTCATATATAAACAACATTAAAAAAACATCAACATATAACACACATACATTTGCAGAAAGGGCTCCAAGTAGGGGTGCAACTAGACCCAAACTTTTGGGGGGGGAGGCTAGTACTTCAAGCCACAGTGTTGGGGCTACCACTTCACATAATTCGGGCAGGGATGTCCTCAGAGCCAGTATGAGAGCACACATTGCCAATATTTCTGGCTTTAATGTGCTAATGCATGCAAACACCATTTGTTCACGTAAGTATTTTCATGCTTCAGCACATTAATGTCAGACCTATTGGCTTTGACAATAATTTCCACTCAAACACTAAGCAATGCTGAAGCTTCGAGAGCCCCGCCAGACCTGCGAGCATCAGATCTCAGCAAGATGTTTGGTACATAGAGAATCTTGTACCCGAGTGCATATCTAACACACAGCAAAGAAAGCACTGCAGCCTAATTGAAAGGTGTCTTTTAATACTAAAACCAATGTAAGACACATAACAAACAAAACTTTCCATGGAACAAGAAGATGTGTAAGGTGGATGTGAGAAGGTGGCCTGGTATATGCTGTCCACTAATTAAAGTGGGCACCCTGTACCAGTCCACACGACCCTTATGATGTATGAGGTCAAAGATAACCTTTAGAAAGCTATCCTAGTGGTAGCTGTGGAGAGCAGCCTTCAGGCTTAATCTTGAAGGAATGTAAAGCAGCTTGTTTTACCAGAGTATCACCTCCTGAATGACTAAATGAAAGGAGAACCACACAGTAGTTATATAAAAATATGTATTTATTAATATAACACTCTCTACTAGTCTCTACACGAGATTAGGGCACAAAGCACACAATACTGAATCAATAGAACATTCGTAAGTAGCAAAATACACAGCGGGCTCCAGGGGGAGACCGAACCATATACTAAAAAAATGGTATAACAATCACGACTTGACTAGACACAGGGCCTAGGGCACGTAGAATCACTGGGACCCCAAGGAACCACCCAAGGCAGTGACACAGGGCGCCCACGGAGGACGGGTGCAGTGAGGAAACACGACCGCGTGCTCCGTGCAACTCTATGGGAAAGTCGCGGTTGTAAAGTTACAGTTTAAGGACACTTCTACGAGGACTTAGAGCAAACCCTTTGGAACTTAGGAGGTTCTAAGGCCAACCCACCAGTGAGTACCGAGGTACCCGTGTTACCTAGCCGGGTGCATAGGGGTCAAGTGGTGTCGGAAACCTTCGTCGTTTTCAATGGAGAGTTGCAAAGAAGTACTGCTGACGGGAAGGCGAAGAGTGTCCGGTGGAATCCAAGCCTGGATTCTAGGTGAGAGGAATCTGAAGGCAGAGGGGACAGAGTCTGGGTCACTTCAGGTGACCAGGGGCTCGGTAGTCGAATGCCCACCGATGTCGGGTGCTTCAGGTGCGAAGAAGGGATGCTTGACTCTGCAGCCACGGGGACCAGGAGATGCCGAGGACAACCAGGATCCGGAGGTGAGCTGTCCCAGGAAGGATGTCGAGTGCTGAGGGGTCGATGTCAGGCTGGAGCACCAACAAGCCTTGGCAAATGCAAACCATGCGGGCAGAGTAAACAGGTTACGGTGTAGACCAGCAAGGTCCAGGAGACTCTCCAAGCAATGGGGAGTCAGGGCACATCTGGAGCAACCAGGGAAGCCCAAGAACAAACAAGGTGACCCTCGCCAGGACCCACAGGCCAAAGGACCAGGGATCGCGAGGAGACCTTGAGCAAAATTACAAAGCACCAGCCCACAGAGCACTCGGTGAGTGGAGGCCAGATATCTTCAGTGTAAATGCTGCTCGGGGTCCGGACTACACGGAGTTCAATGCACAAGCTCGGGGATTGCCAACAAGCATATGCACTTGCAATTGTATGCGGTGCACAGGGGTTCGGGTTGCACGGCCCCCACGAGGGATACTGGTCTCAGAATCGCTGAGAGGTCAGATCTACTTCAGCGACCTTCAGCAACCCACCTCCTGTGTTGCTGAAATCTTTGGAGTCTGCAGGAGCTCTGGAGATGCAAGCCAGTCAGATGCCCTTAGGTGCCTGCTACTGCAGGGGAGTAACTCCTTTACTCCAAGGGAGATTCTTCAGTCATCCAGCATCATGCAGACAGTCGAAGTACTTGATTTCTTCTTAGCAGAATCTTGTCCAGGTAAAATCTAAAGTCCTGTAGCCAGGTAACCCACTTTATACCCACGGGAAAGAGTTGGACAGATTCAGGGGACCCTCCTAGGGGAGGGGCAGGACAGAGGGGTGGCTACACCCATGACCTTTGCCCAGTTTCGCACCAGAGCAGGAGCCAATGGCTCCCAGAACTGGTTTGAGCTGGACTATGCACAGGGACACCAAATGTGCCCCCAGTGCAGACTTTCTGGCACTCTCAGAGTGCCCCCACCCAGCCCCAATACTCTAAACTCTGTCTGGGAGGTGGTCACGCCTCCCTGTGACAGGATGCCTATTGTCATGCCTTACTCTGCTCGAGCTTGGCTCAGCAGCAGGAGAGCAGAATCGTGTCTGTGGCTGCCAGCGTCCATTTTGTGCTGCCCGGGTCGAGAAAGCTGGTACCGGGTAGACCGGTGACCCACAGTAGTGGTTTCAGAAGGGTGGAATCATACCTCCCACACCAGTTACTGGTGTGGAGGTATGATTCCAAGGTGTTTGACACCAAACACGACATGTTTCAAAGCAGCCGTTTTAAAGTTAGCATTTACAGCGAGGTTATAATGCACTTAGACCTATATGTCTGGCTGCATCACAGACAACCCCGGAGAAGGGTCTCCGAAGGCTGCAGAGGGGCCCTACTCATGCAGGGGCACCCTCTCACGTAAAACCCAGCACCCTGCCTTCAGGATTGATAAGGCCTGCCATAGGGGTGACTGATAGGTTATTAAGTGTAGTGATTTAGATAGATATAGTGAACCTATATCTAAGTAAGTTGTGCAAGCACCAGCTTACACAGGCTGCTGTAGAAGACCTGTTGTGTCATTTTGAATGGCCTCTCAGGGGTGGCATAATACATGCTTCAGCCCATGGGAGGCCTCAGGGGTACCTATGCCCTGGGTACATGGTGTACCATATACTAGGGACTGATAAGGGTACCCCAGTATCCAATCTGGAGTGTACCTAAAGTACATACTTAGAAATTTAAGGGAGAAAGCAGATAGACTGGGGTCCTGGATAGCAGGATCCCAGTCAGACTAGTCCAAAAACAGTGTGACATCAGCAAAAAGTGGGGGTAACCATAAGAAGCAGATACTACTTTCCTACAGTGGATCTCCTAATAAACATAAGAAAGTGCTCCCACAGACATTGAGAAGTAGACTCTTAGGAACCGTATTAAAGGTATGGTATGGAATGTGTACTGAGATAAAGAAATTATATGGAGCTTCTGTTGGAATGTCATAAAATGAGGAGGCTCACAAATAGCTCAAAAGGAAGGGGCGTTTATAGAGTGGAATAAGCGGGATAACTCAACAATGTAAAACTTGTATGTGTTTATATTTATATAGCACAGACTTAGCAAGGGAGTACTGGAGCGTTGTACGTTTTGGGGAGTGAGACTGAATACATCAAGTGAGGGTTTAAATCTTTGAATTATCCAGTTACACACAATTACACCATTATAACAGATTAAGTGATTTGGCTAGAACTGCACAATTTCCAGTGAAGTGCCACAGCGGATTCAGAACCAGGTCCCCAGGTTGACTTAGCCACTACACCACATCTTTTTCCTTAGTTGTTGTTAAAAACATCCGAAAAAAGATTGAGTTGAAAATGCTCCAAACGTTCACCAATCTTCATGAACACTTACATTCTTTTTTTATATTTTCCCATAGGCATTATGCTATGTTCCCCATGGTGTCTAAGGAGTAGACAGAATGCAAATTAGTGTGGTATCTAGTTATTATATAGGAGTTGAACCTAGATTACGTTATCTCTTGTTTAAGGTTCAGGTTTGTCTTTGTGCATATGTACTATGAGTTACTTGACTGCGACGCGGATTCTGCCGCGGTGCTGGGCGTTCCCTTGAGTGGGCGTGTCTGGGACGGCCCCCGTCCGTCCTCCGCACACGCCACCGTGACGTCGGACGGCCGGGGGCCGTCCGTCGCATGGAAAGGGTTAAAGTGTCACATGATATATAACATTAATATTTATGTATTTAGCAGAGATGTAATGGTTTATTAATATTGATGCATCTACATTGTACCTATCAGGGTGGAACAGAGATCACTGTCCATATCATGAGTAACTTTTTTAGCTGTTGTATTTTCTATCATTTACAATAATATACAAAGGGTTGATTAATCTTTTTTCAGTTTTTGGCTCTGCAATCCTTTCTTGAAAAGGCTATGTGCTGCTGTGACACAAAAGCGCCAATATTGCAAATTACAACTATAAAGCCAGTTACTGTTGTGAGCAGCAGGTTAAATACCTTTAAAAAATGCAAACACATGCCTAGGCCAAACTTGCACTCAGTCACATTTTCTTTCTCTCTGAACGAAAGGGGGTTAACTAAAAATGCCAAAATGTAAATGTGCATATGCTGCACCAGAAATTCATTATGGTAAATAATGTTGTCAGCCATGATTGTGAAAGAGCTGAAGCTGTGGAAAAAATAGAATACATCTTCTTATGGTGAGCATCAACAGCCCAAGACACTGCTGCAGGATTAGAGTGAGAGTTATGAGGATAACCAGATGGAGACTTGGGCATTGACCCATTTATTTTGGAAGGTGTAAGCATGCCCATGGACCTGCTGCCCTCTGACACTGGGATGCTGTAGCTCCAGCTGTTGGACAACACCTGCACCACCAGCTAGTGAGGAGCTCATGTTCCTCCACCCGAACAGATGCCTGATGATCTCTTGCAGGAAGATGAAAGTAACAGCTAGCAGACTAGGGGAGTGTTTACACCTTTGGCGTTTTGTCTGATGATGGAACTATAATTGGTGCTTGAGGCTGCTGAGGAAAATCCCTTCTCTTGTTCCTTTGAAGTTGACCTGCTCTCACAGGCTTTATGCTTCACACATCCATCCACTCAATTTGAGGTTTGCCTGCTGCAACCAAGCCTGGAGAGGTGGTAGTAGAAGGACCGACAGCTGGGTCACCAGTGGATGACAGCATTGTGCATGATGGCCTGAAGAAGCAGGGTGCCGACATGAGTTATATCCATTGACAGCAGTACTCAGAGTGACAGACGCAACACTCACTTGTAGTCACAAGAGCATGAGTTTCAGGGCATGACAGCATTAGGACCTGCAGGCAGTGAAAGCAAGACTCAGTGACAGCAGCAAGGCTCGAGGATATGACAAAAGTAGAAGTTGTGGTACCATCAAGGCTCAATGTGACAGCTTCAGAGGTTTCAGGTTATGTCAGGAGCATCTCTAACAGCATCTTAAGTAAGTGAGTGTGACTACACGCATACTATCAGAATGCCACTGAAATGAGAGTGCCAGCAGCACTCCCACTTTCATCAATATACCAATGAGCAGAAATGCAAAAGACAAATAATTAATATTAATAAAGGAGGCTCCATGTTCTTGCCATTGTGTGTGAAAACTCAAACTTGCGGCAGGAGCCGGAGAGCAGATGTCGAAGCCTGCAAAAACGCGACCCCTATAAAGTCAGGTGAATTCTAGATTTGGCTCTAATGCTTATCCCACGGAGGGCAGGGCACAAGACAGCACTACACTCTGGTAGACAGAGTCCCTCCATTATTTTCACAGGGTGGACACCATCCACCCTGCCAAGAAGATGGGCCACCACTAAAATACCCTGAACTGGTGCCGGTGTAATTTTCAGACACCGGGACACATTCACCTGCGTGTTGACTGCGGTGAGGGAACTTTGTTATTTTAGATTCCAGCTGGGCCATAAACAAAGGACGAATATAAGGGGCTATCAGGCCTCCTTTTGTTTGAGTATCCTGGCTGGGAGCTATCTGGAGCAAATGCAATGGAGGGGAAACAAAGGTACACAGCTTATTATCACTTCACAGACACTAAAGAGAGGCATGGTTTTGACTTTGTTTAGTCCCTGTATATAAGTGATATGCATATACTGTAAGAATGTCAAGTGTTGGTCTGTCTCAGTATTTACACAAATAACAATTTAAATACCACTAATTTGTTGTATTTCTTTTTATAGCACTACTCATCCCAATGCAGTGTGTCAGAGCGCTTTACATCACACGTACACAATACATTGACAATAAATCATGCAAGTGTGAAATATCAATGTACATGATGTGTTACATAAGACAGTGAGGGTTACAAGGTGTAGGAGTTGCATGTCTTTCATAGCTCATTGTGCTATATTAGAAGGATTACAATTTATGAATTGTAAGTAACAAAAGGATCTCTGTGTAAAAAGTAGAAACCCATTTACCTATCTACGTAAAATAAAAATCTGCCTCTGCATGTTACATGATGTGCTTTACAGGAGACATATCAACCCTTATTGCTAGTTGGATTCAAAACTGGAACTTGACAAACCACAGATATCTCTTGCAAATGCGATAATCTCCAGATTTATTTTACCATTATTATTATTCCCTGAGATATACTGGACACATAAAGTAGAGGTGGGAGAGCCCACAAATTAACAGGAAGAGATGAGCCAGAGCCAAGCCACAGGTCTAGCTCTGCTCGTACAGACCGTGCAAGAGCAGAGCCCTGAAAATGTTTACTATGTAAATCACACAACAAACATCACTTAAAATATGAGATTGCTTCTTCAAAATTTAAAAAAGTGCATTTCTTTAACATGTGGTAGCTGTGACATTAACACTGCACATTATTGCACTGCACTAGAAGCACTTACTAAAAGTTAATGTAAACCCTGTACGTGGCCCTGATTATTATAGAGCAACATTGAATAAATCAAACACAATAGGTTTTTGTACAACTGGTAATCAGAAGTCACATATTTGAAAGGGCTTTCATACCCGATAATGGAGAAAAGGGAGGGGGGGAGGGCAGGGCCGGCTTTAGCGCTGGTGGCGGCCAGTGCAACAATCACTTTTGGCGCCCCCACGTCCCATGACACCTCCATGGATTCTATCACTACCACCTACAAAAGTGCCCCTCATCTTACCTATCATAAGATATTGCTTAGCACAGCGCCCCCCTGAGGTCACAGTGCCCCCTCCACAGGTCAGCACCCAGTGCAGCCGCACCAGTCGCACTGCCCTAAAGCCGGACCTGGGGGAGGGGGTCTAAAGCCCTTTTAGCCCAATGGCGTTGCGCGCTTGGCTCCAAGTGTACCACATTAACAAAATCACAATAGTTGACTTTCAGTATTTCAGAGAGCGCCTCGAGACAATTCATACCGTACTGTTTGTTTGCTACATGTATGTTACACTCATTCATTCCAAGACTGGGAAATGTTGCTTGTAATAGTGCTAGCGAAACTCTCTTCAGCTCAGCGACACTTGGGCTTTCTCTGGGTTCCAACTTTTCGTTCTTCTTTGCACTTTTTTCACGTTGCTCAATCGTTATTAGTATTTGTTACCAGTGAGAGCAATTTGGAAACTGTCGACCAGCTGCAGACCAGTATTTGTTACATGGGCCAGTGTGGGTCTGGCCACTGTGTTCTCCCGTACAGGGGTGTTCAGGATAAACCCCTTTGCACTCCTGTCCCGATAGTCACGACCGTGACGTAGGGACGTAGGGGTTTAAGTAGCGTGACGCGGCATGTTGCCGCCAGTGGAATAAAGTACCTGTAACCCCAACCACAAGTACCTGTCTTTATTACAGGCAGTACACAACAGGCCCATTAGCAGCAATTGTTCTTTATCCTGAGAACACAACAAACTGGCGAAGAGCGGGTGGACCCCGCGACCTACCCTGGTTAAAGAGGTCGGCCGGTGCTGCTGGTGACTCGTGCGCCCTGCCGGTGCTGTGGGGCGGCCGTTTGGCGCTGTCTGTGGCGGTGCGGCACGTGGATGCGAGCGTGCCGGTGCTCCATCCCCGAGGTTCCAGAGCTGAATGTGGTGCCCGTAGTCTGTGGGCGAAGGCGTGGTGTGCGGCGCCCGGCCGCGGTGCTGCATATGATTAGTCACCGCCGGGCCCGGCCGGAGTGGAGGGGGCGTGGCTACGCTTCATACGAGGCCCGCGTGTGAGCTCCTGAATGAGGTGCCCAGCCAGGCTGAAGTGAGCTGTCCCTGCAGGAGGAGGCTGCCTGGAATCGTGACCTGCCAGGAGAAAGTGGGTAGTCTCTGCACCATTTGAGGAAGCTGCCTGATAAAAGGAAGACATGAGTGCCCAAATTGATGTGCTGAGGCCTGATAAAGTAAAGGCCTGGGGAGATTGCTCAATAGGTGCCAAGGAGGGCATCCTATGGTTCCAGGCACCGGGTTTTCTACTGAA
Organism: Calotriton arnoldi; assembly: GCA_963921515.1. NCBI lineage: Eukaryota > Metazoa > Chordata > Amphibia > Caudata > Salamandridae > Calotriton > Calotriton arnoldi. The sequence continues at coordinate 886,162 of CAWUFW010005879.1, forward strand.
GGCTCTGATCCCCACCGGTGCGAGACTCCTATTGAAGGCACCACTGTACAGAGGCAAGTGAAGCATAAGGTGTGAAAGGAAGAGGGCTTATCAAGCTGTGCGACGCCAGGCGCACCAAGGGGTGGATTTGAACACATCTGCAAAGAGAGGGCCATCCCAATACCGGCGCCATGTCTGCAATGCAGTGGAAGGACTGGGTGGAGCGCCTGGAAACGTACTTTGCCACCATTGACTTGGAGGAGGAGAGAAGGCGTCCCATGCTGCTACACTTAGGGGGGGCGGCGATTCACAAGTTGGAGAAGTCGGTGGTAGAGGCGGGGCCTCCACATACATATGCCACGTTCAAAACCGCGATTACGGCTCATTTTGAACCTCTAGCAAACCCTGACTATGAACGGTTCCTGCTGCGTCAAGCTCGGCAGCTACCAGAGGAGTCAGTTGACACGTTTTACGTGCGACTCAGAGACTTGGTGAGCACGTGCACGTTGCCCGATGCAGCGGATGAGATCAGAGCTCAGTTTATTCAAGGCTGCTCGTCTGTGAAGCTACGTGAGAGCATTCTGCAGGTTCCGTGTATGCCGATGGCAGACATGCTCACTATGGGCAGGTCAAAAGAACTATCTAAGGTCCGGGCCGCTCATATGGAGCGGCGCTTCAACAGGTGGTGAAGGTAGAACCAGTACACACGGTCACTGCGACGGTCCCCGACAGAAGGAAACCGAGGAATAAACCATCATCTGACCAAAAAACATGCTATAACTGTGGTGGTCCGTATCCTCACAAAGGCCCGTGTCCTACACAAGGGAAGAGGTGTTCGATTTGTCACAGAATGAATCATTTTGCAAAGTTTTGTCGCTCGTCCACGACACAGAAGAACACTCGAACGAAGCCTGTCCGCCAAATATACACCAGGGATAGTCCAGCAGAGGAAGGAGACATGGACGACGACGAAGTGGAAGGAGCGGTTCACATCATCTATGCCCTGCAGCTGGGTGCGCGTAAGCACATTCCAAAGTGTGGCGTGCTGGTGGATGGCCACCAACTGCAAGCCCTGATAGATACAGGGGTGTCTATCAACATTATGGCCCGGTCGACGATGCTCACGTTGCCCGTCCAACCGGTCCTAAGCCACCCTACTACCAGAGTATACGCCTATGGGTCCACTGATCCCCTTCTACTGGCAGGAGTGTTCACTGCCGAAATTGCACATGGGTCCAGGTCAACACGGGCGAAGGTCCACGTCACGGAAGGTGGCCAAGGCATGTTGCTAAGCTGCCAGATGGCAGAGCTCCTTCAGTTGGTCGCTTTTGCGCTCAGCGTGCACCAAGAGAGGGTGGAGAGTTTGATCACCCAGTTTGCACCACTTTTCGAAGGCATAGGTTGTTTGAAGGACCGGATGATCAAGCTCCATATTGACGAGTCAATGCAGCCAGTGGCGCTACGACACCGGAGGGTGGCGTTCCACCTTCGGCCAAAAGTGGAAGAGGAACTGATCAAACTGGAACAGGCTGGTGTCATTGAGAGGGTGGAGGGCCCGACTCCTTGGGTGTCTCCCATAGTCGTGGCTCGCAAGCCTAAGCAGCCCGGAGAGGTTCGGATCTATGTCGATATATGCCTGCCTAACCTGGCCATAAAGCGTGAACGACACCTTACCCCAACAGTGGATGATATTGTGGCCGAGGTCAGTGGATCGAAATGGTTTTCGAAGATGGATTTAAGTGCCGGATACCACCAGTTAATGCTGGACCCAGCGTCCCTCGTAATCACCACATTTTCTACTCATGTGGGCCTCAGGAGGTATAAGCGCCTCCGTTTTGGGATTTTGAGTGCGGCAGAAGTCTTCCAGGACACCAACAGGGGAGTATTGTCCGGTCCCGAGGGGGTGTTTAATGTGAGTGACGATATTCTTGTTCATGCCCCCACCCTGGAGGAACATTTCGTCCGCCTGAAAGCAGTGTTGCAAAGGCTGATGGCCATTGGACTGACGCTCCATAAAGAAAAGTGCGACTTCCTAAAAAACGAAATATCCTTTTTCGGTTACCGCTTCTCGCAGGAAGGGGTGTCACCTGACCCCCTCAAGGTTCAGGACATACAAACAGCTCCTGCCCCCACCAACATCACTGGGGTGAGAAGCTTCATGGGAATGGTAAATTACTGTGGTCGATTTATCCGCAACCTCACTGATCTGACGGTGCCTCTGAGGGAGGTGATTAAGTCCAACGCCGTCTGGAACTGGGGACCTGAACAGGAGGCTACCTTTCAGGCCACGAAGCAAGCCCTGTCAGCCGACACGACGCTTGTGTATTTCGACCCAGCAAAGGACTCTGAGCTGTAGGTGGATGCCAGTCCTACTGGATTGGGGGCCGTTCTATCTCAACAACAAAGTAATGGGGAGTGGACCCCAGTGACTTACGCCAGCTGAGCACTCACGGCCACGGTGCAGAGATATTCCCAAATTGAAAAGGAGGCCATTGCTATCCACTGGGGTTGTGGCCATTTTCATTTATACCTGTATGGTCACCCTTTCACCGTGCACACAGACCACAAGCCTCTTCTTCCTTTGTTCATGGGATCGGCCTCCAAGCCACCTCCTCCTATCGAGAAATGGATCCTGCAGCTACAGGACTATCACTTCACAGTGGTCTTCCGTCCAGGAACTCAGAGCCCGGTGGACTATCTGTCAAGACATGCCCGCCCCGCCACCAGGGGGGAGACACTGGATGCAGAAGAAGTGGAAGAGTATGTCCGTCTGGTAGTCAAAAGGTCCAGGCCCCTTCCTCTCGCCCTGGAGAAGATTAAGGAAGCTACTGAAAGAGATGAGTGTCTCCAGCTCTGTGTTTCTGCGGTAAAGTCAGGAAAATGGAATATCCTGTTGGACAAGATGAAGTATTGCACGGGGGAGGCGAGATCAATGCTGGTGTCATTACACAATGTGAGAAGCAAGTTGGTCATATCCCCTGAAGGGTGCCTGATGAGAGGACCAAGGTTGGTGATTCCCGGATGTCTACAACAGAGGGTAGTGGATCTGGCGCACCTAGCTCACCAGGGAGTCGTCAAAACAAAGTCCAGACTCAGGTTCAAGGTGTGGTTTCCCAATCTGGACGCCCTCGTGGAGCAGACGGTGCGTCAGTGCCCGCTTTGTCAGGCCCCAGGCCCTGCTTACTCTCCCGCGCCCATAGTTACCGAAGACATTCCTCCTTTTCCCTGGCATCGTGTGAGGGCTGATTTTGGGATTCTCCCAGATGGTCGCCATATGCTGGTGGTAATTGATGATTTTTCAAAGTATCCGGAGGTAGAAATCTTGGAGTCCACCATGGCCAGCCAAACCATTCCGCGATTCGAAAAGATCATGGCGACTCATGGGTTGTTTAAAGAACTGCGCTCGGACAATGGCCCTCCCTTCTCAAGCAACGAATTCAAGGAGTACCTACGATCCAGGGGAGTCCGTCACAGGAAGATCACACCTCTATGGCCTCAGGCCAATGGTGAGGCTGAGCGTTTTATGCGCACTCTTAACAAGGCTATCTGGATCGCAGTGGCGAACAGACAGGAAATGGATTGCGCTATCTATGGTTTCCTACGGGAGTATCGGATGACCCCTCACTCCACCACTCAAGTGAGTCCTATGTCGCTGTGCATGAACAGGCCTGTGGGTGATGTGATTCCTCACCTGGAAGTAGTGTCGGCCAAGCAAGAACAGGTGGGGGAAAAACTAAGGCAGCGACACAGGCGGAATGACCAAGTGTCCAGGAGGCGTGGAGCAAGGTGGAGTCAGTTGAAAGTTGGAGACGCGGTGATGGTGCGTAACCGACACCCGCGTTGAAAGTTCAGTCTGCTGTTTGAACTTGAGCCCTGGACAATCAAGAAGGCACAGGGAAGAAGGATCACCATGGTGAGGGGCAGAGCGACACTCACCCGGAACGTATCTTTCTTCAAGGCCTACCAGAGTCCAAGAAACCGCCAGGAAGGAGATCGGGGGATCCAGAGCTGGTGCCCGGTGATGAACTTGAGCGAATACCACGCCTGATGGTTGTGAGTGTCTGAGTCAGAGGCTTCTGCCATCTGTAAGCGGCGATGCCAGTCAGCTGGAAGGGTCACACCGTGAAGCGGAGAAGAGAAACCAGTCGTTTGGCTCTGGCGAGTCCCAGGAGCCCGAAGAAGGCGGCCGACGAGGAGGGGCAGGGAGGTACCTGCTGCTGCCCTGTCCAGCCCGATCATCTCATTGGAAGGACTTTGTGACGTATTGAACACTTCATTTTTGTTTATTCAATGGTGTGCTGATTTTGCTGTGGTGTTTTCTGGTTTTGATGCAGTCATGTGTTTTTTCTTATTTTATTTCTTTTGTTTTGATTTTGCTTTGCTAGTTTGGGAGGAGTGTTACGTGGGCCAGCGTGGGTCTGGCCACTGTGTTCTCCCGTACAGGGGTGTTCAGGATAAACCCCTTTGCACTCCTGTCCCAATAGTCACGACCGTGACTTAGAGACGTAGGGGTTTAAGTAGCGTGACGCGGCATGTTGCCGCCAGTGGAATAAAGTACCTGTAACCCCAACCACGAGTACGTGTGTTTATTACAGGCAGTACACAACAGGCCCATTAGCAGCAGTTGTTCTTTATCCTGAGAACACAACAGTATTCAGCTCGAGGTCAAGAGAGCGTTCTGCTATTCCTGCTTCGTAGAGTGGTAGGCGCAAAAGGTAATTTTGGGTGACGTTTGAAAAATTAGAAAGTGAAATACTGTCTGTCCTTTTTTTAACATTTGCTTTGCGTGAGATTTTTCAAAACAAATGTAGAGAATGGATTTGCACATATTTCTGCATGTTATGTTTTGATATTGTGTATGTTTTTAATAGCGCTGCATACACCAATTTTTGGGCGTCATGGCACTGTTTGGAGACTCGGTTAACAAATTTACAAAAAAGTGCTGGGTTTCCCATGACTGGAGCTCAGTGTGTGTGGAGATGTGTCAGGGGCGAGAAGGTCTGGAGACCTCCGACCTTGCATGTGTGAGAGCTGTCTTCATGTTTTGGGTTTCCCCACATAGGATACTTGGTGAGAGGACGTACGGTTGGGTCTTGCAACATTTAACTTAGCCCAGGTGAAGTTTGAATGCATTTTTAAAACTTTGTGATACTTTAGAACATACTCGCTACCAGAGTTAAATACAGTAACAGAAATGTAGCACTCTGCACAAAGGACAGGTGTAGGAAAGTGCCCCTTTTTGCATGGTTACCCCCCACTTTTTAGCCTGATACATGATGCACTTTGACTTGTTGTGCCCTGGGTCACTGCCAATCAGGTTCCCAGGGCCTGTGTTCTTTCCCAAAACTGTACCTTTGTACCCACAATTGGCAAATCTCTGGCCACCGGTAAGCCCCTTGTAAAAGGTACCATGGGTACCAAGGGCACTGTGACCAGGGAAGGCCTCTAAGGTTTGCAGCACCTATTGTGCCAGCCTTAGAGACCCTGTACCTTAACACCCACACACTGCCATTGCAGGCTACATGTTTTGGTACAGAGAAAAGTGAAGAGTCGACATGGCACACATCCCTGTGTGCCACGCCTGCAACCCTCTGCCTAGGGCCTAGGTAAGTCACCCTTCTAGCAGGGTGCACTAGCCCTCAGGTGAGGTTACAGTGGCATGAGCCCTATAGCCCTACAGTGTCTAAGTCCATTTTTAAACATTATAAATGTAGTAAAACCATAAAGAGTATATGGTCTGGGAGTTGGTCATTATGAACTTCACAGCTCCATAATGGCTTTACTAAAACCTGGGAAGTTTGGTAGCAAACTTCCCAGCACATTAAACCCACACTGAGGCCAGTGTGGGTGGTATTTAATGTAAAATGCACTCAGAGGGCATCTTAGAGATGCCCCATGAAAAACGACCAGCCCCGGTATGGTTCCTGAATGGCTGCCCACCATTTGCCACACCAGACAGGTTTCTGGACCCCTGGGTAGAGGGCTTCCGCTCTCTGGGTCCAGAAACAAAGACCATCCTGGGTAGAGGTGTCATGCCTCCTCCCCCAGGATGGGCTGGGTCCACGAAGGGGAAGCTTCAAAGGCCTGCTGCCTTTGTAAGCTCTCCCTGCCTTTTGCTGCCCCCAGCAACTGGCTCCCACTGGTTCTGACCCCCACTTTGGGCAGGAGAATCAGCAGGAAAACCAAGCTAGGAGGAGAGGTGTGCCCGCCTTTGCCAACCCCACACCTCAGGCGGGCGAGGCGAAACACACATCTCAGTCCCCTCCATCTTGAAGATGGAGATAATAGGGGGTGTACCCTCCCCAAGGAAGGGACCCAATGGTCCCGACCTGCACACCCTTTAACGCCCCTAAATTTAGTATTTAGGAGCCACCCTGAACCTTGCCTCCTCAGACTCGAGGAAGAAGGAAGAAGGACAGAAGATCTGTGCTGACCCAGGAAGAAGAGGACACCAACTGCTTTGGCCCCAGCCCTACCGGCCTGTCCCGACTCCGACCTGACTACAGCAGAAACCCTGGCATGTCCAGCAGCCAGCAGTCGCCCGGAGGACCTGCCCTGCACTCAACTTAAATACTCTGTCTCTGTGAGCAGTGGATTTGCTCAACAAAGACTCCAAGACCAGAACCCTCATCCAGGCGACTCAGCGGTTCTGCGCCACTCTGCACCCGATGTCCATGGCCCGAGTTCGAGTGGCCCAATACCACAAGGAGGTCTCCCCAGCGATCCTGACCTGGGATCTGGTGATCCCCGACCTCCCTCAAGCTTCAAGCCGACGCCTGCAGACTCAACCTGAAGGGTCCCACCGACCGCGACCGGAGCTGGTAAGAAGAACCCGACACCAAAAGATACCACTGCGCCCGATGTCCCACGGCCTTGGGTGGCCCAACTGACGGTGTCCAGGCATCCCCAAAGAACACAACTTACCCCTCCAGCCGGTGGCCACCTTCAGGAAGCCTTTCTGCCTGAGCCTGCAGCATCTTTGCCAAACTGGAGATCTCCTTTGAAATACACAGTGTCCCTGACATCGCCTTGGCACTCTGCACCGGCTGCCCCTGTGCCGCTGGTGGTGCAGCTCCTGTGCTGATTGTTGGCCCCTGTAGTGCTGATCCTAACCTCACGAGCTTTGCTCCCACAGCCAAGTGGCCTGTTCGTAAGCAGTCCCTGACCGAAGGCCCCCTTAGCCTCATTGGCTAACATTGGGCCCCTGCACTCTGCAGCCCCAGTGCCGGGTGCACCTTGAGTGCCCAACTGGACCTTGGGGAACCTTCGTCCTGACCGCTAAAACTCCCACTCGTAAGTCGTTTACTTACCTGAGAACCGTTAATCCTTTTTCTCCCATAGGAACCAATGTTACGAGTTTTGTTCCTAAAAATGTTGTGTCCAGCTGAACGTTTGTATGAAAGAAAAGTAACTATATTGCAAACCTGAAAAAGTCTTACTTACCTTGTATTGTAGGATCCATGGTGTGGTATCTAGGCATACCACACAGAGTAGGCGATGTAATCCAAAAGTAACGCAACAGTAATCAAAAGGAATTTCTATGTAATTTAAACTGTTTTTTAAGCATATACAAATCTGTAACGATTGCAAATCCATTCCCAATTGCATTACCTTGTAAAGTTTTATAATTGCAAATACATTTTACCTACCTGTACCAAGTCCTGCTTGGTTCTAGAAATAAAACATAAGTATACCTTTTTTATACTTACCCAATTGGTCTGGATTCTGTCTCCGAGTGTGCAAAACCAATCCTTGATTGAGTGAATACAATAAATGCTTAACACACCCTCCTGATAGGCCTAACTGCTCGCCCACACTACCACAAAGAGAGCTGTTAGTACTTATCTAATTTAGCCTCTGCTATACCTCTGGGGACTCCCTAGACTCTGTGCACACTATACCTTACATTGGTCTAGTATATAAAGAGCCAGCTTCCTACAACAGTAAGCATCAAATCTCTCCTTTCCTCGTGTTTTTTTATGATGGATGCTTCACCTCCAGATTCCTCGTCTCCTGGACCCCTCCAGGCGCCAGACTGGATCCAGAAACTTTGCAGAAGCTCATCTACACTGGTAGGTGATGTCATGACTCTGCTTGACTCAGACAGTGCCCCGGACATATTAGAGTCACACAAGGCTGTACAAGGGGCCTTGAAGTCAGTTCTTCATCCTGTTTGCTACCTTCAGAGGCAGAGACAAGGCTGGTAAGGCTGATGTGCAGTATGTCGTAATTTGGATCTTATTAAGAACCACCACATGACCACTCCTCAGAATAGGAAGTGGTGGGATGGGTGAGGAATGTGCAGGTAGATAGAGTAACCATCAGGAGGATTGTTAAAGAAGGTGAGTGACGTGTTATTCCGATGTACTTTTGTCTGCAGATATTCTGCCTCTTGAATCAATGCCCAAGCATTAACTCCAATGTGGTGGGTAGGAGCAGATGATCTAACTAAGAATTCCTGGAGCACAGGTATTGCAAAATGGCCATCCCACCAGGCTTCAAAGTTGAGACAAACAGTCCTGGTGAAAGCATGGACCAAGAGGCCAGAGATCAGGTATGCAGTCCTGGTTTAAGCAAGTTTTCATCCATCCACATTAGGTGGTCCCAGCTCAGACCAGGATCAGTTGGCCTATTACACAAAAACTGTTTCCAGTGCATGCGCTGGACAGAGCACAGAAGTGAAACACTGCAACTCCATCGTTCATTGCAAGTGGACCGGGTCTGCCTCTTAAAGAAGTGACTGTATGAACCATCTTGTATGCGGGTGCACTCTGTTCCCTGCCCAAAGGACACCTTTGAAGGACAAGAGTGCATTTTATGTGTGTGTTACTCGGTAGCACACATTCAGTGTTCCTCCTAAGAGCCCCTGTGTCTATGTGCCTACATATATAATATGGCTCTATTGCTCCGGCTAAAACTTTCCATTATTTCCATGTGGCCCTGTTTCTTTTCAAATGCATGAACACCGCCTTCAGATTGAGGGGATATCAGTGCTTAATTCGAGCCCGTGGTTTCTGGTGCTCGACACTGACACTTAATTGTTAGCACATGTGCTTGTGACAGCCTGCCACAAGGTGAGTCTATCTAGCAAATTTAGAGATGACCACAACAACAGTTAATTATTAATGCTATATTCGTTAAAAATGACCATGACCTCCTGCCCAAGCCATTCTTATAGCTTTGGGGGCCGGAAAAAGTCCGAAATGTCACACTTGTAGGAGTGCGATGGTTAGTAGTTGTGTTGTTACTATCATTGGCAGCATAGCAGGGCAATGTGTGGTGGAAACTGCTGGGGCCTCCTGACCAGAGCCTTGGCACTTATTTATTTACAAATTAAGCACTGGGGGATATGAACTGTGACCCTACACTGTGGGAATTATAGAAGGGTCAGCGCTGAGCAGTAGAAGTGTGCAAAGGCTGCTGTGCTTTTCCGGTACCTCGGGAACCTTGTCCCCTTGCATTATATGGGTCAGCAGTGGGTGTTAGCTGCATGTGTACAGTGTGAAGCCACTGCGAGGGACGTAAACATTTTACTGTAGTGCTTGAGAGAGAAGGGAAGTCAAGTTTCCAAAACACATTATTAGGTCTAGGTTTGGAACGAGCAGGACAGTTTTTGAGATAGATATTCTACTGACCAGACTCATCAGTTCAATATGAGGGTACAGTCCGAGTTACGTGCGAACGACTACAGTAAACCATGGCCAGGGCACTGAATGAATGAGTAATCATTTAAAACGTACACTGCGAAATGAGCTGCTTCTTGGCACTCGTGCAACAACCGCCTCATTTTTTGTTGGTTACGAAAAGGTAATTAAATCCAGTCACGACCTGCCCTTTCTGGTAAAGAATGGATTATTCGGGCATTTTTCTTAAGAATAAAAAGGAGGTGGGCGTGCTTATACGTTTGTTCAGATACTGGAAATAGTGGTCAGTTGTGTGAATATTGACGACGTCCCTCTAGAACGCAAAGCAACAGGATTAAGGATGCAGGGGTTTAGGATTAAATGTATATGGATAAGGGTTTGGGGTATGAAGTTATTGGCTAGCGAGTTGGGGTTAAGGGTGTATCTGTTAATGGTATAGGTTTAGGTTTAGGATTATCTTGTTAAAAGTATAGGAGTTAAGGTCTTGCAGCATAGGTGTTATAAATATAGGTTTCAGGTTGGGATACCAGGGTGAGGTTAAGAGTTGAGGGGACTGGGTGAAGGGTGGGTTTGGAGTTTATGGTTACACTGTTGTGGTAAAATGTTAACCACTATGATTAAATTTGTTTAGCATCACCATTGGAACTGTGTTTAAGGTGTGGTGATGATTGATTTTAGTCTGTGTGTTCAAAATATAAAAAATCGAAGTGTTCACAGTGTTGCTCACCAACACAATCCAATTTCGAGTGTTAACAAGCACTGGCAAAGCCAATAGGTCTCACCTATGAGAGATCTATTGGCTTTGTCGATGTTTGTATAGCCATGTTGCACAGCAGTGTGTCCTTTGTATAGCATGGCTGAAAGTACAAAATAAAAGTGCTATGATGCAGTCAACACTGCCTGTGTCATAGCACTTTTATTTTCTTTACAGCTGGCTGCTGTGCAACATGACTAAAAAAACATTATCTGATAGAGACATCTAACCACAGATTCCTTACCTTAGAATTTCCCAGGTGTCGGGCTGGATCCGGAAGACTTTTGCTCAAGTAAAACCCTTGCACGCTGGTAGGTGGCGTCGGTCTGCTCCGCGTGACATTATCGGCATTGTCCGTGTTGGAAGTGACGTCTGCGTCACCTATATAGGCGCCACCTCAGCGATCTGACCTCAGTTCTATTCGTTCCACGCCAGCTAGCGCAGATTCGTGAAAAGAGCTACCTCTTTCAATTTTTGACTAGGCCTGGGCAGAGTTTGCGGAGCTTTATGCTGTGGAACTTAACAAAGTTCCACCAGTGGCAGAGTCGGTCAAGTCGTGCTGCTTGCAGTGATTTTTAGCGAACGGCACTACTCGTCGCGCCAGAGGGCGCTGCTGCTTTTTGCTGCTCGAGTAGAAATTCTACTTGAGCGGCAGCTTCCTCAACACAAGCGGCAGATTTCTCAACGCGACCGCCCGCATTGAAAAATCTCGCCGGGAGGAGGTCTAATGCATGATTTTTTCTTGCGAGTGCTCGCCAACTTAATATTGGCAAGCCACTCGAGATAAAAAAATCTGTTCTGCGTCACTTCACTGAGTTTTTTGGAACTCCGCGCGGAGTAGGCAAAACTCTGCGAACTCCGTCGGTGGAGCGGAATTCTTCGCCCACCCATAATTTTGACAGCCTTTTTTCGACAATTTGTCAAAGATTTTTGGTATGTAGGTTTTTCCACAATGTCAAAGAAGACTTCTGGATTCAAACCGCGTGGCGCCTACCATCGTGCCATGTCGGTTACGGATCCACACTTAATTTGTCCCTGGTGCCTGGAGTGCGACCACGACTCGTAGTTCAATCGATCAATCAATCGGGGATTTGTAAAGCGCACTACTCACCCGTGAGGGTCTCAAGGTGCTGGGGGTGGGTGTGAGCAGCTCCGTTGGGGTCATTCGAAGAGCCAGATTTTGAGGTTGTGCTCTGACTGCCAGGCCATGGCTCCGAAGGCTTTGAGGGAGTGGTCCCTAAAGCTGCTTGTGGCCTGGTGCTCGGCTCCATGCTGTTCGCTCATGAAGTCTCGCTCTCGGTCCTGGTCAAGAGGAAGGTCATGGTACCGCTCCTGGAGTCCTAAGTCCTCGTTCTCCTGCTCAAAGTCGTCGGGTTGGTCAGGTAAGAGGCATAAGAAACACAAGAAGTCGGAGCATGATTCAACTTCTCCCCATCCGTCGGCGGACGTGACGGAGGTGTCTCGACGCTCTAGGCCTCATTCTGCAGAACCAGCGCCTAGGTCGGCTCTGCACTTCCCTGCCTTTCCAGGAGCGGGAGCTCAGACCCGGAGGCTCAGAGTGGGCTCCATCGGGTTCCGCGCCAGCAGCTCTGCTGCCACTGTGACCTTCACAGTGACTTTCCCTGGCCCCCGTGCTGAGGCTCCCTATGCAACCGGCTCCCCCCAGCAGCCCCAGGCCCTTTCTTATCCCCAATGACCCGGATCGGCACATACCGATGCTGATTCCAGCACAAACAGCACCTTTGGGACCTAGGTCGGTTCCTCAGCCTTATATGGAAGAAGATTAGGAGGGGTGGCTGGACCATTTACAAGCCCAGTCTGAGCACAAAATGGACTGGCATGAGGAATTGGGTGAGGCCAGTGGACTGGATACCTCCCCAGATTCTGGCCTGCTTTCTCCCCCTATCGTGGCTATGGAGGAGGAAGCTTCATATGCTATGGTGGTGAGAAGGGCAGCTGAGGTCCTGGACCTTCAGCTTCCTATGGTGGAAGTCAAGACGTACATCTTGAGAGAGGTCCTGCAGCCGGGTGTCTCCTCCTTGGAACCCTGCCTGCCTTTTAATGATGCCTTGACTGTTGTCCTTCTGGGAACCTTGTTCAAGCCCAGCACAGGGGCTACTGTGAGTAGGCCAATCACCCACCACCATCGCCCTGCACCGGGTGACCCAAATTTCCTCGCCAACCACCCTACCTCCGAGAGCTTGGTGGTCCAAGCTTCTGCATCAAAAGGCGCATTCCCTTCCGCACTCCTGGGCAGGGAATCTAAGAGGCTGGATAGCTGGGGCAAGATTTTTTTTCTTCCGCCAGCCTTGTATTGCGGTCAGTGAACACTGCATGCCTATTGGGCTGTTACACCCACTCTTTGTGGGAAACAGTTGCGCAAAAGCTGCCACCGGTCCTGGAATAGGCCCAGGCCATTCTCTCCGAAGCAGTATCGGATGGGAGAGATGTGGCAAAGTTCACCATTCGTACACCACTGACTTGCTGATCAGAGCGATGTCATCGACACTGGCTGTTCGACGCCACGCCTGGCTGAGAACTTCTTGCTTTTCTGGAAATTTCCAGGCTTCCCTAATGGACATGCCCTTTGATGGTACCCCTCTCTTCGGAGACCAGGCAGACATGACCCTGGTGCACTTTAAGGGCTCACAAGCTACGGCCAAGTCCTTGGGCTTCTCAGTGACCACCCATCCCCACTCGCTTTTCGCCCCTTTCGTGGCCATGGAAGGGATTTTCAGCCACGCCAGCCCTAAAACCGCTCAAGTTCAACAACCTGTGAGGGCCGTGGCTCCTTTCTACCCTGTGGGTCAGGCGGCCACAGATCGAGTCAGTCCACTTCTCCCCTTGCAACCTCTAAACCTTCCTAGTCTGGCCCTTCAAGATCGTGGATCAGCCATCACTTCCACCACTGGCAAAACATCACATCGGACAAGTGAGTTCTTCAGATAGTCCGAAAGAGCTAATCCCTCCCCTTCGATCCTACCCCTCCCACCATGCTTCCAACTTACGACCGGCTGACGGAGGACCACCTGTTATGTTATGTCATTAATTTGTAGAGCGCATGGTTTCTCCAATCGGAGAGTCCCTGTGCTAGGCTTCCAAGAGACCCCCAGATAGTCACACCTGCTCTGTTCACTCCGCTTGTTTAAACAAACAGGTTTTAAGTTTTTTTCAGAAACTGGTTTCTGATGGTTCCAGTCTCAGCTCCAGTCGAAGAGAATTTCAAAGTTTAGCATGGAGATATCTAAAAAAGCTGCCACCCGAACGTGCTCTCTTTACCCTGGGGACCTCCACCAGAGCTGTTCCCGAGGATCTGAGGCACCTATTGGGAAGATGTTGTTTAATCACGAGAAAGAGATAGCTCGGGCCTCTCTGATTTAACATTTTCTGGCAGAAGCAAAGTGCTTTAAATGATACTCTTTCGTTATAGAAAGCCCGTGGAGCTTAGAGAGAGCTGAGCCAGTGTGAGAATAACTAGGAATATTCAAAAGCTGCTGCGTTGCCGCATTTTGAACTCTTGAAGCATTTTTAGTCTGCCCTGGGAAACCCCAAGATAAAGCACATTGTAGTAGTCCAATCTGGACACCAGGAGAGCCTGGACTACTGTCTTTTTCACAGATTCAGGTAAAAAGCTTAGTATCTTTCTGAACATTTTTAGAATGCAAAAACAGGTTCCCACCAAAGCAGAGATCTGGTTATCAAAGGACAAGGTGATAGGAGAGGATGTGGCCTCACGGCTACAGCTGCTGACTTTGGAGCTGGGGAACCAGGTTCCTGCCTTGGAATCGGCTGAGCATCCTGTGATTCTGGGCAAATCACCTAATTTCCCCATGCCTACCAAAAAATGAATGTGTCCTTGTGTGACATAACTGGTTCTCATGTAAATAGCTCCAATACCTTTGGGTAGAGTTCGCACTATATAAATCTGCAAAAAAATAAAAGTGCGGTCAAATGTGATACCCACATTTTTTACTTTTAGTTTGGGAATCGGTGTTGGGCCTAGATTGCCTGGCCACCAGGCCAAAGACCAAATTTAGGGCTGTTTCCCCACCACCATGACTTTAGTTTTCTCAGCATTGAGTCTAAGGCAGCTGAGGTCCATCCATACAGCTAGATCCACCAAACAGTATCTAAAGCAGGCCGCTGCAATGCCTTCATCTTGTGCCAGAGTGATGATTAACGGAGTGTCATCGGCGTATGACACCATCTCAACCCTATGATGCTCGATCACCTCAGCAAGAGGGCGCATAAAGAGATTGAACAGGGTCGGACTCAGGGCCGAACCCTGTGGCACTCCCTGTTGTAGAGGACAGATCTCAGAGGTGCATGGCTGCTGCAACGCCTGAAAGGTGCGGTTCTGGAGATACTCTACCGGCCTTTCAATAGCACGAACCCCTGAATTTGCTTCATGAAGTAGTCAGGACTCTCTTGGCCAAGGGAGCCATAGAGAGGGTTCCTGCACCAGACGTAGGCTGTGGTTGCTATTCGAGCTACTTTCTGGTCCCAAAAAAAGGACAAGGTCCTTCGTCCTATTCTAAATCTGTGAGCCCTCAACTACTTACTCAATAAGGAAAGTTCAAAATGCTCACTCTGGCTCAGGTCTTGCCCTAGACCCCAGAGACTGGATGATAGCGCTGGACTTGCAGGACGCCTATTTTCACATTCCCGTCCTGCCTGCCCATCGCCGTTACCTGCGGTTCACAGTAGTCTGCAAGCACTTTCAGCTCACAGTGCTCCCTTTTGGCCTTACCAGCACCCCTCAGGTGTTCACCAAGGTGATGGCGGTGGTCGCAGCTTATCTGCGCGGATCATGGGTGCCAGTCTTCCCCTATCTCAACGATTGGCTGTTGAAGGCGAGCTTGCCACAGACTGTCCTCTCCGACCTCCAGACTACGGCGAACCTCCTGCTTTCGCTGGGGTTCACTATCAACATGCCAAAGTCACAACTGACTCTCTCTCAGGTGTACGCTTTCATCGGAGCTGTTCTGGACACTGTGCAGTTTCCGGCCTATCCTCCCGAGCGGCGAGTCCAGTAGATTCAGGCTATGATACCAATGTTTCAGCCTCTATCCTGGATTTCGGTGAGACTGACTCTGAGGATGCTGGGCCTCATGGCCTCCTGAATCCTGCTAGTTGCACATGCCATATGGCATATGCAGGCTCTGCAGTGGGACCTGAAGTTCTAGTGGGTGCAGCATCAGGAGATTCTCTCCAACATGGTCCAGATCTCGTAGAGAACTGCACAGGATCTGCAGTGGTGGCTGGCCAACCGCGACAGGGTCAGAAGCAGACCCCTCTCCCTTCCCCAACCAGATCACACAGTAGTGACGGATGCGTCACTCCTGGGATGGGGCGGCCATCTGGGAGACGTGGAGATCAGAGGTCTCTGGTCTACGGCAGAATCCGGATTCCACATCAGCTTGCTGGAGCTCTGAGCAATTTGCTTGGCATTGAAAGACTTTCTTCCTTTCATTTAGGGAAAGCTGGTTCAGGTGTTCATGGACAACACCATCGCCATGGGGTACTGCAACAAACAGAGCGGGTTGGGGTCGTGGACCCTTTGTCAAGAGGGCCTTCGTCTCTGGACAAGGATGGAACAGTAGGGAATATCCCTGGTGGTTCAAAATCTGGCAGGTTCCCTGAATGCCAGAGGATGACCTCAGCCGTCAATGCCTAGCTGATCACGAAAGGTGTCTCCATTCAGAGGTGACACAAGGTCTCTTTCAGAAGGGGGAGAGCCTTGGTTAGATCGGTTTGCCTCCGCCGAGAATGCACAATGTCAGCAGTTTTGCGTGCTGGAGTTTCAACTGCGGTATTTGCTCAGCGACGCTTTTTGTCTCGAGAGGAGCTCAGGCCTCATTTACGCCTTTACACCAATGCCACTCCTATCCAGAATTCACAAGAAGATCAGGAGCGATGGCGCCCAAGTCATTCTTGTGGCTCTGGAATGGGCATGGAGTGTCTGGCATCCTGAGCTTCTCCAACTGAGCATCGATCCTCCGATCAGGCTGCCCCTTCGGGAGGATCTTTTGTCGCAGCTCTAGTGGAGGATCCTCCACCCGAACCTGTCAACTCTACGCCTTCTTGCGTGGAGATTGAACGGCAGCAGTTGATAGCATTCAACCTTCCTCCTGAAGTTTGCAATGTTATTTTGGCAGTCAGGCATCCCTTTACCAAGACCATGTACACCTGCCGGTGGCAAAAGTTGTAAAATATTGTACAGAAAGGTCTATTGATCCTCTCTCTGCTTCCCTCTCTAAAGTCCTTCTCTTTATTTTGACCCTTGCCCAGCAAGGATCTGCTCTGGGCTCTGCTATGGGCACTCTTAAAGGGTATCTTTCGGCCCTGTCTGCTTTCTTGAGGATGCTAGACCAACCCTCTTTATTTAAATCCCCTCTTGTAAATAGATTTCTTAAAGGGCTTGTACATATGTCCCAAATACCCCATTCATCATGCCTCAGTGAAACCTTAATTTGGTTCTCACCTTCCTCATGTGTGCTCCTTTCGAACCTCTGCATAACTGCCTCTTCCGGATGCTTACCCTCAAAACAGCCTTTTTGGTGTCAATAACTTCTGCCAGGAGGTTGAGCGAATTGCAGGCTCTGTCATCCAGGCCTCCTTACCTGACTATCTTCCTTGATAAGTTGGTGCTTCACATTAGGGCCTTTTTCTTACTGAATGTAGTAACACCATTCCACGTGGGGCAATCCGTCACCATGGCCACTTTCTATGCTTCTCCGCTCCCCTATAAAGAGGAGGAGCGACTCCACTGTCTGGACCCAAAACGAGTGCTGTTATTCTACTTTGACTGCACCAAACAGTTCAAGTTGGACGACCAACTCTTCGTGGGGTATGTTGGATCAAAGAAAGGTTGTGCGGTGCAGAAGAGGACTATCTCGCGATGGGTCATCCTCTGGACCAACATTTGCTAAGCTCTGGCCAAGAAACAGCATCTTGAAGGCTTAAGAGCTCATTCCACCAGAGCTAAGGCTGAGACCACAGGGTTGGAACTTGGTGTTCCAATCCTTGACATTTGTCAGGCAGCAACGTGGGCCTCACTGCACACGTTCACTAAGCACTACTATCTGGACAGTCAAGTCATCACGGACGGCCTTTTTGGCCGGTCTGTCCTGCAAGACTTCCTGGTCTAAACTTGTCCGCAGTACCTCCTCTGTGGATGGTATTGCTTGGGTATCTATTCTAAAGTAAGGAATCTGCGGCTAGATGTCTCTATCAGATGGGCAAGTTACTTACCATTGGTAACGTCTTATCTGGTAGAAACATGATCTAGCCGCAGAATCCTTACCAACCCACCCATCCTCCCAGCACTGTGGACAGGTTTTAGGGTCATCGATGATCCCTTTCAGGGCCCTAGTTGTTCTAAACACACCACTTTCAGTGCACTTCATGACTCCATGGTCCGGGAATGGAAAGTCGGGAAAAGTAACTGACGTCAGCGCGACAAGGTGGTGCCTATATAGTTGACGGAGGGGTCACTTCCAGCATGCACGCCGACGTCAAGCGGAGCCAACCGACGCCACCTACCGGTGCGCAAGGTTATTGCTTGAGCAAAAGTCTTCTGGATCCAGCCTGACACCTGGGAAATTCTAAGGTAAGGAATCTGCAGCTAAATCATGACTCTACCAGATAAGGCGTTACTGAAGGTAAGTAACTTGTCCAACAAAGCCAACAGATCTCATCTAGGGAAGACCTATTGGCTTTGCCAATGCTTGTTTCAAATGGAAAGAGTACCGCACACTCTCACGGATCCTAAATGATCTGGGGATCCTGATCTGTGATCTAGGAGCGGCGCTCAGGTTGTAGACTTACAAAGACAGGTCCCAGACTCTTGTTTCCATTAGGTCACATTGAATCAATGTAGCTCCATATGATCATATCGGTGTATCAGCCGACTGAGCAACCTTGCCTGTGACTCTGGGAGTTAAACATGCCCTGCTGAATTGACAGATGTGATACTGGCAGGGCCAGTCCAGACCCTTTATGCTTCAGGGTTCGGCAAAGATGAAATCATTAAGTTGGAGTCATTAACATTACTACGGACCTGCAATCCTGTGTTGGAAAGAGTAACAGTAAAACCTTGGGGCATATTAGCAAGACCCACGTTAAAATTATCGCCGTTTTAGCGGCAGGAAACTGTTGCTAAAACGGCGATAATGGGCTTGCTAATATGCGTTAAGGAATTCCAATAGAAGCCCAGGTTAGATGTCCTACACATCTAACCTGGGCTTCTATTGGAATTCTATAACGCATATTAGCAAGCCCATTATCGCCGTTTTAGCGGCAGTTTGCTGCCGCTAAAACGGCCATAATTTTAACGTGGGTCTTGCTAATATGCCCCTTATTCCTAATACCTGAATTCAGGCACATTGTTGAGTATCTCAAACTGCCTCCTCATGCACCCCAGAGTCGACTGGCCTACAGGGCAATCAAGCAGTGCCCGAAGGCTGGTCTGAAAGGTGTGTTTGGGGGCTGTTTTTTGTCTGCTGGTGGGCCTGTTTTTATTGTTGATTTCCATGATATTACCACAAACATTGCCTTCAGCAAGCACAAATACATGCAGTCTCCCGTATCCTGCAGAACACCTATACAGCGTATCTTTACAAGTTGAAAACTAAACCCTGATTTGCGAATGTGAGTCACTTTCTTAGCTATCTGATTCGCTAATGGGGGTCACTTTTATTTTGGTGCCCGGGCCTATTATCTTTCCCAGTCTGACCCTGCCCACCCGTCTGGCAGCAGTCCAACCTCCTGGGTTCTCAAGCTCAGAAATAATTCTTGTTTCTCAGTTCCTCCTTTGGGTGATTGTCTCAAACACTCCTGAGCAGAGCACACACCCGCAGTCTGCTGGCAGAGAGAGGTCTGACGTCCGGGTGTTCAGAATGCAGAGGAACACACATTACAGTGTAATAACCTTAACGTGGTCTTTCCCATTGGGCCATGTGACAAGATGTGGCCTTAGGCTCCATGTATGCATCGAGCCTTTGAAATCTCGAAAAAAAAGGTGGTCGAGAGCGAAATCTAATATTATGAGTCGGACATTTTGTCAATTTTGCCTCCGTAACAAATTATGGCTCGCCTAAGTAACCTTAGTACAGAATAGATTGCTAAAGAATAATAATAGACATGCCGCATTCTAGCAAGCTCACATATATTGAATGCCACACTTTCTTTTTTGTCTCCCTCACTTAGATACCGGCTTTTATTAGATTTGCTTGATGCAAAACCTGTTGCTAAATATTTCGCCACATGATAACAACTGTCTGTTTAGATATCAAAAGGTACCTGTCACAAACACAACAAATTTTATTTTAAAAATCTTTCTATGAATATATAATGATTTTTGGAAACTTATGACACAATTCTACTTTTTAATGGCAATGCTTTCATCTATCAGCTTACATTTTACCTTTGAGATCTAACATTCTTGCACCTTAATAAAAAGATTTGGTGCATATAAGAATAAGACATCACATGTATTACTAACCTGACTTACTGCATGCGGAAACTACTAGGTACTGCACATATCTGAATGAACTTTGAGTTAAAGTCTTTTTGCCAGCACTGTAGTAATTGGTCTTCAATTTTTCACTCGAAATCCTAACGCTTCTACACTATCCTTTCTCACTTTTCGGTCTGTTAAGAATCTGCACCTTTTTAAAATTTCTTACTGAACTCCGGAAACATAGCACTCGGTGGTGACTATATCTGGTTCTTAAATTTACTTAAACTAATGATGTTGAACTATATCTATTGCAGCCTTGAGAAAGCCCTGGTCCTACTGACCACCAAAGGGCGAAACACGTGTCGGCTGCTGCAACGCCAAAAAACAATCTCTGTAATACTCTGGAGAATCATGCTAATTTATGAATCATGACATGAAGATGAAGTTCGAAGGCAAAAAAATTAAGAAATATAAAATAATATACACCGAATTGGGACTTCGCAGTTTCTTGATCAAAAGAAATCTAATATTAACTGAGGAGGAGTATATACTCATTTGTTTCCTTACACACATTATAGTGCCACTTCTTCGGCATGTAGCAGCATGCAATGCCTCTCCCTGAAGTGCCAGGGATCAAGACGGCGGATGTGAGTGTAAAGTACAGGGGTTGAGTCATGGCGCCCATTGTGGTGTTAAACAGTAGTTGGTGCCTATGTATGGAAAACAATCCTAGGCTAGTTGGGGCACACGGTCTAATCATGCATACATTCAGGCTCGGTTCTAGAGGATGGGCCAGGCCCACCAAAGGAAAATCCTGGCCCATCCAAGGCCTTCAAAACTGGATAACCAGTAATAATAATGTTCTTTATAAAGTATGTTTTTATCTTTTATGGTTGTGATGACTTCCGAATAAAGATGTATTTATTATTATTATTAGGATAACCAGTATTTTTTATTTTAATGTTTAGCAGGGGTATGCAGCCCTGTAATCTCTGCCTAATCCTTTATTTTAATGATTAACATCTCTGACTTTCAGGCCTAGGGAGGTGTGAAGTCAGCAGGCATGGTAGCTGCTATCATTTACAAATGAACAGCATTCTCCCAGAGCACGAATACTGGAGCCGGCATTCATTTCTGAGTGTGGAAGCAAGATACCTGCAGCGATGTTTGTGTAAACTACAGAGGTTGAGACACGGTCCCACTGTGACTCTATAATAGTAGTTGGTGCCTATGTATAGAAAACAGCCCTAAGCTAATTGGGACACACGGGGTGATGCACACACTTCTGAGTGTGGAAGTCGGACAAATGCAGTTAGGGTTCATCTGTGAGAACTCTCCCTCTCTCCCGCTCTCTTTCTCTTACTCACTTATTTAGAGGGGTTGAAGTGCATTAAAACAAAATATGGGAACTGAGAGCCTGCGTGCAGTGAGTGGGGAATCACTGGGGTGGAGGGTCAGAGACATGGATAAAAAATAAAAAAACAAAACTTACTGGAACTTTTTTGGGCCTTTCACCTTCAGGTAACTCCGTATAAAATAAAACGCAGTAAAAGAAACATAACTGCAAGTTAAACTAATCAATGAGAAAAACACTCTTCAGTTATAAAAGCTACGTGCTTAATGCAAATACTGCAGATGTTTGCCTGTGTAACTGAAGGGTGACGGAATTGAATCCTGGTTGGCACAGCGGGGACCTGTGAAATGATACCAGGTCCCAGCATGCAATAGAAAGCACTCTAAATATGCAAGTCATTATTTTAAAATTGTATTGCACACAGTATAGGATAGGCTGCCGCAAAAGGTGTAAAAAGATTCAGGGCGAAATTTACTAACACTTAGTACCAGGTTTGCTTCACAAAAGAGAAGCAAAGTGTTGTGTTGTAATTTACTTTCCAACGCATGTCATAGTTTGCATTGGGAAGCTGCCTTAAGTAATGCAAAGTAGTGCTATGTGCTAGCTCAGAAGCTTTGCTTGAAGGGGGCCTCCTAAGGGTGGTACATGGAAATTCCCTGGCAACCACCCATGGTTGTTGATTCAATTCGCTGTCTACTAAAATCTGTAGACAGGGACATGGTGCTATTTTTCTCTCTCCCTTTAACGCAACGCAGTGCAGCAACTTTGGGCGCTGCGCTGCATTTGTGTCAAAAGTTGGTATATTTGTCCCTCAGTTTAAGATGAAAAAAAGTGCTTTCAAAATATATACTTTTGGTAAAACTCAACATGACTGTATGTAGTGCAAACCTTGCTTACAGGTTTCCATTACAATGAAGCACTCCAGACTCAGCATCTTAACACCCTTACATTACCTCTCAAAAAGAATACATCTTTGCCACCTTGTCAAGCTTCAAATTACTCCATGTACTGTGTTTAGTGACTCCCATATCTAACACAACATAAAGTACGGTGACAGTAAGTCAGAAAGACCGTGTGCTCAGTAAGACTAGATTATAGTGACTCCCACGCAGCCTTTAAAATGTGCTATTTAACCAGTAGATCCCATTTACATTTTTTCAGGCAGCAGGCAGCAGACAACCTGATGAGAGGTTTAGTTCTTCTTTAGCTGTGTATCCCTCCTCTCACTACACATACAGGTGACGGGACCCACTCCTTCCCTTTCCGCAGTTCAAGGTCGGAATTACCATTCAAGAACAGCTGGCTTTTAAACAAAACTATGACTTAAAGTGATTTCTCCAGTTGTACATGAATGTACCTATTATGTACTGTGCGCGTGGCGGGACTGGCCGCAGCGGGCACCAGGCGTTTCCCTGGTTGGCCGGAGGGGTGGGAGACCGGTTTTGTACCCGTGGGGGCCAGTTTTGTTACCGGGGGCCGGTCGGCAATTTCGGCCCCCTGTAATAAAAGCCGGAGCGGTGCTTCTCACTAGCAACCCCCCCCCCCGCTTCCGGTCCAGGGCTGGTTGCTGTTCCCAATGCGGCCGTGGCCTTTTTACGCATAGCAATGCTGATTCATACACAAGACACTAGGGAGGACATCTGTGTGACGCCGCTTTCGATGTACCGAATAACGTTCTCAGTGTGCTATTAATTGTTTTTCTGATACAGCGCTGGCAAGGGAAAGGTTAGAGGGATGCCTCAAAACTAACGGCAAAATATATCGGAATAAAAATGAACTAGAAGAAGCCCTTGTGAAACACATCCCGAAAAACAGAATTAAGTTAATTGGAAAAGGTCATATCATATTGTAATTGCATTTATGTAGTCGACCAAATAAGTTTTTGAAGCGCTTTATGGCAAGTTTCATGCTGTTCCAGAATACAAAATTAGTGGTTAATCCAAAAGTTACTGGTAATTGTTGGCATCTTCACCATTGGGCTGACATTTGTGTTGGACTTGCTGTGATTGCTGAGAGACACTCGTACCAGCATTTCCATGGATCCAGGTTCATCTAGGGTGGTGAGCCGCCGCGGACGCTGCTGCTGGGGACTGCATGTCCCACAATTCCCCTATGCCCTCACATGTTCCTCATTAGCGTTATATCAATGCGCTGCAGTCCCGCTAAATGGGGGCTGCGCTTCATTTCTCCGCCTCTTCACTATTGGGCTGCCATGTGTGTTGGACTTGCTGTGATAGTTGGGGGACTCTCGTACCAGCATTTCCACGGACCCTGCTTCATCTAGGGGTGGTGAGCCGCCCACAATTCCCCTATGCCTTCACCTGGTCCTCATCAGCGCTATATCAATGCGCTGCAGTCCCGCTGCGCGGGATGTGTGTGGGCCAAGGGCGGGCCCGTTCGTGCCCGTCAGAGTCCGGAGGAGGCTTGGCTGAAGCATCTGGTCCTAGATTGTGAAGGTATAAGTTTTATCCACCCCTGCCACAATTGTAGAAGGCACACCTCTCCTTAAGCTCTTTTTTTGTTTCCAGACCAATTCTGACTATACTGTATTATTGTTTATGTGCTTGGTGTTTACTCCTCTTGTGGTTTGTGTATTTTTATCTTAATTATTATCAAAAAAAGGCTAGTTCCTCCTCCGCCACGTTGACAATCAAATAAAGTCAAGTGGCTATGATGTGTGTCTCTGGAAGATCTGATAATCTCAGCCCATCCACACACAGCTGAGGAAATGTACTGGACAGTACTGGAAACCAACACCACCTGGAACAAACGGAAACTCTTTGAAATGGAGCAGCGCTGGATTTTCCGCCTCTCGTCCGTGAGCACAGGCCTGAACGACGAGATTCCATGGAACAAACTGTATACGTAAGCTACAGACCAAGTCTGAACTAAAACATTCTCTCTTTAGACCAGGGGCAGACTAGATGGTAGAAGAGGCATCAACAAGTTTACCTATCACAGTCGTCTGCACACACATCTCTTGTTGATCTGCGCAATAACGATCAAACAGATATATGAGGAAAGGGGCTTCAACAGGATCTAGACCTCTTGATCTGACTAGCCAAGACCTCCACCCTCCCATTGGTAGAACATAGGACACTTAGGAGTAAGTGAGCTGCGATAAGACACAGACCACAAGATCTGACTCACCATTACCTTTATTTTCCCCATAGGTAGAAGTCCCACTCCAAGGTGGATATCTTATCTACTAACGGACAGTTTATTTTCAACACACCTCAGGGACCGTAGTCCCACGCCACTGTGGACAAGCCCAAACCGCCAACAGATAGACGATTCCCTGTATACTCTAAGATGGCCTCCACATAAGCAATGAGTCTTATAGTCATTAAATAATGGCTTACAACATAAGCCCAGGGATTTGACACTGGGATCCCATGGACGATCGCCAGACACACGAGTGGACTCATGCCTCCTTAAGACATTTTAGACTCCTTTTTACAGGGTACCTCTTAGTAAGCAGTCTCATAACCCTGATAAATTCCATTTTACATGCAGGACTCAGTTTTGTTCACTTCTCCAAGATGGCCGCCATGTCGACTATCCTAATTAGACACTTGAGACATGGGCGGGACGTGATGTGTCCCACGTGATCAACGTTACTTAGCGACGGACACCGCTGCACCTCCCCTGCAATCCAGGTCGAATGGAGGAGGGTACGTTGACGGCACTGTCCAGACCATCGCTCAAGTAAGTTCCGAGGGGAGGGGGTCGCTGCCCACTACGTGTATTGTACCCATATTATGCATAGCGCTTACTTATTGAACCGCTAATTCTCGGCATACCAAGCCCAGCGGCACATCGTGTAATTTCATGTACGGCACCACGCACTGCGTATACTCCTCTTACCGCTATTCCTCTGCACACCCTGCATGGAGGCACATCATGTATAATCTAGTACGGCACAACGAGGCACCGCCGTAAGAGATACAAAACAGGTTGTAATACTAGGGGAATCGGGATGGGCTAGGTTGCGGGAAGGCTGCAATCACTCCATTCACAAAAAAGTTACAGGTGCTCGATCCTTCTCTCTCCCTTAACAGAGGCGTTTCCTCGACGACTCGGTACAGGGGTTCCACCTCGGTGTCTGGCACTTCCTTCCGGTTTTACAGGCTAAACCAGTACTGTGGAAGCAACACATGATTAAACGATACCCCTTGACACATCGGGGACGATTGAACTATAGTAAATACTACGTTGCAATTACCGCTTATGCACCACATAGATTCCGCACCTCATTTTTGACACATGCCTTTTAGTACAACAACGAAGGTAGGGGCATCTTGGTGAATGATGACACTCACCAGGGACGAGTAACGTGTTTTAAAAGATTTTGAAATATGAGAAAAAAAGACCATGAATTCGAATGCTTCTATTTTTGTCTTATGAAGGTGTCCCTCATTGTGGTCGGGACCCTCCATTTCGCCTAAGAAGCACTGAAAAGCCTCAATTGAGGTAAGTCCTCACAACACCATCTAATGTGATGTCCTCCATGTCCGGTAAAAATGACAGTTTTTGCTATGACTATATGTTGATGTCTTTTAGCTAATTGTTGCATCTAACAACTTTAATCTTATGTCTGTTGAACTTCACACGGAGAGGACAGTACAACTCGCCAGATAATAGAGCAGACACACGTCACTTCCTTCAGGAAGATTTTTATACACTACTGCACTTGTATAGCAAATTGTTGTTTACAACTGCCTGATTTTCATCTATAAATTGTGTCGCTTGTTCCTGTCCACCTTATGTCTCCATTTCTTAGGTGGTTCAAAGACCGGCACCCTAGTAGGAGATACCGGTATTTACTTATAGGTGTCTCTCTCTATTAGAGAGGAGACCATCAGCCCCAGACAGGTGAACAAGATTTTTGGTCCTGACGAAGTGCTGCCCGTAGATTGGGCTCATATGGCACGAAACATGTTGACCACACCACACTAGTGACCCTTTTTGGACTAGTAGCTATCCTGGTACCTGAAGACCACAAGATAGCACCACAGTTTCTACCTAGTCCTGGTACCTTGCTTTTATATTAAAACATGTTTTGGGGAGTTTACCAGAGTCTATTTTAGCTATTTTTCACTCACTCAGTCACACCCCCTCTCCTGCATTCATCTATACGGCATCTCCAGATCAAAAGATCTCCAATAAAGAAGCCCCCAGGCCCGTCAGGCATTGCAGCGCCGGCCAGACGAGGAGCGTCCAATGATGAAGCATGACACCCTAACAGGTGTGTGAGGGCACTAAGATCTGATTTTCAGATCTTCCAGTGACACACATCATAGCCACTTGACTTTATTTGATTGTCAACCTGGCGGAGGAGGAACTACCCTGTTTTTGATAATTATTGTGCCATTACAAGGGAGGAGCCAGGGTGTATGACCTCCATTAAATATATCGCTCTTCCTTCCCTCATTTGATCGAGATATTTTTATTTTAAAGCATATGCTTACTCTCGATCCTACGTATGGGCAAGCGCAAGGCATCTGAGCTAGTGCATGCCACCACCAAACACTCCAAAAATTCAACAAAATCAGACAAATGCACACTAAATGAGAATTGTAAGAAAAGTAGGATCTGCTTCTTATGTTTACCCCCACTTTTTGCTTGATGTTGCACTGTTTTTGACTAGTCTGACTGGGATCCTGCTAATCAGGACCCCAGTCTATCTGCTTTCTCCCTTAAAGTGTTACACCTGTACTTTGGTACACTCCAGATTGGATACTGGGGTACCCTTATAAGTCCCTAGTATATGGTACCCATGTACCCAGGGCATAAGTACCCCAGAGGCCTCCCATGGGCTAAAGCATGTATTATGCCACCCTTGAGAGGCCATGCAAAATGGAACTCCAGGTCTGCTACAGCAGCCTGTGTAAGCTGGTGCTTGCACCACTTACTTTAGATATAGGTTCACTATATCTATTGATCACTACACTTAAAACTTATAAGTCACCCCTATAGCAGGCATTATCAATCCTGAAGGCAGGGTGCTGGGTTTTTAGTGAGAGGGTGCCCCTGCATGAGCAGAGCCCCTCTGCAGCCTTCGGAGACCATTCTCCCGGGTTGTCTGTGACTCAGCCGGACATATAGGTAGAGGTGCATTATAACCTCGCGGTAAATGCTATCTCAAAAACGGCTGCATAGAAACATATCGTGTTTGGTATCAAAAACCTTGGAATCATACCTCCACAGAGGTATGATTCCACCCTTCTGAAGCGAGCTTCGTGGGGTCACTGGTCTATCCGGTGCCAGCCTTCTCGACCCGGTCAGCACAAAATGGATGCTGCCGACCAGAGACACATTTCTGCCCTCCTGCTGCTGAGCCAAGCTTGAGCAGAGGAAGGCAGCACAATAGCCATCCTGTCACAGGGAGGTGTGACCACCTCCCAGACAGGATTTAGTGTATTGGGGCTGGGTGGGTGCACTCTGAGAGTGCCTGAAAGTCTGCACCCGGGGCACATTTGGTGTCCCTGTGCATAGTCCAGCTCAAACCAGTTCTGGGAGCCGTTGGCTCCTGCGCGAAACTGGACAAAGGACATGGGTGTAACCACCCCTCTGTCCTGACCCTCCCCTAGGAGGGTCCCCCGAATCTGTCCAACCCTCTCCCGTGGGTAAATAAGGGCTTACCTGGCTGTAAGACTTTAGATTTTACGTGGACAAGATTCTACAAGAAGAAATCACTGACCTTCGACCGTCTGGACACTCTGGACTTCGCTGGACTTCGACTGGGCTCGACTTCGTCTCCCTCTCCGTCCAAAGCTTTGTCTGTGCCCTTGCTCCATACAGGCTCCGTGCAGGACCTGTGGTGCACAAAGGACAACTGAAGAATCTCCCTTGGAGTGAAGGAGTCACTCCCCTGCTGTAGCAGGCACCGTAACGCAACTGACTGGTCTGCTGCTCCTGAGCTCCTGCAGACTCCGAAGATTTCAGCAAAACAGGAGCTGGGTTTCTGAAGGTCCCTGAGGTCGATCTGCCCTCTCAGCAAGTTTGAGGCCAGTATCCCTCGTGGGAACTGCATAACCCGAATCCCTGTGCACCGCGTCCATTTGCAAGTGCATATGCTTGTTGACAATTCTTGAGCTTGTGCATTCGACTCCATGTAGTCCTGACCCTGAGCAGTATTTGCACCAAAGAACTCTGGCCTCCTCACACCGAGTGCTCCGTGGGCTGGTACTTTGCAATCTTGCTCGAGGTCCCCTCGCGACTCCTGGTCCTACGGCCTGTGGGTCTCTCTGAGGGTCATCTTGATTTCTGTTGGGCTTTCCTGGTTGCTCCAGATGTGCCCTGACTCTTCATTGCTTGGTGAGTCCCCTGGACCTTGCTGGTCCCCACCGTAACCTGCTTGACCTTCCTTCGTGGGTTGCTTTTGTCAAGGCTTGTTGGTGCTCCCGCCGGACACCCACCACTCAGCACTCAACATCCTTTGTGGGACAGCTCACCTCCGACTCCTGGTCATCCTCGATGTCTCCTGGTCCTCGCGGTTGCAGAGTCAAGCATCCCTTCTTCGCACCTGAAGCATCCGACATCGGTGGGCATTCGTCTACCGAGCCCCTGGTCACTCTGAAGTGGCCCAGACTCTGTCCCCTCTGCTTTCAGGTTCCTTCCTTCCCGAATCCAGGCTTGGATTCCACCGGACCCATTTCACCTTCACGGCAGCAGTATTTCTTCACAGCCCTCCATTGAGAACGACGGCGGTTCCCGACGCCACTCCAGACCTATGCACCCGGCTCCCCTGGGATAGGTAACTCGGGTACTATGGTATCCACGGGTGGGGTGGCTCTTCAACCTCTTAAGTTCCAAAGGGTTTGCTCGAAATCCTCCTAGAAGGGTCCTTAAACTTTAAAATTGTAACCGCGACTCCCCATAGAATTGTACGGAGCCCGCGTCGTGTTAGCACACTGCACCCGACCTCCGTGGGGTCTCTCTCTACTCACCTTGGGTGGCTCCTTGGGGTCCCAGCGATTCTACGTGCTCCAGACCTTGTCTTGATCTCAGTCGTGACTGTTATACCACTATTTTAGTATATGGTTTGGTCTCCCCCTGGAGCCCACTGTGTATTGTGCTACTTACAACTGTTCTATTGATCTCTAATTGTGTGCTTTGTGTTCTATCCTCGTGTAGAGGATAGTAGAGTGTTATATTAATAAATACATGTTTTTTTATAACTACTGTGTGGTTCTTCTTTCATTTAGTCAATATAGGAGGTGATGTTCTGGTAAAACAAGCTGCTTTACATTCCTTCAATATTAAGCCTGAAGGCTGCTCTCCACAGCTACCACTAGGATAGCTATCTCAAGGTTATCTTTGACCTCATACATCATAAGGGTCGTTTGGACTGGTGCAGGGTGTCCACTTTAATTAGTGGACAGCATATACCAGGCCAACTTCTCACATTGGTGTGCAGCGGTTGGGATTCAAGCCTGCATTGTTTTACCAGATAAATCTATTTGTATTGATTAACTGAAAACCACTAAAGTATTCAGGCATATATAATACTTAAAGATTAGAATAAGTAAGTTCTACTGAACTTAGGGTTGGGTAAGCTAAGGGTCTAGCACACCCTTTCTCCAACCTAAGAGAGTTTAGTTCCCACTAGGTTAGGTAGGTGCATACACCACACCACACTTAGTATGTCTTCTAAAGGAGTGGCTCTCTGCCTTCTAGATACAATGGTCTCACATTTCAGGATTTGAAAGCCATGTGTGCTTCTAGGAAGCTGAAGACAGGGAGAAATGCCAACACCCAACGCCTCATTGAGGTGTTACTCTTAGAGGACCTTCGAAAGACCCCAGGGTCAGATGAGGTAGAAAGAGTGGGTGGGGCAGGCAATGAAGACAGGTCAGGAGGTGACAACTTTTATGACCTAGACTCAAACCCTGGCCAGGAGGATCAAGATGATTCCAACCTGGACAACCTAGATCTTCAGGAAGAGGGTGGAGAAGGCCCCAGTGGCCCTCTCTTTACTCCTCCAGGAAGAGTGCAGAGTTTACCCAGGAGATCTAGATCTCCCTCTGCAGAATCTGACCATTCAGGACAGGACATTCTATAGGGACCTCCATATCTCATAAGAGAGAACTCTTATGAAAGGCAGTGCCAATTTCTAGAGCTAGAGAAAGTCAAGCTTAGGCTCAGGCAAGAGCAATTTGCCCTAGATAAGGAATCCTTAGAACTCCAGAAGGCTAGAAAGAAATTGGGACTAGAGTCCCATGGTGGCAGCAACAGTGTCCCTAGGATTAAGGAGTATACATATGACCATAGGAACCTGAGCAAGATAGTCCCTCCCTACCATGGTGGGGATGACATCCACAAATGGATAACTGCTTTAGAGAGGGCCTGTAAAGTATAGAGGGTCCCTCAAGAGCAGTGGGCAACTATCTTGTGGCTCTCCTTTGCTGACGAAGGTAGAGATAAGCTCCTCACTGTTAGAGAAGAGGATGCTGACAACTATTCAATCCTGAAGAGTGCTCTCATTGATGGGTTTGGCTTAACCACTGAACAGTACAGGATTAAGTTCAGAGACACCCAGAAGGCACAGACTCAGGACTGGGTAGACTTTGTAGATTGTGCTACTAAGGCTCTGGAAGGCTGGTTACTTGGCAGCAAAGTGAATGATTTCAAGGGATTGTACAATTTGATTATGAGGGAGCAGATCCTTAATAATTGCCAAAATCAGTTGTTGCATCTGTACTTGGTTGACTCTGATCTGACTTCTCCCCAAGAATTGTGAAAGAAGGCAGATGGGTGGGTCAGAACAAGGGTGAAGCAGAAAACCCAAACCACAGGTGGTGACCAGAAGAAGCAAGATGCTAAAACTTCTGATAAGGGTGGGGAAAAAGGTAAAGACCAGAAGTCTTCATCAGGGCCCCAAAAATCTACATCTGGGGGGGAGTCACAGTCTAACAAAGGGAAAGGCAAAAAGAAACCTTGGTGCTTCCTGTGTAAGGAGAAAACCCTTTGGACAAAAGATGCCAGTTGTCCAAGAGCCAAGGATCCTCCTACCACCACCACTTCCCCTAAGGTAACTGTTCCCCCTAGTTCAGCTCAAAGTGGTGGTACTGGGAACAAGGGTATAGTAGGGTTAACCCTGGGATCTGAGATGGGTTCTGGCTTAGTCAAAACTCCAGCTCAGACTGTTTTAGTCTGTGATGGAGGCATGGATATTGCCTCCCTATTTGTAAGCCCCAGTAATCTGGGCAAATACAGACAACAGCCTTTGATCAATGGTAAGGAGGCCATGGCATATAGGGACACAGGAGCTAGTGTCACAATGGTGATAAAAGATCTTGTGGGCCCTGACCAGATCATACTTGGTGAGATGTACAAAGTGACCAATGCTAACAATGTCAGGACAGACCATTCCTTGGCTGTTGTTAATTTCAGCTGGGGAGGGGTAACTGGCCCTAAGAAGGTTGTGGTTAGCTCAGACCTCTCTGTGGAATGCTTGTTGGGCAATGATTTGGAAACTTCAGACTGGGCTGAAGTGGAACTCAGGACAGATGCAGCAATGTTGGGCATCTCTGCAGATGTGTTTGCTGTGACTAGGTCACAGGCCAAACTGTCTTCCACTGAACAGGCCTTGGATCCTGGAACATTGGACCAGGTGCCTTCCAAGAGAAGGAGCAGTAGGGGTAAGGCAGTGTCTTCCCCCAGACTCAGAGTGAGGAACAGTCTCCCGAGGGAGATGAACCCAGTCCCTGTGAAGAAACTGTCTCAGAGGAACTTGAACCTGACCAGGTTGAGTTCTTGGGGACAGGGGGCCCTTCCAGGGCAGATCTGAGCCAGGAGCAGCTGAGTTGCCCCTCTCTTGAACCCCTCAGACAGCAAGCTGCTGAGGCTACTGGGAGTGCCAGTGGGTCCCACAGGATCTACTGGGATGAAGGACTCCTTTACTCAGAGGGTAGAGACCCCAAGCCAGGTGCTACCAGGAGGTTGGTTATACCTCTGAAGTTTAGGGGCTTCCTACTGACACTGGCACATGATATCCCTTTAGCAGGACACGTAGGCCAAAGTAAGACTTGGGACAGGCTTGTCCCTCACTTTCACTGGCCTCACATGTCAGAGGACACAAAGGAGTTTTGTCGCTCCTGTACCACCTGTCAAGCCAGTGGTAAGGCAGGTGGTACCACAAAGGCCCCCCTGATACCACTACCTGTGGTGGGGGTTCCCTTTGAGAGGTTTGGGATTGACATAATTGGTCCCATGGATCCTCCAACTGCATCTGGGCACAGATATATTCTAGTGGTGGTGGACCATGCCACTAGGTACCCAGAAGCAATACCCCTTAGAACCACCACAGCTCCTGTGGTGGCCAGGGCCCTCCTGGGAATCTTTTCCAGAGTGGGTTTCCCTAAGGAGGTCTTAACTGACAGAGGTGCAAACTTCTTGTCTAGTTACATTACTGCTATGTGGAAGGAGTGTGGAGTAAATTACAAATTTACCACACCCTATCACCCACTATGCAATGGGTTAGTTGAGAGATTCAACAAAACCCTGAAGGGCATGATCATGGGCCTCCGAGAAAAGCTTAGGCATAAATGGGATGTCCTGTTGCCCTGCCTTCTCTTTGCCTACAGCCCTTTTGAACTTCGGTTTGGACACCCAGTTAGGGGTCCCTTGTGTTTAGTGAAGGAGGGATGGGAGTTACCTCTCAAACTACCTAAACAAGACATAGTGGACTATATACTTGGTCTCCGCTCCAGGATGGCTGAGTATGTGAAGAAGGCAAGTAAAAACCTTGAAGCTAGCCAAGAATTACAGAAAGCTTGGCATGACCAAAAGGCTGTACTGACTGTGTACCAGCCAGGACAGAAGGTGTGGGTGTTGGTGCCTGTGGCCACAGCAGCTCTCCAGGACAAGTGGAGTGTACCCCATACCATTCTTGAGCAGAAGGGAGAGGTCACCTACCTGGTGGACCTTGGAACTCCCAGAAGCCCCCACAGGGTGCTCCATGTGAACAGGCTCAAGCCATATGTTGACAGGGCAGACATGGGCTTGCTCATGGCTCCTGATGAGGGACAGGAGGAAGAGCATGACTCACTCCCTGACCTCCTCTCACAGAACCCTGATGATGGCTCAGTTGATGGTGTAGCCTTGGCAGGCAGCCTCACTGAGCAGCAACAGACTGATTGCAGGAAGGTCCTCAATCAGTACAGACATATGTTTTCCCTGACTCCTAGTCAGACCACTTGGTGTACCCATGAAGTGGACACAGGTGAAAGCCTGCCTGTAAAAAATAAGATTTACAGGCAACCTGACCATGTCAGGGACTTCATCAGGACTGAGGTCCAAAAGATGCTGGAATTGGGAGTCATTGAACCCTCAGATAGCCCTTGGGCTAGACCAGTAGTCCTGGTACCCAAACCTCATACCCAGGGTGGTAAAAGAGAAATTAGGTTTTGTGTAGACTACAGGGGGCTCAATGCAGTCACTAGGACTGATGCTCATCCTATTCCTAGGGCAGATGAGCTCATTGATACTTTAGCCTCAGCCAAGTTCTTGAGTACATTTGACCTCACTGCTGGTTATTGGCAAATCAGACTAGCTGAGGATGCCAAACCCAAAACAGCATTTTCATCCCCTGGTGGGCATTATCAATTTATTGTGATGCCCTTTGGCTTGAAAAATGCACCTGCCACATTTCAAAGGTTGGTGAATAAAGTTCTCACAGGCCTGGAAGACTACAGTGCAGCTTATCTAGATGATATTGCTGTCTTTAGTTCCACCTGGGAGGATCACCTGGTCCACCTAAGAAATGTTCTGGAGGATGACTATGATGACAGAAAAAGTAGTTCTTTCACATGGATGGTGTTGTAAATTCTTTTTATTCAATGTTTAAAACACAGCAGCCAACGTGTTTCACCCATGCGGGCTTCTTCAGGGCAAGATAAGTGGTCCACACAGTTCATAGAGGGGGTGGAGAGATTTCTCCGGGAGTTGTCCAAGGTCAGTTCATACTAGTTTGGATAATTATTTCTAACGCAAAGCCCTGAAGAAGCCCGCATGGGTGAAACGCGTTGGCTGCTGTGTTTTAAACATTGAATAAAAAGAATTTACAACACCATCCATGTGAAAGAACTACTATTTCTGTCATCATAGTCATCCTCTTGCTGTGGGATTTAAACCCTATGATTATTTGCCCAGTTATCAATGCCTCTCCCACCTTTTGTGTTTATGTATTGTATTTGAAACCAATTTTGGGTGGCTGGTTTCGGGAGGTGGGCATTGACTATTAGCAAACTATATGCAGCGTTTTTGAATTTAATAACACTGGTAGTTGATGCAGCAAGATACACCCTGCCACCGTGTCTGCATGCAGTAAATGTTCTGGAGGCCCTGCAAAAGGCAGGCCTCACTATCAAGGCCACCAAGTGCCAGATAGGGCAGAGTAAGGTTGTGTACCTGGGCCACCTTGTGGGTGGAGGCCTGGTTCAACCACTGCAGAGCAAAATCCAGACCATCATGGACTGGGTTGCTCCAACTACCCAGACTCAGGTCAGAGCTTTCTTGGGCCTGACTGGGTATTACAGGGGGTTTGTTAAGGGATATGGATCTATAGTGACCCCCTTAAATGATCTGACCTCTAAAAGAATGTCTAAGAAAGTTCAGTGGACAGTTAGCTGTCAGAAGGCATTTGATGACCTGAAGCAGGCCATGTGCACTGCTCCCATTCTGCAAAGTCCTGACTATTCCAAACAATTCATTGTTCAAACTGATGCATCTGAGTTGGGGGTAGGGGCTGTGTTATCACAACTGAATGAAGAGGGTCAGGATCAGCCAGTAGCTTTTATAAGCAGAAGGCTGACCCCCAGAGAGAAACGCTGGTCAGCTATTGAGAGGGAAGCCTTTGCTGTGGTTTGGGCTCTGAAGAAGCTGAGGCCATACTTGTTTGGCACTCACTTCATTGTTCAGACAGACCATAAGCCCCTCTTATGGCTAAAACAGATGAAGGGTGAAAACCCCAAACTTTTGAGGTGGTCCATTTCCCTACAGGGGGTGGACTATACAGTGGAACATAGACCTGGGAGTAACCATGCCAAT
This sequence comes from Calotriton arnoldi, assembly GCA_963921515.1. Taxonomy (NCBI): domain Eukaryota; kingdom Metazoa; phylum Chordata; class Amphibia; order Caudata; family Salamandridae; genus Calotriton; species Calotriton arnoldi. The sequence continues at coordinate 921,411 of CAWUFW010005879.1, forward strand.
GCAGATGGACTCTCCAGATATTTCCACTTAGAAAATGAAGACTCAACTGGTCAAGGTTAGGCTCATGTCCTTTCGTTTGGGGGGGGGTTGTGTAGGAAAGTAGGATCTGCTTCTTATGGTTACCCCCACTTTTTGCTTGAGGTTGCACTGTTTTTGACTAGTCTGACTTGGATCCTGCTAATCAGGACCCCAGTCTATCTGCTTTCTCCCTAAAAGTGTTACACCTGTACTTTGGTACTCTCCCGATTGGATACTGGGGTACCCTTATAAGTCCCTAGTATATGGTACCCATGTACTCAGGGCATAGGTACCCCAGAGGCCTCCCATGGGCTGAAGCATGTTTTATGCCACCCATGATAGGCCATGCAAAATGGAACTCCAGGTCTGCTACAGCAGCCTGTGTAAGCTGGTGCTTGCACCACTTACTTTAGATATAGGTTCACTATATCTATAGGTCACTACACTACACTTATAAGTCACCCCTATAGCAGGCCTTATCAATCCTGAAGGCAGGGTGCTGGGTTTTTAGTGAGAGGGTGCCCCTGCATGAGCAGAGCCCCTCTGCAGCCTTCGGAGACCATTCTCCCGGGTTGTCTGTGACTCAGCCGGACATATAGGTACAGATGCATTATAACCTCGCGGTAAATGCTATCTCAAAAACGGCTGCATAGAAACATATCGTGTTTGGTATCAAACACCTTGGAATCATACCTCCACACCGGTAACCGGTGTGGGAGGTATGATTCCACCCTTCTGAAGCGAGCTTCGTGGGGTCACTGGTCTATCCGGTGCCAGCCTTCTCGACCCGGTCAGCACAAAATGGATGCTGCCGACCAGAGACACATTTCTGCCCTCTTGCTGCTGAGCCAAGCTCGAGCAGAGGAAGGCAGCACAATAGGCATCCTGTCACAGGGAGGTGTGACCACCTCCCAGACAGGATTTAGTGTATTGGGGCTGGGTGGGTGCACTCTGAGAGTGCCTGAAAGTCTGCACCCGGGGCACATTTGGTGTCCCTGTGCATAGTCCAGCTCAAACCAGTTCTGGGAGCCGTTGGCTCCTGCTCTGTGCGGAAACTGGACAAAGGACAAGGGTGTAACCACCCCCTAGCCTGACCCTCCCTAGGAGGGTCCCCCGAATCTGTCCAACCCTCTCCCGTGGGTACATAAGGGCTTACCTGGCTGTAAGACTTTAGATTTTACATGGACAAGATTCTACAAGAAGAAACCACTGACCTTCGACCTTCTGGACACTCAGGACTTTGCTGGACTTCGACTGGGCCCCACTTCATCCCCCTTTCTGTCCGAAGCTTAGTTCATGCCTGTGCTCCATACAGGCTCCGTGCAGGACCTGTGGTGCACTAAAGACAACTGAAGAATCTCCCTTGGAGTGAAGGAGTCACTCCCCTGCATTCACAGGCACCTAACTGCAACTGACTGGTCTGCTGCTCCTGAGCTCCTGCGGACTCCGAAGATTTCAGCAACACAGGAGGTGGGTTTCTGAAGGTTCCTGAGGTCGATCTGCCCTCTCACCGAGTTTGAGGCCAGTATCCCTCGTGGGGACTGCATAACCCAAACCCTTGTGCACCATGTCCATTTGCAAGTGCATATGCTTTTTTGCGATTCCCGAGCTTGTGCATTGGAATTCGTGTAGTCCTGACCCTGAGCCATATTTGCACCAAAGAACTCTGGCCTCCTCGCACAGAGTGCTCCGTGGGCTGGTACTTTGCAATCTTGCTTGAGGTCCCCTCGCGACTCCTGGTCATTCGGCCTGTGGGTCCTCCTGAGGGTCATCTTGATTTCTGTTGGGCTTTCCTGGTTTCTCCAGACGTGCCCCGACTCTCCATTGCTTGGGGAGTCCCCTGGATCTTGCTGGTCCACACCGTAACCTGTTTGACCTTCCTGCGTGGGTTGCTTTTGCCAAGGCTTTTTGGTACTCCCGCCGGACACCGACCCCTCAGCACTCGACATCCTTCGTGGGACAGCTCACTTCCGGCTCCTGGTTGTCCTCGACGTCTCCTGGTCCTCGTGGCTGCAGAGTCAAGCATCCCTTCTTCGCACCTGAAGCAACCGACATCGGTGGGCATTCGTCTACCGAGCCCCTGGTCACTCTGAAGTGACCCAGACTCTGTCCCCTCTGCTTTCAGGTTCCATCTTCCCTGAATCCAGACTTGAATTCCACCGGACCCTTTTCACCTTCACAGCAGCAGTACTTCTTTGCAGCACTCCATTGAGAACGACGGCGGTTCCCGACGCCACTCCAGACCTATGCACCCGGCTCTCCTGGGATAGGAGGGCTTCATTTATCTAAACCCATAGCACACCATCTTGGACGATTTAAACAAGCTACCCCAACAAATTGTAGAACTTAAAAATGAAGTGGGGGAACTCAAAACTATGGTATTGCACCTTTCAACCCTGTGAAACCTGTTAATTATCCACAAAATTACTAGTACTGGTGACATCATGAGTTCTATACTCGATTCTGAGAACACAACTTCGACCAGTAAACCCAAACCTATGAAGCCTAATAAAGTGATTCCCATAAAAGATCCGATGCCTGGGCGTAAACTTTTAGAGTCAGTGAGAATGACTGAAAACCGGGGAATTTTCAACACGGCTCAATTAGTCCGTCCCACACACCCCATGTATGTCCATCTGATATGAAGGAGGATTTTGGTCGAAATTGGAGCTCTTTATTATTGCTTTCTAATAACACTCATAAAACGGGGCCTCAGGTGTCTCGCCATAGATGTTCAATCTTTATGACAAATGTCCCCAAACTCGGGCACACCGAGAATAAAAAAGGGGAGGATACGCTACTAAATTAATCCATACATTGGATTTGGAAGATAAAAGGCTGCCGCTCGCTCATAAGAGAAAACATCCTGAGAGCCAGAAGACATTCCCAACCTGGTACAAACTCTGATAACATTGAACTAATTCTTCCAAACAGAGAGTTAATGGACAATCTAGTGGCATTTGACATCAGGACGTCCTCCCTGTTTGACACTAACATTCACCTCAAATATAGGCGTCAACAGCACAATTATTAAGAGAGATAATTTTTTTGAAAGTTTTATATATAGCAAACATGACCCATGCAGGTATCAGAGCGCTTTACAGGTGTTCAGAAAGCAGAAACAAATACAACAACAAAACACTTATAATTGAAAGCATTGCAGGATATAGTACATCCCCAGCTGATGGAGGGATCCACACAGTGTCATGATTGATAGAGCAAAGGCAATAACATAACAAGCAAGCAGAAGACAGGTGTGTAGTTGACGTGCCACAAGAGATACTGATAGATGCGTTCCTAGAAGCTAGAGCAGAAATGTGTTCATCAGTAGAGCTTTAACTTCTCTTTTGAAAGATGCGGTTGAGGGGTTGAGTCTGATTTCAGGGGGAAAGGAGTTCCAAATTCTCAGGGTGATCCCGGAGAAAGCTTGGTTGTAGATTTTCTTTTTAAGGAATCTCTCAGGTTTCAGTAGTAGAGTGCTGGAGCTTCTGGGGGATCTGCAACCACCAGACAGCTCCAACTTCTGAGCAAGATATCTCAGGGTATTAAAGGGCAAGGCTTATGGGTAATGCAGGCAATTTTCAGCTAAATTCTAGCTTTGTAAGGGAGCCTATTGAGGGATTTCATATCAGGGGTCATTCCGTGGGAGATTCTCCGACTCGGGCAGTAGATTGACAAAAAGTTCCTAGTAATAAATTCCCTATGGTAGACTGGTTTTCACTTTTGGACAATAGCAGACATTACTCAGCTGATTCTTCCAACTCTGCATTACATGTAGATTCCATTGCAGCCGGCCTTACTGGCCCTTCTGAAAATCATCCATTACCACTTTTTAGTCCCAATCTTGGTGTTGGGTTAAACCATGAGGCCGGTTTTCCACCAACCATTGCTCATGCAACTAATACAGTATCTATTATCTCTTGGAATGTGGCTGGTCTAAATTCAAAAATTGTTTCACCTGAATAGAATGACTTAATTGAAGGGAGTGATATTTGTCTGCTCCAAGCAACTTGGTCACTTGAACCAGTTTTAAGCTGATATATCTTAATTTTTTTACACCTGCCATATGAGGCTCTGCAGGGCGTCCTGCAGGAGGCTTAACAACATGAATATGATTAGATTTGGATTCCAAAATTAAGCAATTACATGTGGACTGCCCTGACATCATAGCAGTTCATATTACAACCAGTAGATCTAGCCATACAGTTGTCTATAATGTATACGCTAGAGGGGTCAAGGGAGGTTTGTAATCAAAGACAGTATCGATCCTAGAGGAGTCCCTGTAAAGACATTGTGGTGAAGCTTATTTAATAATAGTAGGGGACTTCAATCCACCTTCGAGTCCCTAGACAAGCAATGATGTTAATTTGGCAGAAGAAGAGGATGAGGCATGGGGCATCCCACAGCTTGACCTACCCCCGAAACATAAGTGGACTGAGGCTGTCCTCCAACTAAAAGCCCTCTCACTAGAATTTAGGGTGAGATCCACTAATGGAAGATCCAATTCTGACAGAAGAGGGGCCAGTACTTTCAACAACACGTTTCACTCTAGTCGAATTGACTATATCTTAATTGTTCTCCACCTATGGCCACACCTCAAAGATATGACTGTTACAAGTAGAGTTGAAATCGATCACAACCCGTTGTGCCTTATTCTGGAATCCTTTTGTCCTAAGTTGAGAAGTAAGTCCCAAATTGCTGTCAGCTCTAGGGATATTCATACTACCAATGATGCACGTTGCATTAAATGGTCGCAGGTAGTTAAGAAACCAGATTATGTGACCGCAATTAGTGCGGACCTGCAAGTATATCTAGCCAAGATGGCCTGTGCAACTGTGGTGTAAGAGGAAATGAGGCTACATCTGATATCCATAATAAACTTTTAAAGACAATTTTAGCTTAATTTCTCATCCCAGCAACTAAATTTCAAAAAAGTCTTAGAAATGGCAAAACATGGTTCATTGGGGATTGTAGGTGATCTCGCCAACAGCTGGGAGTAGCTCTCGGATCAAAAGACATCGCCCTGATCCATCTTGCAAGGAAATCATATAAAATGGCCAAGTTAAAAGTTAAAAGAGAATGGGACGACAGAAGATGACAGGATTTGAAACTGGCCTGCCTCTCCAAAGACTCCTCCAAATTTTGGGCCCTAGTTAAATGGGGAAGGGAGGGCTGTTTGCCTACCCTCCACAACCACATAGCTCCTTCCCTATGGGTCAAGCACTTCTCTGATTTTACTCCCACAGCTATTCCAACTGCATGACAGAAGGTGTAGCAAGTGATTCTTGTCTGACTGTCCCTATTGCTTTAGCAGAGCTCACTTTTGAGCTATCAAATGTGACACTGGCCTTTGAAGCTATAACTAGAGGCAGGACCCCAGGACCAGATGGCATACTGGCAGATATATTCTTACACAATAGGGAAAACTGGTCAAGGTACATCCTTATCTTTGCAAATGCCAACGCAGGTGGAGCTCCCATACCAGATTCATGGAAGGGAGCCAAACGTATTCCTATATTCTAGAAGGGAGATAAATCATTGCCAAGCAACTACAGGCTGATTAGCCTGATTGATTGCGTCCAAAACGATTTTGCACGTCTCCTTCTGGGCAGGATCCAGGATTGGATTGATGACAATGATATCTTATCCCCATACCAGGCTGGATTCTATAGAAAAGTTACCACCACGGACCAAGTTTTCGATTTTTTCTATTATGTTGGAGGACCGCCGTGATTGGCAGAGGCTGCACGTATATTGCCTTCATCAATCTCAAATCGGCCTTTGACTTGGCTCCCCCTGAGAAGCTATAGCAGGTGTTTTCTGATATGGGTATGCCTGCAGGACTTTTGTCTCTGCTAATTTGCATCCAGGAGGATAATTATGTGCAGGCTCGCTGAGGAAGTCAGGGAGAATCGACCGAACAGTTTCCAATTCTTAAGGGGGTTCAAGAAGGCTGTGTTTTGGCACCCACCTTATTCTCCCTATTCCTTAACGACATTGCTTGTTTTCTTTCTTGTATTTCCACTGATGCCCCCTCTTTAGCTGGTGCAAAAGGACCCATCTTGTTATTCGTGGATGACACTTTACTGATCTCAAAGACACCTGGTGGCTTACAGAGAGTGTTAACCCACTTTGAAGAATTTTGTAATGACCGCGGACTTGAAATACACTCAGCAAAGACTAAATTCATGATTTTCAAGAAATACAAGTCATCTAGGGGCAGACTAGAGTTGGGAGGTACACCGTTAGAAAGGGTTGATGTCTTCACTTATCCGGGTGTCACATTATAATCTACCCTCTCATGGAAACCGCAGCTTGAATTGGTGTCCCTCAGGCATTGGCAAATTACTGGCACCATTATTAAAGAGCATAGTTCTTCCTATTCCAAACATATTGCCTCGGCCATACAAATTCATGATGCCAAAGCAGTGGGCTCAGCCTTGTACGCCTCTAAGCTGTGGGGTTTCCCTAAATATCTTCCCTCACAAGCTCTGAAAATAATTTTTTGCGAAGTCTAGCTAATCTCCCTGCCTGTACCCCATTGATCCCATTGTTGTTAGATATGGGCAAGAATCCAATAGCTGACATAGCTAGACTTCGACCTCTGCTGTTTTGTAGAAGGCTGTGGTCCCAACCAGAATTGACCCACTACAGGCTAGCTTTAATAGATGTAAAGGAGGCTGGCACATTCAATAAAATTGTTTGGCTTCGACAAATTAAAAAGCTACCAATAGTCATAGGTCTGCGGTCCCTTTGGGATAATCCATTACTCACCCCGGTTCCATCAGCAGTGACAATAAAAAAACACTATTGGCTCTGGGTAGGACAGTCTGAAGCACATTCAGTTGCTGACTCATTCCTAACAGGCAAATGTCTAGATTTTAGAAGCACTAGGATGTTAGAGCTCTACTGGGATGCTATCACTGCCCCCTGGACAGCAAACTATATTTTCAGTTTTGACTTGGCACTCTGCCCCTGAAAACATTCACTCAAAAATTGGCCCCAACCAGCGATTCTGCTTGTCCGATCTGCAAGAATTCTGCAGAATCGATTGGTCATGTCCTCTTCTCCTGCCCGGGTCACATCATCCTCCATAAGAAATGGATCAAACCATTATGCAGGCAACTAGGCACTCATAGCAGTGGGGTTGCACTCAGAGGGCCAGATGTACGACCAGTTTTTGCGTGCACAAACGGGTTTGCGACCCGTTTGCGCACGCAAAAACCTACATGGCCATCAGTGGCGGCTTGTCCATTTGGGCGGTGAGGCGTTGCCCCACTAATAATTATTGGCGCATTTATTTCAATAGCGCGCCGCAAATTATTAATACATTGCAATTTCAACTTTCAATGTTGAAATTCTTGTATTAATAATTTAAAGCGGCGCGCGACTCGCGTGGCGGCGTCACGTCACACCGTCACGTGCATCATCATAATAAGCACAGTTACAGTCAGAATCAATTGCTTTCAAAGATGAGTGCCGGCGCCGCACCTGCGCACTGTGCGCGGCACAGTGAGCACACTGCGCATGTTGGGTTTGGCCGGCTGCCTTTCTGCGGTCAGGAACCCAACATGCGCACAGTGCCCTTTGCAAAGCAAGCACAAGGTGCCTGGGGGTTTGCCGCAAACCACAGACCCCAGTGGTTTGAAAATGAGCGGCAAGTTTGCCTGCTCACCCCAATCCTGGCGCTGCTCTCTTACAGAGAGAGCCTCTCTCTGTAAGAGAGCAGCGCCAGGATTGGCTGCAGTGCTGCAGCATGCGCGGCGGCGGATGCCAGTCTAGTCTGCAGTACTAGTAGCACAGAGAGAGGCATCGACTCACTTGGCACCGCGTGGGAGGTCCCGCCCAGCGTCCAACGTAGCAATGCCCAATCACTGTAATGGCTTATTGTTAAGCCATGCAGTGATTGGGTCATTCTGCCGTTGCTGGGCAAATCGGGCCGGCCAGGGTCCCTTACTCCTCAGTCTCACAGTGGACTGGAGCACGTGTCTACTCGACTCTGCAGTCGTCACTCTCGAGATCGAATCGAGCAGTACTGTAGTGTGTAGTCCCTAAATCCAGTGAGTCCAATCATCATCCATCTGATCATCGATCTGACTGTCACTGTCAGAAGAAAGTCAACTGTTAGCAGGTACTAGTTAACTACTTCAGTTGTCTTGTGTTATTACTTGGTGGTTCACTACTAGGGTCCGGGACAGGTGGTTCCGGAGGTGTGAGGCTGAAGCGGCCATGATCACGGCACGCCTTTGCGCAGCCCACTCGGGTGGAGATTTCAGTGAAATCAAATCTCCATTCAGATTTGGCTGATGATGAGTGAGTGAGTCACGCATGCACAGAGAAAAACCTTCGGAATTGACCGGTCCTTGCAAATCCGGGACGGCTGGTCACCCCCTAACAAGTAACATCGGAATATAATATTGGTTATATAATTCACTGCTGTGCACCCCAGAGGAAATCACAGCACAGAATTATATAACCAATATATTCCTAAACTAACTGGTAAAGCTGCCCAAAGTGGCCATACAATTAATCCTCCCGACCCTCAGCGCGTGCCACGTTTGCCTAATCGTAATCCCGGCATGGCGGCCTCTACAGGAACAAGTGTCGGGCCTGGGCCGGCTCGCGACTGTCAATAAATAATTTAATACGCATCATGCGTATTAAATTTATATAACGCATCGCATGGAAGGCGCCGGCGGGGTGGGCCTTGAAAGTTAATGAATGGCCCCGCGGCGCCACATTACATTTGTTGCCCCCACTTGTACCTCAGCGCGTTTCTCCATATAATAATCCCGCACCGATTCGCATCGCAATCGCATGCACACTGTAGTGTCCTGATGGGTGGAGACACTAGGCCCAGCGTATGGGCAAAGAGGGACACGACACACCGGTTGCCTTAGTGGCCAGCAACCAACTTAGCCACGCCCGGCTCCTCCGGGCTATTTATTGGCTACCCTTGTGCGCGCCGCGTATGCACGTCGGCCACGCCAATTAACTTCAACACCCAGGGGTCGGGTACAAACACCCCTCCCCTCTGGGACCCGAGTGGCATAACCCACCACTCGGAACCAACATTACATTCCTCTTATACCAGGTCAAAATAAACACTTGAACAAAACAAACAACAAGAAGCATCGCAGTCTATCATCTCAAATGATAATACCACATGGAACAGTCTTACTTGGTTTCACGCAGCAGCTCCCCGGCTACTGAGCATGGCCCAGTCACTTCTTTCCGCTACCAGGTTACAAAGTCTCGGTACCTCTGGGAAGGCCTCGGATGAACCCTCAGATTATACCGCCTCCGACTGTCCCTGGTGGGTGTTGACAGCGAGACCAGCTCCTGTTCTTTAGTCGCAGTCGGCGGACTCTCTCTGCTCTCAGGCTCTTCAGGGGACAGGATCTCTTCCGAGGGCTGGATTAAAACCGGAGTTCCTCTCAGCCTTTCCGACGATGCTCCCTGGATGTCATCTGCGTCTTCCGACAAATCAAACCTCCTGAGTGGGGCATCCTCTCCAGCGACGTCTTCATCCGAATTCCGTTCTAAGAGGTGATCAGGAGTTTTCTTAAAGTGAGAAACATTCCTTGTCACCCACTCTCTGCCTCTTCTGGCAGTAACTTGAGTGCCGCAGATCTTGGTCACAGTCCAAGCTTCCAATTCAAATGGCAGGCGGAATTTTCCATCTGGATGACGGTCACGGACCAACACCCGGTCACCTATCTTCAACGAACATTGGTGGGCACGCCGTCGCCGAGAGGCGTCTTCATTGTTGTGCAGTCGCCGGGACTCAGACTGGTTTGGCGGGCATGGAGTGACAGCCCACTGTGGGTGGTGAGGGATAGTGTCACTGACAGCTCTATTAAAGCACATTCGTCCTGGAGCAACGCCTGTAGTGCAGTGCGGGGTTAACCGGTACTCTCTTAGGAACTGATACAGCGCTTGCTCTACAGGTCGATTTTCCACTAGAGCAATCTGAACAGTCTTGTTTAGGGTTCGCATTAGCCGCTCTACTTCTCCATTGGCCTGTGGCCACCTCGGCGTTACTCTTCGATGTTTGACTCTGTAGGATGTAAAATAGTCTGCCAGCTCACTACTGGTAAACGGAGGTCGATTGTCCGTGCGGATTTCTCCAAAAAGGCCAAGGGTGGCCATCATTTTTTCAAGCTTGGATATCACTTCTACAGCCGACGTGGTGTCTACAATCTCGACTTCTGGATATCGGGAGAAATCATCTACCACCACCAGCATGTGTCGTCCTCCCGGCAGGCTGCCAAAGTCTGCACTTACCCGTTCCCACGGGACAGTTGGGCCAAGTTCTGTGATCACCGGTGCTGGCGGAGCCGGGAGGCTCGTGGCGAGGCACACTGGACAGCTCTTCACGATGTCCTCAATCAGATGATCAAGTCCGGGAAACCACACTTTGCTCCGAAGCCGGTTTTTCGACTTAACTATGCTCTGGTGGGCACCATGCGCCAGTGCCGCTGCTGTCTTGTGCAGGCTCTCCGGTAAGACGAGGCGAGGGCCTCTCAGCAGACAGCCGTCGTGTTTCAACGATAATTCCAGGCGGACACGATACAACGTCTTCAACACGGACCTGGCCATTTCAGTGCGATACGGAGCCGGGGTTTGCAGCTCTTTCCAATCTCCTGAGGTAACAGCTCGGATGGCTAGCTGTAGACAGTCATCCTCGGCGGTGGCTTTGACGACATCTTCGAGAGAGATTGGCAGGGGTCTCGACCGTTCCACTATCATTCGCACATAATCTTCCGTGGCCGCCGCTTCTGCGGTCTCCTGGAGGGTCACAGGCCGAGCATGCCTTGACAGAAAATCCGCGGGGTTCTTGGTGCCTGGTTGATACTCCACCTTGAACTGGAACTCCTGCAATTGTAGGATCCATTTTTCTATACGGGGAGGAGGCCTGGACAATGATCCTTGGAATAGGGGAAGGAGAGGCTTGTGATCCGTCACAACGGTAAACGGGTGCCCATACAGGTAAATGTGAAAATGCCTGCAGCCCCACAAGATCGCAATTGCTTCCTTCTCAATGTGAGAGTATCTCTGCTCCGTGGATGTGAGTGTTCGGCTGGCATAGGCTACTGGCGCCCACTCGCCGCAGTCTTGGCGCTGTGCAAGGACGGCACCTAGGCCCGTAGGGCTGGCATCCACGACCAACTGGGAGGCCTTGCAAGGGTCAAAATACACAAGATTGGTGTCAGCCGAGAGGGCAGCCTTCGTGCGCCTGAACGCTTCTTCTTGCTCGGGGCCCCACTGCCATGGACTTGCTGCTTTGGTCAATTCTCACAGCGGGCCCGTCAGGTCGGAGAGGTTCTTAATGAAGTGTCCACAATATGTCACCATTCCTAGGAAACTACGGACTCCTGACACCGAGGATGGCGCAGCGGCTGCTTGGATGTCGTCGACTTTCTCTGGGTCGGGACCCACACCGTTCTCAGAAAATCGATACCCAAAGAAACTGATATCTTTGCGGAGGAAATCACACTTTTCACGATGAAGAGTGAGCCCCTTCTCTTTTAGCCTGGCAAACACAGCCTGGAGCCGCATGAGGTGTTCTTCAAGCGTGGGTGCGTGCACCAGAATATCATCGCTCACATTGAGCACCCCTGGAAGTCCATGTAACACTGTCTTTATGATGTTTTGGAAAACCTCGGCAGCACTTGAGATGCCAAAGTTGAGTCGAGTGTAGCGCCACAGGCCCACATGTGTCGAGAATGTTGTGATTGGACGAGACTCCAGGTGTAGAGGGATCTGGTGATACCCCGACCGGAGGTCCATTTTAGAAAACCACCTCGAACCGGCCAGTTCTCCGATGATGTCATCTATGGTCGGGGTTAGGTGCCGCTCCCGCTTGATGGCCAGATTCGGGACCCTCATATCCACACATATGCGCACAGCTTCGGGTTGCTTCGGTTTCCGTGCCACCACGATGGGGGATACCCACGGCGTCGGGCCATCTACTCTCTCGATGATGCCAGCGTGTTCCAGTACGCGGAGTTCCGCTTCTACCTTGGGTCGGAGGTGGAAAGCTATCCTTCGATGCCTCAGGGCCACTGGAGTTACAGACTTGTCCACATGAAGTCGGATGGCTGGTTCTTGGAGGCACCCTATGCCGGTGAAGAGGGAGGCGAACTCCTGCAACAGATGGTCAAGATCATTTGCGTGAACTTCAAACGCGAACTGAATAAGACTCAAATCTTGGGCCGTCCGGCAGCCGATAAGGAATCCCGACCCTTCTTGGGAGACGAATACCTTTGCACGCGGACATGTGTCTTTATGTTTGAGGTCTGTCTGGAACACCTCACACATTGTTAATGGGGCACGATTCCCAAATGCGTAGACTTGTACTTTCATACGCTGAAGTGTGGGTTTAGCCGGGAGGTTCCGATATACTTCTGCGGCCATGAGGTTGATCGTGGCTCCTGTGTCGATAAGTGCCGCTATTGGATGGTCGTGTATTCGAACTTTACATACTGGGGCAGCTGCCTGAGTATGCGCCAGGGCGTTAAGCATCCTGACTACATGGACTGTGGCCGCATCGTCCTCATCCATATCACTGGCGGGGGAGTCTTCCACGATTGGCTCAATGGCCCGCACTTGCTTTCGCCCGCTTGGAGGCCGCCTGCGCTGAGACGAGCGGCATAACGCTGCAAAATGGTTCACTTTGCCACAGGAGCTTCAGATCTTCCCGTTGGCGGGACACCCACCGTCATGTGGGTGTTGACCACCACACCATCCACATGGGCGATTTGCTGACACATACTTGGTGGGCCTCTTGATCGTCCCTGTCGCTCTCTGTTTTTCTCCTGTGGGTCCGTGCGAATCGCGTTGACGGGCTCCGTCTTGACTTGCGTCGTGGTGTTGGGATCCATATGGGCTGCCCGTGCTTTGGACAATTCCTTGGACCGACCAAGCGTAAGTATGTCTCGCATGGACATGTTGTGCTCTTGAAGTATCCGTTCACGAAGTTTTACCGACGCGCACCCTTGTATGAACTGGGCACGTACCTCATCAGCCTCGTCCGGGAGGGTACAGGTGCTCGCTAGCTCCTTCAGGCGCTCATAAAAAACGTCGACAGACTCCTCTGGCTGTTGCTTCGCCTGGCGCAGCAGGAACCTTTCGTAATCCGGATTGGCGTATGGCTCAAAATGCGCGGTAATGGCGTCGCGCATTGTGGCGTAGTTCCTCGGGGGGCCTCCTTCCCTCACCGTCTTCGAGATCTTATGTATTTCCGCTCCACCTAGGTGTAGCAACATGGAGCGTCGGCGTGGGGCTGCGATCTCGGCGGCATCGAAGTATGCTTCCAGCCGCTCCACCCACGCCTTCCATTGCACTGCCTGTGACGGGGGGGCCGGTGATGACAAATGGCTCCAGGGATGGGAATGAGGCCATGGCCGATTACGCTGGGGCTTGGCTGAGTCCGGGTGTCGACTGTCGTGAGACTCGGGCGCACTCACAGGGTTTCCTAGCGGGGCCACAGGGCAGCCGTGTTGGTGAGGCGTTGACCCTGGTGTGACGGGCGATGGTGTAGGACCTGTGAGGGGGCTGGGGCGTGAGAAGGCCCTCTGAACCCCACTGCTGCAGCCAAACAGGTGAGCGTGTGTCCTGGATTGGGGGCACTGCCACCGCTGGGGCCTCTGCCTGAGGAGCAGCGTGCCGGTTGTCCCCGGGCCTGGGGTGGCCGGAGCAGGAGTAGCGATGCCCTCGCCCCTGCGGAGATCGCGGGATGCAGGGGGCGGAGTCACGTCCTCTCGGGGCCCGCACTGTGTCACCGACCGCGGGTACCAGGAGAGGCAGAGGGCGTGGCCGGTCTTACCCGCAGGGCAGTGGAGGCTCCGGCGGAAACCAGACGGTACGCCAGGCGGCAGAGTCGCGTTGCAGGTGGTGCGTCAGAGCGCACACAGTGTTGCTCGAAGCAGCGGAGGCAGTCAAGGTGCGGCGGGGCACGCGATGGGCAAGCGGCCCGCTCGTCGCCAATGTAGTGTCCTGATGGGTGGAGACACTAGGCCCAGCGTGTGGGCAAAGAGGGACACGACACACCGGTTGCCTTAGTGGCCAGCAACCAACTTAGCCACGCCCGGCTCCTCCGGGCTATTTATTGGCTACCCTTGTGCGCGCCGCGTATGCACGTCGGCCACGCCAATTAACTTCAACACCCAGGGGTCGGGTACAAACACCCCTCCCCTCTGGGACCCGAGTGGCGTAACCCACCACTCGGAACCAACATTACACACACCATGGCTCGCCGCAGCCTCATACTGATTCCCCCTAGGCCTGGCTGTTATCCTGAATCACTGATCCCTACACGCATCATGCATTGCTCCGGGACCGCATTCATTCAAATCATGTATGGAGACGAGACGGTTTTGCATAGGGTGCCGGGCGATGCATTATTAATCTCAGAGTCCGAGATCTGAGTGACTGACTCCAGAGAGATGTGAGGAGCAGCCATGACGAGTGCAGGCAGCGGAAAGGTCAGCGCCGCGGTAATGAGTGGGACTGGGAGTGAATATTAATAATGATGATTAAGGTTCGCATCCCTGACCCTGAGTGATATTCCGGAATTTCCGGTCATCATGTAACTGTGTACGGTCTTCTTGTTATGGCTGCCTTGACAGTGCGGTCGGGTTCAGTCAGAGCTGAAGACTTACGACTCCTAGCAGCACATCCACATACTGCCAGTTCTTTCGTACACTGGAGCACTACCAATATGCTCAGGCTGTCATCACAAACACCACACTGATGGCTTCTCTCAAACTGTGCAGCTTAGCAAGCACTGTCATGCCTTAATCATACCTGTCCGCCATATCCACCAAACCTCTGATGAGTGGGAAACTGCCTTTATTAGGCTTCTCCGCTTAGATCTACTTCTACTTCAATTGAAGCACTTTCTGAAAGGTGTTGGTATATTAGAATGTCAACGGATTGTATGGGAGACACTGACACATGTAGCTCCATTTAAAAGTTATCTCGACTCATAGGGCAATATTTTATTGGGCTCGATAATCCTTCTTTAGGCGCCAACAGGTGCTTGCACTTGAATCGGGATTTACAAGTAAAGCGAAAGTACGAAACTTTTTCTAAAGCAGAAATGTATCAAAATAATGCCTGGTGAAAACTGTACAAGGAAACGCCACACCAATGCATGAAAACCTCTGTTGTGCTCTATGGCTTGTGGTATTGATTGAAGCTATACCTTCAGAGTTTGTACTCGTTTCTTTAAACTTTGCTGGTAGCATAATATGACAATCTCTTTGTGGTCGTGCGAGAGACCCAATATTTCTGTGTTGCATGTTTTCAGGAAATTAGAAGGAATGAAATGACTTCCCCTCACAAAAGTGTCGTCTGCTCTGACTCTGGCACTTAGCACGCGAGCCCTCCATCGCATGGAAACCACGCTAACGCCACCCACGTTGTCTGTAACCAACAGCGTGCCATCGCGCTCTATTTGAGGAAGATTCCTTATAGACCAGCAATAAGCTATGTTTTCATCAGCACAGTCCTCCTTTGCAATATTCTATGTGTGCCCCCCCGAAGTTTGAATGCCTGAGGTGTCATGAACAAACATGGTGATGGAGTGAGAAAAGAGACTACAAAACTTGACAGGGTATAATTAAATTAGTAATTTGTAAGTTTTGTAGTCTCTTTCGGACGGCTCAGCTTAGTATCTAGATAGTATCTAAATATAAACTGAAATAAATGCATTCTCGGCTGCATGGTAGTTTGGTCTGGAGGCCCAGAGTCTGGTGCAGTTGCTATGTCTGTGTCGGTTTTTATGGTGCACCAAGAATAAAAGAAAAGTGCAGTGGCCTTTGAAACAGAAGAGAGGGATCAATACATCTCCGTGGCATCTGGTGGTTGAATTTCAAAATGTTAAACCAGAGAACCAGGAATGAATACTAGATTATCTGTTTCTCCAAATTGTGTGATCCTAGGCAAACCTGGTATTTTGCAGCACCTCCTTCTCATTTATCATTAATGAGCACTTTTAAATGCATGAGTTCAGGATGTGCACGGTACACTCCACTCTTTGTTTAATTTATTAGACTATAATGTTGCTGCTTCTATAATAAGAATGTAGGCCACGTTTAGGGTTTACATGACTACTGACATGCCCCCTAGTTCAATAATCGTTGGGGAGCGCACCATTAATGTTTCTAAGTTCAGATTTAAAAACCATCACTTTTAATCTATCAGCATTTGTATAGCATAGTGCTGTCACCCCTAGGGGTATTTATTTGGTTGCTAAGGGAGCGCCGGATCTGTCGAAGAGCCAGTGACTTTCGTGGGTGTCGGCAACAATAACCCTAGATGTGGCAAGATATGGGGAGAACCCACTCCAAGTGCTTGCGATCGTTTCTCCTCATATTTTGCCACATAATGACTGTGTTAAAAAAAAGAAGGGGGATTTTGGAAATTGCATGACGAGCAAATAATGAATTTTATATGATGTTTGATTTGAGAAAAGTGCATGCAAATGCTCAGGGAAGTTTGCATATTATGATAATGTACGGCAAATGGGGATTTGGCAAGGGAGTACCTATATCCTCATTTTGTTTTGGACGCATCCCATTTTCCTTTAAGGAAAACGGGCTGCATTTAAAAAGAAAAAGATTGCTTTATTTAAAATAAATGGGCATTAGATACAATAGCATATTTTTGGGCATCTGTTGCCTGGATCGATTCCGAAGCAGATTTCTTACATTCCAATTCCAAGAGTCACTAAGATCTTACATTGATTCTTCTCATACCTTAACAAATAAGACAATGTGTATTGTGCAATGGTGGGTAGAAACGTCTGCACAACTTGACTCTGAAGTCACAGGATGAATCTGTTTTATGTATGATCCGAGGCCTGGGGTTCTTTACGATTAAGTTAACAGTCTGTGTGTTTGGTTGACACGACTACATTTTGTTGTATTTGCTTTTCAGCACCTGGTAAAGCCTCAGGCTGCCGACCTGTACCTAATTTTTGGGCAAATAAGGCAAAGAAGAAGAGGCACCAACCTCCTTTGCTGCTACAACACAGTCAAAAACCCCAGCATTTAAGGTAAGGAAACTGCTGCTATATTTTACATTCTAGTAGTTAAGGGCTATGTAAGTTGTCTACATGGTGGGTGGCGGCTACATGCACCAAACCTCATATGTTGTACTTTGATTATTGACAGGTAACATTAACATTGGTAGACACCATGAATACAGTAGAGCAACTACTTGCAAAGCCGTTCATTGGACTGAAACGTGAAGAGAAACTAATTGTAAAACAATTAGGACCTCATCGGCCAGACCTAAACCTACAACAAAGTTCCAGAGACAGAGGGAAGATTTACACACGTTCTTTCTCAAACACCTGGTACACAAAAGTTGATTGGCTTACAGGGTGTACTTCAAAAATTCTCTGTTCTGCTTCCCCTGCTTGCTGTTTGGTGGTGAAAATCCTTGGGAAAAAAAAGGAGTAAAAGACTTGAAGCATTTGTCAGATAAAGTAAAGAAGCATGCACACACAAAAATACATATGGAAAACCTGACGAGACTGGGAATGTTGGGAGACACACCGATTGAAGCCCACATAAGCGACGCGTACCGCAAAACAATAAAGAAACACAATGAAGCAGTTGATAGAAATAGACACATACTATCAAAAATCATTGATTGCATTCGTTTCTGTGGTGCTTTTGAACTGGCATTACGAGGGCATGATGAATCGGAAAGTTCTGCAAATCCTGGGATATTCAGAGGCCTTGTGGACTTAATAGCAAGCATAGACCGTGAAATGGAAGCACATCTATCAAGTGCTACAGTCTTCAAGGGTACCTCTAAAATAATACAAAATGAACTGCTTGAGTGCATGCTAGAGATTGTAAAAAGCAATATCGTACAAGAGTTGAAAAACACCAACTTTGTGGCTATTCAGGCTGATGACACCACTGATGTGGCCACTAAAACACAGTCAGTATTAGTCTTTCGGTACATTGACAGTGACAGCAAAGTTGTGGAAAGGTTCTATAGTTTCACACATTTAAGAGACTAGTGCAGAAAGCATTTCTTCAGCTATTCTACATGAAGTAAACTTGATTTTTCCAGAGCAGCCTCAAAAACAAAAACTGATTGCACAAAGCTATGATGGTGCTGCAGTAATGAGTTGAACCTCCGGTGGAGTACAAAAAAAAATTAGAGATGTGTACCCTAATGCCCATTATGAGCACTGTTATGCCCACCAACTTAATCTGATTATGCAACAAGCAGTAGGAAAGATCTCTGAGGCACAGATATTCTTTATGGATGTAGGAGGAATGGCAGCATTCTTCTCACGTTCCCCCAAAAGAACGGAGGTACTTCATACGATTGTCAACAGAAGGATTCCAAAGGGAGGCCCAACTCGTTGGAATTTTCACATTCGTACAATCAGCCTAATATACCAATATAGGGTTGACCTTGAGAAATGTTTCGACACCATAGAAGCCAATGAAGACTTTGACTGCAAAAGTCGGAATGAGGCCCATGGCTTTGCTAGAACACTGCAAGACAGGGAGTTCCAGTTTTTGCTGTTTTTGTTTTATGGAATAATGCCTCATGTTGACGTACTATATGAAAAGTTACAAAGACGTGAAATAGATACTGTCTATGTGGAAACAGCCACCACCGACTTTGTCACCAGCATGAACAAAGTCAGAGAAGGGGTTGACAATTTAGACAGCAGACTGCCAAATGATTCTAGTTTCTCTAACCGCAGAAAAAACATCAGCAGTCTGGTCCGAATTGCAAAAGAGATATGTGACACTATAATTGTGCAGGCAAAGGAACGTTTTTCTTTTACAAAGCATTTGGTGAGTGCCACATTACTGCGAAGTGATCTGTTTGCAAAATATGATAATTCCTTCCCTGAGCAAGCACTGAATACGACTGTGGATGCTTACCCTATGCTCAACAAAGAGGATCTGAGAACAGAATTAACTGTACTGTACGGAATGCATGTATACCGGCAGGCCACTGGTGCAATTTCTTTGCTTGCTTTAATTCAGAACCTTAACATGGAAAAGTCACTTACAGAGACAGTGGCTTTACAAAAAATAGTCATTACCACTCCGATGACAACAGCAGAGGCGGAACGATGTTTTTCCACTTTGAATAGAATTAAGACATTCCTGAGGAACACCATGATTCAGGAAAGACTGAATGCTTTAGCGATGCTCTCTATAGAGAGAGACTTAGTTAAAAGAATACCAGACTTTAACGTTCAAGTTATTGAGAAGTTGGCTGCTATTAAAGACAGACGTGCTGATTTTATCTACAAAAAGTGAACAATGTGTTGAATGCTGCTAGTTTGCGTCCTGTTTAGTTGTTTGTTAAATAAAATACATCTGTGAGGTACTCAGCAATGCATTGTATCTCGAAGTCTGGTATGAAGCTCTGTGGTTATACTGAATAAGCAGCTACCTATGTTATATGACACCTCTTTATTAATGTAATAACTGCACTTTCACAATTGCTTTATTAACCTTCCTGCTTTCTCAAATTTGCTTGAAAATGCTCCATTTGTCCACTCTTTTTTCAAAATTTTCCCCGAACCCCCCTTAGGTTGTTCAGGCTCGCTCGCTACGCTCGCTCGCTACGGTGCAGTATGACAATCATTTTACGCCTCACCACTTTCAAATGTCACCAGCCGCCACTGATGGCCATGTACAAACACTATTTTGCGACTCGCAAAATATTGCGACTCACAAAATAGTGTTCTGTGACTCGCTATTAGGAAGGGGCGTTCCCTTCCTAATAGCGAGTCTCTAGCAATGTATGAATGTTTTGCGACCGCAATTGGGGTCGCAAAACACTGGCAATTTACCGCCCTCTTCAAGAGGGTGGTAATGGACTCGCAAATGGGAAGGGGTCCCCAGGGGACCCCTTCCCCTTTGTGACTGGCTCTAAAAATATTTTTTAAGGGCAGGCACAGGTCCCAGGGACCACTACCTGCCCTTAAAATATTAAACGAAAACGTTTCATTTTTTTTTTTTTTTAAATGCATCCCGTTTTCCTTTAAGGAAAACGTTCTGCATTTTTTTTAAAAAACTGCTTTATTGACAAGCAGTCCCAGACATGGAGGTCTGCTGAGCCCAGCAGGCCACCATCCCTGGGAGGGCTAGCCATTCCAATGGGGTCGCAAATTGCGAGTGGCTCATTAATATTCATGAGCCTCGCATTTTGCGACCCCATGGGGAATCGCAATCAGTGTCTCTGACACTGTTGTACATTCCAAATTGCGACTCGTAATTTGCGACGTGCAATTGAGCGCAAATTGTGAGTCGCAATTTGAAATGGTCGTACATCTGGCCCAGAATCCTTAGGTCAGACCCAAAACTGACCCATGCATGTGTAATTGCCAAATATTTGTGGTGGATTTGGGTCATTAGAGCCAGGGGCCAAAATGAGTTTTAAATGAATTTTTTTACCCTTGATTCTTATGTTTTATCTTCTTTTAAAAATGGCTATGATGAATTATATAGTCAGTTAATTTTTTTCATTAATATTTGTTCCTTTTAAATTGATTTATTATGGAGTTGTCCTTCTCATTGTTTATTTAACTTATTATGAATCTATATTGGGGCCTTAGAAGTTGACCTATTTCTTATTGTAACACAACTGAGCCAAGAATGGTTGGGAAACTGTCGCGCTGTGTTGTGTATCGTAGTACACGATCAGTTGTAATGCTCAAAGGATATAGGTGAAGGCCATCCACCAACACCAAATATGCGGACAATGCCCACACATGTAGATTCAAAAACCAAAATTATATCCTGAGCAAATCAAATCCACAATGATTCATAATGTCCATAAAGTCAATAATCAGAATATTCTCTTCTTATTCTGTAAGTGTTCTTCTTTATTTCGTTTGTGTGTTGCTTCAACATAGGTAAGAGCCAGGTACTAGCCGAGTCGGCTAGTACCTGGCTCTTACCTATGTTGAAGCAACACACAAACGAAATAAAGAAGAACACTTACAGAATAAGAAGAGAATTTTCTGATTATTGACTTTATGAACATTATGAATCATTGTGGATTTGATTTGCTCAGGATATAATTTTGGTTTTTGAATCTATTTCTTATTGTGTATGTTTTAAGATGTTCCATTCATGTATGCTGCGTAGCTACCGCTCTCATATTTGAATGTACTCATATACTGACCACATATATTTTATTGTACATATTTACATCCTTTAATTCCTCCTTTTTTTAGCTGCTTTTATGACTGAAAAATCGAATAAAGCTTATCAAAATCGAAATTGGTAATTGTTGGCTATTAGGATTAATCTTGTGTTTGCAAGGAATAATTCCATGCATTTATTCCAGCATCTTTGCTGAGATTATATAAAAAAGAAAGTAGGTGTGATCACTAGTCAGGGTGCACACAAGTTCTTACACATGATTGGTCGGGTGAATAAATAGGCTACTGAAGATTAGGTATTGTTAGAGTGCAGGGACATGGTTCCAAAGAATGGGAGATAATTTATTAAATGAAGTGTGGCCAATTTGCAGAAATACAATAATAGAGATTAAGGCAGACATGCATGCGACCTTCTCAGAGAGAGGAGGCCTGCAGTGGATGGAAGGTAAGAAGAGAGTCAGTTGAAGAAACGAAAGTTTGTTGATGTACTAATCACGCCCAGTCTAATGCTTTTATGCTGGTACCCACTTTCATGGACTATTCCATCCCATAACATCTGTCCTATGTGGACAACCCCTCCTTTAACACATTATGGTTGTTCTCTCTAGTGAGGCCTGTTTCCACTCCTCCCATGCTGATACCCACTCTTCTGGCCTATGTCTTGCATGCAAATCTCCGTGGAGGAACCTTTTATTGTTTAATTTTATGTCAAGCAGCACAAATAAAATGAGGAAAAAGGGCGCACCCATGCCACAGAATCCATTGGCAGATTACAATGTAATTCAGCCTTGTTTCAGGATCCTCTGCGAAAGTGATCCCAGGACGTGCTACACCCATAGTGTCTTACCTAGTGATGAGGGGTGTTCTGGCTCAAAAAAGAGATCAGACAGAAATCTGTCCCGAATACAAACCTGCCGGGATGCTATGGTAGCTTTCATGGTTTTATTTTGTAGCCTACACATCCCTGAAGGCAGCTCTGTTGCCTGTAGCCGCCGTTGTAAATGCCAGAATGCCTGATAAGGTTGGCCTCACTTCCCCCTCTACTAAGACATGCACTTTTTTAGATTATGTGCATGAAGCTGTCCCTCTGTAGACTGTCAAATTCTGCTATGCTTTCTAGTTTTTTAATCTTTAAATGGTTGTATGATGTAATCCCGCATGCGTTTAGCACGCATGCCTTAAAAAAGCCGGCATTAGAATGAACGCGTCGTTACGACGCATTCCTTTAGCATGAAAGTCGCTACAACTACTTGCCTTGGGGGCGCTGAACTTTGGAATAGTATCATTTACTATTCTAACTCCAGTCTGCCCAACAGTAGGGAGGGAGTTGGACTTAAAATCCAACACCACTCCACCATTGCGCCCCCTAAAGCAAGTCGTTGTAACGACTTGCGTGCTAAGCGAATGCGTGGTAACAACGTGTTCGTTCTATTGCTGGCGTTGTAAAGGCACAGGGTGATTCTGGCTTTGTAATAAAGGAGGTTTCCCTCTTTAAATATGTCCAATTGCATGTTAATTTTTGCTCACTTGTGCTATATACTGTACAAACCATAAACCTATGTTGACTTTTCATTGTGTTGGCAGCCTCTTTACCTACTTTTATATAATTGTGCAACTTCCTCAGATGTGCCTGTAAAATTTACCCTTTGTCCTGAATTTTGACCCTTTGTCCTGAGTTTGTATGATCACTGTCCATAATTTGCCTCCATGCGAGGTGGTCACCCTACCTGCAGCTCCCCTTGAACAACAATGTGCCCCTAGGCAAAGTGGTAATCTCCCAGCTCATTTCCCAATCACTTTCTCTGCCGAAATTCAGAATTTATCAGAAACACATAGAAACATGCTTACTCCTAGAAGTACTTTTTTTATATGATTCACATTGTTTCATGAGCAGTGTGCACTGCACACTTTGCAAACACATAGCTCCGGTTCGGTATCTTCAGTGCACTATTTCCTGCGCAAACAGAAATGTGCTTGTTGAGATGAATGTGACTGATGTGTAAGAGCCCTCTGCGATCTGTTATATAATAGTTTGGATGGAGGGCAGATTACTGACATGGATTGGCAACAAGCAATGGGGCGGGAGGGACAAGGCAACAAGCAACGGGGCAGGAGGGGCGGGGAGATGAGAAAAGGGACCGGGTAACAAGCAGTGGGACGAGAGGACAGTTGGTGCAACAACCAACAGGGACTGAGGGACAGGAACAACAAGAAACAGGGCAAGAGGGATGATGGCTACAAGCAAAAGAGCGAGAGGGAGAAAAAAAATTACCCCAATCTGAGCACTACCAGCGGAAGGACACCTACAAAGAAATCAAGCAGTAATTGATTCATGCTCCTACAATAGAAAGTGAAACCAGGCGTGCTGACCAATGATAAGCAAGGAAATGAGAGTCAGGATGAAGCCAACCAATGGTAAGCAATGGGCGGGCTCTAGGCCTCTTTTTAAGTTGAGTCTTTTTTAACAGCTCATGCGCCGTTTCAAGCACACCTAAACACCAACGAATGCTATTTCTCAGTAAAAATGTAAATTACCAAGGTACCACAGAACTGCACCCTCATTATGCACAGGGCCTCAATTCTGCATTTAGGACAAATAATCTGGAATGGTACATTGACTACATCACTTTCGGGCTGGAACAGTAACCTCAGGGCTTTAAGTGGGACTGGTCCTGTCAGTGCTCAGCACCAGCAGTTCTTAAAAGCAGCTGCTGAGACGGGTCCGTATCGATCTCTCCATTTTTGCCCTCACCCTCAGGGTGAAAAAAAATCTTAACTCAGCAGCAGTACCATCCTTCACTGCTTTTGATTTAATTTCAAAGAGTCTCGTTTTAGTTATTTCACATTCTCATCATTTCAGAACTGAAGCATTTTCAATATTATATATAACGAAGCTGTGGTTGTTATTTTTTTTCTTATGCAACTAACAACCATTGACAAAGCCAATAGTCATGGCTTGTTGTAGGTGTAATGTTACTTGTTGCCAGGGCACGAGTCGGGGGTACACGCGGGTGTGCGGCGTCCACCCACTATTTTCACAGGGTGAACGCCGTCCACCCTGCCAAGAATTTGGGCCCCACTGAATAATGTGCTGAACTCGTCCCGGTGTAATTTCCAAACACCGGGACACTTTCAGCAGCGCCTGCACATTGTCTGCTTTCTATCTGCAACAAGCAACAACGTGCAGGCAGGGACGGGCCAATCTTATTTAAGACTCCTGCTGGGCCCATAACAAAGGGCGAATTTGAGGGGTCATCTGGCTTCATTTTGTTTAGTCTGCCAGCAATGCAGTTACAGCTCAGCTACCTGGCAATATTTAAAGGCCGCGCACAACGATGATGGGAAGAAGAACCATATTAGAGCAGCTTTGATAAACACTCGCTCTTTGAGCAAACACCACCAGGATATTTTTGACCTGCTCTCAGATGGCCGTTTAGATCTTCTTTTTATCACCGAGACATGGCTGAATGAATCCTCGAACCCGGTAGTGCAGATGTCTATCCCAGAGGGATTTAAGATTTCTCGCGCTGATCGTCAGACGGGTAGAGGGGGTGGTGTTGCAGTGGTTTACAGGGATATGTGGATGTTTAATCGGGAGAAGAGCGTTCTGTTGGGGGAGGGCGAATTCCTTGACTTCAGTATTAATATCTCTCCTCGGTCCACATTAGGGGGAACCTTGGTTTATAGACCTCCTGGGCCAACAGGGCCCTTTCTTAAAGCCTTAGAAGATGTTATCATTCCCCGGGCCTTGAGGTTTGCCCAATATCTCTTTCTGGGAGACCTCAATCTCCATTTGGATCAGATGGATGTAGGAACTACCCAGGAATTCTTGGATTCCCTAGATCTTGCTCAGCTCACCCAGTGGGTTAGTTCTCCCACCCACTGTGGGGGCCATATCCTTGACCCCATCTGTTCCAATTTTCCTATGGTAGTTGAAGATCCGCTCCCCGTGTCCTGGTCGGACCATTTTTTAGTTCTCTTCTCCTGGCCCATTGAGGGTAACCGCTGGATACCACAGGCTAGTGCCAGTCCGGCCGCTGCTAAAGTAGATCCCATAGCCTTCAGCCAAGCTTTGGAGAAGTTTAGACCAGCTCTCCCTTCCAACTTGGAGGGCGCCCTGGCCTGCTTTACTAGATGGATTATGTTGGCGATGGACAGTCTTTCACCTACGTCAAGCCGCAGGCGGGTCAGGGAGTCACCGTCTAAACCATGGTTCTCAGCCGAACTGAAAGTTCTTAAGCAGCAATGTAAGAAACTGGAACGCCGCTGGCGGAAGGACTATTGCTCATCAGGAAAGATTATGCTCAGAGAAGCACAGAAAATGTATTATATTGCTATTAGTAAGGCTAAGGGTCTCTATTACGCGGACCGGATAGAGTCTGCTAATAGCAACTCTAGGGAAATTTTCTCTATTGTACAGAGTTTTCTGGTGCCAAGGGCTGAGACAACAAGGCTCCCTGCCTCTGATACATGGTGTGATAAACTTTCTAATTTCTTTATTGATAAGATTCATTCAATACAGAGAACATTTAGAGATCAAAGTCCACCTCAGGCAGGGGGGGGTGCCCCCGGCTGCTCCTTCTGAGCCATCTTTCATGCTGGAGGCTTTTACACCTATTGACCTATCGGAATCACTTAAAATTTTGAAAGCTATGAAATCTGGCTCTCCATCGGATCCTTGTAAGGCGAGACTCCTGGCCTCTGTGGCTGAAACAGTTAATATAGAAGTTAATACGCTTATTAGACTCTCCTTTCAGGAGGCGCTGGTTCCAACAGTGTGGAAGCAAGCTAAAATCCTGCCACTTCTAAAGAAACCTTCACTAAACCCTCAGGACCCAGGGAGCTATCGCCCCATCTCCCTTCTTCCCACTGTATCTAAAATCTGTGAGAAGGCAGTCAATAAACAGCTCACTGATTTTATTGAAGGGTCAGGTCTACTCCATCCAGCTCAATCAGGTTTTAGAGCTGTATATAGCACTGAGTCGGCCCTGGTTGAAGTATCAGAAGCAATCCGAGGCTGTCTGGATGCCGGTGGAAGTGCTGCCTTGATATTGTTGGATTTATCGGCAGCATTCGATACTGTTCCCCACTCGTTGCTTCTGTCTCGTTTGATGGAAATAGGTGTCACGGGATCAGCCTGGAGGTGGCTAAAATCTTTTCTTGAGGGGCGTACGCAACAGATTTGGATCCCCCATTCTCTTCCACGCCTCAAGGTGTTACCACAGGAGTGCCGCAAGGGTCCTCTTTGAGTCCCCTTCTCTTCAACATCTACGTCACTCCTCTGGTACAATTAGCGGAGGAGCTAGGAGCCAAAATCGTGGCATACGCCGATGATACTCAACTACTGTTTACCTGGGGTAAATTGGAGTGTGATACCCTGAAGGTTAAGAAATGTCTGACAGCTGTCTTTCAGTGGCTCTCAGCGGCACAGCTTAAATGCAACGAAGAAAATCGGAGATTCTTCTCTACGGCAACTTTCCCACACGGTTCAGAGAGACTCTCTGGCCGGCTGGCTTTCCGCTACCATCCTCTTCTGGCCAACCTGTTAAGAATCTGGGCGTGTGGTTTGACGAAAATTTGTCTTTCTCGTATCACATCAAAAAATTGGCCGGGAGCTGTTTTGGGATATTGAAGTCACTCAGGAAATTTCTCCCCTTGCTCCCTAGGGATGCAAGGAAACAGTGACCAGGGCGTTGATTTTGTCCCGCCTTGATTACGCCAATACCTTGTACATTGGTCTACCGGATTATTCTCTTAATAAACTGCAGGTCGTCCAGAATGCAGCAGCCAGGCTTTTATTTAACATTCCTATCAGAAGCAGCGTTAGACAACACCTGCGCACCTTGCACTGGCTGCCGGTCACTAAGCGTGTCAAGTTCAAAGCCCTTGTGGTTGCCCATCGTGCTCTCCACGGATTAGGGCCAGCTTACCTAAGGAAGCGCTTTGAGTTCTATACCCCTACCAGAGATCTGAGGTCAGCTTCTCAGCATCTTGCCCGGTTACCTCGTGTCCGCCGTCAAAGAATGGGGGCAGATCTCTTGCATTTCGGGCAGCTACCGCCTGGAATTTGTTGCCCTTCTCGCTGCGTAACACCCATGATCTTAGTCTTTTTAAAAAACAGCTCAAAACACTTCTGTTTTAACCTGCGATTCTCTTTCTAGCTGCACCTCAAGGCTCGCGCCGGGACACTCCTGGGAGTATCTGAGCGCGTTATAAACTTCATTAACATAACATAACATAACATAGTCTCCTGGCTGGGAGCGTGCGGTCAGGAACCTCACACCTGATGGAAATGAAGCGGAGGGGAAACAAAGGCTCACTCCTTTTTAGCACTTCACACATACTTAAGAGAGGCAGCTTTTCACTTCCTACAGTCCCTGTTTAGGAGATATGCATGCACTGTAAGAATGTCAGATGTGTTGGTCTTTCCCAGTATTTACACAAAGCAAATTGCATTTATATAGAGCTTATACACCTGAGGAGGCGTTGAAATAATTTAAGTACCACTATTTTTTCTTGTATAGCCCTACTCATCCCAATGCAGGGTTTCAGAGCACTTTACATCAACACATGCATATTACATGTACAATAAATGCTATAAGTTTGTAAATGAATGTACATGATGTGTTAAATAAAACTGGGGGATTGCAAGGTGTAGAAGTCAAATATCATCTTCCATAGCTCACTGTGCTATTATCCTCGCAATGCGTTCAAACGTACACATGATAGACCTGCTAAACATATATGTGAGGGCTTTAGATCTGATGTCACTTCTTGTGATGCCACTTCCTGTAAAGTCGTGGCTTGTGATGCAACTTTCTATTATGTCAATTCCTGTGATGCCATGTGTGATGTCATGCGCCGTGATGTCGTGCGCCGTGATGTTGCACACCATGATGTTGTGCGCCGTGATGTCGAGCGCCGTGATGTCACTTGCATACTGCCTAACTAGGTTAGTCCCCCCACTTCTTTTTTTAGGACTTGTGCCCTGCGTGTTGCATTATATAGCTGGACACAATGACAGAAGCAGCAAAATACCGGTCGGATGGCCCACTATCCTAAACACAAGTGTTTAGTTTTCGTGTTTTTAAGCCACGCCCTTAATTACATCGGCCACGCCCCTCTCAGAGACACCCCAGTTATTTCATCCCACGTAAAGCCCTGAGTAACCTGTCTGATTGAAAAGATGCAGGATTCCAATGCACCCCTTTTCCACATTGTAGTCATGGTTTACCACCCACCAACGCCTACCCTTGGTTAAAATGTGACAGCCATACACTTCAAAACAGCTGGCAAGAGAAGGAATTCATTTTTTTTTCTTTTCAGTTTTATAAAGCGCAAATTAAACCCGTTACATGAGCACCAGTTACATCACGCAAGGACACATTCATTTTTATTGTTTTTTAGGCATGGGGAGATTAAATGACTTCTGCGCAGAATCACAGGATTTTGAGCTGACGCCTAGATTCAAACCTGGTACCCCAGTTCAAAGGTGGGCAGCTCTGGCCATTACGTCACAGCCTCTCCCCCCTTCCTTCAAAACATGTGGCCCCGTTATAAGCTGTGTCCACATTTTTCCCCATGAATGATTTTTACTTCCCCTTTTCTTTCTTTCCTCCTCTTGAATTTAATTGCTTTAGTTGTACACAAAAGTCACAATCTGGCCGAATGCAAGTAAAAATTGAAATTGAAGTATACATCCAGTACTGTACGGGGTGCAGCAAAATGCTTCCTACGGGGAGAAAAATAGTTTTACCCGTCGTGGGAAAAAATTAATATTGGTCACATTTCCACAATGCATACTCAAGTCGATTTTCTGCCTACTGGAAAACACTACTTTCGTATGCATTGCCAAGAAGAAATGATCTTGGAAATCTACCGGGTTTTTGTAAGTATCACGTGTACTCTTATCTGGTGTGGTGAATCTCCCAAAAAAGTAAATCTATTCAAATCCCCTACTTTAATCCAAAATTCATAGATCTATGGGTTTTTTGTAAATAGGGCCCGGTATTATTAATGAAATCAGTGCCACGCGCATGTTCTGCTTACATTGCATGTCAGAAATGATGTTTTGCATAGGTTTATTTAGGGTCCTCTGAAATGAGACCCATTCAAAATTTTCTGTAAGCCACTGGGGAATTTGGAATCCGATCCCCCAAATAGTGGTGATGACTTATCTAAATGTGTTTTGAAAGTTTTTAAAGCATCTATAGCATAGACCAGTGCAATATGTGGTTGTTTGGAATAGCTTTATTAGTTAACGGTCACAGAAATTAAATGTATGGTGAAGGCAAAAACAATAGTGGTAGGTGGGAAAAATATAAAGATATATGTACATTTAAATAATACGTTGTAGAAGCCTATGCCATGGTTAATAAATTAACATACAACTAGCATACCTAGTACTATAAAAAGTGAACTCTTCTCAAAAGGTTGATGGTTTAGATCAGCGCTGCACACTATGCAATCTCAACATCCCAATTCAGCTTTTCCAGCAGAGTGAATGGTCTCACTGAAGGCGTTCGGGATGTTTTAGAGTTTCCCAGCTTCGAGGCACCCCGATTGGGCTGCATTGATTTCCTAAACGAGATTAGATCATAAAGGGCTGAAGTGTGATACAGCAATCAGTATACCTGTCAATGAGTGGCATAATGAAGGGGTCATTCTACAACAGGTGAGAGGGGGCTTTACATTGTACTTATGCTTCCTGCCTCAAATACACACATGGGCTTCAGGCTGAGTGGAAACCCAGTGTCACTATGCGCCATAGGTTCTGCATTATACAACCCTGGCTACTTACTTTGTATTTTCGTTGAACTTAGGGTATTCTTTTCGATTTGTCATCATTTTAACCATGGAAGCTATACATTGTAACAAGATGCTATTCCCATATACTTAACGTTGTTTCTGTCTCTTGGGTCATTTGCTTCACTATTTAATCCAAGAATATTCCTTTAATGTGCAATAGGTGGAGATGGTATTACCCTTGGATTTTGGGTTTCCAAGCAAAATTTGGTAGTAATCGCTGAAATAAGGTTCCCACAGGTTTTATGCATTTATGTGCACAGTTCTCGCCAGCTTTCGCTGGCGGTAACTAACTGGGCACAATGATTCCCCTGCCTAACGTGCTGTTAGCAATTGTGATGTGGTAATACCGCATTACAAATATGGTGATATATTCCTGTTTTAAAACTGCCAAAAGGCTTGAAATGGATAGTAAATGGGTCCCTGCTTATTTTTTTTTACCCTAAATGAACCTCGATGCAAGGATTGTAAACAACCCTGGCTGTTTGCTTCACTGCGTGTATTTTTGCCCTGATAGAAAAGTCAGTTGCCCAGATTTAAATAGTATGTGAAATGCCTCCCTGAAATTGAAGAAGTACGCTTGTAACAACTTCTTTGTTTGTAGCTTGGCTTATAATCGTGAAATGCTGTTTTAGATCTACTATAAAAACTGTTAATTTAATTCAAATTGGTTTTAATTACGTTTTCAATAAAATAATACAAACAAACAAATGGTCTGAGCTTTTAAAAGAGTAATGCATATGCATGACCTGGGTAAAAAAAATGTAAACCTGTGTCTAGTGAAAAAAGTACAGTTCTTAAGTGCCTGAGTATGCAATACTTTTCCTCAGTACTGTTCTACTTAGACACATTTTAAGATGCCTTATCCTTTCACAGTCAACATTAGTTAGCAAACAATCTTCAAATATACTTATAAAATGTAACGGTGTTTCTTAAAATATGAACTTCCCCTTAGTCAAAATATACTGCAATATTAAACAAGGAAAATGCGAGACTCACTGACGATTGCATGAAATCTATCAACAAAGTGCATAGATGAAAGGTTTTTTTTCCATTTTCCCCCCACACTAGTATTCATTTAATGCACACATATTGTTTTCATGGAAGCCAACTACTCACAGTCTGCCAGTTTTATATTTAATTTCTCATTTCCCTAAGAATCGATCCTGTCTTTTTGGCTGGCAAGCATTGAATGATTCTGTACTTGCCATCATCCTGGGCATTCCATATGTAAAGGTTTGTGAGATCAGCTTGTGTTGAAAGACTCCATATTGAAAGCCTCATTTCTTGCTCATCAATGCAACAAGTAATGACAGCTTCAACCAGATTGCACCCAGTCTACTCAGAAGTGCTGCGTATCCGGCTTCAAGGCTCACAGTAGTCACTGTTTGTGCTGAAGGCAAGTTACGATTCCTCTTCACTGTGTACAGCCTGCATTTCTTCCTTGGACCCCTGGCGGTCTCTGGTCCTTCCTTCCAGCACTTCCTTGAGCATAGAAATATAGATCTTGGCCATCTCCAGGGTTTCGGATTTGGAGAGTTTTCGCTCATTCTCAAAGGCTGGTATGACGCTCCTCAACTGGTCAAACGCTACGTTCAATGCCAGCATCCTCCTCCTCTCTCTGGCATTGGCATCCAAGCGGCGCTGCTTTCTCGTCCCTGCTCCGAAGAGAAGATTCTGTTGAACATTAGCCGATGTCGCTTCCAACACTAGGCCCCCCGATGGACGCGGACCCAGGTTTAGGCGCTCCGGGGGATACTCCTCAGGTTCTTGGAAAGATCCTCTTAGGTTTGAGCTTCTGATGCAAAGGTCTCTATGGTTTTCCCTCAATGTTGTTCCTTGCTCACCAGCACTCCTGAAGCAAAGCTCTTGGAGATCAAACCCTACTTGTGGAACTTTGTCTTGTCTTGAGCTCATGAAGGAAACTTCTCTTGGATCACAGCTTCCGAAGAACGTGTTGTGGGTGGTGGAGATCCACAAAGAGGCCTCGTCTTGCCCCCAACTCCCGCAAGAACCGCCATCTTTTGCGGCGATCTTGTCGGAAGTTGCGTATTTCCGTCGATGCATGCATTCTGCACACATCTGCACGTGGCCAGCTAAGTCCCACATTTGCTGCCTAGGGCATTCCATGACGCCTTGTCACTTCTTATATATAAGGCGTCCTTGCCCTTGTAAATGTAACGCACTTCCCTGGACAGGAATAAGAACGAGTGAGGAGTTCAACCAAGGAGACTCAAGTTCTGGCAATGGCCAAAATGGAATTCGAGTTTTCTTCTTTCCGGGAAACACGAGCAGAATGTGCACCATCCAAGGCCTGGCACCGGTCTGTATATATTGAGCCGAAAGCACGTGGGGAGCGAGAGATCGCCAGCAGGGGTGTGGAGATTAACACAATGTTACTGCTCATGCTAAACCGTGCCTAATGCACGCCATTTAGGAAAGAAAAGGCCGCATATTATGTGCATTCACTCTTTCGGATTAGATGCTCTCCAGCAAGCACCAGGAAATCAAAGAGACGCTAATCCTGTCTGTCATGCGAAATGAAATGAGATCGGTGTTACCCTTTCAAGGTGCGCCCGTGCTTCGCGTGCAGCATACCAGGCCTTTCGAACTTCATGGCTGGTAATGGCGCCAATCACATGCAAGGTGCCAAGAGGAGACGTAAAACGTCCGAAATGCATATCCATGTTGTGCTGCCCTTGAGAACGGAGACGTAGCTATCAACAGTGCAGCAGGTGCAGTACACCGGGGCAGGGCTTTAAGTGGGCCGGGTCCTGCCGGTGCTGAGTTCTAAAAAGCAGGTGCTGAGACGGGACCCTATCGGG
The DNA here is from genome assembly GCA_963921515.1 of Calotriton arnoldi. Taxonomy (NCBI): domain Eukaryota; kingdom Metazoa; phylum Chordata; class Amphibia; order Caudata; family Salamandridae; genus Calotriton; species Calotriton arnoldi. The sequence goes on from CAWUFW010005879.1 coordinate 954,231, forward strand.
CTCTCCATTTTTGCCCTCATCCTCGAGTGAATTTTTTTTTTAAATTCTGCAGCAGTACCACCCTTCACTGCCTTTGATGTAACGTCAAAGAGACTCCTTACAGTTCTTTCAGTCTCATAATTTCAGAACTAAAGCATTTTCAATGTTATGTACAAGGAAGCCAAAGTTGTTGCTTATTTAGCGTATGCAACTAACAACCATTGACAAAGCCATTAGTCCTGGCTTGTTCTAGGTGGAATGTTACTTGTATTGTTTATCTGGGTGCAATGACAGAAGCAGCAAATTTACCAGTCACACGGCACAATATGCTAAGCACAGATTTTTAGCATTTGTGTTTTGATGCCACGCCCTTAATTACATCGGCCACGCTCCTTTGAGAGACCCCCCCAGTTTTTCCATTCCACTTAAAGCCCTGCACCGGGGCCCAGAGACCGAATGAACCGGAATTTTGGCTGCATTTGACTAGTACACCAGTGGTCAGGAGACATTTTTTGTTGTTGCTTGAAGTGGGTCCCGTCACACCAGTGCTACACCATTGGTTAAGAAAGGTGTGGGATGGCAAGTGACGCGTTGGCACTGTACAGAGGCAGATCTTCTCGGACTCCAGGTCTACCTCAAAGTATTATTATAGCGCCATAGGTGGGTTACATGTTTTAGTAGCAACACCCTTTTTTCCAGGATTGCCACTGAGGACCTGCTGTAAAACACTTCAGGACTGGTCTACATGCTAGCAGTGGCTGTGTCATGCTCCAAAATGGGTGCCACAGGTGACCGACCACCTTGGAGTTTTTTTTAGAGAGCGGCGCTACATGGCATCTGACACTACTATTTTAATATTGGTAGGCTGAATCGAACTATTCTGCAGGCTGCGGAACCAGATTCGATTCCCAGCACCGGCTCACCATCCTGTGATTCTGGGCAAATCACTTAAGTAACCTTGCCAAAAACAATCTGACCTTGTATAATGTAATCTGGTCTTCATGTAGAGTACTCTTATGCTGTTGGGCCAAGTTTGTGCTATATAGAATTGCAAACAATTATCAAAGCTGTGTCTCCCAGAGAGCAGAAATCACATATCAATGTGCTTGAACTTCAGGTGATCTGCCTGGCCCTCAAGCCTTCCATTAGTTGTTGCTCAGTTCAGACCCTGACAGACAACACAACTGCAATGTTGTTATACCAACAAACAGGGTGGACTAGGCTCCCCTTCGTGTCTGCATGCAAATTAAATTGAGGTCTTAGGCTCTGGGTTACAATGTCTGGCTGATCCTGAACCACCTTGTGGTCTCCCTAAAGTGCCTGCACAGGATCGCAATGACAAATGCAAAAAGAATAATTGATGGACAGAGTGTTGAACAATGTCAAACATTCACCCCAGTCTGGGCTTAAATCCATAGTTTTTTTTTGCTCCCCATGCCATTCCAGTTTAAACCCAGCCATATGCAAATGAGTCGACCCTGTTCCCCATGGGAACAGTCCAGCCCGAACTACCAGGCCAGGTCCTCCCGGGACCAGAAACAAGCATCCTGGGACCGGTTTTGGGGTTTCACCCCTCATCAGCCAGGCTAGCTTGACTCCAGTGGCATGGAGAGCACTGGACCCACGTCTGGGCATACCCGTCCCACTCAGGGTGACAAATGCACAAAGTGGCTGGGGGTGAATGTTTGCATTGTTCAGCATTCCGTCCATCATTTGTTCCTTTTGCTCAGGATCTCAATAAGGCACCATCTTGCCCTTAATCAGTTGTGTCTCCAGTGGGCAGTTTTATGTTCATAGTCACAGACCGGGGCAATGCTCAAGTGGATCTCTTCGTAACTCACGAGAATATACACTTTTCACAAGTCTGCTCTACAGTTTCAACTGCAGGGAGCCGTAAGAGATGCGTCCCACCTGAGCTGGAACTTCCACCTACACTACACATTCCTCCCATCCTCCCATCCCTATGATTTTTCGGGTTTGGAGGAAGCTGAGTCACAACTGTGCACAGATTATCTTAATTATGCCAGACTGGCAGAGGAGGGTCTGGTACCAACAGAGCTCTGCCTGTTCCTGTACCCTTCTCGTCCACTTCCAATCAGGGCAGACATCCTCCTTCAATTGGAAGGGCAGGTTCTGCATCTTAACCTTTAGAGCATCACCATTCATGTCTGGAGTCTGAGGGGAAATCTGAGCTCATCTGATCTGTCAGCAAAGGCTTTGGGCATCATTTTACCACCTTGTTGTCCCTCTACCAAATCTGTTTATTCTCAACACTGGCTCCGTTTTGTTTCCTGGAGCTCCAAAGATGAAGGATGCCCCTCAAGGCCTGTTTATTAACTGTATTGCACTTTGTGCTTTCCTGGCTGGCAAGGTTCTGCTACGTCTACTAAGATTATCTGCCAGCCCTTCAAGCTTTTATCAGCCATCTTTGTTCAAGTCTCAGTTGTTATACATATTTTTTATTCCCCTCTTCTCCCTTTGTCATGCCTCAGAGTAAACTTAATCTGGTGGTCACATTTTTGATGGGTTTGCCCTTAAAGCCAATTTAAAGTTGTCCTTTGCAGATGTCTACTTTGAAGACTGTTCTTGATTGTCATTACCATCACTTGCTACATTAGCCAGCTACAGGCTTTGTCTGTTTGGCCTCCTTTAACCCTATTTTTCCCTGACAAACTGGCAATTAGGCCCCAGGTTTCCTTCATGCCGAAGGTATTTACCCTGTTTCTTGTTGGTCAGTGCATGCCTCTACTGACAAGCTATCCACCTCCTCATCCTAACAAAGAGTAGTAAAGGCTGCACTGCCTGGATCCTCACAGGTCACTCAGGTCCTCATTTATGGGTTTTTTGCAGTAGGGCTGTGCAGCAGGCCTTGCTGCTGCGCTGACCTACGGCAAAAGAAAAGGGCAGGAATGTGACGTATCTATTAGATACGGCGCACTCCTGTCCTTTTCCCCTGCGCCGGCGCACAATGAGCTGCTGTGCGCCAATGCAGGCACCTTTGCACCATTGTGCAAGGGTGTCTGCGTTGCAGGGATGATTATTTTTGTGCAGAAAGGCAAACCTTCTTGCACAAAGCAATCACAAGAGGCTTTTTCCCACTTTCTATGTGTGCTGCAGAATGCAGCACACATAGAAAGAGGAAAAACGAGGAGAAATAAAGATATTTATCCTCGTTGTGCCTCCCTTACGCCTCCCCTGGGGAGGCGTAAGTTTTTGGCGCTGCCTCAGACTTACGATTTCACGTAAATCTGGGACAATGTCAAAAAGCCATGGATGTTGCTGGGAACGCCTCCACCAACAACCATGGAACGCCCCTTTCATGCAGTTTTCTGCGTGAAAGGAGCACATATTTATGAGGCAATGAAAAGCCATGTAACGTGGCTTTACGTGGCCTTATAAATATGCCAGTGGCACATTGCGCCACCGGAACGTCAAAAAGTGACGTTCCAGCAGTGCAAAAGTGCCGGTAGACCCTCATAAATGAGGCCCTCAGGTCCTCATTTTTGGGTTTCTTGCAGTAGGGCAGCGCAGCAGGCCATGCCGCTGCACTGCCCTACGGCAAAAGAAAAGGGCAGGAATGCGCCGTATCTATTAGACATGGCACATGTCTGTCTTTATCCCCTGCGCCGGCGCACAATGGTCTGCCGTACGCCAACGCAGGCACCTTTGCACCATGGTGCAAGGGTGCCTGCGTTGCTGGGATGATTATTTTTGTGCAGGAAGGTAAACCTTCCTGCACAAAAACAATCACAAGAGGTTTTTTCCTCTTTCTATGTGTGCTGCAGAATGCAGCACACATAGAAAGAGGAAAAACAAGGAGGAAATAAAGATATTTATCCTTGTTATGCCTCCCTTACGCCTCTTCTGGGGAAGCGTATGTTTTTGGCGCTGCCTCAGACTTACGATTTCTTGTAAATCTGGGGCAGTGTCAAAAAACCATGGATGTTGCTGGGGACGCCCCCAGCAACACCCATGGAACGCCCCTTTCACTCAGTTTTCTGCGTAAAATGGGCACATATTTATAAGGCCATGAAGAGCCACGTGGCTTTATGTGGCCTTATAAATATGCCAGTGGCACATTGCGCCACCTGAACGTCAAAAAAAGTGACGTTCCGGCGGCGCAAAAGTGCCGGAAGGTCCTCTGTTCCAATGCCTAGGTCATTTGGCAAGCAAAGAGCTTTGAAATGTGCGTGAAATGAAAGCATTGTATCTGACATATATGCAGATTTTAACTGAACAGGAAGATTATCCTAATATTGCTGTAAGTTAATCCTATTATTGACCAGCAAGTCAGGTCTCTCCACCCACGACCTCATTTTGTGGAATGGAAGTACATGGAAATTTAAAGCACATCAGAAAGAGTCTGATGCATGGTAGTTGGGCCACAAATCCGTTTGTCTTTTCTGAACAATGACTGTTTTTGGACCAGACCATAATCGGTCAGTGGCCGCCTTGAAATGTTAGCATTTAGGAAGGCAAGAAGCGGTGCACTGGACCACTGTATGCTCCATCCAATGACTAGGCAGAAGCGGTCTCAATGGGACAGTTTCCCCTTTGTGAATGGATAGTGCCCCTTTTACGAAGTTAATATCTAATCGACCTTTGTTGACCATAATTGAAGTGGCAAGTATTGTTACTTGCAGTAGCGAATCACAAACGAGAGAAAGCTACCCTTTCATGCCTCTTTCTGATTCAGTATAGGTTGGAAAGTACTCTCTGAGAGTAGTAAATGCATTTCTGACTCGCAATTTGACCTCTGTACATTGTGACTTGCCTTTTTGCAGCCATAAAGCCAGTGATTTTCGAAAGCAAAGGCTTTGCGAAAATATGCATGGTTTCATACTTCGGTTCTCCCAATTCTACACATGCGTTGAGTTTGTACTTTTTAACACGTCTCTTATTGGCAGGAACCTAGGGCTCATCCACCTAATCAACTTGCATTTGCATTAAAAATGAATCTAAGACTAAATCTATTATTTGCAGGTTATGACAGTAAAGATTTGTTAAAATTATTGACTATTTTTTTTAAACGAAACAACGTATCAACAGTGCAGGCTGGCATTGTGTCATTGGTTTTTCTGGCATCAAGTTAGACAGCACAAGATCGCAGAAATTAAATCACCTCACCTGGACCGGAATGTAGCAAGGGGCAAGACCAGTTGCCACCCTCCACCACTGACCCTCTACATATGGGAGTGAGAGCCCAACTGTTAGAAATGGGGTTTCTGGTTGGCTAGGGAATGCACCTAAGTCAGGCAGAACCCACCACTCTAGTCAGGGTAAAGGAGGCACACACACACAAGATAACCCCTGCTCACCCCCCTTGGTAGATTGGCAGAGCAATCAGGCTTATCCCAGAGGCAATGTGTAAAGAGTTTGCACAACACGCACACACACCAGTGACACTCTAGGCACACCTCAAAAAGAGACTCCACACAAGGTTATATAAAAATATCCTTTGTATTACATAAAACAATTTAGACCACAATCACATAAATCACAATTACTTTGCCAACTAGGCCATTGTCATAACATCATAGGTCATAAATCACTTTTGCCAGAAGTTGCCCTAAGCATGACACAGCACCATAAAAACATTAGGCCTAACATCCCAGTTAGTGCCACTCGTAATACAACATACCTTCTGACATTAGGTGATCACATGCAGTTTGTTAGGTTAGGAGTAAAAATTCATAAGTTACCATATTTTTCTGCTCATGGATCACCAAGGGTTCTAAGCATACACACAGCATGTAAGGCCTAAAACGCCTAACTCATTATATCTGTGCAAGATTGTCAACTCAGCTTCTGAGCAGGTCTGTTAGAAATGGGGGTTTTTAGTTGGCAGAGGTAGGTACCTTTGTCCAAATAGGGACACTTGCTTCTAGTCAGGATAAGGGGGATACACACTTTAGATAACCCCTGCTCACCCCCTTGGTAGCTTGGCACGAGCAGACAGGCTTATCCCAAAGGCAATGTGTAAAGTATTTGTAGCAACACTCACAGTAACACAGTGATAACACCACAAATGGACACCACACCGGTTTAGAAAAATAAAGTATCTTTATCTAAACTTAACAAGACAAAAATCCAACATACAAGTATTAAGAAAAATGACTTTCAAAAGGTTTTAGCAACTGAGTCCATAGAAAACTATGGATGCGGGATTTCTTGCAAAGTACCTGTTGCTGCGACAAAATTCACCAAGCCAAACAGCCGCAGCGATGAGAAGCATCGAAAAACAAAGAGATGCGTTGTTCTTGAGCCCTTCGCCAGTAGGTAATATATATATATATATATATATATATATATATATATATATATATATATTCACCGAAAAAACCATAGGTTTCAGACACGTTATAGTTAGAAATTAGCATTTAAAAAACCTTTGAAATTCACTGAAAAAACCATAGGTTTTAGGGACAGTTATAGTTAGTTGGACATTTCACTCGTACAATACCATAGAAATTCCCCCGTTATAGTTAGTTCAGCTAACTATAACTCGCACCCCCGAAATGCACTGCTGATGATGTCACATATTACATCACTCATGACATGGTCAGTGACATCACTGATGACATCACTGATGACATCATCCAGTGACTGTGTGTTTCTGTAAAGTTTAAATATGTTTAATATATATAGGGAAAGGCGTATTGAAGAATGAGTGGGTGTATAAGTGTCTGAATGGATGATTTAGTACGTGCGTGACTGACTCTACAAGTGAGTGATTAAACGTATCTTACTGAATGCATGGGTTAGTGACTAAACTGTGTGAATGTCTGTATCCGTCTGTTTGTTGGTGTGTACGTGGATGCATGGATTTGCGAATAGCTACATGAGTGTCTATATGGGTTATTGATTGGTTCTCTGAGTATCTGTATGGCTGCCTGAGTGTTTGTGTGGGTGTGGTGTGTGTGACTCTGTACATAGATGTGTGAGTGGGTGATTCACTGGGTGCATGATTTCAAGAGTGCATCTGTGATGGACTGCTTGGGTGGGTGAGTGTGTGTATGGGTGTGTTAGTGAGTGAATGTATATCTCAGTGGTACATGTGCGAGTAACTACATATGTAAAAGGCAGTATATATGTGTGTTAAAGTATTTAAATGGCTAAAAGTGAGAGTGTTTGATTGTGAGAGTGGCTGTATGGATGCGTGTGTGCTTGTATCAGTTATTGTATAAGAGCGTAAGAATGTGCTAGTATTTGTATGAGTAAGTGAGCTGGTGTGTGTATAACTGTATAGGTGAGTAAATGGGTGTGTGATTAATTTTTTGCATGACTGACTAGGTGTGTGAGTACCTCTATGGATGAGTGGCGGTGTGTGAGTGTTTATATAGGTGTATGAGTGCATATGATAGTCCTGTACTGAGTGACTGTAAGTATGAGTGACTGTACGGGTGAGTGAGTAGATGTGTGTGTCTGTAGACCTAAGAATCAGTGAGTGGGTATGTAGTTATTGGTATTGGAGTGTGTATGGTTTTGAGAATGGCAGTCTGTAATTTAGAGTGGGTGTATCAAAAGTTATATTAGGGTGTGAGAAGATGCATGAAATTATCACATGGATGATGTCATCAGTGATGTCATCAGTGATGTCATTTGAGATGTCATCAGTGATGTCACTGACCATGTCATGAGTGATGTAATATGTGACGTCATCAGCAGTGCATTTCGGGGGCGCGAGTTATAGTTAGCTGAACTATCTATAACAGGGGAATTTCTATGGTATTGTACGACTGAAATGTCCAACTAACTATAACTGTCCCTAAAACCTATGGTTTTTTCAGTGAATTTCAAAGGTTTTTTAAATGCTAATTTCTAACTATAACGTGTCTGAAACCTATGGTTTTTTCAGTGAATTTCAAAGGTTTTTAAATGCTAATTTCTAACTATAACGTGCCTGAAGCCTATGATTTTTTAAGTGAATTTCAAAGGTTTTTAAATGCTAGTTTCTAACTATGCCTACAGAGGTAGGACATGTGAAGAAAGAAGAAAAAACGCACAGAAAGAAGCAAAAGAAATGCAGAAAGAAGCAACAGAAGTCCACAAAGACGAAGAAAAGTGCAGGAAGAAGCAAAAGATGTGCAGAAAGAACCAACAGAGGAGCAGAAAGAGGCCTTGTTGCAAAATCATCCTGTGCCCACAACTTTTTCAGACGGGTACTGGTGGTAACTGACTCTGACTAACCAAAGCCAGTGCTATGCTAAAAGACACTTAGAATACAGTGAAAACACCTACAAACACTAGGGAACACTATGCGTTGGGGTACCCCTGTGATTAGCATGACCTCCTCTGTAAGTCCCTAGTACATAATAGGGCAGGGGTATTAAAACTACCTCTTAAAACGCGCTACAGGGCGCCTTTTGCACAGTGGTGAAGGGAGGGGGGGCCTGAGGTGACATGTGTGCAAACTCGCCCCGTGGCGCGTTTTAAGTTGCGGGATTAAGTCCCCTTGAATCCTGAGGGTCCCTGGGGCCCAACTAGCCCCCAGGTACCTACAGTTAGGACCACAGAGCTGAGTTGCAGAGACGCGTTCCGAGGCCACGCACCTTTTTTCACCTCTCTGCAATGCAACTCTGTTGTGCTTACTGAAGGTACCTGGTGGGCTAGTTGGCCTCAGGGTCCCTCAGGATTCAAGGGAATTAATTCCCCAACTTAAAACGCACCACAGGGCGTGTTTGCGCACATGTCACCTGAGGCCCCGCCCCTCCCTTCACCACTGTGCAAACGCGCCCGTGGCGTGTTTTAAGTTGGGGGATTAGGTCACCTTGAATCCTGAGGGTCCCTGGGGCCCAACTAGCCCACCAGGTACTTCCAGTAAGCACCACAGGCCTGCGTTGCAACGCCTGTAACAAATTGTGCAGTTGTGTTTAGGTAGTGAAGGGGTCGTGCTGGGGGTAGTGTTTTAGGGTTTAGGGTAGTGCAGTGGATTTTGTGTAGTGTAGGGGGTCATGCTGGGGGTAGATTTAGGGTTTAGGGTAGTGCAGTGGTATTTGGGTAGTGTAGGAGTCGTGCTGGGGGAGTGTTTTAGGGTTTAGGGTAGTGCAGTGGTGTTTGGGTAGTGTAGGGGGTCGTGCTGGGGGTAGTGGTTTAGGGTAGTGCAGTGGTGTTTGGGTAGTGTAGGGGTAGTGCTGGGGGTAGTGGTTTAGGGTTTAGGGTAGTGCAGTGGTGTTTGGGTAGTGTAGGGGGTACTGCTGGGGGTAGTGTTTTAGGGTTTAGGGTAGTGCAATGGTGTTTGGGTAGTGTAGGGGGTACTGCTGGGGTTGTGTTTTAGGGTTTAGGGTAGTGCAGTGGTGTTTGGGTAGTGTAGGGAGTACTGATGGGGGTAGTGTTTTAGGGTTTAGGGTAGTGCAGTGGTGTTAGGGTAGTGTAGGGGTTCGTGCTGGGGGTAGTTTTTTAGGGTTTAGGGTAGTGCAGTGGTATTTGTGGAGTGTAGGGGGTAGTGTTTTAGGGTTTAGGGTAGTGCAGTGGTGTTTGTGTAGTGTAGGGGGTCGTGCTGGGGGTAGTGTTTTAGGGTTTAGGGTAGTGCAGTGGTGTTTGTTTTGTGTAGGAGGTCGTGTCTTAGGGTTTAGGGTAGTGCAGTGGTCTTTGGGTAGTGTAGGGAGTCGTGCGGGGGTAGTGTTTTAGGGTTTAGGGTAGTGCAGTGGTCTTTGGGTACTGTAGGGGGTCGTGCTGGGGTAGTGTTTTAGGGTTTAGGGTAGTGCATTGGTGTTTGGGTAGTATAGGGGGTCATGCGGGGGGTAGTGTTTTAGGGTTTAGGGCAGTGCAGTGGTGTTTGGGTAGTGTAGGGGGTCGTGCTGGGGGAGTGTTTTAGGGTTTAGGGCAGTGCAGTGGTGTTCGGGTAGTGTAGGGTGTCGTGCTGGGGGAGTGTTTTAGGGTAAAGGGCAGTGCAGTGGTGTTCGGGTAGTGTAGGGGGTCATGCTGGGGGAGTGTTTGAGGGTTTAGGGCAGTGCAGCCGTGTTCGGGTAGTGTAGGGGGTCATGCTGGGGAAGTATTTTAGGGTTTAGGGTAGTGCAGTGGTGTTCGGGTAGTGTTTTAGGGTTTAGGGCAGTGCAGTGGTGTTCGGGCAGTGTAGGGGTCGTGCTGGGGGTGTTGTTTTAGGGTTTAGGGCAGTGCAGTGGTGTTTGGGCAGTGTAGGGGGTCGTGCTGGGGGTGGTGTTTCAGGGTTTAGGGCAGTGCAGTGGTGTTTGGGCAGTGTAGGGGGTCGTGCAGGGGTGGTGTTTCAGGGTTTAGGGCAGTGCAGTGGTGTTCGGGCAGTGTAGGGGTCGTGCAGGGGGTGGTGTTTCAGGGTTTAGGGCAGTGGTGTTTGGGCAGTGTAGGGGGTCGTGCTGGGGGTGGTGTTTCAGGGTTTGGGGCAGTGCAGTGGTGTTCGGGCAGTAAAGGGGGTCATGCTGGGGGTAGTGTTTCAGGGTTTTGGGCAGTGCAGTGGTGATCGGGCAGTGTAGGGAGTCATGCGGGGTGGTGTTTCAGGGTTTAGGGCAGTGCAGTGGTGTTCGGGCAGTGTAGGGGGTCATGCAGGGTTGTGGTGTTTCAGGGTTTAGGGCAGTGCAGTGGTGTTCGGGCAGTGTAGGGGTCATGCTGGGGGTGGTGTTTCAGGGTTTAGGGCAGTGCAGTTGTGTTCGGGCAGTGTAGGGGGTGGTGCAGTGGGTGGTGTTTCAGGGTTTAGGGCAGTGCAGTGGTGTTCGGGCAGTGTAGGGGGTGGTGCAGGGGGGTGGTGTTTCAGGGTTTAGGGCAGTGCAGTGGTGTTCGGGCAGTGTAGGGGTCGTGCAGGGGGTGGTGTTTCAGGGTTTAGGGCAGTGCAGTGGTGTTCGGACAGTGTAGGGGGTCGTGCTGGGGCTGGTGTTTCAGGGTTTAGGGCAGTGCAGTGGTGTTCGGGCAGTGTAGGGGGTCGTGCTGGGGCTGGTGTTTCAGGGTTTAGGGCAGTGCAGTGGTGTTCGGGCAGTGTAGGTGGTCGTGCTGGGGCTGGTGTTTCAGGGTTTAGGGCAGTGCAGTGGTGTTCAGGCAGTGTAGGGGGTCTTGCTGGGGCTGGTGTTTCAGTGTTTAGGGCAGTGCAGTGGTGTTCGGGCAGTGTAGCGGGTTGTGCTGGGGTGGTGTTTCAAGGTTTAGGGCAGTGCAGTGGTGTTTGGGTAGTGTAGGGGGTCGTGCTGGGGGAGTGTTTTAGGGTTTAGGGCAGTGCAGTGGTGTTCGGGTAGTGTAGGGGTCATGCTGGGGGAGTGTTTGAGGGTTTAGGGCAGTGCAGCCGTGTTCGGGTAGTGTAGGGGGTCGTGCTGGGGGAGTATTTTAGGGTTTAGGGTAGTGCAGTGGTGTTCGGGTAGTGTTTTAGGGTTTAGGGCAGTGCAGTGGTGTTCGGGCAGTGTAGGGGGTCGTGCTGGGGGGTGTTGTTTTAGGGTTTAGGGCAGTGCAGTGGTGTTTGGGCAGTGTAGGGGGTCGTGCTGGGGGTGGTGTTTCAGGGTTTAGGGCAGTGCAGTGGTGTTTGGGCAGTGTAGGGGGTCGTGCAGGGGGTGGTGTTTCAGGGTTTAGGGCAGTGCAGTGGTGTTCGGGCAGTATAGGGGGTCGTGCAGGGGGTGGTGTTTCAGGGTTTTGGGCAGTGCAGTGGTGTTCGGGTAGTGTAGGGGGTCATGCTGGGGGGAGTGTTTGAGGGTTTAGGGCAGTGCAGCCGTGTTCGGGTAGTGTAGGGGGTCGTGCTGGGGGGAGTATTTTAGGGTTTAGGGTAGTGCAGTGGTGTTCGGGTAGTGTTTTAGGGTTTAGGGCAGTGCAGTGGTGTTCGGGCAGTGTAGGGGGTCGTGCTGGGGGTGATGTTTTAGGGTTTAGGGCAGTGCAGTGGTGTTTGGGCAGTGTAGGGGTCGTGCTGGGGGTGGTGTTTCAGGGTTTAGGGCAGTGCAGTGGTGTTTGGGCAGTGTAGGGGGTCGTGCAGGGGGTGGTGTTTCAGGGTTTAGGGCAGTGCAGTGGTGTTCGGGCAGTGTAGGGGGTCGTGCAGGGGTGGTGTTTCAGGGTTTAGGGCAGTGGTGTTCGGGCAGTGTAGGGGGTCGTGCTGGGGGTGGTGTTTCAGGGTTTGGGGCAGTGCAGTGGTGTTCGGGCAGTAAAGGGGGTCATGCTGGGGGTGGTGTTTCAGGGTTTTGGGCAGTGCAGTGGTGATCGGGCAGTGTAGGGGGTCATGCGGGGGTGGTGTTTCAGGGTTTAGGGCAGTGCAGTGGTGTTCGGGCAGTGTAGGGGGTCATGCAGGGTTGTGGTGTTTCAGGGTTTAGGGCAGTGCAGTGGTGTTCGGGCAGTGTAGGGGTCATGCTGGGGGTGGTGTTTCAGGGTTTAGGGCAGTGCAGTTGTGTTCGGGCAGTGTAGGGGGTGGTGCAGTGGGTGGTGTTTCAGGGTTTAGGGCACTGCAGTGGTGTTCGGGCAGTGTAGGGGGTGGTGCAGGGGGGTGGTGTTTCAGGGTTTAGGGCAGTGCAGTGGTGTTCGGGCAGTGTAGGGGGTCGTGCTGGGGCTGGTGTTTCAGGGTTTAGGGCAGTGCAGTGGTGTTCGGGCAGTGTAGGGGGTCGTGCTGGGGCTGGTGTTTCAGGGTTTAGGGCAGTGCAGTGGTGTTCGGGCAGTGTAGGTGGTCGTGCTGGGGCTGGTGTTTCAGGGTTTAGGGCAGTGCAGTGGTGTTCAGGCAGTGTAGGGGTCTTGCTGGGGTGGTGTTTCAGGGTTTAGGGCAGTGCAGTGGTGTTCCGGCAGTGTAGGGGGTCATGCTGGGGCTAGTGTTTCAGGGTTTAGGGCAGAGCAATGGTGTTCAGGCAGTGTAGGGGGTTGTGCTGGAGGTGGTGTTTCAGGGTTTAGGGCAGTGCAGTGGTGTTCGGGCAGTGTAGGGGTCTTGCTGGGGGTGGTGTTTCAGGGTTTAGGGCAGTGGTGTTCAGGCAGTGTAGGGGGTCTTGCTGGGGCTGATGTTTCAGGGTTTAGGGCAGTGCAGTGGTGTTCGGGCAGTGTAGGGGGTCTTGCTGGGGGTAGTGTTTCAGGGTTTAGGGCAGTGCAGTGGTGTTCGGGCAGTGCAGGGGGTCGTGCTGGGGGTGGTGTTTCAGGGTGTAGGGCAGTGCAGTGGTGTTCGGGCAGTGTAGGGGGTCGTGCTGGGGCTGGTGTTTCAGGGTTTAGGGCAGTGCAGTGGTGTTCGGGCAGTGTAGGGGGTCGTGCTGGGGGTGGTGTTTCAGGGTTTAGGGCAGTGCAGTGGTGTTCGGGCAGTGTAGGGTGTCGTGCTGGGGGGTGGTGTTTCAGGGTTTAGGGCAGTGCAGTGGTGTTCCGGCAGTGTAGGGGGTCGTGCAGGGGGTGGTGTTTCAGGGTTTAGGGCAGTGCAGTGGTGTTCGGGCAGTGTAGGGGGTCGTGCTGGGGGTGGTGTTTCAGGGTTTAGTGCAGTGGTGTTCGGGCAGTGTAGGGTGTCGTGCTGGGGGGGGTGTTTCAGGGCTTAGGGCAGTGCAGTGGTGTTCGGGCAGGGTAGGGGGTCATGCAGGGGGTGGTGTTTCAGGGTTTAGGGCAGTGCAGTGGTGTTTGGGCAGTGTAGGGGGTCGTGCAGGGGGTGGCGTTTCAGGGTTTAGGGCAGTGCAGTGGTGTTCGGCCAGTGTATGTGGTCTTGCTGGGGGTGGTGTTTCAGGGTTTAGTGCAGTGGTGTTCTGGCAGTGTAGGGAGTCTTGCTGGGGCTGGTGTTTCAGGGTTTAGGGCAGTGCAGTGGTGTTCGGGCAGTGTAGGGGGTCTAGCTGGGGCTGGTGTTTCAGGGTAGTGCAGTGGTGTTCGGGCAGTGTAGGGGGTCATGCTGGGGCTGGTGTTTGAGGGTTTAGGGCAGTGCAGTGGTGTTCGGGCAGTGTAGGGGGTTGTGCTGGGGCTGGTGTTTCAGGGTTTAGGGCAGTGCAGTGGGTTTCAGGCAGTGTAGGCGGTCGTGCTGGGGCTCGTGTTTCAGGGTTTAGGGCAGTGCAGTGGTGTTCGGGCAGTGTAGGGGGTCGTGCTGGGGGTGGTGTTTCAGGGTTTAGGGCAGTGCAGTGGTGTTCGGGCAGTGAAGGGGTCGTGCTGGGGCTGGTGTTTCAGGGTTTAGGGCAGTGCAGTGGTGTTCGGGCAGTGTAGGGGGTCGTGCTGGGGCTGGTGTTTCAGGGTTTTGGGCAGTGCAGTGGTGTTCGGGCAGTGTCGGGGGTCGTGCTGGGGGTGGTGTTTCAGGGTTTAGGGCAGTGCAGTGGTGTTTGGGCAGTGTAGGGGGTCTTGCTAGGGGTGGTGTTTCAGGGTTTAGGGCAGTGGTGTTCGGGCAGTGTAGGGGGTCTTGCTGGGGGTGATGTTTTAGGGTTTAGGGCAGTGCAGTGGTGTTCGGGCAGTGTAGGGGGTCTTGCTTGGGATAGTGTTTCAGGGTTTAGGGCAGTACAGTGGGATTCGGGCAGAGTAGGGGGTCGTGCTGGGGTGGTGTTTCAGGGTTTAGGGCAGTGCAGTAGTGTTGGGGCAGTGTAGGGGGTCGTGCAGGGGGTGGTGTTTCAGGGTTTAGGGCAGTGCAGTGGTGTTCGGGCAGTGTAGGGGGTCATGCTGGGGGTGGTGTTTCAGGGTTTAGGGCAGTGCAGTGGTGTTTGGGCAGTGTAGGGGGTCGTGCAGGGGCTGGTGTTTCAGGGTTTAGGGTAGTGCAGTGGTGTTCGGGCAGTGTAGGGGGTCTTGCTGGGGGTGGTGTTTCAGGGTTTAGAGGCAGTAGTGTTCGGGCAGTGTAGGGGGTCTTGCTGGGGGTGATGTTTCAGGGTTTAGGGCAGTGCAGTGGTGTCCGGGCAGTGTAGGGGGTCTTGCTGGGGGTAGTGTTTCAGGGTTTAGGGCAGTGCAGTGGTGTTTGTGCAGTGTAGGGGGTCGTGCTGGGGATGGTGTTTCAGGGTTTAGGGCAGTGCAGTAGTGTTTGGGCAGTGTAGGGGGTCGTGCAGGGGGTGGTGTTTCAGGGTTTAGGGCAGTGCAGTGGTGTTCGGGCAGTGTAGGGGGTCGTGCTGTGGATGGTGTTTCAGGGTTTAGGGCAGTGCAGTGATGTTCGGGCAGTGCAGGGGGTCGTGCATGAGGTGGCGTTTCAGGGTTTAGGGCAGTGCAGTGGTGTTTGGGCAGTGTAGGGGGTCGTGCTGGGGCTGGTGTTTCACGGTTTAGGGCAGTGCATTGGTGTTCGGGCAGTGTAGGGGGTCGTGCTGGGGCTGGTGTTTCAGGGTTTAGGGCAGTGCAGTGGTGTTCGGGCAGTGTAGGGGGTCGTGCTGGGGCTGGTGTTTCACAGTTTAGGGCAGTGCAGTGGTGTTCGGGCAGTGTAGGGGGTCGTGCTGGGGGTGGTGTTTCAGGGTTTAGGGCAGTGGTGTTCGGGCAGTGTAGGGGGTCTTGCTGGGGGTGATGTTTCAGGGTTTAGGGCAGTGCAGTGGTGGTCGGGCAGTGTAGGGGGTCTTGCTGGGGGTAGTGTTTCAGGGTTTAGGGCAGTGCAGTGGTGTTCGGGCAGTGTCGGGGGTCGTGCTGGGGGTGGTGTTTCAGGGTTTAGGGCAGTGCAGTGGTGTTCGGGCAGTGTAGGGGGTCGTGCTGGGGGTGGTGTTTCAGGGTTTAGGGCAGTGCAGTGGTGTTCGGGCAGTGTAGGGGGTCATGCAGGGGCTGGTGTTTCAGGGTTTAGGGCAGTGCAGTGGTGTTCGGGCAGTGTAGGGGGTCATGCTGGGGGTAGTGTTTTAGGGTTTAGTGTAGTGCAGTGGTGCTTGTGTAGTGTAGGGGGTCGTGCTGGGGGTAGTGTTTTAGGGTTTAGGGTAGTGCAGTGGTCTTTGTGTAGTGTAGGGGGTCGTGTTTTAGGGTAGTGCAGTGGTGTTTGGGCAGTGTAGGGGGTCGTGCTGGGGGTGGTGTTTCAGGGTTTAGGGCAGTGCAGTAGTGTTTGGGCAGTGTAGGGGGTCGTGCAGGGGGTGGTGTTTCAGGGTTTAGGGCAGTGCAGTGGTGTTCGGGCAGTGTAGGGGGTCGTGCTGGGGGTGGTGTTTCAAGGTTTAGGGCAGTGCAGTGGTGTTCGGGCAGTGTAGGGGGTCG
The DNA here is from genome assembly GCA_963921515.1 of Calotriton arnoldi. Classification (NCBI taxonomy): domain Eukaryota; kingdom Metazoa; phylum Chordata; class Amphibia; order Caudata; family Salamandridae; genus Calotriton; species Calotriton arnoldi. Next base: position 970,215 of record CAWUFW010005879.1, read on the forward strand.
TGCAGGGGGTGGTGTTTCAGGGTTTAGGGCAGTGCAGTGGTGTTCGGGCAGTGTAGGGGGTCATGCTGGGGCTGGTGTTTCAGGGTTTAGGGCAGTGCAGTGGTGTTCGGGCAGTGTAGGGGGTCTTGCTGGGGGTGGTGTTTCAGGGTTTAGGGCAGTAGTGTTCGGGCAGTGTAGGGGGTCTTGCTGGGGGTGATGTTTCAGGGTTTAGGGCAGTGCAGTGGTGTTCGGGCAGTGTAGGGGTTCTTGCTGGGGGTAGTGTTTCAGGGTTTAGGGCAGTGCAGTGGTGTTCGGGCAGTGTAGGGGTTGTGCTGGGGATGGTGTTTCAGGGTTTAGGGCAGTGCAGTGGTGTTCGGGCAGTGTAGGGGGTCGTGCAGGGGGTGGTGTTTCAGGGTTTAGGGCAGTGCAGTGGTGTTCGGGCAGTGTAGGGGGTCGTGCTGGGGGTGGTGTTTCAGGGTTTAGGCCAGTGCAGTGGTGTTCGGGCAGTGTAGGGGGTCGTGCTGGGGCTGGTGTTTCACGGTTTAGGGCAGTGCAGTGGTGTTCGGGCAGTGTAGGGGGTCGTGCTGGGGCTGGTGTTTCAGGGTTTAGTGCAGTGCAGTGGTGTTCGGGCAGTGTAGGGGGTCGTGCTGGGGCTGGTGTTTCACGGTTTAGGGCAGTGCAGTGGTGTTCGGGCAGTGTAGGGGGTCGTGCTGGGGTGGTGTTTCAGGGTTTAGGGCAGTGGTGTTCGGGCAGTGTAGGGGGTCTTGCTGGGGGTGATGTTTCAGGGTTTAGGGCAGTGCAGTGGTGTTCGGGCAGTGTAGCGGGTCTTGCTGGGGGTAGTGTTTCAGGGTTTAGGGCAGTGCAGTGGTGTTCGGGCAGTGTAGGGGGTCGTGCTGGGGGTGGTGTTTCAGGGTTTAGGGCAGTGCAGTGGTGTTCGGGCAGTGTAGGGGGTCGTGCTGGGGGTGGTGTTTCAGGGTTTAGGGCAGTGCAGTGGTGTTCGGGCAGTGTAGGGGGTCGTGCAGGGGCTGGTGTTTCAGGGTTTAGGGCAGTGCAGTGGTGTTCGGGCAGTGTAGGGGGTCGTGCTGGGGGTAGTGTTTTAGGGTTTAGGGTAGTGCATTGGTGTTTGTGTAGTGTAGGGGGTCATGTTTTAGGGTAGTGCAGTGGTGTTTGGGTAGTGTAGGGGGTCGTGCTGGGGGTAGTGTTTTAGGATTTAGGTTAGTGCAGTGGTGTTTGGGTAGTGTAGGGGGTCGTGCTGGGGGTAGTATTTTAGGGTTTAGGGTAGTGCAGTGGTGTTTGTGTAGTGTAGGGGGTCATGCTGGGGGTAGTGTTTTAGGGTTTAGGATAGTGCAGTGGTGCTTGTGTAGTGTAGGGGGTCATGCTGGGGGTAGTGTTTAAGGGTTTAGGGTAGTGCAGTGTTTTTTTTTGTAGTGTAGGGGGTCATGTTTTAAGATGCAACGCTCCAATACCTGACCAGTCTGCACTACATAAAACTGCAAAAAACTAAAAATAAAAAGTGTTTTGCACACTTTTGTCATTGGGCGATATGTGGGCTACATCTGGGTAATATTTGTGCTACATTTGGGCTCTTTTTTCTCTGGTGGCCATCTTGGACTTTGTTATGAAGTTTCCTAATTTCCTCATTTACTGCAGTCTCCTCAGTAGGAAATACTTTCAGTTTTTTACTTTGATTCCATCAATAAGGCATTCAGATGTGTCTCACATTTGCCATAAATTCAGAATGTTAGCATTCTAGTTGCTCATTAGATCACTGTAGTAAAGCTACTGCTCACCAGGGAGCTCACTGGAAGTCTGCTGCTGGTATTGAAAGTGATTGTTTCAGTCTGCATGTCAGAATTTTCTAATGAAATAGAAGAGGATTTGAGATCTCACTTAAAACCTGCCCTAATTTTTCTTTCTGCAGCACTAACCATAATTTCTATTTCCAAAAGAACCCCTCATTTTGTTCCTTTTTAAATTAAATGTTTTAAGTGTTACCGGTTTATTCCAATCAAGATGGCTTCAGGTGTGCCATACTTTTGTCATAAGTAAGGCTGTTAGCGCTCTAGTTGTTCTTTAGAACACTCTGGGAAGCTGCAGTAGAACACAAAGGCATCAACTGGCAGGCTGCTCCTGTTGAAATATAACAGGTAGATATTTGAGATCACACTTGAAACATGTCCTAATTTTTCTTTCTACAGCACTAACCATAATTTCTATGACAAAATGAACCCCATCATTTTGTTCCTTTTTAAATTAAATGTTTTAAGTGTTACCAGTTTATTCCAATCAAGATGGCTTCAGGTGTGCCATACTTTTGTCATAAGTAAGGCTGTTAGCACTCTAGTTGTTCTTTAGAACACTCTGGGAAGCTGCAGTAGAACACAAAGGAATCAACTGACAGTCTCTGCCCTTGTTGGATGTACATGTTTTACTGAGAATGTCAGACTTCATTCTCACATGACTGAGAAAGATAATGTGAATTTACAGAAAATATGCTCTCAATTTTAGCTTCTGGAGCACCTTCCAAAACTCTATGGGACAAGCATGTGAAAATAGTTCTCTCTCAAACATGATTCATGATATCCCAGCAGAAGGTTTTTCACAGGGTAAAATCACCTTAGAACACACCACAATTCCTGAAATTAGTATGGTACCATCAACAAATGAATTCTAATGTAACTAAAGTCTGTTATCACCCTTTATAGTTCTCCTTTTGGTAACCCTCAAAATCTTTGATTCACTACAATGCATTTCAATGGGGTACTATCATGTATATTGGTCCCAAGATGGCTGCCAGCAATTCCAGGATGAAGTGCTGACAGCCAATCAGATCTCACAATGACATGTGTGGTTAGGCTCCGCCCAGATATATATGTGATTTTACTTTTGATTTTCTCAGGAACTACTGAACGGATTTACACCATTTAACCAAAAGGCACGACTCTGAACCAAGGGCTACCTCTTTGCCAAATTTGGTGTAATTCCGTTCAGCAGTTCGGGCTGTAGCTGCGATTAAAGGTTCCTATGGAAAATTGCATGGGGAAAACACGTTTTGGGACCCCCCTTTTTTCTCGGCCCCCGCTTGCCGAATTCACCCCGAATCACCCCAAAACTTTCAGGATAGGAGCAGACCGGAGCGCCCCACGAGTTTTGAAAATTTCGCGAAGATTCGTCAACCGACGCCAAAGTTATTGGAAATAGAATGTTGTAGATATATATATATATATATATATATATATATATATCACCACGAAAATCCCAGGAATGTATCCGCTACGGCAGCAGCAGCAGCGCAACACCACAGGCACAGACTCCAAAGTCAGAAGTAGTCAACAGATGGGTTTATTCACACATCTATGTCCAAAAGTGACGCGTTTCGGCCGCCAGACAAGCAAACTTTTGAAACGCGTCAGGCTCACCGCTAAACTGACTGATTGAAGCTGCCAGCTGTATACCAGTCATACCCTGTTAATAAAGGCTTGCCACCTACCTTCGGTGTTCGAGTGCTGTTCAACGTGTGGACGTGGGCAAATTGGAGCGAAAATATTGGGCGGCTGTCCAGCTGCCAAACTTGCACCACCCCATACTCGGGGGCTGCGTGGCCGAATAGTATCGAGCTGCTATACGGAGCACGAAGGAGGGATCTAGATTGGTTACTGCTGGCGGTGGCCCATCTGTGGGCTTGAAATGTGACAGTTATTAGTGCCACCATTTGGAAAAGACATCAACCTGGACTGCGGTTCCCACAATGCCCCGCTGCCATCCGGCAGGCCCATCCAGGGGCGTGGCATTAACATTGTGAAAACGGGACCAGGTGCACGCAATCAGCTAAGCGAGGGCCTCTGAGGAAGAAAGCAAACTTTTGAAACGCGTCAGGCTCACCGCTAAACTGACTGTCTGATTGAAGCTGCTGGCTGTATACCAGTCATACCCTGTTAATAAAGGCTTGCCACCTACCTTCAGTGTTCGAGTGCTGTTCAACGTGTGGACGTGGGCAAATTGGAGCGAAAATATATATATATATATTCACTGAAAAAACCATAGGTTTTAGGGACAGTTATAGTTAGTTGGACATTGCACTCGTACAAAACCCGTGAAATTCCCCCGTTATAGTTAGTTCAGCTAACTATAACTCGCGCCCCCGCAATGCACTGCTGATGACGTCACATATTACATCACTCATGACATGGTCAGTGACATCACTGATGACATCACTGATGACATCTCAAATGACATCACTGATGACATCATCCAGTGACTGTGTGTTTCTGTAAAGTTTAAATATGTTTAATATATATAGGGAAAGGCGTATTGAAGAATGAGTGGGTGTATAAGTGTCTGAATGGATGATTTAGTACGTGCGTGATTGACTCTACAAGTGAGTGATTAAACGTATCTTACTGAATGCATGGGTTAGTGACTAAACTGTGTGAATGTCTGTATCCGTCTGTTGGTGTGTAAGTGGATGCATGGATTTGCGAATAGCTACATGAGTGTCTATATGGGTTATTGATTGGTTCTATGAGTATCTGTATGGGTGCCTGAGTGTTTGTGTGGATGGGGTGTGTGCGACTGTGCATAGATGTGTGAGTGGGTGATTCACTGGGTGGATGGTTTCAAGAGTGCATCTGTGATAGACTGTATGGGTGGGTAAGTGTGTGTAAGAGTGTGTTAGTGAGTGAATGTATGTCCCAGTGGTACATGTGTGAGTAACTACATATGTGAAAGGCAGTATATATGTGTATTGGAGTATATAAATAGCTATAAGCGAGAGTGAGTGATTGTGATAGTGGCTGTATGGATGAGTGTGTGCTTGTATCAGTGATTGTATAAGAGCGTAACAATGTGCTAGTATTTGTATGATTAAGTGAGCTGGTGTGTGTATAACTGTATAGGTGAGTAAATGGCAGTGTGTTTAATTATTTGCATGACTGACTAGGTGTGTGAGTACCTCTATGGATGAGTGGCGGTGTTTGAGTGTCTATATAGGAGTAAGAGTGCATATGATAGTCCTGTACTGAGTGACCATAAGTATGAGTGACTGTACGGGTGAGTGAGTGGATGTGTGTGTGTAGACCTAAGAATCAGTGAGTGGGTATGTAGTTATTGGTATTGGAGTGTCTATGGTTTTGCGAATGGCACTCTGTAATTTAGATTGGGTGTATCAAAGGTTATATTAGGGTGTGAGGAGCTGCATCAGATTATCACGTGGATGATGTCATCAGTGATGTCATTTGAGATGTCATCAGTGATGTCATCAGTGATGTCACTGACCATGTCATGAGTGATGTAATATGTGACGTCATCAGCAGTGCATTGCGGGGCGCGAGTTATAGTTAGCTGAACTAACTATAACGGGGGAATTTCACGGGTTTTGTACGAGTGCAATGTCCAACTAACTATAACTGTCCCTAAAACCTATGGTTTTTTCAGTGAATTTCAAAGGTTTTTTAAATGCTAATTTCTAACTATAACGTGTCTGAAACCTATGGTTTTTTCAGTGAATTTCAAAGGTTTTTAAAATGCTAATTTGTAACTATAACGTGCCTGAAACCTACGGTTTTTTCAGTGAATTTCAAAGGTTTTTTAAATGACAATTTTTAAATGTATTAATTTTTATATTAATTTTTTTCATACTAATTTACTACATTTTTAGAAACAATTTCTTTTACATATTTTATTTTTTAAATTACATTGTAATTACATTATACATTACATTACAAAAAATACTTTCTCAGAATGCATTACTTTAGTTTAAATACTTTGCACATAGGCAATAGACTTTTAAGTACAGTAGTTACAGTTGTTGCAATGGGCAACACATTTTCAAACACAATGCAACATTCAGCTCAATGTGAATTTCTAGTTAAATGCAATTAGTTACTTTATGGATTACTTTTTCTAACCACAGGACTGGATCCTAGATTCAGTCCTGGTACATCTCCTGTAAACAGTTGAGTAAAAGCGTTTTGGTTACAGTCGTGATTTTTAAGGAATATTATTGTATTTTAAAAGTTGCACTAGAAACTTTTTCTCATAGAATCACCAATGTTATCCTATGGAAGGAAATTCACTTAGCAGGTAAAAACTGTTATCAAGTTACTTTTTCTTACTCAGTGTTGGATCCTGGATCCAGCACTGGTGCATCTCCTGTAAACAGTTGAAAGAATGCGTTTAAGTCATACAGGCGATTTTTAAGGAATATTTGTAGTTTGTGAAAATCGACACTTTGAAACTTTTCTGCTGAAAACCAGACAATGGATTCCTATGGAAGAAAATATAAGTTACTGGTAAGTACGGTTAAAATTACTTTTCAGGACCAGTACTGGGCTGAAAGATACAGCACTGAGGTCTCTCCTTATAACAGGTGAGTAAATCGGAATTCGTATTTCGGCTGATTTTAGAGGAATATTTGTATGTTTCAAAAATCAACACTTAGAAACTTTTTCAGCAAAAAGCAGGCAATGATATCCTATGGAAGGAAATTCAAGTTACTGGTAAGTACGGTTAAAATTACTTTTGAGGATCAGTACTGGGCTGAAAGATGCAGCACTGAGGTCTCTCCTGATAACAGGTGAGTAAATCGGAATTCGTATTTCGGCTGATTTTAGATGAATATTTTAAAGTTCCAAAACTCCACACTTAGAAGAATTTCCAAGTGAAACCAGTCAATGTTAGCCTATGGAAGGAAATTCAAGTTACTGGTAAGTACGGTTAAAATTACTTTTCAGGACCAGTACTGGGCTGAAAGATGCAGCACTGAGGTCTCTCCTGATAACAGGTGAGTAAATCAGAATTCGGATTTGGGCTGATTTTAGAGGAATATTTGTATGTTTCAAAAATCAACACTTAGAAACTTTTTCAGCAAAAAGCAGGCAATGATATCCTATGGAAGGATATTCAAGTTACTGGTAAGTACGGTTAAAATTACTTTTCAGGACCAGTACTGGGCTGAAAGATGCAGCACTGAGGTCTCTCCTGATAACAGGTGAGTAAATCGGAATTCGTATTTCGGCTGATTTTAGAGGAATATTTTAAAGTTCCAAAACTCCACACTTAGAAGAATTTCCAAGTGAAACCAGTCAATGTTAGCCTATGAAGGAAATTCAAGTTACCGGTAAGTACGGTTAAAATTACTTTTGAGGATCAGTACTGGGCTGAAAGATGCAGCACTGAGGTCTCTCCTGATAACAGGTGAGTAAATCGGAATTCGTATTTCGGCTGATTTTAGAGGAATATTTTAAAGTTCCAAAACTCCACACTTAGAAGAATTTCCAAGTGAAACCAGTCAATGTTAGCCTATGTAAGGAAATTCAAGTTACTGGTAAGTACGGTTAAAATTACTTTTCAGGACCAGTACTGGGCTGAAAGATGCAGCACTGAGGTCTCTCCTGATAACAGGTGAGTAAATCAGAATTCGGATTTGGGCTGATTTTAGAGGAATATTTGTATGTTTCAAAAATCAACACTTAGAAACTTTTTCAGCAAAAAGCAGGCAATGATATCCTATGGAAGGAAATTCAAGTTACTGGTAAGTACGGTTAAAATTACTTTTGAGGATCAGTACTGGGCTGAAAGATGCAGCACTGAGGTCTCTCCTGATAACAGGTGAGTAAATCGGAATTCGTATTTCGGCTGATTTTAGAGGAATATTTTAAAGTTCCAAAACTCCACACTTAGAAGAATTTCCAAGTGAAACCAGTCAATGTTAGCCTATGAAGGAAATTCAAGTTACCGGTAAGTACGGTTAAAATTACTTTTGAGGATCAGTACTGGGCTGAAAGATGCAGCACTGAGGTCTCTCATGATAACAGGTGAGTAAATCGGAATTCGTATTTCGGCTGATTTTAGAGGAATATTTTAAAGTTCCAAAACTCCACACTTAGAAGAATTTCCAATTGAAACCAGTCAATGTTAGCCTATGGAAGGAAATTCAAGTTACTGGTAAGTACGGTTAAAATTACTTTTTAGGACCAGTACTGGGCTGAAAGATGCAGCACTGAGGTCTCTCCTGATAACAGGTGAGTAAATCAGAATTCGGATTTCGGCTGATATTAGAGGAATATTTGTATGTTTCAAAAATCAACACTTAGAAACTTTTTCAGCAAAAAGCAGGCAATGATATCCTATGGAAGGAAATTCAAGTTACTGGTAAGTACGGTTAAAATTACTTTTGAGGATCAGTACTGGGCTGAAAGATGCAGCACTGAGGTCTCTCCTGATAACAGGTGAGTAAATCGGAATTCGTATTTCGGCTGATTTTAGAGGAATATTTTAAAGTTCCAAAACTCCACACTTAGAAGAATTTCCAAGTGAAACCAGTCAATGTTAGCCTATGAAGGAAATTCAAGTTACCGGTAAGTACGGTTAAAATTACTTTTGAGGATCAGTACTGGGCTGAAAGATGCAGCACTGAGGTCTCTCCTGATAACAGGTGAGTAAATCGGAATTCGTATTTCGGCTGATTTTAGAGGAATATTTTAAAGTTCCAAAACTCCACACTTAGAAGAATTTCCAAGTGAAACCAGTCAATGTTAGCCTATGGAAGGAAATTCAAGTTACTGGTAAGTACGGTTAAAATTACTTTTCAGGATTAGTACTGGGCTGAAAGATGCAGCACTGAGGTCTCTCCTGATAACAGGTGAGTAAATCAGAATTCGTATTTCGGCTGATTTTAGAGGAATATTTGTACAATGGTGAAGGGAGGGGCGGGGCCTGAGGTGACATCTGTGCAAACGTGCCCCGTGGCGCGTTTTAAGTTGGGGGATTAAGTCCCCTTGAATCATGAGGGTCCCTACGGGCCAACTAGCCCACCAGGAACCTCCAGTATGCGCCAGGGGCTGCGTTGCAGAGACATGTACAGAGGCCACACCCCTTTACACCTCTCTGCAACGCAGCTCTGTGGCGCTTTCTGGACGTACCTGTTGGGCTAGTTGGCCCCCAGGGACCCTCAGGATTGAAGAGGATTTAATTCCCCATCTTAAAACGCGCCACGGGGCCTGTTTGCACACATGTCACCTGAAGCCCCGCCCCTCCCTTCACCACTGTGCAAACGCGCCCCGTGGCGCGTTTTAAGTTGGGGGATTAACTCCCCTTGAATCCTTAAGGTCCCTGGGGTGCAACTAGCCCACCATATACCTCCAAAAAGCGCCATAGAGCTGCGTTGCAGAGAGGTGTAAAAAGGGGTGTGGCCTCTGTACACCTCTCTGCAAGGCAGCCCCTGACGCATACTGGAGGTTCCTGGTGGGCTAGTTGGCCCCCAGGGACCCCCAGTATTCAAGGGGAATCGTTCTCCCTCTGCAAACGCGCCAGGGGCGCGTTTGCAGAGTGGTGAAGGAAGGGGCGGGGCCTACGGGCCCGATCGTTTTTTGCCGATTTAAAAAAAATAAAAAATAAAAAATTTTTTGCCCAGGGGGTCCTTGTGGGACCCCCTGAGCAGACCTAGGGGGTCAGGGTGTTTCTACCCTGCCCCCTTTGTGCGCTTTGCGCACTTGTTTCTGTCCCTCGGTTCTACCGAGGGATAAAATGGCTGCCAACACTTCCTGATTTGGAATGTTGACAGCCAATTAACATAAAGCTCGTGCTCGGGAGGATCCGCGGCCCTAGATATATCTATCTTTTTACTTTTGATTTTCTCAGCAACTACTGAACGGATTTACACCATTTAACAAAAAGGGTTCTTTCTGAACCAAGAACTACCTCTTTGCCAAATTTGGTGTAATTCCGTTAGCAGTTCGGGCTGTAGCCGTGTCTAAAGTTTCCTATGGAAAATTGCATGGGGAAAACGCGTTTTGGGACCCCCTTTTTCTCAGCCCCCGCTTGACGAATCCCCCGAGACTTTCAGGGTAGGAGCGGACCGGAGCGCCCACAAAGTTTGAAAATTTTGCGAAGATACGTCAACCGGCAAGAGAGTTATTTCAAATAGAATGTCGCGGATTTCCTATGGATAATAGGTTGTAACTATAACTATCTACTGGCGACCGCCAGTAGATATATATATATATATATATATATATATATATATATATATATATATATATATATATATATATATATATATATATATTCACTGAAAAAACCATAGGTTTCAGGCACGTTATAGTTAGAAATTAGCATTTAAAAAACCTTAGAAATTCACTGAAAAAACCACAGGTTTCAGGGACGTTATAGTTAGAAATTAGCATTTAAAAATCCTTAGAAATTCACTGAAAAAAGCCACAGGTTTCAAGGACGTTATAGGTAGTTGGACATTTCACTCATACAAAACCAGAGAAATTCGTCCATTATAGCTAGTTCAGCTAACTATAACTCGCGCCCCCGCAATGCACTGCTGATGACGTCACATATTACATCATTCATGACATGGTCAGTGACATCACTGATGACATCACTGATGACATCTCGAATGACATCACTGATGACAATCTATATTACTGCTTCAAAGGTGCCCAACAGGCAAGAAGCATTCCAACACCAGTTACAAGCTGCAAGCCTTTATTAGGTATGCACGCAATCCAGCATGTCGATACAAATTACAGCTCTGCCATTAAAATGCCTGACGCGTTTCAGAGTAAATAAAACTCCTTCCTCAGAGGCTCTGGCAGTTCCCAAAGTGCGCGTGACACTCCCCTTCATTTAAATACTAAATTGTACGTCCTGGATGGACTGCTCAGCTGCGTCTTTAGTCCAGAGCATTGTGGGCATTGTAGTGTCACTATTAATAATTCCACAAATGGTTGCGCGGGTGATTATGCTGGCAAAGTTTTTCAAGCCCGCAGATGGGCCTCGGCATGTCGATGCATGCTAGATCCTTCACTGGTGCCCCACAAAAGTGGACCGGTCGATACCAACCCACGTGGCCCCCATGCATCTCGGGGTGGTGCTCCTTGGCGGCAGGGCTGCCGCCTAAAATTACTGCTCCAAAGGTGCCCAACAGGCAAGAAGCACTCCAACACCAGTTACAAGCTGCAAGCCTTTATTAGGTATGCACGCAATCCAGCATGTCGATATAAATTTCAGCTCTGCCATTAAAATGCCTGACGCGTTTCAGAGTAAATAAAACTCCTTCCTCAGAGGCTCTGGCAGTTCCCAAAGTGCGCGTGACACTCCCCTTCATTTAAATACTAAATTGTACGTCCTGGATGGACTGCTCAGCTGCGTCTTTAGTCCAGAGCATTGTGGGCATTGTAGTGTCACTATTATTAATTCCACAAATGGTTGCGCGGGTGATTATGCTGGCAAAGTTTTTCAAGCCCGCAGATGGGCCTCGGCATGTCGATGCGTGCTAGATCCTTTACTGATGCATGGGGGCCACGTGGGCTGGTATCGACCGGTTCACTTTTGTGGGGCACCAGTGTACGTTGGGTACTCTTGGAGCTTTGATATTAAACGTGGCTACCCTGCCGCGGAGGAGCACCACCCCGAGATTGAAGGGGGCCACGTGGTTTGGTATTTACCGAGCCATAAGAGTGGGACAGCAGCTTAGGATTTAGCGCACACTAGCATGCCGAGGCCCATCGAGGGCTTGCTATTTTTGCCAGCAGTGATTAACAGCGCTTACCATCTGTGGAATTATTATGGACACTACAAATCCCAGACTACTCCGTTTGAGACATGACGGAGCAGCCCATCCAGGGCGTACTATTCAGTATTTAAATGACGGGGTGGTGTCCCGCGCTTTTTTGAACTGCCGAAGCCTCTGAGGAGGAGTTGAGATACTCCAGAAATGCGTCAGGCATTAACGGCGGTCGAGCTGCTCATGGAATCGGTATGCTGGATGTGCGCATACCTTCTAAGGCTTGTTGCTTGTGGCTGCTGTCCGAGTGCTCCTTGTACGTTGGGTACTCTTGGAGCTTTGATATTAAATGCGGCTACCCTGCCATGGAGGAGCCCAACCCCAAAATTGAAGGGGGCCACGTGGTTTGGAATTTACCGAGCCATAAGAGTGGGACAGCAGCTTAGGATTTAGCACGCACTAGCATGCCGAGGCCCATCGAGGGCTTCTATTTTTGCCAGCAGTGATTAACAGCGCTTACCATCTGTGGAATTATTATGGACACTACAAATCCCAGACTACTCCGTTTGAGACATGACGGAGCAGCCCATCCAGGGCGTACTATTCAGTATTTAAATGACGGGGTGGTGTCCCGTGCTTTTTCGAACTGCCGAAGCCTCTGAGGAGGAGTTGAGATACTCCAGAAACGCATCAGGCATTAACGGGGGTCGAGCTGCTCATGGAATCGGTATGCTGGATGTGCGCATACCTTCTAAGGCTTGTTGCTTGTGGCTGCTGTCCGAGTGCTCCTTGTACGTTGGGTACTCTTGGAGCTTTGATATTAAACGCGGCTACCCTGCCGCGGAGGAGCACCACCCCGAGATTGAAGGGGGCCACGTGGTTTGGTAGTTACCGAGCCATACGAGTGGGACAGCAGCTTAGGATTTAGCGCGCACTAGCATGCCGAGGCCCATCAAGGGCTTGCTATTTTTGCCAGCAGTGATTAACAGCGCTTGCCATCTGTGGAATTATTATGGACACTACAAATCCCAGACTACTCTGTTTGAGACGTGACAGAGCAGCCCATCCAGGGCGTACTATTCAGTATTTAAATGACGGGGTGGTGTCCAGCGCTTTTTCGAACTGCCGAAGCCTCTGAGGAGGAGTTGAGATACTCCAGAAACGCGTCAGGCATTAACAGCGGTCGAGCTGATCATGGAATCGGTATGCTGGATGTGCGCATACCTTCTAAGGCTTGTTGCTTGTGGCTGCTGTCCGAGTGCTCCTTGTATGTTGGGTACATGAGTGATGTAATATGTGACGTCATCAGCAGTGTATTGCGGGGGCGTGAGTTATAGTTAGCTCAACTAACTATAACGGCCGAATTTCTCTGGTTTTGTACGAGTGAAATGTCCAACTAACTATAACGTCCCTGAAACCTGTGGTTTTTTCAGTGAATTTCTAAGGTTTTTTAAATGCTAATTTCTAACTATAACGTCTCTGAAACCTGTGGTTTTTTCAGTGAATTTCAAAGGTTTTTTAAATGCTAATTTCTAAGTATAATGTCCAAAAAATACTTTTTCTTAGTTTTTTAATTGTTATAAAAATAATGTAATATTTTCTCTTTTCTAAAATATAAATATACATAATTTTTTTTAAAAAGTGGATTCGCGTACCAATCGTGTACCTGTCTTGGTGGGTGCGCGAATCCAAGAATTTTGCCGCCATATTGGTTAAGTCGTGTAGGATTCCTGTTCGGTATGCGACGGGTGCGCAAATCTTGGCCCCGCGTAACGTCACGTACATAGTTCCGGGGGTCGCGCCGGGTGCGCGAATCCTTCACGAATCTTTAAGTTTTAAAAGTATATGTATATAAGTTTAATATGTATATTATAGCAAGAGATTATTTAATCTAATTTTAAAAATCATATATTTGTAACTGGAATAAAGATAAATTATTGTTAAATATATTTTTCCGGAAGCACGACAGGTGAGCGCTGGTTGCGCGCTCGGTGCGCGAATCCATGTGACTTCAAAAGAAAGAATTTCATTGGTTAAGACACTTTTTAATCTAGAAGTTACAGCACCCCACCCAAATTTCTCATTCCTTCAACAACATTGCCAGGAGACACACCTTTTGTGTTTAGTGCTCTTCTTGCATTTTTTTGGTGTTTTATTTTTAAAAAACAAGAAAAATGGCATCTTCAAATCCACCAGATGACATCCTTGGTGAAGAAGATGAGTTGGAGGAACCAACAAAAAGAAGAAAGGAGAGCATCGTCTGGGCCTTCTTTACTTTTCCAGATGGAGAAAAGAAGGTCAACGCAAGAAAGGTGACCTGCAGCATTTGCAAGCACATATTATCTCGGGGCTCCGAGAAAAAATACTCGTGCGGTACTTCGTCTATGTTGAAGCACCTCCAAACCATTCATCCTCGTTAGCTAGCACGGGAGCAACAACGACGAGAGCTGGAACAACAAGCCCAGCAAGGTGATCAAGATACAGGACCTAGTACATCAGCTGGTACAATAAAAAAAGGGGTTCCCCAAATTACTTCTAGGTCCAAGAGGAAGGGAAATATGACAATCAAAAAGAAGAAAACCTCTGAACTGACCTATATTGCTTTACTGTACGACCTATGTCGGTTCAAGCTATGCAACCAGCTTCAAAGAAATTATTGACTAAGTCATTTCTGTGCAAAAAATGCATACATCTTTATTAATTTTTGATCTTAAAGCATAAATAATTCATAAAAATACATCTCATATGAGGTTGTCCCAAAATTACATTCATATACTTAGATGTCTACCACTTTGAGAATAGAATGACCACATTTTAAACAATCAGTGCAAAATATTAAGTCAGATTAAAAAACAATATATTACATTATAATCAGATCTTCATCTGTGGCTATGTAGCCTGAAATGGGACAACAGCAGAGAATCTAAAAAACAGCAAGTATTTACAATCAAAAGTTGTGTGCATAAGAGACACCCCACGCTTACACTTCACTCTTACATTCACTCCTCACATGAACCCAAGCACCCTAACACTCATACACAAACACAAAATCCTTTCTTCATGGAGATCCTAGAAAACTTAAAGAGGACAGATACAAACGAACAGTTCCACATTCAAGTTAGTAGTTGTATCCGTCTCTGAAGGAACTCTCCAGGTAAACAATAATGGTCTACGCGCGTTTCGGTGGGATTCGAAATGACACCACCTTCTTCAGGACCAAAAGTCATTCAAAAAACATCTCATATGTGATGAACGGGGGTATCTACAAGGCAATAATATCAAATATCAGTTTATATATTGCTTCTACGGCTGGTTGCATTTGAATACATCATAGTTAAATCTACCAACATCCTGGTAACAGATAAAATCTCACTATCACCAATAGAGACGTGCACAGAGAGATAAGCTCACCCAAACGTGTAATCCCAATCAATTATAAAAACCAAATGTGTGACAAAGGCAAAGAAGAAAAAAAGTAAAAAAGAAAAAGAATTAATTAAAATAGGAGCTCATTATAATCTTTGTGTCACCTCTTCTTCAGATTGCTAAGAAGAAAGAAGAAATTATCTACATATGTATGTTCGAAGACCTCAAATAGGATATCTGAGGCTAGAATAACTCTTACCAATAAAGACAGATACACAGACAAAAGTCAGAAGAGCATAATGGCGTGAAGACATCCAAATTCCATGTCGTCGAACAATTACGTATCTAATGAGAAAAAGAAGGGAATTGAATCTATCTAGGTGAATGTGTTCTGCAAAGGTACTTTGTGGTAAGGAAAAAGATTATATAGGGCATGTGTTGGATCTTACCCTAAATCTTTGATCCAGCTTTTTAGGTCCAGTCAGAAACTCAGAGTCTCAGCACAAATGTTTTAAAATGTTAATCCTTTGTGATGGTCTTCTTACTGTGGTAAGAATAGCCTGAAAACAGAGAGTGTTGCATGAAGATAATACTCTTCATATAATGGACATATATTTACTCCAGCTACGAATAGTAAAAGACAGCCCTTAAGATAAAAACATAGCTTGTCTAATATGGCTGCTTTTCCTACTAAAATATCCTGTAACAGGCTACTTTATCTACCTGGGCTGAACTTAGTGGGCTATCCCGTTAATATTGGAACATCGTGAACCTATAAAGATGTCCAATGATTTCTCGAAAACCGGGAGAGCCTTACTGAAAAATGTATTATATAATATGTGCCATGCTAGATAAATAGCGAGGATCTATGGTCTTAATGCTGTGACCAATAGCTCGACAGATAGTATCTTTATTTCTACGCTACATAGGACAGGTATATATCGGCGCCCCAATGCCGGGACTCTTCTAGTATTAGGTCTCTACATATTAAGGGGAAGATCTAAACAGGTCATGCTAATGTCTATACTGCACTCCACATGGGTTTCCATACACCACCTCCAGGTCCACCTCTTATCATTCCACCCTATTGAGTACCAACTCATGGTGCTACGAGCGCTGCCTTCGAGTCCTTACCTTCAATCCTCCTTTGTACCAGTTCGTAAGAGCGGCCTATTCCGCCACCGATTAATTCTGTGGAACTGTATAATACTACTAGCTACTCTATTTATGCCAAGTTGCGCGGGAGATCGGTTACGAAGTATCGCGATATGATATTCCTTACGGTAAAATTGCCAGCTGGTACCACAACTTCTAGCAGAGGACCTGATATTAGGCCAGAGTTTGCTGGTCTTGAACAAAGATGTATAAAGTGTAAAAAAGTTCTTTGTTATGGTGAACAGTCTATCAACGCAATTGTTTTCGCTGCAAGAAGCCATCATTGTTAATTTTTTTTTACAAAGATTTTTTAATTGCAAAAAGTTACAGAAAAGTTCTTCAGTTTTTTTTGCTGTTTGTTCGTTTTTTTAAAAAAACACCAAAAAATACAAAAAAGAGTTTTACAAAACACTAAAAATTATAAAACAAAAAAGATGCAAAAAAATGGTTCTTGTTAGAACCGCCTATTTGGTTAACCCCTTCGATGCTCATGACGAGCTCAGCTCGTCATGCTGCGCGGTCGGCCTGTGCGCATGACGAGCTGAGCTCGTCACGACCACACCCGCGATCGGAATGTCCAGCACCTGGGCGGAATTCCGATCGCGGCGAAGCGGTTAAAAAAAGACAAATTTGTATGTGTTGTATGAAGAAGTGCATGGATAATACCTGGGTGATTACATGGGTGCATGGGTAGTGCTTGGATGATTGGAGGAGTGCAAGGATAGTGCCTGAGTGATTGGAAGAGTGCATGGGTAGTGCCTGGGTGATTGCATGAATGCAAGGGTAATGTCTGGGTGAATAGAGGAGTGTATGGGTAGTGCCTGAGTGATTAGACGAGTGTATACACAGTGTCTAGGTGATTTTATAAGTGCATGGGTAGTGGCTGGGTGATTGCATGACTGCAGGGGTAGTGCCTGAGTGATTGAACGAGTGCATGGCTAATGCCTGTGTGATTGCATGAGTCCAGGGGTAATGTCTGAGTGATTGAAGGACTGCATGGGTAATACCTGAGTGCATGGAAGAGTTCATGGGTAGTGCCTGGATGCATGTAGGACTGCATTGGTAGTTCCTGGGTGATTGGAGGAGTGCATGAGTAGTAGCAGGGTGATTGCATGAGTGCAGCAGTAGTGTGTGGATGATTGGAATACTGCATGGGTAGTGCTTGGGTGATTGCTTGAGTGCCACAGAAGTGCTTTAGTGCCTGTATGACTGCATGAGCACTGTGTGACTGATTGAAGGAGTGCATGGGTAATGCCTAGGTCATTGTATGAATGCAGGGGTAATATTTGGGTGAATGGAGGAGTGCATGGCTACTGCCTGAGTGATTAGATGAGTGTATAGGTAGTGCCTTGGTGATTTTATAAGTGCATAGGTAGTGGTGGGTGATTGGAGGAGTGCATGGATAGTACCAGGATGACTGGCGGAGTGCAAGGGTATTGCCTAGGTTATTCTATGAGTGTATAAGTTGTGCCTGGGTTATTGCGTGACTGTAAGGGTAGTGCCTGAGTGATTGAAGGAGTGCATGGGTAATGCCTCTGTGATTGTATGAGTGCAGGTGTAATATCTGGGTGATTGAAGGAGTGCATAGGTAATGCGTGGGTGTATGGAAGAGTGCATTGGTAGTACATGGGTGCATGTAGCACTGCTGGGTAGTTTTTGGGTGATTGGAGGAATGCATGAGTAGTAGCAGGGTGATTGCATGAGTGCAGGAGTAGTGTGTGGATGATTGGAAGACTGCAAGGGTAGTGCTTGGATGATTGCATACGTGATACAGAAGTGCCTGAGCACATGTATGACTGCATGGGCACTGCCTGAGTGATTGAAGTAGTGCATGGCTAATGCCTAGGTGATTGTATGAATGCAGGGGTAATGTTTGGGTGAATGGAGGAGTGCATGGCTAGTGCCTGAGTGATTAGATGAGTGTATAGGTAGTGCCTTAGTAATTTTATAAGTGTATGGGTAGTGGCTGGGTGATTGAAGTAGTACATGGATAGTGCCAGGATGACTGGAGGAGTGCAAGGGTAGTGCCTGGGTTATTGCATGAGTGCATAGGTAGTGCCTGAGTGATTGTATGACTACATGGGCACTGCCTGAGTTATTAAAGGAGTACATGGATAATGCGTAAGTGATTGCATGAATGCAGGGGTAATGTCTAGGTGAATGGAGGAGTGCATGGGTAGTGCCTGAGTGATTAGACAAGTGTATAGGTAGTGCCTTGGTGATTTTATAAGTGCATGGGTGATTGCAGGAGTGCATGGATAGTGCCAGGATGACTGGAGGAGTGCAAGGGTAGTGCCTAGGTTATTCCATGAGTGTATAAGTAGTGCCTGGGTGATTGCATCACTGCAGGGTTAGTGCCTGAGTGTTTGAAGGAGTGCATGGCTAATGCCTGTGTGATAGTATGAGTGTAGGGATAATATCTGGGAGATTGAAGGAGTGCATGGGTAATGCCTGAGTGCGTGGAAGAGTGCATGGGTAGTGCCTGTCTGCATGTAGGACTGCATGGGTAGTTCCTGGGTGATTGGAGGAGTGCATGAGTAGTAGCACAGTGATTGCATGAGTGCAGCAGTAGTGCCTGGAGGATTGGAATACTGCATGGATAGTGCTTGTTTGATTGCATGAGTGCCGCAGAAGTGACTGAGTGCATGTATGACTGCATGGGCACTGCGTGAGTTATTGAAGGAGTGCATGGGCAATGCCTGGGTGATTGTATGAATGCAGGGGTAATATCTGGGTGAATGGAGGAGTGCATGGCTAGTGCCTGAGTGATTAGATGAGTGTATAGGTAGTGCCTTGGTGATTTTATAAGTGCATAGGTAGTGGCTGGGTGATTGGAGGAGTGGATGGATAGTGCCAGGATGACTGGAGGAGTGCAAGGGTAGTGCCTGGGTTATTGCATGAGTGTATAAGTAGTGCCTGGGTGATTGCATGACTGCAGGGGTACTGCCTGAGTGATTGAAGGAGTGCATGGATAATGCCTGTGTGATTGTATGAGTGCAGGGGTAATGTCTGGGTGATTGAAGGAGTGCATGGGTAATGCCTGGGTGCATGGAAGAATGCATGGGTAGTGCCTGCCTGCATGTAGGACTGCCTGGGTAGTTCCTGCGTGATTCAAGCAGTGCATAAGTAGTAGGAGGGTGATTGCATGAGTGCAGGAGTAGTACGTGGATGATTGGAAGGCTGCATGGATAGTGCTTGGGTGATTGCATGAGTGCATAGGTAGTGTCTGCATGTTTTTGTAAGTGTATGAATACTGCCTAGGTAATTATATGAATAAAGCAGTAGTGCCTGGATTATTAGAAGACTGCAAGGGTAGTGACTGGCTGATTAAAAGACTACATGGATAGTACATGGCTGATTTCAGGAGTGCATAGCTAATGCCTAGGTGGATCGAGGAGTGCATCAGTAGTGCCTGGGTGATTGGAGAGTACATATGTAGTGTCTGGGTGATATTATAAGTATATGAATTCAGGCTAGGTGAATCAACAAATGCTTGGATAGTGCTTGGGTGATGGCAAGAGTGTGAGAATAGTGCCTAATTATATACATCAATGCATGGGTAGTATTTGAAAAAATGGATGAGTGCAATAAAAGTGACTATAAACATAACTTCATATTATTATGCTTATTACATTATTTCATCTTAGCTTCTTTTTTAAAGTACAAACCAAACTCAGTGAAACTATTTTACAGTTGTTTTGTTGTAAACTGATTTTAAAATCTTTTCAAGGTTTACTATTATTTTCTGTAATAAAAAGAAGAAAAACTGTTATTACATATAATATTCTGGTTTTAAGAACACAACATAATTTTACAATTAGATAACATATTCAGTTTCCCTTTTTTGCTGTTCTCAGATTCTATTGAATTTCACTATACACAGTGATTTAAATGTAGATCATCATATAACAGCGGGAAAAAAATACAATCAATGAGATTGTAAAAAACAAACAAATCTGCGTTGAAAATATTTAGAACAAATTCAACTATACGTTTACCTATCTACAGTTTGTAAATTACATTCTTCAACTACATTAAATCATTTATTTCTCTAAAGTACATTTTCTAAAATATACACTCTCATTTACATCGCATATAATATAAAGATCAAATATATCAACTAATTCCTTCAAACACAATTTTGCAAATGCAATAATAAATAGCACAAACAACAATCCAAACAAATTGTTCACATCTTCCCAATAGGCCGAATAATGTTTCCAATTCCATTTGCATTGAAAATATCCAAAAATAAACTCGTTAATTCGTGTTCACATCTTCCCAATCGGCCGAATGATGTTTTCAAAATTTTGGTATCAAAAATATCAGATAAGAATTTGGTAATTCGTAAGGCAACCTACATTTGAATTGCAAAAGTGCATCATTGCAGTATGGCCATTCTTTATTGCACTTTAAATACACAGTATAGTGTCCAGATGTTGTGGTAGGTCCATGATGAAAAATAATAGCCACTGCTTTAAAAGTTCTTCCTGAAATAGATACTTGACTTGCCACAAAATATTTAATTTTGGTTCCAATTATCTTCCATCTGCAGTACAACGTTGTAGCATTAAAATGACATATTGTCCAAATCTTTCTATAAATAATGTTGACAACATTTCTGATTTGCAATGAGAACAATTCATATCTTGATTAGCTGTTTTTGCTAATTTGTCAAAAGACACTGTTTTGCAATCTGGTATTGTCAAATATATGAATCGATCAGTGTCTATTTCAGTGGTAGAAGAAAATGAACACTCTTCACATTTATGATCCCATCTGTAACTTAGTCCAAACAAATTTTCAATTTCTATTCCTTCATCTTCCAATACTGCAAACATAAACATAAGAAATTCTTGTGCATCTTGTTGTACATTAAGTGTAAATTGTGAAGAACCAGTACATATATCCAAAAGATGCCTTATGCCAGAAACAGTATGGATTTTAGTTCCATCAGTTTCCAACTTTTCAAAAATATAATGTAATAAAGAGCAGAATCTTTTTTCTCGATTTTCCATAATTTGATGATGAAGATCTTCTAGATAAAACACAACGTTCACAATTACATTAGCATAGCAGTTGATACCTGAACTATTTTCTAACTGGTATCCTACAATATCATCAACAGTGTCCATTTTCATTTTCTTTGCAGCTTCATCATTCTCTTGAATTGTTTTCTTTTTTCCAACCTCACTAGAATGTTTGTCATATTTTCGTTTTGGACATACTACACGTTTTTCATATATAGGATATTCACCTAAGTTAGGAGCATACAGTCTTCTAACCGATTATACTCTCTTACACAATTTGCATCAGCACTAACCTTTTTCTCATCAAAATCAATCAAATACAAACCAGATAATGTTCTTACTCGAGACAATGCAACGTATGCCATGCCTTCTTTAAACACTGTAGTTCCAATATTTACCAAAGCACTGTCTACACTTAAACCTTGGGATTTATGAATGGTTACTGCATATGCTAAAGAAAGAGGAAACTGTTTTCTAAGAACATACAAGTCTTTTACAAGCAAAAAACAAACAGCACAACGTCCAATCTGTTTTACCTCTTCAATCTGATCAAATTTAATCTTCAAAAATTCAATTCCATCTCTCTTCTCATAATTAACAAAATAAACAACTTTTCCCATTACTCCATTTACTAAACCGTTTTCTACATCCAAATTACGCCGTAAAATTACCCGACAGTTTACACATACATATAAAGTCTTTTCTAAACCTGCAGTCTTAGATGCAGACTTCTCCAAAGAATCCAATTGTAACTGTCATTTCTCTGAGAGAAGAATAGTAATTCCTTCGTGATCCATTTTATCAATGGCTTCCATTTTCACTATTGGTTGTATTTCCAGTTTCAAAAGTTCTTGATTGACTGTAGAACACTCTTGCAGTGTTGGCATTAGGCAAACTATAGACTTCTTTTCTTCAATTTATTTGTACATTATTTCAGGTGCAATGTTTTCATTTGGAAACAAGTTTGTTAGTAGCTGACTTTGTAAAGCTTCTTTGCCATGTTTTGTCAAAACACCAATTCTTATATCTTGAAGAATTTTTCCATAATGTTCATCATTTGCTTGTGGCATATTCTTAATAAGTTCTTTATATTCAAAATGAGACCAAATGTTAACATTTCCAATACTTCCCAAAGATTTCCTAGTGTCTTCATGGACAAGTGTTTTAAAAACAGGTTGCCCTTTCACAGGAGTAAGTTGTAGTAGGTCGCCAAATACAATTACATGTTTTCCTCCAAATAGAACATCATAATATGTTTTCAAAATCTGTTGCATTCTTAAATGTACAAAGGCAAGCATTAAGTTTGAGACCATGCTCACCTCATCAATGATTAGAAGTTTCATTTTCTTCAGTACTCTTGACACTTCATAACAAGCTTCTCCAGATAGCTTGTGATATTCCAATTTATTTTCATGTTCAACTGGTAGCATGAGTAATTGATGTAAAGTAATCCCTTTAATGTTGTGTGCTGCTAATCCAGTTGGAGCTGTTACAACACAAGATAAATGACATCCAGTAGTTGTGTGTAGATAACTGGTCAAAACTTTAATTAAAAAACGTTTTCCTGTTCCAGCTAAACCACTAATGTACATTTGAATAGGTTTAAATGATGTACATTGGCATTCTTTTTTTCATGTAGCAAACCATGCTGAATCTGTAGTGTCACTTACTGATATATTTCTTTTTGTTCAATATTCAGTTGTTCTTCCAACTTTCTCAAATCAATAATATCCTGTTGTGCTTGTTGCATTGCCGTTTCTACTTCACTCATGGCTATTGCTGCTTCATTTTCAAGAATTGGTTGTCCTAGTGGATCTTGACTTAGTGGAGCAGAACTCTGACTATCTTGAGAACTGTCTCTAGCTATTTCAGCTGCAATAGTAGTTTCTTGTTCAATCTCTTCATTTAACATTCGTAGATAAGTAGGGAAAATTGTGCATTGAATATTATCTTTACATGCATTAAAAGAATCTTCATAGCAGTCAAACTCTCCAAGTAATTCCGCTTCACTACGCCAAGGCTTAAAAAGTTGCAGAAGTGCTAAATAGAAAAATTCCCTTTTATCTGAAGTTTCGCAACTGAGTTTCCTGTGGTTAATAAGATTTCCTTTGGAATGTTTTACCAAACATCCTTCACATCCAATTACTGCATATTTTTCTTCATTTATATTTTCTGAAACATTTCTCTTAAAGCTGTAATGTTGCAGTACTTCATACAGACATATGTTTTCAAGATGTGGACTTCTTCTAGGATAGTACGTATCCAACATATTCGTTTTAACAATATCTGTACTTTCTGGTTCATTCAATGCTAAGTATTCAATTTCTTGTACAGATTTCAATACTCGATTTCGTGTTGCAGCAAGACCTAGACTTACCAAAATGATTCCTCTAGACTTTGAATATAAACTTGCAGAGATCAACCGATCCGAACATTCATACGATCCAATCTCTCGATGGGAAGCATCTTCAAACTAAAGCTGTACAATTTGTTACTAAGAGTCTTCTCTTGTGAAATTTCTTCCCACATTTCTTTCAACTCAGTCTTTTCAGATTTGGTTATATATGACGTAACATAGCGAGCAACAGCAATCGAATTATCTACAACATACTGGATATCCATATTTGCATTCCACATCGTCAAAATCACTGGATTGTAGTCATTAATATACTTTGATTCTTCAGTTCTTTTTATGTTGTAAGTATTCTTCGGAGATTTTCGAGTTATTGTATGCCTTATTGCCGACATGAAACTGGTGACTCTTCCTTTTGAAATTACTGGACGTGGAAATCTAAAACGACATTTTGTATAAAAATTTCCCTTTGACTTGTATTTCCGTCGTCAATATTTTCCACATCGATGACTTTGTAACCGTAAAACTTGCTGTCTCAAGTTGTTTTCTCATCCTTCATTTGGTATGGCACAGGTAACATATTCTTCAATGAAAGACAAAACACTTTCATCAGTATCAGTTCCAAACTTTGGTGCATTGGTGATCCATAACAGTATGTGAATATGAGGTGCACCTCTGGCTTGGTACTCCTTTCTCCAAAAGAAATCAATAACTTCTCCAAGAGGTGGATTATTTTTATTGCAGATAAAAGACATCATAGCTTGAAACTTATGATTAAAATATCTGCACACATTTACAGGATCCAAGGAACACAGTTCTCCAGCTGTCTTCAATTCAATATTTTTTACATTTGAATTTGCTTCTCATAGAAATTCAAGTAAATCGTCCCATGCGTATTCAGCACAGTTAAGCGTAACAAACCATGTAGGGGTTCCTAAGTTCCTTTACATACATTTAAGTTCTCCGTGACGACGATACCAATACTCATTAGTACCACGTTGACACGCCATCAAATTAATTAACTGAGATTCTAAATGATCATCTCTTTGTTCAACTTTGTCCAAACATTTCTTTGCAGAAATATGTGTAAGATGAACTCCTGTTTTTAATATGTGGTTCACTGCATATGAAAGTCCAGACAAGTCACTCTCAAACAGAAGATGAAAGAAATATGGAACAGTCTGTCTAAATCTTGGATCCTCTGACTACAAACTTGTTGTACGGTATTCTGAAGCTGGAATCTGTACTGTTTGTTCATCATATCGTCCACCTTTTCCAGTAGGGAAGAGCTGTGGAAAACAACGAGCTTCTAAACTTTTTTCCCAAACACTCATGAGAGTTCCTTTCGCTTTCTTCATTTGGAATAATTCAATAGTGTTTCCAATCACTTCTTTTGAATGTAGAGCATGTATACTGTAATGTTCGTAAATTTCTTCACTCCTGGACTTGTCCACTTTTTCTATTTGGCCAGTTGAAATTTCTCTATCATGTTCTAAAGATATTTCTTCTTCTTCCACATATACATTTTTATAATAAATATTGTTTTGTATAAGATATAATGTAGCTTTTTGAAGTTTGGTGACATCTACTAACTCTTCCCATATTTTCCGACTCTTTGTTGGTACACCATTAACTAGAATAACTACAGGTTCACTTTCCTCTGTCTCTACACCAACAGTTTCAATATTTTTCTTAAAATCTAAAGGTAAATACACAACTCTTCCTTTTAAACCTTTTTGTAAATCTGATGGAGGTAGCTTACCTGTTTTAGGCTCCATACGAACTATAGCCTGAAACGAGTGCACAGATTGAATAAGAATGGACTCATATGTATTTAAATCTACCAGTTCTGAAGGAATACCTAACAACTCTAGGTTATTATGTACAGCTCTAGCTGGCATTTTGTTCTCTTCTAATTTGTTGTAACAATATTTACAAATACGTTGATCACTACCCAACTCAAAGCGACCTTCCACAAACAAATAAGCACCAAATTGCTCCCACTTATCATTGTTTTCCTTTTCACTTTTAAATACACATCAACATTCCTAGTTTGACTTCTATAGTGAGTACGTCGACAACAAATACAAACATAGGGGGTCATTATGATGTTGGGCGGATCGCCACCCCGACCGGTGGTGGCGATCCGCTCGACAACTTTCCCCGCCCGCCCTCCATTTACCCCCCGCCATATTACAATGGCGGGGGGGACAGCGGTGGACGGAAAGACCGTCCGCCGCATTTCCGCAGGCAGGCAATCGTTCCGATTGCCTGCCGGGCGGAACTCGGGCCTAATATGGTGGCGGTGTCTGGAGGCACCACCATCCATATTAGGATGCCTGGTGGTGAAGGCCTTTCCATGGTGGCATCGCCGCCATGGAAAGGCATGCGGGAATTGCTTTGGGGGCCCGTTGCGGGCCCCTGGGGGTGTGGGGGGTAGGTGGCTGCACTTGGGGGATACCTATGGTACCCCCTTACATTGGCATGCACAAGGTGGCAGGCACCGCGCGGTGCCTGTCACGTTGTGCATGCCAATGCACTGCATGCATTTTCTACACTGCTGACTGCACCGCCCGCCGCAATGTAAACAATGCGGATGCGACCGCCACGGTGGCAGTCGCATCCTAATAGGCACAGCGGGACCGCCGCACCTCTGGCGGTCGGTCCCGTTTACCGTTACGGTGGTGGGCGGACTTTGTACGCCCCCCATCATAATGGGCCCCATAGTTTGGTTTTTCACAACAAACTACCTTAAACTTTGTAATTTCTTCTGCAAACTTCTCAGTAGTACTATCTTCCACCTCTTCTCCAACACCTACACTTATGAAACTCTCACTTTCTCTACACTCCTCTTCAGGACCAAAGAAACAAAACTGTATATCATCACAAACTTTTTTTACATCCGATACTGATCCATGCAAAAGAGCAGTGTTTATTTCACTTAAAGATAATGCAGGACTTTTTACATAGTTCAATCTTCTTACTAACTTCCGCATTTCTGAGTGATGTACTGCTAACATTCTCAAATGATGAAAAGTACTTTGACACACTTTTCTAGAAAGACAAGCCAGAGAATGACCCTGCAAGCCAGTATATTTTCTCACTTTACAAGGATCTAGTCCATGCAACATCTTAATCTTCTGTTTAACACTTTATTTACCATACTCTCGTAAGAAATTTCATAAAATATCAATAGATTCCTGTCGTATACTACAAATACTACTACAATCCCACCTATACACTGGAGCTTGTGAACGTCTCCCTTGAACTTCTTCAGCTATTACTTCTTCCACATTTCTAGCAACCATCTTTTCTTTTTCAATTGGACAACCGTTTTTAACCTCATAAGAACGACCACTGGTATCAACTGCATGAACTAATGTATTTTGTTGAAAATAGCTTTCTTCATTAAAAAAAGGTTCAGTACTAGAAGTGTGCTTCCATTCACCCGAAATTTTTGGCAAAAGTTAGTTCTATTAACCAGTCTTTTTCTTTAACTTTTCTCCTTCATAAAATGCATTTTTTTATTCAATGTTTTCATTCTCTTCAATACGAATATAAACAATCTTCTTTTCAATTCAAAAGCGTTTTCGACTACACTTTCAATCTGCCGTTTTTTCTTGTAAAATGCGGATCTTTTTTTATATTTTTTGCAATCTTTCAATAGATTTTGTGGTACTCTACTTTTATACATTCGTTTCCTAATGTCCTTATATTCTTTCATCCTTCTTTCAACATAGATTGTTTTCCCATAACCTGATTTTCCATTAATTTGTCCTTTTTTCATTTCCTTCTGCTTGGTTCTACAACTTTTCTTTCTGTTTTCCCCATTTTCAAAATTCATTACATTCCTTAAAAGTCTTTTAACAAATTCTTTAGTTCTCTTACCAGAAGACTTTTTCTTCAATGTCACATGTTGTAATTCATCTAATTTCTGCTTCTCTCTCTCCTTTAAATAGTACTTTTTTGTTGTCTTTTCTTTTCAACTTTTCTTGTCATGCTGAATCTTTCTTAATAATAATGGAGAATATCTGGAAAAAAAACTTTTTAAAAATGATTTAATATTATTAAAATAATTATATACAAATATTCTTGTCTATTACTAAAGAAATACCTTCAATTTAAAAGGTACGGTAAAAGGTATGGTTTACGGAATATGGTGAGACTTACACCTGAGACATGTTATAGATTTTGTTAGATTTGCCTAGGCCCAACACTCTGAGCATTACTAGAATGGTAAAGCAGCAGGACAAAAGTGACGTTTAAGGCATGTTAGGAAATGGACTTCAACAGAGGTGCAGAAAGAAGCAAGAACAGTGCAGTAAGAAACAACAGAGGTACAGAAGAAGGGAAGAGATGTGCAGAAAGAGGCAAGAGCAGTGCAGAAAGAACCAATACACGTGCAGGAAAATGGAAAAATGGTGCAGAAAGAGGCACGAGGGGTGCAGAAAGAAGAAAGAGAAGTGCAAAAAGAAGCAACAGAGGTGCTGAAAGAGGCAAGAGGGGTGCAGACAAAGGAGAAAGAAATGCAGAAAAAAGCAAAAGAGGTGCAGAAAGAGGCAACAGGGGTGCAGAAAAAGGGAAGAGCAGTGCAGAAAAAACCAAGAGATGTGCAGAAAGAGGCAAGAGAGGTGCAGAAAGAGGCAAGAGATGTGCAGAAAAAGGGAAGAAAGAGGCAAGTGAAGTGCTGAAAGAGGAAAGAGGGTTGCAGAAAGAGGCAAGAAGGGTACAGAAAGAAGCAAGGTAAGTGCAGAAACAAGCAAGAGAAATGCACAAAGAGGCAAGAGAGGAGCAGAAAGAGGCAAGAGAGGTGTAGAAAGAAGCAAGAGAAGTATAGAAAGAGGCAGAAGGGGTGCAGAAAGAAGCAAGTGAGGTGCAGAAAGAGGCAACAGAGGTGCAGAAAGACACAAGAGAGGTGCAGAAAGACACAAGAGAGGTGCAGAAACAAGCAAGAGAAGTCCAGAAAGAGGCAACAGAATTGCTGAAAGAAGCAACAGAGGTGTAGAAAGAATCAAGAGAAGTGCAGAAAGAGGCAAGAGCAGTGCAGAAAGAACCAACAGAGGTGCAAAAAGAGGCAAGAGGGGTGCAGAAAGAGGTAGGAGAGGTGCACAAAGAGGCAATAGAAATACAGAAAGAGGCAAGTGAGGTGCAGAAAGAAGCAAAAGAAGTGCAGAAAGAAGGAACAGAGGTGCAGAAAGAGGCAAGAGGGGTGCATAAAGAGGGAAGATGGGTGTGAAAGAGACATGAGGGGTGCATAAAGAAGCAACAAAGGTATACAAAGAAGCAAGAGGAGTGCAGAAAGAAGCAACAGAGGTGCAGAAAGAGGCAAGAGAAGTGCAGAAAGAGATAAGTGAGGTGCAGAAAGAGGCAAGAGAGGTGCAGAAAGTGATAAGAGAACTGCAGAAAGAGGCAAGAGGGATGCAAAAAAGGGAACAAGAGTGCAGAAAGAAACAAAAGAAGTGCAGAAAGAAGGAACACAGGAGCAAAAACAGGGAAGAGGAGTGCAGAAACAGAGAAGAGGGGTGCAGAAAGAATCAAGAGATGTGCACAAAGAAAAAAAACGTACAAAAAAAAGGAACAGTGGTGCAGAAAGAGGCAATAGGAGTGCAGAAAGAGGCAACAGGGGTGCAGAAAGAGGCAACAGGGGTGCAGAAAGAGGGAACAGGTGGGCAGACTGAGGCAAGAGAGGTGCAGAAAGAGGGAAGAGGGGTGCAGAAAAAGGCAAGAGGGATGCAGAAATTTGGAACAGAGGTGCAGGAAGAAGCCAGAGCAGTGCTGAAAGAACCAACAGAAGTGCAGAAAGAGGCAAGAGGGGTACACAAAGAGGCAAGTGAAATACAGAACGAAGCAAAAGAGGTGCACAAAGAACCAACAGAGGTGGAAAAAGAAGCAAGAGGGGTGCAGAAAGGGGTAGGAGAGGTGCACAAAGAGGCAAGAGGGGTACATAAACAGGCAGGAGGGGTGCAGAAAGAAGCAAGAGAGGTGCAGAAAGAAGCAAAAGAAGTGCGGAAAGAAGCAACAGAGATGCAAAAAGGAGGAAGTGGGGTGGAGAAAGAGGCAAGAGGGATACAGAAAAAAACAAGAGAGGTGCAGAAAGAAACAACAGAAGTGCAGAAAGAAGGAACAGAGGTACAGAAAGAGGCAAGAGGGGTGCAGAAAGAGGGACCAGGGGTGTGAAAGAGACATGAGGGCTGCAGAATGAAGCAACAGAGGTGTACAAAGAAGCAAGAGGGGTGCAGAAAGAAGCAACAGACGTGGAGAAAGAAGCAAGAGAGGTACAAAAAGAGAGAAGAGGGGTGCAGAAAGAGGTATGAGGGGTGCAGAAAGAAGCAAGAGATGTGCAGAAAAAAACAAAAGAAGTGCAGAAAGAAGGAACAGAGGTCCAGAAAGGGGCAACAGGGATGCAGAAAGACACAAAACAAGTGCAGAAAGAAGGAACAGAGGTGCAGAGTCCATGGGTACTGCCTAAGTAATTGAAAGAGTGCCTGGGTAATGCCTGGGTGATTGCATAACTGCAGGGGTAATGTCTGGGAGATTGGTGGAGTGCATGAGTAAAGTGTGGGTGATTGCATGAGTGCAGGGGTAATGTGTGGGAGGTTGTATGAGTTAGTGGTAGTGCCTGGGTGATTGGAGGACTGCATAGATAGTGCCTGGGTTATTTTATAAGTGCATAGGTACTGGTTGGGTGATTGAAAGAGTACAGGCCTAGTGCCTGGTGATTTGAAGAATGCAAGGGTAGTGCCTCGGTCATTACATAAGTGCATGTGTACTAGCTGGATGATTTAAGAAGTGCTTTGGTAATGCCTGTCTAATTGTATGACTGGAGCGATAATGCCTAGGTGATTCCAAGACTGCAGGGATAATGCCTGGGTAATTGCATGAGTGCAGGGATAGTGTCTGAGTGAATGCATGAGTGCAGGGGTAGTACCTGTGTGATTGTATAAGAACAAGAGTAGTGCCTGGGTGATTGGAGAAGTACTTGAATAGTGCCTGGGTGATTCCATAAGTGCATACGTAGTGCCTGAGTGATTTTATAAGTGCATGGATACTGGTTAAGTGATTGGAGGAGTGCACAGATACTAACAGGGTGATTGGAGGAGTGCAAGGGGAGTGCCTGGGTGATTGAACTAGTGTATAGGTAATGTACTGGTGATTGCATGAGTGCAGGGGTAATGTCTGGGGGATTAGAGGAGTACATACGTAATGCTTAGTGATTGCATGAGTGCAGGGGTAATGTCTTGGGGATTACAGGAGTACATAGGAAGTGCCTGAGTGATTTTATAAGAGCATGGGTACTGCCTCGGTGATTCAAGTAGTATTATGGTAGTGCCTTAGTGATTGGAGGAGTGCAACATCCTAAGTAGTAGCAGAATACTGAAAATACAGCACAAAAGTGAGCTTTATGACATGGTGTACACTTTCGTACTGCAGCTTCACAATTCTGTAACTACTCAGGGTGTTGGGCGTACGCAAAATATAGCATCAAACCTACATATAAGTTTGTTATAAATCTCACTATATTCCTAAAAGCATGCATGCATATATGTCTACCTTTTGAAATCATCATCATATATAAAACGAATAAACAAATGGACTGCACTTTACATTTAAAAGACACACCTATATTTCTGCAATGTATTTCAAGTGTACCTTTCCCAGACTCATAGAAAGTAGCTTAATCAGAAATTCCTCTGCCAACATGTCTTAAAACTCACATTTATTCTGCAGCTTCACCATTCTACAAATATTGGGCCTAGCCAAACATAAAACAGCAACCTATGTCATGTCTCTATCATAACTCTAACCATATTACTAAAAACATGCATGCTTCTATCTGTACCTATTGCCAAAAGCATAACACATATCACAATACATGTGCAAGTAGAAACATAACCACACTTACAAGACCATAAAGGCCTTAAAACTTGACAGAGTACACTTCATATTTCAAACACACACCTAGAGTTACGCAGCAAATTTAAAGTGAACTTCTACACAAACTCTTATAAAGTACCATTATCAATAATTCCTCTACCAACATATCTTAAACATAACTTTTCTACTACTGCTGCTTCACTATTCTACTACTAATCCGGTATTGAGCATAGGCAAGAGCAAAGCAACGCTTCACTTATCTTTGGTGAAAGTTTCCCCATATTTCTAAAATCATGTATGTATATATCTGTACCTTTTCCTAGTATCAACATATATAAAAGAAACAAACAAATAGATCTATACCTGTATTTTATAAATCTAACATCTTCAGATGTATAACACATATGAAAATACATCTGCAAATACAGACATACCACAGTCACAAAACCGAGCAGATCTTAACACTTAAAAAGCTGTACTTCTCATTTCAAATAGACACCTAAAATATACTGATATACTTCAACCATACCTTTCAAGAGACTCATACAAAATACCCTAATCACTAATTCCTCTGCCAATATGTTTTAGACCACTTTTTTGAGCTGCTGCTTCACCATTCTGCAACTTCTTACGCTATTGGACCTTCACAAATATAAACTAGCAACCCTTCACAAGTCTCTGCTGTAAGTATCACCATATTCCTAAAAGCATGCATGCATATGTCTGTATCACAACACTATGCACACCTCAAAAATTCACAGAGCAAACTTTGAATTTCAAGCAGACACCAAAAATTATGTGGCATATTTCAACTGTACCTCTCTAGAGAGTTATAAAAAGAACCCTAATCACTACTACCTCATCTTAACATCTTTTAAACCACACTTTTGTGCTGCAACTTCACCATCCTACAACTACTCACAGTCTTGACCCTACCACATAAAAAACAACAACACCTCTTTTTTATACATTATACACCTTCAAATGTATAAGACATATACAAATATAT
Source organism: Calotriton arnoldi (assembly GCA_963921515.1). Classification (NCBI taxonomy): domain Eukaryota; kingdom Metazoa; phylum Chordata; class Amphibia; order Caudata; family Salamandridae; genus Calotriton; species Calotriton arnoldi. The sequence continues at coordinate 1,002,497 of CAWUFW010005879.1, forward strand.
ATACACAAGTAGAGACTGGCTGGGTGATTGAAGGACTGCAGGGGTAGTGGCTGAGTAATTGAAAGAATGCAGGGGTAGTGCCTGGGTGAATGCATGAGAACAAGGATAGTGCCTGGGTAATTGGAGGAGTACTAGGGTAGGCCTGGGTGATTGCATAAGTGCGTAGGTAGTACCTGAGTGATTTTATAAGTGCATGGGTACTGGCTAAGTGATTGGAAGAGTGCATAAATCCTGACAGGGTGATTGGAGGAGTGCAAGGGTAGTGCCTGGGTGATTGAATTAGTGTATAGCTAATGCATTAGTGATTACATGAGTGCAAGGGTAATGTCTGGGGAATTAGAGGAGTACATAGGTAATGCCTGGGTGATTGCATGAATGCAGAGGTAATGTCTGGGGGATTACAGAAGTACATAGGAAGTGCTTGGTTGATGTTATAAGTGCATCAGTACTACATAGGAGATTGGAGTAGTATTGTGGTAGTGCCTCAGTGATTGGAGGAGTGTAAAGGTAATGTCTAGGTGATTTTATAAGTGCATGGGCACTGGCTGAGTGGTTACATAATTACAGGGATAGTGCCTGCATGATTGGAAGAGTGCAAAGGTAGTGCCTGGATGATTATATAAGTGCATAGGTTAGTGGCTGGATGATTGTAGGACTGCAAGTGTAGTGGCAGGGTGATTGAAAGAGTACAGAGATAGTGCATGGATCATTACATGAGAAAAAGGGTACTGCCTGGATGATTGGAATACTACTATGGTAGAACCTGGGTGATTTAATAAGTGCATGGGCACTTGCTAAGTGATTGGAGGACTACATAGATCCTCACATGATTATTGGAGGAGTGCAAGGGTAGTGCCTGGGTGATAGAACTACTGTATAGCTAACGCATTAATGATTGCATGATTGCAGAAATAATGTCTGGGTGATTAGACAAATACATAGGCAATGCCTGGTGATCGCATGAGTGCTAAAGTAATGTCTGGGGGATTTCAGGAGTACATAGGAAGTGCCTGGGTGATTTTATAAGTGCATCCATTAGAATGCAGTCATTACAACGCACTACCTTTACAATGTAGCTGTTACAACGCGACTGCCTTTACATCGCATGCCTTTACAATGCAGCCATTACAACGCATGTCACTACAACGCATACCATTACAACGCATGCCATTAAAACGCATTATAAGTTAAGTAATGGAGAATTTTTAAGTTTTAGTGTGGGTATGGGTTTTAAGGTACATGGGTATAGTAATGCGTTGTGAATGTTTGCGTTGTAATGTCATACATTCCAACCTATCAGATGTCTCTACCATAATTCTAACCATATTCCTAAAAGCATGCATGCTTGTATCTGTACCTATTGCCAATAGCATAACACATATCAGAATAGATATGCAAGCAGAAACATAACCACACTCACAAGACCATAAAGGCCTTAAAACTTGACAGAGTACACTTAACATTTCAAACACACACCTAGATTTATGCGGCATAGTTCAAGTGAAGTTTTACACAGAGTATTATAAAGTACCATAATCACTAATTCCTCTCCCAACATATCTTAAACATCACTTTTCTACTGCTGCTGCTTCACTATTCTACTACTAATCAGGTATTGAGCATAGCTAACAGCAAAACAACCCTTCAATTATCTTTCTTAAAAGTCTCCCCATATTTCTAAAAGCATGTATGCATATGTCTGTACTTTTTGCTACCAGCATCATATATAAAAGTAATATACAGATAAATGTATACCTGTGTTTTCTACATCTATCATCTTCACATACATAACATGTACCATAATACATATGCAAGTAGAGACAAACCTCAGTCACAACACCATCCACAGCTTAAAACTTCACAGACTACACTTCAAATTTCAAACACACAGTGAAAATGACGTGGTATACTTGAAATGTACCTTTCCACAAACTCATACAAATTACTCTAATAAGTAATATTTCTACAAACATATCTCAAACCTCACTTTTGTGCTGCTGCTTTACCATTCTACAAGTACTTATAATGTTACACCTAGCCAAATACAAAGCAGGAACCCTTCACATGTCTCTGCTATAAGTCTCACCATATTCCTGAAAACATGCATGCATATGTCTGTACCACAACGCTATGCACACCTCAAAACTTCACGGAACAAACTTCCAATTTGAAGCAAACACCAGAAATTATGTGGCATTTTTCAACTGTACCTCTCTAGAGACTTATAAAAGTAGCCTAATCACTAATACCTTATGTCAACATCTTTTAAACCACACTTTTGTGCTACATCTTCACCATTCTACTACTACTCACAGTCTTAAGCCTAACACATAAAAAGCAACAACACATCTTTGTTACACATCATGCACCTTCAAATGTATAATACATATGAAAATACATATACAAATAGAGACATACTTCAGACACAAGTCCATGCACACCTTAAAACTTGACAGACTGCACTTCCAATTTGAAAGTGACACCTAAAATTATGCGGTATACTACAAATGTACATATCCACACAATAAAACAAACTGCCATAATCACTAATCCATCTTCCAATATACACATATTACTATACAGAATCTATTTCAAGCAACATTTAAGTACAATAAAACAAACTACAATACACATCTCTACATTTAATTATATATTTCAAACATCACAGTTCTTGAATAATTTTGAAACTTTAAAAATAAAGCTAATGCATAATACACCTGACAAATTTATAATTCACCTTCCAAATTGATTTTTAGAATATGAAATATCAGAAACTCATAAAAGATTTTCTTATGCACACAATAAATGTAATGCACCTCTCTCAACAAGGTAAAACCAGTAATGGCAAACTGTCCCTCTCTTTCTCCACACAAATAAATGCAAGTAACAAATCACATTGCTTCCTAAATAATTTCAAATTGTAAAACACATTTCTATTGGTTAGACATATTAACCCTTACCAACTGACTTCTAAAAGTGCCCAAACTGGTTCTGGAATTGTTTGGAGTCATGACTTAACTGTGCACCAACGCGATGGAGCCGCGAATCCATACGGGAGTTCAGAAATATATTTAAAATAAAAATACCACTATTTTTTAAGAACTAACCACTTCTAAAGATAGTACTGACTTGGGAAATCTTACTTTAATACCATATCACTTATATAAAAATTACAATTCCATATTTTAAAACCACAGAAAACATTCAACCCTTCCCCCATTCTGCTTAATACCAGTTTCCATAGCAACAGTTCATGTAACATTCAACTGAACTGACAGGTCACAAGTTCACCATATTTTCAAGTTCAGCTCACAAGGTTACAAATGCAAACAGCAGGTGTGGTTGACATTTGAAAAAAATAACCTTATCCTATCTACTGTACCTTTCAAACCTTTTTTACTAACCAATAAGAAACATGCTTTTTAAACAAAATGACATGCACCCTATTTTTGAGTATACAATGTTCATAAACAGCCAATCATTTAACTACTTTTTAAAAACCAGCATCTTGTCCACCATTGTTTCTACCTCTCATTCTACCAACTGACTACCTCAGCTACAGACATCTTTTCATTATTTCCAGACATCCCTTCAAGATGCTTACAGTGTGGATTGTTGGACACAGCTATGTTTTCTGGTGTAAAAGGTATGCTGAACGCAGAGGTATTGACAAAGACCTAGCTTTGCAAAATGTGGATATTAAATGGATTGCACAGAGAGGATTAAAGTGGCACCAATTGATGCCTTTGGTTAAAGCATTTTTGCATCTCCAACCCCCTGACCTCATGATTGTGCACTGTGGTGGCAATGACCTAGACACATTGACTGGGGTAGGTCTGGAAATGCTAATGAAAGACACCTTTGCACAATTGATGTTGATTTTCCCTCAAACTGTCTTTGTATACTCTAATATATGCCAAAGACAGAAATGGAAGTGGTCAACTCAATTCTGTCCACAGTTTGAGAAAGCTAGAAAGAATGTCAATAAAGCTGTTTCTGCATACCTCAGAGATGATAGAATGGGGTCCATCTACAACAACAATCTACGTTTTGATATGGATCACATCTATAGAAGTGATGGAGTGTACTTCACAGAACAAGGGAACAGAGTTTTCCTCAACAACCTTAAGCTCTGCGTCCGCACTTACATGTAGCTTCAACAAAGTCAGAATGAAAACAAGGGCTCTTTTTAGAGCCACCCTATAACCCAACATATAATCTTACTTTTTAAAAAACATACATACACTTTTTTTAAATTTTGCCTGGATTCGCGAATCCAACGTGATTACACGGGGGGCCGCGCTGAGAGCTGCGTTGGAGTCGCGAATCCAAACTCGAAAGAAAAAAAAAATACCCCACTTCCATTATTCAAAAATCGCCCCGGGGACCCCATCCCCCGGGGTTCTACCTCTTTCTTTTTTTAAAAAGGAAGAAGGGTCGCGTGCCCCCCCTTCCCTTGGCCACTACTGGCCCCGGGGACCCTATCCCCTGGGGCCGGCCCTCCAGTTTTTTCCTTTTTTAAAAATAAATAAATTAAAGGGGAATGTGGCCGAGTGGCCCCCCTCCCAGGCCACTTCTGGCCCGGGGACCCCATCCCACGGGACCGGCCCTCAAGTTGGGGACCGTGGGGGGAGCCTCAATGCCCCCACGGTCCCTGCCGGCTATGCTTTTGGGCAAGGGGAGCTGTTAACATGCAGCTCCCCTTGCCCAAAAGCAATACTGCTTTGCTTCGTTGAAGCGAGAGCAGGTTTCCTTCTCTCGCTTCAACGAAGCAAAGCAGAGTTTGATATGACAGGGCGGGAGCCGTGCTCCCACCCTGCCATAGCAAACGGCAATGTCCTGGGGTGGGCACCCCAGGACATTGCAGGAGTCGGCCCTGGGGGGTGGCGGACCCCAGGGCCCCCCTCCCAACTGATTAAAGCCCCGGGGAGGTGGTGGTCCCCTGGGCCGGGGGTCCACAACGGACCCCGCCCTTTATTGGAAATTGCCCTGGGGAGGTGGTGGTCCCCGGGGCTTAGGGGGGCCCACAAAGCTCCCCCACACATAAATACAAATGCCCCAAGGAGGTGGCAGTCCCCGGGGCAGCGTGGGGGGGTTTGAAGCCCCCCCCACACATTTCTTTTTCAAGCCCCGGGAAGGTGGCGGTCCCCGACACTGCGAGGGGCGCGTGCCCCTGCCCATACAATTAACTAAGCCCCAGGGAGGTGGTGGTCCCCAGGGCTGCAGGGGCCCCCATGGGCCCCCGCAATTTAATTAGGCATTGCCCCCGGGACCTGGCCCACCCGGGGGCTCAAAGTAACAAAGCGCGGGACACCGCGCTTCATTTAAAAAAAATAATTCCGACAGGATTCGTGCACCCAGCGCAAATTCTGCTGATTTTCTTTTTTTTTAAAATGCTTTTTTTGGGCCTGGGGGTCCCTGTGGGACCCCCTGAGCAGGCCTAGGTGGTCAGGGTGTTTCTACCCTGCCCCCTTTTCTTGTTTTTTATCTTTGTTTTACCTTTTACTTGTGACTCGGTTACCGAGTCACAAGATGGCTGCTAACACTTCCTGGTTTGGTGTGTTCACAGCCAATCAGGTTGAAGCTCATGCTTGGGAGGATTCGCGGCTCCTCCTCGGTGCTCAGATATCAATATTTTTATTTTTTGAATTTCTCAGGAACTACTGAACGGATTTACACCATTTTAAAAAGGGCGCTTTCTGAACCAAGAGCTACCTTTTTGCCAAGTTTGGAGTAATTCCGTTAAGCAGTTCGGGCTGAAGCCGTGTCTAAAGTTCCTATGGAAATTAACATGGGAAAATGCGTTTTGGGACCCCCCTTTTTTCTCGGCCCCCGCTTGACGAATCACCCCGAAACTTTCAAGACAGGAGCTGACCAGAGCGCCACATTAGTTTTGAAACTTTCACGAAGATTCGTCAAACGGCGCCAAAGATATTGGCAAATCAAAAAACCCTTTTCTATGGAAACTAGGTCCTAACTATAACTACCTACTGGCGGCCGCCAGTAGGTAATATATATATATATATATATATATATATATATATATATATATATATATATATATATATATATATATATATATATATATATATATATATATATATATATATATATATATATATATATTCACTGAAAAAAACCACAGGTTTCAGGGACGTTATAGTTTGTTGGACATTTCACTCGTACAAAACCAGAGAAATTCGGCCGATATAGTTAGTTGAGCTAACTATAACTCGCGCCCCCAATGCACTGCTGATGATGTCACATATTACATCACTCATGACATGGTCAGTGACATCAGTGATTGTGTGTTTCTGTAAAGTTTAAATATGTTTTATATATATATAGAGGCCAAGGTGTATTGAAGAATGAGTGGGTGTATGACTGTCTGAATGGATGATTTAGTAGGTGCGTGACTGACTGTATAAGTGAGTGATTAAACGTGTCTTACTGAATGCATGGGTTAGTGACTAAACTGTGTGAATGTCTGTATCAGTCTGTCTGTTGGTGTGTAAGCGGCTGCATGGGTTGGTGAGTAGCTACATGAGTGTCTATGTGGGTTATTGATTGGTTGTCTGAGTATCTGTATGGGTGCCTAAGTGTCTGTGTGGGTGGGAGGGGGGTGCGTGACTCTGTGCATAGATGTGTGAGTGGGTGATTCACTGGGTGTATGGGTTCAAAAGTGCATCTGTGAAGGGCTGTATGGGTGGGTGAGTGTGTGTATGGTTGTGTTGGTGAGTCAATGGATGTCTGAGTGGTACATGTGTGAGTAACTACACATGTGAAAGGCTGTATATGTGAGTGTTGGAGTATATAAGTGACTATATGTGAGAGTGAGTGGTTGTGAGAGTGGCTGTATGCATGAGTGTGTCCTTGTGTCGATGATTGTATAAGAGAGTAAGTATGTGTTAGTCTCTGTATAAATAAGTGAGGTGGTGTGTGTATAACTGTATAGGTAAGTAAATTGGAGTGTAATTGATTCTTTGCATGACTGACTATGTGTGTGAGTAAGTCTATGAGTGAGTGGCGGTGTGTGAGTGTCTGTATAGTTGTATGACTGCATATGCTTGTGGATGTATTGATGAGTGACTGCATGTATGAGTGACTGTATGGGTGAGTGAGTAGATGTATGTGTAGATCTAGGAATTACTGAGTGGGTATGTACTAACTGGTATTGGTGTGTCTATGGTTTCGAGATTAGCATTCTGTATTTTAGAGTGGGTGTATCAATGTTTTATTAGGGTGTGAGGAGGTGCATCAGATGATCATGTGGATGATGTCATCAGTTATGTCATCAGTGATGGCATTTGAGATGTCATCCATGATGTCATCAGGGATGTCACTGACCATGTCATGAATGATGTAATATGTGACATCATCAGCAGTGCATTGCGGGGGCGCGAGTTATAGTTAGCTCAACTAACTATAACGGCCGAAAGGTTTTTTAAATGCTAATTTCTAACTATAACGTCCCTGAAACCTATGTTTTTTTCAGTGAATTTCAAAGGTTTTTTAAATGCTAATTTCTAACTATAACGCCCCCGAAACCTATGGTTTCTTCAGTGAATTTCTAAGGTTTTTTAAATGAAAATTTCTAACTATGCCTACAGAGGTAGGACATGTGCAGAAAGAGTAAGAAAGACTCAGAAAGAAGCAAGAGAAATGCAGAAAGAGGCAACAAAAGTCCAGAAAGAGGAAGAAAGGTGCAGAAAGAAGCAAGAGATATGCAGAAAGAACCAACAGAGATGCAGACAGAGGCCTTGTTGCAAAGTCATCCTGTGCCCTGGGCACCCCCAACTTTTTCTGATGTGTACTGGTGGTAACTGACTCTGACTGACCCTGGGCTCTGCCTAACCAGGCCCAGAGCCAGTGCTATGCGGAAAGACACTTAGAATACAGTGAAAACCCCTACATACACTAGGGTACACTATGGGTTGGGGTACCCCTGTGATTGGCATGACCTCCCCTGTAAGGCCCTAGTAAATATTAGGGCAGGGGGATTAAAACTACCTCGAAGACCTATTACATTACAAATGCTTCTTTAACTGGTAGTCACATTTGCAGAGTGGTGGAGAAAGGGGGCTGGGCCTCCAACCAGTGCCCAGAAATTCCGCTGCATAGGACTTACAGGAGGTACCAGGAGGGCTACTTGGCCGCCAAAGTCCCTCAGGAGTAAAGTGGACTTCATCCCCCAACCAGTACTGTGTCAGGAGTCGCATTTGCAGAGTGGTGGAGAAAGGTGAGCATGCCCACTGAAGACCTCTCAGCAATCCCACTGCGTGGGTCTTACTGGAGGTAACAGGAGGGGTAGTTGGCCCCCAAGGTGAACCTTGGGGGCCAACTACCCCTCCTATTACCTCCAGTAGCTCCCACACAGCAGGATTACTAAGTTCTCATAGCAGGCCATGCCCCCTTTCCCCACCACTGTGCAAACGCACTTCCTGGCACGCTCTTGGATAAGGATTTAAGTCCCCTTTGCTGCTGGGGGTCCTTAGGGGCCAACTAGCCAACCTGATACCACCAGTATGCCCCAGATAGTGGGATTGCTGAAAGGTGGACACAGGCCACGCCCCCTTTCTCCACCACTCTGCAAACACACCTCCTGGTACGTTCTGGGTTGGGGGATTAATCCCCCTTGTATCCTGAGGGTCCCTAGGGGCCAACTAGCCCACCAGGTACCTCCAGTAAGCCCCGTACAGCTGGATTGCTGAGAGTGGTCCGAGGCCACGCCCCCCTTTTTACACCACTCTGCAAACACGCCTCCTGCTGCACTGCTGGTGGGGCAATGAGGTCCTCTTGTGTCTTTTTAATTTTTTTATTTTATGGGAGGGGGGCCGCGTGGCCACCCTTCCCTAGGCCACTTCTGGCCCCGGGGCCCCATCCCCCGGGGCCTGGCCAGCCTTTACTTTTTTTTAAAAAAAAAATTGGAGGGGGGCCGCGTGGCCCCCCTCCTGCAGCCAATTATGGCCCCGGGGCCTGACCAGCCTTGTTGTTTATTTTAGAGGGGGGCCATGTGGCCCCCCTCCAGAGGCCAATTATGGCCCCGGGGACCCCATCCCCCAGGGCCGGCCATCCGTATTTAAAAAAAAAAAAATTTAAATAAAAGGGAAGGGGGCCGCGTGGCCCCCCTTCCCTGGGCTACTTCTGGCCCCGTGGACCCTATCCCCCGGGGCCGTCCCTCAGCGTTGGGGACCATGGGGGGAGCCCCAATGCCCCCACAACCCCTGCCGGCTCCCCGACTCCTGCGGGAGCTGGCATTGCTTTTGGGCAAGGGGAGCTGCTGACATGCAGCTCCCCTTGCCCAAAAGCAATTCTGCTTTGCTTCTTGGAAAAAAGCAAAGCAGTGTTTGCTATGGCAGGGCCGCCATAGCAAATGGCAATGTCCCGGGGGTGGACACCCTGGGACATTGCAGGAGCCGGCCCTGGGGGGTGGCGGTACCCAGGGCCATCGACGGCTCTGGCTCTGACGGACAAATTATGTTATGTTAATTATGTTAATATGGGGGTCCATTACGGACCCCCGGCGACCACCACCTCCCCGGGCCTATGTTAAATGTTGGGAGGGGAGCCCACGCTTCATTTTTTAAATTTTTTCGTCCGGATTCGCAAACCCAGCGTGAATTCGGCCAATATCTTTTTAAAAAAATGCTTTTTTTGGCCCTGGGGGTCCTTGTGGGATTTCTTTTTAAAACAATGCTTTTTTGGCCCTGGGAGTCCTTGTGGGACCACACCCCCTTTTTACACCACTCTGCAAACGCGCTGTGTGGTGCTTATTGCAGATACCTGGTGGGCTAGTTGGCCCCCAGGGACCCTCAGTATTCAAGGGGACTAAATTCCCCAACTTAGAACGTGCCAGGGGGTGCGTTTGCAGAGTGCTGCAGGGAGGGGGCGGGGCCTCCGGCGAGTTGCCGGTTTCTTTTTTATTCTTTTATTTTTCTTATTTTATGGGAGGGGGGCTGCATGGTCCCCCTTCCCTGGGCAACTTTTGGCCCCAGGGACCCCATCCCCTGGGGCCTGTCAGCCTTGTCTTTTTAAAAAAAAATATATTTTTGGGAGGGGTGGCCATGTTGCCTTCCTCCAGAGTGGCCCCGGGGACCCCATCCCCCGGGCCTGGGAGCCTTTTTATTTATATTTTTTATTTTTTTGGAGGGTGGCCATGTGGCCCCCCTCCTCAGGCCAATTATGGCCCCGGGGACCGTATCCCCGGGGCCGGCCTTTCCGTGTTTAAAAAAAAAAAAAAATGTAAATTATTGGGGAGGGGGGCCACGTGGCCCCCCTCCCAGGCCACTTCTGGCCCCGGGGACCCCATCCCCTGGGGCCTGGCCTCTCCATTGGGGACCGTGGGGAGCCCCAATGCCCCCATGGTCCCGCCGGCTCCCCGCCTCCTGCGGGAGCGGCATTGCTTTGAGCAAGGGGAGCTGCTAACATGCAGCTCCCCTTGCCCAAAAGCAATCCTGCTTTGCTTCATTGAAGCGAGAGCAGGTTTTCCTGCTCTCGCTTCAATGAAGCAAAGCAGAGTTTGCTATGACAGGGCGGGAGCTGTGCTCCCGCCCTGCCGTAGCAAACAGCAATGTGGGCACCCCGGGACATTGCAGGAGCCGGCCCTGGGGGGTGGCGGTCCCCAGGGCCATCAAAGGCTCCTGGAGGGGGACCGCACAGCCCCCCTCCCTTTGTTTTGAAAGCCCCGGGGAGGTGGTGGTCCCCAGGGCTGGGGGTCCGTAACGGACCCCCAAATTTGAATAAAGAGTGCCCCAGGGAGGTGGTGGTCCCTGGGGCATGTGGAGGGCTCTTGCCCCCCCAAACATCTCTATTTTTTTTAAAACAGAGCCCCGGGGAGGTGGCGGTCCCCGGGGCTGGGTGGGCCGCGTGCCCCCCGCATCCAATTAAAAAAGCCCCGGGGAGGTGGCGGTCCCCAGGGCTACGGGGGCCCCCGCTATTTGTTTTTGACATTGCCGCCGGGACTTGGCCCACCCGGGGTCCTCATTAAAATGATGGTTTTTTTTACTACCACAGCAGGATTTGCAACCCCAACGCAAGTTCTGCCGTTTAAAAAAAAGAAAAATGCTTTTTTTGGCCCTGGGGGTCCTGGTGGGACCCCCTGATTAGGCCTAGGGGGTCAGGGTGTTTTTACCCTACCCCCTTTTCATGTTTTTTATCTTTGTTTCACGTGCCCGGGAGGGTTCGCGAACCCTCCTTGGTGCTCAGATATCGATATTTTTCTTTTTCTAATTTCTCAGGAACTACTGAACGGATTTACACCATTTAACAAAAAGGTCTCTGTCTGAACCAAGACCTACCTGTTTGCCAAATTTGGTGTAATTCCGTTCAGCAGTTCGGGCTGTAGCTTTGTCTAAAGTTTTCTATGGAAATTAACATGGGGAAAACATGTTTTGGGACCCCCCTTTTTTCTCGGCCCCCGCTTGACGAATCACCCTGAAACTTTCAAGACAGAAGCTGATCGGAGCGGGCCACTAGTTTTAAAAATTTCGCGAAGATTCGTCAAACGACGCCAAAGTTATTGGGAAAACAAAAAATGTTTTTGAATAGAAACGAGGTCCTAACTATAACTACCTACTGGCGACCGCCAGTAGGTAATATATATATATATATATATATATATATATATATATATATATATATATATATATATATATATATATATATATATATATATATATATATTAAGGGCCACTATTCATGCCGCACTGAATATGCAGTGTATGTTCTTACGTGTACTTGCGGCCTGAATTATATTGGTAGTACCAAGCTGCAGGTACACGTACGTATACTGCAACATTTAAGGGCAATTGTAAATAATGACAGTACTTACCCGGTTGCACGTCATTTCAAGAAGGAGCATGATAACAATCTTGAATGCCTATCATACTATGTGATAAATGCAATTCCTATATTGCGACGAGGGGGCAACAGAGAACGCATGCTGAGGCAATTAGAAACCCGCATGATAATTGAATTTGACAGTAAGGCCCCTAGAGGGCTCAATACCACGGAGGACCTGCATAACTTCCTGTAATTAGATAATTAGTTGCATTTTTATAATCAGTATATAATTATGCATCAGCAGCACAGTTGGAATAAGTCTACTCCGAAACTATGATAAGATAAGATGTTTAATTATCAGCCGTCTTAGAATTATTTTATATTAAATTTAATTTTCTAAATTTTTCTATAATATATAAAATATTACACAAAAATTCCCCATAAAAATGATCGTATAGATGTGTATTAATTAGAGGCAATTTTGCACTTTTATGGTACTGTATAGCACATTGCACTTTTTTAGCATCTTTTGCACATAACAAATTATTATGGCACTATGCACTTTAGGGGGTTGTAAGGAGAAAAGACATCTTATACGTTTACAGTAGATCATAGACTTAAGGCAGTTAAGGGGAACTTGGATACATGTTCAAGAAGCCATCAGTGTTACAACACTATCGATAAAGTGACCAAAATATTGACTAGCATCGTTAAGCATTTAATCTTGCATTTATGCAGATATAACAAATGAGTACTGGGATATATTTGAATGCATTTTCAGAGAGACCTTTTTTATTGATTTTAGATTACTATTTTATATGATTTATTTATATAGTTAGATTTATATATTTATATATATTATAGAGTCACTGAACTTGCTGTGGCAGTATATGTTTACAATGAGGCTATAATGCACTTTACGGTTTTTATTTTCATTTTGTGAACAGTCATGATCCAAAGTTTGAAAAATTATGAAATTTGTGAAATATACAATTTATTTGTGTCGGATGACATTATAATCATGAAAAATAGGATGAATTACTGTTTTCTAAGAAACAATGTATATAGGAATGGCAATAGTCATTTTTCTATGTTTGGGGACACGTGACAGAGTTGGGAGAAAAAAATATAAAAATGTCTCACCGCAAAGCAGTCTTTATGTGATCAAGGCCGGTTTCCCCGGCCGAAACGCGTCATGACATTACTGAGAGAGACAAATAAAAACCATTCGCATAAGCAACAAGGAGTTTGTGCAATCTTTAACGCCGTATATATTCCAACCAAAAAGCAATCCTTAACCTCCATACGCCTGCCAGGTTTCCAGAGATGTATACTCCTGGAAAGAATATAGCCGTCGATGAGTCCTTGATCCTGTACAAAGAGCGGCTGCTGTTCAGGCAGTACATTGGAAGCAAAAGAGCTCGCTATGGCAACAAGCTGTACATGTTATGTGAGAGCTCTACTGGCTATGTGTACAGCCCGAGAATGTATACAGGGAAGGACTCCAATCTAAACCCTGTACGTTGCCCTTCCACGCTAGGGGTCACAGAAATAATTGTATGGGAGCTTGTACAGCCACTCCTTTACAAAGCTTATAACCTTTATGTGGACAATTTCTATACGGGAGTAGAGCTGTTCAGTGAGCTCTACAAAGCTGGCACTATGGCCTGCAGTAGAGTTGTCGCCACAAAGGATTCCTGCAGGAGCTTGATTGCAAGAAGCTCCTGAAATCCCAGAGCACTTGGTTGCGTTTCAATGAACTGTTTGCATTCAAGTTCTTGGATAGGTGTGATGTGGACATGCTCACTACAATTCTTGAAGAGCACTTCCCCGTCACGGTTTGGGGTTAGATGGCCGAAGTCCACAAGCCCACCTGTATACTTGATTAAAACAAGTACATGGGCGGAGTGGACAAGAACGACCAGGTTCCTCAGCCATACAATGTAAGTCATAAAACTCGTACTTGGTACAAGAAACTGTTTACCCACCTGATTCAGATGGCAACATACAATGCGTATGCTGTTTATTATTGTCAGACAACCACACTAAAGACTCATGTTTTTCTTTGACTTTCAATTGTCTGTGATTGATAGTTGCACTGCTGCAGAAGTAGCAGCCTCCACTTCATATGTTCGGGAGGACGTGGCAAGGCTGCAGGAATGACACTTTGCTAATCGCATTCCTAAAATACCAAAAAAGGAGCGATCATGTTGTGGTTGAAAAGTGTGCCTAAAGCAGAGAAAGAGGGAGGAGAGTCATGTTTACTGTCCCCAGCGCCCATCTCAGCCAGCCCTGTGTTTTCCTACTTGCTTCATGTTGTATCATACTAAAGCAAAGTACTGGAAAATTGACTCAGGTGGAGCTGCTGTTAGGTAAACCTTTCAATGGCTGTGCATGGATACCTACCGTCTATAGGCCACTACTTCGCTAGGCAAGCAGTCACAGAATTTTAATTCCTCGACTTCAGGAAATCATTGACTTCCTTATGGCCTGCTCGACACCTTTATCTCCCTCAACACGTAGTAGGTGTTGTGTTAGTTGATTAACAAGTGCATTATACTCCCCACACTGCACATACTGGTGGACAGAACATATGCCACATTGTCACGGAGTACCCTGTGTGGCAAAATGTTAAAGGCTTGACTGGATTTTGAAGCGCTTGTTAGGGGACTTATGTATATTACACAACGACCACCATGATTGCCCCCGAGAACCAGAGTAAGTGTAATAAGTCAAACAAATGTCCCATGGGACTTATTCACCAACATTTCTACTTGCTTTGAAAGTGTGCAAACTGAATTAGTAACTTGTATCATAACCAATATTATTGAAAAGGGGTACAGGAAACAATATCTTGTATGATGACTGTTTTCACAACATTAGTATAAGATGTGAAACCAATCATCATTCAAGATATTGTGTCCTGTATCCTTTTTCAATAACATTGGGTATTTTAGAAGTTAGTAAATGAGTTTTCACACTGTCAAAGCAAAAGTAAAAGTGTTGGTGAATGAGTCCCACAGGACATTTGTTTGGCTTATTACTTTAGAGAATGTAGGCCATATTCCCCAGCATGTTTGCCTCAGTTTCAACTGCAGATATACTCACTCGGTTCGAGGAACAGGCCTCAGACACCCCCAACCTGCATCCACAAACTGGAAGGAGTTGGATTTAGCGCAGTAAGTGCATTGATGGCGCATGAAAGACAGGCTTTCTCGACCTTCAAGTAGCTAGGGACAGATGGTATTAGAATAGGTTAACTTGGTAATTATACAGGATTGGTCAGGACTCTGATGAGGACAGAGACACAAATGGGTAAGAAAAGCTTACGGTAGGTGTGCTTTCCCAGTGATATTGCATAGGTAGAAGGCAGATAGTAAAGGTAGTACAGAGACACACGTCATGACTTCATCTTTACCTATGGATCCAAACCCATTGGTGCCGCAATCGCATTGAATTACTATGGCACCTATAGGTCAATGCTTGACCTGCTTGCCATGTTCATCCCCCGTCAGAACTTAGTAGATGTTCAGTTTGCTGTATGATAAGTGCATTACAGTCACAGCACTGCAATAGGCTGACTCTGCTTTGGGCTCCCACACAAGTGAGGTATCTTTTTTATTGGGAGACCGAGAGGAATGCTGGGTGGTAGGAAATGTGTGCCGGCATGGTAATCCCACACAGAAATGTGAGGAAATTCTGATTTTTTAGCAAAACATTTTGTACGTTTACAATAAAGGCCATGCTGTCTTAAAGTTGTTAGGATAATTTTCATGTGGTTGATGTGCTCATTTTGTGACTGTGAATAAATAAGAATGTTGTCGATGTATTCAATAACATATTTATCTAGAAATTATTTTAATAATATTTAATTACTATTCAGATTTATTACTCTGGTATCATAGCTGATACCTGAGTATTATTACGCTTCCCAACTCATTATCCCTTATCCCTAACTCCCCACTCCTACAACCTTCTCTACATGGTTTATAAATAATTTAGTAAAATTATTTTAACAATGTTACATTTCTTAAAAATAATTTAGATATTTAATACTCAGGTATCAAAGTTGATACCTAAATATTAATATACTTACCTGCCCATTACCCCTACAGCCCTTACATTCCGTTCCTAAAACTTTATATATGTATTTTTAAACTAATGTGCATAAAATATTTTAATAATTTTAATTAATTAAAAATTATAATGCATATTTAATACTATAATATTTAATAACAAACATGCATGTATTTTAACTTATATTATTATAAAAATTGGAAAGGATCATAATATGCAGTGTTTTTGAAAATCCACTAATAAATGTCTGAAAATGTAATAAAAAATTATTAATTTTCTATCTTTATCATATACCTTGATATGTATACACACACACATTGTGTATGTTACTCATACTTTGATAGATGGCAGTGTTTCAAAGTGTGTCTCATAAATACTCCTCTTCACTCTGGTGAGTGTGGTCACTTCAGAAGGCAGGTTTGTTAAAGGTTACCCATAATTTTCAATAAAATAAATGTTGTAAACTATGGGGCCGATTCCGATCTCGGTCGGAGGCGGACCCAATACCATTCGGTCGGGAAAAAGCCATGCGAAAGCCTGTTTCCGACCGAACCGTCACGCGGGTCCGGCCGAGCGAGTACGATGCGGGTCGCCGACCGACTCGTCCGGGCGTCCCGACAACTCCGACCGACTCGCTCGGACTCGAACCGCTCCGACCGACTCGGTCGGACCCGAGTCCGCACCGCGCAATGGAGACGTTTCCCGGCCGGGTAAGTACGATGCGCGCCGCGAGCAGTCCGACCGAGCCGCGCACTCCGGCTCGTAAGAGCTGTCGGAGCCGTACTTTGGGGTCCGTGTCGGACCCCCTGTCACGCGTACCCGTGCGAGGCGCACACAGGGGGACCCAAGGGTCCCCCTACCTGTGCGTGTACGCCGCGAGCGCTCGCGGCGTACTCGCTGTAGAGGCGCCCTTGTCCGCCTCGCACCCATTGAGGCAATGGGAGCCCGCGTACGCGTTGTACGACCGGCTCCCATTGAGTTCAATGGGAGTCCGACCGACTCGTGTCCGATAACATACGGCCGCATCGTACTCGTTCGGTCGGACTGCACGGGTCCGATTCGGTCGGAAATCTCTCCGGGTCCGGCTCGGTCGGAGAAATTTCCGGCCCGAATCGGAATCGACCCCTATGTTTTCAAGCAAAATGTGACTAAATGTATATTTATTTTGCTGGTGAATTTTATTGTATTTTTGACCTTTCTTGTAGAGAATGTCCGCCATATGGGTTCCAGAGTAGCGTGCTACTCGCCGAAAAAAGCGCTTCAACACCCCATCAGAGGTAACAAGCGTTATATAAATGCAAACCTTTTTCCCTCTTCTATCCCTCCGCTATCCTTCTGAATCCAAATAACTGACTAACCTATCCACCACTCAAATTACTTTCATATTTCACTATACTAATTCAACACTAATCCTTTATGGGTTCCGGAGTAGCGTGCTACTCGCCGGGCAAGCACTTCGACGCCTCGTCAGGGGTAGTAAGCGCTATATAAATGCCAATACAATACAATCATGGTTGGGATCATTAGTTGTGTAGAAATGAAAGTGGTTGAACTTTTTATATCTGCGTTCTGATTTACTATTGTTGAAAACATTTACGTTGTGTTGTAATGTGTTGCGTTGTGATATATTTTTGTTGAAAACAAGAGTGTAGTGTTGCGATCTCTTGCTTTGTATTGCGTTATGATATAATGATTTTCAAATATTTGCGTAGTGTTGCGATGTGTTACATAGTGTTATGATGTTGAAAATATTAGCGTAGGTTTGTGATACATTGCGTTGAGCTGCAATGTCTGTCATTGAAATGTTTTCTACTGTGTACAGAAGCAGTTCGCTCCAGTACTTTTTAGGTATTCATTCTGTCAAAAACTTTATCTGATACACTAAAATTAATTTGACTATGTAAATATTTATTTCAATGTATTTATTTACATTTATTAGTATTCTTTTCCTTCAAAAAAATATTGCGGAGTAAAGGCCTGTCTAGTAAATGTGTGCGAGGTAAAGGTATATGTGTTGTAAAGACTGTGTGGTAAAGGCATGCATGGTTAAGGCATGCATTTTTGCGTCATACAACCTGAGGAGAAATATATTTATTACTCCTCATTTTTTCCTCTTTCCATGTGTGCTGCATTTTGTAGCACATATAGAAACAGGAATATGACTCTATGGATACTCTTTGTACAGGAGGTATCTATTTCTGCACAAAAACAATCCTGCTCATAACTCAGGCACCCTTGCACCATGGTACAAGGTGCCTGCATTGGCGCTAGGAAGCCCACAGTACATCAGCGCTATGGTGGAGCAGAAGTGCACCATATCTTAGTAGATATAGCATATTTCTGCTCTCTTCATTTCAAGAAACACAGCGTAGCACGTTCCCTTGCTGCATTGCCTTAAATGTTAGTAAATGTGGCCCATCATTTGTGCATTATTCCGCATAATTTATCTTTGCTTGTCACATAGTTTAATCTACAATTTGGTCCTCCATTGTTGCATAATTCCAGCCGCCCTGGAACGAGATACCAATGTAACAGGGGAGAGGAATGTGGAACATCATGCTTTGATCTTCAGGTGTAATTTAAATTGGTGTGTTTTTCAACCTTTCCTGGGAAACTAGCAAAATTTAACAATCTTAGTCATTAGTCAACACTCCTGACTTAGGTTTCAAACTCCTGATCTTTCAGGCTAATCACTGATCTCTAACCAGGGAGGGATCTACACAACACCATTTCTGCCTTACGCCCATTCATGCAAACCTTCTGGGACATCTTGTGTTCTACCTTGTATTTCAAGGTGCCTGACTCCTAGTCCCACAGTGGTCCTAGAGGAGGATTTATTTTACATTTATGATTTATATTTCACATTCTTCTTTTAACATGTTTCATTTGGTTTGCAGTACATTTAATTGAGACTTGGCAAACCGATCCTTCACCAGCCATTGCAATGGCCAACCCCACAGGCAGTTCTATTATGCACCAAGCTCGAATGCGACTCACAGGTTAAGGCCTAGCTATAATCTCTTAAATGCACCGTAATCAATTATGTTAAAATTCTGGATACTGAGTCATTTGTCCTTACCATACAAAATGAGCCTCAGTAGCACTTTTTCCAGAACTTTACTATCTCATCCACCCAAATATCCTAAGAACCTTATTTAATCTATATCAGACATCATGGTCCCTTTTTGCTCAAATATGAAAACTTTGCAGTTTTATGTGACTTTAACCCACTTTTAGATGACACTCAGTAAGCAGAGATCAACTTTCTTACAGAGGCTATGGACTCACTTAGTCTTACCCAGCTTGTTAATAAATTCATACATACAGCTATTCATGTGCTTGATGTTATCTTCTCTAACCAACCCTGGGCACAGTACTACCGCTCATCTGGTCAGAATATTCAGTGGTCCCCTGCCAAGTAGAATCTGGGCAAATATGTTCTCTAGACCTGCAGAGGCCAAATTTGCCCTGTCCTTATCCAAATGTAATGAAAAAAACCTCTCAGAGGCACACAACTCACTCCTGCAAGTCTTAAGTCAGAAGATATTCAAAGATGTAACTATATTTAACTTGAGAATTGATACACAATTCCCCTAAAAAGTATATTTGACCCTCCCTCTACTCCCTGGTACAACAGTACATTAAAAACAGCAAACGGCCACTGCAAAAAGCTCAAAAGAACTTGGCGCCGAAATAACAATAACGTGCTAAAGCCATCTCTAAAACAGCAATTAAAATAAAAAAATATTTAGAAAACACATGCTCCTTTCTTTCTTGATCACATTTCTAATTCTAACTATTGTCCAATGGAAGTTTTCTCAATAGTTAACTCCTTCTTGAAACCTGCCACCTGTGCCCAATTGATTATCCACTCCTGGGAACTTTGCGACAATCTAGCTGCTTTTTTCCCAAGAAAAAATAACCACCATCTATATCAATTTTGATGCACAACTAGACCTCGATATTCTTCTTTCCTGGGATTAAGCATCAAAGCTGCAGATAGAACTCTCTTTTTATCTGTTTTTTCCCCAACAACCATAGGAGATATTTTCACATTAGCACATAACATAAAATCAGGATCACAATCGGACCCCTGTCCATCCCATATTTTTATATTAAGACTTGACAACCCCGGCCCAATCCTCTGCCTGCTGAATAATAACTCTCTTAAAACAACGACTGTCATGCAACACTGGAAAGCGGTCTATGTCATTCTTCTTTTAAACAAAAACATAAGTTGAATCCCAGTTATTGTCCAACTTCAGATCCATCTCTCTCTTGCCATAGTCAGTTAAAATTCTGGAAAAAGCTGTCCACTTCCAAATCTCATCCTATCTTGAATCTAATTAACTGTTAGACAATTTTCAATCCGGCTTTCGTACACATCACAGCATGGAATCAGTACTGCTCTCGATCACAGAACGTTAGAGCAGTACTAGATCAGGTTGGTTTGAACATTCTTGTACTGCTAGATCTATCTGCAGCTTTTGACGGGGTCACCCACCCCATATTACTCGAATTACAGTTTTCCTTAGGCATTGGAGGCCTAGCATTAAAATACAAATGCTTCTTTCTTAGTGGACCTACACAAAAGGTCGCACTACCCCCACACAGATCCAAATTTAAATTTGGGATCCTGGGGGCTCCTCATTAAGCCCTACTTTATCCAATTTATACATGGCACCACTTGCTAAATTAGTTCAGGCTTTTGGGCTCACGATCATTTCGTATGCGGATGATGCCAGCTCATTGTATCTATCCCAGACAGCCTTGTCAAAACAGAACAAAATTTCAGGCCCTGTCTCTTAGCAGTGGTTCCATGGGTGTGATGTAGTGGTTTAAAGCTCAGATCAAACCGAAGTGATTGTATTCGGGCAACCAAATCGTATTTGGTCCAGAGCATGGTGGCCCACTGAATTAGACAACTCACCGGCACCGGACAATTCAGCCAGAAACCTGACCAATAAGATTAACCATAAATTTTCCTTTTTTCTGCATATTATCATTCCTGAAGGCACTTGCTTTTCTATACTTAAATCTCAAGGGAAAACATTTGAACCTATTCCCAGCAGTGCCAGGAAAACATTGATACATGCCTTAATTACCTCCAAATTCGATTTTGGTAACTCTCTCCTCCTTGGCCAACTGAAATTTTTGCTCCAGTGTCTGCCTACAGTTCAGAATGCCACTGGCCAGTTTATACGTAATATTCCCAGACCCCTATCTATTTTACCTCAACTCAAAAGTCTACACTGGTTGCCAAGCCCCAAAAGGATCATAATCAAATCACTACCTCTGACTTTTATAGCAATATCTAAAAAAGGCCCCAGGTACCTACAAGCTCTATTTCAAACCTATGAGCCAGTGTGTATCCTACTCTCATCTGACTCAATCTTCTCAAAATCTCTTACATTCGTAGAGCTTGGATGGGAGTCTGCTCGTTCAGCTAAGAGGTGGAATGAACTCTGTGAGAAATTGGGTTGTTGGTTGACTGAGGTGTGAGCCCTGGTCAAGCAGCAACCACAATCTTTTCAGGGTGAGGCACAAGCCAACCCTAAATTAATCTGTGCTCAACCCTCTAGTAGCTTGGCACAGAGCAGTTAGACTTAACTTAGAGGCAATGTGTAATGTATTTGTGCAAAACTTCAAACAGTTAATGAAGTGAAAACACCACACAAAAAGGATCCCACACCAAATTAGAACAATAGACCTTTCTTTTTTTTTTTAAATGAAAACAAGACTAAAACAACAAAAGTCCAATCAGTAGAACTAGAGAAATACAATTTTAAAGATTTTAGTGAAAACAGCTCCAAACTGCACTAAGTGCCAACTGTGGATATCTGGTCATGCTGGACCGGGACAAAGTCACAAGCTCCAGCTGACTGCAATGGAGCATGGGCTGGCTACAGGGACCCAATTAGGCCCACTGAGCAGAGTACCTTAAATCCTGGTTTGCAGAGTGTTGCGAGGATGCTCGTCGGAGATGCGTTGCGCATGCGAAGTGATGAGTCGCATCCAAGATGCAGTGAGGCTGCAATGCAAGGGCCTGCATCGTTGTTGAGAATCCTGTCGACAGGGCTTGTGATGCGAAGTCTGGCATTGAGGATGCGGCACGCAATTGGGGCGATGTGTCGGTTCTGAGGAACTGCGAGGCTGCGATGCAGAGTATGTTGTCGTCGAGGCTGCCGTCAATGAGGAATGCGAAGGCCTGTGCCAAAGTACAATCCATGAAGCAGCTGAGATGCAGTGGTTCTGCTTGGGTTTGCGCCATGCAGCAGAGGAGATGTATCGGTTCCGCTGGATTCACAGAGTCTGGCAGAGCCCCTAAAGCCCATTTCCAAGGATCCAGGAATGGGGTGGCACCATTTGGTAGGGTAGGCTCACAGATGGCAGAGTCCAGGTGCACATGCAAGGTTGTTGTAAGCCTGTTATGTCCCTGAGGCTTCAGATCAGGAGGCAAGCCAACTAGCCCTTGGAGTCACTCTGGGTTCTGGGTTCCAGAGATTCAGGTCCAGTCCTTCTCTCCCAGGCAAGAGGGCAGTAGGCCAGCACAGAAGGGCAGCAGTCCTTCAGAGCAGCAGTCTAGCAGAGTGGCAGTCCTTTCAGCAGCGTAAAAGTCCTTCTTCCAGGCAGAGTATCCACAGGTCCAGAAATGTACTGAAGTGGTGGTGTCTGAGGTCCAGTACTTATACCCTGTTGTGCATTTGAAGTAAGGAGAAGCTTCTAGAGGTATACCTTTGAAGTGCACGGGTTCCCTGCCTTCTTGGCCCTGACTCCAGACTAATTACAGGGGGTAAATATCCCTTTGTTAGGAAGGCAGGACACAGCCTATTCAAATATAAGTGGGGCTGGGTCCAGCTCCTCCCTCCCAACCTGCCAGTGATAGCCCGTCCCGTCACGCCTAAGCTTCCCATTGTGTGTGGATGTCTAGGACGAATACACAAATCCCAACTGTCAACTGCACCCAGTCATGTGGCCCAGAGACAGGATGCAGGAACCAAATGGCTAAGGCAAACAAAATGCCAACTTTCGAACAGTGCCGCCATTTTAAATATTGGAATTTAAAATCCAACTCTACCATAAGTTAGGATTTTTCAGTACAATTCCATAGACACCAAACATTAACTGGTTATTTGTTCCCATTTGGAAATTACACGTATAAAATGTAATAAGGGGGAGAGGAGTTGGCCTAACAGCTAGGGTGGTCGACCTCAATACTGGGGAACCGGGTTCGAGTCTCGGCAAGGACGCACAACATCCTGTGATTCTGGGCAAATCACTTAATCTCCCCGTACCTAACAAAAATGAATGTGTCCTCATGTAAAGCAACTGGTGCTCGTGTAAAACGCTCTGATACCCGATACCATTGGGTCAAGTTCGCGCTATATAAAACTCTGTAAAAAAAATAAAAAATAAAAATAAGGTAACTATAATGTTATCCTATGGGAGAGGTAGGCCTTGCAGTAGTGAGAAACAGATGTAGGAGTTTTCACTACCAGGATATTTATAACTTAAAAGTATATGTCCTACTTTTTGAATACATTGCATCATGCCCTCTGGATTGTCTAAGGCCTACCCTGGGGTGCCTTATATGTATTAAAAAGGAAGGTTTGGGCCTGGAAACAGCTTTACTTTGACAGGTTGAAATGGCAGTTTAAAACTGCAAACACATAGGCTGCAATGGCAGGCCTGAGACATGTTTAAAGTGCTACTTAAGTGATTGGCACAATCAGTGCTGCAGGCCCAGTTGTAGCATTTAATTTACAGGCCCTGGGCACAGGTAGTGCCACTTTACTAGGGACGTACAAGTAAATTAAATATGGTAAAAGCCAATAACATGCTTTAAGGAGACAGCACAAGTGCTTTAGAACTGGTTAGCAGTGGTAAAGTGTGCAGAGTCCTAAGTCCAACAAAAACGAAGTCAGCAAAAACAGGAGATCTGAAGGCAAAATGTTAGGGGGAAAACCACGCCAAAGATGGCAGGTCTAGGATGTGCCCCCCCAGCTGAAAGTGGGGAGAACTGCCCAACCCCATGGGAATTCTCTTCACTAAGGCGGAAAAACCTGGATAGACCATCAGCATTGGCGTGGTCGGTTCCAGGACGGTGTTCGACCATAAAGTCCATTCCCTGTAGGGAGATGGACCACCTGAACAGTTTGGGATTCTCACCCCTCATCAGCATTAGCCATCTGAGGGATCTGTGGTCTGTCTGAACCTGGAAGTGAGCACCAAACAATTATGGTCTCGGCTTCTTCAGTGCTCAGACCACTGCAAAGGCTTCCCTCTCTATTACACTCCATCTCTGTTCCGGGGGATGTAACTTCCTACTAATGAAGGCTGCAGGTTGATCCAAGCCCTCATCATTCAGCTGTGAAAGCACAGCCCCTATGCGATTCTCTGAGGCATCCGTCTGGGCAATGAACTCGTAGGAGAAATCAGGGGCCTTCAGCACAGGTGCACAGGTGCACATGGCCTCCTTCAGAGTTTCAAAAGTGTTCTGGCATGCCTCTGTCCAGATCACCTGATGTGGCTGCTTCTTAGAAGTTAGCTCAGTCAAGGTTGCAACAATGGTGCCATACCGCTTGATGAATCTACTGTAATAACCAGTGAGCCTAAGAAGGCTCACACCTCTGTCTGGGTCTTGGGGGGTTCCCAAGTCAGGACGGTTTGGATTTTGGCCTGGAAGGGCTGCAACTTGCCTCCTCCCACTTGGTGACCCAAGTAGACCACTGAACCCTGCCCTGTGTGGCAATTACTGGCCGTGATAGTCAGTCCTCCCCTCTGCAGAGCCGGAAGCACTTCCCTGAGGTAGCACAGGCGGTCCTCCAAGCTAGAACTGAAGACTGCAATGTCATCCAGATAGATGGCACTGAAGTTCGCCAACCCACTAAGACCTGGTTGACCAGCCTCTGGAAGGTGGCGGGGGCATTCTTCAACCCAAAGGACATCACCCAGAACTGGATGTGCCCCTCTGGGGGAGAGAATGCAGACCTCAATTTGGCCCCCTCAGCCAAGGCAATCTGCCAGTACGCCGACGATAAATCAAACATGCTGAGGAACTTGGCAGGTCCTAACCGATCAATGAGCTCATCAGTTCTGGTGATGGTGTGTGCGTCAGTCTTGGAGACTGCATTGAGCCCCCAGTAATCCACAGAGAACCTAAGTTCTGAGGGGGCACCTGATGGAGCAGCATTGGGGACCAACAAAACTTGGCTGGACTAAGTGCTGTCAGAAGGCTCAATAATCCCTAATTCCAGCATCTTGGAGACCTCCTGCGAAATGCTGGCTCTCACCCTATTAGACAGCCTGTAGATTTTACTCTTTACTGGCATGCTATCAATGTCATGGGTGCACCATTTTGTGAGTCTTGGGGTATGGGAGGAGAAAGAGGCAAACTGCCCCAACAGATGGAGGCAGTCTCTCTATTACTCTAGAGTCAGTGAAGGGGAGAGGCTGACACCCTCCACTGACCCATCCTGCTCCTTGGAAGAGACGAGATTGGGGAGAGGTTCACTCTCCTCCTCCACTCCTTCACTCCTTTATCCATCACAATTAGCATGGTTTCCTCAGACCGCTCAATGTGGGGTTTGAGGAGATTGACATGCAAAACGCTTAAAGAGTTCCTGGGAGTGGGTGACCTCACTCTTGTGCTCTTTCACCTCATAGGGCTCGGACCAGAGGTCTTGCAGGGCCCTGGGCTCCAAGGGCTCCATCACCCACACTTTGTGGCCAGGATGAAACTCAACCAGAGTGGTTGGCCTTCTGGTCGTACCAATGTTTCACGACCCCCGGGCTGGCTTCTGAATTTGCCTTATCTTTCTTCCAGAAGCGCTTCATTTGAGTACAGAGTGCCAGCATGTAGCTGGCCACATCCTGGGGGGGCTTCATGGGAGCTTGCTCCCACCCCTCCTTTACCAGATTGAGCAGTCCCTGCATCAGGTGCCCATATAGACGCTCAAAGGGGCTGAAGCCAACCCCTTACTGGGGCACATCTCTATACACAGACAACAGCAATGGTAAGAGGACGTCCCACTTCCGCCTCAAGAGCTCTGAAAGGCTCATGATCATGCCTTTGAGAGTCTTGTTGAACCTCTCAGCAAGCCCATTAGTTTGGGAGTGGTAAGAAGTGGAGAACTTGTATGTTACCCCACCCTCCTTTCACATGGCCTTCATGTACGCTGACATGAAGTTGGTACAACGGTCCGACACCACCTCCTTGGGGAATACCACATGGGTAAATATCCCCATCAGTGTCCTGGCCACTGCGGGCGCAGTCACCATCCTCAGAGGGATAGACTCTGGGTACCAGGTTGCATGGTCCACCAAGACCAGAATAAACCTGTTACTTGTGGCTGTCTTGGGGTACAAAGGACCAACAATGTCGATGTCCACCGTTTCAAAGGGGGTGCCAATGACAGGAAAAGGTTGCAGGGGAGCCTTGCACTTCCATCTTGACTAGACACTGGTCTGGCTGGTAGAATATGACCTGCAGAAAGCATTTGAGGCCCTCCTCATCTGAGGCCAATAAAAGTGGGTGACAAGTCTGTCAAAAGTCTAGCCTTGACCTAAATGACCTGCTAGGGGAACATCATGAGCCAGCTCTAGTAGAAAGGTCCGGTAGCACTGAGGGACCACCAACACATGTGTTGCCCCAGGCTCAGAAACCTTAGGCTTGCTATACATGAGCCATTCTCCCAGTAGATCAGGTGATCACCAGAGGTGCCGCCAGCTACCTGGGCCTCTGCCTGCAAATGCAGGCCTTCAAGATTACAGCACTCCATCTGTGCCTTGCAGAACTCCTCCTTGATGGGACTCCTTCCTGCTGTCAGGTGGCCAGCACAGGTAGGTTTCCCAGCGTGGCAACACCCTCCCCTGTAGGCTATGGGACATCGCCCTCAGGTTCGGCCTCCTCCCAGACTGTGGGAGTTTCAGGAGTTGGTTTTCTGTCCCCCTTACACTTCCACTTTTTGGCAGGTGTGAGAAGCTGGCTTAGTATATGGTGTACACTTATGTAATTGGGCACCCTGCACCAATCCAGACAACCCTTATGGGGATTTTAATGGTCTTAGACAACCTTAGAAAGCTCTCTAAGTGGTAGCTGTGGAGAGCAGCTTTCAGGCTTAGTCCAGAAGGAGTGTAGAGCAGCTTGTTTTACCAGAACATAATCTTATTGATATAGATTAAGTGAAAAAGAACCACACAGTGTATTTATAAAAATACGTATTTATTATATAACACTCACTAACACATACAGGTATCTCCTAGCCGGAGATACACACAATGCACACAATACTTTTCAATAGAAACAGGTAAATAGCACGTCATACACAGTGGTTACCAGGGGGGGACCAAACCATATACTAAATTAGTGGAATGCGAACCACGACTCGAGTCAAGACTGTGTCCAGAAGACGTAGAATTGTCGGGGACCCAAGGAACAACCCAAGGTAAGTAACTAGGAGCCCCACAGAGGTCATGTGGTAAGTGGAAACACGACTGCGTGATCAATACAAGTTAATGGGCAAGTCGGGTTGCAATTTTAAAGAAGAAGGACCCTTCCCAGTGGACCCTGAAGAAACCCCGTGGAAGACAGAAGGTTGGAGAGGCACCCCACCCGTGGATACCTTAGGAACCAGGATACCTGCCCCAGGGGAGCCGGGTGCATAGGTGTGAAGTGGCATCGGAAACCGCTGTCGAACTCAATGGAGGACTTCAGGAAGATGCCGCTGCTGGAGAAGGAGAAAGTGTCCGGTGGAACACAAAGGTGGATTTAAGTTGAGAAGTACCTGAAAGCAGAGGGGACAGAGTCTGTGCCACTTGGAAGTGACCAGGGGCCACGGAAGACGAATGCCCACCAATGTCGGGTGCTGCAGGAGAGTTGACGGTGACCTTGGAGCTGCAGCTGTGAGGACCAGGCGATGCTGTGGAAGACCAGAAGCTGTTCACGAGCTGTCCCACATCGGATGTCGAGAGTTGAGGGGTCGGTGTCCGTCGGGAGCACCAACAAGCCTTGGCAACTGCAAACAGCGTGGAAAGCGAAGAAGGTACAATGTTGGGACCAGCAAGGTCCATATGACTCACCACGAGGAGGGGAGACAGGGCATGCTCTGAGCAATCAGGGGAGCCCAAAGAATATGAAGATGACCCTCAAGAGGACCCACAGGCCGAAAGGAACTGGAGTTGCGAGAGTACTTCGAGCAGCTCACCAAAAAAGCAGGCCCACGATGCAAGTGTTGTGGTGAGGATAAAGATCTTGGTCACTGGAGATGCTTGAGGTTGGGGCTACTTGGAGCCTGAAGATCTTTGTGGAAGGAAGCCAACAAGCCTTTGCAACTGCAAGTCAACGCGTTGCATAGGGGTTTGGTTCCTGCGGCTCTGACAAGGGATACCTGCCTCAAACTTGGTGAGAGGACAGGTCAGGCCTTGAGGGATGTGAAGAACTACCACCTGTGTTGCTGAGCCTTTCAGAGTCCGTGGGAGCCCAGGATCAGCAGACCGGTCAGCTTAGTTGTGGTGCCTGCAGATGCAGGGAAGTGACTCCTTCACTTCAAGGAAGATTCCTTCAGGTATCTTGGATGCCCACATGCCTTGGAAGGTTCCTGTATGGTGCACAGGCACGGACGTTGCAGCAGACGAGCAGGTCGAGGAGATCAGGAGCAGCAGGAGTCTTCCCGGTTCCAGCTTTGATGCCCAGAGCGAAGTCCAGAGTGCCCAGATGGTCGAAGAAGAAGTGGTGTCTGAAATTAATCTTGTCTCATGATGAATCTAGGGACCCACCCACAGGTAAGCCGTTAAATACCCTAAGGAAAGGGTTGAGACGATTCAGGGGTCCCTCCCAAAGGAGGGGCTGGACAAGGGGGACGATACTCCCATGTCCTTTGTCCAGTTTCGCACCAGAGTGGGAGACAATGGCTCCCTGAACTGGTTTGAACTGGACTATGCATGGAGGGCACGAAGTGTGCCCTGCATGCAGACTATGTTGCGCTATCAAGCACTCCCACCATGCCCCAATACACTAAATCCTGTCTGGGAGGTGGTCAGACCTCCCTGTGACAGGATAGCTATTATTCTGCCATCCCCTGCCCGAGCTTGGCTCAGCAGCAGGAGGGCAGAAATGTGTCTCTGGCCGACAGCAGCACTGGCTTGCTGTCCGGGTCTGGAAGACTGGTATCAGGAGCACTGAGGGCCTAACGGAGGGCCTTTCCAGTGCTTGGAATCATACCTCCCACACTGTTTATCATGTGGGGGTATGATTCCAACATGTTTGATACCAAACATGATAGGATTCATTGCAGCCAGTTTCGAGATGGTCACCGCGTAATGACGCAGTGCCCCTATATATGTCATATGGCTGCCTCACTTACAACCTGGGAGAATGGACTCCATAGGTCGTAGGGGTGTCCTGCTCATGCAGGGGCACCCTCACACTTAGAACCAAGCACCCTGCCTTCAGGATTGTAAAGCCTGCTGTAGGGGTGACTTATAGGTTTTAAGTGCAGTGACCTTAGATATAGGGAAACCTATATCTTTCGTAAGTGGTGCTAGCACCAGCTTACACAGGCTGCAATGGCAGGCCTGTGGTTAAAAACTGAGTGGTCTCCCATGGGTGGCATAATACATGCTTCAGCCCATGGGGGACCCCTGGTGTACCTATGTCCAGGGTACCTTAGTACCATATACTAGGGACTGACAAGTGTATACCAGTGTCCAATCAGGGATGTACCTAAGTACTTACCAAACCAAATTAGGGGAGAAAGCACAGAGACTGGGGTCCTGATTAGCAGGATCCCAGTCAGACTAGTCAGAAACCATCACAGCACCAGGAAAAAAGGGGGGGTAACCATGCAGAAGGATCCTACCTTCCTACAGCAGGCTTCTGGGTCTTTCTTCCAGGCTCCAGGTTCTCCTGAGTACTCTCTTGGGTGGCCGTGGACCATGATGTCAGGCACACCCACTTAGACAACCCTAACATCTCCAAGTGCAAACTGAGATCCACCTCCTTCCAGATGGTGTGCTCCAGGTCATTGCCAAGCAGACAATACACAGGCATGGACGGACTCAAAGCTACACTCAAGGAACCTGAGACCCCACCAAAGAGAACCAGAGCCACTGGGTAGTGACTCTTATGGTTGTTGGCTGCAAACAACTTGGTGGAATACATTATGGTCTCCCTGCTATGAGATCACCAGATGACATCTGACAGTTGTGATGCTGGCTCCAACGTCTCTCAGGGCCTCCACCATCTTCCCACTGATGGTGACCCTCTGTCTGTATTTCTGAGTATTACTAGGCATGTAAGTTTTCTGCACCAACTCTCTGTCACTCAGAGACACTAGGAAAACCTTTACACTGTTCCCCCTACTAACTGGGATTATCTCCTCCCCAAGCGCTACACTAGCCTGCCTCAGTGACTGCCCACAAGCTGGGGGCTATGCTCGCTTGGGACACTTGGCATTCCCCATGAAGTACCCTTCCTGTTGGCAGTCATAGCACTTAGGGGTGTCTTCCCTAGAGACTTATTATCAGGGAACCACTTTTTCTTCTTCTCAGTTGGGGGATGGGAGTCCTGACCCGTGGAACTATTTTGGGGTCTTTACAGAACTCCTTAGTTTTATTTTTGTCTCCCCCTCCTTTTTTTGGTGGAAACCCTGTCCACCCTTGTGGTGATCCCCCCAGATACCTTCTTGTGGACCCTGGTGCTGATCCAGCAGTCCGCCTCCTTAGCAAGCTTCCTGGGATCAGTGAGCTTACTATCACTCAGGTGTTGGCGCATATCTGCAAAACAAAGACTGAACATGTGATCCTTTGCAATTAAATTGTACAGCCCGATAATCCTTTACTTCACTGCCCTTCACCCAACCATCCAGTGCCTTGCAAAAGGAATCCACACGATTCACCTAGGTCTGATGGGCCAGTTTTTGACTGTCCTTGAACTTCTCTGGGGGAAGGCCATACTTCCTGACAAGGGCTTCCTTCATGGGGGGTTACCTCATCCTGTCTCCCTTCTCCTGGGCTTGGAGGGTGTCCCTCCCCTCACTAAGGATGTGCTTCTACAGACTAGCCCCCCAATCCCCCTCAAGGATCCTGTGCATCTGTTAAGCAATCTCATAAGCTGCGAATGACTTGTCAATGTCATCCCCACAACAAAGTCAGGCACCATACCTTTGGGAATATGGACCCTCTTGTTTCCAGAGGGCTCTGTAGAAATGCTGCAACCATCACTGCTGGATTCTGCCTGCCTGGCCTTGAGATCCAGTTCCTTTAGACTCAGTTCATGAACCAGTATTATTATTTATTTATTCGATCAATGATATGATCATTTACATCATAAACATTTCATACATTCAAGACATTTAAATTTTTTTAATTTACAAGAAAATACATCATAAAAATATGATTTAAAAAGTTTTAAGACAACATCTCTAGGTAGTAAACTATACCTTAGATCAACCTAGTACATGACAAGTCTTAAAAGCTAACTAGTTCCCATGACCATAAAATAAGTAGCTATTAAAAGCATTACAAGGTTCTAGTTTCTAGCAGCAGAGTGGCGTGCCCACAATCAATTATTATACAGTTTTAGATCAAATTATCGGGTGCATTTTAGTCGCTTTCGATCTTTTCCACCATGCAAAAAGAAGAAATCTTGAGATTGCGAACACTAACCACCTTGTAGTATCAGATTTAAAAATACGTAGGGATTCACTGGGGCATTTAAAAGATAATAGTCGACAGAGTGGAATAATCCAGGTTCTCCGGGAGTCAGTGTAGGAAGGACAAAAAAAGAAAAAATGATTCAAGGTCTCGGGAGAAGAATGACAGGAAGGACACACAGGTGATACAAACACATTTTCCCAAGTGCTTCTTCTAGAATTTAGTGGGAGAGTTCCATATCTAAATTGGATATACAATGATCTTGCCTGGGAAGGTTCAATGTCATCCATGAACAATTCCAATTCAAACCGCGCTTTTATAATTAAGAAACTAGAGGTCAAGGTACCATGTGCATGACCTTCAATAGTTTGTGTGTCCACGAACTCCCAGAACCTTTTTTTGAAAGCAGGACCGATTGATTTCGTTATGGACCCTGGGTCCTCCCACAGCCGCCCCATCCCTAGTTTAAATAGCCAGTCCTTTATCTTGTTAAACCACTTGATTCGTACTGTTTGTTTGTGTAGAATCAGTAGCTCTTCCAGGGTCTCCTTTACTGGGACCTGTGTGTGACTAGTCCATGCCCTTATCCAGAACAGGAGAGCCCTCAGAGCAGCTTGATGATTAATGGGTTTAAGACCAAGATCAAGTCTGAGCGGTAGGAGTGGGGTGCTCATTGGTAAGTTTAAAATCGTCCTAATAAATTTATTTTCAGCAAGGACAAGTTCGGCAAGGTTCTCCAACCCCCATAGGTCTGCCCCATAGAGGGCTGCTCCTATGCCTTTGGCTCTATGTAGTTCCAAAATGGGCGATAGTGGTCGATAAGGGGATGCTCTGGCCCTCCTAGCGATTGAGCAATCAGCATGTTGGAGGGACAGGGTACTCTTTACAATTTGTGGCGTCCAAGCCATCCGGTCACTAATTCGCACTCCTAAATAATCAAAAACATTGACCTGCTCCAGTGCTTGCTGGTCCAGCACTAATCTACCTTTATGGGATTTGTAAGGGTTAAAAATCATGTATTTGGTCTTTGAACAATTTATTTTCAGACCCCTATCTTTACATGCTTTATCGAATTTGTTCAGTACATTCTGAATCCCCCTAGGGGTCTTAGCGATGAGAAGAGTATCATCTGCAAATAGCAGGCAAGGCACAGATGAGCCTGCTAATTTAGGAGGATCACCACCACAGTCATACAGTTCCCCTATTAGCCCATTTATGTATGGTGTAAATAATATGGGGGCGAGTACACAGCCTTGACGCACACCTTTATGCACAGGGATTTCACTTGTGAGACCACCTTCAGAGTTCCACCTGACCCTAGCAAAAGTATCCGAGTGCAGGCGGACCAAAATATCTAGTATATAAGATGGAAGTCCTAATTCTCTTAGGGCATGCCACAGTTTGGTGCGTTCAATGGAATCGAAGGCCGTTTTTAGGTCCACAAACACCACGTACAAGTGACCACCTTTTATGGTCACTTCCTTCCATATTAACAGCAGAAATCTAAAAACTTGGTCCGTGGTGCTTGTGGAGGCCCTAAATCCTGCCTGCAGATTTGAAAGAACATTATTTGCCTCAATCCATGCTTGTATCCTAGTTAGAATGATTTTGCAAAAAATCTTTTGAGAAACGTCTATGAGGCTAATGGGCCTGTAGTTTGCTGGAGAACCTTTGTCCCCCTTTTTATAGATGGGGATAATTTCAGCACCCTTCCAGGTTGCTGGAATATCACCACCACACAGGATAGCATTAAAAACCACTTGAAGCAGGGGTCCCTATATAGTGGGCTCAGCCCTGTACATGTCTCCCGGCAGCCTATCTAAGCCTGGGGCTTTCCCATTCTGTAGTAACTTAATGGCTAGAGTGGTTTCATCTAGTGAAAAGGAGATATCCTCAGTTAGTATGGGGGCTGGGGATCCTGATTTTAAACCTAAGTCACAAACAACCCCATCGCCTGCATATAGTTTCTTGAAATACTCCTCCCAAACTTGTGGCTGTAGATAAAAATCATTTTCTGTTTTTATTTTAAAAGTCCCCTTGGCTATGAGATGCCAAAACAATTGGCTGCTCTTTAGCTTTGACGCCTCTACAAGTGCACGCCAGTTTCCCAGCTCCCAGTCTCTTTTTGCCCTTTCTTGTTCTCGTTTGTACTGCTTCCTGCTGGTTTTAATATCTAAAGGAGATTTCGCCTTTACCGCCATAATTAAATCGTCTTTAGCTTCCTTGCATGCCTTATTGTACCATGGAGCGGTTTTCCGCATAAAAAGATCATTATTACACTGCTTTTGAAAGAAAGGTTTAATTCTATTGTTCAATTGCTGGAATATTGTCATAATATTATCTATATTAATGGCAGTATTATTCATTCCCAGAAGGTTCCGCTCCACCTCTGAGTAGATTTTGCTGAGGGTAGTTGGATCAGCCATAATTAGTGGCCACTTAACCTGTTTATTATTGTTTGTGGTAATAACAGGTGCACCCTTAGCCCCAGATGTACCATATGTAGGTACTAGGTCGTGCAACATAAGGGCCAGGGCGTTATGGTCGCTATCTTCTCGAGTTACCACAACCATGTCTTTGACACTTGACCAGAGATCAAGATCGACCATAATATAGTCAATCCTGGTCTTAGTGCCTCCCCTCTTAAATGTGTGGCTTGCTTCGATGTCCGAACGTGTCCGGTCATTACAGGCTCGAACCCCATGATTAATAGTGAATGAGAGAACCAGTTGGCCCACCCTAGTGCATTTCTTGATGGGGGGGGTCTGGAGCTTCACGACTCCATATGCCTCATCTCCTTCGGCTACTAGCTCCTGAATATAGTCTACGGGTTCAAAAGTTGTGTTAAAATCACCCGCAACAATGAGTTTATAGTTCCCTTTACCTACATCGAGATAATTTGTTAGTGTAGTGTTCGTGTCTGATGGCTTATGAGGGCTACTAAAGCGGTTATAGATGTTAAATAGCCTAACTTGGGGAATCCCTTCTAATGAGGACAATTCAAGCCCAAGAATTTCCTCAGAACCAAGATCCAACACCTTTATACTACATTTTAGTATGTTTTTGACCCATATTATAAGACCGCCAGCCGAACGGCCAGCTGTAAATTGCCTGGCTTCAATACCATAGGTGGTATACCCCACCCTATGGACCTGCTCTACTGCCCAGGTTTCCTGTAATAAACATACGTGAAAGTCATCCACAAACTTGCCCCATTCCGGATCAATTAACTTGGACTTTATACCAGCAATATTCCAAGATAGGAGTTTTAAATCATTTATTTCCGGGAAGGATTTCTGCAAGTCTCCTGGGGTGCTAATGTCTCGCACAGTATCAAGATGGTGCAAATAAACATGAGTCATGGGTATTAGACTACCAGTGACAGAATCACTATTCATATGAATCTCGAAGGGATTTTCCAACTCCATGTTCAAAAGCTTCCCAACTACCTTTTGCGGTGTAATGGCTGCAGTGAATAGTCAGTCTGGGGAGTCTAGGTCGGTTAGTATTTGAAATCTGTTACTTAATTCCAGGGAGAGGTGGTCCTGTCTCCTGGGGGGCTTCATAGCAAGTGGCTTGGCAAACAGTTCATCCCGACCTCCGCATTCAAGATACCTGTAGAAAAACCCAAGCGGTACTATGTCGACCCCATGGCCCGACCCCTGACTAGATGTGGTTGTCCCCCACCTGAGCAGTTGACTTGCTAACATTGGAGACTTGCAATTTATGATAATACAGTCTCCATCATAGGACCTGCGTAATGGACCAACCCAACTTACCCGCCTTAAAAAGAGGATGTCATTGTACTTTAAGTTTGAGTAATTGGTATTCTGAGTTAGCCAATAGCAAACTTTGTTCTTTAGTTGTTCCTGTGATTCTATCTGGTTTTTATGTAGGTGGTTTATATTAACAAGAATTGCCACATAGGGGCAACAATCAGGAGGAAGATGGAGAACCACCTTATCTTCACACTCGTTTTGGCCATTTTGTCGCTGCAACCTTCTAGGTGCTTGATTGTTAGTATCCATCAAATTTCTAGAATGAGTTACCTGGGGGGAACTAGGCCCGGTATTACTCAACAGGTGCCTTACATCCCCCGGCTGCCCAATGTGGCGGTGCCCTGACTTCAAATGCGGCCCTGCACTAGTGGTAGCCTTATCCAGGCCAGTCCGCACATTACAACCTAATGCATCAGACTCCGTTATGTCAGTGCCCTCATCGGGATTCCCACCCCCACTACCGATTTCCTTTTTGCCCGTGCCCCTGTTGAAATATCAACAACCAGTTTGTGGATTATGTCCACGTTTGATTCTAGTTTGTCAAGCCTGGCTAAAATAGATGAAATTTTTTTAGCAATAGTTTGCTCTATGCACGATGTAAGAGTTACAATAATTTGAGCAGATATTTCCTCGGTGTTAGGAGAAGTAATTAGGTTTGGGCCGCTTGCGGGAGGTATGGTGTCAGCAAGGACTTTAGGAATTGAGTCCTGAATCTTTTTCCTAGATGTAGTCCTTGTATGACGTGGGGGCTCCGTTTGTTTGGCCTTTCTTTTCCTTCTAGCAATTGTTCCATGCACCGGAGTGACTTAATTAGGTGAGTCATGAGGCTGGACTACTGGTGAGGCTTGGGTGCTTCTGTTTGCTACATCATTGACCTGAACAGGGTTGCTTGTTTTTATCGTCTGTGCCGCCCCAACAGCGTGACAGTCAGATAGAGGACCCACCAAGCCCCCTCCGCCTCCTCCTCCCAGCGACAGGCGCCGTTAAGTAACTTGAATCTCTTTATCAATGGCTTCAGAGGCCCGCAAAAGGAAGCAGTCAATTGTAGAGTTAGTGAGGGCTTTTGGCGTGGCCACCTTCCCTCCAATTTGTCTTGTTTTCCCCGCCATTATAGAGCAATTGGGTGAGAGTTATAAGCACACTTACTTGGGTAATAAAGATTAGTTCTTATTCCGCGATGTTCAGCAACCAGTGCTTTGATTCGGTGGGTTACCCGCTCCTTGGGCCAAGGGACCAGGCCCCGCCCCGCCTCCTCCTGCCGCTGACGGGCGCAGACGGGCCCGCCCTTCGCCCGGGCTTCGCCCGCACGCATCCCAGGCTGCGGGAGCCGGGCACAGGCTTTAACGCGCCTCCGGGGCAAGAACAAAGGCGTCACTGGTGGCCCCTCGGGCTGCTGGGGGATGGAGTCCTTACTGCTGCTGGCCGTTCCCCTCACGGCGTGGTCTCAGGCGTCCCGCGCTGCGGGAGCTGGGCACAGGCTTTAACGCGCCTCCGGGCGCGAGAACAAAGGCGTCACTGGCGGCCCCTCGGGCTGCTGGGGGATGGAGTCCTTACTGCTGCTGGCCGTTCCCCTCACGGCATGGTCTCAGGCGTCCCAGTAATAACTTTCTCTCCTCCAAGGCTCTCTCATCCTTCTTCTCCTCCATGGCCATTTTCTTTTCCTCCATTCTGAACTGGGTCATCTGCAGCTTGAACTTTCTCTCCTCCCTCCTTTTCGCCAGCTCCTCTGGGGACAGCCTGCGGAAATACACGCTGCTCCCTGCCCTGGCAGGGGGCTCCACTTCAGGGGTCAAGTCATCCCCTTCAACTGCAGGTGGCACCACAGGAAGGTTTGCACCAGGCTCTTCCATCTCATTATCCTCTCCTGTGTGTGGCTTCAGCCACTGGCTGGTGAAATTCTGCCCAGGCCATCAGTGCCTTTTGGAGCTCCACCTTCTTGGAGGTGCTCTAAGCTGGAAGTCCCCTTGCCTTACAGAACTCCTTGAGCTACACCACAATGTAGGACTCCATGTTAGCCAGCTCAAACTCCATACTTGTAGGTGTAGTTTCAGGCACAACAGTCAGGGAGAGAATTTAGAAAAAGCAAAAAGGCCAACCAAGGAGAATTTAAACTTGAATTGATCTCAGATATGGGATGGTAGACAACACAAAATCATTGTCTGATACCGCACAAACACAAGTCCAAATCCTCACCATTGATCATGAATGTGAGAAATCGGGTTGTTGATTGACTGTATGTAAGCCCTGGTCAAGCAGCAACCACAATCTTTGTCAGGGTAAGGCACAATTCAACCCTAAATTAACTTGCGCTCAACCCTCTGGTATCTTAGCACAGAGCAGTCAGGCTTAACTTAGAGGCAATGTGTAAAGTATTTGTGCAGCACTTCAAACAGCAATAATGTGAAAGCACCACACATAAAGGATCCCAAGCCAAGTTAGAAATATAGAACTTTCCTGAATATATAAAACAAGACCAAACTGACACAGATCCAATCAGTAGAACAGAAAATATGCAATTTTAAAGATTTTTGTAAAAATAGCTCCAAGAAGTACAAAGCTCCAACTGCGGATATCTGGTCGCACCAGACGTGGAAAAACTCATAGGTTCAGGCCGACTTCAACGGAGCTTCAACGGAGCGTAGGCCAGCTACAGGGACCCATTTAGGCCCACTGAACAAACTACCTTAAATTCTGGTTTGCGGAGCGCTGCGAGGATCCGCGTTGAACATTTGCGTTGCATAGACGAAGCGATGCGTCGGTTCTGAGATGCGGTGAGACTGCGATGCGAGGGCCTTGTCTGTAATGGCAGTGCGCTACCACACCATGCATACTCCACACTACCACACTACCACACTCCACTCTACACCACTCTATAACACTACTCCACTATCTGCCCCTCCACTCCACTCCATTCTACAAAACTCCACTCCACTTCACAACAAGCCACTCCACTCTACGACACTCCACGTCACTCCACTCCACTCTAGGATATGCCCTCCCACTCCATGCCCCTCCATTCTAAGACACTCTATGACACGCCACTCTAGGACATGCCACTCCACTCTACTTTACGCCTCTCCATTCTATGCCCTGCCACTTCAAAACACTTTCCCCACTCCAATCTACCCACTCCAATCTTCCCCATTCCATTACAATCTAGGATATGCCCTCCCACTCCATGCCCCTCCATTCTAAGACACTCTATGACACGCCACTCTAGGACATGCCACTCCACTCTACTTTACGCCTCTCCATTCTATGCCCTGCCACTTCAAAACACTTGCCCCACTCCAATCTACCCACTCCAATCTTCCCCATTCCATTACAATCTAGCTCACGCCACTCCTCGCCAATCTACCCCACTCCAATCCAATCACCCCACTCCACTCCAATCTACCCACTTCACTGAATCTACCCCAATCCACCCCCCTCCACTCCGAACGACTTAACTCCACTCCAATCTATCCCAATCTACCCCATATCACTCCACTCCAATCCAATCTACCCCACTCCACTCCACTCCTCAGGGTATCTTGTGGCATG
Organism: Calotriton arnoldi; assembly: GCA_963921515.1. Taxonomy (NCBI): domain Eukaryota; kingdom Metazoa; phylum Chordata; class Amphibia; order Caudata; family Salamandridae; genus Calotriton; species Calotriton arnoldi. The sequence goes on from CAWUFW010005879.1 coordinate 1,041,331, forward strand.
GTTCACTACCACCAAGATATACTTATTCCCTGATGCAGTAGTTGGATCTAGGGGACCAACAATGTCCCCCCCACCCACTCAAAGGGAGTCCCAATCACTGGCAGTGGTATCAAGGGAGCCTTTGTCTTGCCCCCTGCGTTGCCACTGGCCTGATAGGTGACACAGGAGCTACAGCACTCCTTTACCTTCTCAGACATTCGGGCCAATAGAAATGGTTCACCAACTAGTTCCAAGTCTTGGTCTGCCCCAAATGTCCTGCCAAGGGAATATCATGACTTAAAGTCAGGAGGAACTCTCTGTACTTCTGGGGCAATGCCACTGTCCTGGTGGCCCCTTCCTTGAGGTGTTTAGCCTCAGTATAGATCAGCCCGTCTTCCCAGTATATGCTGTGAAATCCACTGTCACCCCCCTCTTCTTGCTTTAAGACAATCTGCCTCAAGCTCTCAAGGGTGGGACAGTCTCTCTGTCCCTGACAAAACTCCTCTGTGGAGGGCCCATTGGTTCCTGTTAGTTCTACCGAGTCTGACAGCTCTGGCAGGGATGGAGTCCCTTCCTCTGAGGCCAGATCCTCCCCCTCAGGGACAGATTCCTGTTGCACCTCTGGAGTTCCCTGGGATGGCTCGCCAGCCCCTTTGCCTTTGTCCTGGGATGCTTGGCCCATTCCACTTCAACCTACCCCACTCCACTCCAGTCCAATCTACCCCACTTCACTCCAATCTACCACACTCCACTCCAATCTACCCCACTCCACCCCATTCTACCCCAATCCACTCCAGCCACCCCAGTCCACTCCACTCACATCTACTGCACTCCATTCCAATCTATCCCAATCTACTTCACTCTAGTCCAGTCTACCCCATTCCACCCCAGTCTATCTCACTCCACCCCAATCTACCCCACTCTACTCAAATCTACCGCCACCAATCTGCTCTACTCTACCAAAATCTACCCCACTACAATCTTCTCCATTCCACTCTACCTCAATCTACCTCACTCCACTCTACCCCACTCCAATCTACCCCATCTGCCCACTCCACTCTATCCCAATCTACCCACTTCAGCACATCCCACTCATTTTTAGCCAAGCTGAACAGTAGCCACACTGGTGTACAACATTGCTAAAACACTTTGCCAAAGCCAATAGCTCTCGCGCAAGCGGGACCTATTGGCTTTGACATAGCTTGTTATTCATTCAATTTTTTTCTTACTGAGTGAAGCAATGTCAGTACATAATTTAAAATCATCGAAGCCATGGCTTGGTTAATGTCTTTGGGTAGTACATGTTTTTGGACATCTGACAAAAGAGATATCTGCAACTGGAAGAGTTTGAATGACACAACAGATTGGCCTTCAGTGTAAAAATGTACAAACGAAGACCTTGTCATTTATTTCTCAGTTTTTCTGCTTATTTTCACTTTTTTTTTGTTTCAATGATTAGCTTTCTGAAAAAAACTTGAGTGATCTAGGGAAATGATCCCTTCTTGAATTCATAATTAGTACACTTCAGAAATGCATAGCTTTCTGAGTTCACCAATGTTTTTCACATTTCTTTCCTCCACTTTTTCTAAGTAGTTAGGAACTGCAAAAATATTAAATATTGATCACCAAACAAAAAATTGAAAACATTAGGTTTTTTCCATTCTGCCTGTTTCTGAAAGCTGGGAAGAAGGTGATCTTAGGACAGCAAACCTTTTGTTGATGCAATGTTAAAAAACACATTTTCCTGCATGCTATTTTCATTTCCATTTTCTGTAAAAAAAAAAACATTTTACCATATTTTGGTTGTTTTCTTAGGTTCCCTTGGGCGACCACGAACCCTGGGTATAATTAGAATCCCCAAAATGTGTGTGTGTGAGTGGAGGGGGTGGCATGCAAGTATGGCCTGGATGACTTTTGGGGAAAAGTTATGAAGGCTGAAGCATGAGCTGCCCCAAATATCAGAAAATGGCTCAGCACTGGGCAAGGAGAAGACAGGGACACTCCGTACTTAGGTCGGTAATGGGGGTATTTAAATTCCCCGTATTTTTTTTTTTTTTTTTAATCTTCCTCTTGGCCAGTGGCACGTATGGACAACATGTGTGATTGACGGGTCATCCTTCCCTATGGTGTGCATGCTTTCTGTTTATATGTTGAAATAAGTTAGTGAATGGGCTGGCAGATATGACTTGCTGCCCGAAGGAAGGTGGAACTTGCTCTACTCATCCCGTAACTGCAATCACCCTGAAAAATCCCATTAGGGCATGTCGTGAGGAAAACAAAGGCCACTGAGAGCACACACTGGGATTAGTTAACCTGGAAGTTAATAATACAGACGCAAATACAATAAGCTCGCTTTTCTGATTCCCTGGACTGGAGCTAAGCTGCAGGATTAGAAAAGGGCGGGCACTTGAGCATGGAGCGGAGGTGGCCATGCCAGGCCTGGCACGCTTCCCTCGCGCACCAATGGACCGATCTAATGATCCGGTTGAGGGGGGGCATTTGTTCCTGGGGGATCAAACGGGTGCATTCACTGGCGGCCCAGGAGCTTTTCTGGCAGCACAGTACCCCGTCGATCAGACAGTTAGGCAGGAAGTTGAGGTGTTTGGCACGGGCCTGCCGTGGAACTGGGTGACAGCAGCGAGGCACCAGCTGTCTGACCACTCCCGAGAGGGACACCCCTGACTGTTTATTAGCGACCGGAAAAGGGAGCGGTTTCTAAACCCGAACCACCCATGTGTCCCACACACCCAACCACAGGAGGTGAGCAGAAACTGCCAATAGAGAGAGAGTTGTTCAGCTGAGAAATGAGCTGCTACTTAGACGCACAGTAAGAGAAGGAGTTCGTGCGCACAAAAGCTCACGTTCAGTAGCCAAAAGGGACTGTGTATCTGGGGAAAGCAACTTTAAAGAAGAACCTGCAAGCGTTAAAGAGAAAAAGTGCAGGGTAGTGGAAGAAAGCGGCACGATGTGCATCAAAACGATGCTGCTTTGGTGTGTGACAATCCAGGCATCAGGCAGTGCTTAATTTGTAATTTGCCCGAAGCTCTGCTCAGAAGCCTACGGCTGGTGCAATTAAGGCGTGCTGAATGCCAAGGTTGCAGAGTCTTGAATCACCCTCATGTCTCTTTAATCCACAACCAGACATTCCCTGACTCTTTATACACTTACAGGTTCATGCCGCCTCCCTTATTGACTGGTTTCTAGTCTTTCTCTCTGTCCATCTTTCCATTTTGTGCGTTTTGCCTCTGTTGCTTTATTAAATGCCTGATGCGAAAAAAAGAGATGCTGGTCCCCAAAAATGAGTCAACACAAGGAGATGATGGACGGAGCGCTGAAGTTGGCAGGGTATGCCCAGACGTGGGTCCCTTGCTCACTTTGCCACTGGATTCAAGCTAGCCTGGCTGATGAGGGCTGTTAGCCCGAAACCGGTCCCAGGATGCTTGTTTCCGGTCCAGGGAAGACATGGCTTGGCAGTTCGAGCTGGACTGTTCCCATGAGGCACAGGGTCAAGACTGATTTGCATATAGCTGTGTCTGAACTGGGGTGGCAAAGTGAGCTAAAGAACAGATCTGTGACTCGGGGTGAGTGTCTGAAAAGTTTCAGCGCTCCGTCCATCATCTCCTTGTGGTTCCCCAAAAATGAGTGCCAGTGGCCCCCACTGGCTCAAAGTAAGCACGGCATCAGGCCCGTACTGTTTTAAGTTTTTATTTATTTATTTTAAAGAAAATGTAACAGGGGCACATTTACTGATATCTCACACAGCACAGTGCAGCAAGCTAAGCTACTGCACCCTGCTTTGCTGACAGGCAGAGTGTGACAGAGCCAAATATATAAAGATATGGTGCTTTTGCTCTTTTCCCAAGAGCAGGCACACTTTCTGGCTGCCTACCGCGATGGTCACATCTTTGCACCATAGGGCAAAAGTGTTTGTATGAGTATAGCATAGAATTTGTAATGGGAGAGTACCCTTCCAGGACAAAATATCATACTTACTTTTAAACTTTTCCCACTTTGTGTGCTATACAATACAACATCCATGTAAGGTTAAAAAGTTTGGAGAAAATAAAGCTTTTCTCCTTTGCCCCTAACTCAAGGAGGTGTATTTTATTTTGGTGCAAAGCCCTGTCTAAAAATGTTAGAAGATGGAGCTGTGCATCAAATGCCATGGGTTGTAGCATGAGAATGCCCAGAGACGGTTTAAGGCATATGCAAAGTGGGCTCTGGCCCAGGGCCCCAGCCTTTCATGGGGTCCCCTGATAGAGCCAGCTCTGTTCTGCAGAGAGTCTTGGTCTGATGACCTTGAATAATTCTTAAACAGATAGTTTTAATTAACATTTGCAGAGCAATTTGTATGTCTTTCAACACCATCCAACATTCTTTTAGATCAAAACAATACGTCACATATAAAAAATGGGGTCAGAAAAATTATTTGCAATAATATTAGTGAACTGCTGTTTTGAAATTGGACCAGTGTCTCTGTGGGCTGTCAGTGACCTGTCCAAAGAGGGCATGAAAGAGCTGAAATTGGATCATAAATTCAAAACTGTTCCGAACAGGGCCTCCCACATTTCTTTTGGCCCAGGGCCCCTGAAATCCTTAAGATGTCCCCACGTAAAACCCATGGGATGCACCTTGTTGTATAGTAGTAAATAGTAGCACATAGCGCTACTTTGCTTTGAGGCAACTTTACAGAACAAACAAGTATGGCACTGGAAAGGAATCTCAATCAACACCATACACCGATTTGAATCACTTTTGGTAGATTTGCACCAGTGCAAAGTGTTGCTGGCCCTCAGTGTCATTGGCGTTACACAAGGGCCCCTCTTCTTGCATGAAATTCAATTATGCTTCTTTACTGTTATGATAAACTGACCATAGTTGGGGTTTATTCACCAAGTATATACTGCTTCTTACTCTCCCTGACTCTGCGCAGCACTTTTGCAGATGACAAGCACACCAGTCCATAGATTGTACTTGGTTGGAAGGGTATGGATTTATAATGTGATCTTATGCGAAGATTTTTTCTTTTATGCTTCGTAACAATTCTCCCGGTTCATACCTTGCAACTAGCTTGAATGTGTTGCCTAATTAATTCTAACCTAAGAGAGCAACTTGCTTTGTGAAAACTTTGTGAAAACTTCTATTACAAAAAATTCTCTAGACAGTAATAACTTGTTTTTATACAGCGCTAAGTAACACTTTTTTTTCCTGTGCGGTAAGTAAATTATTTTACTATTACACAATTTATGAATGCTTTATTATTGATACTGGGATGGTGAAAAGCTCATTTGCCCTTGCGAGGATTCAAAGGTGATATACGGATCATACCTACTAGAAATGAGGTTTCTGGTTGGCTAGGGTATGCACCTAAGCAAGGCAGAACCCAACACTCTAGTTAGGGTAAGGGAGTTACACACCCAAAATAACCCCTGCTCATCTCTTTAGTAGCTTCGCAGAGCAGTCACACACACGCACACGCACACACACACAAGAGAATACCATCAGCTCAAACCGAGTCACTTAAGTGCTAAGAATTACAATCACTATATAATAACTACAACCATATACAGGTAGGAACATGTGAGGCAAGTTTTGGAATAATCCTGCACACTATGAAACCATCAAAATCAGTTTTTGTTTGGCCTGGTCTCAAAGCCTCAATTCATGTGACTCACTCGCCTTTTTTTCTGCCAAGAGAATTTTGCATTCTAGGACATGTAATTGTGTTTTCTCGTCTTAGATACATGGCTACCTCTGTCCTAACATGCAAGAGCTGTTGGCATAAAAAGGCATATTTGCCTATGAGTGTCACATCTATGAGAAAAAGATCAGATTGTGCTTTTAAAAAAGGGTGGCATATGTAAAGGCAGACACTAGATAATTCCACCAAACAAGTCTGCACAATCTGTAAAATCATGGGTACCCATGAAAGCTACTGTAGGAGTCTGATATTTCATTATATTCATGCTTGAAATATAATGATATTCCACATCATTCATAATTAAACCACCATGATTCAAAATGCTAGATTCTGCACATGTCCTCGCCGGAATACACCTTTCGCAAATTACAATTGTAGCTTGTGCAGCCGGGCACAAGGACAAAACGTATATGGGGCACCTTTCATTTTGATGAAGTCTATCCAGCTTTAGCACTGTCTGGTACAAAAATAAATGTACTGTATAGTCATTTATTTTCACAACGCGGGCGCGCACACAAGTTGCAAAGCCTCAGAGTAAACGAGGTGCACAATAGAAGTTTAAAACCTAGAAACATAATGAAAGCATAATCAAATACTGGTGATTAGACACAGAAGCACCTACACTTAAATAACACTGCAATTTGTGTCTGTCCTCTGTGTTTAGTACTGAGTCAACACTCCAGAGAGTAATTCTGTAGACTAAAATAATTTAAGACATGCTACAGACTGAGCAGGCCTCTGTGGCCCCAGCCCACCATGCTCACTGAATGGTGCCTCTATGGTGCTCAGCCATGACTGGCTGTGTACATAGAGGTGCTAAGATGGGAGTGTGATGGAAGCTGGTGATGGAATGTGGCCTCAATCTCACAGTGAAATCTTCAAACAAATTTCCCCACTGGTTGTATGGATCTTTCGTACTTGACTTGAAGCGTTGTGAGGGAGCTAACATCCGAGAGATTTCTATCTCTGTGAAACCAATGCGGCTTCACAATGAAGACATAGAAACAGGTATCTCATACATGAAGGTGCATTTGAAAACATGAATCCAACCTGCATATATGCGAAACAGGAACATATTTAAAAGATATAACAATACAGTCAGAAGATCAAAATGTTCCAGTAAGTTAAGTCGTAATAAAATGAGATACAAAATAGTAACGGCCACAATGCAGAAAAAACAGATTGACGCGATCATATGTACCATATAGAAACTTTCCCTTTCTAGTCTCAACATAAGCTAAGACGGAGAACTCTAAAGAGGATTTCTAAAGGGGAAGCTTAGAAGGTGTAGGAAAGTAGGATCTGCTTCTTATGGTTACCCCCACTTTTTGCACCCACTGTTTTGACTAGTCTGGCTGGGATCCTGCTATCCAGGACCCCAGCCTATCTGCTTTCTCCCTTAAATTGCAATGTATGTACTTTGGTACAACTCCAGATTGGATACTGGGGTACCCTTATCAGTCCCTAGTATATGGTACACATGTACCCAGGGCATAGGTACCCCAGAGGTCTCCCATGGGCTGAAGCATGTATTATGCCACCCATGAGAGGCCATGCAAAATGGAACCCTAGGTCTGCTACTGAAGCCTGTGTAAGCTGGTGCTTGCACCACTTACTTTAGATATAGGTTCACTATATCTATATATATCACTACACTTAAAACTTTGTAAGTCACCCCTATAGCAGGCCTTAACAATCCTGAAGGCAGGGTGCTGGGTTTTACATGAGAGGGTGCTCCTGCATGAGCAGGGCCCCTCTGCAGTCTTCGGAGACCATTCTCCTGGGCTGTACGTGATACTACCAGACATATAGGTAGAGGTGCATTATAACCTCGCAGTAAATGCTATCTCGAAAACGACTGCAACGAAGTATGTCGTGTTTGGTGTCAAACACCTTGGAATCATACCTCCACACCAGTAACTGGTGTGGGAGGCATGATTCCTTCCCTCAGAACCGAGGTTCTGGGGGTACCTAAGTCTACCGGTACCAACTTTCTCGAGCCTTACATCACAAAATGGATGCTGTCAGCCACAGACACGAGTCTGCCCTCCTGCTGCTGAGCCAAGCTCGAGCAGCGGAAGGCAGCACAATAGGCATCCTGTCACAGGGAGGTGTAACCACCTCCCAGACAGGATTTAGTGTATTGGGGCTGGGTGGGTGCACTGTTACAGTGCCAGAAAGTCTGCACGAGGGGCACACTTGGTGTCCCTGTGCATAGTCCAGCTCAAACCAGTTCTAGGAGCCATTTGCTCCTGCTCTGGCGCGAAACTGGACAAAGGACATGGGAGTAGCCTCCCCCTGTCCTGTCCCTCCCCTAGGAGGGTCCCTAGAATCTGTCCAATCCTCTCCTGTGGGTATAAAATGGGTTACCTGGCTACAGGACATTAGATTTTACGTGGACAAGATTCTGCAAGAAGATACCACTACACTTCGACCGTCTGGACACGCTGGACCTCCCTTGGGCTCGACTTCGTCTTCCCTTGCCGTCCCCATTCTCGCCACTGTCCGTGATCCATACAGGCTCCGTGCAGGACCCTGTGGACCTCCAAGACAACAGAAGAATCTCCCTTGGAGTGAAGGAGTCACTCCCCTGCAAACGCAGGCACTGTAATGCATCTGACCGGTTTGCTGACCCTGAGCTCCTGTGGACTCCGAAGGCTCCAGCAACACAAGAGGTGGGTTTCTGAAGATCTCTGAGGTTGAGATGCCCTCTTACTGAGTTTAAGGCAGATATTCCTCGTGGGGACCGCATAACCCGTACCCCTATGCACCGCGTCCATTTGCAGCTGCACATGCCTGTTGTCATGCAACAATTCCGTGCATTGGGCCATTTGTAGCCCTGACCCCAGTGCATCTTTTCTGAGAAGGACTCCGGCATCCTCGAACTCTGTGCCCTGCTGTCAGGACCCCACAAGTCTTACCTTCCGCTTGTAGGGTAGTCTTGCAGGGATGATATGAATAACCTCCACAGTCTCCCACCTACTCCCCTGTCTGACTGGTACCTGACTGGGGGGGTGGTGAAGACCGGAGGAAGGAATCCTAAAGAAAGTGGTATACCTTTTGGTGAGAGGGCCCGGTGGGATGTACCATATGGAGACGCAGGAATCCTTCCTGAACCACTGCCTGTAAGTACAAACCAACAGGTAATCACAACTGCCCTCACCCACACACATACACACACACTCTGAGGAAGGATGTTATGGGGGAGTAGTAATTGTCACCTGAAAGTGGCACTCCAGAATCTTTAGATATGCTCCTGCATACCAAAAGGAAAACGAACAGAAGATAAGCGCACCGGCGCTGGATAATCAGGTATTTAAGGTATGGATTCCCAAACGAAATATTCACAAAGGATAAAAGCGCTCCTGCGCTTCCGTAATGCGGTAAACAATAGCCAATTGCAAAGAGGGTATTGCGCTCCTGAGCTTACCGTTGTGCTGCAGTAAAGTGCTCAAACCATTAAAGCGCCCAATAGCGCTAGACGGCAACGCGCTCCTGCGCTTGTCGTATGTTGAAATATAAATGCCCAAAATGTATTCAAACGGTAATGCGCTCCTGCACTTACCGTTTATTGAGGAGATGCAAGTGCCCCAAGTAAGAGAAGGTGACGCGCTCCTGCGCTCACCGAGTAGGGTTTAGGAACGGAGAAAAGACACCGCGCACCAGTGCGCGTTCTCTCTGTGACGTCGGAAATTGCCTCAAAGTTCACCAGGAAGCAGAGGATTGCAGGCATGTGTAAAGACGCGGTCCTATGCGTGTACACACAGAAAGCAGTGTTGGCGCTCCTACACCGGCTCAGAGGCAAAAAGGGGCAAGGAAGGGATGTTCCACAGCTCCGGTCTGGAAAATACAAGAATCAGAAGCACCAGGGGCTGTGTACCGCGGTTTCTTAAGCGGTCTCAGCAGGAAGTGCCCTGGTGGTGGCTTCCGGATATGCTTCCTGGTAGTGGAAGCTAGACTGCTGACTCGCATGCCCCATGTATCATGCACACACATGCATACGGGTCGGGAATCATGACACCTGCTAGCTGGTATCCTGTGAAACCGCCTGAGGTTCCCTCGCGACTCCTGTGCCTCCAGCCTGTGGGTCCACTTGAGGGTCAACTTTGCTTAATTTGGGCTCCCCTGGTTGCTCCAGGCTTGCCCTGACTCCCCTTGCTGTGGTGAGTCTCCTGGTCCTTGCTGGGCCAGATCGACACTGAATTTGACCATCTACGTTGTTTGCCGCTGCCAAGGCTTGATTGGTGCTCCCGCCGGACACCGACCCCTCAGCACTCGACATCCTTCGTGGGACAGCTCGTATCCAGCTCATGGTTGTCCAAGACGTCTCCTGGTCCGCACAGCTGAAGAGTCAAGATCACCATCAACACACCTGAAGCACCCGACATCGGTGGGCATTCCTCTACTGAGCCCCTGGTCACTCCAAAGTGAACCAGATGTGTCCCTTCTGCTTTCAGGTTCTTCTCATCTAGAATCCACGTTTGGATTCCACCGGACACTTTTCTTCAGCATTTCTTTGTCGACATCCATAGAGAACGACGAGGGTTTCCGACGCCACTTCGCACCTATGCACCTGGCTCCTCTGGGATAGGTAACTCTGGTACGAAGGTATCCACGGGTGGGGTGGCTCTCCAAACTCTTAAGTTCCAAGGGTTGTCTTCGTAATCTGCTGGGAAGGGTCCTTAATCTCTGATTTTCCAACCACGACTTTCCCATTGAATTGTACGGAGCACGCGGTCGTGTTCTCACACTGCACCCGTCCTCCGTGGGGTCCCTACTCACTCACCTTGGGTGGTTCCTTGGGGTCCCAGCGATTCTACACCTTCTAGACTAGGTCTAGTCCCGAGTCGTGGTTCTTATACCACTTATTTAGTATATGGTTTGGTCTCCCTCAGGAGCCCACTGTGTATTGTGCTACTTACGTTTGATTCTTTGCAACTGTGCTATTTGATTTGTGTTCTATCCTCATGTAGAGGATACTAGAGAGTGTTATATATAATAAATACATATTTTTATAACTACTGTGTGGTTTCCCTTTCATTTAACCAATACTATAAGGTTGCGGTCTGGTAAAACAAGGTGCTTAACATTCCTTCAAGAATTAGCCTGAAGGCCGCTCTCCATAGCTACCACTAGGATAGCTTTCAATAAAGGTTATCTTTGACCTCATCACCATAAGGGTTGTTTGGACTGGTACAAGGTGCCCACTTTAATTAGTGAACAGCATATACCAGGCCAACTTCTCACATTGGTGTGCAGCGGTTGGGATTCAAGCCTGCATTGTTTTACCAGATAAATCTCTTGTATTGATTAACTGAAAAACCACTAGTATCTAGGAACATATAATACTAGCTTAAGATAGTAAGTTCTACTGAACTTGGGGTTGGGTAAGCCAAGGGTCTAGCACACCCTTTCTCCAACCTAAGAGAGTTAGGTTCCCACTAGGTTAGGTAGGTGCCTACACCACACCTCACTTAGTATGTCTTCTAATGGGAATGCCACTGGTGGCATTCTGCCTACTAAATATGATAGCTTTGCATTCACTGAATTAAAAGCTATGTGTGTATCTAGGGAGCTGAAGACAGGGAGAAATGCCAACACTCAACGTCTCATTGATGCATTACTGCTAGATGACATTAGGAAGACTCCTGGGTCAGATGAGCAGGATAGAGTGGGTGGTACAGGGGAAGAAGATAGGTCAGGATGGGACACCTTCTATGACCTAGAGTCAAACCCTGGACAGGAGGATCAAAATGATCCACCCCTGAACAACTCAGATCCCCAGGAGGAAGAAGAAGAGGGTCAAGAGGACCATCACTTTATTCCTCCACGGAGAGTGCAGAGTTTACCAAGGAGATCTAGGTCTCCCTCTGCTGAGTCAGATCATTCTAGACATTCTATAGGGACCTCTGTTTCTAGCAAGAGGGACAACTCTTATGACAGGGAGTGCCAATTACTAGAGCTTGAGAAAGCTAAGTTTAGGCTCAGGCAACTGCAATTGGCCCTGGATAAAGAGTCCCTAGAAGTCCAGAAGGCTAGAAAGAAATTGGGACTAGAGTCCCATGGTGGTAACTAGGGTTAGGGAACACACCTTTGATCATAGGAACCTGAGCAAGATTGTCCCTCCCTTATAGCAATAGGAAAAAATAAATTGAAGAAGCTTAAAATTTCACAAATAGAGGCAGACTTACAAGAGAGACAAGCCAACCTAGAAAGTTCGACTCTTGAAGAAGATCGTAGCAGTTTAAAAAGGAAATAACGAAGCTGAAACAGGAGCTCACCTCAGAACTAGAGGAAAAGATAAGGAGGAGATGGCAAGCTAGTACTTTGTCAAATTATGAATTTGGGGAGAATAGCGGTAAATTGTTAGCTTGGAAGCTCAAGACAGAGCAAAATAGAAACAAGATAACAGCCATTCACAAGGGAAATGGAGGACAAATAATTGAAGACAAGCTAGGCATCGAAGAGGCCTTTGAACATTTTTCCAGTTATTATACAAGGAAGACCTAGTACCTTCTCCCTAACGATAGATACATACTTAAACAAATCATGTGGTTTGAAGTTAGATGAAGATTCTTGTGAAATTTTAAATGCACATATCACTTTAAAGGAGGTCCAGGAAGTAATTAGCAACCTTAAAAGAGGTAAGGCAGCTGGACCGGATGCCATACCTAATGAGTTCTATGTAGCACTAAAAGACTGTCTCGCACCCAGATTAACTGTCCTCTTTAATGTTATTTTTTTGGAGGGCCTTCCAATTCCTAAATCTTGGAATGAGGCGACGATTAGCTTGATATTAAAACCAGGAAAAGATCCTCTATGTTGTGAGTCCTACAGGCCAATATCGCTCCTTAATACAGATTACAAAAAATTTTCCCAGCTCTTAGCAAAAAGACTCGGCTCATTATCTCATAAAATTATTTGTGAGGATCCAGAAGGGATTTATTAAAGGTAGACAACTACATGATCTTACACACCAACTGATTGGAGCCATTGATATTGCAACTCAAGAGAAAGTATCCTTGGCAAGTTTTTACGTTTGAGCGGCAAAGGCATTTGACCGTGTTAACTGGTCATACTTACAAAAAGTCATCTTACACAATAATTTAGGTTTAAATTTCTCACGGGTAATAGATAATATTTATTCGGCTCCTACGGGGAAAATACTTGTCAATGGAAGCATTTCAAATAGTTTCCAAATTAAGAGAGGTACTAGACAGGGGTGTCCACTCTCACCCCATCTCTTTAATTTGTATATAGAGCCGCTAGCCAATACAATTAGGACATCTAAAGAAATCCCCCTTTTAGCTTTAACAATTGGGAGTTAAAGGTGGCATTATATGCCGGCGACTTGATGCTTTACTCGTGTAATTTAAATGAATCATGGAACAGTATAATTAGTATATTAACAGATTTTTGGGAAATCTCTGGTTACCAAATAAATAATCATAAAACAGAGGTAATGCATTGGAACATACCTTCTCCACAAATTGAGTCCAAGAAAAAAATCAAATATCTAGGGATCCAAGTTCTAAATAGTATCGATGATATCGCTCAAGTGAACTTGGATATAAAAACTAAAGAGATGAGGAAATTACTGAATTCTTGGAACTGTTTATCGCTCACCTTCATGGGGAGAGCTAATGTAATAAAAATGGCTATCCTTCCGAAATTTACTTTTATTTTTAACACAATTCCTTTAGAGTTTAATTTACTGAAGCCTAAGAAAAATTCAGGCCGAAATAAACTCGTTTATTTGGGCATCTAAAAGTGTTAGGATAGCATGGAAAAACTGTCCCAGAAGAAGATTCAGGGGGATAGCTAGCCCGGATCTTATTTTATACTACAAAGCCTTCCATTTTAAGAACATAAGGCACCTCTTCCGAGATCATGAGTCATATCCTCCCTACTGGAAAGCAGTGACAATACATGATCATTGTCTCTATAAATTTGGACATCAAAAGTTCTTCAAGAAAATCAGACTAAAGGTGCCAAAAGCTGCATTCAAACTATGGTCAGACATAAGGAAACTATGGCAATATCCATATTATAGCCCTCAAGCACCGATATGGAACTCCCCAGGGACTCCCGAATGCCTGAAAGAATCATTAGCCCTTTCGTTGAAAAGGGTTGGGATTAACAAGTGGGGAGAGCTGTTGGAATTTGGTAATTTAAGATCCTGGGATGAGTTAGTGGAAAGAACGAAGAATGGAATATCCAGGTTTAAATTTTACCAGTTGGTTAGCTGGTCTAAAGAGCAAACGACCTGGCCAGATTATGTTGGGAATCTGGATGCTGAACTGCATAAAGACTCTGGGAAGAAAGAAGTATCGAAGTGGTACTGGCAGATGGTGGAGAAGAAGGAAGGCGACAATGATACTCCAGACCTCAAGTGGAAGAAGATCTTTCCAGTTCAAGAACTACAGCAAGTCTGGCAAGTATCCTGCACTTTTTTATGGCACATTATAATTTCTACACCTCTCAGGAAAAACCATTTGTTTACCCTGCACAGATCATATTGGACTCCTGAAAAGTTATCAAAGATGAATATCCAGATGATCAAGAAATGTCCAAACTGCGGTGAGAGGAAAGCAAATGATATCCATATGTTTTATTCATGTCACTACCTCGACACATTTTGGAGTGAAACTGGTAAGATCATTGATGGAAGCCTAAACACAACCATCAAGGTAAGCGCCTTTAATGTCATTTTCGGCATAGTGGATATCGATAACTCTAATATCACACTAACAAAGATGCAGAAATATCTTTTTTTTACATTCATCTTAATCGCAAGACGTGAGATCTGTATAAACTGGATCCTCCCTTCTCCTCCTAAGGTTGAGGACTGGGTTCGGTCTGTAGATAAATTCAGGAATATGGATAGAGCCAGAGGGGAATGTAAACGTACAAATCACTGGGATTTATGGGATTTATACAGACGGTAGGATAGGAATGGCGGTCCAATGATTTAAACAACTGTGATTATGGTCATTCTGAGTTTTATTGGGGTCGGAACAGCGAGATACTAACTCAGGCAAAATGGCAATGTTGGTATTAAAGCATGGTTTCCACCTCATTCTCGAGGGCGTCTAGCGAGAGGTGTCCCTGTTGCTTTTTACAACAAGATCGCATTAATGAGGACAAACAAAACAACAAAAAAAACAAAAAAAAGATTGTCCCTCCCTTCCATGTAGGGGATGACATTCAGAAATTGATAACTGCTTTGGAGAGGGCCTGTAAAGTTCAGAAGGTCCCTCAAGAGCAGTGGGCAGCTATCTTGTGGCTCTCCTTTGCTGACAAAGGTAGAGATAAGCTCCTCACTGTTAGAGAAGAGGATGCTGATAATTATTCAGTCCTGAAGAGTGCTCTCATTGAAGGGTTTGGCTTAACCACTGAACAGTACATGATTAAGTTCAGAGACACCCAGAAGACACAGACTCAGGACTGGGTAGACTTTGTTAATTGTGCCATTAAGGCTCTGGAAGGCTGGTTACTTGGTAGCAAGGTGAATGATTTTATGTTTAACTTTGTTTTTATTGACATTCTGCAATAAGGAAACCACCTACACATTTGATAGACCCGTACCCAAAAAAATCACTGTTTCCTCCCCTCCTGGGCATACATTTCAACAAGGTTTATCTGTGGATAGGCCTTTCAATGTCTATAGGGTACTTCCATGAGGTTGTTCCCTGCCGCAGCGTGTCACAGGGTTTTCCCCACACAACAATGTCAGAAAAACAAAAGAACATTAACGACCCCTCCCCCCTCCCTCCCCTGAACTGGTGTGCTTAGGGCCTATCTCAGAGTTGGCTAATATGGGGGTCGACGACCTGAAATCCAATCAGGGCATGTGTCCCACCTGTATCCGTGAGTTGGAGAAGGCGAAGATTTATTTATTTATTTATTTGAAGAGTTTTATATAGCGCTGGCTAGACACGGAGGTATCAGAGCGCTTTACATGAGGATCAGTGTGTTACAGGTTACATAAGTTACATCAGTTACAATTACAAGTATAGGCATAGGAGAAAGACATGAGAATACGTAATAAAAAAGTTATTAGCTCGTTGCATAGCCAAGACTAACGTCTTAAGGGGAATGGAAGGAAGAGGTGGAGAGGAAAAACAGGGGGAAAGGAAAGTAGATAGAGTAAGGCAGACCAGAAGGGGGAAAGTACTTCAGGAGGAATAAAGCATTTAAAGCAGTCAATGTGAAAGATAGACAAAGCCGTGAGGAACCGTTCGAAACAATGTCCGAAGTCCGGCTGGGTAGGTGACGGCCGAGGGGATGAGCCATAGCCAGACTCCTCTATAGCTGCATAGGACAGCTCCACCGGGCAACGGCCAATGGTTCTCGGGCTCCGCTGAACGCTAGCGCTGGCTAGACCCGGAGGTATCAGAGCGCATTAAAAATAAGGAAATTATTACAGCAGAACAGTGATTACAAAGATTACAATTAGTTTCTGGAGCAAAAAAAAACAAATGCATGTTGCAAAAATACATCTGTTGAAATAGAGCACAAGATAAAATACTTCTGTTTCTAGAGCAACAGAAAAGATGGAGAACAAGACCAAGGAGCAAAGCTGGAGAAGGGGGAAAGAAAAGGGCAAGGATACGTAACAAGCCAGGAAGATCGGGCATGGAGAAGAGATTCTTAAGTGGATGCCAAAACTAAGAGTAAGCAAGTCGGACTAAACAGGAGAGGGTTCAGGTATCGGTAACAATCTAATCCAGTCTACAGAGCTGGGAAGGGTAAAGGTAGGGGTGGAAAGGGGTGCCTAACCAAGTCCAACCAGAAGAGAGACGTGTAGCAGGCTCCGATGGGTCGATGAAGGGCGCAGGTCGCTCCGGTGGCAACGGGCATCGTGGGGACAGTCAAAAACGCAAGATGGAGGAACCAGTGACATGGACCCAGAGGGCTAGGCAAACAAGATGGCGAGCATTAAGGGTAAACAAAAAAAACGATCAAGAAAATCCGATATAGAATCAACCAACCCCAAAGGTAAAGCTTTAGTAATAAAGTAATACTTCGGGCAGGTTACCTCGTTCATTTCGGTAGCCAATAGGGACACTAGCGGATGCCAAATTTCTCTGAATCCCTCCGCGGAGTTAGTGAGGGAAGCATGGATCCGTTCCATCCCTAAGATATACCACAATCTATGCAACCACCCCGTGTATGTCAGTCATGTCTGTGTCCCCCAATGTGATAAAATGTGCTGAGTTGCTGCCCCCAAGGCCAGCCCTATCTGTTTCCCCCTTCTAGATTTCAAAGGGTAAGTCAACGGGTTAGGCAGCCCCAGCACCACATAGGCTGGGAACCGCGGTATTTCGGTCTCGAATTGTCGGTCAACATCATCTAGTATCTTGGTCCAGTAACCTGTCAGGTCCTTACAGTCCCATAGCAAGTGTACTAATGTTCCTTCCTCCCCGCATCCGCGCCAACAAGTCGGACTGCGGTCCGGGTTCCCTTTGTTCAATCGGACCGGCGTCAAGTACCAGTAGGTGGCTATCTTGACCGCGGATTCCCTGCTGGCGGTGTTGCGTGCCGTATGGTTGGCTCTATAATATATGTCCCTCCACTCCTTCTCTGTTAGATCCGGCCCCAGTTCGGTCGCCCATCGTTTCTGGCCGGCAGTGGGCTGCGGAGGGGCTGGCGGGTGCAACATGTCATACAGTTCAGAGATCATTTTCTTGTCAGTATGCTTCGTCACCAGCCACTTTTCGTATTTTGTCAATGTCCTACTCACGTTTGGCCATACCTCCGGCTGGAGAAGCCAGTGGCGGATTTGGAGGTACTGGAACCGTTCTGATTCCGGAATGGCATAGACTTGTCTTACGTCAGGAAATGGAAGTATCCCCTCCAGGTCAAATAGGTGCCCTGCCGCTTTGCAGTCCGTCTCACGCCATGCCGCAAACGACCTGTCATGCATCCCTGGAGTAAACTCCTGATTATCAAATAAGGGAGTCATGGGGGAGGGGAAGGATGTCAAGCCTCGTCTGGTGGCCACCCCATCCCAAACTCGCAGCAAGGTATTCGTTATGGGCGAGCCCCGTAGATTCAGTGGTTTATCTGTCCTCTTCAAGAAGGGGACTTTCCACAGAGAGAGTTTCGCCAGCGCCCTGTCCTGAAACAGCCACCTCTTTTTGGATTCCGGTCGACTCCACTCTACTGAGTATCTTAATTGCGCCGCTCTAAAGTAGTCCAGCATATTCGGAATCCCCAGTCCTCCCTCCTCCGGTTGCCTATAGCTTAGGTCCCTTCGCAGGCGGGGGCGCGCCCCAGCCCATACGAACTGCTGTATCGCCTGCTGTAGTTTGTGGATAGTTCCCGATGGGGGCCAAACCGGTAGCGTCTGGAATAAGTACAGTACTTTGGGAAGGATGGACATCTTGATCGCTGCGACCCGTCCCAGCAGCGACAGCTGGTGATATTTCCAGTGCTGTAGTTCCCTCGTGACCTGAGCGAGTAGTTTGGAGTAGTTTATTGTGACTCTCTGTATTATGGACGGAGCCAGATCAAGCCCCAGATATGGGATCGATTCCCTTGCCTGTATCCCTGCATAGGGTTCCCTTCCAGCGCCCGACGTCCCCCCTCGCTGGCCCAGTCGGAGAATCATTGACTTCCCTACATTCACCCTAAAACCAGACACCTGTCCAAAGGACTCCAGTTCCTGTAAAAATGCCGGCACCGATCGCTCCGGCGTCTCCAGGGTCGCAATGATATCATCTGCATAGAGGCTCACGGAATGTCTTTCCCCGCCAAAGGGGATGCCCAGAATATCGGGGTTATCCCATATCTTCTGCGCCAATGGTTCAATATATAGCGCGAAGAGCAGGGGCGATAGCGGGCACCCTTGCCTCGTGCCACGCTGAATCTCCAGAGGACTAGACGCTATCCCATTCACCCGAATTGTCGCTGTGGGCGCACTGTAACAACTCACCACCCAAGCTCTATACCGGTCTCCGAGGCCGAAATGAGCTAGAGTCTTATCCTGAAAATCCCAGTCCACCCTGTCAAATGCCTTTTCGGCATCTACCGACAACAGAAGGGCGTCCATATTTGTGCGGTGGGCTTTGTCAACGAGATGAAGAATGCGTTTGGTGTTGTCACTACTCTGCTGGTTGTGAATGAATCCGGACTGATCCGGTTCGATAATGCCCGGCATCAGTGGACCCAGCCTGGCCGCCAAAACCCCAGTAAACAGCTTCAGGTCAATATTGAGGAGGGACACCGGGCGATAGGAGCCGCAAAGGGTTTTATCTTTCCCAGGCTTGGGAAGCACCACTATAGAGGCCGCCAGCATATCGGGATGGATTGTCCCAGGTCCAGTGAAGGAGTTAAAAAGCCTCGTCAGGACCGGGGCTAAAAGCTGGCAAAAGGATTTATAAAAACCTGCCGAAAAACCATCCGGACCCGGCGATTTCAAGAGCTTGAGGCGGGATATCGCCCCTATAACTTCCTCGATCCAAATCGGTGTCTTTAAGGCTTCCGCCCCTTCCTTAGTTAGTGCTGTCGTGTTTGCTCCTTGCAGGTATGAGTCTATGTTGGGGCCTGGGTGCGTATCCCTCTAGTAAAGGGCAGAGTAGAATTCCTGAAAAGCCCTCGCAATCTCGGCGTCCCCTTCTACCACCTCCCCTTTAGCATTCTGGAGAGACTGGACCTTCGTCTGCTGGGTGCGGGCCCTAAGTTTACTCACCAACATACGCCCCATCTTGTCCCCCCCGATATAGTAGGAGTGCTTGAGTCGGAGGGCCGCGTATTCGGCCCTGTCCAAATCAGCCTTGCCAGTTGGGCCCTTGCTGCCTTCAGTTGGCGCCAAACCTCAGGCGCGCCTGTCCTGCCATGCATCCTTTCCAGCTCCAGCACTTGAGCCGTGAGAAGTTCCCGCTTGTCCTTACGCTCTCTATTCTCAGCTGCAGAGATGGCTATCAGTTCCCCACGCACCACCGCTTTGAGGGCTCCCCATAATGTGGGTAGAGAAGTGTCAGGGGAGTCGTTCAGTTCCAAATAGTCTGTAATACATTTATGAATCTGTTTTGTAACCCCTCTCTGTGCAACATGCTTTCCCGAAGTCGCCAACCCCCCTTCTGTCTATGTATCGGGGGTACCCTAATAGTTACCGTCACTGCGTCGTGGTCCGAGAGTGCTGCCGGGATGATGTCTACCTCGTCCACTAAGTCATTCAGTTCGGTCGTGCCTAACAGGTAGTCCAGTCGAGCATACGTACGGTGTGCATGTGAATAGAAAGAAAATTGAGAAGATTGTGGGTGAGCCACCCGCCAGATGTCCACCAGTCCTCTAGTTTGTAGCCAATGCTTCCCTGCATTAGACAATGCGCCCGTTTGGGCATATCGGTGACTGGATCTATCTAATGTGGTATCCATGACTAAGTTTAGATCCCCACCCACCAATAACCGTCGCTCTTGCGAGCTCAGGACCTCGGAGAGAGTCGCAGTCAGAAATTTCTCCTGTCCCGAGTTGGGCGCATAAATAGATCCCACCACGAGGGGCGATCCCCCTATCCAGAGCTTATAGGCTAAGAGGCATCCTTTAACTTCCGCCACTTTATCTCCTACTGTTCCCGCAAAACGCTTGGCAATTAATATGGCCACCCCCGCTTTTTTGTCTGCCCTGGAAGAAAAGAATTGTTGGGGAAAAGCCCTGGACTTCATCCGATGCCAATCTTTGGGGAGGAGATGGGTCTCCTGAATGAGACACACATCTGCCCCCAGGTTCTCCAGATAGGACAGTATGGATTTCCGTTTAATAGGGTTGTTAAGCCCCTTCACATTGAGGGTGACTACTTGAAGTGTGGAGTGTGGCATGAGACCGTAGTGTTACCTATCTGCTTCATCCGTGTGACCCCAATCGCATCACATGCGTGTGTATCTTCTGCTGCCGCTGCTCTAAGTGTCCCTGCATCGAACCCTTTCTGCAGCGCACATTTCTGTAGCACACCAGTTCCCCCCTCCCCCCAAACCCAACCTAGAGTCCCCACCCCCCAAAAATTGTCCATTGCTCGCTAACCGAAGTCGCGGGCACTTGGAAAAAGAAGAAATCGGGAGCATGTTGTGGTCCAAGATTCCCCGGCCCCCCGCCCCAAGCAGCCCCCCCGGCCCTTCATAACTACAATGCATATGATAGCCCCTTCTTAAATCACGAGCCGTCTTGGGATGCTGTGTCCTTGAGGACTGTCTCCAAAGCCGCCTGCCGCTCCTGCGCTATGGTGTTGGGATCCGGCCCCAGCCCGTGAGTAGGCAAACGTCTCCGCCCCACTCTCCGCCACCGCTCCCCAGATGGCCGCTGCTCCCGGCTGGCTGTTTCTTCCGGGTTTTGGTACTCCAGTCCTAGGATCTTGCAAGCATCCTGTAAAGATCTGACCTGGTAAAGCTTACTGTTCCATTTGAAAATCAAGCGAAAGGGATGGCCCCAGGAGTAGGCCACCCCTTGTTCCCTCAGGTGTGCGGTCACCCCTTTAAACTCCCTCCTCTTCTGCAGAGTGATGGAGGCCAAATCTTAGTAGAGAGCTATTGGATGTCCCTGGTATTTGACCGGCTGCTTCGCCCTGGCCTCCCTTAAGATGCGCTCCTTGAGGGGAAAATCTGGAAGGAAGGCTAAGATGTCCGGCGGGGGCCCGTCTTCTCAAGCCCACTCTGTGCGCACGGTCGATACGGATCTCAAAGTCCGGCGGAACTCCCAGAATGTCCCAGAACATCCCCTGCAGGTATTGAACCATGTCGGAACCCTCTTCGTCCGAAGGAACTCCCCTCACTCAGATGTTATTCCACCTAGAGCGGTTTTCGAGGTCCTCCGTGTGCGCCTGCAGGTCAATCTGTTGTTCCCGCAAACGGATCACCTCTTGTTGGAGCTGCACCACTTCCTCGTCTCTGGTCTGCTCCTGTTCCTCTATGGTGGCTACTCTTTCGCCAATCGCATCCACATCGCGACGAATCTCCTTCACCTCCCCAGCCACCTCGCATTTGAGTGTCTGGAAGTCCTCCCTCAAAGTATTAAAGAGTGTCTCCAGGAAGGAGTGAGTAATCGGGATGTCCGCACCCTCCGGCTCCAGATGCGATTTCGCTGTTGGGGGCGACCGGCCCTCCTTATCCCCAGACAGTGAGCCTTTAGATAGCATATCTTTCAGTGTCCGGTCCTTTTTCCCTCTCACCGTGGACATAACTGCGGTCTGGGGCCGAAGTCCAGGAGAGGGCTGCTCCTCCTCGCTTCCTGGACTACTGCAGGCACTCTGCTCCCCATGTCTTCCGAGGCCTCTAACCCGCTCCTCTAACCCGCTCTGCGCTCACCAGCCGATGTGCCTGGCCAGAATATCGTGTCTCCAGTTGTGTCGCCCGTTGCCCTCCGGGTTCGCTCGTCCCGTGTCAGGGCCCGAGATCTCCTGCGTCCCTTCCCAGATCCGTCCGATTCTCCACTTGGGTCGTGAGCTCCGGGAGGCCAGAGCCGTCGCCTCAGTGCGGCGCTCCATCAGCAATCTTCCAATTGAGTGGGGTCAACTCCGGCTATGTGGCCACTCTCCTCACTCCCCGGGCCCCCATGCGCCAGTCGGTTACCCTGGCCGAAATGCTGTGAGTTGGGGCCCCCAGCAATGCGGGTCGTCCTGTAGATCGTCAATGCACCACTGTCGTCTTGCGCTGCTAGGCCTCACCAAGCCCCTCTCCTGCCGGTGCTTGCGCTGGACTCGGTACCCAGTGACTGAGGCCTTGAGCCCCCCCTCCACAGGCACTCACTATGGGGGCCCGTCCTCCTGCCGCGCTCCCCCTTCTCGGCGACAGTCCGGGCCCCGCCGGTCCACCACAGCTCATCGCCTCAGCGAGGCCGCCACCTCAGTGTCCCCTTCTTGGCGGGTGAACCGGTTGGTATCTCGTGGGTCTGGATGATGACGTGGGGCACCGGTGTTGCACTATGTCTGGGTATTGCTAGGCCGCATCAGGCCCCTCTCCAAGATGTGGCCACACCAGTTTCAGAGGGCGCCCCCCCTGCCTCTGGTCGGAACTGGGCCGGGGGGCCTTGTTTCCTTGAGAGAACGGCAGCCCCCGGAGGATTACCACGGGGCCCCAGGCCGACCTGTATCACCAGTCCTGCACCGCCCGGCGGACCTCTCTGCTGCTCCCAGGTCCTGGGATCTAAGAAGCCGCCCCCCTGTCCTCCCGCGAAGGTCGCGTACTCGGGCCACGGGATACGCCTTCCTCCTCCCGGGGTCTTGACTTAACACCGGGGCTCCCCGCACCTCTTAGGGCCTCTCTGGGGCGGCACCGCTTCGCCTGCCTGTCGCTCCCTCCGTTGCAGAGCCTGCTCCAGACCCCTCTGTTGTCTACTCAGGAGCGCTCCTCTTCCTCCGCCAGTCGATACCACTGGCCAAAATTCCGCTGCCGCGAGCCACCGCACGGCGGCTCTGCCCCTCCTCTGCCGCCCCTAGGAGCTCGCTGCTGTGGAGCGCGGCCTAACCGGCCTCGCCGGCTTCAGTATTTGCTAGGGCCTCCTCCTGCTGTCACGGTGTCTGTGCCGCCGCCGGGCTCCCTGTCTCGCCCGTCCTCCGGTGCGCTTCACCAGCCCCGCACCGACCCCCTCACCTTGCGGTATGCTTTCGGCGCGCAAGGCTGGGCCGCTGCACCGCTTGAAGCCGTTAGCCACGTCAGCGAGCCCGTCCGGGTGCCATTTTCCAGTACGGCTGCGCTGCGTATCAGGGCCCGCTGTATCTGTCAATCGGGCACCCAGCCCCGTATTTCACACCTCCGGGGGAGCCCTAAGTGGGATGCCTGCGTTTCCTGCAGGTATGTGGATGCATGTGGGGTCTAAGGCTCTAATGTGACCGGGTTAGGCAGCCGGGAGCGAGGAGCCGCAGGGAAACGCGTCTCACCAGCCTGCCATCTTGGCCACGCCCCGGTGAATGATTTTAAAGGATTGTACAACTTGATTATGAGGGAGCAGATCCTTAATAATTGCCAAAACCAGTTCTTGCATCAATACCTGGTTGACTCTGATCTGACTTCTCCCCAAGAATTGGGAAAGAAGGCAGATAAGTGGGTCAGAACCAGGGTGAAGCAGAAAGCTCAGACCAATGGTGCTGATCAGAAGAAACCAGACTCTAAGAACTCAGATAAGGGTGGGGACAAAAATAAAGATCAAAAGTCTTCATCAGGGCCCCAAAACCTGCATCTGGGGGAGTCACAATCCAACAAGGGAAAAGGCAAAAGGAAACCTTGGTGTCACATCTGTAAAGAGAAACCCATTGGACAAAAGATGCCAATTGTCCAAGGGCCAAGGATTCTACTCCTACCACCACTGCCCCTAAGGCAACTGCTCCCCCTAGCACAGTTTCAAGTGGTGGTACACAGAACAAGGGAATAGTGGAGTTAACCTTGGGCTCTGAGGTGGGTTCTGACCTAGTCAGAACTCCAGCTCAGGCTGTTCTGGTCTGTGATGGAGGCATGGATATTGCCTCCGTATTTTTGTCAGTCCCAGTAACCTGGGCAAATACAGACAACAGCCTTCAATAAATGGTAAGGAGGCCATGGCATACAGGGACACAGGTGCAAGTGTCACAATGGTGACAAAAGATCTTGTGTACCCTGACCAGATCATACTTGGTGAGATGTACCAAGTGACCAATGCTAGCAATGTCAGGACAGAGCATTCCTTGGCAGTTGTTAATTTCACCTGGGGAGGGGTAACTGGCCCTAAGAAGGTTATGGTAAGTTCAGACCTCCCTGTGGAATGCTTGTTGTTCAATGATTTGGAGACTTCAGCCTGGGCTGAAGTGGAACTCAGGACTCATGCAGCAATGTTGGGCATCACTGCAGATGTGTTTGCTGTGACCAGGTCACAGGCCAAACAGAGAGCCACTGAACAGGCCCTGGATCCTTAAAAGATGGACCAGGTGCCTTCCAAGAAGAGGAGCAGGAGGGGAAAGGCTGAGTCTTTCCCCCAGGCCCAGAGTGAGGGTCAGTCTTTTGAGGAAGATGACTCCAGTCCTATGGAAGGAACTGTCTCAGATGAACTTGAAGCTGATCAGGTTGAGTTTTTGGGGACAGGGGGACCTTCTAGGTCAGATCTGAGCCAGGAGCAGCAAACCTGCCCCTCTCTTGAACCCCTCAGACAGCAAGCTGCTGCTGAGTCTGCAGGGAATGTCAGTGGGTCCCACAGGATCTATTGGGATGAGGGACTTCTATATTCAGAGGGTAGAGACCCCAAGCCTGGTGCCACCAGGAGGTTGGTTATACCTCTGAAGTTTAGGGGCTTCCTACTCACCCTAGCACATGACATTCCCCTGGCAGGACACTTAGGTCAAAGCAAGACTTGGGACAGGCTTGTCCCTCACTTTCACTGGCCTCATA
This sequence comes from Calotriton arnoldi, assembly GCA_963921515.1. Classification (NCBI taxonomy): domain Eukaryota; kingdom Metazoa; phylum Chordata; class Amphibia; order Caudata; family Salamandridae; genus Calotriton; species Calotriton arnoldi. Next base: position 1,066,363 of record CAWUFW010005879.1, read on the forward strand.
TGTCAGAGGACACAAAGGAGTTTTGTCACTCCTGTATCACTTGCCAAGCCAGTGGTAAGGCAGGGGGTACTACAAAGGCCCCCCTGATACCACTACCTGTGGTGGGGGTTCCCTTTGAGAGGGTTGGAATTGACATAATTGGTCCCATGAACCCTCCAACAGCATCTGGACATTCTTACATCCTGGTGGTGGTGGACCATGCTACCAGGTATCCAGAAGCTATTCCCCTTAGGACCACCACAGCACCTGTGGTGGCAAGAGCCCTCCTGGGATTTCTCCAGGGTGGGTTTTCCTAAGGAGGACTTAACAGACAGAGGTACAAACTTTATGTCTAGTTACATAACTGCAATGTGGAAAGAGTGTGGTGTAAACTACAAGTTTACCACACCCTATCATCCTCAATGCAATGGGTTGGTTGAAAGGTTCAACAAAACCCTAAAGGGGCATGATAATGGGGCTCCCAGAAAAGCTCAGGCGAAAATGGGAGGTTCTGTTGCCCTGCCTTCTCTTTGCCTACAGAGAGGTGCCACAGAAGGGGGTTGGCTACAGCCCTTTTGAACTTTTGTTTGGTCACCCAGTTAGGGGTCCACTGTGTTTGGTGAAGGAAGGATGGGAGTTACCTCAAACCTCCTAAACAGGATATTGTGGACTATGTACTTGGTCTCCGCTGCAGGATGCCTGAGTATATGAAGAAGGCATCCAAAAACCTTGAGGCTAGTCAGGAATTGCAAAAGGCCTGGCATGACCAAAAGGCTGTCTTGACTGTTTACCAGCCAGGACAGAAGGTGTGGGTGCTGGAGCCTGTGGCCCCAGCAGCTCTCCAAGACAGGTGGAGTGGACCCCACACCATACTTGAGCAAAAGGGAGAGGTCACTTACTTGGTGGACCTTGGAACTCCCAGGAGCCCCCACAGGGTGCTCCATGTGAACAGGCTCAAGTCTTATGTTGACAGGGCAGACGGCTTGCTCATGGCTACTGATGAGGGACAGGAGGAAGAGAGTGACCCACTCCCCGACCTCCTCTCACATAACCCTGATGATGGCTCAGTAGATGGTGTAGCTTTGGCAAGCAGCCTCACTGAGCAGCAACAGTTTGATTGCAGGAAGGTCCTCAATCAGTTTAGGCAAATGTTCTCACTGACTCCAAGTCAGACCACCTGGTGTACCCATGAAGTGGACACAGGTGAAAACCTACCTGTAAAGAACAAAATTTACAGGCAACCTGACTATGTCAGGGACTGTATCAGGACTGAGGTCCAAAAGATGCTGGAATTGGGAGTCATTGAGCCCTCAACTAGTCCTTGGGCTAGTCCAGTGGTCTTGGTACCTAAACCTCACACCAAAGATGGTAGAGAGAGATGAGGTTTTGTGTTGACTACAGAGGACTCAATGCAGTCACTAGGACTGATGCTCATCCTATTCCAAGGGCAGATGAACTCACAGATACTTTGGCCTCAGCCAAGTTTCTGAGTACTTTTGACCTTACAGCTGGCTACTGGCAAATCAGACTAGCTGGGGATGCCAAGCCAAAAACAGCATTCTCAACCCCTAGTGGGCACTACCAATTTGTGTTTATGCCTTTTGGCTTGAAGAATGTACCTGCCACATTTCAAAGGTTGGTGAACAAAGTTCTCACAGGCCTGGAAGACCATAGTGCAGCTTATCTAGATGATATTGCTGTCTTTAGTTTCACCTGGGAGGATCACCTGGTCCACCTGGGAAATGTTTTGGAGGCCCTGCAAAAGGCAGGCCTCACGATCAAGGCTACCAAGTGCCAGATAGGGCAGAGTCAGGTTGTATACCTGGGCCACCTTGTGGGTGGAGGCCAGGTTCAACCATTGCAGAGCAAAATTCAGACCATCATGGACTGGGTTGCTCCAACTACCCAGACTCAGGTCAGAGCTTTCTTGGGCCTGACTGGGTACTACAGAAGATTTGTAAAGGATATGGGTCCATAGTGACTCACTTGAATGATTTTACATCAAAGAGAATGCCCAAGAAAGTTCAGTGGACAGTTAGCTGTCAAAAGGCATTTGATGACCTCAAGCAGGCCAGGTGCACTGCTCCCATTCTGCAAAGTCCTGACTATTCCAAACAATTCATTGTTCAAACTGATGCATCTGAGTTGGGGGTAGGGGCTGTGTTATCACAATTGAATGCAGAGGGTCAGGATCAGCCAGTAGCTTTTATTAGCAGAAGGATGTCCCACAGAGAGAAACGTTGGTCAGCTATTGAGAGGGAAGCCTTTGCTGTGGTTTGGGCTCTGAAGAAGTTGAGGCCATACTTGTTTGGAACTCACTTAATTGTTCAGACTGACCACAAGCCCCTCTTGTGGTTAAAACAGATGAAGGGTGAAAACCCCAAACTTTTGAGGTGGTCCATTTCCCTACAGGGGATGGACTATACAGTGGAACATAGATCTGGGAGTAACCATGCCAATGCAGATGGACTCTCCAGATATTTCCACTTAGAACATGAAGACTCAACTGGGCAAGGTTAGTCACATCTCCTTTCGTTTGGGGGGTTGTGTAGGAAAGTAGGATCTGCTTCTTATGGTTACCCCCACTTTTTGCTTTTTGCACCCACTGTTTTGACTAGTCTGGCTGGGATCCTGCTATCCAGGACCCCAGCCTATCTGCTTTCTCCCTTAAATTGCAATGTATGTACTTTGGTACAACTCCAGATTGGATATTGGGGTACCCTTATCAGTCACTAGTATATGGTACACATGTACCCAGGGCATAGGTACCCCAGAGGCCTCCCGTGGGCTGAAGCATGTTTTATACCACCCATGATAGGCCTTGCAAAATGGAACTCCAGGTCTGCTACTGCAGCCTGTGTAAGCTGGTGCTTGCACCACTTACTTTAGATATAGGTTCACTATATCTATATATATCACTACACTTAAAACTTTGTAAGGCACCTCTATAGCAGACCTTAACAATCCTGAAGGCAGGGTGCTGGGTTTTACGTGAGAGGGTGCTCCTGCATGAGCAGGGCCCCTCTGCAGTCTTCGAAGACCATTCTCCCGGGCTGTACGTGATACTACCAGACATATAGGTAGAGGTGCATTATAACCTCGCGGTTAATGCTATCTCGAAAACGACTGCAACGAAGTATGTTGTGTTTGGTGTCAAACACCTTGGAATCATACCTCCACACCAGTAACTGGTGTGGGAGGTATGATTCCTCCCCTCAGAACCGAGGTTCTGGGGGTACCTAAGTTTACCGGTACCAACTTTCTCGAGCCTTACAGCACAAAATGGATACTGCCAGCCACAGACACGAGTCTGCACTCCTGCTGCTGAGCCAAGCTCGAACAGGGGAAGGCAGCACAATAGGCATCCTGTCACAGGGAGGTGTGACCACCTCCCAGACAGAATTTAGTGTATTGGGGCTGGGTGGGTGCACAGTTACAGTGCCAGAAAGTCTGCACGAGGGGCACACTTGGTGTCCCTGTGCATAATCCAGCTCAAACCAGTTCTAGGAGCCATTTGCTCCTGCTCTGGCGCGAAACTGGACCAAGGACATGGGAGTAGCCTCCCCCTGTCCTGTCCCTCCCCTAGGAGGGTCCCTGGAATCTGTCCAACCCTCTCCCGTGGGTATAAAATGGGTTACCTGGCTACAGGACATTAGATTTTACGTGGACAAGATTCTGCAAGAAGATACCACTACACTTTGACCGTCTGGACACGCTGGACTTCGCTGGACCTCCCTTGGGCTCGACTTCGTCTTCCCTTGCCGTCCCCAGTCTTGCCACTGTCCATGATCCATACAGGCTCTGTGCAGGACCCTGTGGACCTCCAAGACAACAGAAGAATCTCCCTTGGAGTGAAGGAGTCACTCCCCTGCAAACGCAGGCACCATAATGCATCTGACCAGTTTGCTGACCCTGAGCTCCTGTGGACTCCAAAGGCTCCAGCAACACAGGAGGTGGGTTTCTGAAGGTCTCTGAGGTTGAGCTGCCCTCTTACTGAGTTTGAGGCAGATATCCCTCGTGGGGACCACATAACCTGTACCCCTGTGTACCGCGTCCATTTGCAGCTGCACATGGTTGTTGTCATGCAACAATTCCGTGCATTGGGCCATTTGGAGCCCTGACTCCAGTGCATATTTTCTGAGAAGGACTCTGGCATCCTTGCACTCTGTGCCCTACTAGCTGGTATCCTGTGAAACCACCTGAGGTCCCCTCGCGACTCCTGTGCCTCCGGCCTGTGGGTCCACTTGAGGGTCAACTTTGCTTTATTTGGGCTCCCCTGGTTGCTCCAGGCCTGCCCTGACTCCCCTTGCTGTGGTGAGTCTCCTGGTCCTTGCTGGGCCAGATCGACACTGAATTTGACCATCTACGTTGTTTGCTGGTGCCAAGGCTTGATTGGTGCTCTCACCGGACACCGACCCCTCAACACTCAACATCCTTTGTGGGACAGCTCGTATCTGGCTCCTGGTCAACCAAGACATCTCCTGGTCCGCACAGCTGAAGAGTCAAGATCACCATCAACACACCTTAAGCACCCGACATCGGTGGACATTCGTCTACTGAGCCCCTGGTCACTCCAAAGTGACCCAGACTCTGTCCCCTCAGCTTTCAGGTTCTTCTCATCTAGAATCCATGTTTGGATTCCACCGGACACTTTTCTTTCTTCCAGCAGCAGCATTTCTTTGTCGACATCCATAGAGAACGACGAGGGTTTCCGACACCACATCGCACCTATGCACCCGGCTCCTCTGGCATAGGTAGCTCTGGTACAAAGGTATCCACGGGTGGGGTGGCTCTCCAAACTCATAAGTTCCAAGGGTTGTCTTCGTAATCTGCTGGGAAGGGTCCTTAATCTCTGATTTTCCAACCACGACTTTCCCAATGAATTGTACGGAGCACGCAGTCGTGTTCTCACACTGCACCCGTCCTCCGTGGGGTCCCTACTCACTCACCTTGGGTGGTTCCTTGGGGTCCCAGCAATTCTACACCTTCTAGACTAGGTCTAGTCCCGAGTCGTGGTTCTTATACCACTTATTTAGTATATGGTTTGTTCTCCCCCCGGAGCCCACTGTGTATTGTGCTACTTACGTTTGATTCTTTGCAACTGTTTTATTTGATTTGTGTTCTATCCTCATGTAGAGGATATTAGAGAGTGTTATATATAATAAATACATATTTTTATAACTACTGTGTGGTTTCCCTTTCATTTAACCAATACTATAAGGTTGCATTCTGGTAAAACAAGGTGCTTAACATTCCTTCAAGACTTAGCCTGAAGGCTGCTCTCCATAGCTACCACTAGGATAGCTTTCAATAAAGGTTATCTTTGACCTCATCCCCATAAGGATTGTTTGGACTGGTACAAGGTGCCCACTTTAATTAGTGGACAGCATAAACCAGGCCAACTTCTCACAGAAGGTGTCAGCATAGGTTCGATCTTCAGTAGAAGTTTGAAAGGAAAACAACAGAGTGTTCAGCATGAAGCTTTACACTCAGGGAAACCACAGAAGAGAGATCTGCTCCCTCTCAAAATCAGGAGGTAGTCAAGCCAATCCCATAATCACATTTGAGTGGGGTCGACAAACCCCCTCAGTTCCCATCTGAATACAATGAGGTACACATCTGTTGTACTTGAGTGTGGCTTCCTTCTGGTACACTGTGAACAGAAGGTTTTTTTTCCTCATTATTACTGCACGTTTGTTGCCAATGTTTGCTCTCCCAGGCCTCACTATGAGGAGTCTAATACATAACAATATGCTTTCTCTAGCTAACGAGAAGCACTATATCGCACATGCAGAGGAGAGAAAACAGCATACTGGCAGCAATCAAGGACACATTTTCAACTAAAGCTTAATGTCAAGCTATGTTAACTCAAGAATCAAAATGGATGCATGTTACAGTATTATAAATCAGTGGAAAGCAAACAATCATTATTGAAGAGAATATGCAATGAATATGGTTACATCAGTCTACTGATCTACGTAATAGTCTAATGAGTGAACTCTTAATGACTATAATGATTAAATACTATTAATTCATCTACCTTTAAATATAAATGTTGCATATAAGCGTATAAAGGTATATATATATATATATGTATATATATATATATATCTATATATTATCTACTGGCGGTCGCCAGTAGATAGTTATAGTTACAACCTATTATCCATAGGAAATCCGCGACATTCTATTTGAAATAACGTTGGCGCCGGTTGACGAATCTTCGTGAAAGTTTCCAACTTGTTGGGGCGCTCCGCTCCGCTCCTACCCTGAAAGTCTCGGGGTGATACGTGAAGCGGGGGCCGAGAAAAGGGGGTCCCAAAGCGCGTTTTCCCCATTCATTTTTCCATAGGAACCTTTAGTCGCAGCTACAGCCCGAACTGCTGAACGGAATTACACCAAATTTGGCAAAGAGGTAGTCCTTGGTTCAGACTGGTGCCTTTTGCTTAAATGGTGTAAATCCGTTCAGTAGTTCCTGAGAAAATCAAAAGTAAAAGTACATATATATCTATGGGCGCGTCGGATACGCGTACCCTCAGCGCACCCTGCGCGCACCGTCCCGATCACGAGCTGCATGCTAATTGGCTGTCAGCTGGCTGTCAACATTCCGATTCAGGAAGTGTTGGCAGCCATTTTGTCCTCGGTAGAACCGAGGGACAGAAACAAGTGCGCAAAGCGCAAAAGGGGCAGGGTAGAAACACCCTGACCTCTAGGTCTGCTCAGGGGGTCCCACAAGGACCCCTGGGCAGAAAAGATTTTTTTTTAAATCGGCGGGATGCGCTTAGGGTGCGCGTATCCCGCCGAGAAAAAAAAGAAACAAGTGTGCAAAACGCACAAAGGGGCAGGGTAGAAACACCCTAACCCCTAGGCCTGCTCAGGGGTCCCACAAGGACCCCTGGGCAAAAAGCATTTAAAAAAAAAATCGGCAGGATGCGCTCAGGGTGCGCGAATCCTGCCGAAAAAATCGAGCGCGGTCTCCGCGCTCGACTGTATTTGCCCCGGGTGGCCCAAGTCCCGGGGGCATGGTGGGGGTTTAATTTTATGTGTGGGGGCCTCAAGGGCTCCCCAAGCCCCGGGACCGCCACCCCCGGGGCTTTCTTTTAAAATGGTGCGGGAGGGCTCTGAGCCCTCCCGCAGCCCCGGGGACCACCACCTCCCGGGGCTTTTTTTAAATTAAAAACCTGTGTGGGGGCTCCAGCCCCCCACACGCCCGGGACCACCACCTCCCCGGGGCACTAACAAATTAATATGGGGGTCCGTTACGGACCCCAGAGCCCCGGGACCACCACCTCCCCGGGGCTGTGTACTGAATGGGAGGGGGCCGCGCGGCCCCCTCCTGGAGCCCTTGATGGCCCTGGGGACCACCACCCCCAGGGCCGGCTCCTGCAGTGTCCCGGGGTGCCTACCCCGGGACACTGTAGTTTGCTATGGCAGGACGGAGCCTCGCGGCTCCCGTCCTGCCATAGCAAACTTGCTTGGATATTGGAAGAGAGAGCAGGAAACCTGCTCTCTTCCAATATCCAAAGCGACTAGCTTTCCACATGGGGAGCAGCATGTCAGCTGCTCCCCATGTGGAATAAGCAATGCCGGCTCCCAAGGGACGTGGGGAGCCGGCGGGACTGTGGGGGATTGGGGACCCCCACAGTCCCCAACGGAGAGGGCCAGCCCCGGGGATGGGGTCCCGGGGCAAGTAGTGGCCGGGAGGAGCCACGCGGCCCCTCCCCAAAAAGAGCAAACAAAATTTTTTTAAAAGGAAAGGCCGGCCCGGGGATGGGGTCCCGGGGCCTTAAATGGCCAGAGGAGGGGGCCACGCTGCCCCCTCAAAAAAATAAATATAGAGGCCATGCCCCGGGGATGGGGTCCCGGGGCCAATACAGGCCAAGGGAAGGGGGCCACGCGGCCCCCTTCCCGTTTTTTTTTAAAGGTAATTTTAAAAAGGGGTAAGGCCCTGGGGGATGGGGTCCCCAGGGCCCAAAAAGAAAAAGGAAGGGGGCCACACAGCCCCCTTCAGGGGAGAAATTATTTTTTTTTTTAAAACGATCGGGCCCGCAGGCCCCGCCCCTTCATTCACCACTCTGCAAACGCGCCCCTGGCGCGTTTGCAGAGGAGGAACGATTCCCTTGAATACTGGGGGTCCCTGGAGGCCAACTAGCCCACCAGGTACCTCCAGTATCGCCAGGGAGCTGCCTTGCAGAGAGGTGTACAGAGGCCACGCCCTCTTTACACCTCTCTGCAACGCAGCTCTGTGGCGCTTTTGGAGGTATATGGTGGGCTAGTTGGACTCCGGGGACCCTCAGGATTCAAGGGGACTTAATCCCCCAACCTAAAACGCGCCACGGGCGCGTTTGCACAGTGGTGAAGGGAGGGGCGGGGCTTCAGGTGACATGTGTGCAAACAGGCCCCGTGGCGCGTTTTAAGATGGGGAATTAAATCCCTTCAATCCTGAGGGTCCCTGGGGCCAACTAGCCCAACAGGTACATCCAGAAAGCGCCACAGAGCTGCGTTGCAGAGAGGTGTAAAAGGGTGTGGCCTCTCTACACGTCTCTGCAACGCAGCCCCCTGGCGCATATTGGAGGTTCCTGGTGGGCTAGTTGGCCCTAGGGACCCTCAGGATTCAAGGGGACTTAATCCCCCAACTTAAAACGCGCAACGGGCGCGTTTGCACAGATGTCACCTGAGGCCCCGCCCCTCCCTTCACCATTGTGCAAATATTCCTCTAAAATCAGCCGAAATATGAATTCCGATTTACTCACCTGTTATCAGGAGAGACCTCAGTGCTGCATCTTTCAGCCCAGTACTGGTCCTGAAAAGTAATTTTAACCGTACTTACCGGTAACTTGAATTTCCTTCATAGGCTAACATTGACTGGTTTCACTTGGAAATTCTTCTAAGTGTGGAGTTTTGGAACTTTAAAATATTCCTCTAAAATCAGCCGAAATACGAATTCCGATTTACTCACCTGTTATCAGGAGAGACCTCAGTGCTGCATCTTTCAGCCCAGTACTGGTCCTGAAAAGTAATTTTAACCGTACTTACCGGTAACTTGAATTTCCTTCATAGGCTAACATTGACTGGTTTCACTTGGAAATTCTTCTAAGTGTGGAGTTTTGGAACTTTAAAATATTCCTCTAAAATCAGCCGAAATACGAATTCCGATTTACTCACCTGTTATCAGGAGAGACCTCAGTGCTGCATCTTTCAGCCAAGTACTGATCCTCAAAATTAATTTTAACCGTACTTACCAGTAACTTGAATTTCCTTCATAGGCTAACATTGACTGGTTTCTACTTGAAAATGTCTTCTAAGTGTGGAGTTTTGGAACTTTAAAATATTCCTCTAAAATCAGCCGAAATACGAATTCCGATTTACTCACCTGTTATCAGGAGAGACCTCAGTGCTGCATCTTTCAGCCAAGTACTGATCCTCAAAATTAATTTTAACCGTACTTACCGGTAACTTGAATTTCCTTCATAGGCTAACATTGACTGGTTTCACTTGGAAATTCTTCTAAGTGTGGAGTTTTGGAACTTTATAATATTCCTCTAAAATCAACCAAAGTACGAATTCCAATTTACTCACCTGTTATCAGGAGAGAACCCAGTGCTGCATCTTTTAGCCCAGCACTGACCCTGAAAAGTAATTTTAACCGTACTTACCAGTAACTTATATTTTCTAACATAGGAATCCATTGTCTGGTTTTCAGCAGAAAACTTTCAAAGTGTCGATTTTCACAAACTACAAATATTCCTTAAAAATCGCCTGTATGACTTAAACGCATTCATTCAACTGTTTACAGGAGATGCACCAGTGCTGGATCCAGGATCCAACACTGAGTAAGATAAAGTAACGATAACAGTTTTTACCTGCTAAGTGAATTTCCTTCCATAGGATAACATTGGTGATTCTATGAGAAAAAGTTTCTAATGTCAACTTTTAAAATACAATAATATTCCTTAAAAATCACGACTGTAACCAAAACGCTTTTACTCAACTGTTTACAGGAGATGTACCAGGACTGAATCTAGGATCCAGTCCTGTGGTTACAAAAGTAATCCATAAAGTAACTAATTGCATTTAACTAGAAATTCACATTGAGCTGAATGTTGCATTGTGTTTGAAAATGTGTTGCCCATTGCAACAACTGTAACTACTGTACTTAAAAGTCTATTGCCTATCTGCAAAGTATTTAAACTAAAGTAATTCATTCTGAGAAAGTATTTTTTGTAATGTAATGTATAATGTAATTACAATGTAATTTAAAAATAAAATATGTAAAAAAATTGTTTCTAAAAATGTAGTAAATCAGTATGAAAAAATTAATATAACAATTAATACATTTAAAAATTGTCATTTACAAAACCTTTGAAATTCATTGAAAAACCGTAGGTTTCAGGCACGTTATAGTTAGAAATTAGCATTTAAAAAACCTTTGAAATTCACTGAAAAAACCATAGGTTTCAGACACGTTATAGTTACAAATTAGCATTTAAAAACCTTTGAAATTCACTGAAAAAACCATAGGTTTCAGACACGTTATAGTTACAAATTAGCATTTAAAAAACCTTTGCAATTCACTGAAAAAACCATAGGTTTTAGGGACAGTTTTAGTTACTTGGACATTGCACTCGTACAAAACCCGTGAAATTCCCCGTTATAGTTAGTTCAGCTAACTATAACTCGCGCCCCGCAATGCACTGCTGATGACGTCACATATTACATCACTCATGACATGGTCAGTGACATCACTGATGACATCACTGATGACATCTCAAATGACATCACTGATGACATCATCCACGTGATAATCTGATGCACCTCCTCACACCCTAATATAACCTTTGATTCACCCACTCTAAATTACAGACTGCCATTCGCAAAACCATAGACACTCCAACACCAATAACTACATACCCACTCACTGATTCTTAGGTCTACACACACACATCCACTCACTCACCCGTACAGTCACTCATACTTACGGTCACTCAGTACAGGACTATCATATGCACTCTTACTCCTATATAGACACTCAAACAACGCCACTCATCCATAGAGATACTCACACACCTAGTCAGTCATGCAAATAATTAAACACACTGCCATTTACTCACCTATACAGTTATACACACACCAGCTCACTTACTCATACAAATAGTAGCACATTGTTACGCTCTTATACAATCACAGATACAAGCACACACTCATCCATACAGCCACTATCACAATCACTCACTCTTGCTTATAGCTATTTATATACTCCAACACACATATATACTGCCTTTCACATATGTAGTTACTCACACATGTACCACTGGGACATACATTCACTCACTAACACACTCTTACACACACTTACCCACCCATACAGTCTATCACAGATGCACTCTTGAAACCATCCACCCAGTGAATCACCCACTCACACATCTATGCACAGAGTTGCACACACCCCTCCCACACAAACACTCAGGCACCCATACAGATACTCAGACAAGCATTCAATAACTCATATAGACACTCATTTAGCTATTCACAAACACATGCAGCCACTTACACAGCAACAGACAGACGGATACAGACATTCACCCAGTTTAGTCACTAACCCATGCATTCAGTAAGATACGTTAAATCACTCACTTATAGAGTCAGTCACGCACCTACTAAATCATCCATACAGACACTTACACACCCACTCATTCTTCAATACGTCTTTTCCTATATATATTAAAAATATTTAAACTTTACAGAAACACACAGTCACTGGATGATCTCATCAGTGATGTCATTTGAGATGTCATCAGTGATGTCATCAGTGATGTCACTGACCATGTCATGAGTGATGTAATATGTGACGTCATCAGCAGTGCATTGCGAGGGCGCGAGTTATAGTTAGCTGAACTAACTATAACGGGGGAATTTCACGGGTTTTGTACGAGTGCAATGTCCAAGTAACTAAAACTGTCCCTAAAACCTATGGTTTTTTCAGTGAATATATATATATATATATCCACAACAAAAACGCTCCAACTCTGACCAAGAGAGGTGGTACGTGCACCGGTAGAGCGACCGGCAGGAAAATTCAAACAGCAAATCCCCGTGTCCACGGATAAACTTACTCTCAAGGCACAAACTGAATGATTGCTCAGGAACAATTTATTATGCTTCTCCGCTACGCGTTTCAGCTGTAAACGTGTGAGCAAGGCTGTTTACAGCCGAACGCATAGCGGAGAAGCATAATAAATTGTTCTTGAGCAATCATTCAGTTTGTAGCTAAGAGAGTTTATCCGTGGATACTGGCATTACTGTTTAATATATATATATATATATATATATATATATATATATATATATATATATATATATATATCATACTTTCTCTTGACGGGTTCCCAGGAGACACCTGATCGGATGGGAGCTCAGTTCGGTACGAGGACCATCTTTCTCATTTCTATCTCTCTCTCTCTACATATATATATATTCACTGAAAAAACCGTAGGTTTCAGGCACGTTATAGTTACAAATTAGCATTTTAAAAACCTTTGAAATTCACTGAAAAAACCATAGGTTTCAGACACGTTATAGTTAGAAATTAGCATTTAAAAAACCTTTGAAATTCACTGAAAAAACCAGAGGTTTTAGGGACAGTTATAGTTAGTTGGACATTGCACTCGTACAAAACCCGTGAAATTCCCCGTTATAGTTAGTTCAGCTAACTATAACTCGCGCCCCGCAATGCACTGCTGATGACGTCACATATTACATCACTCATGACATGGTCAGTGACATCACTGATGACATCACTGATGACATCTCAAATGACATCACTGATGACATCATCCAGTGACTGTGTGTTTCTGTAAAGTTTAAATATGTTTAATATATATAGGGAAAGGCGTATTGAAGAATGAGTGGGTGTATAAGTGTCTGAATGGATGATTTAGTACGTGCGTGACTGACTCTACAAGTGAGTGATTAAACGTATCTTACTGAATGCATGGGTTAGTGACTAAACTGTGTGAATGTCTGTATCCGTCTGTTGGTGTGTAAGTGGATGTATGGATTTGCGAATAGCTACATGAGTGTCTATATGGGTTATTTATTGGTTCTATGAGTATCTGTATGGGTGCCTGAGTGTTTGTGTGGATGGGGTGTGTGCGACTGTGCATAGATGTGTGAGTGGGTGATTCACTGGGTGGATGGTTTCAAGAGTGCATCTGTGATAGACTGTATGGGTGGGTAAGTGTGTGTGAGAGTGTGTTAGTGAGTGAATGTATGTCCCAGTGGTACATGTGTGAGTAACTAAATATGTGAAAGGCAGTATATATGTGTATCGGAGTATATAAATAGCTATAAGCGAAGTGAGTGATTGTGATAGTGGCTGTATGGATGAGTGTGTGCTTGTATCAGTGATTGTATAAAGAGCGTAACAATGTGCTAGTATTTGTATGATTAAGTGAGCTGGTGTGTGTATAACTGTATAGGTGAGTAAATGGCAGTGTGTTTAATTATTTGCATGACTGACTAGGTGTGTGAGTACCTCTATGGATGAGTGGCGGTGTTTGAGTGTCTATATAGGAGTAAGAGTGCATATGATAGTCCTGTACTGAGTGACCATAAGTATGAGTGACTGTACGGGTGGTGAGTGGATGTGTGTGTGTAGACCTAAGAATCAGTGAGTGGGTATGTAGTTATTGGTGTTGGAGTGTCTATGGTTTTGCGAATGGCACTCTGTAATTTAGATTGAGTGTATCAAAGGTTATATTAGGGTGTGAGGAGCTGCATCAGATTATCGCGTGGATGATGTCATCAGTGATGTCATTTGAGATGTCATCAGTGATGTCATCAGTGATGTCACTGACCATGTCATGAGTGATGTAATATGTGACGTCATCAGCAGTGCATTGCGGAGCGCAGTTATAGTTAGCTGAACTAACTATAACGGGGAATTTCCACGGGTTTTGTACGAGTGCAATGTCCAACTAACTATAACTGTCCCTAAAACCTCTGGTTTTTTCAGTGAATATATATATATGTATAATTTGTGGGTGAACTGCTTAGTTATGGCCACCACCGTACCAACTTAACATGACTCGTACCTATTTTTAGTGAATTGAGTACTTAAACACTTGTTTTTTACTTTACAGATTTACGAGTTCATGTTTTACGAGTACTGGAACAACAAATGTGTGATTTATATGCTGGAATGCCCATAGAAGAATTAAGTATTTTATGATGATTGTTGCAGTCCTCTTTCAGTTGGCACATGTCATTCTCCAATCAGGAGCGTTCAGGATGCATTTAAAAGACTTGAACTTGTCAGCCTTCATTTTAGCCAACACTGATAAAGGCATTGTCGCCGAAACGCGTCTGTTTGGCAAATTATTAAATCGCTGATGTAGAACCAATTGGAGTGCTTTGGATTGTTCGTTTTTGAACTGTGAGTTTTTGACTTGTTGTGAGGCCACTATCACGCCCAAGCAGCCGCCTGCAAGAGTTCGGCAGTTTGAGTGGAAACTGGTACTTGTGTTTATTTGGATACTGCCTGAACTGCCATAACCAGGATGGATTGGCACACCCGCCGGCATGATTCGGGACATTATTATGTGGATGAGCGTATGTCATCGGACCTACGCTTGCGGGTATTTACCATATTTGACTGGACATTGTTGGCTGGGCGAGGGATTCTGTCAGCTTTTTTAATTATGAAGTACATGAACTCCTGTGGAATAAAATGTGGCAGCCCACTGGGGTGTGATTTGTGGGAAAACTGCTTAGTTATGGCCACCACTGTACCAACTTAACATGACTCGTACCTATTTTTGGTGAATTGAGTACTTAAACACTTGTTTTTTACTTTACAGATTTACGAGTTCATGTTTTACGAGTACTGGAACAACAAATGTGTGAATTATACGCTGGAATGGCCATAGAAGAATTGAGTATTTTATGATGATTGTTGCAGTCCTCTTTCAGTTGCCGCATGTCATTCTCCAATCAGGAGCGTTCAGAATGCATTTAAAAGACTTGAACTTGTCAGCCTTCATTTTAGCCAACATTGATAAAGGCATTGTCGCCGAAAAGCGTATGTTTGGCAAATTATTAAATGGCTGATGTAGAGCCCATTGGAGTGCTCTGGATTGTTCATTTTTGAACTGTGAGTTTTTGAGATATATATATATTCACTGAAAAAACCATAGGTTTTAGGGACAGTTATAGTTAGTTGGACATTGCACTCGTACAAAACCCGTGAAATTCACCGTTATAGTTAGTTCAGGTAACTATAACTCGCGCCCCCGCAATGCACTGCTGATGACGTCACATATTACATCACTCATGACATGGTCAGTGACATCACTGATGACATCACTGATGACATCTCAAATGACATCACTGATGACATCATCCAGTGACTGTGTGTTTCTGTAAAGTTTAAATATGTTTAATATACATAGGGAAAGGCGTATTGAAGAATGAGTGGGTGTATAGGTGTCTGAATGGATGATTTAGTAGGTGCGTGACTAACTCTATAAGTGAGTGATTAAACGTATCTTACTGAATGCATGGGTTAGTGACTAAACTGGGTGAATGTCTGTATCCGTCTGTCTGTTGCTGTGTAAGTGGCTGCATGGGTTTGTGAATAGCTACATTAGTGTCTATATGAGTTATTGATTGGTTGTCTGAGTATCTGTATGGGTGCCTGAGTGTTTGTGTGGGTGTGTGCGACTCTGTGCATAGATGTGTGAGTGGGTGATTCACTGGGTGGATGGTTTCAAGAGTGCATCTGTGATAGACTGTATGGGTGGGTAAGTGTGTGTAAGAGTGTGTTAGTGAGTGAATGTATGTCCCAGTGGTACATGTGTGAGTAACTACATATGTGAAAGGCAGTATATATGTGTGTTGGAGTATATAAATAGCTATAAGCGAGAGTGTGTGATTGTGAGAGTGACTGTATGGATGAGTGTGTGCTTGTATCAGAGATTGTATAAGAGCGTAAGAATGTGCTAGTATTTGTATGAGTAAGTGAGCTGGTGTGTGTATAACTGTATAGGTGAGTAAATGGGTGTGTGCTTAATTTTTTGCATGACTGACTAGGTGTGTGAGTACCTCTATGGATGAGTGGCGGTGTGTGAGTGTTTATATAGGTGTATGAGTGCATATAATAGTCCTGTGCTGAGTGACTATAAGTATGAGTGACTGTACGGGTGAGTGAGTAGATGTGTGTGTGTAGACCTAAGAATCAGTGAGTGTGTATATAGTAATTGGTGTTGGAGTGTCTATGGTTTTGACAATGGCAGTCTGTAATTTACAGTGGGTGTATCAAAAGTTATATTAGGGTGTGAGAAGATGCATCAAATTATCACATGGATGATGTCATCAGTGATGTCATTTGAGATGTCATCAGTGATGTCATCAGTGATGTCACTGACCATGTCATGAGTGATGTAATATGTGATGTCATCAGCAGTGCATTGCGGGGGCACGAGTTATAGTTACCTGAACTAACTATAACGGGGGAATTTCACGGGTTTTGTACGAGTGCTGTCTTGTGGCTCATGGCCTCCTGGCAGGTCTGGCTACGTTACCACGCCTGGCTGCCATGATGACTCTTGCGCACGTTACTATTGGATGTTGTTCTGTCGCCCTCTGTTATTGCCAAGTTGTTCTACAATAGCCTGCATTTTCTGTTTCTCACCTTTTCTCCTATTCCCTTTGTGGGCTCAGTCTGAACAACAGTTACAAGGTCGAATAACAAATCCCTGGTTTCTACTGATTTGGCCCGTCCCTCGCACCTAGACATAACACTTGTACAGCTGCCATTGAGAAATTAGTGTGCTTTTAATAATGCGCTCGCTTGCTCTAAGATAGCACTTGGAGACGACCTTTCCAGAGAGAAGAGCTGTGATTGTTTGCTGATGTAGTTTTGCATCAAGAGACTGAGGTATGGGGGTTCGCTAGTCAAAGCCCAAAGGTCTTCTATTATTATAATAAACTGGCTTCTAGCACGGGAGGGTGGTAATGTTAGTTAGACATATATCCACTGCTTTATGAGATGCTTTCCCCGTTCGTATTCTATGGAGTAGTAACTATGCTGATTATATTATTCTTATGTATTATGCTATTAGTACTGACACGTGTACTGTATCTAAGGGCACGTAAGTTGAAATAAATATTTTGAACTATAAAGTGTCTCTTCTTACGCATGTTGTGGACAGGTACGAGAGTGATGAAAGAGTGTTCTTGCCTCTGCGAGTCCTGAGAGAGAGATACCGTGTTCTGGGTTGTCTAATCATTGGTACATTAGTGCTAATGGGACGCTAAGGCTAGTTGGGTTGGGGTTTTGGGTGCTAAGGTTTATGGTTGGCTCACCACTATATTCCGAGGTCCTATTATCCTGTGCATAGCTCTGTATGTGCAGAAACCTTATGACATGGCGCGACCAACGAGTGGGGCAGCTTACTTGCGAGGCAGCTTGAGTAGTACTTGTGCTTGTCCACACAACCCTCACGTACGCTTCCGGAAGCGTGTGTGACGGCGATACCTCCTATATTGCAGATTTTGTAGGTTCTTTCAAGCTTGATGTTATTAAAAAGGTTTCTTAGAAAAAACCCTTTTGTGCTGCCTCGTGTAAGATTGTTGAATAAACCCGTTAGGAATGGCGGGTATAGACATAGCGGCGCATAGCCGCACAGCACTCCGGGATCACTTACGGGTGTATGGAGTGCCAGACGCGGAGTTGACCTAGTCTTTGTGGTTCAAGCCGATCCGGCTTTCCACTTTGAAGTGTTCTACTCTTGGATCACTTTTCCAGCGGTGGATGCGAACGATAATCTGTTCCATGCATATGAACCCACCGTTGTTCCTGCTGTCTATAGACCTTATACTAATCTTGAAGTACCGCTCACGGCTTGGCAACACCGTGTTTGGTTTAATGGCGCCCTCCCACAACCGACTACCACGGTTCGTTTAGGCCCCTTATCTATAGCGGGGGCCACTTGGCCTGTTTTGGCCGGGTACACCCCACATCCGCTTTATATGACAATACCAGTCACGGAACTGCGCACTATGTATGCGGCCTTGGTGCAGGTGCATCGAGCGTTAGTGCGATATGTTACAGGCAGCATCCATGGAGCCGCTCCTGGAGTGCCTGGCCAACCAGCTGCTGCAGGCGGAGTGACCATAAGTCCCGTCATGGTGAATTCTGTGATGGGCAAACGACCACAACATAAGGATGATTTTCCTTATTGGCTTGCAGAAAAGTTTGATCAGTTGGAGGCGGTTTTCCACATACAACTCCAGTGGATAAACATCGTATTTTGACGATTAGTTTGCCAAAAGACTTAATTCCGAGTTGACAGCATGTGACAACTGGGGTAGGGTATTCGCAGCAGTATATTCTAAATGTTTTGGTACTCCTTCCATGACAGTTCTCCCCTCTGTAATTAAAAAGTACAGGAAGAACACGGCCCTGAAGCGGCTGTGGAATTAGGGATGAGACTAGTGGGAGTGTTTGAAGTAGTAGCTGAACTGATCCTTGCGAATGTCAAGGGCGATGCAGTGAACTTTCAAGTAGCTAACGCTTTGGCTTTGGTCCCAGAAGTGGACAAGCCTCGAGAATTACCGAAAATTATTACCCAGGCTTATAAAACTATTGGTAGAAACAGCCTGGGTAACAAGCCTTTGCAAAACTGCAAACACAATCGCAACCACAACAGCAACAAACCAAATCTCAATCTGAGAAGGATGAGAAACCAGTCTTCACTAAAAGAGCTGGAGGCTGAAAAAACAGGGTAAGCAACAGACAAAGCCGGGATCGCAGGCGCATCCCGGTTTCAGTTTCTTCTGAACGTACTTATGATTTACGCGATAGAGCGAGAATTAAGTCACCGGATAGGTTTCAGATCCCTGATACGCGTTCTCCTCGTTCTTCACAGGCACAGACTTCGTCACAGGCAGGTGGAGGAGACCGCCAGGATAGAGGAAGGGCCCGTGAGGCCCCACAGGGACGAGACCGAGCCTCGACAACAAGTCAGAGGAAAAGAAGAAGACGCTCAACGTTTTCGACCACAATTTCAGAAGAAGAAAGTTGCCGCTGTAACAGCGAAATATGCCACAGACGGTGAGAACGAGACTCCTGAATTGGACGTGGGCAGTAACCCTCCTAGACAGCGCCGCGGAAGTAACCATAGTGCGGGAGGCGCTACGTCCTCATATGGAGGCGACAGCAACTGAAACATTCATTACTGTTGAAACAGCAGACACCAGAGTGGCACCCCTGACAGACTATTTAATATTGTCCTCCAAATTGAAGGTGATATACAGCGAGTAATTAAAGGTATTTTTGGGAAAATCTGACCTCTTCATATGATATTTTATTGGCAGAGGCGGATTGGCCACCCCCATTCGTAATTGCTGCGCGTCAAGGGAGGAGGTAATCCTTCCGAGCTTTTCTCGACATGTCCCAAAGGACAAAGCAGAGGCTCTAGCAGCAGAGTGGGCTGTGTCCCTGGCTCCAGCGTTATTCCGCAATCACGTGGGTTGGGACGAAGAATCTCCCCCATGAAATACCTTTGCGATCGTTGCCGCAGCCACAACCCCAATATCCCATAAAGCGTGAAGCCAAAGGCCCCGTTTCCGAAATTCTGACACAGTTGGAATATCAGGGAGTAATTGAACCCTGTGTATCACCTATGAACAATCCCCTTTTCGCGGTTTCTAAACCCGATGGATCGTACCGTTTAGTATTGGATTACCGGCATTTGAACTCTCATTGTCGGACCTTTGCGGTGCAAAATACCCATAGTTCTGCGCTTGTAGACAGTCTTGTTCGTAAAAAATACAAAACGACCCTTGACCTTTCAAATGGATTCTACACGCACAACTTAGCCCCGGAGAGTGGCCAATGGTGTGCCTTTACTTCCGGTGGTAAAATGTTCAAATTCAGGCGTCTTCCTATGGGCTACAAGAATAGTCCAGGCGTATTCGCACGCTCGTGTTGTCTCTTTGTTAGGCGGCATCGATCCAGACGCCTGTTCGTATGTGGATGACATTTATCTGACAGACGATGAATTGTTTCCGCATCTGACCCGGGTGGACCGCATTATTCTTGAATTTGCGGTTCAGGGATACAAAATTAACTTTGCCAAATCCCATATTGCTGAATTTACCGTTTTGTTCTTGGGCTATGAGCTCAACAATGAAGGTAAGGGTTTAGCCCCCATTTTCTGGAGAAATGTGCACTTCTGTGCCCTCCTACTAATCTGAAGAAGCTTCAGTCTTTACTGGGTTTTCTGAACTTCGGACGTACATATATTCCCGAATACGCCCAGCGTATCAAGCCATTGTATGCTTTGATACAACCTACTTTTCGAAGTCTTGCTGGCTTCCGGAGCATACCTCCATTCTGCAGTCTTTGCAGACAGACCTTCTTGAGTCTAAATACCTTTTGACGCGTGATAACCACACAAACTTGGTGATTAGAATCATTCCAGGGGCAGTGGGTTTCACGTACTTAACCTTTAATGAAGGTGATACAGTACCCATCGCATACAAGTCACATCTATACACCTCTGCAGAAATGCGGTTCTCATCTGTGGAGAAAGTGCTAACAGCAGTGCAAATGGCGATCCTGAAGGAGCGCGCACTGGCATAGGAAAACGCATTCTGGTGGTAACACCCTATCCTGCCTAGAGGCAGTGGCGAAAGCAAGTGTTCCGAACTCTAAAGCTTTGCACCCCGTTGGATTCAATGGGCAACATCTTTGGCGTCTCCGGATGTCACTTTCATTTCGACTCTTCTCTTCAGACTCAGGAGTTTTACAGTATGAATTCATTCATCCTCCTCCTTTGTCCTTATTGCCGCTTGAGGATTACAACTGTGTGATCTACACCGATGGTTCGGCACAACCGGCCCACGGGGTCCAAGCATGCTTATTCAGCCGCATGTGCTATTGTTGCAGGTACGTTTGTGAACGGAAAGTTCAAATCCACTGTGGTGCATACACAGGCACTCGGGGACAGTACCGCACAATTGGCCGAGTTGCGTGCCTTGGTGCTTGCGCTTGAGTTCGTAAATCCTGATGTGACCACTTTAATCGTGTGCGATTCTTACTACTGTGTTCAATCATACAATGACAATCTGTTCTTTTGGTACGCAAAATGACTATAGAGACGCTAAAGGCAACACAATCAAGCATAAAATGCTTTGGGTTAGGAGTGGCAGAATTACAAAGATGTCTGCCACTCACACAGGTGGTTCACACCCTAGGCCATCAGCGAGTGGGCGCACACGCTGTTGGTAACAGTCTGGCAGATGAAGCTGCCAGATCAGCAGTACTCACGTGTTCAGTAGCAGCAGTTACTAGATCCATGTCTAAAATAGACACTGATATCTTGGCAGCTATTGCTGCAACAAAAGAAGGAATTAATTACCCTAGAGGTTTCCCTTCTAAATATTCTTACCAGATAGGTCCCGATCAGGCTCCTTATGTAACAATACCTAACGTTGGGGTTCGGCTGATCCCCAACGCGGACACTGAGACTTTCCTTGATGGCAGCGGCACACGAAGGCATGGCTTCGGCGCATGCTGGTGTGTCTGCGACAATTTCCATTTTGCAGCAGCGTTACTGGTGGCGTGGTTTATACAAAGATACACGTACTTATGTGCTTTCCTGTGACGTTTGTCAACAGATCAAGCCTTCAACAGTCACAAGACCACCGCAGACCTCGCTTGCAATTTCGAACAGACCCTTTGGGTGTGTTTACTTGGATCACTGCGGTCCATTTTCTTCAGACACTGCCTATAAATATATCTTAGTGGCAGTGGACTCGTGCACCACGGTTCATCTGGGTCTGGCCACAACGGAGTGCTGACGCTACGAAATGTCATTAGGGATTTGCGTGTCTTTGTGGGAATTTTGCATGCGGCACCTTCCATTCTGACCAAGGTCCGGCGTTTGCCTCTAAGGCTTACAAGGACGCAATGGGCTCCTTAGGAGTGCGGGTGAAATTTTCGTCTCCGTATAGGCCTGAGGGCAACTCTATCGTTGAGCGAATGAACCGTGACTTAAAGCAATCCTTGACAGCTAGAGTTATAGGTACTGGCAGGAACTGGCTGGCCCACTTGTATACTGTTCAGCGTGCACTTAATAATCTCCCTAGAAGGCCTCTGGGTGGGCGGACCCCTTACGAAATGCTCTTTGGCATACGAATGTTTGTGCCTGACCTTGATGGTCTAGACATGGCGGCGCAATCCGCCAAGTTCGATGTAGATAATCATTCTACTATGTTACAGGACTTACAAGAAGCCCGAGACAAACTAGCGATTGCACATTTACCTTCAGCCACAGACCCTGCTGTGCAGATTCCGGTTGCCCGGCTGGCTTCCGAAGATTGGCGACCTGGTACGAGAGAAGGTGGAGAACAAAAAGAATTCGGCCCCTCTTTTCGTGCACCGGTTCCAGTACTGGGCTTGAAGGGAACACGTACAGTCATCCTACCACCGCTTCCCGGTCGCAAGGAAAACAGATACATCTCAGTGGAAAATGTCAAGCTACAACATCTGGCCGATCCTAAATAGTGTCACACCAGCGGTCTCTTGTCCTGCCATTTATCGGACAAGCGTTCGAGGCACGCCTGCACGAACAATCACTGATGTTACCATGGAGATGGTTGATTTGCCTGAAAATATATTTGAACCCCCTGCATCACCCTGCATAGCCGAGGGACGAGTATACTTATCCCGCCACAGAGTCGGTGGCACACCAACCAACAACGCCACTGAGCCCGACACGTTATTCTTTTGACTCGGATTCCAACTCATCACAAGTCCCGTCCAAGTTTAGTCTTTTTGTATCCTGGTTTAGAGACAATTTTTGATTCCACCTTGGACATATATTTGGATGGTACTTTTCTTGGTCTTTTTGTTCATGTCCATTGGCTTTGTCACAGTGTTTTTCTACTCATCAATGGTCACTATTTACCTGAGCAGCTCTGCTGTGAACAGTGTTGCTGGAACTTTGGCTCCACATTCCTCTTCACACATCATGAAGCGTGACCACACATTTGTGAACATTTCAGCGTTTCCAGTTGCTGATGGCATCGTATGGGATGCGGTAAACTTTCAAATACATGGCCCGACAGAAATTATTAATGTACCAAATGTCCTTCGAGTCTCGATGGGTGATGTAGTAAAAGTAATATTCATTCTGATGATTGGGATGTGCATGCAGTTGAAGCATTGTTTGCTGATTTAAAATATTATGCCTCTTTTAATGCTGAAGACTTGTATATGAATTCTGCGAATTATGCCGATTTGTATTGCTACCAGCATTGGGGCAATCATTTTCTCCACAAACCAAGTGCACTACGCAGCCCTGTTACTTACACCCAATGGGAACACTGCCCAAACCCCATACCAGGTAGTTCCCAGACTCTTGAAATAAATACACCTATTTTACTGATTTTAATCGATCGAACCCTGGGTCCTATTATTTTAAATTAAAATCTCCATCGACTCAAAAAATAATGTTGACCCACACTAAATTACTATATTCGGGTTCCTTTTTGAGCGCCTTGGCGGTGGGTGGTTATGAGTATTGGAAAGACACAGTGGATTTAAAATCAATCTGGGGTTCGAAGCTATGGCAGGTGCAGGGCACTGAGGCCCTGCACCGTGCTTGCCTTATCAGCCCAAATTCTATTTCTAAATGCTTCCATTTATCAGACCACGTGTTGGGGTTGGCTACCGTTAAACAACTAAATGCGCCAACCATCCCATCCTTGTCGAGTCTTCCAAATGATAGTTTGCATTTTAATATGTCCCTTATGGCGTTACAGGCTCAGTTTCAGAACAATTCCTTTAACGTTTCTGCACTAATACAGTCACCCTGGTTGGCATGGCCCATATCATCTAATGCATGCCAACTTCGTTTTCATGGCACAGTTCCTGGTTACATACAGGACAAGCCTGATCCAAGATTTACTGAAACTCGTACTGTGACCACGTATTCGGTTGGTAAATTATGTAAACAATGGTTACAACATTCGTCCTTAGACTCTGTTAAGAACCATTTATCCCTCCTATCAGGCACTATTGACTTATCTGACTTTATCTTGGGACCTCGTGGTCCCCGACCGAAGAGATTCATTTATGAAGCGTATAATGAGCTCTGGAAGCTGTCACAAATGGAAGCTGCTTCCCGTCTTAGGGAAATAGACCAAGCAAATTTGGAAAAGGTGCTTGCTGTTGTTGACAATAGTATAAATACCCTGTCTTCCCGCATTTACACATTAAACAATATTGTATCCTCTGTTGTTGATATTGTACAAGATGATGTCTCTATGTTGTATCATGGTCAGAATCAGTTGCGTTCAGTGATGCAGTTTGCATGGACTTTGCAAACCCTTAAGTTGAGTAAAGTTCCTTGGAATTTGTTAAACACCACTGCCCTCTTTATGCCTTTTAATTTGACTGACAAACAGCAGTTCATGTCCATGAAAGATGCATCTTACACTTTGTTACATATTGAAAAAGTGGATCCTTTACCATTCTCTGTAGCGGAACTAGATTCTGTGGTGTGGCTAGTTCATGGGGTTATAGCTTTACCTTTTTCCCTATTTGAATTCGGTTCGTGCATGAAACATTATCCTGTAGGCCGTTTCCAGCCTTTGGGTAGTGCTTTCCTGCATGAACTTTGGTCCTGCCTTTCATGTATAAATGCCTTAGAGATGGCAAGGAGGTATTTCTCACGAGGAGTCTTGTGATTCAACTGTGGGTCATTCAGCTTATTGTAAACATATTAAATTGCACGGGGCTTGTAGCGTTTCAGTTCCAAATCTTGCATGTGTGCTAAAAGGTATTCCTGCTCCTGCTATTTCTCCTACTTTTACTTTGCTTACCAACGGTAGCTATTTGCTTTTAAATAACGAAGACTGTTGTGGCCTACAGGCTGGCATTCCGTATATTGTTACAGTCTCACACAGAGTTGTCTGCTGCAAGAATGTGCTTTTCCTCCCCCTCACGACATCGTTGATAGCTCTATTTGGCCTTCCATTCCTACCATGGAGGCAGATTTCAATAAGTTGAGCAGAATAAAGGCCCTATTATTGAATGAGGAGGTTATGCTCACATCCGCCCGGGAGACATTCATTCTCCAGGTGGCGAGCACCCACAGTGAAATACAGGCCCTTTTGAACACTGACCTCCCCCAACATTTTGGGGAGATTAATTCATCGTATTTTTAACGCATCAAACACTGAGGGTCTGGTGCACTTTTTTAAGGTTGTGGGGTCTGGCCTCTTGTCCACCTTTCAAACTATTTTCGGTGTGATACCGGCATTCATACATTCTATTTTTTCTAGCGTCTTTGGTGGTTTCCCATTAATCCTCGCTTTGGCGGCTGGTGTCTTGCTGTTGGTCTGTTTTCTGCGCAATGGCTGCACACCACTGGGCCCTTCTCGATCCCGAACGCCTCCAGCTGCTCCGTGAGCGACTTCTGGTTGGCTCCGATGTTCTGCCCTTGGCAACTATCAGTGTGTCCTACACCCTTTCCTTTCGCTTTGCATATTTCACTTGCGTGCAACCTGTGATGTCTTGCATCCGCTGTCCGTTTACATGGACCATGGATTATTGCCTCTCCAATTCGTCATTGTCGGTCCCGGATTTTGTTCGGTTGGTGGGTCCCTTAGAGGCCCATGAGCGGGACTGTTCCGCTGCTGGCTTTATGATGCGTGCGGCTGCACTGGGGATTTTGGCACAATGGGATATCTGGGCGGCTGCTCAGAGTCTCCTACAACAAAGTTATATTGAATATCACGCAAGCTGTCCGCATTGCTTTTGGATGCTCCATACTCTGAAGAACATTCCTGCAGCTTTGACCTATTGGACTGGATGGCGTCTACGTTTTTGACGATTCCAATGATGTCCTTCTGGACGGTATAGCATTTTCTGCTCTTCCACATTTTTGGATTGATTGACTTGCCGTTAGTTGTTAGTAGACCGCCTCTATTCTGCTCAGGTATTTGGAACTCTGTCTTCATTTTTCGTACGTGGCCGATGGACTGACCAGGGGAGGGTGTCTTGTGGCTCATGGCCTCCTGGCAGGTCTGGCTACGTTACCATGCCTGGCTGCCATGATGACTCTTGCGCACGTTACTATTGGATGTTGTTCTGTCGCCCTCTGTTATTGCCAAGTTGTTCTACAATAGCCTGCATTTTCTGTTTCTCACCTTTTCTCCTATTCCCTTTGTGGGCTCAGTCTGAACAACAGTTACAAGGTCGAATAACAAATCCCTGGTTTCTACTGATTTGGCCCGTCCCTCGCACCTAGACATAACACTTGTACAGCTGCCATTGAGAAATTAGTGTGCTTTTAATAATGCGCTCGCTTGCTCTAAGATAGCACTTGGAGACGACCTTTCCAGAGAGAAGAGCTGTGATTGTTTGCTGATGTAGTTTTGCATCAAGAGACTGAGGTATGGGGTTCGCTAGTCAAAGCCCAAAGGTCTTCTATTATTATAATAAACTGGCTTCTAGCACGGGGAGGGTGGTAATGTTAGTTAGACATATATCCACTGCTTTATGAGATGCTTTCCCGTTCGTATTCTATGGAGTAGTAACTATGCTGATTATATTATTCTTATGTATTATGCTATTAGTACTGACACGTGTACTGTATCTAAGGGCACGTAAGTTGAAATAAATATTTTGAACTATAAAGTGTCTCTTCTTACGCATGTTGTGGACAGGTACGAAGTAACGAAAGAGTGTTCTTGCCTCTGCGAGTCCTAGAGAGAGATACCGTGTTCTGGGTTGTCTAATCATTGGTACATTAGTGCTAATGGGACGCTAAGAGCTAGTTGGGTTGGGGTTTTGGGTGCTAAGGTTTATGGTTGGCTCACCACTATATTCCGAGGTCCTATTATCCTGTGCATAGCTCTGTATGTGCAGAAACCTTATGACAGTGCAATGTCCAACTAACTATAACTGTCCCTAAAACCTATGGTTTTTTCAGTGAATTTGTAAGGTTTTTAAATGCTAATTTCTAACTATAACGTGCCTGAAACCTATGGTTTTTCAGTGAATTTCAAAGGTTTTTAAATGCTAATTCCTAACTATAACATGTCTGAAACCTATGGTTTTTTTCAGTGAATTTCAAAGGTTTTGTAAATGACAATTTTTAAATGTATTAATTGTTATATTTATTTTTTGATACTGATTTACTACATTTTTTTAAACTATTTATTTTTAGATATTTTATTTTTAAATTACATTATAATTACATTATACATTACATTACAAAATATACTTTCTCAGAATGAATTACTTTAGTTTAAATACTTTGCAAATAGGCAATAGACTTTTAAGTACAGTAGTTACAGTTGTTGCAATGGGCAACACAATTTCAAACACAATGCAACATTGAGCTCAATGTGAATTTCTAGTTAAATGCAAATAGTTACTTTATGGATTACTTTTCTAACCACAGGACTGGATCCTAGATTCAGTCCTGGGACATCTCCCTGTAAACAGTTGAGTAAAAGCGTTTTGGTTACAGTAGTGATTTTTAAGGAATATTATTGTATTTTAAAAGTTGACACTTAGAAACTTTTTCACATAGAATAACCAATGTTATCCTATGGGAGGAAATTCACTTAGCAGGTAAGTAGTGTTATCGTTACTTTTCTTACTCAGTGGTGGATCCTGGATCCAGCACTGGTGCATCTCCTGTAAACAGTTGAAATAATGCGTTTAAGTCATACAGGCGATTTTTAAGGAATATTTGTAGTTTGTGAAAATCGACACTTTGAAACTTTTCTGCTGAAAACCAGACAATGGATTCCTATGGAAGGAAATACAAGTTACTGGTAAATACGGTTAGAATTACTTTTCAGGGTCAGTGCTGGGCTAAAAGATGCAGCACTGGGTTCTCTCCTGATAACAGGTGAGTAAATCGGAATTCGTAGTTCGGCTCATTTTAGAGGAATATTATAAAGTTCCAAAACTCTACACTTTGAAGAATTTCCAAGTGAAACCAGTCAATGTTAGCCTATGGGAGGAAATTCAAGTTACTGGTAAGTACGGTTAGAATTACTTTTCAAGGTCAGTGCTGGGCTCAAAGATGCAGCACTGGGTTGTCTCCTGATAACAGGTGAGTAAATCGGAATTCGTAGTTCGGCTGATTTTAGAAGAATATTATAAAGTTCCAAAACTCCACACTTAGAAGAATTTCCAAGTGAAACCAGTCAATGTTAGCCTATGGAAGGAAATTCAAGTTACTGGTAAGTACGGTTAAAATTACTTTTCAGGATCAGTACTGGGCTCAAAGGTGCAGCACTGAGGTCTCTCCTGATAACAGGTGAGTAAATCGGAATTCGTAGTTCGGCTGATTTTAGAGGAATATTATAAAGTTCCAAAACTCCACACTTAGAAGAATTTCCAAGTGAAACCAGTCAATGTTAGCCTATGGAAGGAAATTCAGGTTACTGGTAAGATACGGTTAGAATTACTTTTCAGGATCAGTACTGGGCTCAAAGATGCAGCACTGAGGTCTCTCCTGATAACAGGTGAGTAAATCGGAATTCGTAGTTCTGCTGATTTTAGAGGAATATTTGTATGTTTCAAAAATCGACAGAAACTTTTTCAGCAAAAAGCAGGCAATGATATCCTATGGAAGGAAATTCAAGTTACTGGTAAGTACGGTTAAAATTACTTTTCAGGATCAGTACTGGGCTCAAAGATGCAGCACTGAGGTCCATCCTGATAACAGGTGAGTAAATCGGAATTCGTAGTTCGGCTGATTTTAGAGGAATATTTGCACAGTGGTGAAGGGAGGGGCGGGGCTTCAGGTGACATGTCTGCAAACAGGCCCCGTGGCGCGTTTTAAGATGGAGAATTAAATCCTCCTCAATCCCGAGGGTCCCTAGGGGCCAAGTAGCCCACCAGATACCTCCAGTATGCGCCAGAGAGCTGCGTTGCAGAGAGGTGTTCAGAGGCCACGCCCCTTTTGCACCTCTCTGCAACGCAGCTCTGTGGCACTTTCTGGACGTACCTGGTGGGCTAGTTGGCCCCAGGGACCCTCAGGATTGAAGGAGTTTAATTCCCCATCTTAAAACTTGCAACGGGCCTGTTTGCACACATGTCACCTGAAGCCCCGCCCCCTCCCTTCACCACTGTGCAAACGCGCCCCGTGGCGAGTTTGAAGTTGGGGAATTAAGTCCCCTTGAATCCTGATGGTCCCTGGAGTCCAACTAGCCCACCATGTACCTCCAAAAAGCACCACAGAGCTGCGTTGCGGAGAGGTGTAAAAAGGGGCGTGGCCTCTGTACACCTCTCTGCAACGCAGCCCCCTGGCGCATACTGGAGGTTCCTGGTGGGCTAGTTGGCCTCAGAGACTCCCAGTATTCATGGGGAGTCGTTCCCCCTCTGCAAACACGCCAGGGCGCGTTCTAGAAGTGGTAAAGGAAGGGAGCGGGGCCTGCGGCATGATCGTTTTTTTTATTATTATTTTTTTAAATGCTTTTTTTCTGCCCAGGGGTCTTTGTGGGACCCCTGAGCAGATCCTAGGAGGTCAGGGTGTTTCTACCCTGCCCCCTTTGTGCGTTTTGCGCACTTGTTTCTGTGCCTCGGCCGAGGCATAAAATGGCTGCCAACACTTCCTGATTTGGAGTGTTGACAGCCAATTAGCATGCAGCTCGTGATCGGGACGGTGCGCGCAGGGTGCGCTCAGGGTGCGCGAATCCGACGCGGCCATAGATATATATGTGATTTTCCTTTTGATTTTCTCAGGAACTACTGAACGGATTTACACCATTTAACAAAAAGGGTTCTTTCTGAACCAAGAACTACCTCTTTGCCAAATTTGGTGTAATTCCGTTCAGCAGTTCAGGCTGTAGCCGTGGCTAAAGTTTCCTATGGGAAAATTAATGGGGAAAACACGTTTTGGGACCCCCCTTTCTCGGCCCCGGCTGACGAATCACCCGAAACTTTCAGGGTAGGAGCGGACCGGAGCGGGCCATAAAGTTTGAAAATTTTGTGAAGATTCGTCAACTCGACGCAAGAGTTATTTCAAATAGAATGTTGTGGATTTCCTATGGAAAATAGGTCCTAACTATAACTATCTACTGGCGACCGCCAGTAGATATATATATATATATATATATATATATATATATATATATATATATATATATATATATATATATATATATATCGTCTTTACCGCTTAACTTCATTTCCCATCTCCGAAATGTTTGAAGCAGGCACGGAGCACGTTTCTGTGCAAAGTTCGTTTATTTACTATCCTTTAGTCGGCCATGACGCGTTTCGGTCCCTCCTGGACCTTGATATATATATATAGTTAGGACCTTGTTTCTATTCAAAAAGCGTTTTTTCTTTTGCCAATATCTTTGGCGCCAGTTGACGAATCTTCATTACATTTTCAAAACTAATGGCCCACTCACTTCTGCTGGTGTGTTCAAAATTTCGGGGTAAATCGTCAAGCGGGGCGGAGAAAAATGGGGGGCCCCAAAAAGTGTTTTCTCCATGTTATATTCCATAGGAAACTTTTGACACGGATACAGTCTGAACTGCTGAACGGAATTACACCAAACCTGGCAAAAAGGTAGCTCTTGGTTCAGAAAACACTCTTTTTTTTAAATGGTGTAAATCCATTCAGTAGTTCCTGAGAAATATAAATATTTCTCAGATTTCTAAGTGGGGACGCGGAGGATCCGCGAACCCTCCCGGTCTCGTGCCTGCAAACTGATTGGCTGCCAACACTTTAAACCAGGAAGTGTTGGCAGCCATCTTGTGACTCGGTTGAACCGAGTCACAACAAAAAAGGTCCAAAAATGTTCAAAATCAAGAAAAAGGGTCGGGGTAGAAACGGATCACTGACAGAATATCGACGACAGGAATATCGACCTACACAAATAATGTGTTCAAAATATCGATGTCAAGAATATCGACATCCTATCTTTACAATGGTAAGTACAAAAATATCGAAACAAAAATGTCAGTTGTTTAAAATATCGTTTTTAAAAATCTCTAATAAATAATTTTAAATAAATTAAATAATACATATAATTACTAAAAACATAGTTAGAATTATTTAAAAATGTAAAAAATTATAAATAATAAATGTAATGTAAAAATAAATTAAACATACATATATAAAAATTATGATATATATTTACTTAATAATATTAAATAATTATTATAATACATTTTAAAATGTCAGAAACATAATACAAATTATAAATACATATATATACATACACCTGTAACATAAACATAAAAATAAAATATATATAATATAAATTAAAATATTAAAATATTTTTTAATTTTAAAACAACTTTTACACTACATTAACTGAAACAGTAGGGAAAATGTTGGATAGCGTAGGGGATAAAATCACTATTCCCACTCCAGGAAGTGCAAGAGTAGGGAAAGTGTTGGATAGCGGAGGGAATAAATTACTATTCCCACTCCAGCGGAGAGCAACAGTAGGGAAAGTGTTGGATAGCGGAGGGGATAAAATTACTATTCCCACTCCAGCAAGTGCAACAGTAGGGAAAGTGTTGGATAGTGGAGGGGTAAAAATTACTATTCCCACTCCAGCAAGTGCAACAGTAGGGAAAGTGTTGGATAGCGTAGGGGAATAATTTACTATTCCCACTCCAGAGAGTGCAACAGTAGGGAAAGTGTTGGATAGCGTAGGGGATAAAATTACTATTCCCACTCCAACGAGTGCAACAGTAGGGAAAGTGTTGGATAGCGGAGGGGATAAAATTACTATTCCTACTCCAGCGAGTGCAACAGTAGGGAAAGTGTTGGATAGCGGAGGGATAAAATTACTATTCCCACTCCAGCAAAATAATGAACATTAATTAACAAATAATTAACTAATTAAAAATAATTTACCTCCCACCTTATTCCCCTATAAATAACCCCACCAATGTTGTAAAACATAACACAATTAACATTATAAATTAACAATTAATTAAACTGATAACAATTAACAAGCAAATTAAAAACAATCAGTAATACATTAATTCACAGAATTAACAATATTAAATAAATGTAAAAAAATATATAAATTAAAAAAAAAAAATATTAAAATATAATTACTTCCCACCCTACTCCCATATAAACCCACAACCCGCTCCTAAAAAAATAACACAATTAACATATTTACCAATTAATTATTAATAATTAATAACCAATTAATAACTAATTAATAACAAATTAATGATCACAATTAATAATATAAAATATTAAACACATAAATATTAAATAATTAAAATATTAAATAATTAATTATAATTAATTTACTTCCCACCCTATTCCCCTATAAACCCACAACACGCTCCTAAAAAAATTACACAATTAACATATTAACCAATTAATTATTAATAATTAATAACCAATTAATAACTAATTAATAACAATTTAATTATCACAATTAACAATATAACATATTAAATACATAGGGGCCCATTACGATACCCGGCGTAAAAAAATCCGCCAGGCATGGAAGCGGCAAAAATCCGCCCGCACACACCGTCTGAACACCGACCACGCCATTACGATTACACAAACCGAAAACCGCCATCGGCGGAAAATCACACAAGATACCGCCCGCCATCGTCCGAGTCGGAGTCAAACCGCCCGCCACGGACGGAAACACGCCCGACAACACAAAACCGCCCGCCCTCACGGCCGACACACCGCACGTGAGATTACGATCGCACCGCCATGAGCGCGGGAAAACTACAAATATACCGCCCGCCAGCGCAAACAACGCCGATGAGAATCGACACGGCAGAAGCCATGGCGCCCACGTCCCTGCACAGAAACCATCCGCTGACAAAAACAATCGCACACAACATGGCCAACAAGTCCACACAGCAAGGCACGCACAAATACACAAGCACAGTACACATCCCGAAAACACCCCCCTGGACAAACAAAAACTACAAAGGCCAGAACCCCAGACACAACACACCTGAAAACAACAGACCATGAGGACACACCCACATAGGTAAGTACAAAAGCAGCACTCCCACAGACCACAACCCCTTGCAACATTGCAAACTAGAGAGGAGAGGAGAGGACACAGTGACACAGCAAGGACAGCAGCACACCACAGAAACGCACACATCACAACCACCACCACCACCACCACCACCAAACACCGGCACCACAAACCCCCTGCAGATTACAGAACACACACCGCACCAGCACCACAAACACCATGGCACCACAAAGAATGCCCAAGTTCACGCCCATGGAGCTGACGGTCATGGTCGACGAGATCATCAAGGTGCACCCACAAATCTATGGGAACCTGGTCCAGCACACACCACTAGCCACCAGAAAGAGAATGTGGAACCGGATCGTAGACCAGGTCAATGCAGTCAGGACCCTGCCCAGGAACAGAGTCGAAATAAACAAACGGTGGAATGACGTCAAGAGCCTGGTCAAGAAGAAGGAGAGCAAGAACAGAGAGCTGGCTGCCGTCACTGGCGGAGGGAATCCCGCGCTCTTCAAGACCTTCAAAGCGTGGGAGGAGAAGGTGCGAGTCATCATACATCCCGAGATCCTCGCCGGATTAGCAGGGGAGTGGAGGCTGGTAAGTACAAACTAATGTATACCAGCACACCGCTATGTACTCACATGCACTACCACCATGCCACAGCTCCCAGGGACAAACACCCCCATGTCCAGCACACAATACACAACACATCACACACACATGCAACAGACACCACCACACACAGCCCAAACCGAACAACTGTAAGATGCGTGGGGACATGTGTACACTCAGCCAGCCACGTAACCACCAACAGGTCCCCAAATATGCCAGAAGCGCCACAACGAGCACCCACCACACCCATGTGTCCGCCATAGCTGCACTAACCGACAAGTAACAGGTAAGTAGCAGGAACACAAAGTGCAGTGGGTGGGAGGGTGGACAGCCCAACTACAACACACACCAGGCCCCTAGTCCCACAGCACAGCAAGGAGGAGCATCACCCACAGCCACGTGTCAGCCACCGCAGTGCACAACGACAGCCAAAAGGTAGACATCACGGTCCACAGCAATCGGTGTCAGTGGGTGTCCAGCCACCACCACGACCCACAACACCCCCCACCCCCACAGACCTGCAACATGGAGCACCCCCGCTTAGAACCATGTGGCATCCAGTACAGTGCACGCCCGAACAACCTGCAGGTGGGAAACTGGACAGGGCTGGATTACTGGAGGCATGAGGACCGTAGCACGACCAACACATGGGACATGTCACGTAGCAGACGAACACGCAGCACCGCCCACCGTCACGAACAAGTGAACAATGTGCACACGGACATGAACCACAGACTCACA
Source organism: Calotriton arnoldi (assembly GCA_963921515.1). Taxonomy (NCBI): domain Eukaryota; kingdom Metazoa; phylum Chordata; class Amphibia; order Caudata; family Salamandridae; genus Calotriton; species Calotriton arnoldi. The sequence continues at coordinate 1,100,728 of CAWUFW010005879.1, forward strand.
CCCCACATGACCCATCACAGACACAGCAACACCCAAGGAGCCACGTCTGCATGCACAAGCCACACTGAATATAGTACCACACGGCAGCCACTGTGCAACCCATCACACACAACCGAAACACCATTGAAGTCCTGTCCATGTAGCCCCTACTGCCTGTCAACCACACACCCCACAACTACGCCTATGTAAGACAAACAACACTAGACGCAACAGAGCGGAACAACATAAATGCACACGAACACCACTGAACCCATCAAACACACAGACACACCATGCACATACAACATACCATCCATCCCATCCGTCAGCCCCAGTCTCATGAAAGGCATGTCATCCGCACAGCTGCCACACATACAGCAGTCACGCTAAGATACATGCCCATGACCAACCATGTGCCAGAAGTCAATGAAGCGCACGACACACTGTGAGCAACAACACACAACATGGGCCACCCCCCCGAGCACTGCAGTGATGCACATGGCACAGGGCAGCACGCACACCAAGGAGATGGGACAACTGCAATACGTTGGCTGGCACACAACCATCACTCACTCATAACGATGCGTCCAATGCCATGTCCAGTAATCACAACAGACAGCAAATATGCAGGCCATGTCAAGCATGCACACACCTCAAACCATGCACTGTCATGCTGCCACAACACATGTCACGTTCGGCACCCATGGCTCACAGCATGTACCTCAAAAGCATATTCCATCCCAAATGCGAATCTGGGGCATGGCCCCCATGTTGCCATATGCGTTCCTAAGCGTCCCATCTGAACACCAAAAGCAAAGTACAAACCAGACCCAGGATGGGCCAGGAGCCCGCATACACCAGAGTCACAATAAGTAGGGGCACAGCAACACACCCATCGGCATGGCCAATCCGTCCCATGCCACATGTGCACAGCACACAGTCCCATTGCCAAGCACACACAACTACAAATGCTACAGCCACACACACGCCTCCGGGAAACCCATGTACGAGATTGCACGAACTGTTAATGTCAGACGACAAATACATACTTCGCCAGGTGCAACACAATAACAAATCTCATTCTCTCCACAGGTGACGAACTGCTGGATGCTGGGGATGGAGACAGCAGCCAGCACAGCCAGCCTACAAGCCCCCAACGAGGACACACGGATGTGGAGGATCTGTCCTCCTCTTCGGACACGGACCACCAAGCAGGCCCATCTGGTGTGGCAGGGCCCAGCCGCTCCCCAGGACCCCTCCTACCCACCAACCCATCATCCAGGGCTGCTGAACATTCCCAGCCCCCTGCTGCCACTGTCGTTGCGGCCACACCCACGGTCATTGCGGCCACACCCCACAGTCATTGCGGCCACTACCATTGCCGCAACCGCCACCATCGCCGCACCGACCACCACCGCCGCCACCACCACCACGTCTTCGCTGGCACCAGCCCCAGCGCAGGTGGTGGCCCGGCCGACTGGATCCACCCTGGGAGCCACAGCGAGGACCGTGGTGAGCAATGTGGCTAGTGGGCAGGCCGGTGGCAGCAGTACTGGTAGGAGGAGCAGGGTCAGGGAAACGCAAGTCTCCCCTGGGAGCCATGCCCTGCCTCAAATGGCCAGAGTCCTTGGGGCCTATGAAGAGGCCCAAGAACAATGGGTCAGGTCTGCTTCAGACACGCAGGAGGTGCTGGGGGTGCTGAGGTCCATGGACGCCCGTATAGGTCAACTCGTGGACCTCATGGGCCAGCTGGTGGTGAGGTCACAGCCAGGGACAGCAGCTCCACCACCGCCACCACCTGCCGGGGCGCAGGGTCGTGCAGCTGCGTCCAGTTCCCCTGCGTCCACAGCCAGTGAGCACACCTCAACCACCAGCATGTCGCAAGCAGGCACCCCCCTCGCAAACGTGGAAGGGGCCGTCCGAAGTGGAAACAGATCTCCCGGGAGGACTTCGCACGCTCCAGACGCAAGTGAGGCAGCCAGCCAGCCTTCCTTGACCACCCACTGCATTGACTTGGACTACGATCCCACTCCACACAGCCATCTGGATGGCATGTGTGTGTTGGACTATGGACATAGAACCAGTGGGTACACCCTGAGCATCACGCAGCCATGACCGACAGCTCATTGTCACTGCACGCACCACTTTTGTCATCACCTTACACACAATCACATGTCACAGTTTGAAATAAATGCACCTCTTACACAAACTGCTGTTTGTGCCCTGTGTTTTATTTGTACGGAATACAACGGCCACCTTGGGCGGAAAGGCACCTGATGCGTGGCATGGCAATGGAATCCAGAGGGCCTGTAGGGACCTAGGGGTGGGAGACAGAACAGGAGCACATTCAATGAGTGTGTCACACACCCATCACACAGTACATGTCAACAACTACAAACAATGTACACACATCGCACAGAGCAATAGGGCACAATGCCACAGCCACCAACAGTGGCATACTACCCTGGCCATGGAGCGTTGACACACAGCACGCAGTGAACAAACGGCCACCCTGACACAGCACACACACACCTGCACAGATACAGCCACATCAGCCGTCGTACATGGACACTCACCGTCAAGTGAAGTAGTGGGCGATGAGCTGCTGCCGCACATTACCAGCTTCCTCCTCTCCGCTGTCCTCCTCACTCGAGCTGTCCTGGTCTGCGGGCTGGGGCCCTGGTTGATCTCCGTCATCCACGATGAGGGGGATCTGCTTCCGAATGGCCAGATTGTGCAGCATGCAGCACGCCACCACTATCTGGCACACCTTCTGTGGGGAGTACGCCAGCGCACCCCGGTGCGGTCCAGGCACCTGAACCTGGACTTGAGGAGGCCAAAGGTACGCTCGACCACACGTCTGGTCCTCCCATGTGCCTCATTGTAGCGATCGTCTGCTGGGGTGCGAGGATTCCTCAATGGACTGAGCAGCCATGCCCCATTCGGAGTACGCAGAGTCACCTGGGTGTGAGGGACACAGAGAACCGTTGCTATTCCAACTGGACAGGGGACAGCATCGCACAACCAGCACGCTACACCACTCCACATACTCACCGACAATACAGCCACGATCCTGTTGCAGATTGGACATCAGTCGTGGCAAGATGCTGTTGCGCATTATGTGTGCGTCATGGGCCGAGCCTGGGAACTTTGCACACACGTGGGTGATCACCATGTCCGCAAGGCACACCACTTGCACATTCAGGGAGTGCGTGTGCTTCCTGTTGCGGTACAGGTGCTCAGTGGCCTGTGGTGGAACAAGGCCAACATGTGTGCAGTCAATGGCTCCAACGACGTGTGGGATTCTGCCAAGGGCATAGAATGCACCCTTCACTGCCGCCAATTCACGAGTCCTGGGGAAGCGGATGTACCTGTTTCGGTACAGCATCATGGCTGCCAGTACATCCCTCAGCACCTTGCTGAACATGGGCTGGGACATCCCTCCTCCACTGCCCACTGTGTGCTGGAATGACCCAGTGGCGAAGAAATGCATGGCGGCCATCACCTTAGCCGTGGGGGTGACAGCTGTCGGATACACCCTGCGGGGACGGAGATGGGGTTCCAACATGGCACACAGTCGATGCAGGGTTGGCCTGTCCAGCCGAAACTTCCTAATGACCTCTGTATCGTCCATGTCCGCCAGCAATTGGTATGGGCGGTCAATGTTCGGTCTCCGCCTAGGGAAAATGGCAGTGGACACATGTCAAAGCAACACAACACATAGCAATTTCGCATACACATCACTGACATGACTGAGCAAGCACATGAGCCACAGCCCAGCTGTCAAGCTGGGACGGCACGGCCACAATACACTTACACAGGTCTCCCAACAATGGCAATGGCTAGTGAGACATACCACTGCCATGTGCATGCACATGGGGATCTAGGCCCCAATGACTTGCGGGGCGTGCTGATGGGGACTGACTGCATATTCGTCAAGCGGCAACGCCACGGCAACATGAATGTCTGCTGAGCATGGAACTGCTTCCGAGGCTGGATGAGTATGGCACACGACGACGAGGATGTGGGCACAGGCTGAGCGGCCAAAACAAGTGGGACCTGTGGCACGAGGGGATATGAGACAGTAGTAGGTGTCAGCACTGCACCCTATGTACAGCACTGTACGGATCACACCTCCCGAAACATTGACAGGTGTCCACATTGACAGCCCCATGCCAAGACGGCTGTGTGCTTGCAGTCACACGTCACAGGTGAGAGGTTACATTGCACGTGCCAGGTGGCAGACGTACATAGTGGGAGCTGGCATGTGTGTGCATGTGTCTCCTGTTCAGGATCCACCAGATGGGCGCTGACTCTGTACTGACCATTGGACACAGCATGTTCCGTGGAAGGCTTGTGTGTGTGGGATGGTGGCACTGGATGTGCCTCCGTTGGGTGGGGGGCCATGCACAGGGCGGGTACGTCGATGATTGCGCATTGTTGGTCACGGTGGGTGCACCCACTAAGATGTGTTGCCCTGTGTTCAATTCCTATGTCCGCATGATGATGGACTGTAGATGTGGGCAGACTACACATTGGTCGATGTGCTGTCTATATGCATGTGCCTTCACACCAGGCACAGCTGCCCCTGCACATGTGACCCCTGCTGGACTCGCTGCTGGGTCTGTGGAGCTGATGCACCTTCTGTGCGTGGGGCGGACAGCTCTCCTCACTTCCCTCATTGCGCATGTCATGACTTTGCCGCAGGTGACATGGATCATGGAGGGCCCACATGTACGCGTGGGTAGGCTACACATGATTGTTCACTGGTCGCCACCCCAGTCAGTGTTTCGAATGGGAAGGTTGTCGTGCTGGTGGTATATTCGATGTGGCGGATGGGCGGGCCTAGGTGCGGGCTTACATTCCGGACATGGGGGGTAGTTGGATTGGCGACTAGTTGCAGTACACACGGGACACGTCTCTTCCTTTCCACATCTGGGTCATCCCTTGTACTCACTGACAGTGATACAGTCATCTTCGCCCCAGCCCTCATGTCCTCCCCTCGCTCCCCCAATATGCATGTGCACCTGCGAGGCTAGCGCTTGCACAGGCAGCCCCAAGCTCGCACCAGAGAGGGCAAGGAGTGTATGTGTGGGTCCAGTTGCACGAGTGGGCTGTCTCAGGGTATGATGTGTTGCGGGACGCCGTCCACCTGCGTGGTGCCCCAAATGGAGACCCGGCCTGCATGGACTATGCATCACAGTCTTCGCCTTCCGGATCCGCCACCTGCGACACCCAGTGGCTGTGGCTGCCCTTGCGGCCATGCCGCGTCCGTCTGTGACTGATGGCCCACACATTCACTCTTTGGCCTCTCTGGGGAGGGCTCGGGGGTGGTGGCGCACGCGCTTGCACTTAGTCGCAATGGCATGTGGCGTGGTTGGTATAATGGGCAATGGATGGGATGGTGCGAGCCACCTCCCGTGAGCGTCAGTGCTGCTCGTGCTGTGGTGCGTCCCCCTACACTTCCATTTGACTTGTGCCATGCTAGACGTTGAGGTTCTATTGCCTGCGTGATATGACCAGGAGGAGCGCGAGGAGACCTCTCACACACCATGCTCCACTGCCATCCCGTGCCCTGTATCGCCTGTGCGGATTGACTATGTTGGGGTTACACCTGGTCGACTGGGGCTGTGTGTGCCTTGTCAAGGGGCATGGCGGGCGCACAACAGGATCCAGCTTGTCCACAGAGGGTGGGCTGAGGTGCGCCTGGTACCGCTTTGTACGTGTGCCCGGCTGCTGTGCACACACGTGTTCACTCCCCCCGACAGGTGTCCTCTCACAATGCCCAGGGAAGCGGTGGTGTACTGTTCATGACCCCTCCCGACACGGCGTGCTCCAACTTGGCATGTGCGCATCTACCCGTCACACCCACCCACCTGAGCACTGCGTCCATACGACTTCACACGACACATGTGTGTCTTCCACAGTTGTGCTACTCATTTGCGTTGACATCCAATACCAGTGGACTACATGGTCATGTCACGACTGCCGTGTACTTCACATACTCTCATCCTCTCTCATTCGTACTTGTGAAATGAGTCAGCGGAGACAGTTTTGGTTTCAAACATTATATTGAGTCTTCTGTCCTCTGTGATGCAGTATAGTGGACACTACTGGCAGCGGAATACATGTTGAGGATATACTGAGCATGATTGCAAATGGGATAGGGTGTGGGGTTACATGTGATTGGCTGTTGCATGTGGGATGTGGGCTTCAGAGTTACATCTGCTTGGCCAAGGCTGTGCTAATGTACATTTACGTATAGCTGCGGAGCTGCGGACTTTGACACAGACGGTATACATGTAGCCTACCAGACCGCTTGGCATCATGGGCACAGTCCATCTCAGTTCCATGTGACAGGTTTGCTGCGGTTGTTCCTCATGCACGCGTGCATGTGAGATGACATCAGGGCATGTGCTTGCGTGCATGCAGCGGCGTGCCACTTGTTGTTGCAATGTGGTGGTTACTGGACATGTCACAGTCACTGGGGTCGTGTTGTTGTTGTATGCACTTGTCGTCCATGCAAAGGTCCTGGTATGGGATTCCCGGGGCGGGGGTGGGAGGGGTGCAGCACCCACAGACTCCAGGCGACCTATTCATGTCCACTGAGCGGTGTGTGTGTCCATGGGCGCTGGATCCATGTCGTGTCCTGGTTGTTCGTGCAGTTCCGTCCATGTGGGTGCGATACACAGAGCCCATGCCACTGCCTCCCACGATGCATGCGGTGTTCCTGGATGTGATGGGGAACAGTGTGCATGTCCCGGTCATATCCGATGTCATGGCGATGTCGTTGATGGTGTGGTTACAGTTGCCGGTCGTTTGGTATGGCTGTTGTGGTGGTGACTGGCCAGTCCGTGCGGAAGCTAAGCATGGGTGCGGGGTTGGACATCATAGGTCAATCGGGAACCTGCGTTGTGGTCCGACGAATTTACAGGTTGTCAGGTATGCGATGCCGTCCAGCAGGGCTTCCATGTCATTGGTGGTGTACATGTTTGCCAGCCAATGTAGCGGATGGTGGCTGTCAAGGTGTTGTTCGTAAGTTGTCCCTTGGAGGACCATGATGGGGCATGCTGGGTGACATTCGATGTAGCTGTTCTCGATGATCCGTCGTGTGGAGGCACAGTGGTCCCATTTCAGTGCGGGTGCGATGTTGGCCACATACGCCATGCCCCCATAGGCAGAGCAGGCCCTGTCGTGTGCGTCCAGAGGGAGGAGTAGTGGTAGCAGGTCCGCCTTTAGACATGCCGGGTTGGAGAGGCATATCTCCACGGGATGCTGGTAGGGACACCTCCGACAGTAGAAGACGGGCATGACGCAGCTGAACAATGTGATGCGGTAAGTCAGTCGGTAACTTACGTTCAGCAGGGACAGGAGATCGCATCCCAATATATGTATCAGGTTGGTTTTGTACAGCTTGAGCTGTCCGGCATAGTTGGGTAGGTGTGTTGCGGTTGCCATTTCGCAGCGGTGCGTTGTGGTGGCGTGCTCCGGCTGTGTGTGCAGTCTGCAATGTGCACGCTCCGAGGTTGCTGTGAGCTCTGTGTAGTCGTAGGGAGACAGGACTTGTGTTCTGTTGGCTTGTTTGGAGGACACGGGCCCTCATCCCACATGCTTCTCAGACAGTTCAAGGTCAGTGATGTGTGACTCCTTCCAATTAACTTGCATGTGGCCGACATGGGGAGTGTTTTCTTCTTTCTTCCCCGTCCGTTGTGTGCTTCTGTGATATGCGCTATCTGCCCTGTGGTCGGTCTCCTCGGCATGCCTGTGTTGGTCTTTTCTTGGACAATGGCTGTATTCACCGGCTTCTTTCGTAGGGCTGTGGTTTCGGAGTTGGAATGGAAGGTCATTCAGTGCTGTCTGCTCTCCCTTGTGTGGGCGGCAGGCTGCCTTTCCGCTCTGCGTTGGGCCTTGTGTGTGAATGTTATTCTTGGGCCACCTGTTGTCGGTCCCCGGGCTCTTTGGTGTTCCGTTTTATATGTCTTGTTCATATGTGCAGGGTGGTATGGGTGTTTCAGTGTGGTACTGGCGTTCCTCTTCCCGAAGGGGCCCTGCTTCTCCTAGTTGGTGTTGCCGCCGCTGTGTGCTTCGCCATGTTTGTTACACTGGGGTGTGTCCTGCTGTTGCGTGACTTCACTGACATGTGTGCGTCGGTTGTGTGGCGTTGGGTGTTGTCCGTGAATTGGGCGTTGGGGACATGTCTGTGGCAGGCCTGTCACGTGTCATGTGCGTTCGGGGTGGGGCTGATGTGTGTGCTGCTTGGTTGTGTCCCTGTGTCTGTGTGCGACGCATGCATGGCGCTGCGGTTGGCCTCTGCGTTGTGCGCATGTGTGGCGGCGTCATCGCCGCTTTGGGGCCGTGACGGGGTCGTTGGTTCCTAGTCCCAGGTGGTGTGTACACATGTGTTACGCGATGTTACGATTTGGCCTGTGTGTCATATGTGGATGCAATGGTGGATGTGTAGTGTACACGCGCTGGGGGGGTTGTCCGCTTTTGCCGCCCTTGCACTGTGTGCGCTGTTTGCGTGCACTTGTTGTGTGTGTGCCTACCTGCGTCTCCGCGGTACGTTGCGTCCTTGTTGGTGCATCAGCAAGAGCATGGGGAGGGCCTGCAGTGCTGGATTCATGCTCGGGGAGCCGCTTCTTCGTTGTCCGTGCTCGGCGTCCGTGTTACCGCTTCGGTTTGTCGTACGGTATCTCTTAGCCGTGGGAGCCGTTTGTTTGCGGCATCGTAATTTATACGCCGGGCGGGACGTGATTTCGTCGGACGGTGTATGTCAGTTGGGCTGCGCCGCTACGTGTACGGGCGCACTTTGATGGCGGACGGTGTTGCTGGCTTGCCGGCGGTGTTTGGCCTACTTTTCGCATCGTAATTGGGCGGGCGTGTGGACTGCTGCGTGCCGGCGGTAACTGGTGGTTTTTGCATCCGCCAGCACGGCGGTTGTGCTTCCGCCCGCCATCGTAATGAGGCCCCATAAATATTAATTAATAAAACATATTAATTAATTATGATTAAATTACTTTCCACCCTATTCCCCTATAAACCCACAACCCGTTACAGAACTAAAACGCAAAATGTAATTTAAAAAAAATTAATAACTTCTAAAAAATATTAATAAATGTATTCTAATTAAATTACTTCCCACCCTATTCCCCTATAAACCCACCACCCGCTACGGAACTAAAATATACAAAAATTAATTAACACAAAATTAATTACTTCTAAAAATTTCACACATACATTAAAAACAATAAGCTATACTAATACAAAATAATTACATCACATACTTTAAACACACATAGTAAAATACAAAACACTAAAATAAATGTCGATATTATTAACAACGATATTTTTACTAACGATATTACTAACTTCGATATTTAAAAAAATGATATTTCTTACCTTCATGTCGATATTCTGGTCAACGATATTCTTGCATGTCGATCTTGTGCCACCTCGATATTAAAACTCGATATTCTGGCACATCGATATTCCAACATCGATATTATGTCTGTGCACCGGTAGAAACACCCTGATCCCCTAGGCCTGCTCAGGGGGTGCCACATGGACCCCCAGGGCAAAAAAAATGCATTTTTTTAAAAAACATTTCAGTGGGATTTGCGGATTCGGCCGAAATGTTTTTAAAAACAAAGCGCGGCCTCCCGCGCTTCGTTTTCTTTAAGCCCCCAGATGGGCCAGGTACCGAGGGCAAGCAAAAATAGAGATGTCATCAGTGATGTCACTGACCATGTCATGAGTGATGTAATATGTGATGTCACCAGCAGTGCATTGCGGGGGCGCGAGTTATAGTTAGCTCAGCTAACTATAATGGTTGAATTTCACAGGTTTGTACAAGTGAAATGTCAGCTTAACTATAAAGTTCCTGTAACCTGTGTTTTTTTCCGTGAATTTCTAAGGTTTTTTAAATGCTAATTCCTAACTTTAACGTCCCTGAAACCTGTGTTTTTTCACAGGTTTATATATATAACTTATGTAGGGTGGAGCCAAAATTAGGCTGCTTGAATCCCCCTCCTGATGGCTAGGATAGCCGTCACAATAGCGCATGAATCTTTCTCTTAAGACCAGCTCAAAACTTAGTGGTCTTCAGCATCTTGCGCCTTGTGTTTTCCAGCTGCTTCATCTCATCATAATACTTACACTGACTCTCCTCCAATTCTAAATCTCTTGTCCTTCTTTTGACTCCCTTTCCATGTTCTTTTCCTCTCTTTGATCTCATATGCTTGTACCTTTTAAACGTGGCAAACAAACAAATCATGCAAATTGCAATGATTATGATTGGTCTCAATATAGCACCAAAATTCCACTACCTAAATTCTCAAACCAACTACCTACAGCAGCAAATCCTTTTCTAATCGCTTCCCAGGCACCTGTAGCTTCCAGTTTTCCCAATTCCTCCTACAATTCAGTAATGTTCTTAATAAATTTCTTTATCTCTGCACTTTTGTCGGGAATTAAGGTACAACATTGTTAAACCTTCAACATCTTATAGACTCTGTCCTCCTTCGCAAGAAGGATATGTAATGCAAGGTGTTTCTGCAGGACCATAGACCTAATAGCTGTCATCTCAGTATCAACAGCCAACAACAATCCTGCTGCACTAATAGCAACTTTATCTACTAGAAAAGAAAGCTTTCGAGTCTTGACATCATTCAAAACTACTCCAACAGCAGGGATCAATGCAAGAAAAATCTCTCCTAATATTTCAGAAGCACTACTACTACATTTTGGCCTACCAGAAAATCCCAAGTCATGATCATCTAATTTTTCTACATGATAGATTTTGGGAAGAACACAGGCAAATATCAAGTGCCAGCCCAATTTCTAAGCAACATAAAATAAGCATGAGTTCCACACACATAATAGACCCCGGGGATAACAGGATCCTTTCCTCCCATGATTTGCTATGTGTTTCCCCCATTTCGAAGGTGAGCTCACACTGACTCTTTCCCATGTGCTTGGTGTGGACTACACTCATAATTCTATGTGCATAAAGCTTGCCTGGGTGTTGTCAATCTAAAGTCAATGTGGTATGGACCCCTAACTCTTTATGCTCAAGTTCTTCTTTGGCCCACGTATCTTTCCCTAGATTCTTTCCTTTTGCCTTCCTTTCCTCAATCACCCTTCTTCTATCTTCTAACTCATCTACAAATTTCTTCTCAACAGCAGTCATAGAACAGGTCAAATTCTGTCTATGGGAACAGGCAGTGTCAAGCGTAGTTACTGGCTGAAAGAAGCTTTAAACAGTGCCATCTCTTGAGCATTGGGATGTGAATTCAAATCTTTGTACATGGGGACCTCTGAGAAAATCAAATCATAATTTGAAAAATAATACTTGAAATGACCTTGACTATATGAAAGACTGTTAGACCTGGCACTATTGGCGTGGGTCTCCCCTGCATTTTTTGCCTTTGCCTCCTGTGTTTTTGCTGTATGTTGGACCCCGTTTTGCTGCTCTAGATGCTTTGGGCCCTTTGCCACTGCTGTTCAGTGCCAAAGTGCAAGTGCTACCTTTGTAAATTACTGTTATGGATTGGTGTTTCCATGATTGGCTATTTGATTTACTAGTCAGTCCCTAGTACAGTCCACCGTGTGTGCCCAAGGCCTGTAAATCAAATGCTGCTAGTGGGCTGCAGCACTGATTGTGCCACCCACAGAAGCAGCCGGTAAAATGTAACTCTGGCTTGCCATTGCAGAGCCTGTGTGCAATCTGGGATTGCCATGTCGACTTGGCAAGTGCACACACTTGCCAGTCCCTAAACCTTCCCTTTTCTACATATTAGTCACCCCTAAGGTAGGCCCAAGGTACCCCTGTGGGCAGGGTGCATTGTATGTGAAAGGTAGGACATGCCCTGATGTGTGTGGCATGTCCTGATTGTGAAATACTGCCAATTTCATTTTTCACTATTGCAAGGCTAGCTGTTCCCATAGGACAGAATGGGGAGTTTGTTTATAACATCTTATAAACATAACTGGCCCTGGGAACAAGGTAGAAAAATAAAGTTTAGTATGCCTGAACTCAGAATGTTAAAATGCATCTTTTAGTGAGGGTGATTTTTAGGTCGAGCCTAGGCAGTGCATGCGCTGTCTGCAAGACCTGGGTTAAGTAGTATACAGAGGGAAATCCCGCCTGCTGCTTGCCATTGGGTAACTCCTCCGTTGCTCTTCTTTTCTGGCTCTTTATTGGTTGGCTCTTCCAATACATCACTTCCGTTGTATCGGAAGCAGCACCGACCAACTATGGTTTTGTTACGCAGTAAGTGTTTAACTCTTTCGTTTAGGGACTACTTAGGGATATTTTATCACCGCGGCGCCAAGGGGGGCACCTGGTTTCATGTTTTTTTTTTTTTTTTTATCTATCACCATTGCGCCCGCTTCATGGGCCGCCATGCACATATCTTAAATATGTACAGGCACCGCGCTTTCATCATTATTGTCTGCTGCTTTTTTCTCAGTTTTTCCTTTCACATGTAAACTCTGGTGTTCCCCGTGCGCCCTCTTCGGCCTCCTGCCTTCTCTCACTGACCCTTTCTCGACTGTGTTTATGGGGGATGCCTGAATTTACTCTGCCCGCACTGGTAAACACTCACTGCTTTCTAAACGCCGTCCCTGCCAGCCCCGGCAGCAGCCCGGAACCTTCTGTTTGCGCACAGCACCCGGGAAGGCAGACGCCGCTTCTAGTTGTTATACTGTTTCTTTATTTTCACCTTCAACAGAAGAGAACCGGGCAAATAGTTTAACCCGAGCAATCCTTCAAGAGACTAGAACAAAAGTGAAATCGTGGAGGTAAACTCTGCCCCACTGCTTTCGACAACACAAATCTCACTTGTAAATACTGTCATTCGCTTTACTGGCTCATGGAGTTGCACGTTTTGTCCCAGAATTCAGCCTAAAAGCCTCTTTTATGCACATTAACTCCATTGTGTTCAGTGCTGGGCGTGGATTAACCCTGAGGCGCCCTGTATTGTCTCCGTCCTTCTATTAATCCCGATGTCTCCTATTATCTTCTCTTTTCATCAGAGAAAATGGTACAAAGTTTAATCCACGGTAAAACTCTGCAGCGTGGGGAATATGTTCGGTCTTCATCTCTGACAGTCGTTTCACCTTTTAATGCAAACAACCCATCGGAATAAATAATCCTGTCAATGGAAGCTGCTAACTTGAAGCTCAGGACAGACTTTAGGCAAATACCAGAGAGCCATCTCATTAGTTTTTTACAAGCCAGCTAGGGAACTACTGATGGGGAACTCAATGAATGGCCTGCCAGTGCTCAGACACGGGACCTTATCTCCACCAAGGCAGAAATAGATGCATACAATAAACCGTACATATGCGTACATTTATATGCAACATTTTTATGTGTGCATTTATTCATGTTTGCATCTGAGCATGCATACAATATTAAAATCTATCACTCGCTACTTTTGGACCTCTGTCCACAAATTAACATTTATTTTCTGTATATAAAATCAATTTAAGTGCTCAAAAGCCATATACAACAAGCATCTGTAATGCAATAGGTTTGCATTCGCGAGAGTTTGAGCTATTGGCATTGTAAATGACAATGCCTTTTATTTATGTGTTGGTTTTTAAAACATAAAAAAAGCATTGTCATTTACAATGCCAATAGCTTAAACTCTCGCAAATGCGAGACCTATTGCAATGCAAATGCTTGTTACATTCTGTGTTTGAAAATACCACTTTTTGAAAGTAGGTATTTTCTTGCCTAACCATCCAGTGTGCCTCTGCTAGGTTCGTGTATTGCATGTCTCGCTTTTGGATGACAGGGGCTGGAGAGGGGCAGTGGCTCCAGATGTCTGATGAGTCAGGGCATGGCTGAATAGGCCTGGTCTGCATTTGGAGTGGTGGGAGGAGTAGCACCTGCACCTGAATAGGGCTGTGCTTGCCTTCCACAATGACGGCTCCGCCCACATGTGGTGTGTCTGGAGCCAGGGCTCACACTGACAATGGATGTTGTTGTGCACTTGCAAAGTGCCCCACAGAACTGGTTTTGGCTGGGTACAGACACTCTCTGCCTTCAGAGAACAAAGGATTTTTGGGTATAAAAAGAGGGGCCCAGACTTCAGACTTTTGGATCACTTCTGGGAATCAAGAGGAACCTTTGCCAAGGAGAAGAGCCGAAGAAGCTGAGGAGGAATACTGCCCCTGTGCTGTTTGCTGTCTGGGGTTGGCCTGCAGTGTCTGCTTGCTGCCAATGAAAGGAGAAAAAGGACTTTGCTGTTTGCTTTGTCACCTGCTTGAAGAAAAGATCTCCAAGGGCTTGAAACTGAGCTTGCCTCCTTATTCTGAAGTCTCATGGACACAAAGACTTCACCACTAGCTCCCCTGAATTCCCTTGATGGGAATTCCAACCTGCAAAGAGGTGCCTGCTGCTGTTTAGGACCTCTAGAGACTGTTTGTCGCTGGGAGTTGGAAAATTCGACGCAACATCGAAGAAGCATGACGCATCTACACCTGTTTCCGACGCATCGCCGAAGAAACCGTCGCAGCGCCTGCCGCGGCTCGAGAAATCGCCGCATGACGCATCGGGTGCAACGATCTCCGAAGTCCGAGATCACCGCACCGATCCCGACGCAAGCCTGCTGTGCGGCTACACGAAGCCACGCATCGGATCAACACATCGCATCGAGGCACCAAGACTGTCGCATCGTTGGGGGACGCAGTAAGAAACCGACGCATCAACTCCCCATGCAGTAAGAAAACGACGCATCACCTCCTCTCCAGTAAGGAACCGACGCATCAACTCCCCTGCGCTGCAGTAAGGAATCGACGCATCACCTCCCCCGAAGCAAGGAACCGACGCATCACCTTCCCTGCGTGTAAGGAACCGACGCATCACCTTCCCTGCGGCCATTTTGTTTGTTTTGCGTGACGCATCTAAGGTACTTTGTGAGAAAAGTGTCGCATTTACAACTTGCATTGAACTGAACTATTTCTACCATTTGAAAGCCTTATTTTTAATACAGTATTGTGGATTTTTGTCGTTTGGTCTTGTTTTGGTTTAGATAAAGATTACTTATTTTTCTAAACTGGTGTGGTGTCCATTTGTAGTGTTTTCACTGTATGAATAAACAAGAGAGGTGGCCCCACCAACCAAGGGAACAGCAAAGTTTACACCCGCAACCTCATACGGGGCACCAAGGGGACATTTGGTATGTTTCTTATCTTCAACAGTAAAGATAAAATCCTGGTACCAGTATGATTGTTTTAATCATACCAGCTGCTCGTAAAATGTTAACATAGAGCATAGGGGCTAGTCTAAATAGGGGAAGGAGATTAAATTAAATATCTGGTTGTAAATACAAGAAAACTTGTTTAATTGGTAATATACTTACCTTATCATAAGAAGAGGAACATGATATGATGTTATTCCCTTCTAGGAAATTATTTGAATTTAACCGGCATGACTGACTAAGCATGCACAGGAATTATACTTTGCCCCAGATCTAGTGGAAGGCAATTAGAGGTCCTAAAAGAAAAAGAAAAAGGACATCCAATTTACATAGACCATTGGTCTGTGTTTTGAGGTGAGAATTGTAGATTGTGACTATCAAAAAGTGAGAAGACAGAATCGGAACCAGTTAGTCTGTATCTCTCAATTTTAAACCTTTTCCCTGTAGATCTTTTATATAACACAACGACGGGAACAAGGGTCCATGGTTTGTGGTGAGGTCCACAGAAAGCTCCTACCACCAATAAGTGCGCTGGAGTCACTATAAACTACACTAAGAGTAGTGAGTGTTAGTATGATATATGTATATTTTTAATTTGGAAAGAATGAGGAGGCAATGTATGGAGTGTATAATGAAGGGTTATGATTATGTTTCAAATAACAGTATTCTTGGTTTCACTTACCAACCACATATAGTAGTGTAATCAAAGTGATTTTGGAATATGATGCTATAGAACTTGATTTTAGTGGCTTAAGACAGAACATTGCAGTAGAAGGAGGGGGGAGGGATATGGGTCTGAAAGTACAGATACTGAATCCCTTTTTTTTCTTGTGTATGTTTTCCCCTTTCTTCTGTTTAGAAACTGATGTAGATAAGACCTCAAGGAGGAAACAAAACCCTATCGCTTTTGTCCTGATGAAGGTGGTTTGTTATTGAATGATAGCCACCGAAACGCGTCGACGCTACTTTCTGTGAATCCAACAATAAGGAATTCTGGTTAGGAATACAGTGTTATATCAACCGGTCAATTACCTTAATGTTGATATGTTGGAGCAGCTTGTGCAATAGTTTATGTAGATCTGTGCAACCAATAGGGTCCCCAACGTATCTGCTTGTTTTTAATTTATTAGGTTCTTTCGTCGGGTTTTAACAAATGTTTATAATGTACGTGATGCATGTTTTTTATACAATGTATGAATTTTATTTACTCTTTCTGTAAAATATTGTGTGATATACAACAAGAAATTTTGTAATAAATTAAGAATATTACATCTGGAGCTTGGTGGTTGAAACTAAATACGAATACTGATTTTGCCCTTCAGCGTTTATTTGAGAATGTGTGTGGTGTTGCGAATGCACGCATGAATTGATGAATTTGTGTGTTATATAAGATACCCAAGGGAAGCCTTTATATTCTACTGTTCTAGTGTTTTCACTGTGTTACTGCATGTGTTCACAAATGCTTTACACACTGCCTCTGAGATAAGCCTTACAAAAGGGGATGATGGACGGAGCGTTTGAGCAAATCAAACACTCACCCCCAGTCAACTGATCTGGGTTTAATCCATCATCATTCTTTAGCTCACTCCACCACCCCAGTTCAGACATGGCCATATGCAAATCAGTCTGACCCTGTGCCTCATGGGAACAGTCCAGCCCGAACTGCCAAGCCATGTCTTCCCTGGACCGGAAACAAGCATCCTGGGACCGGTTTCGGGCTATTCAGCCGTCATCAGCCAGGCTATCTTGAATCCAGTGGCAAAGTGAGCAAGGGACCCACGTCTGGGTATACCCTGCCAACTTAGGGCGAACAAAGCGATACAAAAGGGGATGATGGACGGAGCGTTTGAGCAAATCAAACACTCACCCCCAGTCAACTGATCTGGGTTTAATCCAGCATCATTCTTTAGCTCACTCCACCACCCCAGTTCAGACATGGCCATATGCAAATCAGTCTGACCCTGTGCCTCATGGGAACAGTCCAGCCCGAACTGCCAAGCCATGTCTTCCCTGGACCGGAAACAAGCATCCTGGGACCGGTTTCAGGCTATTCAGCCGTCATCAGCCAGGCTATCTTGAATCCAGTGGCAAAGTGAGCAAGGGACCCACGTCTGGGTATACCCTGCCAACTTAGGGCGAACAAAGCGATACAAAAGGGGATGATGGACGGAGCGTTTGAGCAAATCAAACACTCACCCCCAGTCAACTGATCTGGGTTTAATCCATCATCATTCTTTAGCTCACTCCACCACCCCAGTTCAGACATGGCCATATGCAAATCAGTCTGACCCTGTGCCTCATGGGAACAGTCCAGCCCGAACTGCCAAGCCATGTCTTCCCTGGACCGGAAACAAGCATCCTGGGACCGGTTTCGGGCTATTCAGCCATCATCAGCCAGGCTAGCTTGAATCCAGTGGCAAAGTGAGCAAGGGACCCACGTCTGGGTATACCCTGCCAACTTAGGGCGAACAAAGCGATACAAAGGGGATGATGGACGGAGCGTTTGAGCAAATCAAACACTCACCCCCAGTCAACTGATCTGGGTTTAATCCATCATCATTCTTTAGCTCACTCCACCACCCCAGTTCAGACATGGCCATATGCAAATCAGTCTGACCCTGTGCCTCATGGGAACAGTCCAGCCCGAACTGCAAAGCCATGTCTTCCCTGGACCGGAAACAAGCATCCTGGGACCGGTTTCGGGCTATTCAGCCGTCATCAGCCAGGCTAGCTTGAATCCAGTGGCAAAGTGAGCAAGGGACCCACGTCTGGGTATACCCTGCCAACTTAGGGCGAACAAAGCGATACAAAAGGGGATGATGGACGGAGCGTTTGAGCAAATCAAACACTCACCCCCAGTCAACTGATCTGGGTTTAATCCATCATCATTCTTTAGCTCACTCCACCACCCCAGTTCAGACATGGCCATATGCAAATCAGTCTGACCCTATGCCTCATGGGAACAGTCCAGCCTGAACTGCCAAGCCATGTCTTCCCTGGACCGGAAACAAGCATCCTGGGACCGGTTTCGGGCTATTCAGCCGTCATCAGCCAGGCTAGCTTGAATCCAGTGGCAAAGTGAGCAAGGGACCCACGTCTGGGTATACCCTGCCAACTTAGGGCGAACAAAGCGATACAAAAGGGGATGATGGACGGAGCGTTTGAGCAAATCAAACACTCACCCCCAGTCAACTGATCTGGGTTTAATCCATCATCATTCTTTAGCTCACTCCACCACCCCAGTTCAGACATGGCCATATGCAAATCAGTCTGACCCTGTGCCTCATGGGAACAGTCCAGCCCGAACTGCCAAGCCATGTCTTCCCTGGACCGGAAACAAGCATCCTGGGACCGGTTTCAGGCTATTCAGCAGTCATCAGCCAGGCTAGCTTGAATCCAGTGGCAAAGTGAGCAAGGGACCAACGTCTGGGTATACCCTGCCAACTTAGGGCGAACAAAGCGATACAAAAGGGGATGATGGACGGAGCGTTTGAGCAAATCAAACACTCACCCCCAGTCAACTGATCTGGGTTTAATCCATCATCATTCTTTAGCTCACTCCACCACCCCAGTTCAGACATGGCCATATGCAAATCAGTCTGACCCTGTGCCTCATGGGAACAGTCCATCCCGAACTGCCAAGCCATGTCTTCCCTGGACCGGGAAACAAGCATCCTGGGACCGGTTTCGGGCTATTCAGCCGTCATCAGCCAGGCTAGCTTGAATCCAGTGGCAAAGTGAGCAAGGGACCCACGTCTGGGTATACCCTGCCAACTTAGGGCGAACAAAGCGATACAAAAGGGGATGATGGACGGAGCGTTTGAGCAAATCAAACACTCACCCCCAGTCAACTGATCTGGGTTTAATCCAGCATCATGCTTTAGCTCACTCCACCACCCCAGTTCAGACATGGCCATATGCAAATCAGTCTGACCCTGTGCCTCATGGGAACAGTCCAGCCCGAACTGCCAAGCCATGTCTTCCCTGGACCGGAAACAAGCATCCTGGGACCGGTTTCGGGCTATTCAGCCGTCATCAGCCAGGCTATCTTGAATCCAGTGGCAAAGTGAGCAAGGGACCCACGTCTGGGTATACCCTGCCAACTTAGGGCGAACAAAGCGATACAAAAGGGGATGATGGACGGAGCGTTTGAGCAAATCAAACACTCACCCCCAGTCAACTGATCTGGGTTTAATCCATCATCATTCTTTAGCTCACTCCACCACCCCAGTTCAGACATGGCCATATGCAAATCAGTCTGACCCTGTGCCTCATGGGAACAGTCCAGCCCGAACTGCCAAGCCATGTCTTCCCTGGACCGGAAACAAGCATCCTGGGACCGGTTTCGAGCTATTCACCCATCATCAGCCAGGCTAGCTTGAATCCAGTGGCAAAGTGAGCAAGGGACCCACGTCTGGGTATACCCTGCCAACTTAGGGCGAACAAAGCGATACAAAAGGGGATGATGGACGGAGCGCTTGAGCAAATCAAACACTCACCCCCAGTCAACTGATCTGGGTTTAATCCATCATCATTCTTTAGCTCGCTCCACCACCCCAGTTCAGACATGGCCATATGCAAATCAGTCTGACCCTGTGCCTCATGGGAACAGTCCAGCCCAAACTGCCAAGCCATGTCTTCCCTGGACCGGAAACAAGCATCCTGGGACCGGTTTCGGGCTATTCAGCCGTCATCAGCCAGGCTAGCTTGAATCCAGTGGCAAAGTGAGCAAGGGACCCACGTCTGGGTATACCCTGCCAACTTAGGGCGAACAAAGCGATACAAAAGGGGATGATGGACGGAGCGTTTGAGCAAATCAAACACTCACCCCCAGTCAACTGATCTGGGTTTAATCCATCATCATTCTTTAGCTCACTCCACCACCCCAGTTCAGACATGGCCATATGCAAATCAGTCTGACCCTGTGCCTCATGGGAACAGTCCAGCCCGAACTGCCAAGCCATGTCTTCCCTGGACCGGAAACAAGCATCCTGGGACCGGTTTCGGGCTATTCAGCCATCATCAGCCAGGCTAGCTTGAATCCAGTGGCAAAGTGAGCAAGGGACCCACGTCTGGGTATACCCTGCCAACTTAGGGGCGGAACAAGCGATACAAAAGGGGATGATGGACGGAGCGTTTGAGCAAATCAAACACTCACCCCCAGTCAACTGATCTGGGTTTAATCCATCATCATTCTTTAGCTCACTCCACCACCCCAGTTCAGACATGGCCATATGCAAATCAGTCTGACCCTGTGCCTCATGGGAACAGTCCATCCCGAACTGCCAAGCCATGTCTTCCCTGGACCGGAAACAAGCATCCTGGGACCGGTTTCGGGCTATTCAGCCGTCATCAGCCAGGCTAGCTTGAATCCAGTGGCAAAGTGAGCAAGGGACCCACGTCTGGGTATACCCTGCCAACTTAGGGCGAACAAAGCGATACAAAAGGGGATGATGGACGGAGCGTTTGAACAAATCAAACACTCACCCCCAGTCAACTGATCTGGGTTTAATCCATCATCATTCTTTAGCTCACTCCACCACCCCAGTTCAGACATGGCCATATGCAAATCAGTCTGACCCTGTGCCTCATGGGAACAGTCCAGCCCGAACTGCCAAGCCATGTCTTCCCTGGACCGGAAACAAGCATCCTGAGACCGGTTTCGGGCTATTCAGCCGTCATCAGCCAGGCTAGCTTGAATCCAGTGGCAAAGTGAGCAAGGGACCCACGTCTGGGTATACCCTGCCAACTTAGGGCGAACAAAGCGATACAAGGGGATGATGGACGGAGCGTTTGAGCAAATCAAACACTCACCCCCAGTCAACTGATCTGGGTTTAATCCATCATCATTCTTTAGCTCACTCCACCACCCCAGTTCAGACATGGCCATATGCAAATCAGTCTGACCCTGTGCCTCATGGGAACAGTCCAGCCCGAACTGCCAAGCCATGTCTTCCCTGGACCGGAAACAAGCATCCTGGGACCGGTTTCGGGCTATTCAGCCGTCATCAGCCAGGCTAGCTTGAATCCAGTGGCAAAGTGAGCAAGGGACCCACGTCTGGGTATACCCTGCCAACTCAGGGCGAACAAAGCGATACAAAAGGGGATGATGGACGGAGCGTTTGAGCAAATCAAACACTCACCCCCAGTCAACTGATCTGGGTTTAATCCATCATCATTCTTTAGCTCACTCCACCACCCCAGTTCAGACATGGCCATATGCAAATCAGTCTGACCCTGTGCCTCATGGGAACAGTCCAGCCCGAACTGCCAAGCCATGTCTTCCCTGGACCGGAAACAAGCATCCTGGGACCGGTTTCGGGCTATTCAGCCGTCATCAGCCAGGCTAGCTTGAATCCAGTGGCAAAGTGAGCAAGGGACCCACGTCTGGGTATACCCTGCCAACTCAGGGCGAACAAAGCGATACAAAGGGGATGATGGACGGAGCGTTTGAGCAAATCAAACACTCACCCCCAGTCAACTGATCTGGGTTTAATCCATCATCATTCTTTAGCTCACTCCACCACCCCAGTTCAGACATGGCCATATGCAAATCAGTCTGACCCTGTGCCTCATGGGAACAGTCCAGCCCGAACTGCCAAGCCATGTCTTCCCTGGACCGGAAACAAGCATCCTGGGACCGGTTTCGGGCTATTCAGCCGTCATCAGCCAGGCTAGCTTGAATCCAGTGACAAAGTGAGCAAGGGACCCACGTCTGGGTATACCCTGCCAACTTAGGGCGAACAAAGCGATACAAAAGGGGATGATGGACGGGGCGTTAGAGCAAATCAAACACTCACCCCCAGTCAACTGATCTGGGTTTAATTGTTTCCGGTCCAGGGAAGACATGGCTTGGCAGTTCGGGCTGGACTGTTCCCATGAGGCACAGGGTCAGACTGATTTGCATATGGCCATGTCTGAACTGGGAGTGGTGGAGTGAGCTAAAGAATGATGATGGATTAAACCCAGATCAGTTGACTGGGGGTGAGTGTTTGATTTGCTCTAACGCTCCGTCCATCATCCCCTTTAGTATCGCTTTGTTCGCCCTAAGTTGGCAGGGTATGCCCAGACGTGGGTCCCTTGCTCACTTTGCCACTGGATTCAAGATAGCCTGGCTGATGAGGGTTATGAACCCGAAACCGGTCCCAGGATGCTTGTTTCCGGTCCAGGGAAGACATGGCTTGGCAGTTCGGGCTGGACTGTTCCCATGAGGCACAGGGTCAGACTGATTTGCATATGGCCATGTCTGAACTGGGGTGGTGGAGTGAGCTAAAGAATGATGATGGATTAAACCCAGATCAGTTGACTGGGGGTGAGTGTTTGATTTGCTCTAACGCTCCGTCCATCATCCCCTTTGAGTATCGCTTTGTTCGCCCTAAGTTGGCAGGGTATGCCCAGACGTGGGTCCCTTGCTCACTTTGCCACTGGATTCAAGATAGCCTGGCTGATGAGGGTTATGAACCCGAAACCAGTCCCAGGATGCTTGTTTCCGGTCCAGGAAGACATGGCTTGGCAGTTCGGGCTGGACTGTTCCCATGAGGCACAGGGTCAGACTGATTTGCATATGGTCATGTCTGAACTGGGGTGGTGGAGTGAGCTAAAGAATGATGATGGATTAAACCCAGATCAGTTGACTGGGGGTGAGTGTTTGATTTGCTCTAACGCTCCGTCCATCATCCCCTCTGGTATCGCTTTGTTCGCCCTAAGTTGGCAGGGTATGCCCAGACGTGGGTCCCTTGCTCACTTTGCCACTGGATTCAAGATAGCCTGGCTGATGAGGGTTATGAACCCGAAACCGGTCCCAGGATGCTTGTTTCCGGTCCAGGGAAGACATGGCTTGGCAGTTCGGGCTGGACTGTTCCCATGAGGCACTGGGTCAGACTGATTTGCATATGGCCATGTCTGAACTGGGGTGGTGGAGTGAGCTAAAGAATGATGATGGATTAAACCCAGATCAGTTGACTGTGGGTGAGTGTTTGATTTGCTCTAACGCTCCGTCCATCATCCCCTTTGGTATCTCTTTGTTCGCCCTAAGTTGGCAGGGCATGCCCAGACGTGGGTCCCTTGCTCACTTTGCCACTGGATTCAAGATAGCCTGGCTGATGAGGGTTATGAACCCGAAACCGGTCCCAGGATGCTTGTTTCCGGTCCAGGGAAGACATGGCTTGGCAGTTCGGGCTGGACTGTTCCCATGAGGCACAGGGTCAGACTGATTTGCATATGGCCATGTCTGAACTGGGGTGGTGGAGTGAGCTAAAGAATGATGATGGATTAAACCCAGATCAGTTGACTGGGGGTGAGTGTTTGATTTGCTCTAGCGCTCCGTCCATCATCCCCTTTGGTATCGCTTTGTTCGCCCTAAGTTGGCAGGGTATGCCCAGACGTGGGTCCCTTGCTCACTTTGCCACTGGATTCAAGATAGCCTGGCTGATGAGGGTTATGAACCCGAAGCCGGTCCCAGGATGCTTGTTTCCGGTCCAGGAAGACATGGCTTGGCAGTTCGGGCTGGACTGTTCCCATGAGGCACAGGGTCAGACTGATTTGCATATGGCCATGTCTGAACTGGGGTGGTGGAATGAGCTAAAGAATGATGATGGATTAAACCCAGATCAGTTGACTGGGGGTGAGTGTTTGATTTGCTCTAACGCTCCGTCCATCATCCCCTTTGGTATCGCTTTGTTCGCCCTAAGTTGGCAGGGTATGCCCAGACGTGGGTCCCTTGCTCACTTTGCCACTGGATTCAAGATAGCCTGGCTGATGAGGGTTATGAACCCGAAACCGGTCCCAGGATGCTTGTTTCCGGTCCAGGGAAGACATGGCTTGGCAGTTCGGGCTGGACTGTTCCCATGAGGCACAGGGTCAGACTGATTTGCATATGGCCATGTCTGAACTGGGGTGGTGGAGTGAGCTAAAGAATGATGATGGATTAAACCCAGATCAGTTGACTGGGGTGAGTGTTTGATTTGCTCTAACGCTCCGTCCATCATCCCCTTTGGTATCGCTTTGTTCGCCCTAAGTTGGCAGGGTATGCCCAGACGTGGGTCCCTTGCTCACTTTGCCACTGGATTCAAGATAGCCTGGCTGATGAGGGTTTTGAACCCGAAACCTGTCCCAGGATGCTTGTTTCCGGTCCAGGGAAGACATGGCTTGGCAGTTCGGGCTGGACTGTTCCCATGAGGCACAGGGTCAGACTGATTTGCATATGGCCATGTCTGAACTGGGGTGGTGGAGTGAGCTAAAGAATGATGATGGATTAAACCCAGATCAGTTGACTGGGGTGAGTGTTTGATTTGCTCTAACGCTCCATCATCCCCTTTGGTATCGCTTTGTTCGCCCTAAGTTGGCAGGGTATGCCCAGACGTGGGTCCCTTGCTCACTTTGCCACTGGATTCAAGATAGCCTGGCTGATGAGGGTTATGAACCCGAAACCGGTCCCAGGATGCTTGTTTCCGGTCCAGGGAAGACCTGGCTTGGCAGTTCGGGCTGGACTGTTCCCATGAGGCACAGTGTCAGACTGATTTGCATATGGCCATGTCTGAACTGGGGTGGTGGAGTGAGCTAAAGAATGATGATGGATTAAACCCAGATCAGTTGACTGGGGGTGAGTGTTTGATTTGCTCTAACGCTCCATCCATCATCCCCTTTAGTATCGCTTTGTTCGCCCTAAGTTGGCAGGGTATGCCCAGACGTGGGTCCCTTGCTCACTTTGCCACTGGATTCAAGATAGCCTGGCTGATGAGGGTTATGAACCCGAAACCGGTCCCAGGATGCTTGTTTCCGGTCCAGGGAAGACATGGCTTGGCAGTTCGGGCTGGACTGTTCCCATGAGGCACAGGGTCAGACTGATTTGCATATGGCCATGTCTGAACTGGGGTGGTGGAGTGAGCTAAAGAATGATGATGGATTAAACCCAGATCAGTTGACTGGGGGTGAGTGTTTGATTTGCTCTAACGCTCCGTCCATCATCCCCTTTGGTATCGCTTTGTTCGCCCTGAGTTGGCAGGGTATGCCCAGACGTGGGTCCCTTGCTCACTTTGCCACTGGATTCAAGATAGCCTGGCTGATGAGGGTTATGAACCCGAAGCCGGTCCCAGGATGCTTGTTTCCGGTTCAGGGAAGACATGGCTTGGCAGTTCGGGCTGGACTGTTCCCATGAGGCACAGGGTCAGACTGATTTGCATATGGCCATGTCTGAACTGGGGTGGTGGAGTGAGCTAAAGAATGATGATGGATTAAACCCAAATCAGTTGACTGGGGGTGAGTGTTTGATTTGCTCTAACGCTCCGTCCATCATCCCCTTTGAGTATCGCTTTGTTCGCCCTAAGTTGGCAGGGTATGCCCAGACGTGGGTCCCTTGCTCACTTTGCCACTGGATTCAAGATAGCCTGGCTGATGAGGGTTATGAACCCGAAGCCGGTCCCAGGATGCTTGTTTCCGGTCCAGGGAAGACATGGCTTGGCAGTTCGGGCTGGACTGTTCCCATGAGGCACAGGGTCAGACTGATTTGCATATGGCCATGTCTGAACTGGGGTGGTGGAGTGAGCTAAAGAATGATGATGGATTAAACCCAGATCAGTTGACTGGGGGTGAGTGTTTGATTTGCTCTAACGCTCCGTCCATCATCCCCTTTGGTATCGCTTTGTTCGCCCTAAGTTGCCAGGGTATGCCCAGACGTGGAGTCCCTTGCTCACTTTGCACACTGGATTCAAGATAGCCTGGCTGATGAGGGTTATGAACCCGAAACCGGTCCCAGGATGCTTGTTTCCGGTCCAGGGAAGACATGGCTTGGCAGTTCGGGCTGGACTGTTCCCATGAGGCACAGGGTCAGACTGATTTGCATATGGCCATGTCTGAACTGGGGTGGTGGAGTGAGCTAAAGAATGATGATGGATTAAACCCAGATCAGTTGACTGGGGGTGAGTGTTTGATTTGCTCTAACGCTCCGTCCATCATCCCCTTTAGTATCGCTTTGTTCGCCCTAAGTTGGCAGGGTATGCCCAGACGTGGGTCCCTTGCTCACTTTGCCACTGGATTCAAGATAGCCTGGCTGATGAGGGTTATGAACCCGAAACCGGTCCCAGGATGCTTGTTTTTGGTCCAGGGAAGACATGGCTTGGCAGTTCGGGCTGGACTGTTCCCATGAGGCACAGGGTCAGACTGATTTGCATATGGCCATGTCTGAACTGGGGTGGTGGAGTGAGCTAAAGAATGATGATGGATTAAACCCAGATCAGTTGACTGGGGGTGAGTGTTTGATTTGCTCTAACGCTCACGTCCATCATCCCCTTTGGTATCGCTTTGTTCGCCCTAAGTTGGCAGGGTATGCCCAGGCGTGGGTCCCTTGCTCACTTTGCCACTGGATTCAAGATAGCCTGGCTGATGAGGGTTATGAACCCGAAACCGGTCCCAGGATGCTTGTTTCCGGTCCAGGGAAGACATGGCTTGGCAGTTCGGGCTGGACTGTTCCCATGAGGCACAGGGTCAGACTGATTTGCATATGGCCATGTCTGAACTGGGGTGGTGGAGTGAGCTAAAGAATGATGATGGATTAAACCCAGATCAGTTGACTGGGGGTGAGTGTTTGATTTGCTCTAACGCTCCGTCCATCATCCCCTTTGGTATCGCT
This sequence comes from Calotriton arnoldi, assembly GCA_963921515.1. Classification (NCBI taxonomy): domain Eukaryota; kingdom Metazoa; phylum Chordata; class Amphibia; order Caudata; family Salamandridae; genus Calotriton; species Calotriton arnoldi. The sequence goes on from CAWUFW010005879.1 coordinate 1,127,542, forward strand.
CTGAGATAAGCCTGTCTGCTCGTGCCAAGCTACCAAGGGGGTGAGCAGGGGTTATTTTAGGAGTGTATCCCCCTTACCCTGACTAGAAGCAAGGGTCCCTATTTGGACAAAGGTACCTACCTCTGCCAACTAGAGACCCCCATTTCTAACAAAGACTAAGAAGAATACTACAGGAAATACCATAAGTGAGAGAAATATGGTAATATGTCATACCCTCAGCTACTCAAACAGGCAATTGAGTACAGATATAGCAATCTTTAGCATCCATGGTATCCATATATTCATAAATAAGTCTAAAATAAGCATTGGAAGAGAATCTCCCTTTGAACCATCTTTGTGTAGCAGCTTAAAATTGAAAGTAAAGGAATTCCCTACAGCAGAAGCAGTTGGCTAGGGACTGGTCTAGCTTTAGATCTCATAGGACCTGGAGGTGTTAGTGAGTTCAATCATACAAGCAAATAACTAGTGCTACATCAACCATTATTAATACTCAAGCTACTATCAATCTACACCCATTTTGGTTATTGGTTTCCATAACTTCACTATAATCAGACCTTTTTGAGTAGAAATATCAACAAACAGATTTTCTCTGTATGGCTCTACTTGTGCAAATGGCAAAACTGAATTCAATGATGGAATGTGATTAACCTATTTATAGCATTCTTCATGAGTTATTCCTATTCCTACTCCATCTACTTCTAAAATGACACCCTTATGCTTCTTCTGCAGCCTCGGGCCTAGGGAATCTTCTTAATTCTTTAAAACAAAGTTCACTAAATTGTCATAGTTCAAATGAAATATCAAAGTTCAGTTCCAGGAATCAAGCAAAGACACAGTTCAGTTCAGTTGATCCAGTGATAGGATAAGTTCAAAAGCAATACTCCACAGTAGGTTCAAGTTCACGGAGGCTCAATTGGCCCTGCACTGTCATCATCTATATCATAGAACTCTTTATCCCTGTCATAGGCTACGAAATAAGTCCCCTCAGGGGCTGAGTACCTCTGACAAGGCACCCATGCTCTTTTCGATCTCCTGAGTGTGGGTTGTTTGTCTTCACTGCCACTTAGATCATTTGCTTCAATTTGTCAATGACAGTTTATGGTATGCATTCAACAGACAGACTCAGTCTCACTCTCCCTTGCCTTCCTGGCCATTGATCTCCAGCTCCAACTCTGCTGGTCACACCACTTGGCCCTTCACCAAGACTCAAGGTCGGGCTCCACCTGCACCAATGGACAAGATCTTACATCTGTCTTTACTCTAGACACCAAAACATCAAGACCCACTTTGGCCGAAAGTGTGATGCTGAAGGTTCTTGGACCACCAACGAGTTTCGAGTCTCTAGCTCGTTCTCTCATTCTCTGAGTTCCCCTCTGGTTCTTCCTGGTGCACCGCAGTTGAGGTTTGCTTTTCAGGGAGAGGCATCATCACATTATCAAGGGGACACTCTACTTGCTGTGCATGTGAGGCATGCACCTAGTTGGTTAAGCCTCCACAGTTAACAGCAGTATTGGTCACCAGTGTAACTTGGAATGAGCCTTTCCAGCAAGGTTCCAGGCAGGTCTTCTGAAGGTACTTGTCCACTAAGACCCAGTTTCTGGAGCTGAGATCATGGTACTGCTCCTGATGTGCGAGAGTGGTTGCAACTCGAAACTGGTGAGACACAGAATTAACCAAATCAGCCAGCCCTTTGCAGACAACGAGAATCATATTATCTGTAATATTCACAAGTACACAGGCACTGCTGGCAACCTCATTGCTCAGCCCATGATGATCTCATGGGGAGACAGTCCTGTCCTCTGATCAAGAATACTGCAGAGTCTCATCAGCACCGAAGACAAAGCATCCAGTCACTTCAGAGACCTCGATGCACACACTTTGGCACAATGGGATTTCAACGTGCTATTAACCTGCTCCACAATACGAGAAGCCACAGGGCAATAGCTGCAGTGCAGTCTCTGTTTCACTTGCAATGCTGCGCACAACATTTTTAGGATCTCATTATTAAAATGAATTACTTGGTCTGATTCCAGAGAAGTCGGGAAACCAAACCTGGGGATCAACTCCCTCAACAACAATTTGGCCACAGTGAGACTGTCATTTCTCTTTGTCGGGTAAGCTTCATCTCAATGCAAGAAAATACACACAACCACCAGGACGTATCTCAGCCCATCACACACAGGCATTTCAATGAAGTCTAGTTGCATCCTGTTGAATAAACCTCCTGAGCTCACTATGTGACTCATCGTCACTGAAGTCCTCCTTCTTACGTGCATTGTTGGCATACAACACATCTGTGACACAAACTCTCAGCCATCAACCAGAACCGGGACCTGAATAATTCTGTCAAAACAACCTGACCATGGTATCCATCCCAATGTGTGCGGTACCATGAAAATGCCCAGCCACTGGGCTCAGCAAGCTATCAGGTAACTCAGGTCTTCCATCTGTCGATAGCCAAATTTTATCATCCCTTATGACACAACCTCCTCTGATCCAGCCTTGCTGCTCTGCCTCTGGTACTTCTTCTTAAACTTCTTCCTAAGTATCAGCCACTGTAAAGAAAAGGTTTTCCCCATTGCAGATTAGGGACCCATGAGTGCAGTACCGTGCAGCCTCATCAGCATACTGGATGTCGATTGTCACATAGTCACTTCCGCTCCTGTGTGCCAAACACTGCAATTTCTTTAGACATTTGCAAGGCTTCTAACAATTTCAATAAGTATACAAAACAGTGATGGATGTAATGCTTGAATTAATCTCAGCCACTGGTAATTACTCAGGCTGCATCCCAATCCATCGTTATTTTGCACATCATGCCACCTCAGTTTGGATCCAGCTATATGCAAATCAGTCTTAAACCTGCTCCAATAGGACAGTCCACCGCGAACTGCCAAGCTAGGTCCTCCCTGAACCGGAACACAAGCAATCCAAGACCGGTTTCGCCCTTGTTATAGGCTCCTCAGCGGGGTATAGCTTGGTTCCAGTGACACAGTGTGCACGGGACCCATGTCTGGGCATACCCGCCCCACTTAGGGCGACACAATAAGTGTACAAAACATCTACTGTCAACAAAAGGTTCAAGTTGATCTCATTTTCAGATTCATTCACATATTCCCCATTAAAAGCTAGGGACCCATGAGCACAGCACCGTGCAACCTCATCAGCATACTGTTTGTCAACTGTTACATAGTCACTTCTGCTCCTGTGTGCCGAACACTGCACTTTCTTTAGGCATTTACAAGGCTTCCAACATATTCATGACATATTCTCCATTTCTTTTTGGGGACCCCCGATGACGTCATGAGTCCCCTTTGGGAGCATAACTGTCCAAAAACATGGACCACACCAAAGCCATACTGACTATTAGTAAAAAATTGTCACTCTAGGTTAGTTTGAAACACAGCAGACTCTAGTAAGAGCAACCAGTCTAGCCACTAGTGGAGAGGCTACACCTTGGAGCCAGGAGACTTCCACTACTCCCTTCACAGTACAGACCACATATGCGGCTCCCAGAGTTCCCTGTCATCTCTCGGGCAACAGTAATCCATGAACAGTATATACAGTATATATAATCCATCTCTGCTAGGGGCTCATCTTGAATATCTGGTCTTGGCCTGATACATAGTTCTGTGACGACTAGACAGTCATGTTCCACTCCCCCATCATCAATTTTATTTTCAGGAAATGGCAAAAAGGCAGCAGGATTTAGCGAGGCACACCTCTTATGGGTGATATTCTCAGCAGTGAGTATGATCTGTTCATATTTGGTCAACCTGCTATTTGTCAAATGTTGCGTACAAGTGTGATCAACAAGGTCTCAACAGAATGGGGTACCAACACAGTAAGGGATGTCCCATGATTATGGTCTCAATTCTTTTAATGCTGACACCTACTGCTGCCACAGCATTAAGGAAACCAGGCAGTACTACCGGATCAAGAGTAGCAGAACAACAAGCAACAGGTCTTCAAGCATCCTGTTAGACCTGACATCTTTTGGTCTGATTTCCCCTGTCTTTTTGCTTCTGACCTCCTGTTTTTGACTGTGTGCTACATTTCGTTTTTGCTGGTTTTAGGACTCTGGGCACTCTACCACTGCTGACCATTTCTAAAGTGCAAGTGCTCCTTGTGTAAATTGTTTTGGTGATTGGTTTATCCATGATTGGCATATTTGATTTACTAGTTAGTCCCTAGTAAAGTGCACCAGGTGTGCCCAGGGCCTGTTAATCAAATGCTACTAGAAGGTTTGCAGCACTGATTGTGCCACCCACCTGAGTAGCCCTGCAAACGTCTCAGATCTGCCACTGCAGTGTCTGTGAGTGCAGTTGTAAACTGCCATATCGGCCTGGCAAGAACACCCAACTTGTCAGATCCAAACGTTCCCTTGTATTACATTTAAGGCATCCCTAAGGTAGGCCCAAGGCAGCCCCATTGGCAGGGTGCAGTGTATTTAAAAGGTAGGACATGTACTGTTGTGTTTTACATGTCCTGGTAGTGAAATACTGTTAATTTAATTTTTCACTACAGCTAGGCCTATCTCTCCCATGGGTTAGCATTGGAGCTGCCTTGTAACATCTGACAAGTGCATCTTCCAATTGGTAACTGATAGAGATTTGGAGTTTGGGGTCTCTGAACTCACAGTTTAAAAATGCATCTTTTGGTGAAGTTGGCTTTTAAATTGCATGTTGGAAAATGCCACTTTTAGAAAATGGGCATTTTCTTGCTTATCCATTCTGTGCCTCTGCCTGTCTGTAGATTCCATGTCTGGGTTGGCTGACAGTTGGGCTCTTATGCATTCACTCTAGACAGTCTCACAAAGGGAGCTGAGGTGTGCCTTACACATCCTGATGGGCCATCACCAGGCTGATGGGCCTTCCTGAGCTAGAATGGTGGGAGGAGTTGTCACCGACACCTGAATAGAGCTGTGCCTGTCCTCACACAAAGCTGCCTCCACCCCCCTGTGTGTGTGTCTGGAGCCAGGTCAGGGAAAGGCAGGGTCTTGTGCACTGCAAAGTCTTTCCTTTGAAGTTTGCCTACTTCAAAGGCAGAAACTGGCATAAGTGCTGGAGCTGTGACACCATAACTTCAGAACACTTCTGGACTGAGGACATTCTGCCAGGAAGAAGAGCTGGATGCTGAAGTATGAACTGACACTCTGCCTGTTGCTTTGTTGTGCTGGCCTCCTGCTTTCTGCTTCTGTCCTGGGAGTGAAAGGACTGGACTTTGCTTTCTGTATCCTGCTTTCAAGGTTCTCCAAGGGCTTGTGTGTGATTGCCTCCTGTTAAGCAGTCTCACGGCCATCAAACACTTCACCTACCAGTGCCTGGGCTCTTCTGCTGAGAGTCTTGACTTGCTAAGTGGTGCCAAATCCAGTCCCTGTGCCCTTGGAAGTGGATTCTGGTGAACTGAATGAGAAAATCCACGTATTGACTCTCAGCATCTGTTTTTATTGACGCATCGCTACAAACTTCAATGCATCACTGCTGCCAGCACTGGAGCGGGGTTCCAGAGTGGCGCATTGACCATGGCTTTCATCGCAGGCCCCAGCTTTATGTTGCAGCACGTCAGAAGAACTGCCGCAGTGTGAGTTTCGAGCACTGCATCACCGAAGTCTGTGACGCACCGCTCAAACTCTGATGCAGCGCCTGCTTTGTAGCTGAGGAATCGATGCAGCGCATCTGGATTTTCGACACATCGTCTCTGGGCACCGATTCTTCATTGACACCACAGTAAGGAACCGTGGCTATGTGCCCAGACCCCGATGCATCACCTCCCCTACCAGCAAGGAATCGACACATCACCTCCCTGTGAGCAAGGAATTGACGCATCAACTCCCCTGTATTAAGGAACCATCGCATCACCTCCTCCACTAGTACGGAATCGACACATCACTTTCTCTGTGTAGTAAGGAACAGATGCATCACTGTGTTTTCCAGTGACTAACCTCCCCTGCATCATCTTTGTTTTTGACATATCTTACATACTTTGTGCTAAAACACCCGCATCAATTGATTCCTATGGACCGAATTGATTATACCTTTTAAAAGTGATATTTTTACTTGTGCTTGTTGGATTTTTGTTGTTTTGGTCTTATTCAGATAAATATTGCCTGTTTTTCTGGTGTGGACTCATTTTTTAGTGTTTTCACTGTGTTACTGTGTGTGTATGTACAAATGTTTACACATTGACTCTGAGATTAGCCTGGTTGCTCATGCCAAGCTACCGAGGAGGTGAGCAGGGTTATCTTAGCTGTGTGATCCCCTTACCCGGACTAGATTGAGGGTCCATACTGACTGCCAACTAGAGACCCCATTTCTAACACATCCCCATGCATTTGTGTGACATTGAGAGAGCGCAGCCCTCACTCTCACTACAGAAAAGTGTAAAAGCTTCATTGTAATTAGGAGACTGTTACGGCATTCCTGGGCCTCTACGGCCATTCTTTGAGGCTCTTCCTGGTGTGGGACTCGGTCCCCCTGCCGACATCTGTGCTGCCAGTGAGGGGAGGAGCCCCGCTCGCATTCAAATACCGCGCAGCCCTCCCGCAGTGCAGGCCACGCAAGGACGTACCCAGGCAAAGCCCGGGCCAAGGGCTGGCCCGTCCACGCCCGTCGGAGCCCGGAGGACGCTGGGCTGGGCCCCCCCTCTATCATTTGGCTCCTGGACACACTGACCTGCTGGGGGAGTTTGCCTCATCCCTTGGATACCCTGGTGGGACTTCTGTCCCAGGGCGCTACGGCCCTTGTCCTGACCCTCCTGTGGGCTTACTCCGGACCCTGGTAGGACTTCAAGTCCCAGAGCGCAACTTGTGACTTTAGCTCCAGCTGTCAACGAGAGGCATGTGACGATAACATGCTCCACACGCTGCCGCTCTCCATGCGGTTACAAGAGCGGGCCCGCTAGAGTCAGGAAGGGGCAGGGCCACCCCCTCCGTTCTATCTGCCTGCAGTGATTACGTGCTCCACGTTTGCCAGTAGGTGACTAACTTTTATTGGGTCTTACATAAGACTGTTGATAATTCTTTTTCTATTGCTGGGCTTGTGAGGAACCGAGACCTTGGCGAAAAACTCTTATTATGTGTTTGCTTTTGCTCCCACTATTTGAACACTCTGTGAGGCTATTGATTAAACTGCTGATTTAACTGTCGTTTTAACCTTCTGTCGACTCAATTGCCCTCTATGCTCTAAGAGAGCGTGTTTGCCTAGGTCACACACTAGTTTAGCCAACCAAGAAATATAGACACTGTTACTATCCTTTCCCCCAGCCCCAATCCCAAGCCCTAGAACAAGCAAAGACAGTGATTTTACTGTACCATTCCCAGAAAATGGGAAAGAGGAAGGCCGCAGAGACTGAGTAAAGTACCAAAGACAATTAAATCAACTAAAACCGCAGCAGACAATTGCACTTTATCTGCAATTGATGATCTAATTGAGGAGGTAGAGACGATACTAGCTAATGGAAAGAGTTAACAATCAATGGCACAAAAAGATCTCCTCCTACTACAGCAAACAGGACAAGCCTAATTTCGTAAAATCCCCTATCCCCAGTATTATTGTTCACCATAACTGTGGCGAGATAGTCCCACAGAACTCAACTCCCCCAATAATACACGTGACCAGTGATTCCTCTCCAATTAACTCTCCTACACCTAGTATGTCATTACCTACCCAAGTGAGACACACTAATATAATGAGGTTATAACAGTAGATTGCTGTAACAGATACGCACCGCTAACAACCCTGCAGGACTCTTTAAAGCCAATAAACCTGGCCCAATGCAATAAACCGTTACTAAACAGTAGTAAGGATATAGGGGTACAGACCGACAGAATAGATCATCCTGACCATATGGCAGAATTATGCCAAAAATTAAACTTGCTACAAGATGAGGTCTTGGCCTTGAAAAAGGTAATTGGGGATTTAGCACTTCGAACTAACACCCCCGTGAGTGAGATCGGCATTGCACAAAGTAATAAAAAACATCTTACTGAGAAAACAAACTCCACCCTGATTGGCAGCCCCCGGGACAGGCCCCCAACAAATTTGCCATACTCTCTCAATTTAAATGCCAGTGGTAGTAATATAGGCAATCACGCAAACTTAAACCAGCCTATCAACCTACGCCAGAACATGTAACCATATACATCATATAGACTCAAGGCCTAGAATGCCTCCTTTAACCAGATATGAGGGATCTTACGCAATGCCCTCTGACATCCCAAACAGGTCTAAACCTTCAAGACCAGATGGATTATGGCAAAACCCTGGAGCAGGCCATGGGGGTAAAGGAAATCCACAGCCTTTAAAATCATACCCCGCATCTCAACATTCAAATCAGGGTAAGATGAACTCCTACAATGTCTTTATGACAAATGTCCCCAGACTAAAGCAGGGTGTCAGAGAAGACGAGACTCATTAAAAAACAAAGTGATACATTGGATTAGAAGAAGGCGCCAATGTTTATCCGTTGTAAGATCCGATATAATAAAAGTCGAATGCTTCCACCAAGAAACATGGATGACATAAAGTTAACCTTCCAATCAAAATGTATTGCAGACAGCTTGATAGTTATGAACCTGCGAACCCATTCCCTCTTTGAATCTAGAATTAGTTTTAGACAGAACAAAACCACTATATATAAGGGCAACAGTCTTTTACATGCCCCAAGTAAACTAATAACTTAGACCTAGTAGACTGACTGACCGAGCGGGACAAAGCGAACGCAAGTGCCAAATATACACCTACTTACACAGATATCACGTGTACGCCATTAACACCCGGATACCCGGACATATATGACACTCATGCACATGATACTGAGGTATCCAATACCTTTCCAACTGGCAGTATTGACAGTGGAACTATAACCGAATGTGCTTCGAACTCGATCGTCGACTTATCCCCAGAAAACCTGAAGGTGGTATCCTGGAACATAGCTGGGCTCAACCAAAAACTTTTAGTGCCAGATTGGCAGGAATACATTGATAATTTGGACCTCTGCCTTTTCCAGGAGACCTGGCTAAGAAAGCCACCACATAAACTAGATTACAGGACATTTAGGGGCCGATTCCGATTCGGTCCGGAAATCTCTCCGACCGAGCCGGACTCGGAGAGATTTCCGACCGAATCGGACTCCTAGCAGTCCGACCGAGCGAGTACGATGCGCACGTATGCTGTCGGACTCGATTCGGTCGGACTCCCATTGAAGTCAATGGGAGCCAGTCGTACGACGCGTACACGGGCTCCCATTGACTCAATGGGCACAACGCGAACAAGGGCGCCCCCTACAGCGTGTTTGCGTCGATGCGGGTCGCACCGTACATGCACGTGTAGGGGGGACCCATGGCTCCCCCCTGTGTGCGACTCGCGTGCCTACGCTTCCAGGGGGGTCTGACACGGACCCCCAAAGTGCAGCTCCGACAGCTCCTTGGAGCCGGACTGCGCGAGTCGGTCGGAGCGGTCGCGGTGCGCATCGTACTTACCCGGCCGGGGAACGTCTCCATAGCGCGGTGCGAGTCGTCCCCGTGCGAGTCGGTCGGAGCGGTCGGGTCCTGCGAACGAGTCGGTCGGAGATTTCGCTAGCGCACGCATCGTACTCGCTCGCCCGGACGCGGGTACGAATCGGTCGGGAAATAGGGCTCCGAATCGGATCCGGTAAAGCCGAATCCGATTCGGAGCCCTACCGGCCGGGATCGGAATCGGCCCCTAAGTGTAGAGGCTCTACCTTCAAAAAAAGGGAGACCTTCAGGTGGGCTGACGATATGGATAAAAATCAACCTAAATGTCACTATAGAAGTCTTGAACACTGCCTCCCCAGATATCCTAGGATTAAAATTGAAATCTTCAAAAACAACACAGTTATATCTTTTTAATGTGTATATAAGAACGAGGCAGCTCTCTGAAGAATCACCAGTTATCAATCGGCTAGAAGAAGTTCTTGAATCTATCGAATCCAATGGAGTTGTTCTTGTGGGGGGTGATTTTAACTGTTGTTACTAACCATTGTCAGGGATCAAATCTATTTTTGAGGACTAAGAATTGGCCAGGGGATCCCCCTCTTAGCCACAAATGCTAGGGTGCCCTGCTCCATTGCAGCAATGCAACTAGTCCATTTCACTATAGAAAGAGGTCTAAGGGCTTGTAATGGGCAGTTCCCCTCAGATACCGAATGCTCTAACACCTTTGCCAGGGGGAAATCCAAATCAAGAATAGATTTTGTGATGATAACCATAGCACATTGGGGTCATATACAGGACTTCAAGGTAGATAGCAGAGGAGAGAGCGATCACTTCCCACTATGCCTATTTTTGTCCAGGAGGTTGATCACCACCCATTTAACTCACTCAATCTACTTGGGAAATGAGTACCCGCAATTGTCAGGGAGTAACAACCGGAGATCAGTTAAATGGCCCTCTATTGTGGACTAAGTCGAGCCCCTTACGAATATCTATAATGCTTTCTGCGAAGTACTCCCCGCCTATGCTGATACAAGCTTAGAGTCTATACCCATTACGCAAATCCATTGCCGCAGATGGGAGACTGCAAATTAAGACCCAAGACCCAATCTTCCAACCCCTGGTTTATTAAGGAATGCCTCTCAGCCAAACGACGGCTTTTATTGGCCCTTAAGGCCAAAAACATAATCCAGATCAGGTAGGTACCAGAGAGCAGAATACAAAAAAGTGCAGAAGACAGCACTAAGGAATTGGGAACCTTATTACTGCCGCCAGACTTAAGGATCTGTCTTTGTTTTGGAGAATAATAGCACATGGCAGTAAAATGGGCAAGACTGACACAGATCACTTCTTGGACCCCTGTACATGGCATAGACATTTTTCTGATCTATATGCCATGTCCAGTGAACCTGGCCCAGACCCCATTGTTTTTACTGAGGGGACTCTATCCTCTACACATAATCCACCACTTCAGTTTAGTATTGAAGAAACTGCATTAGCCATAGCCGCCATTAAGTTAGCAAAAGCGCCTGGCCCAGACAGGATACCAGGGAACCTTTTAAAGCATGCCCCGGAAGTGTGGGTACCGTATGTGAACCTTTTAAGTAACGCAGTAGCTAGAGGGGTGCCCATCCCAGAATCCTGGAAGGTGGCAGCGATAGATTACAAAAAGGGCAGAAGGGACGATCCAGCTAACTACAGGCCTATAAGCCTGATAGATACCCTCCGAAAAGTCTACGCAAAGCAAATGTTGGGCAAATTAAACGACTGGATACTGGAGAATGATGTACTTTCGCCCTGCCAGGCTGGCTTAAGGCTAAAAACAAGTACAATTGATCAAGTCTTTAGACTCTTATGCTTAGCCTGGAAGTACACCAAGCTGAAACTTGGACACCTATATATTGCTTTTATTGACTTGAAAGCAGCATTTGACTCAATCCAAAGAGATCTTTTATGGGGAACCCTACGCCAGAAAGGAGTACCAGAGGAGATTTTAAAACAGATAGTAAGGCTCCATGAAGGCAACTTTGCCAAGGTACGCTGGGGGCACCGGGGGGGGGAGCTTACAGAGGAGATTCCTGTCAGGAGGGGCGTGCGGCAGGGCTGTGTTTTGACACCAACCCTGTTTTTACTATATGTGAACGATCTGGTCCAGCACTTGCAAACATCCTCTCACGATTGACCCAAGCTTGAAGGGACTCACATTTGTGCCCTAACGTTTGCTGACAACACAATCTTACTGTCCCAGACCCCTAGGGGGTTACAAAACATACTTGACAGCCTTAGCCATTATTGCAGACTGAAGGGCCTAGAAATAAACCCCACAAAGACTAAATATATGGCTATCTAACCACACAAAAGTTTCAATAATAAAATAGTTTTAAATCAAATGCCATTGGAAAGTGTTGCCAATTTTATTTATCTGGGCATCACACTCAAATCAAAACTGTTGTGGAAGCTACAAGTAAATAAGGCCAGGACAATTTTATTACAAAATTCCATCCCTATAGTAAAGAAGCAACAATCCACTGTGTCAAAGGCCATTTCCCTGGCTCTGGAGGTCTACAGATTATGGGCCCAAACTGCTGCCCTCTATAGATCAGAGTTATGGGGTGGCAAAAATCTAAATCCTTTAATAGTAGTGGAAAACACAATTATGCGGATGCGGATGTTCACGTCACTCCCCCAAACCACCCCAGTGAATCCGTTAACATATGATATTAGCATCAAAAGATTGGAGCACTTAGCTATATGGAAATCCTTGTCCTACTGGGTCAGAATCTGGACCATTGAAGAATTAAAAACATATAGGCAGACATTGCACGAACTATTGGAACTTGATGTCCATTTTCCTTTCCCCTGGTTCGCCCATGTGCAAAAATGGCTCTTGGAGTTGGGCCTGAGTAGGTTTTGGGCAAACCCTGACCTGCAGACATCAGATTCAAAGAGCGAGATCAAGCACATTTATTGGAATTTTATCCGGCACAGAGTCACTTTAGATTGTACATCAGGGAGACTTACCACACAATTTCTGTCTATTAAAATGGTCCCGAGTTTTGAACAATTTCTGGACGAAATCGACCCCCAGCTAGCAAAGACACTTTATTTGAAATTCCGATATGAGACGTTGCAGATAAACTCTTTCACATCCAAGTGGGTTATGCCACAGACTATGGGAAGGGATCCCAAGTGCACCCTATGTTTAGCAGACTTAAATGAAGATATCGCACACATTTTATTCTTTTGCCCAGTATATGCAATTCCCAGAAGAAAATGGATTTAGCCGCTGTGCCAGAATTTGAAGACCAGAAAACATCTAGAGGCACTGAGAATACTAAAATCAGATAGCTCACAACCCATTGTATTTGGTGTTAGTAGATTCCTGCTGGCTTCTAGCTATTTAAGGAAAAAGAGGGGTTAAAATTTTAAATGTAACTATTTTATAATCAAGCTCTACCAAGAGGTTATTAACAGAGATCTCGCTCCAATCAAACTAATATGCTACTCTTCCGTTTAGCATAATCTAAATGAATTTAAATCACTTAGAAGGAAATACATTGGCACTTAATAAATGTATTATTACATTTTTAATCTTTTTTAGCACAATTTTAATCAAATGTCTTGTCGGACTGTGTTAATCTAGTATGCATCTGCACTTTATATTTATCCTAAACTAAGATGACTAATGCAGCTAAAGTCCTTTGACAAAACTGAAAATTTTACTTTGTATATATTCTATGCATCTTATTTTTGGAATTTTTATTTATATGTTCTTTTGTGATTCTTTGAATCGAAATAAAGACTGAAATGAATTTAATTGAATTAGGCACTCCTAGGGCTAGGGCATGACAGACTCTCTCTCAGCTGTAGGTACGCAACCAAACCGTTGTTGACCCATGGTAGTGGATCAGATACATCCTTGTCTATCAGCCTATGGAAAGGCTCTGCCACTAGGGACAAGTTGGGTATCTACTGCCCACAGTAGCCTACCATTCCCAGAAACATCCTGACCTCTCTTTGAGTAGTTGGTGGATTCATCTTTAGAATTGCAGAGATTCTCTCTTGTGACACCTTCCTTGCTCCCTTCTCAATGTAGTGTCCCAGATATAGGACTTTCTTTTGACAACATTGCAATTTACTCGGGGACACTTTATGTCCATTCTCAGCCAAATGATTCAGCACTGTGATAGTGCCTTATCTACAGTCCTTTTGGGTATCCGACTCCACCAACAAATTGTTGATGTTCTGAACCAGGGCAGAATTACAGGGCTCTAGCAGGGACTCGAGATTCTTCTTGAGAGTCTGATTATAGATTGAGGGGCTCTCCTTATACCCTTGTGGGACTTGGCACCATGCCAACACACAGTTCTGGAACTGGAATGCAAAAAGGTACTGACTGTCCTAATGCAAGGGTATGGAGATGAAGGCCTGACACATAACGACCACAGTGAACCACTCAGCCTCACTTGGAATCTGAAACAATATCCCAGCTGAATCTGGTACCACAGGACAACAAGGGATAACTATGTTATTCATCTTCTTAAGGTCCTCCATGATTCGATATTTACTGCTCGGTTTTTGCAGGCCCCTAATGGGTGAGTTACATGGACTTCCCATTATCTCTTTCAAGGTGCCTTGTTGAATCATTGAATCAATCACTGGGGTAATCCCAGCTATTCTTTCAGGCCTTAAATTGTACTGAAGTATTCTAGGGTATTTGGCTTAATGGTTATTAGGACAGGCTCAACTTCATTTATGAGACCTATCTCTTTTCCTCGAAAGTCCCAGACTTAAGGCTTTACCGTATCCTTAAGATCTGGTGGTAGATTATCTGTCGTCATCCAGGGGTACAGTCCAATGGCTGTCCCTTGCCATGCCAGTTTGAAATCGACATCTTTATCACGTCTGAAATTCCCCACCTTTCAGCGTGCAATAAATGGTGCAGTTTAATTTACACAACAGATCAAATCTCAAGAGATTCAGGGACTAGAATCACATGCCATAAACTAGTGGCTCTCTTCAAATTACTCTATTTTAACTATAACTTCTTTGGTAATAGGGCTTGCAGTTTGTTTAGTAGCAACTCTTACATCTTGGATTATTTTTCCTGAGAGGGGTTGGCTTGGGACTTCCTCTGTTCTAACAGAGGAAAGGATAGCACCTGTGCCATTCAGGAATGACACAGGGTGGCCATTCACCTCACCTTCTACAAATGGACCACTCTGGTCTACCCCTAGGACTGTGCCAAGTATGCAGTCGTCCTCCCCCCTCAGGCACCGTCATTGTGACTGGTCAGAGCCATAGTCCTCTAATGAGTCAAATATGAAAAGAGTTCTGATTAAATTTCGTGACCTGATTAATATTAAATCTAGGACCATTCACATTCTGCGGAGGTATGGGGGCTTGGGGAACTTGCATCACTGGAACTTGTGGCTTGTTAGTACCTTGCACTCTATGCACAGGCACATTGTGCAACTGAGCAGGATTACCCTTTTGAGTTTGCACAAACCCTGCATTCTGTACTTGATTTTCGTTCATACCCCTATTGGAATTCAGGCGACACTCAAACTTCTAATGCCCCAACTTGTTTAAATAACGACAAGGATTAGAGCTCTTCAATGCTGCAATATCACTCCCAGTGCTTGGGTCAATCGGAACACCACAACTTCTACCCTGTGGAACACCATTTCCACCCTGCATCATAGGTCCTCCCTATGGGTACATGACACCTTGCATCCACCCATATTCCCTACAAACAGCTGATTCCGACCTCCCCTTTGTGCCGCCTTTATTTGGGCTAACATAAACCTTTCCTTCCATTGCTTTTGTTTCATGTTCAATTCATCAATGCAATACTTTGCATATCTTAGGATCTTATTAATTGGCTTATTCTGACAACAAATCAGGTGTCGTTGGATCATCATACTGTTCTCGGACCGCAATCACATCACAAACCTGATACAAAACTCCCTGTATTCTTCCCTACTGGATTCTCAATTCCACTATGCTGTTTAAACACTTGTAACAACCTCTTGTAATAAGCATGCACTGTCTCCTTGGGCTCCTGGCTAGTTCTATCGATCTTTACCCAATTAATATTCTTTGCATGCACCTTTCCTTTCAAGATCATAATCACTTGCTTATGCTTTTTCATCACCTCAGGCGATGGCGCACATGTTATTGGATTCCTAGGAGGTTCTTTCTCTGGCCCCTGAATAGACGCCTTGCAGTCGATCCACAAATCGCTTGGCACCACAATGTCGAAAAAGGTATTCAAATCCACCCATAACACCTGTGAAATTTTGACAAACTTCTCAACCTGAGTGTACCACAAGACTGGGTTTTCCCTCAATTTAGGGAAATAATTCGTGAATGCAGCAAGTTCACTTCTACTCCAAGGCACATGCACATATCCTCCACCTGGCACTTCTCTCATTCGGAGATTTTGCATTCCCTCTTCGTCTGGGGGAATAGGGGGTGATTCTCCACTTTTCCCTGAAGTAGGTACTGCCTTCGATCTCTTCTGGTCTTTCTTTATGGCCTATCGGCCTTTCCACTTGTCCAACTCACTCCATTTCCGTATACTGCTGATTAGTTGTCTAATTTGCAGTTTCATCTGTGACACTCTCATACTCATTATGGCTTCATCATCAAAACACATGTGGTAACTCCTCCGTATGGTAATAATCTTCCTAAAATCTATGTCATACACTCGGGCTAACTGTGAAAGTTTGTCATGGGCCTGGCCTGCATGTCGTTTAATGTCTTTACACATATACACAAGTTCATTCTCTTGATAAGTGTCTATGCTGGAAAAATCAAGATTGCATGAAATCAATTTGTCAAATTCCAACTTTAATCCCATCACTTCTTCGACTTTCTCTTTCTCTGGGAGTTGGATTCCCCTCTTGACTCTGAAATCTTGCACCCTTCAGGGAACCCATTAACAAATTTCCTGTGAACTTGGACCATTTTGAGATCCGGGAGCATAAAATGTTATTCCCCCTCTAGGGCTTGTTGGAATGGGTGAATATGATGTCAATGAATACCATGATAAGTGCAGGCCCGACAATGGCAATAAATGCAATATCAATGTATGCCATAATCTGTGTCCCCCCCATGACCATGCCAATACCCGTCAATGCAATATCAATGTATGTCATAACCTGTACCAGCACAGTAGCACCGACACCGGCAATGACGATATCAATGTATGTCATAATCCATGCACAAATGACGATACTGTTGCTAGTAAAAACAATGTCGATATAAGTTATGACCCAAGCAAACATAACCGTGTCAATACCAATAAGAACAATGGCAATGTATGCTAGACAACTATATGCACAATGTGAAGGATGTCGATAAAAATGATAACAGTGACTGCCATATTATTTTCAGGAATTCGAATGAACTCACATCATTGTTGACGGATTCACCCAAGGTGACCTCCCCATCAACCCAGAGTCAGAGGTAGATGGTTAGACAAGGCCTACGACCCACACCCACGCTTATCAAATACCAGGTCACAGGTGGGTTCTCTCTCAACCTAAAGACACACACGCGCCCAGGGAAAACCCTGATCAATCCCACAGATACATAATTGCACCAAAAACAGGTCAGAGGAAATTGCCCATAATAAAACACATTTGGTCAAGAGCTCACGTTCCCCAAAATACCACAAAGCTAGAAACTACATGTAGATAGAAACACTCAACCAATCAGGACACGACATGCACACCACATGTAGCGATTACATGCTCCTCATGCCTGACATCTAGACACATTCACACTGGCCCACACTTAGCTCTCCCCGAAGTCGATAGCCATATGTGTCCTTATTAGATTCCCGCCTTTGTTGACTTATGACTGAGATGCTTTTTTGGAATGTAGAAAATTGCTTTATTGTACCTTATGAACTGTATATAACAGCGACCAAAACTATGTACACCAAGAGACTTTGAGCAGATACACTCTGTCGAGGCTCCCCCGGCCGCAGCATTTAATTAAACCAACTTCTTCCTGTTTTACCAAATGCTTCTTGTCTTTTCATTTATTTAAGGTAAACTCATATCCGAGCAACAGGCTACTGCTTGAAATATACTGTGGTGAGTTCCAATTGGACATGGCCGAATTTTGAGGCATTGGGCAGGCTCCTATATAGGAGTTAGTTCTAATGTGCCTAACGTCGAAGAGGCAGTGTGTAGGAAAGTGGGTTTCTGTTGCAGTAACCCCCACTTTTGCCAGACTACTGATGCACTTTGACTTGATGTGCCCTGGGTCCCTGCCAATCAGGTTCCCAGGGCCTGTGTTCTTTCCCAAAAACTAACCCAATTGGCATCTCTGGCCACAGGTCAGCCCCTTGTAAATGGTACCACAGGTACCCAGGGCACTTATTGTGCCACCCTTAGAGGCCCTGTACCTTTACACACACACACTGTCTTTGCAGGCTGCGTGTTTTGGTGCAGAACAAAGTGAAAAGTCGACATGGCACACCTCCCTGTGTGCCATGCCTACAACCCACTGCCCTGGCATAGATCATTCACCCCTCTAGCTGGGTGCCCTATACCAGTGGTGAGGGTACAGGTGCATGAGCTCTGTACCCCTACAGTGTCTAAGTCCATTCTTAGACATTGTAAGTGCAGTGCTGCCATTAAGAGTATATGGTGCTGGGAGCTTGTCATTACGAACTCCACAGCACCATAATGGCTGTACTGAAAACTGAGAAGTTTGGTATCAAACTTCTCAGCACATTAAACCCACGCTTATGCCAGTGTGGGATTTAATGAAAAAGGCACACAGAGGGCATCTTAGAGATGTCCCCTGAAAAACGACCAGCCTCTGGTGGGTTCCCTGACTGGTACACACCAGCCTGCTACCACGAGACATTTTTCTGGACCCCTAGGGTGTGAGCCTTCGCTCCCTGAGCCCAGAAACAAAGCCTTTCCTGGGCAGAGGTGTTCACACCTCCCCCAGGCCAGGAAGAGCCATCTGTGGTAGGGGAGCTTCAAAGGCCTGGCAGCCTTTGTAATGCGACCCCCAGCCTCTCCTGCTATCAGGAGCAGGTCCCCTTCCTGTCTCCCCTCCTTCAGCGGGAAGACAGGCGGGAAAAACTAGCCAGCCCAGAAGGTGTGCCCACCTCTGCCAACTCCACCCCTCAGGTGGGGGAGGCGAGGTGAAGCCCACTCTTCAGTGCCGGCCATCTTGCAGATGGCAGGCACTCCCCAATCAGGATTAGGGATTGTGCTCACTCCCTCACGTGGGGTGAGCACACCAAGGGTGTAGTCACCCTAAGGTCAGTAGCCCATTGGCTACTGAACTTTAGACCCCTAAAACGCCCCCTAAATACAGTATTTAGGGGGCAGCCCTGAACCAAGAAGACAGACCAGAAGAAACTACAAGAAAAGAAGAAGGACCGAACAGCCGTGCCGAAGCTAACAAGAGGAAGACGCCCACTGACTTGGCCACAGCCCTACTGGCCTGTCTCCACCTCGAACCTGCTCCTGCGAAATCCCGGCGTGTCCTGCAGCCAGCAACCTCGAAAACCCCGGAGGACCTGCCTGCCTTCAACCACAAAGACTTTGTCTCCCATGAACACCGGATTTGTTCATCTGCAACCTCGGATCCGCCCCACTCTGCACCCGCCGTCCTTGGCCCGAGCTCGAGTGAGCAAACACCACGAGGAGGTCCCCCCGGCGATACTAACCCAAGATCCGGTGACCCCTGACCTGCCTCAAGCCTCCAGCCGACGCCTGCAGCCTAAATCCGGAAGGTCCCCCCAACCGCGACCAGGAGCTGGTAAGAAGATCCAACCCTAAAAGGCACCCCTGCACCCAATGCCCCATGGCCTTGGGTGGCCCAACCGACGGTGCCTAACCAACCCCCAACTTCCCAACTTACTTCTCGAAGTGGTGGTCGCACCCAGAAGACCTTCGTCCCCAAGCCTGCAGAGCCTTTGCAAACCGGAGGTTCCCCATTGCAAACAACAGGGCGCCCGACGTCGAAACAGCACCCTGCACCCGGCCGCCCTAGTGCCGCTGAGGGTGCACCTTTGGTGCTAATTTGTTTCCCCATTTGCCCTGAGCTAAAGTCCAGGAGCTTTGCTCCCACAACCAAGTGACCTGCTCTTCAGCAGGCACCAACCGGAGGCCCCCTATCCCCCATTGGATAACATTGGCCCTCAGCACTCTGCACCTGACCGCCCTAGTGCCGCTGAGGGTGTAACAAGAGTGCATCCTTGACCTTGGGGGACCCCTGAGTCTACCCCCAGAACCTCAACTCCCACTACCGAATACTTACCTTATAACCGATAACACTATTTACCTCCATAGGATAACATTGACTGTTTTTCTTGGAGTTTGAAAACCTAAAGAAATTCTTTAAAGTTGTACTGTTTAACAAAAACGATTTTGCTTACCTGTTTACAGGAAATGTCCCAGAGTAGTATCCAGGTATACTACTCTGTGTAAGAAAAGTAATCTCAAAAGTAACTTACCTGTATTGTTTACTAAAAAAAGCCCATTCAAAGTATATGTACTGTATTCTGAAAAGCATTGCATTACCAGTAACACTACTGTAATCAAATCAAAGTACATTTACAATTGCAATCCAAACTGTGTTACAATCTGTATATTTACTGCAAAGTACTTATCCCTTACCTGTGCCAGGCTTGCTTGGTTCTAGGAAATAAAATAACGAAAATAATATTTTTTATACAAAAACAATTGGTCTGAAGTTCAGTCTTTAAGTGTGTGAATTCATTTGCTGACTGAGTGTGTACAACAAATGCTTAACCCTGTCCTCTGATACTGCCTTACTGCTCGACCACACTACCACAAATAGAAAGTGAGGTGCTATCTAACTTTACCTCTGCCTACCTTTGGGGTTCCACTGGACTCTGTGCACTATATATACAGAGCCAGCTTCCTACACAGAGGCATTATGCAGTGGGGCTGTCTTAGACAGGACTAAAAGAGTTTTTCCTGTGGTCTCCCAAGTCAAAGGTACAGGGAATTTCTTCGGAGTATTTACTGTACTGCCAAGGAATGTTTCATTTCCCCCAGATGACCCTAGGTTATGCACAGAAACTGTGGGGGCAATGGTGACAGGGACAGTTATCGCATCTGGAGCTTTTGGAGCTGGGGGATTCGGAGGGGCACAAATCCCAGAAATTCCTGTCACTGGGATATGATTTGAATTCATAGGGGCTCTGGCACCTTCAGAGCTTCCACCCGTAACAGCACCACTCAAACAGTCAGATGGGGCAACATTATAAGGTGGTGGACAAAATGACAACAAGATGTCCAAAATGTCATCACTAGAATCACTATCATCTCTAAAAACCTCAGCTGCATCCGCCTTTTCCTCTTCATTCATCTTTTTTTTGTCTTCTTGAATTCCTCATCTGTCAATACAGGATACAGCCTAGTTCCCTCAATTATCTCTGTTCGCCACTTTTGTTGCTCTGCATCCCTATAAGCATAAGCATAACTACGTACTGCTCTCTTAGCTTTATCCTGATATTTCTCCATATCTTTAGCATTGGCAGCATGCTCCCAAGAATTAAGTGCTTCATATTGTGTGAGCCTAGGAGGTGGCTTCATCTCACACAATACTCTTCTCAAATTCTAGATAATTCTCAAGTTAAATGAACCATATTGAGGGTTTGTCAATTCACCTTCATTCTCTGGGATCTTATGCCACTGGTTCAACCAAATACACGCATGGAGCCCCACATTTAAAGCCATATAATGACCTGCCATGCCTTCCAGTGGCGCCTTCTCGAAAGGGCACCCTCACATCTCCTCTGATCATATCTCTAATAGCTCTGAAGCACTTCATATTGGTAACGATGTCAACAGTCAAAGAACAAGAAATTTATTTCAAACAAGCAGCAATCCGTACCCAACCACAGTTCACAATTATCCGTCGCTAGTAATCAGTCTCAGTGTGGCACCTTCTGCCCTGACCTATTACGGTGCGACTCTCAGTGGCGTAACAACCAATAGCATCATAAGTATAAAAAACAGTGATGGATGGAATGCTTGAATTAATTTCAGCCATTGGTAATCACTCAGGCCGCACCCCAGTCCATTGTTATTCTTCACACCATGCCACCTCAGTTTGGAACCAGCTATATGCAAACAGGCTTGACCCTGCTCCAATATGAACAGTCCAGCCCGAACTGCCAAGCCAAGCCCTCCCTGAACCGGCACACAAGCAACCCAGGACTGGTCTCCCCCTAGTTATGGGCTCATCAGCCGGGTGGGCAAAAAAACAATGGATTGGAACGAGGCCCGAGCGATTGCAAGTGGTTGAGACTAATTTGAGCATTCTATCCATCACCATGCTGTATTTGTAACAACGAATATCAGCATAGGACCTACGCCAACCGTCCAATCCCAGCATGACACACAATGGCACACTTCTCACTCTTTGTAATGGTTCACCCTCTGTTACAATTTTTCATGAACACAGCCTCTTGCAAAACTAAGCAAGCACAAAAACGAAACCTTTGTCTGCTTCACTAAGGAATTCAAAGTATTTAATCACACCAGAAGTAGTCAGGAATGACACTTTCCAACTCACTCACACACACAAATGAGGTCTCCACCAGCGGGAAGTCACCTTCACAAATGTAGTTTCTCCTTTGCGCAGTAAGGATCTACTTACCTCAATCACTATTAGCACACTCAAAATGAGGTAATAGTTTCCTATCTCAACTGTGCATTCGATGGTACCTCATGACCGACACCACAAAACTTAGAAGACAAATTACACCACAATCTATTCTTATCTATTCTGGGATCTTAGACTGCGACAAGCTCGATAACAACTTCAACTGCTCAAAAGCATATCTACATCTACACAACAACCCAAAATGCGTTCACACCACAACACACACTCTCAGCACCGCAAGCCTGACATACACAATTGCAATGTGTGGACCCTATTAATACTCACTTTCCTCAGCTACTACATCTCCATCTGAACCGCTGGAACACCACTGATCCTCCTAGCTGGGTCATGGACTTTAAGGGCTTGGACTGGGCTTGGGAAACTCTGAATTTTATCCATATATTCTATACCCCTACACTTCAGTGACTAACTGTCCTCAGCTACCATCTGATGGAGCATGGCTATCTAAATCTCAATCTCTTAGTCAAATCATCAAACAAATTTTCCTACTGGTCGTATGGACCTCTGGTAGTCAAGTTGAAGTATTATGAGGGAGCTAAGATCCAAAATAAATTTCGAGCTCTGCAAAACAAGATGGCTTCACAATGAAGACCCAGAATCAGTTAATCCAACCATGAAGGTTTATTTTAAAACATTAATCCAACCAGCATATATGCAAATCAGGAACAGATTTAAAAGAAATAACAATACAGTCTGGATACCAAACTGTTCCAGTAAGTTAAGTCGTAATAAAATGAGATGCAAAATAGTAACAGCCACAATGCAGAAGAAAGAGATTGTCGCGATCAGATGTCCCATAAAGAAACTTTCCATTTCTAGTCTGAAAATAAGCTAAGACCGAGAACTCTAAAGAGGATTTCTAAAGGGAAGCATAGAAGGTGTAAGCATAGGTTCGATCTTCAGTAGAAGTTCAAAAGACAAATGACAGAGTGTTCAGCATGAAGCTTTACACTTGGGGAAATCCTAGTAGAGAGATCTGCTCCCTCTCAAAATCAGGATGAAGTCTGCCTAGCTAACTATGAAACATAAATTAAAAGTGCACCTCATAGTTTCCAGAACATCCACATCTTGTTCCAACCACTAGGAGCCAATCCCATAACCACATTTGAGGGGAGTCGACATACCCCCTAAGTTACCATCTCCATCCAATGAGGTAAACATCTGTTGTCCTTGGGTGTTGCTTCCACCTGGTGCATTGTGAACAGAAGGTTTTCTTTCCCCTTCATTGCTCCACATTCATTGCCAATGTTTCTCTCCTAGGCCTCACTATGAGCAGTTTAATACATAACAATAAGCCTTTTTCTAGCTAACGAGAATCACCATATCGCACCTGCAGAGGAGAGAAAACAGCATACTGGCAGCATTCAAGCAAACATTTTTAGCTAAGGCCTAATGTCAACCTATGTTAACTCGAGAATCAAAACGGATGCCAGTTACAGTATTATAAATCAGTGGAAAGCAAACAATCATTATTAACGTGAATATGCAATGAATATGGGTACACCAGTCTCCCGATCTACGCAATACTGTAATGACTATAATGATTACATACTATGCATTCATTTAAATGTACCACATATGTTAATGAGGTTAAACCACACATTGAATATAATTGTATAAAGGTATATATATATATATATATATATATATATATATATGTATATATATATATATATATGGAAGAACATCTAGCAGAAGCACATAAACATTTAGATGATACAGCGTGTTACAAAAAGTTCAACCACAATCAGTTAAAATTGGTGAAAGAAACCTTCAAACAACATCTTAATAAATGGAAAAGGGGTTTGATTTTAAATGACGAATTTCTTTTTCTCAACACTGAGTTCCCCATTACTCCTGTCTTGTGTTTTATGCCAAAAATACATAAGAACATTTCTCCTATTCCAGGCCGGCCGATAATATCAGCCAAGGGGGGACTATTAGAGAAGGTGTCTCAATATGTGGATTTTTTTCTGCAAGATCTAGTCACTGCACAACCTTTCTATATCAGGGACACTAATGACTTTTTAGATAAAATGAGAGATGTACCTTGGTCGGATAACTGTATTTTAATCACTCTTAATATCAGTGCATTGTACACCAGTATTAATCATGCAGATGGTTTACTGGCAGTTGAATTTTATCTGAAGAAAAGAACGATTGATAAGTATAGTCATAATGCAATGATTCTGGAAATGATTGAATTTTGTCTCTATAATAACATCTTTTTATTCAACAAGGATGTTTATCAGCAGCTCAGAGGAGTAGCCATGGGAGCCTGCTTCTCCCCCAGCTACGCATGCTTGCATGTGGGCCGGTGGGCGGACCAGGTTCTTAGGGTAGTCCATAGGAAGGATTGGGACGCCCATGTCTCGTGTTGGATGCGATTCATTGACGACATATTTATTGTGTGGAAAGGTTCTCATGAAAGGGCTATTGCGTTTATTAACAACATTAATGACAACGCATTGAATTTACAAATTAATGCACAATTAGACAGCAAAGCCATAGACTTCTTGGATGTGCATATAGAGGCAGTCAACAACACATTAGAAACAACTTTGCATCGGAAAAGCACTGCAGGTAACTGGACCCAACATGCATCCAGTTTCCATCCCCATCACCTGATAAAAAGCATTCCCTATGGTGAATTTTTAAGATTACGTAGGATATGCAGCACAGAACAGGACTTTCAAAAATGTGTGAATGAAGCCAAATGTAGATTTGCGGACAGGGGCTACAGTCAACAGATTATTAATTCGGCCCTAGACAAAGTCACCAAGGTCTCTCGAGATAGCCTATTGATTCATAAAGTCTCAAGGACTTCAGAAACGTCTGAATCAGATAAAGGGGTGGACAGGGCCAGTCATGAGACTCGTCTTATAACCACATTTAGCAAACAACATAAATATATCAGAGCCATTATTAACAATAGGTGGCCCATAGTTAAAACGGATATGATTCTAGGAGAATTGTTACCATGTAAACCCACGCTAACCCTTAGAAAGGCTAAATCTATGAACAGTGCTTTGGTCAGAAATAGTCCCGAGATACCATCTGGTGATTTAAAGCCCAAGACCACATGGCTAGCACTCAAAAATCACTTCTATAAGTGCATTTCCTGCAGAGCTTGCAAATTTGGCAGTAACACAACTCAGCATACGTCTGTGTTTGGACCCACTATCAATCACTTAAAGGGGGTCTATAACTGCCGCACAGAATTTGCAATTTATGTGCTGACATGTACTTGTGGCCTACAATAGGTTGGGAGCACGAAATTACAAGTGCATGTAAGAATTCTCCAACATTTAAGGGCAATAATAAACTCGGATACCTCATATCCTGTGGCCAGGCACTTTAAAACAGTCCACAACAATGATCTGAGTTGCCTCAAATACTTTGTAATTGGGGCGGTGCCTCAGTTGAGAAGATGAGGCAACAGGGAGAAGATACTCAGACGTTTAGAGTCGAAATTCATATTGGATTTAGACTCTCATACGCCAAATGGACTCAACAATGGACAGGAATTATACAACTTCCTCTGAACAATATTTATGGTGGCTGGCCACTGTGGGAATTTCTGAAACACGGTAGAAAGTTGACAGTGTCCTTCCACATGCGAGTATATTGAAGCGTAATAAGTAAATAAATATGGTGATTGCCCTTTGCTCCCATATGAGTTGATATAGTCGATACAGCTATGAGGAGGCTGTTTTCGTTTTTTCTGCAAGTTTTTATTATACCACTCAGCCTGAGTGGCAGTTCCAATGGTTTTATTATCCTTTTTCTATGGGGAAGCTTCTTTAAAGTAGCAGGGAGGAATGTCAGGGAATGGAGTCCTGTTTAGAATATATTTACAATATACTGCTATCCCTTTATCCCTATAGATTATAGGGTTTCAATTTTGCACTTTAGCACTTTACTACACACTATGGGCCATATGTATCAAGCCTTTTTCACGTTCTCAAATGGGCCGATTCTCAGAATCGGCCCGTTTGCGAACGGGAAAAGGCCTTTTGGGATGTATCATCCCAAAAGGGCATCGCAAATTAGAGAATCGCAAAATTTGCGATTCTCTATGTTGCGATTGCATTTAAGGAATCCCAAATTGCGATTCCTTAAATGCGATGTAAAAGCACCTAAGTTGTGCGAATTTGGCATAAGAAATCGCCAATTACCACCAACTTACAGTTGGTGGTAATTTGCAATTCTTTGAAAAAAGCACTTTTTGCTTTTCAAAGTGCCATGTGGCACACATACATGCCCTTAGGGCATGTATGTGCGCCACATGTGCACACATGCACATTTCAGGGGTGCAACAGGGTGTCCTTTTGGAACCCTTGCACCCTTGAAATTGCATTCTCAATTTGCGATTCTCTAATTGGTAATCGCAGAGTGAGAATGTTTTCCCATTCATTCCTATGGGCCTTCTAGCCCATAGGAATGAATGGGAAGGTATTCCTTATTTGCGAATCTCAATTTGCAATTCGCAAATAAGGAATATGTAGGATTCGCAAACATTTTAGCAAATCCTACATACATTGCATTTTGCGATTCTCTAATTGCGATTCGCTAAAAATCGCAATTTGAGAATCGTAAAACTCTTTTTTGATACATATGGCCCTATGTCACTTTAGATATATTTGCACTTATTTTATGTTGTATATAGGTTGGTCAACCTTTGAGAATATTCATGGAATAATGATAATTATCATCAACAATGTGTTGCTTCAAGTATATACCGAATTAATGTAATGTTTATTCTGACGTTATATTCCAGTATGGACACAGTTTGCTAACAAGGGGTAGCTATATAAAGGTCTAGATAGAGGCAACATGGCCAGTGATACATATGCACTATGCACTTTATTAAATCTCCTACGGGAGGAAGGCACTTTATAACGAATGTGTTTATACAAGCATATGTGCACGGTTACATATGGTCTTGGTATTTTGCTGCTATACTAACGTTTATGCATTGGAGCAGTTTAGAATTATATCTCGTAGCATATTTGCACATGATCCATGTTTTAGTGTGTCTTAATATTGTCAACAACAGTGGCCAATGATACATATGCACTATGCACTTTAATAAATCCCGATGGGATGAGGGTATTTTACAATAATGAGTAATTTGTGTATACGAGCACAGTTGCACTGTTGCCTAGGGTCTTTGCATTTTGCTGCTATATTATATGTCTATGCATTGGAGCATTTTAGAATTACCTCTTGTAGCATATTTGCACATGGTCCATGTTTTAGTGTGTCTCGATATATTCAAAAACAACGTTTAATATTTATAACAAGACAGTTCGGTTTGATTTCATGTTAAGCAACTTGAACGTATGGTGAAACGTAATGATGTCATCTTACTTGCCGTAGTCTGTTTTCCATGACCACACTTCTGAGATATCACATGGTGTTTGTAATGTTTGAAAATTGTGGTTTCGCGGCGCGTCTGAGTATGTGAACAAGCCCACTGTGATGGGCGAAACGCGTCATCTCGTCATGTCAGAAATGAAGAAAACTTACGCAGAGCACAAACTTTGGAGTCTGTGTCCCGTGATTGCAAGGAAGCGCACTGGGAATCAATTGTTAATATATATATATATATATATATATATATATATATATATATATATCTCCAATACCCACAGAGAGGGAATGAGACGCACTCTACAGCAAGCACATTTATTTATTCAATTCAGGACATGAACACAGGTATGCCTCCCGACGCGTTTCGATATCCTCAGCTTACTCATGGGGTAAACGGCAGTTCAATCAATTTGCACACCGCGACTGACGTAATTTATGCCTCCAGGTGGACAACCAATGAAAGTCATTTCCAATGCATGCTACCTTCTTAATGCATTGTGGTCATAATAGTCCCTCAAGCAAGTCGCTAGCTCATATTAATTCATTGTTCACAAAAAACCCAAGTGGGATCACCTTGTCAATGTCCGTATGAATTTCTCCATCTTACTGTCCCAAATGACTTTCATTGGTTGTCCACCTGGAGGCATAAATTACGTCAGTCGCGGTGCGCAAATTGATTGAACTGCCGTTTACCCCATGAGTAAGATGAGGATATCGAAACGCGTCGGAGAGGCATACCTGTGTTCATGTCCTGGATTGAATAAATAAATGTGCTTGCTGTAGAGTGCGTCTCATTCCCTCTCTGTGGGTATTGGAGAGACTTTGTTGTGTTTATTGACGGCGTAGCCCGACGCCGCCAAGAGACTGCACCACCTCATCAAAATTGGCACCGTGCTGCCTGGAGTAATTGCGGGCGGCTGGAGCCATCGCAGACTGTCTGCGTAGAGGGCCCGGCAGATTTTGGGATATCGCTGCATTCGGGACAGTAAGATGGAGAAATTCATACGGGCATTGACAAGGTGATCCCACTTGGGTTTTTTGTGAACAATGAATTAATATGAGCTAGCGACTTGCTCGAGGGACTATTATGACCACAATGCATTAAGAAGGTAGCATGCATTGGAAATGACTTTCATTGGTTGTCCACCTGGAGGCATAAATTACGTCAGTCGCGGTGCGCAAATTGATTGTCATGTTACTGTTTTAAAACCAAAGTATGTCTTCTATGTCCATGCTTATCTAGAGTGGAAAGCGATATAAATACTCACTGAATTTTGGCGCCAAGTAGATTGATAAAGGCTGCTGCGCAGCCGAAACGCGTCTCTCTGTCGCAGGGTCGGGGGAGACCCAAGAAAATAAATATTGCCACATCTTGACAGCCTTGTGTACGTGCCTTCTTCACATGGAGTAGGATTTGGTGTTTATATATATATATATATATATATATATATATATATATATATGTTATGTTATGTTAAAAAGACTTGTAAAGCGCACGTACACCGATTAGTTTCATGGCGCTGGTTTAAGGATTAGCCGCGTACAGTGGAGAGATAGTTATTCGTAGGCCTGTACAAACAGCCACGTTTTAATGGTCTTCCTGAAGCTCAGTAGGTCAGTGCATGACCGGATCTCCAAGGGGAAGGAATTCCACAGTCTCGGAGCAATAAAAGCGAATCTGCAGCCTCCCTGACGTTTTCGCTTGAAAGTGGGGGTAGACAGAAGCAGAAGGTGAGCTGATCGTAGGTTGCGTGAGGGAGTGTACCTTAGTATCAGATCGTTTATAAATTTGGGGCTATGACCATGAAGAGATTTGAAAATCAGGCAACCGGTTTTAAAAGCGCAGCGTTGAGGAATGGGAGCCAATGCAGTTTTCTCAAGAGAGGGGAGGCTTATTGCCACCTACGTTGCCGGAGGATCAGTCTAGCTGCCTGGTTCTGAACCATCTGCAGCCGCTTAGTAAGAAAGAGTGGCAAGCCCAGGTAGACTGAGTTCGCATAGTCCAAGTGCGACAGCACCGTGGCTATTACGACTTGTGTCAGAGCTTCCTGCGTGAGTAATCGGCTGATCTTCCTGATCTTTCGCAGCTGAAAGAAGCATATATATATATATATATATATATATATATATATGATGTATGTAAGGTGGAGCCAGAGTTACGCTGCTCCACTGAACAGCTCTCCTTCAGCACAGCATAGGGCTATGTTTCTGAGAGATAACTCCCCTGGGCTGTAGTGTGCCAAACAACACAGTAATACTTCAGGCATATCAAGCTTGATCCTGGTCACTGGCCACTAACCAGCTGAAAAAAATGCTGCCAGTGGTGTTGGAGTGCATACCACATTAGGTGCAACTGATAAATTGTCTCAGTGCTGCTGGTGACTATCAAAGTCGGTCTCTGGCAGAGCTAAGTGCATGAGGCACCACTTGTCTCCTCTGGCAGCAGGCATGAAAATAGAAAAGAATCCGCAAAGTTGCGAACTCGGTGTTTGCTTCAGTCAGGTGGACAATCAGAAAACTGCATGATGCTCATAGTTTGGTGGAGCCTGCTGCAGAACAACAACACAGGCAGGACGCTGTTCCCCGGATCCTTGTGTGTGTACTACCTGGTCCGGATTAGTAAATTGTTTCTGAACATAGGGTAGAGAGAGGCCTTCTGAGAGATCATGTGGTGCACCCAGAGACCCAGAGGCTGGGCTCGTCTTGATTGAAACCCCGGCCGCACGGTACTATAAAAACTGTTTGGATTATGAAGGATGTTTAAAGTAAACAACACACAGACCCCTGGCCGGCCATCAGGTCGTTGCCCTCCAATATAGATTTCTGGAAGACGAGTCTCTGTCGGTAGCAGGCAGAGTAGCGCTTCTGAAAATGGTGGCGCTCCCTAGGTTACTGTACTTCTTTGTGATGCTCCCCATATGGATCCCGAGAGCGCGCTTTGCATATTGGACTCCCTGATCACAGCATTTATCTGGAGGTCGGGCCGAAAGAGAGTGGCCTTATACACATTAAAAAGCCCGAAGCTTGATGGTGGACTGGCAGTCCCAGACTTTGCGACTTATTATTTAGCAGGACGCTGCAATGGTCCACACAATGGCTTACAGGCAGACAGACATGAGACCCCATAGTGAGGCCTTTCGTCCTAGAACTAGGCATACTGAAGAGGGTGCTATTGAAGACTGGCCATCCTACACTGGATACCACCAGGGAGCTCCAAGTAATGAGGTGCTGCTGGAACAGATGTCTTCAGAAGACACGCAGCCCGGTCCCATACCCCCCAACCTCCCCATGCTGAACAATCTACCCCATGGGAGACAGTGGAAGGGGTGGAGGAATGGGTAGCTGCAGGAGTGACGAAGGTTGGGTATCTATTCAGAGAGGGCAAGCTTCTCCCATTTGAGGACTTCCGCTCGGAATTCAATCTCCCTCAGGGCCACTTTTTGCTCCAAATAGCGTTGATGGTGGCCCTCCGTCACCACTGGAAGGCAAGTATGTTAGAACTGAAAAATCATAAAGCTTACCAATATATTAGTCTATCTGGGAGCACGATTAAAGTGGTCACATGCCTCTACAGAGCAATATAGGGGGACATGCTTCAACCACTGGCTAACCTGAGAGCAAGATGGGAAGAGGGTCTAGGAGTCCCTATAGCAGATAGAGACTGTACGAATATACTCAAGAGAACCCACAAGGTCTCTAGAAACACATGCTTTAAATTGACTAACGTCCATGTATTACATGGGGCATACCTTACCCCCGGGCGCATTAACAAATACTTCCATACAGTAGATGCCGCCTGCTCAAGGTACGGGGAGGTGGGAGCGGAAATCCTATATATGCTCTGGACCAGCCCTGTGTTACACAGCTACTGGGAGGTGATAACTAGGGTGGTTGCTGATGTCATTGAAAAGGTAATTCCCTGCTCGCCGGCCCATTGCCTGCTGGGTTGCTTCCCTTATACATCCAAGACAAAGGTTACCAGTAAATTTCAAGATTTAGCATTTCTCTTAGCAAAAAGGGAAATTACGAGGCACTGGAAGGCCCCAGGGGGACTCTGAGTAGCCACATGGCAGAAAGAACTGGAGAGATTGGCGGGATGCAAAGGGGAGTACTGCTAAGAGAAGCTAGATGAGGGATTGGTTCGCTGAAGGTAGCTAGGGCCTGGGAAACGCTAGTTGACAGCTTGAAGGACCTAGAACTAGGCTCAGTGGAACCTACACCTGTAGGAACACCTGCATCTGGAAGCCCATGACAGTTATAGTCCCTTAACAATTGACCGGAGGGGCACATACACTCCCGGGGGGGGGGGGGTGACTGTATAGGCCTCCCTTTGGGAAAGTCGCCATGGCTTTGGGCCCTCTACGCTAGAGAATCCAGTGTAGCAATGAGAAAACACACGGTTGCGACTCATGAGGGTGGTGGAGGTTGATGTTAAAGAAGTTTGACTAGTAGAGCATTGGATCTTTGATAACCACAATGTATATGATCTTTCATGCTCATAAGATGCAGACATTTAATGTGATATTCTTAGGAGCTGGCTCTCTATATAGTGTACTAAAATGAAGTACAGTGTGCAGAGAGTCCAGTGAATCCCTAAATAGTATACAGAGGTAAAATCAGATAATTCTAATGGTCTTTTTGTTGTAGTGTGGGAACGCAGTTAGGCTTATCAGAGGGTATGGCTAAGCATTTGTTGTAGTCACTGAGGCAATAAATGACACACACTCAAGAATAAATTCTAGACCAATTTATAAAAATAATATCGATTTTTATGTAATTTTTAAGACCATCATCTCCTTGTATTTGCTTTGATTGCCCTAAGTTGGCAGGGTATGCCCAGACGTAGGCCCCTTGCTCACTTTGCCACTGGATTCAAGCTAGCCTGGCTGATGAGGGGTGTTACCCCGAAACCGGTCCCACGATGCTTGTTTCCAGTTCAGGGAAGACCTGGCTTTGCAGTTCGGGCTGGACTGTTCCCATGAAGCACAGGGTCAAGACTGATTTGCATATAGCTGCGTCTGAACTGAGGTGGCGAAGTGAGCTAAAGAACGATGATGGATTCAACCCAGATCTGTGACTGGGGGTGAGTGTCTGAAAAGTTTCATCTCTCCGTCCATCATCTCCTTGTGTTTGCTTAGTTCGCCCTAAGTTGGCAGGGTCTACCCAGACGTGGGTCCCTTTCTCACTTTGCCACTGGATTCAAGCTAGCCTGGCTGATGAGGGGTGATACCCCGAAACCGGTCCCAGGATGCTTGTTTCCGGTTCAGGGAAGACCTGGCTTGGCAGTTCGGGCTGGACTGTTCCCATGAGACAGAGGGTCAAGACTGATTCTCAGATAGCTGGGTCCGAACTGAGGTGGCGAAGTGAGCTAGAGAACGATGATGGATTCAACCCAGATCTGTGACTGGGGGTGAGTGTCTGAAAAGTTTCAGCGCTCCGTCAATCATCTCCTTGTGTTTGCTTTGTTCGCCTTAAGTTGGCAGGGTATGCCCAGACATGGGTCCCTTGCTCACTTTGCCACTGGATTCAAGCTAGCCTGGCTGATGAGGGGTGTTCCCCCAAAACCGGTCCCAGGATGCTTGTTTCTGGTCCAGGGAAGACCTGGCTTGGCAGTTCGGTCTGGACTGTTCCCGTGAGGCACAGGGCCAAGTCTGATTTGCATATGGCTGGGTCTGAACTGGGGTGGAGAAGTCAGCTAAAGAATGATGATGGATTCAACCCAGATCTGTGACTGGGGGTGAGTGTCTGAAAAGTTTCAGCGCTCCGTCCATCATCTCCTTGTGTTTGATTTGTTTGCCCTAAGTTGGCAGGGTATGCCCAGATGTAGGTCCCTTGCTCACTTTGCCTCTGGATTCAAGCTTGCCTGGCTGATGAGGGGTGTTACCCTGAAAACAGTCCCAGGATGCTTGTTTCCGGTCCAGGGAAGACCTGGTTTGGCAGTTCAGTCTGGACTGTTCCCATGAGGCACAGGGTCAAGACTGATTTGCATATGGCTGGGTCTGAACTGGGGTGGCGAAGTGAGCTAAAGAATGATGATGGATTCAACCCAGATCTGTGACTGGGGGTGAGTGTCTGAAAGGTTTCAGTGCTCCGTCCATCATCTCCTTGTGTTTGCTTTGTTTGCCCTAAGTTGGCAGGGTATGCCCAGACGTGGGTCCCTTGCTCACTTTGCCACTGGATTCAAGCTAGCCTGGCTGATGAGGGGTATTACCCCGAAACAGGTCCCATGATGCTTGTTTTTGGTCCAGGGAAGACCTGGCTTGGCAGTTCGGTCTGGACTGTTCCCATGAGGCACAGGGTCAAGACTGATTTGCATATGGCTGGGTCTGAACTGGGGTGGGGAAGTGAGCTAAA
Organism: Calotriton arnoldi; assembly: GCA_963921515.1. Classification (NCBI taxonomy): domain Eukaryota; kingdom Metazoa; phylum Chordata; class Amphibia; order Caudata; family Salamandridae; genus Calotriton; species Calotriton arnoldi. Next base: position 1,161,425 of record CAWUFW010005879.1, read on the forward strand.
GAATAATGATGGATTCAACCCAGATATGTGACTGCGGGTGAGTGTCTGAAAAGTTTAAGCGCTCCGTCCATCATCTGCTTGTGTTTGCTTTGAGAGCAGCACTCCAGCATTAACAGCACCCCCAACCTAAGCCAAGGACCATGTCTGTCAGTGAGGCAGCCAGTGCAATCATGGCGATGCCGACAAGTAGTGATGTTGAATTGGATTTGTCCCTTTTGCAAGGTAGTACACAATTGTTTCAAGAAACAGAGCAAAGTGGACAGCAGCCACGGCCAGCAATGGTATATTTGCCTGATGTTGAAGCAGAACAGGAGGTTGAGCTTCCTTCCGAGCAAGAAGTTGAACCTACTCTTTTAGGATCATTGGCTCCCAGATCTCCAGCAAGGAAAAGGAAGGGTACTACTGCACCATCTTCTCCAAGCTCCACTTCTGATGATGATGATGATAGGGACATTGGTTGAACCCCGGCAGAGTCCAGGAGATAACAGGAGAGGCAAGGGAAACGAAAAGTTCCCAAAAGACTTAGACTTATGGAAGGGGAGGATGAGGATAATGACGATGACGAGGTAATCATGGTGGAAGGTGACACAGAGGAGTCTGACATAGCTATTCAACCTGCTCTGATGGATGTGGCACAGGTAGCACCACCACCAGCTCCCATATTTGCATAACCCCAGCTGAGACCTTCACCAATCCCTGCCTCAGGAGAAGCAGAGAGGGAATCAACAACATACCCTCCTACCTCCAGTTCTTCTTTAGGCATTGGCAGTGGCACAGTAAAAAAGTACTCCTTCCCCGTTTGGGACTTTTTTTTTGTTAGCAAAGAGGGGGAACACATTGCAGTATGCACCATTTGCCACATGAATGTTCATCGAGTTAAGCCTGGTACACATTATGGTACTCGAGGCCAGACGACCCATAAGAAAAAACACCGCACAATCAAGTGGGAGGAGTACCTTAAAAAAATTGCTGAATGTGGTCGTGCTGGTGAGGAGAGCTGAGGAACATCAGCTACAAGTCCAATCATGGTGGAAGGTGATGATGAGGAAGAAGAGGGTGACATCTTCACGCAAAGCAGCCCTGTCCCCAGCAGATTCACCCACCTATGCGACTTCATAATGGCACAATATTCAGAGTGAGATGGAGACACCACGGCATACAGTGACTGCCCCACCACGACACACATTGAGTCTACCACTACCATCTACTTCTCAAAAGACGCCTGTGTCAGTGCCCCAAGAAAAGAAGAAAATCCAGGCTACTATTACGGGCATGTTTAGGCATGAGGGGACCTATGAGCGGAACCATCCAACTGCATGTTTGTACAATGGGAAGCTGGCAAAAGATTTTAGCGCTGGACCTCCTTCCTTTTTCTCTTGTGGAAGGAATGGGATTCTTAGAGTTTGTGGCAGCCATCTGCCCAAAATGGAAGGTACCAAGTAGGACCTATTCTGCCAGAGTTGCTGTTCCAGCGCTGCATCTCGATGTGCTGCAGTTGGTTGGACAAGCTTTGCAGCAAAGTGTGGTTCACACATCCTCCTGATGATGGGCATGTGGACCAGTTGTCAGGCAACTGATTACTTGTGCATAACTGCACACTGGATATCTTTTGCGGGCGTAAAGCAAAAGATATCTTCAGGTCTTGGCCCCGAAGAAAGTTTTAAGAGCGCTCGGTGGCTTGCAACATTGCCCATGTTCGCCATGGAGAAATCACATACGCTGTACATACAACTGTAAACATCTTAGAGGAATTTAACAGCAAGGTATATAAATGACTTTGAGCTAGAGGTCTCAGAATTGGATTTGTTGCCACGGACAATGGCAGTAACATAGTTAAGGCCATGTCAGACAGACGCTATTTTAGGGTCCTGTGTTTGGCCCATTGCATCAACCGGGTGGTGTAAGACTTCCTCAAAAAGGAAGACATAGTCAGCAACATACTGACCACCAGCAGAAGAATCTGCACTCATTCAAGCCATTCTTTTAAAGCCCGGAAGCAGTTGCAGATTATTCAGCATAATAATAGAGCACCAGTTAAAGCCCTGATATAGGAGGTGCCAACACATTGGAATTTGACCTTTTACTAGTTGCAACGTCTGTTTGAGCAGTACAAACAGACCAATGACTATGTCATTCAAAGAGGAGGGGATGCAGTTGGGAAAGCTATGACATGGATGCAGACAAATGGGACCTAGACAAATACCTGACACAAATACTACTCCCTTGGAGGTTTTCATACAGGAAGTTAGCAAGGAGGACAGTACGATGGGCCAAGCTATCCCGTTGTTGCATCTCCTATAGGACCAGGTAAAGAAGGTGTCTGAAAGGTTCGCCCCGCAGGTGTGAATGAAAACACAGAAGCGCATGCCTTGTTTGAGAACTTAACCCTTCGCTTGGCTTGTAATACAAGGCTGCAACATTACATCATCGATTACAAAGTGTACATCTGTGCCACACTACTTGATCCAAGGTACAAAAAGATTCTGCCCACTTTCATTTCTTTTTCTGAAGGGGATGCTTTAAAATACAAGAGGTGGCTTGAGGAGCAAGCCGGAGATTTGGAAGAAGAATGGCTGGAACTTCGAGTCCCACTTCACAGTTCTGGGGTACCGCCTTCAACTTCCAGAGAGGGCAGTCTTGTCTCATAGCAGCCAACAACACCATCAACCAGAACACTAGCAACAACAGCAACAGAAGGACTGGACCCAACCTCTGCATTGTATTGGTACCAATTGGCAGGGCTCAAATCCAGTGCAGAGGTGATGGCAAAACAGGCTGAGCAAGTGCCAACACCGAATACCATACCAGGATGTTCCAGGAGTATCTGGATGATCCAAAAGAGGTCTATGTGGATCAAAATCCATTGATGTATTGGTATGGGAAGATGTGCCAATGGCCAGAGCTCAAAAAGAACAGTTGATGGACAGAATGCAGAACAATGTCATAAATTCACCCCAGTACAGAGATCTGGGCCTAAATCCATCGTTTTTTTGCTCACCATGCCATTCCAGTTTGAACCCAGCCATATGCAAATCAGCCTTGATCCTGCGCCCAATGGGAACAGTCCAGCCCGAACTGCCAAGCCAGGTCCTCCCTGGACTGGAAACAAGCATCCTAGGACCGGTTTCGGGGTTTCACCCCTCTTCAGCCAGGATAGCTTGACTCCAGTGGCATGGAGAGCTCGGGACCCACGTCGGGGCATACCCGTCCCACTCGGGGTGACAAATGCAAAAAGAACAGTTGATGGACAGAATGCAGAACAATGTCATACATTCACCCCAGTACAGAGATCTGGGCCTAAATCTATCGTTTTTTTGCTCACCATGCCATTTCAGTTTGAACCCAGCCATATGCAAATCAGTCTTGATCCTGTGCCCAATGGGAACAGTCCAGCCCGAACTGCCAAGCCAGGTCCTCCCTGGACTGGAAACAAGCATCCTAGGACTGGTTTCGGGGTTTCACCCCTCTTCAGCCAGGATAGCTTGACTCCAGTGGCATGGAGAGCACGGGACCCACGTCTGGGCATACCCGTCCCACTCGGGGTGACAAATGCAAGAAGAACAGTTGATGGACAGAATGCAGAACAATGTCATACATTCACCCCAGTACAGAGATCTGGGCCTAAATCCATCGTTTTTTGCTCACCATGCCATTCCAGTTTGAACCCAGCCATATGCAAATCAGTCTTGATCCTACGCCCAATGGGAACAGTCCAGCCCGAACTGCCAAGCCAGGTCCTCCCTGGACTGGAAACAAGCATCCTAGGACCGGTTTCGGGGTTTCACCCTCTTCAGCCAGGATAGCTTGACTCCAGTGGCATGGAGAGCACAGGACCCACGTCTGGGCATACCCGTCCCACTCGGGGTGACAAATGCAAAAAGAACAGTTGATGGACAGAATGCAGAACAATGTCATACATTCACCCCAGTACAGAGATCTGGGCCTAAATCCATGGTTTTTTTCCTCACCATGCCATTCCAGTTTGAACCTAGCCATATGCAAATCAGTCTTGATCCTGCGCCCAATGGGAACAGTCCAGCCCAAACTGCCAAGCCAGGTCCTCCCTGGACTGGAAACAAGCATCCTAGGACCGGTTTCGGGGTTTCACTCCTCTTCAGCCAGGATAGCTTGACTCCAGTGGCATGGAGAGCACGGGACCCACGTCTGGGCATACCCGTCCCACTCGGGGTGACAAATGCAAAAAGAACAGTTGATGGACAGAATGCAGAACAATGTCATACATTCACCCCAGTACAGAGATCTGAGCCTAAATCCATTGTTTTTTTGCTCACCATGCCATTCCAGTTTGAACCCAGCCATATGCAAATCAGTCTTGATCCTGTGCCCAATGGGAACCGTCCAGCCCGAACTGCCAAGCCAGGTCATCCCTGGACTGGAAACAAGCATCCTAGGACCGGTTTCGGGGTTTCACCCCTCTTCAGCCAGGATAGCTTGACTCCAGTGGCATGGAGAGCACGGGACCCACGTCTGGGCATACCCGTCCCACTCGGGGTGACAAATGCAAAAAGATCAGTTGATGGACAGAATGCAGAACAACGTCATACATTCACCCCAGTACAGAGATCTGGGCCTAAATCCATTGTTTTTTTGCTCACCATGCCATTCCAGTTTGAACCCAGCCATATGCAAATCAGTCTTGATCCTGCGCCCAATGGGAACAGTCCAGCCCGAACTGCCAAGCCAGGTCCTCCCTGGACTGGAAACAAGCATCCTAGGACCGGTTTCAGGGTTTCACCCCTCTTCAGCCAGGATAGCTTGACTCCAGTGGCATGGAGAGCACGGGACCCACGTCTGGGCATACCCGTCCCACTCGGGGTGACAAATGCAAAAAGAATAGTTGATGGACAGAATGCAGAACAATGTCATACATTCACCCCAGTATAGAGATCTCGGCCAAAATCCATCGTTTTTTTGCCAGAGCTCAGCAGGCTGGCAATAAAGTATTAGTCCTGTTGCTAGTGTGTCTGCTGAACGTGTGTTCAGTGCAGCTGGTGTGGTTGTTACAGTGAGAAGGACCAGTCTCTTGCCTTAAAATGTGGAGAGATTGACCATGATCAAAATGAACCAACATTTTATGCCACATGATTACACCATTCCTGAAACAGCAGCAGAGGAGGAGGAGGAGGGTGATTGATCCAAAATTGAATCAAATGTGTTAGCTGACCAACTTCTGGGTGAACCACCTGAGTTTGAGGACAAACTCTACTTAATGGACTAAGTATGCCAGTGCCCCTATAGAATGTTTTAATTTTTTCTCATTGAATTTATTTCTTTCTTCACAAAAAACCCCAAAAAACAAGTAGCTAGAGGAACATTATTATTTTTGTGTCAGATTTATGCTGCCCCACCTTTTTTATTAGTCATATATATTGCCGGATTGTAGTTGGAGCAGTGTGCATTTAAGAAGCCTCCACAATTCCATCATGACATTGGGGACAATGCCTGTCCCCTCGCATGCCTATTGCTTATCCCTTTTTGCATCACTTAACACTAAAAGGTCTGCCCCAGAAGATCATTTATTATCTACAAGACTGCCTGCCAATACCAAATTCCAATGTGTTGCCTGCATCAAAGATGATTGAATACCTAATACCTAAACTACCCATGCTTGGATTGGAAGAGGTAACTTCAACTATTGCAATGGTGAGTGACTGATTGCGTGAGTGATGATGATGATTAATGATTCACATGGTTGCAGACAATGAGGAGGGTGTTGAACTGTAATGTAGGAACTAGTCTGAGATGATTGATTTGCAATGTTTGGGGCCTGAGTAATGGGCAATCATTATTTCCTGGAGGTGAATGGCCTCCACAAACTTACTTAGTCAAAATGAATGAACCTGTATGGTCCACTCCTATGATCCTTCTTTTTTTCATCATCTAGGATAGCTGCCCCAGACAATCGTTTGATTTACAAGACTGTGAAATTCCAATCTGTTGCTTGCATTGAAGGGGAGATAGTGTACCTACTACAGTGCTTGGAGTGGAACAGGTAACCATTGCACCAATAATTGATCAGATTATCGAGTGACTGTGAGTGATGATTGATGTAGAGGCTGACAGTGAGGGAGGGTTTGTTGAACTGTAATACGGAAAATTTCTTGAGATGATTATTGATTTACAATGTTTGGGGCTTGAATGATGGGCGATAATTTTTTTCCCTGGAGGTGATCGGCCCTTTCACACTTAGCCAGATATAATTGCAGGGTTCTCTCCTTTTTTCTGGTTCTTCAGAGAACAGAACAGTCCCTTTAGTTAACAAACAATATCCTATGCAAAATACTGCATTTCTGTTTCTCTACTTGTTCTTCAACAGCAGTGCACTACATGTCTATCTTGCTCGAGTTTTCATGAGGATGACTGGTCTGAGATGGAGTTACTCGGAGTCAGGAGGAGGATCATGGAAGAACTCAGGGTGGGAGCTGTGGGACTACCTCATCAACCGCTAGAAGCAAGAAGTTATCGAGTATCGACTTCAGGTCAAAAGTAAACCAAGAGTCTGACGCCTAGTACTCATCATAGAGAGAGAGGTGCGTTTGTGAAATGCTGCTGTGTTTGTGTGTGTTGGACTTGTAGCAAAAGTGAAACTCTGAGTCCCCCTCTTGTTTTTTTGTGCTCTGCCTCTGAGTCTTCTTGAGACACTCCTCAGGAAACTTGGCTTCCTTCTGTCCTTCTCCTTTACTCTAAAATACAGTTTCTGTTTTACAATCTGCAGGCCTTCTTCTAGGCTCATGCATGAATGAAAGGCGAAAGGTAGCTGAGCTCAACAACATTCCTGCTTATCTACAGGACCAGTCCAGACAGGCACCAAAGAGTAGACATTCCCGAGGAGAATGAAGATACACCACCTAATTTTACAATACAGTTTTATTTTTATTTTAACAATCATATTAAGAGAACTGGATGGGTGGGTTCACTCCCCAACCTAGAAGACAGAACATTTAGATATCTGATAACTTGGGTCTCAGTAGGCAGAAGGACTGTTTGCAATGCATTTATCTGTACTCTGCCATACTCATTCCTTTGTTTCCTTCTAACAACAGATTGATGGTGAATGATGTACTGCTGCTCATTGCCCAGATGAATGTTGTTCTTGTGTTCTGGTGTTTGTCTTTGTCAAACCTTTCCCCAAATCCCCTTTCACATCCATTCATCAAACCCCTAACCCTCTTCCACCGGGCTGAGTGATTTATTGAGGTGTGGCTTAATTTACACCATCAATGAATCACACACTTGGTGGGGCGGATATGGTGAAAGCAACACCAACTTAATGCAGGATCTAAACAATAGCCCACACTGGCTCATTACCCACTAGTGCATTAAGAATGATCTACATTTTAGATATAGAATGAAGACCATCACTTATCAGCATCATCATTCAGGCCTTGTATTGCGTAACCATAAACGCCTAACCTAAGCTTGTCAACTCCAGACTTTGAGTCCTTTTTTTATAACTTGAGGATTTCACAAATAATACTATCAGCTCCACATTAGCCAAAATACTAGTATTGCTATTTTAGCACTATCAGGCATTCTCGTTGTGTTATCATGTAGTACTCATGTGGTGTCAATTCTTTGTGAATCTTAGATAAATATATAAGCCACTAGCTCAGTCTTTCTATGTCTATTTAGTTGCCTACAATGGATGATCAATCAATCATTCATATTAATCCTACAGTTGGAGATCACCTGGGTGGAACTGGAAGTGAGACCTCGCTTGTGAAGTTGTGATGCCTTCCTGTTATTGCTTTATCTATATTTAGGTAAGACAACTAGTATGGATGAAATTTAACTTAGTAAGTAAGGGGCCCATTACGATGGCGGGCGGAAGCACTACCGCCGTGCTGGCGGATGCAAAAACCACCAGTTACCGCCGGCACGCAGCAGTCCACACGCCCGCCCAATTACGATGCGAAAAGCAGGCCAAACACCGCCGGCAAGCCAGCAACACCGTCCGCCATCAAAGTGCGCCCGCACACGTAGCGGCGCAGCACAACTGACACACACCGTCCGGCCGAAACACGTCCCGCCCGGCGCATAAATTACGATGCCGCAAACAAACGGCTCCCATGGCAAAGAGACACCGCACGTGAAAGAGAGGCGGAAACACGGACGCAGAGCACGGACAACGAAGAAGCGGCACCCCGGGCATGAATCCAGCACTGCAGGCCCTTCCCATGCTTCTGCTGATGCACCACCAAGGACGCAACGTACCGCGGAGACGCAGGTAGGCACACACACAACAAGTGCACGCAAACAGCGCACACAGTGCAAGAGGCGGAAAAAGCGGACAACCCCCCACCAGCGCGTGCACACTACACATCCACCATCGCATCCACATATGACACACAGGCCAAATCCAAACATCGCGGAACACATGTGTACACACCACCTGGGACTAGGAACCAACCACCCCGTCACGGCCCCAAAGCGCCGATGACGCCGCCACACATGCGCACAACGCAGAGGCCAACCGCAGCGCCATGCATGCGTCGCACACAGACACAGGGACACAACCAAGCAGCACACACACCAGCCCCACCCCGAACGCACATGACACGTGACAGGCCGGCCACAGACATGTACCCAACGCCCAATTCACGGACAACACCCAACGCCACACAACCGACGCACACATGTCAGTGAAGTCACGCAACAGCAGGACACACCCCAGTGTAACAAACATGGCGAAGCACACAGCGGCGGCAACACCAACTAGGAGAAGCAGGGCCCCTTCGGGAAGAGGAACGCCAGTACCACACTGAAAAACCCATACCACCCTGCACATATGAACAAGACACATGAAACGGAACACCAAAGAGCCCGGTGACCGACAACAGGTGGCCCAAGAATTACATCCACACACAAGGCCCAACGCAGAGCGGGAAGGCAGGCTGCCGCCCACACAAGGGAGAGCAGACAGCACTGAATGACCTTCCATTCCAACTCCGAAACCACAGCCCTACGACAGAAGCCGGTGAATACAGCCATTGTCCAAGAATAGACCAACACAGGCATGCCGAGGAGACCGACCACACGGCAGATAGCGCATATCACAGAAGCACACAACGGACGGGGAAGAAAGAAGAAAACACTCCCCATGTCGGCCACATGCAAGTTAATTGGAAGGAGTCACACAGCACTGACCTTGAACTGTCTGAGAAGCATGTGGGAAGAGGGCCCGTGTCCTCCAAACAAGCAAACAGAACACAAGTCCTGTCTCCCCACGACAACACAGAGCTCACAGCAACCCCGGAGCGTGCACATTGCAGACTGCACACACAGCCGGAGCACGCCACCTCTACGAACCGCTGCGAAATGGCAACCGCAACACACCTACCCAACTACGCCGAAGAGCTCAAGCTGTACAAAACCAACCTGTTCCATACATTGGGATGCGATCTCCTGTCCCTGCTGAACGTAAGTTACCGACTGACTTACCGCATCACATTGTTCAGCTGCGTCATGCCCGTCTTCTACTGTCGGAGGTGTCCCTACCAGCATCCCGTCGAGATATGCCTCTCCAACCCGGCATGTCTGAAGGCGGACCTGCTACCACTACTCCTCCCTCTGGACGCACACGACAGGGCCTGCTCTGCCTATGGGGGCATGGCGTATGTGGCCAACATCGCACGCGCACTGAAATGGAACCACTGTGCCTCCACACGACGGATCATCGAGAACAGCTACATCGAATGTCACCCAGCATGCCCCATCATGGTCCTCCAAGGGACAACCTACGAACAACACCTTGACAGCCACCATCCGCTTCATTGGCTGGCAAACATGGACACCACCAATGACATCGAAGCCCTGCTGGACGGCATCGCATACCTGACAACCTGTAAATACGCTCGGACCACAACGCAGGTTCCCGAGTGACCTATGAAGTCCAACCCCGCACCCATGCTCAGCTTCCGCACGGACTGGCCAGTCACCACCACAACAGCCATACCAAACGACCGGCAACTGTAACCACACCATCAACGACATCGCCATGACATCGGGATATGACCGGGACATGCACACTGTTCCCCATCACATCCAGGAACACCGCATGCATCGTGGGAGGCAGTGGCATGGGCTCTGTGCATCGCACCCACATGGACGGAACTGCACGAACAACCAGGACACGACATGGATCCAGCGCACATGGACACACACACCGCTCAGTGGACATGAATAGGTCGCCTGGAGTCTGTGGGTGCTGCACCCTCCCACCCCCGCCCCGGGAATCCCATACCAGGACCTTTGCATGGACGACAAGTGCATACAACAACAACACGACCCCAGTGACTGTGACATGTCCAAGTAACCACCACAGTGCAACAACAAGTGGCACGCCGCTGCATGCACGCAAGCACATGCCCTGATGTCATCTCACATGCACGCGTGCATGAGGAACAACCTGCAGCAAACCTGTCACATGGAACTGAGATGGACTGTGCCCATGATGCCGAGCGGTCTGGTAGGCTACATGTATACCGTCTGTGTCAAAGTCCGCAGCTCCGCAGCTATACGTAAATGTACATTAGCACAGCCTTGGCCAAGCAGATGTAACCCCACACCCTATCCCATTTGTAATCATGCTCAGTATATCCTCAACATGTATTCCGCTGCCAGTAGTGTCCACTATACTGCATCACAGAGGACAGAAGACTCAATATAATGTTTGAAACCAGAACTGTCTCCGCTGACTCATTTCACAAGTACGAATGAGAGAGGATGAGAGTATGTGAAGTACACGGCAGTCGTGACATGACCATGTAGTCCACTGGTATTGGATGTCAACGCAAATGAGTAGCACTACTGTGGAAGACACACATGTGTTGTGTGAAGTCGTATGGACGCAGTGCTCAGGTGGGTGGGTGCGACGGGTAGATGCGCACATGCCAAGTTGGAGCACGCCGTGTTGGGAGGGGTCATGAACAGTACACCACCGCTTCCTGGGCATTGTGAGAGGACACCTGTCGGGGAGTGAACACGTGTGTGCACAGCAGCCGGGCACACGTACAAAGCGGTACCAGGCGCACCTCAGCCCACCCTCTGTGGACGAGCTGGATCCTGTTGTGCGCCCGCCATGCCCCTTGACAAGGCACACACAGCCCCAGTCGACCAGGTGTAACCCCAACATAGTCAATCCGCACAGGCGATACAGGGCACGGGATGGCAGTGGAGCATGGTGTGTGAGAGGTCTCCTCGCGCTCCTCCTGCTCATATCACGCAGGCAATAGAACCTCAACGTCCAGCATGGCAAAAGTCAAATGGAAGTGTAGGGGACGCACCACAGCACGAGCAGCACTGACGTCACGGGAGGTGGCTGCGCACCATCCCATCCATTGCCCATCATACCAACCACGCCACATGCCATTGCGACTAAGTGCAAGCGCGTGCGCCACCACCCCTGAGCCCTCCCCAGAGAGGCCAAAGAGTGAATGTGTGGGCCATCAGCCACAGACGGACGCGGCCTGGCCGCAAGGGCAGCCACAGCCACTGGGTGTCGCAGGTGGCGGATCCGGAAGGCGAAGACTGTGATGCATAGTCCATGCAGGCCGGGTCTCCATTTGGGGCACCACGCAGGTGGACGGCGTCCCGCCACACATCATACCCTGAGACAGCCCACTCGTGCAACTGGACCCACACATACACTCCTTGCCCTCTCTGGTGCGAGCTTGGGGCTGCCTGTGCAAGCGCTAGCCTCGCAGGTGAGCATGCATATTGGGGGCGAGGGGAGGACATGAGGGCTGGGGCGAAGATGACTGTATCACTGTCAGTTAGTACAAGGGATGACCCAGATGTGGAAAGGAAGAGACGTGTCCCGTGTGTACTGCAACTAGTCGCCAATCCAACTACCCCCCATGTCCGGAATGTAAGCCCGCACCTAGGCCCGCCCATCCGCCACATCGAACATACCACCAGCACGACAACCTTCCCATTCGAAACACTGACTGGGGTGGCGACCAGTGAACAATCATGTGTAGCCTACCCACGCGTACATGTGGGCCCTCCATGATCATTGGGGCCTAGATCCCCATGTGCATGCACATGGCAGTGGTATGTCTCACTTGCCATTGCCATTGTTGGGAGACCTGTGTAAGTGTATTGTGGCCGTGCCGTCCCAGCTTGACAGCTGGGCTGTGGCTCATGTGCTTGCTCAGTCATGTCAGTGATGTGTATGCGAAATTGCTATGTGCCGTGTTGCTTTGACATGTGTCCTCTGCCATTTAACCCAGGCGGAGACCGAACATTGACCGCCCATACCAATTGCTGGCGGACATGGACGATACAGAGGTAATCAGGAAGTTTCGGCTGGACAGGCCAACTCTGCATCGACTGTGTGCCATGTTAGAGCCCCATCTCCGTCCCCGCAGGGTGTATCCGACTGCTGTCACCCCCACGGCTAAGGTGATGGCCGCCATGCATTTCTTCGCCACTGGGTCATTCCAGCACACAGTGGGCAGTGGAGGAGGGATGTCCCAGCCCATGTTCAGCAAGGTGCTGAGGGATGTACTGGCAGCCATGATGCTGTACCGGAACCGGTACATCAGATTCCCCAGGGCTCGCGAATTGGCGGCAGTGAAGGGTGCATTCTATGCCCTTGGCAGAATCCCACACGTCGTGGGAGCCATTGACTGCACTCATGTTGGCCTTGTTCCACCACAGGCCACTGAGCACCTGTACCGCAACAGGAAGCACACGCACTCCCTGAATGTGCAAGTGGTGTGCCTTGCGGACATGGTGATCACCCACGTGTGTGCAAAGTTTCCAGGCTCGGCCCATGACGCACACATAATGCGCAACAGCATCTTGCCACGACTGATGGCCAATCTGCAACAGGATCGTGGCTGTATTGTCGGTGAGTATGTGGAGTGGTGTAGCGTGCTGGTTGTGCGATGCTGTCCCCTGTCCAGTTGGAATAGCAACGGTTCTCTGTGTCCCTCACACCCAGGTGACTCTGCGTATCCGAATGGGGCATGGCTGCTCAGTCCATTGAGGAATCCTCGCACCCCAGCAGACGATCGATACAATGAGGCACATGGGAGGACCAGACGTGTGGTCGAGCGTACCTTTGGCCTCCTCAAGTCCAGGTTCAGGTGCCTGGACCGCACCGAGGGTGCACTGGCGTACTCCCCACAGAAGGTGTGCCAGATAGTGGTGGCGTGCTGCATGCTGCACAATCTGGCCATTCGGAAGCAGATCCCCCTCATTGTGGATGACGGAGATCAACCAGGGCCCCAGCCCGCAGACCAGGACAGCTCGAGTGAGGTGGACAGCGGAGAGGAGGAAGCTGGGAATGTGCGCCAGCAGCTCATCGCCCGCTACTTCACTTGACGGTGAGTGTCCATGTACGACGGCTGATGTGTCTGTATCTGTGCAGGTGTGTGTGTGCTGTGTCAGGGTGGCCGTTTGTTCACTGCGTGCTGTGTGTCAACGCTCCATGGCCAGGGTAGTATGCCACTGTTGGTGGCTGTGGCATTGTGCCCTATTGCTCTGTGCGATGTGTGTACATTGCTTGTAGTTGTTGACATGTACTGTGTGATGGGTGTGTGACACACTCATTGAATGTGCTCCTGTTCTGTCTCCCACCCCTAGGTCCCTACAGGCCCTCCGGATTCCATTTCCATGCCACGCATCAGGTGCCTTTCCGCCCAAGGTGGCCGTTGTATTCCGTACAATAAAGACACAGGGCACAAACAGCAGTTAGTGAAAAAGGTGCATTTATTACAAACTGTGACATGTGATTGTGTGTAAGGTGATGACAAAAGTGGTGCGTGCAGTGACAATGAGCTGTCGGTCATGGCTGCGTGATGATCAGGGTGTACCCACTGGTTCTATGTCCATAGTCCAACACACACATGCCATCCAGATGGCTGTGTGGAGTGGGATCGTAGAGCAAGTCAATGCAGTGGCTGGTCAAGGAAGGCTGGCGGAAGGCTGGCTGGCTGCCTCACTTGCGACTGGAGCGTGCGAAGTCCTCCCGGGAGATCTGTTTCCTCTTCGGACGGCCCCTTCCACGTTTGGGAGGGGGGGTGTGTGGTGGCGACCTGCTGGTGGTGGGTGAGGTGTGCTCACTGGCTGTGGACGCAGGAGAAGTGGACACTGCTGGCCGACCCTGCGCCCTAGCAGGTGGTGGCGGAGGTGGTGTTGCTGGCCTTGCCTGTGACCCCACCGCCACCACCAGCTGGCCCATGAGGTCCACGAGTTGGTCCATACGGGACACGAATTGGCCCATATGGGCGTCCATGGACCTCAGCACCCCCAGCACCTCCCGCGTGTCAGTAGCAGACCTGGCCCATTGTCCTTGGGCCTCTTCATAGGCCCCAAGGACTCTGTCCATTTGAGGCAGGGCATGGCTCCCAGGGGAGGCTGGCGTTTCCCTGACCCTGCTCCTCCTACCAGTCCTGCTGCCACCGGCCCTGCCCACTAGCCACATTGCTCACCACGGTCCTCGCTGTGGCTCCCAGGGTGGATCCAGTCGGCCGGGCCACCACCTGCGCTGGGGCTGGTGCCAGCGAAGACGTGGTGGTGGTGGAGGCGGTGGTGGTCGGTGCGGCGATGGTGGCGGTTGCGGCAGTGGTAGTGGCCGCAATGACCGTGGGTGTGGCCGCAACGACAGTGGCAGCAGGGGACTGGGACTGTTCAGCATCCCTGGATGATGGGTTGATGGGTAGGAGGGGTCCTGGGAGCGGCTGGGCCCTGCCACGCCAGATGGGCCAGCTTGGTGGTCCGTGTCCGAAGAGGTGGACAGATCCTCCAGATCCGTGTGTCCTCGTTGGGGGCTTGTAGGCTGGCTGTGCTGGCTGCTGTCTCCATCCCCAGCGTCCAGCAGTTCGTCACCTGTGGAGAGAATGAGATTTGTTATTGTGTTGCACCTGGCGAAGTATGTATTAGTCGTCTGACATTGGCAGTTCGTGCAATCTCGTACATGGGTTTCCCGGAGGCGAGTGTGTGGCTGTGGCATCTGTAGGTGTGTGTGCTAGGCAATGGGACTGTGTGCTGTGCACATGTGGCATGGGACGGATTGGCCATGCCGATGGGTGTGTTGCTTTGCCCCTACTCATTGTGACTCTGGTGTATGCGGGCTCCTGGCCCATCCTGGGTCTGGTTTGTACTTTGCTTTTGGAGTTCAAATGGAACGCTTAGGAACGCATATGGCAACATGGGGGCCATGCCCCAGATTCGCATTTGGGAGGGTATATGCTTTTGGGGTACATGCTGTGAGCCATGGGTGCCGAACGTGACATGTGTTGTGGCAGCATGACAGTGCATGGTCTGAGGTGTGTGCTTGCCTGACATGCCCTGCATATTTGCTGTCTGTTGTGGTTACTGGACATGGCATTGGACGCATCGTTATGAGTGAGTGATAGTTGTGTGCCAGCCAACGTATTGCAGTTGTCCCATCTCCTTGGTGTGCGTGCTGCCCTGTGCCATGTGCATCACTGCAGTGCTCGGGGGTGTGGCCCATGTTGTGTGTTGTTGCTCACAGTGTGTCGTGCGCTTAATTGACTTCTGGCACATGGTTGGTCATGGGCATGTGTCTTAGCGTGACTGCTGTATGTGTGGCAGCTGTGCGGATGACATGCCTTTCATGAGACTGGGGCTGACGGATGGGATGGATGGTATGTTGTATGTGCATGGTGTGTCTGTGTGTTTGATGGGTTCAGTGGTGTTCGTGTGCATTTCTGTTGTTCCGCTCTGTTGCGTCTAGTGTTGTTTGTCTTACATAGGCGTAGTTGTGGGGTGTGTGGTTGACAGGCAGTAGGGGCTACATGGACAGGACTTCAATGGTGTTTCGGTTGTGTGTGATGAGTTGCACAGTGGCTGCCGTGTGGGACTATATTCAGTGTGGCTTGTGCATGCAGACGTGGCTCCTTGGGTGTTGCTATGTCTGTGATGGGTCATGTGGGGTGTGAGTCTGCTGTTCATGTCCGTGTGCACATTGTTCACTTGTTCGTGACGGTGGGCGGTGCTGCGTGTTCGTGTGCTACGTGACATGTCCCATGTGTTGGTGGTGTTATGGTCCTCATGCCTCCAGTAATCCAGCCCTGTCCAGTTTCCCACCTGCAAGTTGTTCGTGCGTGCACTGTACTGGATGCCACATGGCTCTTAGCGGGGGTGCTCCATGTTGCAGGTCTGTGGGGGTGGGGGGTGTAGTGGGTCGTGGGGTGGCTGTACACCCACTGACACCGATTGCTGTGGACCGTGATGTCTGCCTTTCGGCTGTCGTTGTGCACTGCGGTGGCTGACACGTGGGTGTGGGGTGTGGGGGATGCTCCTCCTTGCTGTGCTGTGGGACTGGGGCCTGGTGTGTGTTGTACTTGGGCTGTCCCCTCCGACCCACTGCACTTTGTGTTCCTGCCACTTACCTGTTACTTGTCAGTTGGTGCAGCTGTGGCGGACACATGGGTGTGGTGGGTGCTCGTTGTGGCGCTTCTGGCATATTTGGGGACCTGTTGGTGGTTACGTGGCTGGCTTAGTGTACACATGTCCCCACGCATCTTACAGTTGTTCGGTTTGGCCTGTGTGTGGTAGTGTCTGTTGCATGTGCGTGTGATGTGTTGTGTATTGTGTGCTGGACATGGGGGTGTTTGTCCCTGGGAGCTGTGGCATGGTGGTTGCGCATGTGTGTACATAGCGGTGTGCTGGTATACATTAGTTTGTACTTACCAGCCTCCACTCCCCTGCTAATCCGGCGAGGATCTCCGGATGTATTACGACTCGCACCTTCTCCTCCCACGCTTTGAAGGTCTTAAAGAGCGCGGGATTCCCTCCGCCAGTGACGGCAGCCAGCTCTCTGTTTTTGCCCTCCTTCTTCTTGACCAGGCTCTTTACGTCATTCCAACGTTTGTTTATCTCGGTTCTGTTCCTGGGCAGGGTCCCGACTGCATTGACCTGGTCTACGATCCGGGTCCACATTCTGTTTCTGGTGGCTAGTGGTGTGTGCTGGACCATGTTCCCATAGATTTGTGGGTACACCTTGATGATCTCGTCAACCATGACCGTCAGCTCCATGGGCGTGAACTTGGGCATCCTTTGTGGTGCCATGGTGTTTGTGGTGGTGGTGCGGTGTGTGTTGTGTAATGTGCAGGGGGTTTGTGGTGCCGGTGTTTGGTGGTGGTGGTGGTGGTGGTGGTTGTGATGTGTGCGTTTCTGTGGTGTGCTGCTGTCCTTGCTGTGTCACTGTGTCCTCTCCTCTCCTCTCTGGTTTGCAATGTAGCAAGGGGTTGTAGTCTGTGGGAGTGCTGCTTTTGTACTCACCTATGTGGGTGTGTCCTCATGGTCTGTTGTTTTCAGGTGTGTTGTGTCTGGGGTTCTGGCCTTTGTATTTTTGTTTGTCCGGGGGTGTTTTCGGGATGTGTACTGTGCTTGTGTATTTGTGCGTGCTTTGCTGTGTGGACTTGTTGGCCATGTTGTGTGCTATTGGTTTTGTGTGCGGATGGTTTCTGTGCAGGTACGTGGGCGCCATGGCTTCTGCCGTGTCGATTCTCATCGGCGTTGTTTGCGCTGGCGGGCGGTATTTTTGTTGTTTTTCCGCGCTCATGGCGGTGCGATCGTAATTTCACGTGCGGTGTGTCGGCCGTGTGGGCGGGCGGTTTTGTGTTGTCGTGCGTGTTTCCGTCCGTGGCGGGCGGTTTGACTCCGACTCGGACGATGGCGGGCGGTATTTTGTATGATTTTTCCGCCGATGGCGGTTTTCAGTTTGTGTACTCATAATGGCGTGGTCGGTGTTCAGGCGGTGTGTGCGGGCGGATTTTTGCCGCTTCCATGCCTGGCGGATTTTTTTACGCCGGGTATCGTAATGTGCCCCTAAGTAACTAACTGCTACTGTTGTTTATCTAGGTTGTTGTACACAATATAGGTCATCATGGCAGCATTCCCCTGAACGATCAAGATAGTTAGAGAAGTATAACTTCATAAGTAAGTGCTACACTTTCTCTTAAGTTACAAGCACATAAACAGGCTGCGTAAAACTACTTGAAGGCAACAGTGCAAAGTAAAAGTAAAATAAACTATTCCAGGCATAAAATTAGATTGAATAAAATTGTTTTACCCTTTATTTATTTACAAAGAAACCCACCCCTCCACCCAAACAACATGCCCACCCCTCTCCCCAAACACAACTGACCCAAGCCCCAAAACTCAAAATGTCCAAGAAAAACATCACTCCATTCCCAACTCCCTTCCCACCCTCTCCACCTATCCCCAACAAACAACAAGACCCTCCCACCAAAACAAAAAAATTAAAAAAAGGGCCAGAAGAGGGCATTATGGATATCGGTCCGGAGCTGGTCCAGGCTCTGATCCATCATGGTGAGCTGGCCCTCGATGCTGTTCAGCCGCTGCAGGATGCAGCGCAGCAATGGCCTGTTGTCAGTGTAGTAGGGGGTGGCAGCAGTTGGATGGAGGCAGCACCAGCGATGGGATGGCCAGGAGACTGGAGGCTGTGGGGGACAGGTTGCACTGGGGCTTGGCTATTGTGCGTTAATTTCTTCCTCCTCCTCTTTTAGGACCACTAGCCACTGGTATTTCAGCTGGATATGCTACAGCCTCTGCCGCCGCAAACAGGCCACTAACTCCTGCCTGTTGGGTGGTCTAGCTGGACCAGCAGGAGCAGCTATATTGAGAAAAACAAAAAAGACAAATTGTAAATAATGCTCTGTGCAAGCAATTGTTTTAAATTACTGGGTGGCACAGTAGTAGTACATTGCTGGTCCCCTAGGGCCATTGGCATTTATTTGATGTGATTATGATCAGGAGAGTCACAAGGCCACTTTTATGTTTTACCCACACATGCCTTGCATAAAAAAGCACTGACAGTGTGGCAGAAAAGTATTAACAGGCAGAATAACATCACAGATTTAAAAAAACACTGATTTGATTATTTTTTTCTTCTAAAGGCTTCTCAAATATCTATAAACAGAGTCAGCCACTTTGAGTTGAAAAATAAATTTCCTCTCATTAATGAGTATGGCATTATGCACTATATGGAGTACAAGTTGAGTTTTGTGGTAAAATAATGAAGCCATGCTCATTGCTAGCTAGCGTGTTGGCTAGTTTGCTACTGTCTGCAGCTGTAGTTGACAATTATGTATTTTTAATTCCAAGGGCCCTGCTCGTTGCCAAATGCTTTTCTCTTTATACTCTGTCTCCAAAGAGGCAGATGAATAATAAATAAGATACTTCATCACACACCTCAAGTATGAAATGCGGATGTTAATATATTATCCTGTCTGCCGTAAGTAGACGTTGAGGAAAATGAATCTGATGGACTGCACTACAGGGAAAGGAACGGGCTATATAGATTTTATTTGCCACATTTGTCATTATGTTTCCCATATGCCAAACTTGACATCAAATCATGCACTTACTCCCACTTTACTCTGTGGCCTTGCCCACCACCACATTTTTCCAACAAATTAATTTGCTGGGCAGTAAGCAAGGAAAGGAGACTTGATTTACTCTACTTTAGGTGGTAAGGTAGAGGGATTAGACAGTTAGGGTAGAGCTTTTTTATATATATTAGAGAGGCCACTACACTGATCATCGATTCATCATCTTTGGCTTATTCACTCCCTGCACAATTCAAAAGGGCTAAATCTGAACAAGTGTAAAATAAATCAGTTATGGGAAACCATGAAATATATTCTGGAATCACTTCACATGGGTATCACAGTAAATGTGGCACATGCCAAGAATGGATTTTCCAATTTTGTAGGCTGGGACGGAAGAACTTAGGAAAAAATAAAGGACTGAAGAGCTAAGAGGTGACTGAGTGGGCGAAGGGACAACACACCTTGGGGGAGATTTACAAAAAAGTTGCGCAATGCAGCACAGCGCAGCCCCCGCGAGGCTGTGCTGCGTTGTGCGACAGGGAAGGAGCAGGGGAGCGCCATATCTTCAAAGATATGGCTCTCTCCTCCCCTTTCCCTTGCGCCGGCGCTGATTTCAGCAGCTGTGCGCCATGCACACACCTTAGCGCAGTAGCGCTAGGGTGTGTGCATGAGTGTAGCATAGGTTTTGTACAGGAAGGATACCCTTCCTGCACAAAATACTATGCTAGACACGAGGGAAAGCTTTTCCCACTTTGTATGGGTGCTGCACAGTGCAGCACACATGCAAAGTCGGAAAAGGAAGGAGAAATGAAAGCATTTCTCCTTCCTTGCGCCTTGTTGAAAAGGGCGCAGCTTTCTCACGCTAAACTCAATCTACTGTTTTTAGTAAATTGGGTTTAGCGTGAGAAAGCTTGGGTGTTTGCATGGGAACACCCATGCACCACCCTTGGCACGCCCCCATGGCGCAAAGTAATGCGAAGCAGCGTAATGCACTGCTTCGCATTACTTTAGGTTATTTTCACTGCTAAACAAGTTTAGCGCTGGAAAGTTAATTAGGAAAAAAAGATTTTGCGCCGTTGTGCGTCACTTTTGTGACGCAAACACGGTGCAAAATCTTAGTAAATCTCCCCCCTTGTGTGTTCAGTTTGCAATGCATTGAAAAATTTGTAAATGATGCATTAACTGAGGCAGACACACATTACACAGCCAACACTGCAGTCACAAATTGATTGACCCATACTGCACTTCGGTCATAGTTGGCAAAAATGCCAGAGGCGGGGAGGGGGAATGATGAATGATAGGTAGGATAGATTTGGCTCACTTAACAAATACAGCTAGTCAATGGAGTAGAACAAAGAATAAAAATAAATAACCTCCACTTAGAACCATAGCTTTAAATAATATTGATAACCCTACATAAACTAAGTAAGCAAAGTAGGTGAGCAGCAGGCTCCTCATGAGTAGAAACATCTAAACAATCCAAATATTCATTCATCCTTTCATTCTAGTTCACCTATAGCCACAATGATTAAGCTTTACTTTCTCCCATCCAGTCTTTCGCCAAAATTTCCAATACATTATCCACCCATTCAATAGCAACCCTTTCTTCAAACCATCCTTTAGCCCATTCCGTTCTTTCATGTCCCCTTCAAGCCATCAAAGCTTATTATGTGAGATTTTGCTGCATTGCAGATAGAAGAGGCCATAATACTCAATCACCGCTGTGGCTGGTAAAGCTAGGGGTTCACTTCACGGTCATATTTGATGACGACAGCGATGCCATGGCCATAGCTAGTGGGCATAGTAATTGCAAGAAATTATGTGACTTACCAGTGCCCGTCCTTCCTGCCGTTTCTCCCCCTTCAACTGACCCGTCTCCTCCTGCAGAGGCACTGGAGCTGGCACCACCGATGTTCTGTGTGGATCACTGACAAAATATCGAAGGTCAAAAAATCGACCTACAAAAATATCGCAACAAAAATATCGATGTCAATAATATCGAAATCCTATCTACAACATGGTAAGTACAAAAATATCGATAAAACAATATCGATTGTCAAAAATATCGTTATCAAAAATATCGTTTTTTTGTTGTTAAAAATAATATGTAAAATAAACTAAATAATACTTATAATTAAAATAAACATAGTTAAAAATATTTTATAATTTTTAAAATTAATAATTAACATATATAATTAAATAAAACATTAATTAAACATATACATATAATATATAATATATATACTTACTTTATAATGAGTTTCAATAATTATTTTAATAAATTATAAATTATTAAAAATATTATAAATGACAAATACATCTATACACATAAAACAATAACATAAATACAAATTAAATAATTATAATAAATTTAAAAATTAAATTTACTTTTAATATTTTGAAAATTAATTATATACTATATTAACTAAAATAATACAAAAAATATTAAATAGCGTAGGGAATAAAACTACTATTACAACCCCCAAAAAAACAACAGTAAGATAAATGTTGGATAGCGTAGGGGTAAAATTACTATTCCCACTCCAGAGAGTGCAACAGTAGGGAAAGTGTTGGATAGCGTAGGGGTAAAAATTACTATTCCAACTCCAGAGAGTGCAACAGTAGGGAAAGTGTTGGATAGCGTAGGGGTAGAAATTACTATTCCCACTCCAGGGAGTGCAACAGTAGGGAAAGCGTTGGATAGCGTGAGGGTAAAAATTACTATTCCCACTCCAGTGAGTGCAACAGTAGGGAAAGTGTTGGATAGCGTAGGGGTAAACATTACTATTCCCACTCCAGAGAGTGCAACAGTAGGGAAAGTGTTGGATAGCGTAGGGGTAAAAATTACTATTCCCACTCCAGAGAGTGCAACAGTAGGGAAAGTGTTGGATAGCGTAGGGGTAAAAATTACTATTCCCACTCCAGTGAGTGCAACAGTAGGGAAAGTGTTGGATAGCGTAGGGGTAAAAATTACTATTCCCACTCCAGGGAGTGCAACAGTAGGGAAAGTGTTGGATAGCGTAGGGGTAAAATTACTATTCCCACTCCAGAGAGTGCAACAGTAGGGAAAGTGTTGGATAGCGTAGGGGTAAAAATTACTATTCCAACTCCAGAGAGTGCAACAGTAGGGGAAGTGTTGGATAGCGTAGAAGTTACAAATAACATACTAATAAATAAATTAATTTTTTTAAAATAATTAATTAATTATTAAATAACTCTAAACTATTTACCAATACCAATAAATAATTATTAAAAACATAATTACCAATAGAAAATTTATTAACAATAAATTAATAATAAATACCAATAAATAATAATTAATAAATATTAATTACTAAATAATAAACATTGAACAATAAAATATTTTTAATAACAAAAACATATAAATTATTAAAACTTAATTACCAATTAACTAATATTAAACAATTAAATGCTTTTTTATACCAATAATAATAATAATTAAACATTAATTATCAATTAATAAATAATTCTTAATATATTAATTAAATTTATCAATAAATAATATTTAATAATATTTATTTACCAATTAATAATAAAACAACAATAAATTAATTTTTAGAACCAAAAAATTGTAATTTAAAAATTACCTATTAATAATTAATATCCAATAAATTAATTATCAATACCCAAAAATAAATTTAATAATTACTTAATTAGATTTCAATTATTTCCAAAAGTATTCCCCTATAAACGCACAACACACTCCAATGATAAAATAATACACTTAACATAATGATCAATTAATCAATTAATAAAAATTAATAACTAATTAATAATAATTAATTACCAATTAATAATTGATTACCAATTATCAATTAATTAACAATAATATAATTATCAATACCAATTAATTAAAATAAATTATAAGTTAATTACATTTAAATTACATGATGATCAATTAATGAATTAATAAAAATTAATCACCAATTAATGAAAATTAATTACCAATTATTAATTAATTAACAATTATATAATTATCAATAAGAATTAATTAAAATAAATTATAACTTAATTACAATTAAATTACTTCCCACCCTATTCCCTATAAACCCACAACCCGCTACAGAACTTAAACGCAAAAAATAATTAAAATTAATTTATAGTTCCTAAAAATTAATAATTAATTTAGTATAATTAAATTACTTCCCACCCTATTCCCTATAAACCCACAACCCGCTACAGTACAAAAAAAAAAATTTAACTTACATTTTTTTTTATTAACATATAAAAATTGTATACATATATTTTTAAACAAGTAGAACACTTAACAAAAACACATATAACACATACATATTAAAAACATAACAAAGGAGGGGCGTGGCCTGAGGCGTCAAGATGGCGGTCGCACTCTAAGAGTGCTCCTGACCCCTCTCCGTCATCCGCCTCCATCCGCCCGTTACCTGCAGTATCTCCAGCTCTTCTTGTGCCGGTGGCGACGTTCCGACCCCCGGGCAGGGTTCCGACCCCGCTCCTAGGCTGCTCGGGACTCCCGACGATGTGCTGTGGCCTCTCCGGCTCTGAGTCTGGCTCGGCCAAGATGGCCTGGGTCCCAGAGATCCTCCTGGGCCCTCGGGCCGCCTCACAACGGTGAGTGCCTCCCATCCGCTTCTGAGCTGCTCGAGGCCTCCAAAGACGAGCTGTGGCCCTTTCACCTCCGAGCCCGGCCCGGCCAAGATGGCGGCGCCCTGCTGAGGCTCCGGACGACCTGAGACCACAGGACTAGAAGAACCTCCCGGGCCCCCTGGGGCTGCCTCACGGCAGAGAGTGCCTCCCGGTCCCGCGGGGGGGGGGCAGCGCTGCGGGGGGGCTCGGACGGGGGCGCGGGCCTGCGCCCCGGAGCCGACTGTGTCCCTGTTGCCTGACTGTTCGGTCTCCACCGGTCGTACGGCGGGAGTCCCGCGGCCTGGGGGGAGACCGTCGTAATCGGCTGCCATTGTCGGGCAGCGGCTCTCAGCAGGGGAACATCGAGCCCCCCCCTCTGCACAGAACCAGCGACACAACATTGGCCTGCTCCCTGATTCCCACAGAGGTGCCGATCTGCCTGAGACGCGACGCCGGCCTGGGCCTGGGCTCTCCATATCCAACGCCTGCCTGGGGTGGCGGCGGTGGGACGTGCTGGGTCCGGCTGCCGGATCGGGTGGCGGTGTGTGGGACCTGCCGGCAACTGCTGCTGGAGACGGGTGCATGGGGCGTCTCCCCCTACCCTTCCGGCTGTCGGTGAGTGGGGCTTGGGGGTGGGGATCGGCCACCACATCGGGTGGCGAGGCGGTGAGAGGCCCTGGTTCCCCCGCCCCCCCATCCCTCATCGTTCCCCCTGCGCCCTCCTCTGGGGTGTTGGGGACCGCTTCTCCGGGTCCTCACTGGCCTTTGGACCTGCCCCGGTGCGACCGAAGACTGGTGCGGGACCCCCTGGCTCAGGCGCCTGCGCCTTCCTGGACCGGGCTCTGCGCTTGGCTGCGGCCCGCGTGGGAACGGCGGCCTGCCTGCTACTTCCAAGATGCTTGGGCTCGAAGCCGTGTGACATCCCTGATCGGCCCCGGTGACGGTCCTGGTGCAGGGGGCCAAGCGGTCATCACACCGGGTGGCAGCGCGAGAATCTCCCTCGGCGCCTCCGCCCCCCCCTCTTTCTTTCTCCTGAGTGGCGGAGAACCTGCTCCCTTCCACGCCCGGCTCCCGGCTGGGGGGGGGTGCTCTTGGGGTCAGCGGAGTGGTGGTGGGCGGCCCGGAGTGGCCCGGGACCGGGGCGAGACCCATCGCAGCCCCTGTCCCCTCCTTGATCCCCCCACGCTTCGGACTATTCCCCGAGAGTGAACTCATCCCGGCCGGACTTGGGAGTGCGCTGGGGGCCGGAGGTGGGGACGGATAGTTGACCCGGATGGATCGCCCTCCTCTGAAGCGCTCCGACTGGCCCCGGGGGCAGCCGAGGCACCAATTGAACCTGACCTCTCCTGCAGACCTCTGGGGATGGAACGGGACACCCGGACCTGAGTATCGACGGCCTGGGTGTCTGAATCTGCTCCCCCTCCCTCTGCGGGTCGTCACCCGCCCGCCGGCTGGC
The DNA here is from genome assembly GCA_963921515.1 of Calotriton arnoldi. NCBI lineage: Eukaryota > Metazoa > Chordata > Amphibia > Caudata > Salamandridae > Calotriton > Calotriton arnoldi. The sequence continues at coordinate 1,186,859 of CAWUFW010005879.1, forward strand.
GTGGAGCAGAACCCTAATCCTGGCGGTGATGGGCAGAAACCGTACCCTGCAAACTCCTGCCCCCCCAACCCAAACCAAAATGGACCAATTCACCACGTCGGAACGGGACCCTGGCATTGGGCCACCTGGTGCATCTGCGCCGCCGGCGGCGACCTCTCCACCATCCTTCAGGCGATCACCACGTCACAGGCCTCCGTAGAAAACAAAATTGGTGAGGTGAGGGTGGATATGGCTCTTATCCGCCAAGACCTGCGTAATGCCACGGCGCACATCACAGAGGCGGAATCCCGCATCTCCACAACAGAAGATGCCATTGACCAACTCAAGACCCAGGTGGCCCACCTCCAAACCCGGACCTCGGAGCTTCATCGCAGGGCTGAAGACGCCGAAAACAGGTCGCGGAGAAACAACTTACGCCTTGTGGGGGTGGAGCAGGGTCACGCCGACACGTTTGCGGAGACTTGGGTACGCTCCTGGATGCCCAAGGAGGCCCTATCCCCCTGGTTTGCTGTCGAACTGGCCCACCGCTCCCTGGCCCCCAAACCTCCACCTGGCGCCCCTGCCCATCCTATAATCTTGAGATGCCATCCTCGGGGCGGCCAGGGCGCAGGGCCCTCTACACTTTGAAAACAGCCGGATCATGGTATTCCCCGATTACACCAGGGAGGTGCAGGCCCAACGCCGCACTTATGACGAGGTAAAACAGAAACTCCTTAGCATGGGCCTCCGCTACGGTCTCCTCTTTCCGGCCCGGCTCAAAGTTATCTTTCAGGATCGGTCTCTCTTCTTTGACAACCCACAGGCGGCACGGACCTGGCTCACAGAGGAACGGCCGCTTGTGCACCAATCGGCCCCTTCCCCCAACAGGCGGGCCCCCCCTGCAGCCGCGTCATGTTCTTCCTAAGCCCCAGAGGCGCCGGACCCGGTCCCGCAAGAAAAATGACCATCGGGGGGGGACATCCCGGTCACTGGGTGGGGCATCCCAACGCCCGCCCTCACATGCCCTAAGTCGGAGGTCCCCTTCTCCCAGCCGGACTGCCTCCATGAGCGACCTGAGCGGTATTCCAGAACCCTCCGCTGCTCTACGCGCCAAATCTGATTCTGACCTGTCCCGAAGCCCTGCGCTCCACCGATCCGACGAAGCCGAAGTCACCTGAGCTGTGTTCCATGGCAGGATCTCTTTAACGCCTCCCCCGGAGGCCCCTAGGAACAGCCTGTTCTTGAAATCCTACGAAAGGGGACGATTCAACCCAACTGTAGCCACCGGACAAGAGAACTAGTCCATAATTCACTACCTTGTTCATATGTAGTCCCACATATACACTTGCTCTAAACCATTAATGCAGTAATTGACGTATCATATCCGATTTTATGGAGGGGGGTCCATCTCCGCCACCCACAGGTCCTTCTAACCGTTTTAGATTAGTATTCCGCTCCCTGGCGGGGTTGTTGTTTTGAACTGAACTGCACTGTTTGTTTGTTTTTGTGCCTTCTGTTTCTTTCAGGGCGACAGATGCTTCCTTTTCAGAAGTGTAGGGTGGGGGAGTTGGGGGAGAGGGAGGGGGGGAAGACCGTTGTCTTCCGGTAGTTGGGTGTTGTTGATGTTACTTTTTGCCGCCCACGGGCCGCGACTTTTTCCTTTGGTTGGTAGCTTTCTATTCAGATCTGTATTAGACGATGACAGGCGGCCCACCAGAATGCACACTTTCTACCCAATGGCCTCGGCCACGGAGCATTATTTCCCTTGGGACCCAGGCCTCCTCACGCTTGCATTCCTCCTCCTACAAGATGCCCACTTCAAGGATGTCCACCTTACATAGGGCCCTCCACATCCTCTCCTGGAACGTTAATGGCCTACTGGATCGTATTAAACGCACCGCCGTGCTGCGCAGCGCCCAACGACACACACCAGACATCCTGTTCCTGCAGGAAACACACCTTCTGGGCTCACAATGTAATTTCCTCGCCCGATACGGGTTCGACAGGGTCTGGCACTCTGGGTTTACGAGGGGATCCCGGGGGGTGGCCATACTACTCCGAAGAGGGCTCCCCTTCACCCTGACACGGGCTGAAACGGACACACAAGGCTGCTACGTGGCCCTGACGGGTATGCTTGATCGACACCCCCTCAACCTCCTGTGCACATACATCCCCCCCGCCACCATGGCCCAGGCCCTCCGTCGCTTCACGCTGGTGCTCTCCTCCTTTCCGCAAGGACTGACGATTGTCGGGGGTGATTTTAACGCTGTCCTGCAGCCCTCGCGTGACACGTCGGGCACCCCATCGGCCTCTCGCCTTGCCTCTGCAAAACGCCTCTCTGATTGGTCCTCTGCCCTAGGTCTTTGCGATGCCTGGAGGGTGTGGAACCCCCGTAAGGAACAATACACCCATACTTCGGCGGCCCACCGCACCCACTCTCGTATAGACCTGTTCCTGTTACCTGCCATAGACTGTCAATTGATGGCCGGGGCCACCATCTTGCCCAGGGGCATTTCAGACCATTCCCCCGTTTCCCTCCGTCTCGGGCACCCCCCAGGCGACGTCCGTACGACGTGGCGGTTGAATGCCTGGTTCTTACAAGATGCAGAGTTTGTGGAGTCCCTCGGGCAGGAAATGAAGAACTACTTCTCAACTAACACGGGCTCAGTCTCCTCCCCAGGAACCCTGTGGGAGGCTGGCAAGGCTGTGATGCGGGGGGTGGCTAGAGGTCTGGTCCAGGTGAAACACAAGGAGCAGTCCGCCCGACTTGTACAGCTGGAGGCCCAGGCGGCGCAGCTGGAAGGTGACCAGGATACCACCGATAACGACGACTCCGCCCGCCAGCTCGCGCTGATCAGAGAGGAGATCAGCCGGCTCTCGCTGGAATCTGCTAAAATGCTTTGGCGCTCCTCTGTGGCACGCATATATGGCTGGGGTGATAAAAATAGCAAACTTCTCCATAACCTGGTGTCCTATCCCAGAGCCAATCGCATAATCCCCGAGATTCGGGACGGGAATGGGGTCCGTCACGCCATTTCCCCAGCCATTGCCCATACGTTCGCAGAATATTATGCGGGCCTCTACACTGCCCGGCCCCTTCGGACCTCTCTGGCAAGGTTGTTGGCTGAGACTGGGACTCGGCTGCCCTGCCTCTCCCGAGCAGATTCTGAGGCCTTGGATACTCCCTTTACCCCGGAGGAGATACAGGGGGCGATTTCACTATTGCATGCCGGCAAAACACCCGGGCCCGACGGTTACCCCCAGGAGTATTACGCGACCTATCGGGACACACTGGTCCCATACCTGACAGAACTGTTTAAACATGTAGTGGACAAAGGGTCCTTCCCATCTGAGACTGATATGGCCACTATCGTAGTCATCCCAAAGACACAGCCACCCTCCCTTGCGTGTGCGGACTACCGCCCCATCTCCCTTATCAACACGGAGGTTAAGATCTTTGCCACTGTGATGGCCCAACGCATCCGCCCCCACTTACCAGAGCTGGTTCACCCAGATCAAAGCGGCTTCATGCCTGCCCGCGGTACCCGACATTGCATACGCCGCCTCCAACTCGCCCTCGCACATCGCCACCGCCTCAACCCGTATCTGGCATTGCTATTCATAGATTTTGAAAAGGCATTCGACACGGTGGACTGGAGCTACCTTGAGGAGGTGTTGGAGAGGATGGGCTTCGGACCCCCCTTCCGGCGCTTTCTCCGGGTCCTTTATTCGGCGCCCAAGGCACGGGTCCTCATTAATGGCGTGCTGTCCGAGGCATTCCCTATTCAGAGGGGCACCCGCCAGGGCTGCCCGCTCTCACCGCTTCTATTTGCATTAGCAATGGAACCCCTGGCCTCCTCATCCGCCAAGACCCCTTATCCATGGTTGGACGTGGGATCCGAATCAGGTCGACAAGATCGCCTTGTATGCCGATGACGTCCTCCTTTATTTGGCGGACCCAGAGAGCTCCGGCCCGCGATGCTTGGACGTTCTCTCTGCCTTTGAGCGGGTTTCCGGCCTCAGACTTAACCCGGCAAAGTCTACACTGGTTCCTCTACACCCGACACGGGCTTGCTTTGACTGGCAGACGACCATTCCCCTGCGTAGGCAGTCATTTAAGTATTTGGGGATATGGGTAGCCCTTCTCCCCGAACTTGAATGGGCCCTGAACATCACACCCCTGGTCACTAGGGCCAAGGCAGACCTCAGGAAATGGCAGTCTCTACCCCTTAACCCCCTTGGCAGAAGTGCCCTTTTTAAAATGATGGTCCTTCCCCGCTTCTTGTACACCCTACAAAACATTACCTTCCACCTCCCGGGCAGCTGGTTTCGGGAACTGGACGGGGTACTCACCCGCTTTCTGTGGGGAGGAGGGAGAGCACGACTGTCCTTAGCACATTGATGCATACCCCCCTATGACGGAGGCATGGGACTAACTAACCTTCACCTCTACTACCTGGCCACGAGGCTAATCGTGATCCACGACTGGTTCGCGGGCGGCTGGTCCGACCCGGCGTATTGGGTGGAAACCAGGTCAATGGATTTTGCTCAAATCCAGGCCTACCTGTACAGGAGCCCCGTGCCACAGGCCCTTCCCCCCGCCACTAGAGCTGTGCTTATGGCCTGGCTGACTGCCTTGCGCCACGTAAAGTGGGACCGTAAACTCACCAGGCAGACGCCTCTGTGGTGTGGGGCTTGGTTGGGGGAGGTCTCGGCTCTCCAGGACTTCCGTCGGTGGGACCACATCGGGATCTCGCTATTGGGGGATGTCTGGGCGGGGGACCATGTCAGATCATTTGCATATCTACAACACCGATACTCCCTTCACTCCTCCCAGTTCTATAAATATTTACAACTCAGACATGCCCTCCACACCCACATTTCATCCCCCACCTCCCTCCCCGAATTCAGCCCCCTGGAGGCCCAAGTGATGATGGGGAATTTGGGCAGAGGGGGTGTATCACGGATCTATCGCTCCTTGGTGAACAATGGCCCTGCATCCCTGGACCTGCTTCGTGCCCGCTGGGAGGGGTGGCTGGGTTCCCTAGAAGACGCGGACCGGAGAGATGCCCTTATGGCCCCCAAGACCCTGACGACCTCCTCCAGGCTGCGTCTGGTCCAACTCTACTACCTCCACACGGCGTATCTCACCCCAGCACGCCTGTATAGCGCTCGCATGAGGTCCTCCCCATCCTGTGCGCGATGCAGCCATGCCCGGCGGATTTTTACCACATGGTGTGGCAGTGTCCCGCCCTTGCACCGTTCTGGGCAGGGGTGGAAGGCGAACTCACACAGACCCTAGGCTGGGAGGTTCCCCATGACCCACTGCGCCTGCTCCTGGGGGTGTTTGATGGCCTAGATGGATCCCGGTCTGACAAGCGCTTCCTGGGAACGGCATTAGCGGTGGCAAAGCGTGATATCGCAGCGCTCTGGTCCCAAGCCAGGCCACCTACTATGCGAAAATGGAGACGAGGATGGACTGGTGTGGAGCCCAAGAGGAACCCTCTTTGAGGCCCGAGGATGCCCTGAACTTTTTTGTAAAATATGGGGCAAATGGTTCCACTCACTCCCCGCATGAGGAGATAGATGGGCTGGATAAGTGCTCGCTTGTAAACATGTGCTGTACTCATAATACTAATGCCTTACGAATCTTTGTTGCCTTTATCGTCTATATTGTTTGTAATGTATCGTACCTGTCATGCTACCAACGTATTGATGTTCATAAAAAAAAACTTCAATAAACTTGATTATCAAAAAAAAAACATAACAAAATACATAACAATAATACAAATATCGATATTAGTAACATCGATATTAAAAATTCGATATTACTTACCTTAGGGTCGATATTCTGTCCATCGATATTCTGTCCCTTCGATATTCTGTCCCTTCGATATTTTAACTTCGATATTTTTGTATATCGATATATTATTTTTCGATATTTTGTCTGCTCACCGTTCTGTGTAGCTAGAATAAAACATTACACATAATTTAGATCCCAGATACGCAACCCCAAATACAACTGCAATACAGCACTACAGCTCAGTTAGCCGTAGCACGTCAGTATCTTCCAAATATCACTCTGGACAGTTAGATTGGTTGGTTCACAAAGTTAGACAAAGTCTCAACATACATACATGGTGATTTTTATTTAAAATACTAGCTTACTTAGGCCTGCTATCTGAATCTGCACCAACATTCCAATGCCCCAAGATTCTACCCTAAGAAGTCCACAACAATCATAAAAGGACTTACTGGGATCAGCAGAGCCTTTGGCAGCTGCGCTGGTGGTTGGCGCTGGCTGACCAGCTTCTCCTGGACCCTCAGAAACGTCCCTCTTCTTGCCCCTGGGTGCTGGTGAAAGAAAATAAGAAGATAAATGCAAATAGATTTATGATTCAGTTAATAATCTCCACAAAATGTTTTATGAAAACCAAACGCAGTCACATACTTTGCTAAAACAGATAACCTATAGTACTACTAGTTTCGACTCGAGTCTATCGACTGTCGTTAAATCCATATTCCAATTTTCCTTAACAAAAACTAAATTTGTAACTAATGTATTGCAGTGAATGATCTTTGATTCTATTCCCATTTCTCAACACCCTTGATGGACCAACTCCCTTTTTTGCAATGCATAGATGCATACTTCACATCACTGTGAATTCTTTTAAATAGCAAAACCAAAGGGGATGATGGACGGAGTGTTGAACATTGCAAGCACTCACCCCCAGTCAACTGATCTGGGTTTAATCCATCATCATTCTTTAGCTCACTCTGCCACCCCAGTTCAGACATGGCCATATGCAAATCAGTCTGACCCTGTCCCTCTTGGGAACAGTCCAGCCCGAACTGCCAAGCCATGTCTTCCCTGGACCGGAAACAAGCATCCTGGGACCGGTTTCTGGCTTACAGCCGTCATCAGCCAGGCTATCTTGAATCCAGTGGCAAAGTGAGCAAGGGACCCACGTCTGGGCATACCCTGCCAACTTAGGGCGAACATAGCAAAACCAAAGGGGATGATGGACGGAGTGTTGAACATTGCAAGCACTCACCCCCAGTCAACTGATCTGGGTTTAATCCATCATCATTCTTTAGCTCACTCTGCCACCCCAGTTCAGACATGGCCATATGCAAATCAGTCTGACCCTGTCCCTCTTGGGAACAGTCCAGCCCGAACTGCCAAGCCATGTCTTCCCTGGACCGGAAACAAGCATCCTGGGACCGGTTTCTGGCTTACAGCCGTCATCAGCCAGGCTATCTTGAATCCAGTGGCAAAGTGAGCAAGGGACCCACGTCTGGGCATACCCTGCCAACTTGGGGCGAACATAGCAAAACCAAAGGGGATGATGGACGGAGTGTTGAACATTGCAAGCACTCACCCCCAGTCAACTGATCTGGGTTTAATCCATCATCATTCTTTAGCTCACTCTGCCACCCCAGTTTAGACATGGCCATATGCAAATCAGTCTGACCCTGTCCCTCTTGGGAACAGTCCAGCCCGAACTGCCAAGCCATGTCTTCCCTGGACCGGAAACAAGCATCCTGGGACCGGTTTCTGGCTTACAGCCGTCATCAGCCAGGCTATCTTGAATCCAGTGGCAAAGTGAGCAAGGGACCCACGTCTGGGCATACCCTGCCAACTTAGGGCGAACATAGCAAAACCAAAGGGGATGATGGACGGAGTGTTGAACATTGCAAGCACTCACCCCCAGTCAACTGATCTGGGTTTAATCCATCATCATTCTTTAGCTCACTCTGCCACCCCAGTTCAGACATGGCCATATGCAAATCAGTCTGACCCTGTCCCTCTTGGGAACAGTCCAGCCCGAACTGCCAAGCCATGTCTTCCCTGGACCGGAAACAAGCATCCTGGGACCGGTTTCTGGCTTACAGCCGTCATCAGCCAGGCTATCTTGAATCCAGGGACCCACGTCTGGGCATACCCTGCCAACTTAGGGCGAACATAGCAAAACCAAAGGGGATGATGGACGGAGTGTTGAACATTGCAAGCACTCACCCCCAGTCAACTGATCTGGGTTTAATCCATCATCATTCTTTAGCTCACTCTGCCACCCCAGTTCAGACATGGCCATATGCAAATCAGTCTGACCCTGTCCCTCTTGGGAACAGTCTAGCCCGAACTGCCAAGCCATGTCTTCCCTGGACCGGAAACAAGCATCCTGGGACCGGTTTCTGGCTTACAGCCGTCATCAGCCAGGCTATCTTGAATCCAGTGGCAAAGTGAGCAAGGGACCCACGTCTGGGCATACTCCTGCCAACTTAGGCGAACATAGCAAAACCAAAGGGGATGATGGACGGAGTGTTGAACATTGCAAGCACTCACCCCAGTCAACTGATCTGGGTTTAATCCATCATCATTCTTTAGCTCACTCTGCCACCCCAGTTCAGACATGGCCATATGCAAATCAGTCTGACCCTGTCCCTCTTGGGAACAGTCCAGCCCGAACTGCCAAGCCATGTCTTCCCTGGACCGGAAACAAGCATCCTGGGACCGGTTTCTGGCATACAGCCGTCATCAGCCAGGCTATCTTGAATCCAGTGCTATGTTCGCCCTAAGTTGGCAGGGTATGCCCAGACGTGGGTCCCTTGCTCACTTTGCCACTGGATTCAAGATAGCCTGGCTGATGATGGCTGTAAGCCAGAAACCGGTCCCAGGATGCTTGATTTCCGGTCCAGGGAAGACATGGCTTGGCAGTTCGGCTGGACTGTTCCCATGAGGCACAGGGTCAGACTGATTTGCATATGGCCATGTCTGAACTGGGGTGGCGGAGTGAGCTAAAGAATGATGATGGATTAAACCCAGATCAGTTGACTGGGGTGAGTGCTTGCAATGTTCAACACTCCGTCCATCATCCCCTTTGGTTTTGCTATGTTCAGCCCTAAGCTGGCAGGGTATGCCCAGACGTGGGTCCCTTGCTCACTTTGCCACTGGATTCAAGATAGCCTGGCTGATGATGGCTGTAAGCCAGAAACCGGTCCCAGGATGCTTGTTTCCGGTCCAGGAAGACATGGCTTGGCAGTTCGGGCTGGACTGTTCCCATGAGGCACAGGGTCAGACTGATTGCATATGGCCATGTCTGAACTGGGGTGGCGGAGTGAGCTAAAGAATGATGATGGATTAAACCCAGATCAGTTGACTGAGGGTGAGTGCTTGCAATGTTCAACACTCCGTCCATCATCCCCTTTGGTTTTGCTAAATTCTTTTAAATAACCTGGAACTATGCGAGCTACATAAACAAAGTCACAGAGAGAATGCGCTACTCACTGATTCACTATAGTGACAGGAGAACAGTCAGCAATGGCTTCTTAATTAATCAGCCGAAGCGAACGTCTGATGAGTGCGATTAGGTAGCGCTGAGCACCTGCCTAGCAGAAACTAAGAACTGGATCACACAATAATATACCAGCGTTAACTAAACATAACTTACCTCTGAGTGTGAGCAGCATGCTATTCAGAAAAAAAATGTTAGCATAGAACACAAACACAACAAACAATGAATACTCACCGAGGACTGAGCCCCGGAATCTCGATGCCTAGCAGGTCGAGCAGGTCCTGTTCACGGTCCAGAATGTCCACCCAGCGGTGTGTCAGCAGCTAGGCGATGCGCCAAACCTGGCTGGTGTGCTGCATGCACCGGCGCACTGTCCCCCAGCACGGCCGGCGCTCCAGCAGGGGGTAGCCGCTACCGGGCCTGCTACCAGCATAGAGGGAAGGTGGCGCTGCACAAAAAAACTAGTGCTCCCACCTCCTCCTCTCCAAAGATCCCCCAGAGCTGCACACCTGGACGCCGGCGCCGCCCGCAAGTAATCCATCCCTCTGCCATGGCGCTGGGTGGGGTAGAAATAATAAAAAGGAAAAGGAAGGGAAAGTAAAGAAGAAAGAAATGAGGAAAGAAGGGGAAATAAAGTCAAAAAGTCACAAAAACACGAAAAAATTTACACAAAAATGTAAAATACACAAACACACAAACTATTATAAAAAAATTAGAATTATGGGTAGAAAAGTAATAAAGGAGGAGGATTACAAAGATTAAGGGCAGATAAAATGTAGGCCCAACACCATAACAGAGAGCAGAAAACCAAGATGGCCACGCCAATGTGGACCGCGTGGTGCTGTTCGTGCACGATTTAGAACGCGAGAACACACTTGAGAACCACGTAGTGCCGTTCACTCACGATTTTGGAGCGCACAGACACACTCTGTGTTCCCAACGCAGTGCCAATGGGTGTGCCGGTGAACTCCACTCCCAAGCGGAACTCCGCTTAGCGCAGCAGTGTTTTTTTTCAACTCCATGGAATTCCTAGTAGTAGGACTCTGTGAACTCCGCCCACCCCTAGTATGTATGTACAGTGTTTATATATTGGATGCATCTTTTACATTTTCCTCTGCACATCCTTGCCTCCCATAGGATTTCACATAGTCCCTAGTTAATTATTTGATTTTTACTTGCACCTCCTGCCCGCCATAGGTCTCTTAGACCATAGGCGCCCACCAGGATGAATATTTTTAAGGATTATTCCATTTTCCCCTGCACTCCCTGTCTGCCATAGGCGCACACCAGCATTATATTTTCTAAGGATTATTCCATCTTCCCCTACCTGCCTTAGCCGCACACTAGCTTAAATATTTTAGGATTAATCCATTTTCCCCTGCACTCCCTGCTTGCCATAGGCGCACACCAGCATCACATTTTGTAAGGATTATTCCGTTTTACCCTGCATCCCCTGCCTGCCTCCAGGTCTTAGAGACACATAAAGTAAACTTTTGAATCTGTATGACCTCACTAAATGATATTGTCTGTATGTATATTCAAAATGCAAATGCCATGTTTCACTGAATGTTCTTCTTGTGTGTTTGCTTTTAGGTGCACAAGAGACCTCACACAAACTACTGCCAGGCATAAGGCCGTCACTCAGTGGCATCACCTGAGTCCTCCTGCTCTGCTTCTGCTTGTACAGTTTAGTGCCAACTGCCAGAGCTAAGAACCTGAAGATGGCTACAAAGAAAAGTATTGCTGCCAAGAAAGTGGCCAGTGACGAGGAGTAGAAGATGGAGAATGCCATCACTGTTTTTCAGGAAACATGGTGTGCCTGCCACACCCTCCTCCAGGCAGCAAAAAGCTGGGAGCAGCACTCATGCATCAATGGCACCACCCCAACCTGAGCCCAAGCCCATGTCTCTCAGCGAGGTAGCCACTGCAGTCAAGGAGATACACAGTGAGTCTGAATTGGGGTTTTCTCAGCCTCAAAGTACCCAATTGTTGCAGGAAACTGAGCAAAGTGGACAACAGGAGATGCAGCCAGCAACAGTTCTTCCTGAAGTAGGAGCAGAATAGGAGTTTGAGGTTCTTGCTGAGCAAGATGTAGACCTTCTACCATTGACTTCACGATCTCCAGCAAGAAAATGAAAGGTTACTACACCTCCTTCTCCAAGCCCCTCTTCTGATGATCTGGACATGGATTGGACCCAGGCTGAGTGTGAGACCCGACATGAGAGACAAGGGAAAAGGAAAGTTCCTGAAAGCATTAGAATTATGGAAAATGACAGTGATGAGGATGAGCCAGTCATTGTCTGTATGGAGGGTGGCTCAGAGGACACCGAGATGACCCTTTCTAGTTAACCTTCTCAGAAGGATGTGGTTCCACATTTGCCAGCTTCCATATCGGTAAGGCTCCCGCTGATACCTGCATCCACCACTACCTCAGTTGATGTACGCACTGCATAGAGGCAAACAACACACCCACCTACCTCCAGTTCTTCAGGCAGTTACGCACTAAAAATGTTCTTCTCCCCACTTTGGGAATTCTTTACGATTAGCAAGCAGGAGATTAACATTGCAATATGCTACATTTGCCACACAAGTGTTCGTTGAGGTAAGCCAGGTTCGCACTATGGTACTGGAGGCCAAACGTCCCTTATGAAAAAACACCACGCAATCCAGTCTGAGGAACACTTTAAAAAGATAGCTGCTGGTGGTGATGAGAGAAGGGGAAACAGCTCTGATCATGGTGATATATGAAGGTGGTGATGAGGAAGAAGAGGTTGATAGCTCTACACAAAGCAGCCCTGTCCCCTGCAATGTGCCAGCATCACCTGCATCAGTAACCTCCAAATGGCACAAGACTCAGATGCAGACATTACTGCACACAGTGATTCTCCCAAGACGCACATTGAGTCTACTAACTCCTGGATCTCTCTCTGGAAGTCACCTATGTCAGTGGCACCACAAAAGAAAAACACACAAGCTAATATTAGGGGCATGTTAAGGCAGGAGGGGCCCTACGAACGCAACAGCATGTTTGTACTATAGGAAGCTGGATAAAATGTTAGAGCTGGACATCCCCCAAGGAAGGAGTAGAATTTTTAGAATTTGTGGCAGCCATCTGCTTGAAATGGAAAGTTCCCAGTCTGAACTATTTTGCCAGAGTTGCTGTTCCGGCACTCCATGATAATGTGCTGCAATTGGTTGGCCAATCTATGCAGCAGAATGCTGTTCACACTATCTGACGACAGACATGTAGACCAGTTGTCAAGCAACTGGTTACATGTGTGTCACAGCACACTGGATCTCTTTTGTGGGGGTTAGGCAACAGCTATATGAAAGTCGCAGCGCTGAAGAATGTTTTAAGGGCATTCGGCAGCATGCAACAGTAGCGATGTTTACCATGGAGAAATCCCATACAGCTGCAAACATCTTAGAAGACTTTACCAGCAAGGTGTGTGAATGGCTTTGATCCAAAGGTCTCAGAATTGGATTTGTTGTCATGGACAATGGCAATAATATAGTCAAGGCCATGGCAGGTGGTAAATATTTCAGCATCCTGTGTTTGGCACATTGCATCAACCTGCTTGTGCAGGATTTTCTCATAAAAGAAGACATAGTCTGCACATACTAGCCACCTGAAGAAGAATCTGTACTCATTTCAGTCATTCTTTTAAAGCCCAGAAGCAGTTGAGGATCATTCAGCATGCTAACAGAGTACCAGTTAAAGCGATCATACTGGAGGTACCACACATTGGAACTAACCTACTACATGTTGCAGCATCTGTTTGAGCTGTACAGACCGATCAACTTCAAAGCGGAGGGGATGCAGCTGGGAAAAGCATGACCATGGAGATGAACAAATGGGAGAAATTCAAATGCCTGGCACAAATGCTACTTCCTATTGAGGTTTTCACATGGGAAGTAACAAGGAGGACAGTGCAATGAGCCAAGCAATCCAATTGTTGCATCTGCTACAGGACCAGTTGAAAAAGATGTTGCAAAGGTTTGGTGTGAACAAAGATGCATATAAGTTGGTCAGGAGCTTAATCCTTTGCTTGGCTGTTATTACAAGGCTGCAAAGAGAGATTGTGCCCTCCAAAGAGTATGTGTGTGTGAAATACTTGATCCACACTACAAAAAAAACTGTCCACTTTCATTCCTTTTTCAGAAAGGGATGTTTCAAAACACAAGGCTTGGATTGTTGACCAAGCGAGAGATCTGGAAGAAGAACAGCTGGAGGTTAGAGTCGGAGATAGAAGTTCTGGCATGCGGCCTTCAACCGCCAAAGAAAACAGTGCTGTTATCTCACAGCCTTCACTATCATCACCAGCAACACGAGCAACGCCAGCAATAGAAGAATCTGACACAACCTCCTCAATAGCTTGGTTTCAAGTGGCAGGGCTTAGGTCAAGTGCAGAGGCAAAGGCAACAGAGGTCGAGTAAGCAGCAGCACCAATAACCATTCAGAGGAAAGTTCAAGACTATCTGGATGACCCAAAAGAGGCCTACCTGGATCAAAACCAATTGGTCTATTGGTATGGGAAGATGCTCCAATGCTCAGACCTCAGCAGGCTGGCTATAAAGTATCTTGCTTGTCCGGTGCCCAATGTTTCTTCTGAGCATATGTTCAGTGCAGCTGGCGCAGTTGTCACAGTCAGAAGGACCAGTCTCTCATGTCAAAACGTGTAGAGATTGACCATGAATAAAGCGAACCAATGTTACATACCAAAAGATTACACTGTTCCTGAAACAGAACAGGAGGAAGATGACGGCAATTGGTCAGACTGAAGTGGTTAGCTAATGAACTTCTGGGTGAGCCCCCTGAGTTTGAGGATGGACTCTGTTTCCTTCACTAAATAGACTACAACAGAACTTTCATATATATTATCATTGAACTGCTTTGCATAAGAAAATGTATATCGAAGAACATTTATATTTGGTGTCTGACTTCTGCAGCCCGACCATTTATTCACATGTATGGACTGGAGTGGAGTTGGACTTGTGTTACCAGAAGAAGTCTCCCCATTCACTTAAAGGGCATGAAGAAGACAATGCCTTCCATCCCTATCTTTCTATCTTACATTCCCTATCTGGGATGCCCGTAAATATCATACAATTTATACAAAACTACCATTGTTTGTTACTTGCACGGGAAAAGAGAAGATACAATAGAATAGGCCTGGGTGGAGCTTGCAGAGGTTTACTCTGGGAAATCCGTGGCATTACCAAAAAACTCTTCCAAATTCCATGGAGTTCCGCGGAGTATTGCTTGGCTACCCTTACTTTGCATATATTTAAATCTCTGCTTCACTGAAGCCGCTGCCTTCCATCCCAAAAAGCTCCTCTGCCCCCTCCCTGTTGGAATAAATTACACAAATCAACTCTCCCATCGATTAGAATTTAAAGGCAGGTTTGCTTGAGTGTGCTTTGGAGAGAGGGACAGGGCTGGGATGGAAATATGCTCCTATACAAAATGTGAGTGAGTCGTACTGAAGACAGGGTTGCCCATGTCAGATGTCATCAGATTCACATTGCATTACTGTGAATGCTTTCTAGCACCACTTGAAGGAGTTTAACAGGGACCCCAGTAGAAAAATAGTAGATGTAAAGTAGATCAAGGATCTAATCGGTGGCTATATGGGACAGGTCAGAAATAATTTGTCTGTTAAAAACAGTGTTTCACACATGGAGCCAGCTACACCTGCAATGAGATTCGTGTGCTCAAGTGCAAGTTAGGGATTAGAATCCCTACCGGGACACATTGCAGGAATATTTGGAGATGCATGTCTAAAATTATAACGCCGCCTACAATTGCAAGAGCTTAGGTGAAACAGTACATCCCCAATAAAAACTCTTTAAATTAGAATCCTGGTATGCGAATCATGGTACACGAAACCCCATATTCATGGGCATCCCAATAACATCAAGGACACAGTCTCCCATTGGGACTCAGTCAATACAAATGCGAAACCTACAAGCCAGTTACAGCCACCCCCTTCCTTGTGCCTTTTAAATGCATCTCCAGGAAATTTTGCATTCGAAGGTAAAAGAACCATGTCAATTTTTCCCATCACCTACATACAAGTATAAATCACATTTCACAAAGACGTTCTGGTGTTTGGAACCTTCCCTCAGACTATTTGAAACAGGATTTAACTCATGCCATTCAGTCTTAAGGTTTCCCAGTCTCACATCTAGTCCCTGTTTCACCTTCATACTCAACCACTGTAGTCGGCTTCCTGCTACTACCATGAGTGCCCTCACTCAGGCAGCAAGTCTCTTGTTAAACTTAATTCTAAATGGAAGGTGCAACCCATTTACCCCTCATTAACTTGGTGTCCCTACATGAAAACAAACGCCTCGCGCCCTGCAGGTTACATCCCCCATCAGACTCTATGTCCCTCAATGCTTCATCTGGCCTCTTAGCTAGCTATCTACTAAAGCAGACCCACGGGTATCACCCGCGTGGTCTTAGTTCCTACCTTCTTCTTTAGATCCTGCTCCACTTTCAGCAAGGAGTACATAGTGCGGACTAAGAGCTCTGTTTTGGTTACGGGCAGAATGGTCTCCATAGCTCCTGACTTTGCTGCCTCCTCTTGCTTCACTCACAAACACCCGCTGCACTGTCGGCCTCAGAGCAGCATTGGTGCAATAGGAGGTGACAACTATATCGTCGAGGCAAAAGATGCTGTGAGCCAATCAAAATCGAGTAAAATGCAGCGTGCAATGGAGGCGCACAACAAAGGGGAATTACAGCAATAGAAGAAAGACGGCTTCTGCTCCCACTTATGCCTTCCGATAGCTTGCCCGCGATGAATCAAACCAAGCATTTTGAATCAAGACTGTGGCTCTGTGGGGAAGTCTGACATGCTCAATAATAAAGGGAGATATTGTGCAGCAAAGGGTGTACTCTTCTTGCACTCGGACGTCACAACTCACCAATCCATTGGTCAAACTTATACACACAAATTGCTCAATTTAAAGGTGTGTGCGGCACGCGCCCGTCAACTCCGCACCACCGGCGGTTGGCAGAGTTTTTGCCAAGCTCCACTCTCCAAGTGGAGGGTGGAGTGGCAAAACTCTGTGAACTCCGCCCGGCGGAGCGGAATTTACAGCCCATCCCTGTAATAGACAAATGTGCATTCCATATAGGTACCCTATATAGGCGCAGGTAACATTGCAACCTTTCACCTATATTCTTCCCTACATTACATACATAACGGTTCTTAGGCACTGACCTTTTACCTAGATATGACATTGCTTTCAGAACGCGGGTTTTTCCCTAGTTCGATTCTCATACATTATGCATGAGCCTTCTTGGAAGCACAGCAGGACTAACAGTAGGATTACCATCTCCTGTATAATATCTCTGTATAAAGTTCAGGCCCAACGTCATCCTTTAGGCCGACACAGTAACACAGCAAGGTAGGACCCCTGAGGAGACCTATGGGTATATATACAGCACATCTTGCTTAGGAAGATAGAGGAGACCGTGACTTCCCGGCTGACACACTGACCAGAGACGCTGAGGTTCCTGCATGCAGACGCTCCAGCTAGCAGTGGTCTAACATCCCTCGCAAGGTGTCCAACTCGAGACCAGGACGGGGGTCCCACATTCTCTAAACTCTCAGTTAATGGGGTGGACTAGATCCTAGAGGGATTCTTGGCATAACACCTACATAGATGCTAGGTACATTTAGGTACATCTAGTTAGGGAGACATCGTAGGAGTACGCACTTTTTATCATGTGTTTTATGTACGTGTATATATTCATGATTTCTGCAAGATGGTAGAACTATACCATCCCTTTACTTTCGTAGTACTGCTAATCATATATCTCTGCTACTGTCTAATGGTTGTTGCAGCTCATATACTCTACACTAGAATAACAACTGTTCAATAAATTCTTATTGAAAACGACCAGACTGTTTATTCTGTGTATCTCTCTGAGACAAACTAAGTAAGCACGAGTGACTGAGCGAAAGGTAGTATATTGTTTCCATGATTCTGAGGGATCAGGGTTGTCATGTTCTGAGGTTGCCAGAATCTATCCTCTCCTTAGTAAGAGGAGATTATAGTGGCACTGTGAGCTAGCTAATACAGATAGGCTAACGTATTCGGTGGGGGTGCACAGAATCAGTCTACCGCCAATCCCACAGTTTATGTTATCCAAAACGTGCAGATCCTGTATAGGTTATATAGGAATTACACAACACATACTTGGAACAGGTAATAACTATTGCATCATTGAATTATATATTGAGTGAGTGATGATGATTCGTATGGCAGCTAGGAGGGTATCGTTCAACTAATTTGTAAACTTGGTTTGTAATATTTTGGGCCCAACAGGTGATTCTGCCTGAAGGACTGCCTTGCTTTCACACTTCACTAGAATTACTTACGTGGTCCATTCCTTTACGGTAAATCTTTTTTTCAGGTTTTTCAGAGACCAGACCAGTCGGTTTAATTTAGTTAACAAAACTACACAGAATACTCAAATTCTTTTTCTCTATGTTCATCAATAGCACTACAAGTCTATCTCATTTGGGTCGGGAATTGGAGTCAGGATGGGACTACCCCAACAGCCAGAAGAAGGAAGTTATGAACAATGCGTATCTACTTCAATGGGAAAGAGCATGACTCAGAGACCTACCCAGCCTGGTGGACTGAAGAGAGGTTAGTTGATTTGGAAAATGCCATGCAGTGTTCTGGCTCAAATGTCAAACTCCTCTAATTAAATGGTTGTTGTGTGGGGGGGACTGTAACTGGAGACATGCCACATGATGGCCACACTCAGCTAAATGTTATGACAGTTGACAGTTGTGAGATTGAACAGCCAGGTACATGCAGCTTCTTTTCTGGTATTGGTAGTAAAGTTGTTCTCACTTTTCAGTTAATCACACATGACTTAAGCAGCCTATGATCTTGGTCTGCCCTCTTGGTTCTCCTCATCCACCATGAAGCTTACCTTATTCTTGACTCTACAATATTGACATTTACTTTCTGGCATTACACCAGCCTTCTCTTCTTCTGCACGAAAGCTCAATCACACTCCTGCTAAATTACCAGACCGGTTCTGTCCTGCACCCAAGACAGACATTCCAAGAAGAATGCAGATGCCCCGTCCATTCTGGCATTTATATACAGGATCATTTTTCTTTTCTTAGCAATCACAATTTTTAGAACTGTGTGGGCCCTCCCTAATTTGTATGTTTTAAACCTATATGAGAGAACAATTAGATAGTTGGGACTCTGTGGCTGAAGGACTGTTTGCAATGCATTTATTAACTGAACTGTGTCATTCGTTCCTTGATTTACTCTCCTCAACAGATTTGATGATGATAAGCTGCTCATCGACCTGATGATTGTTGTGTTTGTCTGTGTCACACCTTTCCCCAATGCTCTGCTCCCACCCATCATCAAACCCCTAACACTCTTCCCCCAGGTTGTGTGAATTATTGAGGTGTGACTTAAGAATTTACAACATAAGTGGATCACACACTTGGCATGGCAGATATGATGAAAGCCACACCAACTCACTGCAGGATCTTCTTACCTAAACAATAGCACACGCCAGCCCCTATTTATCCACCAAGGCATCAAAGAGACAATACGTTACTAGTGCAGATTCTTAGATGTCTGTCCCATGATGGGTAGTACTAGTGTGCACTATGTAGCCTGATACACAAAGGTAAAGGGAAATTTGGTATGCATCTGATATACATCGCAGAACATTGTATGTGAAATGGGTCAGAGCCCCAAATCAATTCCAGTATTGTGTGCACACGATACTGGAATTGATTTGGGGCCCTGACACATTTCACATACAGTGTTCTGTGATATATATCAGATGCATACCAAATTGCCCTGAAGAAGTCTGTGGATTACTCCACATAGACGAAACACGTGTTGGCTAGGAGTCAAATTCCTGTTGGATACTTGTGCATGAAAATAAAGAACAGAAGAAGAATTCTGTGGAGATAAATTTGTGTGGACTTTTCTGATTATTATGGACTTCCTTTGCTCAGGATATTAACGTTTTATTTCATTTCATGTGTAGGCTCTTTACCTACGCAGCTGGTAATGGTGGGTGGCCGCTATCTATATCCTTGAGCATTCCTACCTGATTGTTAGCACTTTACACGGCTCAGCGCAAAGTATACCCTTCCACCTTTTTCGCTTTATTACACAAAGGTAAAGGTGCACTTTTTGTGTAAGTTTTCTCTTGCAGTGTAACTCAACTACCAGCAACTTTACGAGCAGTAAGTAATCTTAGTAGTAACTAACTAGTAGTAAGTAATAGTAACGTCTTTTAAAGTGATAGGGTTACTTACTTCTCAAAATTACTACTTGTAAAGTTACTGATGGAAAAGTTACTAGTTGTACATTTACACTGCAAGAGTAAACTAATACCAAAAGTGTAACATAATTTACCTTTCTGAATCAGGTCTTGTGTTGCTTAAATGCAGCATCGAGTAACCTAACCTCACCTGAATCCTGACTCGAGGATTTTGTACGTTTAGTTTTTCAAATAAATTAAATAGATACTAGCTCCCCGGATTGCTTAGAAGTTACTACTGCTAGTTTTTGTAATAAGAGTTTTTGTTATGATGGTCTGGTCTCAGGCTTTGATAACCCACTAAATCTGTGCTCTAGTTGCCTGTGATGGATGATCCTGCTGAATAAACCTACAGTTGGAGTTCACCTCATTCGGAATAGGTGAGAGTGGGACCTCGCTTTGTGATGTCTTCCCTGTTAGCGCTAACCCACTAATACCACCACCATTAAGAAGGCCCTTTGGGAAACCCTGCAATAAGGTTTGGGAAGATTGAAAGAGGTAGCAGCCATTGCTTCATCTATTCAGGTAAGAACTAAGAAGTGAACTAGTTAGGAACTGATTACTGAAGTTATTCTTGGGAAGTAGAGATAGATAGGTAAGATTATGATTTTTGTGTATGTTGCTGGCATACTCCCCAGGGGTCAATAGTTACAGAGGGTAATAGGAAAAGGGCATTAACTAACTAGTATACACTTGAATAGGTGGCTGAGTGCTGCAAAACCTCATCAATCAATAAGTCACAAAGAACTAGACTGTTCCTACTCCGGTAGCAGGGTATATTGGACTGCAGAAGAGTAACCTACTGAAGAAATACATGGCAAGAAACTTCAGGTAGGGAAAGTCTAGGAGGAAAAGTTGATGTACAGTATAATATGTGACAATTTAAGAGGACAGCTTTTCGTCAATAAGCAAAACACAATGCTACACTAACTAGTAAGAAAAAGACAAAAGACAGATAGTGAGTGATATGCATTTAGAAAATAAAATATATTTTTTTACATAGGAAACCCACCCTCTCCACCCACAACAGGCCCACCCCTCTCCCCAAGCAAAAATACCCAAATGTCCCGATTCCGTCCCTTTCCCAACTTCCCTCCCCAGTTCCAACCCTCTCCACCCACAATGAAACAGTCCATCCCACCCAAAAAAGTTCAATAAAAAGGGGCTTTGTGGTATCCATCCGGTTGGGTAGGCGGGCCGCAATCCATGCCAGGCTCTGCTGCCCATTCTGGAGCAGTACCAACTCACATAGGGTGCAGCAGAGAAGGTGGTCTGTTGACGATTAGGAGGAGGGGTGGTGGTGTTTTGCTGGGCAGCAGTGGACCCCGGCTGCAGGCGGCACTGGAGTTGGTGTTGCCAGGATTGAGGTGGCCCAGGTTGGCTGCCAAAGAAGCTGGAGGCATGTGGCTCCAGCTCCAGCTCCAAGGTCACCAGCCGGCAGTATTCGACCACGATGGCCTCCAGCCTCTGACGATGCAGCATGGTGGATATCTCCTGCCGGGATGGGTGACCTCTAGCAGCAGGGGTAGCTATATCAAGAAAGCAAAAAAATGAAAACACGAATTGTAATGCTTAGTGCAAATACTTGTTTATACTATAGTGGCACAGTAGCATAACATTGCACTCCCCTAGGACCATTGGAATTTATGATGTAATTAGTCACAGGGCCACGTTTTTGCCACACATGCATCACATAATGCAATAGAACTGACTGCAAGGAAGTTACCAACATAATCAAAAAGGGATTTTCGTTTAGAGGATTTCATAGCGAAACTGAACAGACACTTTGCGTGTTATGAATTAGCTCTCATTAATGAGGAAGGTGTATATGCTGCACAATTAATAGTATACTTGACTATAGTATATGTGCAACATCAATGGAGGCATGCTGGCAGGTCTGCTACTCTGCAGCACGTTTTTGGAGCAGCTGTAATGGTATGATAATATATATATATATATATTTTCCAACAACAGCTTACACGGCACTCTCCTTGGTACAAAAATATATCTTTATTGAGACCTCCTTCTCCGCCACCTACGCGTTTCGAACACAAAGTTCTTGTTCACGGTAGTATACGAAGTCCTACTTCAATTTCCAACCTTTTATACATGGTCTCCACATAGCCCATAATGAGGCATTGTGGGACAGGTAGTTTTACATATATTACAATTACTTTTTTTATATTTATTTCTTTTACCCAAAAATGTTGCAAGAAAAAGTGTTATTTGTATAAGCCATTATTACGCATTCACATCTTATACATAGGATTTACCCAATGTGTGCTATGCTATCAAGTGTTCATTACATTTGACTTATGAAGATTGTCCGTTTTTACAGAACAACTCATCCATTTCAAGGAAATCATGACTTGGTGTCCCATATACTTGAGGGCTAAGTGCCCCACTGTCTTACAGACACTTCAAACAGATGCTACTAAGTTAGGCTTATTGGAAAGAAACTACTTGCAACACAATAATAATCCAATACCGGCTACGTGTTCTCTTAAAATCTAAATCACATTATAATTCGAGGAAAACAAGCTAATATATGGAGAATTGATATCTCTAAAATATACTCATTGTAGGTCTGTATCTCAAAAGCTGAACCAAATATTTACAAATGTATATACATTTCTTCGTCCCCATTGAGCCCAAGGGGGACCTTGGTTTTAAATCGAATAATCAGTTTTGATTCCATGCGTCTCAACTTGAGTACTCGATTTCCTCCTCTCTCATGTGGGGAATTGTAACCAATCCTGAATACTTCATGTCTAACCATGTCCGATTGGCATGTGTTTTCATGTGCTTGGCAAGAGCATAAGTTGCATCTTCATTTTGTACAGCTCTTATGTGTTCTAATATACGTTTTTTCAAGGAGCATTTGGTGCTTCCGATGTATCTTTTCCCACAAAAACACTCTAAGAGGTATACAACATAGGTTGATTCGCAGGTGATTTTTTCTTTTATTTCAAAGATTCTGTCCCTTGGATCTTTGAGCGATTTAAGATTTTTCCCAATCTTACATGCTTTGCATGTTGTACACTTTCCAAAGCCTAGTTGTTTCGTTCCTAACCATGTTGTTTTCTTCTCACTCTCAAAATGGCTTCTTATGATTGTATCAGATATAGACGGAGCTTTCCTATATGTTATCATCGGTCGATTGCCTAAATCCTTCCCGATGTCAGGATCCCTTCTAAGTACATTCCAATATTTTGTCAGGATTTTTTGAATTTTGTAGCTCTCTTTGCTGTAAGTTAGAATCAATCGTGGTTTTTCATCTTCCACGCTTGTTTCTCGTGATTTACCATTCACCAATGTTTGTGCTCTGCTTTTTTGTCTTGCTCTCTTTTCACCCTTCTGAACATCCTTATATTTATATCCTCTCTGAAGGAAACGTGAAGTTGTTTCTTCAAACGTCTTTTCCATTTCCGATGGTTCAGAGCAGTTGCGTTTCATCCTTATAAATTCCCCATAGGGGATATTCTTTATAAGGGATTGGGGGTGAAAGCTTGATCCATGGAGAAGACTATTTGTGGCTGTCTTTTTTCTAAATACAGTCGTCTGGATCTTATTTTCTTTTATGTAAATTTTCGTATCCAGAAACTCAATTTCTGTGGGATGGATATTATGGGTAAATTTTAAGCCCACCTCATTGTTGTTCAGAATTGCCAAATAGATTAAAAATTCCGCTTCAGTTCCTCTCCATAGTAGAAAAAGATCATCAATGAAGCGTAGCCATAAGGCTACCTTCATTGTATGGGAATCATTCTCTTCTCTCCAAGCTATGCTCCTCTCCCACCACCCCATCATGAGATTAGCATAACTTGGAGAAAAGGAAACTCCCATGGCAGTGCCACAGCTCTGGGAGTACATTTTTTTATTGAAAAGAAAAATGTTATTTTTCAAACACAGTTCCATCATATCCAATAGCATGGTTGTATGTTTTTGTTCCCCTATTGGTCGTTGTTTTAAAAAATACGTGGTTGCTTGTATCCCGACATTGTGTTTGATGGAGGTATATAATGACACAACATCTATTGTGACTAAGAAGTAGTCCGGCTGCCATGTCGTCTCCATAAGTATCCTCAAAAAGTCACCTGTGTCCTTAATATATGAACTAAGTGTTGGTACTATTGGTGCTAAAAAATTGTCCACGTATAATGCAACATTTTCATACAAACTTCCACAGCTAGAAATTATTGGGCGTCCTGGGGGTTTATTTAAGGTCTTATGAATCTTCGGTAAGAAGTAAATGGTCGGAACCACTGGGTTCTCCACCATCAGAAATTTCTTTTCATCATCGCTAATAAGTCCTTGTTCTTGCCAATTAGTTAGTCTTTTATTCAGATCAATAATCAGGTCAGTTATCGGATTATTTTTCAAAATCTGGTAATTTGTGGTGTTATTCAATTGCCGCATGGCCTCATCCACATAATCTTGTTTATCCATTATTACCAGGTTCCCACCTTTGTCAGCTGGCTTGATTTCTATTAAAACGTTGTTTTTAAGGAATTAAGCGCTTCACGTTCTTTTACGGACAAATTCTCCTTTTTGTTCTGTTTGACATTATCCATGCCATCTATTTCTGCCACTACCAAATCATGGAATATATCCACCTTATTCCCCGGATGTAATGCAGGACAAAATTTTGATTTACTTTTAAACTTTGTTCTTGATTGTTGAGTCATAGTTACTCCCATTTCATTCAATACTTGGCTATCTGAAAGATCAGTTGTAGTTAGATTATGTGCTAGTTCATAAGCTGTTCTTAAATGGGGTATATCGCCCACAGTATAGGATGCCTGTTGTTCAATTGTTGAAATGGTTGGTCTTTCAGTAGTGGATCTGGGCAGTATTTTTGTGAAATACTTTTTAAGCTTTAATTTTCGGACATATTTATATATGTCAATTTTCGTTTCCACTAGATCATGATGTCTTTCTGGACAAAAAGTTAGACCCTTATTCATGAGTGTGCGTTCAGCTGTTGTAAGTTGATATCTTGAGAGATTGACGATGAGATCCTGTTTGTTCGTCTTTGCAGTATGTTTTAATATTTCATTACTGTCCGGTTCCGTAGATGATAGCCCCTTCCTCTTTCTTGAGCTTCTTCTGGTCTTACGTTTTCTTCCCTGAAGATGGGTGCACCTCTTCCTCTTCCCCTTGACCTCGTTTTTCCGGTTCCACGTCCTCGTCCCCTGGACCTGGGTTGTTGTTGATCTTGATATATTATCTTCATCTCGTCTAAAAAAGACAGATGATGAATTGTTGCTGGTCTTGATTCCGCTTCACTAAGATCAGACTCAGATTCACTCTGGGTTGTACTTGAGGATTCTTGAGTGATTTGTTTCTTCGTGCCCCACTGTTGTTTGATTATATCGAACCTCTTTGCAAAAGTAAGGATTGTCCCATTCTCATAATCAAGTTCATCTCTTTGGAATTTTCGCTGTTTACGCTGTTGTACTTCTTCCTCATGTTTGTCAAGATTGCGTTCCATCTCTATGCGTAATTTCTTCAAGACATCTTCCGATTGATTTTGTGCTTGGATCTGTAATTCAATCTCCGCAATCTTTTGATAAAGTTCATTTACATCAACTTTGGCATATTTTATTATTATCAACATCATGGTTTTAGAACAGTCCATATTGTTTCTTCCCCATTCCTCTAACATTTCAGCTCTAGTATCCAGATGGTTGGGTAACGTGAAAATGCGTAGGCCCCTCGGTACCCTTCCGCATTCAACGTATTGTTCTAACGTTATAATTTCCCAACTACGTGAAATTTCTTTGCGCAACAGTCTCTCCAGCTGTATGAATAGCTGTTTAATTGTTGTCACTGTCGTGCGTGCTTTGGGTACAGTTCCTCCTGTTGTTACGCTGTGATTCTTGCCCTTATTGAACATTGTTTGCGCCACCTGGGCACGTTTTGCTGCTCTTTCCTCCATTCCACTTGTTTTCCTTTGCGATGTAGATTATCTGTTTACTTGCAATTTTATATTTACTTCTATTTGCTTGTAGTTCATTCAGTAAATGATTTTCAATTTGCAGGACTCAGTATTACTTAGCAGGGGATGAGAAGGATATTTATGGAGGATTGTTAATACCTCCAAATATTTTCAGAGTCTATAGATACACCAAGGCGATATTCGACTCCCATATGTCTTCAACTCACTTGATATCTTGATTAAACATCATTGTGAGTATATCCGCTGCAGCACAATTATAAACTTAACACAACATGCATGCGTGTTCCTACCTGGGAGACTCCGGTCGTTTCGGTGTCCTCCGACGCCGTCCGCGGCGCTCAACCTGGTATGCTTGTTGTTTTCTTTGTTATAATTTTTGCTGAACAGGGCCCAGGAAGTCAGTACTCGATACTTTGTTGCACTGATGGTTCCGCGCTCCAATTTGAAAGCGGACAACGTTGTAATCCTGACAAATCCGAACTCGCGTCCTGAATCTTTGTCCTCGTGGGCTCAGTCAGATTGTGCTGGGCTCTCCCCGTGTAAATACAATATCAACAAACACGGTCCTTTTAGGAAGCACCCTCCAGCTGGTGCTCGTGACGAGACAGGACCATCTCTCGCATTAAGTATTTTCCACCACAAGCTTACACGGCACTCTCCTTGGTACAAAAATATATCTTTATTGAGACCTCCTTCTCCGACACCTACGCGTTTGAACACAAAGTTCTTGTTCACGGTAGTATACGAAGTCCTACTTCAATTTCCAACCTTTTATACATGGTCTCCACATAGCCCATAATGAGGCATTGTGGGACAGGTAGTTTTACATATATTACAATTACTTTTTTATATTTATTTCTTTTACCCAAAAATGTTGCAAGAAAAAGTGTTATTTGTATAAGCCATTATTACGCATTCACATCTTATACATAGGATTTACCCAATGTGTGCTATGCTATCAAGTGTTCATTACATTTGACTTATGAAGATTGTCCGTTTTTACAGAACAACTCATCCATTTCAAGGAAATCATGACTTGGTGTCCCATATACTTGAGGGCTAAGTGCCCCACTGTCTTACAGACACTTCAAACAGATGCTACTAAGTTAGGCTTATTGGAAAGAAACTACTTGCAACACAATAATAATCCAATACCGGCTACGTGTTCTCTTAAAATCTTAAAATCTAAATCACATTATAATTCGAGGAAAACAAGCTAATAAATGAAGATGCAACTTATGCTCTTGCCAAGCACATGAAAACACATGCCAATCGGACATGGTTAGACATGAAGTATTCAGGATTGGTTACAATTCCCCCACATGAGAGAGGAGGAAATCGAGTACTCAAGTTGAGACGCATGGAATCAAAACTGATTATTCGATTTAAAACCAAGGTCCCCCTTGGGCTCAATGGGGACGAAGAAATGTATATACATTTGTAAATATTTGGTTCAGCTTTTGAGATACAGACCTACAATGAGTATATTTTAGAGATATCAATTCTCCATATATTAGCTTGTTTTCCTCGAATTATAATGTGATTTAGATTTTAAGAGAACACGTAGCCGGTATTGGATTATTATTGTGTTGCAAGTAGTTTCTTTCCAATAAGCCTAACTTAGTAGCATCTGTTTGAAGTGTCTGTAAGACAGTGGGGCACTTAGCCCTCAAGTATATGGGACACCAAGTCATGATTTCCGTGAAATGGATGAGTTGTTCTGTAAAAACGGACAATCTTCACAAGTCAAATGTAATGAACACTTGATAGCATAGCACACATTGGGTAAATCCTATGTATAAGATGTGAATGCGTAATAATGGCTTATACAAATAACACCTTTTCTTGCAACATTTTTGGGTAAAAGAAATAAATATAAAAAAAGTAATTGTAATATATGTAAAACTACCTGTCCCACAATGCCTCATTATGGGCTACGTGGAGACCATGTATAAAAGGTTGGAAATTGAAGTAGGACTTCGTATACTACCGTGAACAAGAACTTTGTGTTCGAAACGCGTAGGTGGCGGAGAAGGAGGTCTCAATAAAGATATATTTTTGTACCAAGGAGAGTGCCGTGTAAGCTGTTGTTGGAAAATACTTAATGCGAGAGGTGGTCCTGTCTCGCCACGAGCACCAGCTGGAGGGTGCTCCCCCCGAAAAGGACCGTGTTTGTTGATATTGTATTTACACGGGGGAGAGCCCAGCACAATCTGACTGAGCCCACGAGGACAAAGATTCAGGACGCGAGTTCGGATTTGTCAGGATTACAACGTTGTCCGCTTTCAAATTGGAGCGCGGAACCATCAGTGCAACAAAGTATCGAGTACTGACTTCCTGGGGCCCTGTTCAGCAAAAATTATAACAAAGAAAACAACAAGCATACCAGGTTGAGCGCCGGCGGACGGCGTCGGAGGACACCGAAACGACCGGGAGTCTCCCAGGTAGGAACACGCATGCATGTTGTGTTAAGTTTATAATTGTGCTGCAGCGGATATACTCACAATGATGTTTAATCAAGATATCAAGTGAGTTGAAGACATATGGGAGTCGAATATCGCCTTGGTGTATCTATAGACTCTGAAAATATTTGGAGGTATTAACAATCCTCCATAAATATCCTTCTCATCCCCTGCTAAGTAATACTGAGTCCTGCAAATTGAAAATCATTTACTGAATGAACTACAAGCAAATAGAAGTAAATATAAAATTGCAAGTAAACAGATAATCTACATCGCAAAGGAAAACAAGTGGAATGGAGGAAAGAGCAGCAAAACGTGCCCAGGTGGCGCAAACAATGTTCAATAAGGGCAAGAATCACAGCGTAACAACAGGAGGAACTGTACCCAAAGCACGCACGACAGTGACAACAATTAAACAGCTATTCATACAGCTGGAGAGACTGTTGCGCAAAGAAATTTCACGTAGTTGGGAAATTATAACGTTAGAACAATACGTTGAATGCGGAAGGGTACCGAGGGGCCTACGCATTTTCACGTTACCCAACCATCCGGATACTAGAGCTGAAATGTTAGAGGAATGGGGAAGAAACAATATGGACTGTTCTAAAACCATGATGTTGATAATAATAAAATATGCCAAAGTTGATGTAAATGAACTTCATCAAAAGATTGCGGAGATTGAATTACAGATCCAAGCACAAAATCAATCGGAAGATGTCTTGAAGAAATTACGCATAGAGATGGAACGCAATCTTGACAAACATGAGGAAGAAGTACAACAGCGTAAACAGCGAAAATTCCAAAGAGATGAACTTGATTATGAGAATGGGACAATCCTTACTTTTGCAAAGAGGTTCGATATAATCAAACAACAGTGGGGCACGAAGAAACAAATCACTCAAGAATCCTCAAGTACAACCCAGAGTGAATCTGAGTCTGATCTTAGTGAAGCGGAATCAAGACCAGCAACAATTCATCATCTGTCTTTTTAGACGAGATGAAGATAATATATCAAGATCAACAACAACCCAGGTCCAGGGGACGAGGACGTGGAACCGGAAAAACGAGGTCAAGGGGAAGAGGAAGAGGTGCACCCATCTTCAGGGAAGAAAACGTAAGACCAGAAGAAGCTCAAGAAAGAGGAAGGGGCTATCATCTACGGAACCGGACAGTAATGAAATATTAAAACATACTGCAAAGACGAACAAACAGGATCTCATCGTCAATCTCTCAAGATATCAACTTACAACAGCTGAACGCACACTCATGAATAAGGGTCTAACTTTTTGTCCAGAAAGACATCATGATCTAGTGGAAACGAAAATTGACATATATAAATATGTCCGAAAATTAAAGCTTAAAAAGTATTTCACAAAAATACTGCCCAGATCCACTACTGAAAGACCAACCATTTCAACAATTGAACAACAGGCATCCTATACTGTGGGCGATATACCCCATTTAAGAACAGCTTATGAACTAGCACATAATCTAACTACAACTGATCTTTCAGATAGCCAAGTATTGAATGAAATGGGAGTAACTATGACTCAACAATCAAGAACAAAGTTTAAAAGTAAATCAAAATTTTGTCCTGCATTACATCCGGGGAATAAGGTGGATATATTCCATGATTTGGTAGTGGCAGAAATAGATGGCATGGATAATGTCAAACAGAACAAAAAGGAGAATTTGTCCGTAAAAGAACGTGAAGCGCTTAATTCCTTAAAAACAACGTTTTAATAGAAATCAAGCCAGCTGACAAAGGTGGGAACCTGGTAATAATGGATAAACAAGATTATGTGGATGAGGCCATGCGGCAATTGAATAACACCACAAATTACCAGATTTTGAAAAATAATCCGATAACTGACCTGATTATTGATCTGAATAAAAGACTAACTAATTGGCAAGAACAAGGACTTATTAGCGATGATGAAAAGAAATTTCTGATGGTGGAGAACCCAGTGGTTCCGACCATTTACTTCTTACCGAAGATTCATAAGACCTTAAATAAACCCCCAGGACGCCCAATAATTTCTAGCTGTGGAAGTTTGTATGAAAATGTTGCATTATACGTGGACAATTTTTTAGCACCAATAGTACCAACACTTAGTTCATATATTAAGGACACAGGTGACTTTTTGAGGATACTTATGGAGACGACATGGCAGCCGGACTACTTCTTAGTCACAATAGATGTTGTGTCATTATATACCTCCATCAAACACAATGTCGGGATACAAGCAACCACGTATTTTTTAAAACAACGACCAATAGGGGAACAAAAACATACAACCATGCTATTGGATATGATGGAACTGTGTTTGAAAAATAACATTTTTCTTTTCAATAAAAAAATGTACTCCCAGAGCTGTGGCACTGCCATGGGAGTTTCCTTTTCTCCAAGTTATGCTAATCTCATGATGGGGTGGTGGGAGAGGAGCATAGCTTGGAGAGAAGAGAATGATTCCCATACAATGAAGGTAGCCTTATGGCTACGCTTCATTGATGATCTTTTTCTACTATGGAGAGGAACTGAAGCGGAATTTTTAATCTATTTGGCAATTCTGAACAACAATGAGGTGGGCTTAAAATTTACCCATAATATCCATCCCACAGAAATTGAGTTTCTGGATACGAAAATTTACATAAAAGAAAATAAGATCCAGACGACTGTATTTAGAAAAAGACAGCCACAAATAGTCTTCTCCATGGATCAAGCTTTCACCCCCAATCCCTTATAAAGAATATCCCCTATGGGGAATTTATAAGGATGAAACGCAACTGCTCTGAACCATCGGAAATGGAAAAGACGTTTGAAGAAACAACTTCACGTTTCCTTCAGAGAGGATATAAATATAAGGATGTTCAGAAGGGTGAAAAGAGAGCAAGACAAAAAAGCAGAGCACAAACATTGGTGAATGGTAAATCACGAGAAACAAGCGTGGAAGATGAAAAACCACGATTGATTCTAACTTACAGCAAAGAGAGCTACAAAATTCAAAAAATCCTGACAAAATATTGGAATGTACTTAGAAGGGATCCTGACATCGGGAAGGATTTAGGCAATCGACCGATGATAACATATAGGAAAGCTCCGTCTATATCTGATACAATCATAAGAAGCCATTTTGAGAGTGAGAAGAAAACAACATGGTTAGGAACGAAACAACTAGGCTTTGGAAAGTGTACAACATGCAAAGCATGTAAGATTGGGAAAAATCTTAAATCGCTCAAAGATCCAAGGGACAGAATCTTTGAAATAAAAGAAAAAATCACCTGCGAATCAACCTATGTTGTATACCTCTTAGAGTGTTTTTGTGGGAAAAGATACATCGGAAGCACCAAATGCTCCTTGAAAAAACGTATATTAGAACACATAAGAGCTGTACAAAATGAAGATGCAACTTATGCTCTTGCCAAGCACATGAAAACACATGCCAATCGGACATGGTTAGACATGAAGTATTAAGGATTGGTTACAATTCCCCCACATGAGAGAGGAGGAAATCGAGTACTCAAGTTGAGACGCATGGAATCAAAACTGATTATTCGATTTAAAACCAAAGTCCCCCTTGGGCTCAATGGGGACGAAGAAATGTATATACATTTGTAAATATTTGGTTCAGCTTTTGAGATACAGACCTACAATGAGTATATTTTAGAGATATCAATTCTCCATATATTAGCTTGTTTTCCTCGAATTATAATGTGATTTAGATTTTAAGAGAACACGTAGCCGGTATTGGATTATTATTGTGTTGCAAGTAGTTTCTTTCCAATAAGCCTAACTTAGTAGCATCTGTTTGAAGTGTCTGTAAGACAGTGGGGCACTTAGCCCTCAAGTATATGGGACACCAAGTCATGATTTCCTTGAAATGGATGAGTTGTTCTGTAAAAACGGACAATCTTCATAAGTCAAATGTAATGAACACTTGATAGCATAGCACACATTGGGTAAATCCTATGTATAAGATGTGAATGCGTAATAATGGCTTATACAAATAACACTTTTTCTTGCAACATTTTTTGGGTAAAAGAAATAAATATAAAAAAGTAATTGTAATATATGTAAAACTACCTGTCCCACAATGCCTCATTATGGGCTACGTGGAGACCATGTATAAAAGGTTGGAAATTGAAGTAGGACTTCGTATACTACCGTGAACAAGAACTTTGTGTTCGAAACGCGTAGGTGGCGGAGAAGGAGGTCTCAATAAAGATATATTTTTGTACCAAGGAGAGTGCCGTGTAAGCTGTTGTTGGAAAATACTTAATGCGAGAGGTGGTCCTGTCTCGCCACGAGCACCAGCTGGAGGGTGCTCCCCCCGAAAAGGACCATGTTTGTTGATATTATATATATATATATTATCTACTGGCAGTCGCCAGTAGATAGTTATAGTTAGGACCTATTATCCATAGGAAATCCGCGACATTCTATTTGCAATAACGTTGGCGCCGGTTGATGAATCTTCGCGAAAGCTTCCAACTTGTTGGGGCGCTCCGGTCCGCTCCTACCCTGAAAGTCTCGGGGGGATTCGTCAAGCGGGGGCCGAGAAAAAAGGGGGGTCCCAAAACGCGTTTTCCCCATGCAATTTTCCATAGGAAACTTTAGACACGGCTACAGCCCGAACTGCTGAACGGAATTACACCAAATTTGGCAAAGAGGTAGTTGTTGGTTCAGAAAGAACCCTTTTTGTTAAATGGTGTAAATCCGTTCAGTAGTTGCTGAGAAAATCAAAAGTAAAAAGATAGATATATCTATGGCAAGTAGGGTCCGCGTACCCTCAGCGCACC
Organism: Calotriton arnoldi; assembly: GCA_963921515.1. Classification (NCBI taxonomy): domain Eukaryota; kingdom Metazoa; phylum Chordata; class Amphibia; order Caudata; family Salamandridae; genus Calotriton; species Calotriton arnoldi. The sequence continues at coordinate 1,219,691 of CAWUFW010005879.1, forward strand.
CTCGCGCACCGTCCCGATCCACGAGCTGCATGTTAATTGGCTGTCAGCTGGCTGTCAACATTCCGATTCAGGAAATGTTGGCAGCCATTTTATCCCTCGGTAGAACCGAGGGACAGAAGCTAAGTGCGTAAAGCGCACAAAGGGGGCAGGGTAGAAACACCCTGACCCCCTAGGTCTGCTCAGGGGTCCCACAAGGACCCCTGGGCAAAAATAATATTTTTTTTTTTAAAAATCGGCAGGATGCGCTCAGGGTGCGCGAATCCTGCCGAAAAAAAAATCGAAGCGCGGTCTCTTGCGCTCGATGTTAATTGGCCCCGGGTGGGCCAAGTCCCGGGGCATGCTGGGGGGTTAATTTTATGTGTGGGGGCCTCTAAGGGCCCCCAAGCCCCGAGGACCACCACCCCCGGGGCTTTATGTATAATGGTGTGGGAGGGCTCTGAGCCCACCCGCAGCCCTCGAGGACCGCCACCTCCCGGGGCTTCTTTTTTATTTTTGAAAAACCTGTGTGGGGGGCTCCAGCCCCCACACGCCCGAGACCACCACCTCCCCGGGGCACTAAGAAAATTACAATGGGGGTCCGTTTTGGACCCCCAAGCCCCGGGGACCACCACCTCCCGGGGCTTTCAAAATGTAGGAGGGGGCCGCGCGGCCCCCTCCTGAAGCCTGTGGTGGCCCTGGGGACCGCCACCCCCAGGGCTGGCTCCTGCAGTGTCCCGGGTGCCTACCCCGGGACACTGCTGTTTGCAATGACAGGACGGGAGCCTCGCGGCTCCCGTCCTGTCATTGCAAACTGCTTTGGATATTGGAAGAGAGAGCAGGAAACCTGCTCTCTCTTCCAATATCCAAAGCTGATTGCTTTCCACATGGGGAGAAGCATGTTAGCTGCTCCCCATGTGTAAAGCAATGCCGGCTCCCGTAGGACACGGGGAGCCGGCGGGACTGTGGGGGTTTGGGGACCCCCACAGTCCCCAACGAGAGGCCAGGCCCCGGGGGATGGGGTCCCCGGGGCCATAAGTGGCCACGGAGGGGGGCCACGCAGCCCCCCTCCAAATAAAAAAAAAAGAGGCCATGCCCGGGGATGGGGTCCCCGGGGCCAATAAAGGCCCAGGGAAGGGGGCCACGCGGCCCCCTTCCCGTTTTTTTTTAAAAATTTTAATTTTAAAAAGGGGGTAAGGCCCTGGGGGATGGGGTCCCCAGGGCCTAAAAATAGGAAAAAGGAAGGGGGCCACACAGCCCCCTTCAGGGAGAAAAAAACGATCGGACCCGCAGGCCCCGCCCCTTCCTTCACCAGTCTGCAGAACGCGCCCCTGGCGCGTTTGCAGAAGGAGATGAATTCCCCTTGAATACTGGGGTCCCTGAGGGCCAACTAGCCCACCAGGAACCTCCAGTATGCGCCAGGGCTGCCTTGCAGAGAGGTGTACAGAGGCCACGCCCTTTTACACCTCTCTGCAACGCAGCTCTGTGGCGCTTTTGGAGGTATATGGTGGGCTAGTTGCACCCCAGGGACCCTCAGGATTCAAGGGAGTTAATCCCCGACTTAAAACACGCCACGGGCGCGTTTGCACAGTGGTGAAGGGAGGGGCGGGCCTCAGGTGACATGTGTGCAAACAGGCCCCGTGGCGCGTTTTAAGATGGGGAATTAAATCCCTTCAATCCTGAGGGTCCCTGAGGGCCAACTAGCCCAACAGGTACGTCCAGAAAGCGCCACAGAGCTGCGTTGCAGAGAGGTGTAAAAGGGGTGTGGCCTCTGTACATGTCTCTGCAACGCAGCCCCTAGCCCATACTGGAGGTTCCTGGTGGGCTAGTTGGTCCGTAGGGACCCCTCATGATTCAAGGACTTAATCCCCCAACTTAAAACGCGCCACGGGGCGCGTTTGCACAGATGTCACCTCAGGCCCCGCCCCCTCCCTTCACCATTGTGCAAATATTCCTCTAAAATCAGCCGAAATACGAATTCTGATTTACTCACCTGTTATCAGGAGAGACCTCAGTGCTGCATCTTTCAGCCCAGTACTAATCCTGAAAAGTAATTTTAACCGTACTTACCAGTAACTTGAATTTCCTTCCATAGGCTAACATTGACTGGTTTCACTTGGAAATTCTTCTAAGTGTGGAGTTTTGGAACTTTAAAATATTCCTCTAAAATCAGCCGAAATACTGAATTCCGATTTACTCACCTGTTATCAGGAGAGACCTCAGTGCTGTATCTTTCAGCCCAGTACTGGTCCTGAAAAGTAATTTTAACCGTACTTACCAGTAACTTGAATTTCCTTCCATAGGCTAACATTGACTGGTTTCACTTGGAAATTCTTCTAAGTGTGGAGTTTTGGAACTTTAAAATATTCCTATAAAATCAGCAGAAATACGAATTCCGATTTACTCACCTGTTATCAGGAGAGACCTCAGTGCTGCATCTTTCAGCCCAGTACTGATCCTCAAAAGTAATTTTAACCGTACTTACCAGTAACTTGAATTTCCTTCCATAGGATATAATTGCCTGCTTTTTGCTGAAAAGTTTCTAAGTGTTGATTTTTGAAACATACAAATATTCCTCTAAAATCAGCCGAAATACGAATTCCGATTTACTCACCTGTTATAAGGAGAGACCTCAGTGCTGTATCTTTCAGCCCAGTACTGGTCCTGAAAAGTAATTTTAACAGTACTTACCAGTAACTTGAATTTCCTTCCATAGGCTAACATTGACTGGTTTCACTTGGAAATTCTTCTGTGTGTGGAGTTTTGGAACTTTAAAATATTCCTCTAAAATCAGCCGAAATACGAATTCCGATTTACTCACCTGTTATCAGGAGAGACCTCAGTGCTGCATCTTTCAGCCCAGTACTGGTCCTGAAAAGTAATTTTAACCGTACTTACCAGTAACTTATATTTTCTTCCATAGGAATCCATTGTCTGGTTTTCAGCAGAAAAGTTTCAAAGTGTCGATTTTCACAAACTACAAATATTCCTTAAAAATCGCCTGTATGACTTAAACGCATTCTTTCAACTGTTTACAGGAGATGCACCAGTGCTGGATCCAGGATCCAACACTGAGTAAGAAAAAGTAACGATAACAGTTTTTACCTGCTAAGTGAATTTCCTTCCGTAGGATAACATTGGTGATTCTATGAGAAAAAGTTTCTAAGTGTCAACTTTTAAAATACAATAATATTCCTTAAAAATCACGACTGTAACCAAAACGCTTTTACTCAACTGTTTACAGGAGATGTACCAGGACTGAATCTAGGATCCAGTCCTGTGGTTAGAAAAGTAATCCATAAAGTAACTAATTGCATTTAACTAGAAATTCACATTGAGCTGAATGTTGCATTGTGTTTGAAAATGTGGTGCCCATTGCAACAACTGTAACTACTGTACTTAAAAGTCTATTGCCTATGTGCAAAGTATTTAAACTAAAGTAATTCATTCTGAGAAAGTATTTTTTGTAATGTAATGTATAATGTAATTACAATGTAATTTAAAAATAAAATATGTAAAAAAAAATTCTAAAAATGTAATAAATCAGTATGAAAAAAATTAATATAACAATTAATACATTTAAAAATTGTCATTTACAAAACCTTTGAAATTCACTGAAAAAACCGTAGGTTTCAGACATGTTATAGTTAGGAATTAGCATTTAAAAACCTTTGAAATTCACTGAAAAAACCATAGGTTTCAGATAAGTTATAGTTAGAAATTAGCATTTAAAAAACCTTTGAAATTCACTGAAAAAACCATAGGTTTTAGGGACAGTTATAGTTAGTTGGACATTGCACTCGTACAAAACCCGTGAAATTCCCCGTTATAGTTAGTTCAGCTAACTATAACTCGCGCCCCACAATGCACTGCTGATGACGTCACATATTACATCACTCATGACATGGTCAGTGACATCACTGATGACATCACTGATGACATCTCAAATGACATCACTGATGACATCATCCACATGATAATCTGATGCACCTCCTCACACCCTAATATAACCTTTGATACACCCAATCTAAATTACAGACTGCCATTCGCAAAACCATAGACACTCCAACACCAATAACTACATACCCACTCACTGATTCTTAGATCTACACACACACATCCACTCACTCACCCGTACAGTCACTCATACTTATGGTCACTCAGTACAGGACAATCATATGCACTCTTACTCCTATATAGACACTCAAACACCGCCACTCATCCATAGAGGTACTCACACACCTAGTCAGTCATGCAAATAATTAAACACACTGCCATTTACTCACCTATACAGTTATACACACACCAGCTCACTTAATCATACAAATACTAGCACATTGTTACGCTCTTATACAATCACTGATACAAGCACACACTCATCCATACAGCCACTATCACAATCACTCACTCTCGCTTATAGCTATTTATATACTCCAATACACATATATACTGCCTTTCACATATGTAGTTACTCACACATGTACCACTGGGACATACATTCACTCACTAACACACTCTTACACACACTTACCCACCCATACAGTCTATCACAGATGCACTCTTGAAACCATCCACCCAGTGAATCACCCACTCACACATCTATGCACAGTCGCACACACCCCATCCACACAAACACTCAGGCACCCATACAGATACTCAGACAACAAATCAATAACTCTTATAGACACTCATGTAGCTATTCACAAACCCATGCAGCCACTTACACAGCAACAGACAGATACAGACATTAACCCAGTTTAGTCACTAACCCATGCATTCAGTAAGATACGTTTAATCACTCACTTATAGAATTAGTCATGCACCTACTAAATCATCCATACACACACTTATACACCCACTCATTCTTCAATACGCCTTTCCCTATATATATTAAAAATATTTAAACTTTACAGAAACACACAGTCACTGGATGATGTCATCAGTGATGTCATTTGAGATGTCATCAGTGATGTCATCAGTGATGTCACTGACCATGTCATGAGTGATGTAATATGTGACGTCATCAGCAGTGCATTGCGGGCGCGAGTTATAGTTAGCTGAACTAACTATAACGGAGAATTTCACGGGTTTTGTACGAGTGCAATGTCCAACTAACTATAACTGTCCCTAAAACCTATGGTTTTTCAGTGAATTTCAAAGGTTTTTAAATGCTAATTTCTAACTATAACTTATCTGAAACCTATGGTTTTTCAGTGAATATATATATATATATATATATATATATATATATATATATATATATATATATATATATATTCACCTGAAAAAACCATAGGTTTTAGGAAAGCTATAGTTAGTTGGACATTTCACTCGTACAAAACCAGAGAGATTCCCCCGTTATAGTTAGTTCAGCTAACTATAACTCGTGCCCCGGCAATGCACTGCTGATGACGTCACATATTACATCACTCATGACATGGTCAGTGACATCACTGATGACATCACTGATGACATCTCAAATGACATCACAGAAGTCCACAAAGACGAAGAAAAGTGCAGGAAGAAGCAAGACATGTGCAGAAAGAACCAACAGAGGAGCAGAAAGAGGCCTTGTTGCAAAATCATCCTGTGCCCACAACTTTTTCAGACGGGTACTGGTGGTAACTGACTCTGACTAACCAGGCATAGAGCCAGTGCTATGCTAAAAGACACTTAGAATACAGTGAAAACACCTACATACACTAGGGAACACTATGCGTTGGGGTACCCCTGTGATTTGCATGACCTCCTCTGTATTTGCCATGAGTTGGCAACCCCCCGGGGGATGGGGTCCATGAGTGAATGGGTACTGACTGGATGATTAGAGTACTGCAAGGAGTGTGCATGGTGAATTTATAAGTGCTTCGGTTTTGGCACAGTGATTGGATAAGTACATGGTGCTCGCTGGGTGATAGGAGCAGTGCATGGGTAGTGACAGGGCGATGGCTGGCCTGCATCAGTACTGCTCAGGGTATTGTAGCAGTGCATGAGTTAGTGCATGGGTCATCGCATGAGTGCATGGGTACTGACTGGATGATTAGAGTACTGCAAGGAGAGTGCATAGTGAATTTATAAGTGCTTGGGTTTTGACGGAGTGATTGGATAAGTACATGGTGCTCGCTGGGTGATAGGAGCAGTGCATGGGTAGTGTCAGGGCGATGGCTGGCCTGCATCAGTAGTGCTCAGGGTATTGTAGCAGTGCATGAGTTAGTGCATGGGTCATCGCATGAGTGCATGGGTACTGACTGGATGATTAGAGTACTGCAAAGAGAGTGCATGGTGAATTTATAAATCCTTGTGTTTTGGCGGAGTGTTTGGATAAGTACATGGTGCTCGCTGGGTGATAGGAGCAGTGCATGGGTAGTGACAGGGCGATGGCTGGACTGCATCAGTAGTGCTCAGGGTATTGCAGTAGTGCATGAGTTAGTGCATGGGTCATCGCATGAGTGCATGGGTACTGACTGGATGATTAGAGTACTGCAAGGAGAGTGCATGGTGAATTTATAATTCCTTGTGTTTTGGCGGAGTGATTGGATAAGGACATGGAATTGGTTGGGTGATTGGAGTAGTGCATGGGTAGTGACAGGGCGATGGTTTGGAGTGTTGACAGCCAATTAGAATAAAGCTCGTGGTCGGGAGGATCCGCGGATCCTCCGCGCCTCTAAATATCGCTAGCTTTATTTTTGATTTTCTCAGCAACTACTGAACGGATTTACACCATTTTTAAAAAGGTCGCTTTCTGAGCCAAGCAGTACCTTTTTGCTAAATTTGGGGTAAATCCGTTCAGTAGTTTCGGCTGTAGCCTTGTATAAAGTTGCTGCCACTGCCCTTCCTGCCTGCCCAGTGTGGTCAAATTGTTGCCTCTGCACCCTCCTACCTGTCTTCAATTTTCTGAGTCCGTGCCCCTGGCCTCTTCCTCTCAACAGTATCCTAATGAACAACTAGATTGCTAACATTCTATATGTATTACAAAAGTGTGGCACGCCTGACATCATCTTGGAAATTACATAGATGAGAGGGTCTTATTTGCATCGAAATTATGGTTAGTGCTCTAAAAACTAAAATGAGGACATATTTTCTGAGTTTTCAAATATCGACAAACCACTTTTAAATTATTTGTTATCTTTATTTTTTTTATCCAGTTGACCACTTGATTAAATGTTGCACTTGGGGGGGAGAGGATGTGGTGTTACTTCCAGAGCTGCAGACTTTGCAACTGGGGAACCAGGTTGGAGTTTCTGCTTCAGCTCGACAAATCACTTAATCTCCCCATGTCTACAACCAACATGAATTTGTACTTGTGTGATGTAACCAATGCTCATGTAAAGCACTCCAATACCTGACCAGTCTGCACTGAATATATGACGTTATCCCGCAGGTGAAAACCCCGCATACCATCACCCCGCATTTTTCATAACGCAAGTGCTGTTACTCTGACATACCATGACCCCGCAAACATTTACTCCGCATATGTCTTTACCACGCATGCCATTACAACGCAAAGGCATGCGTGGTGAATGCATAAACTGTGTGAAAGTGCTTAAGTTAAATATATATATATATATATTTAACTTGAGCAGGTCTTTTATGCTGCAGTCTGCCTGAATAAAAAAGTTAAAACGACGCCGTGTGGGTGCCTTCGTCTTTCAGGTAGCTGCATTTGGAATATATACATATATATATATATATTTTCAACCAAAGATGCCCAAAGCATTAAGACGCACTCTGCAACAGATTGTAATTTATTGGCAAAACTGGCAAAGTCACACAGCTTAATTTGTCAAGCCTTACGCGTTTCAGACCTCCTGGTCCTTGGTCACAGGCTGGGATTCAACTTAGCAGAGCCACGTGATTAGCTTCTTGGTTTTAACCCCCCAGTGGGGCCTCACAGGTGAGTACAATTAGTATTGCATTGTGGGTCATGTAGTATTCCCCTTTATATTGAAGCCTTACTCTGTTCTGCGCAGTTGCTTCCAAAGTGTAATTTATTGTTCTTAGCCCTCCAGTGGGCCTCTGCATGTCACCACCAGTCCACAAGTATTTCCTGCCATCTGCTACTCCGACAGAGAGGCTCGGAAAGTTCCATACCTCTGCGGCTCCTCACACGATGATGGGATGGTGCTGTCTTCACGGCAGGGCGGCCGTGTCACATGTTTTCAACCAAAGATGCCCAAAGCATTAAGACGCACTCTACAGCAGATTGTAATTTATTGGCAAAACTGGCAAAGTCACACAGCTTAATTTGTCAAGCCTTACGCGTTTCAGACCTCCTGGTCCTTGGTCACAGGCTGGGATTCAACTTAGCAGAGCCACGTGATTAGCTTCTTGGTTTTAACCCCCCAGTGGGGCCTCACAGGTGAGTACAATTAGTATTGCATTGTGGGTCATGTAGTATTCCCCTTTATATTGAAGCCTTACTCTGCTCTGCGCAGTTGCTTCCAAAGTGTAATTTATTGTTCTTAGCCCTCCAGTGGGCCTCTACATGTCACCGCCAGTCCACAAGTATTTCCTGCCATCTGCTACTCAGACAGAGAGGCTCGGAAAGTTCCATACCTCTGCGGCTCCTCACACGATGATGGGATGGTGCTGTCTTCACGGCAGGACGGCCGTGTCACATGTTTTCAACCAAAGATGCCCAAAGCATTAAGACGCACTCTGCAGCAGATTGTAATTTATTGGCAAAACTGGCAAAGTCACACAGCTTAATTTGTCAAGCCTTACGCGTTTCAGACCTCCTGGTCCTTGGTCACAGGCTGGGATCCAACTTAGCAGAGCCACGTGATTAGCTTCTTGGTTTTAACCCCCCAGTGGGGCCTCACAAGTGAGTACAATTAGTATTGCATTGTGGGTCATGTAGTATTCCCCTTTATATTGAAGCCTTACTCTGTTCTGCAGTTGCTTCCAAAGTGTAATTTATTGTTCTTAGCCCTCCAGTGGGCCTCTGCATGTCACCGCCAGTCCACAAGTATTTCCTGCCATCTGCTACTCCGACAGAGAGGCTCGGAAAGTTCCATACCTCTGCGGCTCCTCACACGATGATGGGATGGTGCTGTCTTCACGGCAGGACGGCCGTGTCACATGTTTTCAACCAAAGATGCCCAAAGCACTAAGACGCACTCTGCAGCAGATTGTAATTTATTGGCAAAACTGGCAAAGTCACACAGCTTAATTTGTCAAGCCTTACGAGTTTCAGACCTCCTGGTCCTTGGTCACAGGCTGGGATTCAACTTAGCAGAGCCACGTGATTAGCTTCTTGGTTTTAACCCCCCAGTGGGGCCTCACAGGTGAGTACAATTAGTATTGCATTGTGGGTTGTGTTATTTGTTTGGGAAGGTGAGCCGGTTTCAAAAATAAAGTTCTGTTGAGCTGTCCTCGTATGGAGTGGCGTCTTTGAGCTCAGGGGCAACTTTGGGACATATATATATGTATATATATATATATATATATATATATATATATATATATATATATATACGCATATATATTTTTTTTCATTTTATTTATTTAATTTTTTTTTTTATTGATTACGCCCTAAAACACATATTTGCCCATTTCTATCCCATAAACTATGCACCCCCAAAAATGTCAAATTACACATACCACCCCAATGCCCATTCCCACTAAAATCTTTAAATACCCTTTGCACCCCAAAACTACCCTCTACCCTAAAATTTCCCTCTGCACCCCAAAACCTCGACCCACCCTGACCCCTAAAAATACCCCTATACCCCAAAACCTAAACGCACCCTTAACCCAAAAAATACCCAAGCACCCCAAAACTTAAACGCACCCTGAACCCTAAAAATACCCCCTGCACACCAAAACCCTAACTCACCCTGACCCCTTAAAATACCCCAGCACCACAAAACCTAAATGCACCTGACCCCTAAAAGTACCCCAGCACCCCAAAACCTAAACGCACCCTGAATCCTAAAAATACCCCAGCACCCCAAAACCCTAACTCACCCTGACCCCTAAAAATACCCCAGCACCCCAAAACCTAAACGCACCCCGAACCCTAAAAATACCCCAGGCCCCAATACCTAAACGCACCCTCAACCCTAAAAATACCCCCTGCACCCCAAAACCCTATCTTGCCCTGACCCCTAAAAATACCCAAGCACCCCTAAACCTAAACGTACCCCGAACCCTAAAAATACCCCAGCACCCCAAAACCTAAACGCACCCCGAACCCTAAAAATACCCCAGCACCCCAAAACCTAAACGCACCCTGAACCCTAAAAATACCCCAGCACCCCTAAACCCAAACGCACCCTGAAGCCTAAAAATACTCTCTGCACCCCAAAACCCTAATCCACCCTGGCCCCTAAAAATACCCCAGCACCCCAAAACACAAAAATACACTTTACACTATAATTTCCCCAGAACCCCAAAACATATACCCCTATAGCCATACTTACCTTATACTTACTTATAAAAAAACATATGCTTTTTCCATTTATGCATTTATCACGAATTTCGTTGTAAATGTATGCGTGGTAAAAGCATATAAAATGTAATGCCATGCGTTATAATGGCATTGCGGAGTCATGGTAGATGCGTTATAATAGTATGCGGGGTGATGGTATGCGGGGTGAAAGATTCGTGGTAAAGGGTATTTACCGTCTGCACTATATAAAACTGCAAAAACAAAAAATAAAAAGTGTTTTGCACACTTCTGTCATTGGGCTACACGTGGGCTACAGCTGGGTGATATTTGTGCTACATTTGGGCTCTTTTGTCTCTGGTGGCCATCTTGGGAGATTTATTTGTTATGAAGTTTCCTAATTTCCTCATTTACTGCAGTCTCCTCAGTAGGAAATGCTTTCAGTTTTTTACTTTGATTCTATCAAGAAGGCATTCAGATGTGTCACACATTTGCCATAAATTCTGGATGTTAGCACTCTAGTTGCTCATTAGATCACTGTAGTAAAGCTACTGCTCACCAGGGAAGTCTGCTGCTGGTATTGAAAGTGCATGTTTCAGTCTGCATGTCAGAATTTCTTAATGAAATAGAAGAGGATTTGAGAAGTCACTCCAAAGGTGCCCTAAATATTCTTTCTTCAGCACTAATCATAATTTCTATGGCACAATGAACCTCCTCATTGTGTTCCTTTTTAAATAAAATGTTTTAAGTGTTACCAGTTTATTCCAATCAAGATGGCTTCAGGTGTGCCATACCATTGTAATAAGTAAGACTATTAGCGCTCTAGTTGTTCTTTAGAACACTCTGGGACATTCTGTCATTGGGCTATACGTGGGCTACATCTGGATGATATTTGTGCTACATTTGGGCTCTTTTGTCTCTGGTGGCCATCTTGGGAGACTTATTTGTTATGAAGTTTCCTAATTTCCTCATTTACTGCAGTCTCCTCAGTAGGAAATACTTTCAGTTTTTACTTTGATTCCATCAAGAAGGTATTCAGATGTGTCACACATTTGCCATAAATTCAGAATGTTAGAACTCTAGTTGCTCATTAGATCATTGTAGTAAAGCTACTGCTCACCAGGGAAGTCTGCTGCTGGTATTGAAAGTGCATGTTTCAGTCTGCATGGCAGCATTTTTTTTATGAAATAGAAGAGGATTTGAGAAGTCAAAATGTGCCCTAATTTTTCTTTCTGCAGCACTAATCATAATTTCTATGGTAAAATGAACCCCTCATTTTGTTCCTTTGCAAATTGAATGTTTAAGTGTTACCACTTTATTCCAATCAAGATGGCTTCAGGTGTGCCATACTTTTGTCATAAGTAAGACTGTTAGAGCTCTAGTTGTTCTTTAGAACTCTCTGGGACATTCTGTCATTGGGCTAAACGTGGGCTACATCTGGGTGATATTTGTGCTACATTTGGGCTATTTTTTCTCTGGTGGCCATCTTGGGAGACTTATTTGTTATGAAGCTATCTAATTTCGTCATTTACTACAGTTTCCTCAGTAGGAAATACTTTCAGTTTTTACTTTGATTCCCTTAAGAAGGCATTCAGATGTGTCACACATTTGCCATAAATTCAGAATGTTAGCACTCTAGTTGCTCATTAGATCACTGTAGTAAAGCTACCCCTCACCAGGGAAGTCTGCTGCTGGTATTGAAAGTGCATGTTTCAGTCTGCATGCCAGAATCTTTTAATGAAATAGAAGAGGATTTGAGAAGTCACTGAAAACATGTCCTCATTTTTCTTTCTACAGCACTAATCATAATTTCTATGGCAAAATGAACCCCCTCATTTTGTTCCTTTTTAAATTAAATGTTTTAAGAATTACCACTTTATTCCAATCAAGATGGCTTCAGGTGTGCAATACTTTTGTCATAAGGAAGACTGTTAGCGCTCTAGTTGTTCTTTAGAACACTCTGGGAAGCTGCAGTAGAACACAAAGGAATCAACTGACAGTCTCTGCCCTTGTTTGATGTACATGTTTTACTGAGAATGTCAGACTTCATTCTCACATGACTGAGAAAGATAATGTGAATTTATAGAAAATATGCTCTCATTTTAGCTTCTAGATCACCTTCCAAACCTCTGTGGGAAAAGTATGAGAAAATAGTTTTCTCTCAAACATGATTCATGATATCCCAGCAGAAGGCTTTTTCACAGAGTAAAATCACCTTAGAACACACCACAATTCCTCAAATTAGTATGGTACCAACAACAAATGAATTCTAATCTAAAGTCTGTTATCACCCTTTATAGTTCTCCTTTTGGTGACCCTCAAAATCTTCTATTCACTATAATGCATTTCAGTGGGGTGCTATCATGTATATTGGTCCCAAGATTGCTGCCAGCAATTCCAGGATGAAGTGCTGACAGCCAATCAGATCTCACGATGAGATGTGTCGTTAGGCTCCGCCCAGATATATAAAGGTCTTTTTCCTTTAATATTTAAAAAACTACTGAATGGATTTACACCATTTAACAAAAAGGTCTCTTTCTGAACCAAGGGCTACCTTTTTGCCAAATTTGGTGCAATTCCGTTCAGCAGTTTGGGCTGTAGCTTTGTCTAAAATTTCCTATGGAAAATAACATGGAGAAAACGCGTTTTGGGACCCCCCTTTTTTCTCAGCCCCCGCTTGGCGAATCACCCCGAAACTTTCAGGATAGGAGCTGACCGGAGCGCCCCAAAAAGTTTTAAAATTTCGCGAAGATTCATCAACCGGCGCCAAAGTTATTGGGAAAAGAATGTTACGATTTTCCTATGGATAATAGGTCCTAACTATAACTACCTACTGTAGTATATGTATGTATATATGTATATGTGTGTTTATATATATATATATGTATGTGTGTGTTCATATATATATATATATATTTACTCAAACATCAGGTAAACTTAACTTACCTGTGAGTGTGATCATGATGCTTGAAAAAAACAAATATTAGAATTTTTAGAAAACAAAAAATCATATTGCTCACCGAGCCCCGCAACGTCGACACCTAGCAGGTCCTGCTCCCGGTCTAAGATGCATACTCAGCAGCAGCGGTGCATCAGCTGCTGCTGAGTATGTTGGACCCCTGTGCTGCGGCGCACCCACCGCCACACTCACATCAGAACAGCTAACGCTCCCCAATGGTGTAACCCTTACCGGGCCTGCCATCTGCTGCCAACATGCAGGGGGAGGTGGCTTTGCACCCAAAATATTAGTGTGGCCACCTCTGCCTCACTAAAAATAGGGTGGGGCTCCACCCCTTCACCCCTGCATCACCCAAATGGGGTGCGGGTGGCACTGGCGCTGCCTGCTTCTGCCATAGCATGCGCCGGGAGGGAGTTGGACTGGGATGGGAAACTTAGGAAGGAAAATGGAAACAGGAGGAGGACAAAGAACAGGTCAGGAAAGAAAAACAAAAAACAAAGTACAAAAACTCATGAAAAAATACACACAGAAATGTAAATACACACAGGGAAGGACAGACAGTAATAAAAATAGGTAAATAAATGGTGGGATTGGGAAGTGGGTGATCAGATGGGAGTGGATTAGGTAGGATTGAAAAATTAAGAGCAGGCAGGAGAAGCTAGGCAGAAGCAGGTAAAACACAATGGCCATGTACCTGCGCACGCGTGGTGCTGTTCGTGCTAATTTTCAGCATGGAAGGCGCTACTGGCATGAACAAAGCAGTGTAAATAGCAGTATGATCATTTTCCGCCCATTGGCGGAATTCCACAGAATTTCGCAGAGTTTTTTGGTAACTTCGTGGAATTCCGTGGAGTGAAATTCTGAGAGTTCTGCCCAGGCCAAATGGAGATGCACTTGATGGTTGTTTTTGTTTGAAAAACAAACAAATGAAATAAATAAAAAAAACAGCAAAAAGGCAATTAGAGACAGGGTACGCCCAGCCCCTCTGCAAAGTAAAGTTCACTCGCCCTGCTTGGCACTGGGTCGGCAACATTAGGGCCCCTCACAACAGAATTATCCCTTGATAAGCAAAGTGCAGTCAGTGCTGTGGCATGCAGACTAGATGGGCTTTATCTCTGGCCAGCATCGCTATCCAATTCAAAAAATGTAATGTGTTTTTGGCCGTGTTTTTTTTTTAAAACAAATTTTTATTGTGTCAAAAGTCATATAGATTACAGAGCTCCTTGACCCAGGAAACATCTGCCATAGTAAACATTGCAAATCGTTGTCAATGGCGATTGAGGTATACATTTTTCTTATCATCAATACTAAAAACAATATAGCATTAACACATTAAACCCCCCGTTGCACTAACTCACCACTGCGTCTCTTGTGCCACTGCATTGTCCATCCCCACAAATCTAGTCCCTTACCACCCCTCAGATCTCCTATCCCAAGGGCCCGAACAGCACCATAGATGCCAAGGAATCCACTGGGGGCACTGGGGCCAGATCTAGGCCGCTATTGTCTGCCCATCTCTTCCAAATTTTGGGATGCTTTTGTGGGCAACCCCTGGCCTTGAATATTGGGTTCTCTAACCCCATGCAGAAGTCTAGCCCATTCTTCCAGACCGAGAGATAAGGTGGGATTGCCGCTTTCCACATCCTTGCGATGTCCCTTTTGGCCAATGTCAGCCCCAGCATTAACAAGTGTCGCTTGTAAATGTTGCCTCCTATACCCTCCATAATGTGTAGGATTACCAATCTGGGTGAGAAAGGGAGCTCCTACCCCAAGACCTCTGCTAGACAGGCCATTACTCCCTTCCAAAATTTCATGAGTGCTGTACAGTGCCATATAGTATAAATCAAGGACCCCTCCTCCTGGCCACAGCGCAGGCATATCGGGGATGTAACAAGACCCGCCCTCCATAGCCTGAGCCGGGTATAGTAAACCCGGTGAAGGTACTTAAATTGAATGAGGCGCAATCGCATTGCTATTGCTGCTTCCCTAGGAGAAGCCAGTGCATCCGTCCAATCGTCGCCATCTATTTGGCCAATGTCCCCCGCCCATGCTTCCCTGAGTTTATCTAATGTTTTGGAGCTATGAGTCACCAGGGATTGATATATTTTTGATATTTTATGAGCCTGCAAATCGCCCATGAAGACCTTGGCTTCAATCAGACTGAATTTGGGGAGCGCTTCTAGTCCCGAGACACTATTATTATTTGGTCATTTCTAAAGCGCATGGTTACGCCAACCGGCGTGTCCCCGCGCTGAACGGACTCGCTTAGCAAGAAACGGCCCTAGACACGTCACTTGAAACTGCCTACCCACATACTCCTGTCGCTATCATTCACTTTAGGATACAGAGGAAAATAGCCATGTTTTTAGCTGTTTCCTAAATTTTGTTTCGCATGGTTCCATTCTTAGGGTTTCCGGAAGCCCATTCCAAGATTTGGCCGCAAGATAACTGAAGGACCGTGCCCCCATTCTTGCCCTCTGAACTCTTGGAACCTTCACTAGCGCCCTTCCTTCTGATCGCAGATTGCGGCCTGGAATGTATTGTGTTATTAAAGGGTACAAGTACCGCGGACCTTTCTTTGCAAGAATTTTATGGCAGTAGCACATTGACTTAAACAGAACCCTCTTCTCTATCGGCAGCCAATGCAAGTCCTGCAGGGCTTTCCTAGTGGAAGCTCTTCTGGGAAGACCCAGTACCAACCGTGCCGCCGCATTTTGCACCACCTGCAATTTGGCTAGCCCCTTTTTTGGTATTCCCAGATACAGTACGTTCCCATAGTCCAATTGGGCAGTCACCAGGGCATGCACTATGGTTTTCCTTGCATTATGTGGTAGTAGGTCCAGAATCTTTCTCAGAATTTTTAAAATGCCAAAACATTTACCCACTACTTTCCGTATTTGGGCATCGAAATACAGTTTAGGGTCGAACCAAACTCCCAAATTTTTTACTTCCATTTTGGGAGTAGGTACTTGTCCCAGTGATTCTGGCCACCATGCAGAGGACCATATATTCGGTGCATTGCCCACTATCATTACCTCTGTTTTATTCCCGTTCAATTTCAGGCAGTGGTTAGACATCCATCTTGCTACCTCTTCTAAGCACCTAGTAAAATTGATCGCTGTCTGTTTATTGTTTCCTGATAATGTTACAATTAACTGAGTGTCATCAGCGTATGATACAATGGTAACATGATGTTTTTCCACTAGCTCTGCCAGTGGTCCCACATATAAATTAAATAGCGTGGGACTCAGGATTGATCCCTGTGGGACTCCCTGGGGCAGTGAGATACTCTTAGATAGTTGTGATTGCTGTAGGACTTGAAAACTATGTGACGAGAGGAAGGACGCCATCCAACGTAATACAGTACCTTCTATACCACATTCCTCTAGTCTATGCAAAAGCAGCCCATGTGAGACGGTATCGAAAGCCGCACTTAGGTCTAACAGGATCATTGCCACTGTCTGCCCCTCGTCCGCACAGCGTCTCATTGTGTCAGTAGCCAGGAGCAGAGCTGACTCCGTCGAGTGGGCCGCTCTAAAGCCGGATTGGGAGGGGTGTAGTAAATCATTTTTCTGGATATGGTTGGTAAGTTGTTTATTTGCTATTTTTTCGGCGATCTTCGCAACGAATGGTAGCAGTGAAATTGGGCGTAAATTTTCTAGGACTGCTTGATCTATTAATGGTTTTTTTTTCAGCGGACGCACTATCGCTTGTTTCCAGCTAATAGGAACTTCTCCCTTCTGGAAGGAGGTAGTAATTAGCTCAGAAATATAAGGCATGATAAGATCTACTCCCATCAAAAGTTGTTCTGGACGGGCTGGATCTCGTGGGGAGCCAGATTTAATTCCTTTGGCTATAGTTTTTAGTTCATCTAGTTCTAACATTTTAAATTTCTTGAACATTTCCCCTGTAAATTTCTTCCCCTTACTAGGTTCTAAGCTCTTACCCTGGCATGCTCCTGCTGGGAAAACATTATATATTTTTGCCACCTTCTCTGCAAAATATTCGGCAATTTTATTGCAATTTTCTACTGAGGGGGTTCCTTCCCCCTTTTGATTTTCATATGATTTCAGCGACTTTAGTATAGAAAACATTTCTTTGGAGGAACTCCTCGCTCTTTCTATTTTTTCCGTATAAAACTTGCACCTCGTTTTCTTAATTAAAGTATGATAATTTTTTATTTCTCTTTTATAACAGTCCTTGGCCTTATCGCAAACATTTTTACACCAAGTCCGCTCCAACTTCTTACATTCTTTCTTTGATTTGGCAAGGGTTTCGTTGTACCATGGAGCTGATGCCTTCTGTCTCTTGGGACTCCTAGTACTCCAGGGTGCTACCTCTTCTACGGCATCTTTTACCCATTTCTCAAATTGGGAGTTGACCGTATTTATATCCGTACCTAATATCGGTTTATTTTTTACCAGTGCCTGTGAAAAGGAACTGGGATTAAAGCCAGCCCATTTCCTGTATGTGGCTATCGGCCCTGGTCCCTCTATCCTTGAGCTGCTCACTGGTATTGAGAAAGGGATTAGGTAGCGGTCTGTCCAAGGGATAGGCCATGGTGTTTCCACTTCTGTTTCCTTCTGGTTAGTAAATATGGGATCAAGAATATGGCCCTTTTGATGCGTTGCTGTTTTTACCTGTTGAATAAGATTCATTGCCATAAGATCCATACATAAGGTTTGGACTTCCTTGCACTCTTTGTTATCGAAGTGCAAGTTCAAATCTCCAAGTATAAAGAAATGTTTGTAGCGTAAGGCTGATTGGACAGTCCTTTCTCCTAAGCTTGCTATAAATCGGGCAGCTGGGCCAGGTGGACGGTATATTAAAAAACCTACTATGGTCATATCGTCCGCCGCTGCAAGTTTGAAAAGGAATGCTTCACAATGTTCTATGTTCGCTTCCCTTATACTACACTTCAAGGAGGATTTATGAATTATAGCAATTCCCCCCCCTCTTTGTTCTCTATCTTTCCTTAGTAAATCATAACCCTCAGGGAGTGCATCCAAAATATCAGGATCAGAACTATCATTTAGCCAGGTCTCTGTTAAAAATAACATGTCTGGATTTTTATCTTTAATGATATCACAAATCTCATATTTGTGCTTAGTCATAGACCGACAATTTAGTAACATTAAACACAAGTTTCTATCCTGTTTCTTGGAATGATTCCAGCTCATTTGGTTATAATTACAATGTTCGCATTGTAATGATTTTCTGTCAGCATTCACATTGTTTTTGCATTTTGGTGAGACAGGTTTATCCAATCTAAATAAGTCATTCCCTGAGTATTTAATTCTCTTCTGGTGCTCCATACCTGCAGGAGTTCTGATCCCTGGGCCCGGTCTGGCGCGGACGGGCGCAGACGGGCTTGCCTTTGGCGCACCTTTGGCGCGCCCGCTGCGCGCGTCCGCTGCGCGTTCTATGTAGCATCCGGTTTTTATCACGGGAGGCAGGGGCCGCTAAAACGCCAACCTCCCTTGAAACCGGAAGATGCCCAAATCCCTCCACAACAAACGGGATGATCCCGCGATGGACCAGGGAGAGGCAGTTTACTGCTATAAGATAGGTACAACAATTCTATAAAAACACCTCCAAAATTAGTAAAGTTAAAATAGGTTTAGGCAATTTTAAAAATAATGTGCAAAGAGCAAAAATTCGAAGCGACTGCCACTGTGTTCGCGATGGCTGCTTACATTCGCGCGTCCGCTGCGCGTTCTATGTAGCATCCGGTTTTTATCGCGGGAGGCAGGGGCCGCTAAAACGCCAACCTCCCTTGAAACCGGAAGATGCCCAAATCCCTCCACAACAAACGGGATGATCCCGCGATGGACCAGGGAGAGGCAGTTTACTGCTATAAGATAGGTACAACAATTCTATAAAAACACCTCCAAAATTAGTAAAGTTAAAATAGGTTTAGGCATGCCGAAATTGGAGGTATTTATAAAACTGGGTTCTTGGCATCTGTTATTCTTGTTGCAGATCTTGGAACGACTTCAACGTCAGGCCTCGCATTACATCTCCTAAAGTTGATATACCTATATTATCCCACCCTCGAAACCCGGATAGCGCAGCCAGCTGCGAAAAATGACCATTACGCCACAGTGGGGTTTCCCTGGTTAACTTATTCCACCACCCCATTCTGCGGTGAGATTGTTTCCATACTTGGTGGAAGAGAATTGCGCAATGTCGCCGAATACAAAATGGTATGCAGAGTGGATTCCCTCATACATTGTCACTCCACTGCGTAAGTCTCCATACCACCATTCATTCAGCACCAGGAGATGCGAAGCCATATAGTACGATTGGACATCCGACGTGGCCAACCCCCCACAATACATTGACTGGAAGCAAGTGCGCTGCGCCACCCTGGACGCCCCCCCTGCCCACAGGAAGTGCCCTAATGCCGCATTAACCTGGCGAAACCACGTGGGAGACACTGGATATGGATGGTTCTGCAGTTGATAGAGCAGGCGCGGCAGTGATACCATTTTAAAAATAGTTAATCTGCCATATATGGAGAGGGGCATGTGCGACCAAGTTTTCATTTCCTCACGTACCCTGAGCCACACCGGTACTACATTTCTGTCCCACGCCACTTTCGGTGAATCCGAGAGGAAAACTCCCAGCTATTTCACGCCCTCCGTTGTCACCTTGACTGCCGAGGCCCAAGGCCCCAATCCCGCAGTACCCCCCAGCGCCCACAGGGTGGATTTACGCGGGTTCATGAACAGGCCCGACGTTTCACCAAAGATTTGCATAATGCGCAGTACCCTTGGTCCCGTCCTATTAATATTCGTTAAAAAGTAGAGGACATCATCTGCATATAAAGCAATGCGGTCGGAAAGCCCTTGGTCCCACTCAAAGCCCGCCACTTGCGCATCCATCCGCACCCACAACGCTAAAGGCTCCATGGCTAGAGCAAAAAGATACAGTGACAATGGACACCCCTGGTGGGTGCCCCTGCCAATTGAGAACGTAAAGGAGGTGGATCCGGCAACACGCACTGATGCTGTAAGGTCAGTATATAGCAGTTTGAGATATGACAGGAAGCGAGGACCGATATTCAGTCGGTCCAATAGTGCGAACAGGTAGACCCAGCTAAGAGAATCGAACGCCCTATCCATGTCTGCCAGTAGAAGAGCGGCCTGCACTCCCCTTCCCTGAACAGTAGCTATGGCGGTGTGCGCTCGTCGGATATTGTGGTGTGTAGCCCTCTGGGGCATGAATCCAGCCTGATCGGGATGAATCAAGTTAGTTATGTGAGATTGGAGGCGATTGGCCAACACCTTGGCCAGAATTTTGGCCTCAACATTTAGTAATGAGATGGGACGATACGAGGCGTGCTGGTCGGGGGGTTGGCCTGGTTTATGAAACACCACCACTTCTGCATGCCTCCATTCTCGTGGTAGGCACCCCCGATCTCTAGCTTCCTCGACAACTTGAAGATAGTGAGGCCCTAATTTGGAAGAATATTTCTTAAAGAATTCACATGGGAACCCATTTGGACCCGGCGCCTTTCCAGAGTTCAGGTCTCCCAGTGCGGCACTTACCTCCTCGTCGGTGAATGGAAGTTCAAGGGCTGCTCATGTCTCATCTGAGAGAGCGCACGGCGGCAAGTCGGCTAGGAAGCGATGTATCACAGTTTCCTGCAGGAGTTCCCTAGGGGTGTATAGCTCTGCAAAGTAATGAGCAAAGCTCTCTGCGATTAGAGATGGGTCGCTCATGATCTGTCCATCAGGGTCCGTTATGCTTGGGAGAACCTGAGGCTGCAAAGCCCCTTGACACAGTCTATGCAGTAATTTACCGGACTTGTCGCCCCATTGGTAAATTCTGCTGCGGGATGCTAGCCACGTGAGTCGGGCCTTATCCATCAGAATATCGGCATGGGATTGTCGCTCTAACACCAGCTGTCGGCGCACCAAGCTTCCTCCCTCTCCTCTACTACTTTGTTCCAGTTCTAATAGGCGGGCCTTCGACCGCAGGAGCGATTCCCGCCGGGCTCGACGTGCCGCCGTGCAGAACGGAATGTCCACCCCCGCAAGGTGGGCTTCATGGTCTCCCATAATGTTGCTGCCTCCACTACGGTTCCCACATTTGTATCCAAATAGTGTTCAATTGCCTGCTCCATGTGCTCCCGATACTTTTCATCCTGCAGATGCCAGGAGGATAGACGTCAACGAAAAGGCCGCCTTTCGGGACCCAACTGCACCGTAAACAGCACTGGGGAGTGGTCGGATAATCCCCTTGGAAGTATCTCTACTGCCCTCACCCGTCCTACAGCTCCTATCGGTACAAATATATAATCAAGACGGGAATAAGAATCATGGGTTGTCGAGAGGCACGTATATTCTAGTTCCTCGCAATGCAGTCGCCTCCATGTATCCACCCATCCCAATCCTGCCACCAAGGCGTTCAGTCTGGTACTGTGTGAAACAGCGGGATATCCTCCTGCTCTCCATCTATCCATGGTCGGGTTCATTACATCATTCCAATCCCCCCCTATGATTGCCAGCCCCTGGTATATCAGCCCACAAGGACGTAAGGCGCTCCACTAATGTCCATTGCAGCGGCGGGGGAGCATACACACAGCCCAAAACCACCTGTTCCTCATATATGGTGCCCCTAATTAAGACATATCTCCCCTGAATGTCTGTCCATGTTTTGATATGTTTATATGGGACCCTACGATGAAGTAGAATCGCGACCCCTCGGGATCCCCTAGTGAAGCCTGAGTGGAACACTTGAATATAACCATAGCGGAGGAGACATAAAGCTTTTGTATCCATTAAGTGGGTCTCCTGAAGCATCAGGACGTCCGCTCAGTACCTTTTGGCCTGTTGGAGTAGGGCCTCTCATTTAATTTTATCTAATGCTCCCCTGACGTTCCAGCTCACTATACGAAGGTCCCCGGCCTGAGGCCGCACCCTATCCGTGGGGACTGCCATCGAGGAGTCTCCGGGTATCGACATGTGGGACAGCTATGGACCAATGTACAAATCGTATCTGTGTGTGGCAGTCACGCAGTGCAAACAAATAACATGTGTACCCCAACTTCCCCCATCCCACCCCCCTATACCTCAAAACAGCTGAAGTATCTGTCGCGGTGGGAGTGGCTTGCGGGCCCCAACGGGAGCCCCCCGCCCGCCCCCCCCAATGGTTCCCCAACAACCTGCCCATATTCAACAGGCGTGCCCCTGAACTATTAAGAGGCAAGCAGAGGTACTAGCCCCTGCTCATGATTCGTCGGTTCAACCTAATGTCTCCAACAGTCCCCCATCAAGGAGAGTCTTAATGTGACTATGACGCCGAAGACCCCTGTCGGGGTACCGAGGTAGATCTGTTAGGATCACTGCAGGATTTGGAGCGGCGTCGGGATCTCGACCTCCTAGTTCCTTTGACTTTGATCTTGGGTGGCCTGCGGACAGCCTCACCGGATGAGGAGTCTGATTCCAGCCTGGGCAGCGTACGTAGCCGGACCTTCACGGTTTCATCCTTCCAGTTAAAGACATCTTCTGGCGAGTCGAAGAACAGAGTCCAGGATTGGTACACCACTCTCAGCCGGGCAGGATACAGCAGTGCGTAGGGAAGTTTCAACTCGCGCAGGCGGGCCTTGGCTGCCATAAATGACTGTCTCTTTTGCTGAACCAGTCTCGTGTAAGCCTGGAATATGAGGATGCGACTGTTTTCAAACATCAGGGGCTCCTTGAGTGTGGTTTGCTTTAGGATTGTGTCCCTGTCGTGATAGTTTAAGATCTTTGCAATAACAGGCCTCGGACTGGCTCCAGGAGGCGGCTTCTATATCAGGGCCCTGTGCGCCCTTTCCACAACAAAACAGCTGGATAGCAACTCCGGGGGGAGCCAACTCGCAAGCCACCCAGTTAGGAATCGTTCCACGTCTCCCCCTTCGCATCCTTCAGGGAATCCAACAAAGTGGAGGTTGTTCCTCCTGGCCCTCCCCTCCGCGTCTTCCACTCACAAAGCCAGACCCCTGGTGAGTGTTTCCAAAGACAAAACTTTTTTTTGCAATGTAGTGACCGAGTCCTTTACTCCCGAGACCCTGGTTTCAGCCTCAGTAATGCGCTCCACTGCATTCCTAAGATCCTGCCGTAGGAGCATAACATCAGACCCCCACCTCTCCAATCTTTGCCTCCAGAGCGACTCTGGACTGTGTGATGGCCGCCATGAGTGCGGCATTATCCGGGAGGCCTCCCTGCGCACCACCCTGGTCAGCTGTCGGGGCTCCTGCTCCAGTATAGCGATCTAAAGTACTCTGCTTGGCCGATCCTCCACCTGGTGGATAGCAGATCTGTAGCCCCCAGGCAGGCCTCCGGGACGATCTACGTTCACTCGGCCTGCGGTATGGCGCCCGTCACCCCCACGGACTCTGTTGTCAGTATTTCTCTCTGGCAGGGGGCTTATGAGGTGGGAGACTCGGGTGGGACCCTCCAGCCCACAAGCCACACCAAGTGCTAACCTGGCCGCTTCCGTGGACAGTTGCGCCCCCACCCCCCTAGTGGGCGTCTCCTAGTCTTCACAGTCGCACCCTCTAGACAGCCAGGGTAGCGTGCTTCGCCAACCACACCAAATCCCACTTCACATAGGGTGCCAAGGCCCGGCTCCACACCAGATGAAGTGCAATGATTTTAATGAGGTCCAATGGTTCCAGGCCAGGTTCCACCCCTGGCGGTCACCGTGTACCCCCAGCAGTAGTGCCACCTGTGGCCGCGCAGATCCGCTCACTGCCACACTGAGCTCTATAATACTCCCGGGCCTGCTACTTCAGGGGGCCTGCACTCAGCTCCACTCTCTTGCGGCCACACAGCACGTCTCCCCCACAGTCAGGGGCAAACAAGCACCGGATCCAGGCCGCAGCACCTTCCTGTGCCTGCGTGACCACAGTGCCCCTCTACGCTATGGCCTTCAAGGGCACACGAGACCCCACAGCAGCCGCAACAGTCACCACGCCGCCGGTCCCAGCCTCGCAGCAGTCGGGGAGCGGGCCGTGCGAGCCAGCTCTCGGGCCTCAAGACCAGCCTCTTTGCAGCTCCCGGGATCCCGCCACCAGTCGTCCGGCGTTCTGCAGGCCCTGCATGCAGTTCCAGCCCCCCGTGAGTCCGCCGCACACCCCCGCTGTGTAAAAATACGGGATGCGCCTGCCAGTGTGGCGGGCGCATCCTAATTTGTATAGCGGCACCGCCGCATCTATGGCGGGCGGTCCCTTTTGCCACTGCGATGGCGGGCGGACAAACCGCCTTCGTAATCGACCCCAAAGATTTCCCATGAAGTCCATCATTTGATTGGAGCTGCATTTGACTTCAAACATGACCTGAAGACTTGTTCTGCTCTCAGGACATGATACTGCATTTGGCCCATCTCCCATCATCTGAAATGAATTTTCTGTTTTAATTGCTCTGCTGCTCATGCTCAATATATTGTACTCCTGCAGTATTGTTTTGTCTTTGGTAGGATATGTTAGCCAGAATTGTGCTAAAAAATATTTAATTAGTTTCTGAATGCCAGTCTGCTCAACTCCAATAACCACATGACTGCTAAGTACCATCTTGATACAACTGAAATGTCAGAATTTTTCAGCCTGTAACTGTCAGGGACTACTATCATTCCAAGAATTTTGAGATTATGGATACAGTTTCTCTTCATTTTATTTCACTATTTGACGAGAAAGGCATCAAAACCTATGAAAATTTTGAACAGCTGCTTTTATCTGGCAGTAGTATTGGCACCATTGCTTAATATGAAGAAAATGACTCTTTTCTGCTCTCAGCTTAATTAGCTATATTATCAAGTACATTCAAGTAATCTTTATTCCCGGAACTGGCAGACATACTTCGAAATATGCTTCCAACAGATAGGGCTTTCTTTACACAGGTTGTGAAGCTACTACAAATTATTATGGTTATTCCAGTATCTAGTGAGGCTGAGAGAAGCTTCAGTGGTCTCTGTCGACTGAAACCTTGGCTAAGATCAACTATGTCCCAGAAATGACACAATCAAGTCACCATGTGCATCGTACATAAAGAGATGGTGGAGTCACTTGATATATAGACAATAGCAAAAGAATTTGTCCTTCACACTGAATTTGCAAGAAACTATTTGGCTTTTCAAATTATAGTTCATGATTTTATTATAGATGCTTGCAGTGATAAAGTATGGTTTCTAATTAGTCAAGCTGCATTTTGAGGTTTAGGAATGTCACTAAGAACATTTATTTAAATCTTCCTTTTTCCCCTCCCACCTTTGTTTGCATGGCGCATGAAGATGCAAGGTTCATCAACATGATTTTGCACATTTGGTCTAATTACTTTGCAAATATGAATAACAATAAAGCATACTCAATTAATGGGCTGCATGTGGGAGAGGGTGATCACGACAGTCCTTCGCAAAGCCCCATATGCACAAGATATACCTATATGGATACTTAAACCCTTCAAGGACATTGAAAATACTATGTCAATGACCAAATGGAAATCTGGAGGCTGCGAGGTCCTGGGAGACCTCTACCTGGGCGGTCAATATATAACTAGAGAAGATGCCATTGACTCCTTTGTGTAAGGTACAGGACATATATATATATATATATATATATATATATATATATAAAACAAAATGTTAGCTACAGCGCGTGAAATCTTAGCCAACCTTCCCGAAGGAGCCCATTCCCTCCCAGATGTTGACCAGGTTACTAGATATGACAGGGGGCCGAAAGCTCATTACTCACCTGTTTAGGGCCATAAGGGAAGATGCCCCTATGATTACCCCAAAAGCACACTCTAGATGGGAGGAGGGACTAGGAGAGGACATTACCCAATGAGAATGGCAAAAGGTTCATGAGGGGACACGCACAGCTTGAACGCCTGATTCAAATTAATTCAATGTAACTTTGTTCATCAAGTGTACCTTACCCCTAAGACACTACATAATATCTACCCCACCAGATCGGATGAATGCACACGCTGCAGGAATCCCGAGGCGGACTTTCTACATGTAGTCTGGGGTTGCACATATATTAAGACATATTGGGAGGAGATACTAGGTATACTCAAATGAACAACAGGGTGGGAATTTGACGGTAACCCAAGGGAAATATTATTGGGCCTGCTGCAGGCCCCAATTAATAAAAAACGTAGTCGTAGGTTCCTGAACCTGGGACTGGTACTGGCGAAACGCTGCACAGCTATTAGATGGGTGACCTCACGCCCACCAAGTCTTGTGGAATGGTTACGGGATATGGTGGAATGGGCCACTGCCGAACAAGTTAAAATGAAACAGGTCAGACAAGATGAAAAACTTGAAGATGACCTGAGAGCGTGGAGACAGATGATATCAGAGTTGAGTGCCCAGGGAGAAACACCTGCTCCGCAAGGTACACCTGACGAAGCAAAATGTAATTCATTTTTCTCTGCTGTATTTCTGAAGAAGATAGATAGATGGATGGATGGATGCATGGATAGATAGATAGATAGATAGATAGATAGA
Organism: Calotriton arnoldi; assembly: GCA_963921515.1. Taxonomy (NCBI): domain Eukaryota; kingdom Metazoa; phylum Chordata; class Amphibia; order Caudata; family Salamandridae; genus Calotriton; species Calotriton arnoldi. Next base: position 1,246,510 of record CAWUFW010005879.1, read on the forward strand.
TAGATAGATAGATAGATAGATAGATAGATAGATAGATAGACTATGGCTGGACTGGGGGACATCATGTACAACTACTCAGTCGCGAATGGGGAAATTGTTATACTATCCACGTACATACGCCTTGCTTCTCTATAAAAATGCTTGCACTATTTCACGATCACTAGACCTTTCACCTGGGAGGGTGGGGGGAGGAACAGGAAGGGGAAAGTTTTGTTAAAGTTTAAAAACTGCATGTATCAGTATGAAGATGTACAAGTTGCACAACTCTTTCTTGACCCCTGGTACTGCAAATCAATAAAAATGTTGTTGTTTTTTAAAACACAATAAAGCATACTTCCAAACTATCTCACTATTGCACTTCAAAACAATACGATTGTGTCTGTTCGGAGCCTGCAGTTCTCAGACAACGGGAGATTTATTTAGGGTCAAGGAAAAGTCACAAAGGCTGTACCTGTCGACCCCGGAAATCTATTGTCTCCTACGGCCTTGAATAGGGAAAAGTAGGACTAATGAGATTGCCAGTAAATGACGCAAACATTGTCTGGAATACCGAGTTCTATAGAGAAAGTGCTAGCATAGTCAATAGTGCCCATCTCCTTTGGAAGCACTTTGTCTAATGCCTTTTGAATAACAAGGCTCTACGTGTATTTCAAGGCGAAAGTAGGTGGCAAGTGATTAAGAATTACGTACCACAAATCATCATGATTTGTGACAAACGATGAGTTGACGTAACTGGGTGCAGTCCTTCTGACCGCATCGTTCAAGCGAATGGTTAAAGAGCGGCCATTTCGTTGTCCGATTGTTAAATTTAGCACCTTGTACACATCCAGTCCTTTGTAGTTTGAAATAATTTACCCCCTCCGGCGCTTCGCTCACATAAACTCATTACAAAGCTATCGCAATGAAAAACGCACCTCCAAGGAGCCGTTTAACCCGACGTCAACTCGGTCCAATTAGGAAAGCGCCTGCATGGCTGCATTTTAAATGAATGTGTCAACAGGCCTCCAACCAAGAGCGGCATACCAAGTGCATCCGGAACATTATTGATTTCTAATTAAGTAGTGGATCATTTAAAATAAGTACATTCATGCTTGACAATGCTGCGTCAACGTCTCGAGGCGACAGTGCAAGAGAGAGGAAATGGAGCATGTATCAAGGAAATGAAATCGTTCTTCCTTCTTGACAGCAAAAGTGTTTAATCTAAAAACAGTGTGTAAATCTTTTGATTATTCATATATTTGTCGTGCCGCAGCAGAACGGACAGAAATTTCTTATCAGGACACCTCCGGGACTAGGTTAAAACATGTGGCTCCGCTAAGGCGGAGGAGCGTCACCAAACTGCTTTTCAGCAGTGGAAGGAAAAATGATAATAACTGGAAGTTATTCTCATTTTATTTTTTCCTATTGCAGGCACGGCATCTTTGCCATTCGGGTGGGGTGGGGCTGTTCTGCTGACAGAACAGGGGAGGGGAGGAGTGGTTTGCACTCCCTAAAGTGCGCATGAATGTTTGGTAGGCACTCTGGTTCCAGCCAAACATTCATGCACACTTAGCATGTTCTCCACCCAGGCTGTAAGAAAATGCCCAGGCTCCCTATCCCCGTCTGATCGCCGTGGTTTGACGCTCAGACCAATCCCAATGCAATGCAGCATTGTGATTGGCTCAGGGGAGCTTCAGCCTGGGTGCTTCCGGTGCCTTGTTCCGGCCAGCAGAGGAGAGCTGTGGCGAGGGATGCCGCAGTGAGGAGGTAAGTTGAATTAAATTTGTATTTTTTTAAATTTACACCTCGTCCTCCGCAGCCTGCGTCCCGCCCCACCACCACCGATCCGTGCCGCCCGCCATTGGGAACCAGGTCTTGTTGATTTAAGAACGCTAATCATTTCCTGGTAGAATTAGGAATTTAAAGTCCTAGCAAGACCCTGACATCAACCCCTAATTGTGAATGCACATGTTCCTAGAGAATCACTGACAAAATATCGATGGACAAAATATCGTGTTCCCAAAATATCGGGACATAAATATCGATGTCACAAATATCGACATCCTATCTACATAATGGTAAGTACTAAAATATCGAAAAAAATATATAGTTGTTAAAAATATCGAAGTAAAAATATAGTTTTTTTAAATGTATGAAAAATAATGTAAAATAAATTAAACAATAAATATAACTTAAAAAAATATTTAGAATTATTAGAAAATGTTAACAATTATAAGTAATAAATGTTATGTAAAAATAAATAAAACATACATATATAAAATGTAATATATATTTTCTTAATAATAATTAATAAATAATTATTTTAATAAATTATAAAAGATTAGAAATATATTAAAAATTATAAATACATATATATATATACATACACCTGTAAGATAAAAAAAACAAAAAAATATATATATTATAAATTACATTATTAAGGGGGTCATTACGATGGCGGGCGGAAGCACAACCGCCGTGCTGGCGGATGCAAAAACCACCAGTTACCGCCGGCACGCAGCAGTCCACACGCCCGCCCAATTACGATGCGAAAAGTAGGCCAAACACCGCCGGCAAGCCAGCAACACCGTCCGCCATCAAAGTGCGTCCGTACACGTAGCGGCGCAGCACAATTGACACACACCGTCCGACGAAATCACGTCCCGCCCGGCGTATAAATTACGATGCCGCAAACAAACGGCTCCCACGGCTAAGAGACACCGTACGACAAACCGAAGCGGTAACACGGACGCCGAGCACGGACAACGAAGAAGCGGCTCCCCGAGCATGAATCCAGCACTGCAGGCCCTCCCCATGCTCTTGCTGATGCACCACCAAGGGCGCAACGTACCGCGGAGACGCAGGTAGGCACACACACAACAAGTGCACGCAAACAGCGCACACAGTGCAAGGGCGGAAAAAGCAGACAACCCCCCACCCCGCGTGTACACTACACATCCACCATTGCATCCACATATGACACACAGGCCAAATCGTAACATCGCGTAACACATGTGTACACACCACCTGGGACTAGGAACCAACGACCCCGTCACGGCCCCAAAGCGGCGATGACGCCGCCACACATGCGCACAACGCAGAGGCCAACCGCAGCGCCATGCATGCGTCGCACACAGACACAGGGACACAACCAAGCAGCACACACATCAGCCCCACCCGAACGCACATGACACGTGACAGGCCTGCCACAGACATGTCCCCAACGCCCAATTCACGGACAACACCCAACGCCACACAACCGACGCACACATGTCAGTGAAGTCACGCAACAGCAGGACACACCCCAGTGTAACAAACATGGCGTAGCACACAGCGGCGGCAACACCAACTAGGAGAAGCAGGGCCCCTTCGGGAAGAGGAACGCCAGTACCACACTGAAACACCCATACCACCCTGCACATATGAACAAGACATATAAAACGGAACACCAAAGAGCCCGGGGACCGACAACAGGTGGCCCAAGAATAACATTCACACACAAGGCCCAACGCAGAGCGGAAAGGCAGCCTGCCGCCCACACAAGGGAGAGCAGACAGCACTGAATGACCTTCCATTCCAACTCCGAAACCACAGCCCTACGAAAGAAGCCGGTGAATACAGCCATTGTCCAAGAAAAGACCAACACAGGCATGCCGAGGAGACCGACCACAGGGCAGATAGCGCATATCACAGAAGCACACAACGGACGGGGAAGAAAAAAGAAAACACTCCCCCATGTCGGCCACATGCAAGTTAATTGGAAGGAGTCACACATCACTGACCTTGAACTGTCTGAGAAGCATGTGGGATGAGGGCCCGTGTCCTCCGCACAAGCCAACAGAACACAAGTCCTGTCTCCCTACGACTACACAGAGCTCACAGCAACCTCGGAGCGTGCACATTGCAGACTGCACACACAGCCGGAGCACGCCACCACAACGCACCGCTGCGAAATGGCAACCGCAACACACCTACCCAACTACGCCGGACAGGTCAAGCTGTACAAAACCAACCTGATACATATATTGGGATGCGATCTCCTGTCCCTGCTGAACGTAAGTTACCGACTGACTTACCGCATCACATTGTTCAGCTGCGTCATGCCCGTCTTCTACTGTCGGAGGTGTCCCTACCAGCATCCCGTGGAGATGTGCCTCTCCAACCCGGCATGTCTAAAGGCGGACCTGCTACCACTACTCCTCCCTCTGGACGCACACGACAGGGCCTGCTCTGCCTATGGGGGCATGGCGTATGTGGCCAACATCGCACCCGCACTGAAATGGGACCACTGTGCCTCCACACGACGGATCATCGAGAACAGCTACATCGAATGTCACCCAGCATGCCCCATCATGGTCCTCCAAGGGACAACTTACGAACAACACCTTGACAGCCACCATCCGCTACATTGGCTGGCAAACATGTACACCACCAATGACATGGAAGCCCTGCTGGACGGCATCGCATACCTGACAACCTGTAAATTCGTCGGACCACAACGCAGGTTCCCCGATTGACCTATGATGTCCAACCCCGCACCCATGCTTAGCTTCCGCACGGACTGGCCAGTCACCACCACAACAGCCATACCAAGCGACCGGCAACTGTAACCACACCATCAACGACATCGCCATGACATCGGATATGACCGGGACATGCACACTGTTCCCCATCACATCCAGGAACACCGCATGCATCGTGGGAGGCAGTGGCATGGGGTCTGTGTATCGCACCCACATGGACGGAACTGCACGAACAACCAGGACACGACATGGATCCAGCGCCCATGGACACACACACCGCTCAGTGGACATGAATAGGTCGCCTGGAGTCTGTGGGTGCTGCACCCTCCCAC